>CM076911.1:14303333-15627500 GCA_039566165.1 Maruca vitrata | reverse complement strand
GCGTTGACGTTAGACTGACGATGAATAGATCAAGACCAAAACCAAGGTCATGACCAACAGCAGCGCTGGTTTGGTGGATTGCAGTCAACAGCCAGGTGAAGCAATATGAAGAGGAGCATACTTGGGCTAGGCAGTCTCCTTCGAAAACAGGCAGGACAAAGAAATAATCCGTAGAGCAGACAACGCCTGGAAAAGCTTCTGGTCCATGAATAGGTATATAAAGGGTGATCTTCTTATATCACTGAACCTATCCCAACACATGGGGCACAATCTTGGTCCCCCGCCAAAAATCAGAAGTCCAAACTCAAGGTTTTTCAAAAAGCTATGAAGCGGAGTATCATAGGTTTAAGCGGAGTATTATGTTAAAAGAAAAAATAAAATATACCACCATAAGAAGACCTAAGAAAAGGTGGTATAACGACCTGGTCCATGTATCAAAGAACTGGCAAGTCCTAGCAATGGACAGAGAGCAGTAGATGAGTTTGAAGGATACTTTGCCCAGCAGTGAGGTGATACAGGTTAAGAAAAATAAAAATTACAGATTCTTAAACTGCAGGACTTCGATAGCAACTTGAACCTCCTGCATAAAAATGTACCGCGCTGAAGTATCTCAAGATTATATGTTTTTCAACAGACACAAAGATTAATTATAACTTTGTGGTCCAAATCGGTACAATGACACCTTTTAGGGATTATTCAACATGCATTTTGAATGACTGACACGGTCAAATAACTTTTTTCTTTCAACAGCTTGTTTATCCTTCTGTATCAATCGCCGTCCCCCCACTTATAAAGAAAGTGTAATAAACTTTTTTCTTATTTAGCGTAATCTTTCTACCGATTCCATGTCGTTCGAGTAACTGCAAATCTAGCTAGTTACCTCCCCTACTATGATGTTTTGCTCAATAAAGTAGTCCGTATATTCCTAATCAGAAGGTTCATTTTGGTCGATATACTTTTACTACTTTTGTACATGATCTAATAAAGTTAGATTTTTAACTATCCTACAGGTATTTCTGTGACTAAAAGTATTTGAGATCTTGACCGGGGATGTATGTACCATACACCATGCAAAATTTCATTGAAATTGGTTTAATAGTTTCAGAGATCAGTCATTTATTTCGGTTTTTTGAATATCCCACGGGAACCAGTTCACTGTCAGTGATTTCAAGTATCCTATGCATTTTTCCGGAATTTAATTTACCTTCGTGTAAACTTTCATTTAAATTGGTTCAGCCGTTTAGGAGGTCAGTCGAAACAAACAAACAAACAGACAGAGATACAATTTTTTTTTTAAGTATGAGGTTGTGTTCTACTACTCTCAAAACATATCCCTGGCTGGTTTTTTTTCGTTTCTAAGAAAAGTACAAGAATTTTTGCCTCTACGTTTTTATTATAGTATAGATGAAAAGCGTCGATGGCCGAGTGGTTAAGGTCGTTGCTTGCCATGCGAGAGGTCGCCAGTTCAAACCCCGCCAGGTACCAATGTGTTTTTCAAATTTGAAATTCATATGTACCATCATTCGATGCTTTAACGGTGAAGGAAAACATCGTGAGGAAACCAGCACACCTGAGAGATTTTTCAACGGTGTGTGAAGCTATGTCAGAGGCCAACGGGCGGTTTGAAACTCTGACACCTGGTTGTTTATCAACCACACGATAAGAAGAAGATTAATAACAGAATTAGTCACATCTTTCATTATGAAAACATATCAATAAACGCAACTTTTGATGAACCTACCGAACAAACTTCTTAGGCGCTGCATACAACAAACTAGCGTGTGACGTCACACGCAAGTGGACGTTTGTATGGAGCGTTTTTGAGCTCGCCCAAATAATGTGCAATTAAAATTGTAATATCTCGTAGAATTATCCAGATATCAAAGTGATACTTTCAACAGTGTCTTTGTGTTCGAGTGGTCCATCCAACTATATCAAAATAAAAAAATAGTCAAATACCCTATTATAACAATTTTTTATTAAAAACATTTATTCACATCCAGAAGATTGAATTGAAGTTTCTTATTTAAAAATATATTTATTTTTAAAATACAATACTTATTAAATCCTTCATCCTATTTCTAAAAAATACCTGGTGAGTATTACCCATTACGTCACTATAAAAACGTATCAAACGGCGTAACCTTGTAAAAGCGTAATACAGAGTGGAAATTTTACGTTTTCTTTTTATAATTCAATTATTTTAAGTAATAAAAGACAAATAATTAGATAATTAAGTGCATTTGACATTTTCAAATAACGCCTTATTTTTAAAAGTTGTTCTTTATGATTCGCTAAATATGTTCCTCTTAACAAGGATAGAAGCAAAATATAAAATAAAAAGTGTCAAATCGGCCAACTTAGAGCGGCTTTGGTATAATAAAACTACTTGTCGCTGCACCACCGCCATTTTGCATTGATCCCTGTCGCGTGACGTTACTCTTGAAAAATGGTTAGTTGTGCAGTATTCTCATGTAAAAGGCGATCGAGAGCTCGAATTCGCAACAAGAGCGCGTTTAGTATCATATCTAAGTGTTTTTATTAACTTTTAAACGTGTATTTAAGAAGAATTGCCATTTAAATAAAAAGTCGTTTCGATACGTAAACGACAGAAAAAAATAAACAAGAATACAGTGGTACGGGGGCTAGTGATGTCACAAAGTCAAAAAAGCGACTCGACATTTGAATAAATCATTCACTCCCTGCAGTTAGTTGTATAATCCGTTTTTTACTTTAATTTTGAATTAAATAAAAGGTCTAAACATATGTTATATTTAAATCTTGTAAGATGAATTAGAAAAATTACTTTTCTTTCCTCTGGTCATACGATATTGAAATTTAGTCTGAAAATGAAAAGAAATTCTGTGACTCCCTTAGAGATATTTTTAAAGACATAGATATTTTAACCGTATCCTCTCAGTACATTTTGGACTGTATCTTATATGTTTACAAGAACATACAATCATTTAATATCGGATCCTCACCATTTTTAACACCAGTAATAAACATAAGTTTGCCGTTTCAAGGCTCAGGCTTCAAAAGACTGGAAAGTCGTTCTTGGGTTTAAGCACAAAATTGTTTAATAAGATCCCACAAAATGTTATTGAATTACAATAATCAGTACAAGATAGTTCAGTTCATTCACCAAACTGATTTTATTTTATTCTTTGTGTCATCACTATTTTTTTCGTATGTGTGTTGCGTAGTTACGTGAAAACTTTGTTTGTGTGCGTGTATTGTTTGAAGTGTTGAACATTTTTGTAGTGTGCGTTTATCGTTACAGCAAAATTTGTGTCTGTTGAGTTATTAATTTTTGGTGGTGTGCTGTACGTGTTTACCTCGCCCCCGCTAAAAGTGGCGAAAAATTTGTTAGAAGCGTTGACGTTATGGCATCTCCAGTGGCTTTATACTCAAAGGCACTAGTGAGGGACAACGGTAAAATTGCCGAAGTATATAAGTAACAGTTATTTCCACTTTATAACCAAGCAAGGTCTAATTATAACAAATTTTTATTAAAAACATTAATTCACATCCAAAAGATTGAATTTAAGTTCCTTATTTATAAATATATTTATTTTTAAAATACAATACTTATTAAATCCTTCATCCTATTTTTAAAAATACCTGGTGAGTATTACCCACTACGTCACTATGAAAACGTGTCAAACGGCGTAACCTTGTAAAAGCGTAATACAGAGTGGAAATTTTACGTTTTCTTTTTATAATTCAATTATTTTAGGTAATAAAAGACAAATAACTAGATAATTATACCGGAGCCGTTCTTAGAAGACTGATTTGACACTTTTTATTTTATATTTTGCATTTATCCTTGTTAAGAGGAACATATTTACGCGAATCATAAAGAACAACTTTTAAAAATAATACGTTATTTCAAAATTTCAAATGCACATAATTATCTAATAATTTGTCTTTTATTCCCTAAAATAATTGAATTATAAAAAGAAAACGTAAAATTTCCACTCTGTATTACGCTTTTACAAGGTTACGCCGTTTGACACGTTTTCATAGTGACGTAGTGGGTAATACTCACCAGGTATTTTTTTAAAATAGGATGAAGGATTTAATAAGTATTGTATTTTAAAAATAAATATATTTATAAATAAGGAACTTAAATTCAATCTTTTGGAAGTGAATTAATGTTTTTAATAAAAATTTGTTATAATTAGACCTTGCTTGGTTATAAAGTGGAAATAACTGTTACTTATATACTTCGGCAATTTCACCGTTGTCCCTCACTAGTGCAGTCAGTCTGACATGTAGCAAATCGGCCAACTTAGAGCGGCTCTGGTATAGTACGATAATATTTTTAATTTAATAAAGTTTCTGAACGATATTTTAATTTACATTCATAATGCATAGATGTCGCTTTGTGTTTGTTATACAGGTTCAACCAAAAGAAAGATGTCATTGTACTTATCATTATATAGTTTTGTATCAAATATCAAGCGGCTGGGACGTTAAAAAAGATGAAACTATAATAATAGGATCGAATTCTAGTTCACTCTGGTAAAACCCTGACTAGTTCTTTGGAATACCTACCTACTAAAATTCTATATTTTATAGGAGAGAATTTTGTCTAAAATGCACTTTCAAGATGATTAATTTCTCTAATATTAAGAAACAGTGAACTTTGCCAACGCGTGCTTCTCTACCCACACTCACGGCATTAGGCTACCCAACAACCAACTTTTTGTAGGACCGATTTTTCAGCCGATGATTTCGTACCTAGTAGGTAGGTAATTAATACTAAACTTGGCTAGATAAACCTGGGCATTATTTCTAATGAAGCACCTGGTCTATAACAGGTACCATTTATGTAATTACCATGTAAAGGATATTTTAAGGTAGAGGACATGTATTAAAAAAAACGATAGTTTTTTATTATTTTATTATAAATATAAAGAAAAAAAGGGGAGGTTAACGAACCTACCCGATTTTGGCTTTGATCTCCAAGACAAATGTAATCTACTTTCTCAATGTCATCAATACTTATTTATTTAAAATTTTATGAAACGAAAAATAAAATCAACATCGACATCATCATTAAGTAGGTACGTTATCTATTAAAGAAGTGAGATTTAGACACAGATCTGACCAACGACACTGAATTAGGTAGGTATTAGATATTGGACAAAGGCACCTACACAAATTCTAAATTAAGTAGAAGTCAAACATTTAATGATAATTTCAGTAAGTACCTATTTGGTCTTTTGACTATAAGTAATACGTTTCAGAAATTTTGTAGCCAAGGAAGATACCTACTTAATTAAAATTGAATAATCTCTAAAATAATTGTCAGTTAGGGACGTATTAGATCCTGATGCATGTGTACTTATATTTTATAGTTATTTATACCAAACAAAGGTAAATTAATTAGTAAGATAGGTACAGTTTATTTATTAAACAAAATCTACAGGTAGGTATAAAACAAAAATATGTAGTTCAGATATCACTTGATATATTGATTTACGGTTTATCTGTGTTCCCGTGAGCACGAGCCCTGTAAAGGCGTCGGGTGTCCAAATAATTATATATTTTTAGTATACCTAATACCTATTTATATGTACCTATACGAGTTTTATAATTGTTTGAATTGTGATGCTTTATGGATTGCGATGACATTGGGAAAGCCATTTGCAAGGGCTTGATAAACCTAAGAATTTTCTGGTTTCACTTAATATCTATTTCAAATAACGATGCACTCGTGCGAAAACACTAAGCCTCGCATTGGAATCGTTGGGCAGGCTGAAACCAAGAGAAACAAAATTAGAGCATAGAAATTTGAGTCAAGACGTTGATGACGATGATGATGATGATGATTTTAAAAAAACAATATGCTGTCTGACCGATTTCGGCCATTGCCGACATTAATGGAGACGAGCCAACTGCGCAGGACATTTACCGTGCACAAGCTTAGGTACGCGCAAACACAAGTGCACTCTCTGTTCTGTGTGAGGCGGCAATCCGACATGACCGAATGATTGGGATCAATGTACACGTGCTTCCCGAGAAACGGGCGAACAGTGAGCATTTGAAATGGTGAGTCCTCAGAGCGCGTAATGTAGTTTGCCACGTTTCACTTGTCGACCCATTCTGAAAGCGCCTGATACGCAGCGAACGAGCCGCCCGGCCTACAACATTGTACCTAGGGATGCAAACTGGTAGCAAATCATCATTCGCTCCTTGTACGCTAAAAGGGGACGGACCTATATAAGTCCAGCGCTACGCTAGGCTGATCATACGTTACGGAACGTCAATACATGTAGTTGCCTAAAAAATACAAATAGTAGTTACACTACGTGGAAGATAGGCCGCTATAATTTATATGTTTTGTCGTTCCGTAACTGATGATCCGCGACGGAGATTCCGTATAGTGTGGCGCTCTAACCGTCTCTAAAAGTTTCTATATGTTACTCTAAATAGTCGAGACCGAATGGGCGTGACGACTGGGTCAAAATCTGATTATTCTATTTAGTCCGTAAGTTAGTTTATACAAAAATATGGAACACATATTTTTTTGTTTTTCAATTGATTGAAAAATGACAAAATTATAGCTTATCAAACTTCTGGAGTGGGGGCTTGTGACGTCACGGTTAGGTAAAAATTGTACGTAATTGTGACGTCATACGAAACTTCTAAGCACTATATCTTCATAATTTCTTGTTTATGAAACAAAATAAAAAATACGAGTACAATATTTTTAAATAATCTAAATAACGGACTAATTATATTTTTTTAGTCGTCTCGCCTATTAATTATCGTATGTGCCGCCTCTGACACTCACTTTTCGGGCGATATTACCTTTTTCGCACCGCTGTCCGTAGAAACCGGTGCCTTCGCACTTGCAAGCGAAACCGGGGTCTTGGATAGTCTGGATGCAAATGCCCCTGAGGCAAGGCATGCGATTGCACACATTGGAACTCCGCTCTGTAACAATGTACGAAAAAATTAAATAATAGGTACCTTCATTATTAGCCTAGGCCATCATTGTTCAGGCCGACTAAAGTCCTTAGGGTTGATTTTGAAGTCACCCTTTCAGTCATAATGTTAGGGAAATCAGCCAGTTTTACAGTAGGTCAGTTCGGTAAGGTGTTTTTTTTAAACTGGATTTTATCATCCGATCTGTCCTTGGATCGAATCTGAACATGTACCTACTTATCGTTGAACTGGGTCTAAATATCTTAATTCCCTACCACAGACAATGTGAATTTTTATTCATGCATGATTAACAGCCTAAAACTACAACAAAATAAACCTACAATGTACAGTTAGCAAGACCACAAGTCCGTCTATTTAAAAAAAATTGTTAATCATTATAAAGATCCTTGATTTGAGACTATCACTATCACACAAATAAAACTGCTTGTTTAGGAATCGCTACCCTGAACACGTATATATTATTATAACATTAGTAAGTATATACAAGATGATTACTTTAAGTAAATAGAGGGGATTCCACAATGAAGGTTGTTTAACTCAACACCAAGCTCCTCATATTACACTCTTAATGGTTGATGAACCAGTAAGATGCATTCATTACATATACTCAGAAATTTGAAATTGAAATTACTTGACTGTGCCTCTCAAAGAGGGGTGGGAAACTAAACAGAAACACAGTGGGTATGTATATTTTCATGTATGAAGTGTATATAGGTAGATTTATATTAAAGATCGTAATACTCGTAATATGGTTTTTGGCCGATTTCAGCCCTGGCGGCCAATCTCAATGTAATGCAAGACATTTATATAGCGCACCAGTAAGCGCGCTTATACAAGTGCACTCCCAGTTTCATCACTCATAGTTAGGCGATAAAGCAATAGGACATGACCGTTGAGTGATCAGGAGCAGTACAATCGGCTTAACGTGCTTTTCGTGGCACGGGCACTTTTCCGTCAACGTACTTATTCCAGGCTATAATGTCGTATCAATAGAAAAGCT
Source organism: Maruca vitrata (assembly GCA_039566165.1). Classification (NCBI taxonomy): domain Eukaryota; kingdom Metazoa; phylum Arthropoda; class Insecta; order Lepidoptera; family Crambidae; genus Maruca; species Maruca vitrata. Next base: position 15,619,540 of record CM076911.1, on the reverse strand, counting down.
CGAATTGACCCGAACTGAAACTCAAGTCTCAAACAGGAGACCTCACGTTGCTTATGGGGCACGTGCTATCAATGGACCTACGAGGCAGTCAAGTTTTACAGAATGGTCTATTGTATACTGCAATGAATAATACTTCTACCTTTCAGCTGCTTTAGCGCTGATCAGGGATATGGTATCAAACTGCGGTAGCGCTGATCAGCGTTCATGTGACCTGCGACACTTTCAACCCAATTTTGGTTTATATGCACTTGAAATACGGTCTATATTGTTTTAATAACTTCAATACACGGGCAATGAAAACAATGAAGATCGGTAATATGATGTATTTATTAAAATATTTCATATTTATTATTGGTTGGATTAATATTTTCTTGATAAATGAAGGTATTGAAAACAAAATTGTTTATGTACCTACAAAGATTTATCTGCTAATTGGCTTAATTCGTTATTAGCTTGAGTACAAGCTAACGACTAAAAGGCAATAAGAAAAAAAGATAAAAGAGTTTTAAGTTTTCAAGTAGGTATAAAAAATATTTTCCGAGATTATTAGTTTTATATTGCTGCCCGTAAACAAAGTTTAATAAGGCATGAAGCTTGGTCCGGAGATAAGTTTCTTAATTGGTGTATGAACACTTAATAAAATTTGAATAATAATAGCTAGTTTTAGGCGGTGCTTTTGATAAAATATAAAATTGCTTGCAGTTTTTACGACTACAGAAACATGACTAAAATTTGTGTACATTCACACAAAATATGTACTTATCGTCCAGCAGTGGACGAAAGTGGACTGTTGATGATGATGATGTGTATGAATATTATGAGGCTTAATCCAATAATATTTAGGTTTGAAATACTGGAATAAATGTACCTTCTTATAATTACCATAATTTATTGGTAGATAGATATATTTAATCTCTTTCTCGTTTTGTCTACAATATTCTACATTATGTACAGGCGAAAAATATAACGGAATGAAAATATATAACTTAAAACTGCCATGGTTACACACAATACAAAAAAATATATATAGATTATTGCGCTTGCAAACATTGCCAAAATATTGTCAAAAGTATTAACAATAGGTCCATAGTAAATATTAAGTCGTAACATTCAATATTCACCTAACAGAAGATGATAGAGCTCTCCAAATTTTCTGCAGCCATGTACTCGAATAGAGACAATCTATATGGCTTTGATAGGCGACTTCTACTTTCTCCTTTTCCTAATTTCCTATACTGGTTGCAATGGTCAATACCGAGCTGGTTATGGTCGGTCGGCTTCGGCTCGCCGATCTCCCTCCCTCATCCCATCTAGCCTAACCGGCAAACTAGGGAGCGCAAATTTTGTGTTTCGTTACACAAAATTTGCGCTCCCTATAATATAGTTTGCCGGTTGGACCGGACTCGTGGCATAATACCATCGCTGGGTGTGGTGCGTCGTTTTGCATTGTATCGAATAGCAATTTAAATAAAATGGGTCGATCAACTTTTAAGTGTACATCAGTAAAAATTTTTCATTTTTAAATTTTATTCGTCAATTAAGTTTTTTTTACACATTTGCACTAGATTATTATTATTTATATTTTAAGAATTCACATAGAGCAGTGCAATTTATTAAAATAAAATAGTAAATTTGACTCCGAAAGCCACATGACTCTAGCTAAAGTAGTCTCTTGGACAACTGAACTAAATAGGCTCTGAACGTTAAAAATTCAGTCAAATTGCAAATCGTCACTTTATTCTCATTAAATATAGGACATATTTTAATTTATTATCCACAAATAAATGACATGGCTTTTAATTAATAAGTTATTCCCAATAATATTGTCTCCTGGGCAACGACGACCTTCAAATGTAACAAACTTTTCATTTAACTAATAAAATAATAATTTATACAGTAATATTTAACAGTCTATGAATTCACTGTTTATATTTTCATTCATATTTGAAAATTTTGTAAAGCTCTCTGTTTGTTTTGAAAGTATTTATGACAATAATGTATCTCTCAGAGTCAGGGACAAAGTGATTGTCCAGTGGACATATACGGTTGTCCATAGGACATACTCGGGAGTTCGAAGGAAATACTAGGATAGAAATCGCCTGTATTTATTTTTTTATGTAAAACAAAACTACAATGTGAATGTGTCTTCAATGACGTGACTAATAAATGGAAGATAAAGTATTATTTTATGCCAATTCTATTAAATTTGTCCTAAGGACAACCAAAATGTCCCATGGACAACGGTTTTAGTTGCCCAAGTGACCGATTGTCCGAGTGACATTTATCAGTATTTGAGCACCCTGGTAATAAATAATGATATTTTGATTTAGGTCCTACGCGCAGTAAAAATATAGACTAAATAGAATATTTTCCACTTTAATTTACTGAGATATGTCAAATACTTAAGTTTTTATGCCGGTTGTCCGGTAGACACACAATAAAGCCACCCACTTCTTCAAGACACACTCGGCCGACTGGCGACGCGGAAAAGATGAATTCGAAATGGCGGTTGGGTGAGTGCTGTCAATGAATTAATCGACTTGTTGTCAAGGCACTGATCACACCACCTGTGTTTTGTTTTCGGGACTTTTTTGCCGTTGTCCGGTGGACATAAGGATATTCAAATATATGAGGGACAAAAATGAACATGCCTAAAAATTGATAAAATTTTTAATTAGACAAAAATCTATATGCTAGAGACATTATAGACACTGCAATAAATAATTATGTACAAGCGCAATAAATCGCCCCATATATTTTTTTTGTATAAAGTAATGTTTCATTTTACTAACCTACTGGGGGACACACAATAAATCACTATATCAGATGGTTTTTCAGCCGGACAACCATATAAAATCAAGCATAATAGTGATTTTTTTAAAAATTATTTACTGGTTTAGTTGCTCAATAACATAAGAAATGCTACATATGTCAAAAACCAATGAATTTTATTTAGAACTGCGATTATTGGTCAGGGACACAACATAATACTGACATGACAAATAAAAGTTGATCGACCCAATTACACTTTCTGCCATGATAAACACTACGTAGTAGTGTCGTACTTAAGTACTAAGTATCTTAAAGAACTTGCAATTAAAAGTTAAAATTAACGCGAACTCCATCATGCAATACTACCAAAGTTCAATAAGTACCATCGAAAGTACCTGTGTAGAGTAGTGAACCCTTAAATTGTTCGGGTCTATACCTGAACAATTTAAGGGTTCTGTACCTTTTTCACAGTGTTTTGTTATCGATGAACATTATTTAGTGTGTCAATGTCGTAGCAATCTGGTGTAAATTAAAATAGCTTAATAGTTGGTCACTTTGGTCGCTCATTAAACTTTGGCTTACTATTAAATGACTAACAGCCCGTTGACCGGAACGATTAAATATAGTAAGTAGACGACGGACCGAACGTTCTGTAGATACTTAGTTATAGACTTTACGAAGTTTTGATTACGAGAAGTAGACAAAGAGAGTAATGGTATTAAATATTGGTTTTCGTTTGGGGATCTAACAGGAATTAGGGACCTTGTATCTCATCTGAGGGGGCCCCTATCGATCGCGGGGCCCTACTATAGGGACCTGCCACTAAGAGGGCACTTTGGGCAAGTAGCCACTAGAAAGTAGGGCCTGTTACCTCTAATTGCGTTCATGCAAGTATGCCTCGTCCTGTAAATGTACTCCGTCTTGCAGCCATAGCCGCAGGTGCAAGACGTTCCCGATATCTTGCATCCATATTGCGTTTGGTCTGTCTCGCACCCGCTCGCGCTCCCTGGAACAATTTTAATACATCTATGTAAATAGAGAAATAAATGAAAGAGAAATGAATCGATAAAATGTGTGTACTCGCACGCGCATAACTTAAAAACTATTGCATGAAATTGGATAATTCTTTCAAGTTTGTGTTGGTAATTTAAAAAAAAATATTTCATTTTGCACAAATTACTAACAATAACTGTATTAAAAATATTGTATTATATATGTGTAAAAGTGAGCGAGTTCAGCTAACGAATGCCAACTGTTGCCAATTGACCGCAGTTACAAACATCATAATTATCATACTGTCAAACATATTCAAACGCTGCTTCATAAACGAGTACAACAAAAAAAAGAACAAGTAATTTGATCACCGGGTTGGCTAGTTCACAAAACCTCATATTATTTTATCCCGTCGTGGTATTCGAACGAATTTTGCGTGAAGGTGCCAGTTCGTAGGGACTTTAACGAAAGACACAAAGCAATGCATCATATGTCTTCAGCGAGACTACTGGTGTGTATCTATGCATACTCGTATTTCTATGAACGCGTAGTTAGTGAGTTTCTGAACGTTTAGGCTGCAAACTGTAGCGCTACCATGAGTTAGCTATCGAAAACTTACGTAGGTTAAAAACCTATCGAATTGTTTTTACGTACAACCGATTTTAGTTCTTAGCGTTACCGCTGGGGGCGCAGTACATTTTTTCATAGACATTTTTTACATAGGCGATATCGAGTCTGTCACTTTTAAACTCATGGTAGCACTACAGGACACATGTAATGGCGGTGGCGGCCGCGGTAGATCAAAATGCTTCACGTTGTTTGTATGAGTCGCCTTAATCGCGCGAGCCACCGCCACTGCCACCACGTTCATCCAACTTGCAGCTTTAGGCACTGGCACCTTCAATAAATGACTCAGCTTTATGATATGGCGTTATTTTGCCGAGTAGGTATCGATGCTTTCTTAGGTATAAAACAATTGGATCTGCTAATTTAAAATTCGCCATGCAATCTCGCTTCTTTAGTAAAGTCGCTTAGCTTACAAAGCCATGGAATATGAATTCGCCTGGAACTTTCACACATACTTGGTATGTTGCTGCTTAGTAATTTGATAGATCCTTTTATTTATGCTCTTTTTCATGAGACAATTCATTGCTGACAATGGTTTATTATCGTATGAAGTGGGTAAGTTTGGTGGGCTGGCCATGATCTCAAGCTGTAGATTTGGTCCTTGAATTGGGGCTGTCAGATCACTGAAAATTACTCACTGCTGAAGTGCTGAACCAGACACATCTTCTATTTATGAACTTTCCCACTAAACTAGCGACACGTCTCTGTCGATCCATATAATATAGTCGCTACGACACGTAGCCTGGGTCTATTCCCTGTTTGCCCCGAATGCTTTTCCCCGAACGGAAGAATTAAACAATAATTCGGTTAAAACTGGCAATTACGAATCTTCCCCGAATTCTTAATCGAGGGAAACTGGGAACAGAAAAGTCAAAGTTTCCCCCGAAATATTGTTTAATTTATAAAATCATTATGGGAATAAAATTCGCTAGGAAGCTAAGCTATAATAAGCGGAAAATTATATGATCTTTATACAGTAACATACCAATAATAGGCTACAGTCTGCAATCATGAGCCATTGCCCCCTTTCAGGTCTGAATAATAATATTACCAGTCATGAAGTCAATGCGAGGATCTATGTCAAAAGAGGGCAAATAGCGCCGTCGTGCCATTCAAACTAGAATCAATTTAAAACGTTATGTTGAATTCTCGCTATGCTACACAACATGGCATGGAGCTGTGTGGAGCTATGCAAGTTCCCTTTGTCAGTAGTTTGTACTCGTATCTAAGCCAGCCTCATCAATGTACTTATCAGTTGGTCACAGTATCGCCCAGATATCGCTACTGGGTACCATTATAACGTTCACATTAGGATGTTTTTATCTTGAATGTTTCCGCCGCTGTCCGTGCATCCTTTGTATGTGTTATATATTTCACGCTCAACACTCAAGTATAATAAGCCCGCTCCTTTCCCAGTTATTATGTAAATGTAAGCGTGAAACGAAAAAGATGTAAAACTTTCGGCGTATCTTTGACGGTACACATGGTTATAATTTGCTTTGCAAAGTAGGCTCTGAACACAAACACGAAGGTGCTATAAATAGATTTGAAAAGTTATAATTAATAGAGGGTTAACTAATATACTATACCTAAAGAAAATTAGTCTAGGTGTTCACGCTAAGTGAACAAACCTTCGTGGTGATCCGTACGCCTCAACGTCTTCGTGACAGGTGTCATCTCTTTCAAGAAACAAAAGGGAGTGCGCTCATGGCTCTCGACTAAATAGCATAGAATTTTACGTTATCATCAATTTACTGTAATTCTACGTGCATTAAACATCATCATTCAGTCAGTTGGGAGTTTCATTCACCTCAAAGCATTAAAGGAAGATGGGCGCATTCACTAGGTTTAGTTAAACTCTAAAACTTTTCAAGAAATCATAACTCGTTAAGAAGTACAGAGAGCAGTGTTAGTGATTTTTCATGTCTGTCTCTACCTAGAAAAAGTTGAGGTCAGTTTAATTGACCTATCTTCTTAGCGACAATGGTCCTACCTACAATTTTGTCACTGCAAGCAAAAATATGTTTGGTGAAAAATGTAAAAGTTTGGTGATAGTATATTATTAGTAGTCCGAAGCATGTCGTACCCAACTATGCATAAGAACTAATGCTAAACGCGCGCTTAATACAAACTCTGTGAGTCTAATTTGAATTGAATTCAACGTAATTAGACTAAAAATGATTAGACGGAGTATAGGATGATGAAATAAATGACATTAGGTATAACCCAGTTCACAATCGACTCTTATAATATAATTTGATAAATAGGGAAAACAACATCTTCCTTCAGAAATTGAACAAAAGTGTTTGTTCTCGAGTACAATGAAAAAGAATATCGTTTTAACTTTTCGAAAGAACCTGCGTAATGTCTCTTTAGAACTGAACCAATTTGTTTTGAATGTTGTCCGTAATAATTGATTACACCTTATTTTTTATAAAATTAACAAATCCTTCGTAACATAGGCTATTTCGGTGGACTATTATTGATATTCCAGTCCAGCGCCGATTTGGGAGCGCTTCGTTAGGAGTTCCTGGAAACGAGCTTTTAGCTACTCTCACTTTACCTACTATTTATTTGTTAGTACCCAAGTTTACATTCATTGGAAATATTTAATTATATTGTCGTAATTATTTTGAAAATTTATCGGACTTTATCGATAATTATATTTTGATAAATGGAAGCTTAAAAGAAGAAAAAACTGTTGAATAAAATTAAGTTTGGTTAATTTAATTAAGTTACTTTTATAGTGATATACTTGACGTCGCAGCTAGACCCACCAAAGATTAATTTTATGAATGTGTTAGTTTGTATGTATGAATAGATAGATGTATGTGTGTTTGTTACTCTATTTCGCAAAAACTATTAACGAAGCTTCATATCATAATATATACATATAAGAATAGCATATAAATAGGTAAGCATTAATAAAAATTATTGTATACTGTCCAAAATATAACGATAACTAACTCTACGCGTACGAAGTAGCTGGCTGGTAGAAATCAAGAGCTTTTTTACGACATAACTACAAATTTACTGTCGCTAAGCATTTACAACAGCTTTTTTACGACAAAACAAGGCGGTTCTGTGTTGTCCGTGTGAGCTAGTTAATGATTTATTATCGACTTACAAAAGCAGGAAGCAACGGTGAGGACGAACAAAGCGGCTACCACGCGCATCTTCAACACGAACGGGCTCGGGACTGATACGGGCTTCCGATTAATGTGAACGCCCGGCGTATCGGACTCTATCTGAGCAACGGCTTCTCAAACATTCATAAGAGCGTATTGATATTTTCTTTTTTAGATTTCAATGGTGGTGTGACAAAGTGGCCAGTCCTAGTCTTACATTCAGAGCCTTTGCCCAGCAGTGGGATGATAAAGTTTAGTAAAAAAGTATTGGTTTCATCGTCGATCACAGTATATGGTGGTCTACTTCGTAAGAAACAATGGGTTTCTTTAAATAATGTCTATTGCTATTATTCTTGACAAATCGTGTTCTCTTTATGGGTCTACCAAACGTGGTCTAGAAGATAATTATTAATTTTAGGGTGCTTATTGAGCAATCTGAAAAAAATCTGTTTTAATTTATAGACACGTTTTGCATTTAGTCTATGTAGGAAATAGTAGTACTGTGAATATCAATATCTAGTTACATTTAAAACCTTTCTGACAAATTTCCTTTTGCGTGTTTTATTGTTATAATATTGTAGTAGATATTTAACGGGGGTTCTACGGACCTTGTTGGGAACCAAAGGCACAAAGTATTCTAGAGACCGGCATGAGTGTAGTATCAATCGGGAGCAATGTGGCTCATCAGGGCTGTTGACCATATTAATATCTTTGCTTCGTAAGACTGTACTGAACCGGAGAGTTCATTCATTTAATACTTAAGTCAGACGTGGCGTTATATGACATAATCTGTAATATGATTTACTAATAAAAACTGCACATTATCAGCTGTTTCTTAGGATCAATTTTTGACAGAAATCCTACCTCATCCTAGTTATTTTTGAAAGTTAAAATTTTTAACGTCTATTGTAGGTATGAGTTTAGGAGTGTAGATAAATCACTACGTAGAGTTAACACTTTTAGTACGGTACTAATTACATATACTTTAACAACCCTACGCCGATGTTATGAAGGAATTGGGTTAAATGGTGGAATGTTTAATTTTGTTTAGATCTGTATTAATAGAATAGTCTATTTATCAATTATCGTGAAATACCGGTTGATACTAGACCACTGATAAAATGTTATTTACTTCAGAAACATAGCTTATTCCTTTGAGAGTTACCTCTCAGCTTGAAGAGATCATAAACTTAACATTACTTTATAATTCAATTAATCAATTATGTTATTGTGTCCTAATATGAATATAAAATATACTACAAGTACAGATCATGGACAAGAATATTCATGCATATCGGGTACGAAAGAATAATTATGTCCGTTGGATCCGTGGATCACATGGACCAAACCTATGTGTTTCTCTTAACTTCTTTAGCCTGTATTCTATTCATACCAGATTGAAGATATTTAAACATTGTAAGTTTTGGCTTAGCTTGTGAACCACACGTTGATACAAAGCTATACTTACATTTTCTTGACGTATAGTTAAGTCGTACAATGATAAAAAAGGCGAATTAAAAGCATGAAGAAAACATTGCTGCCACTTAGATAGAAGAAGGAGAGTTAGAAACCCAGTATTGTACGACAGGCCGGAAGACTTGGGCCCAGATAATATGCTTAATAAAAACTTGATCGCGTGGTTCAAGTCGACATAACATGGCGAAATATTCTTAGCAGCGAACGCGTTATTAGTAGAGACTGATGCGGATGCACGAAACGGTAGAAATGCTTAAGTTTGGATGAGCCGCCCACACCACAGGCGTCACCGCCACCGCCATCGTCCGAAACTAAGTGAATTCTAAATGGTATTAAAGTGTCACTATATGAAAATACTCGGGACCTCTATATCTGGGTGTGTTATTAATTTATTAAATTATTTGTTTGTTGCAACAAAGGTTCCTTAGCTACTTACCACGGGATCAGATCAACGTATGTTAAGCCAATTAATATTTTTTACTAAAGACCGGATTATATGCAACATAAAAAGCTTGTTATATACATGCAAATATGCATGAAAAATGCTTGAAATATGCACGAAAAATTTCAAAATATGCAAAATTAAGTCCCCAAAAAAAAGAACAATGAAAAATATGTTACAATTACGTAGAGACATTGCTGGTCTAAGTGTTCTCTACCGTCTCTTTAATGGGGAATGCTCTGAAGAGCTATTCCCTCTCTCCCCTTACCACTCCTGAACGACACGTGCTGGACAGCGCTGCCACCCAGGCGCTGGTGGCTCTGCTGAGAGGTTTTAGTTCCTCTTTTTTGCCACGTGTCATTAAGGCATGGAATGCCCTTCCAGCTCATGTTTTCTCTCCCTCCTATGATCCCGGGCTCTTCACGCGGGATGTGAAACGGTATTTAAGCAGGCCTTCAGTGTGAGTGCGACAGGCTCAAAATGGTCTATTGTGCCTGTCGACCTCATATTTGGATCTCACTATCGCTTACCACCAGGTAGAGTGTGGTCACCTTGATAGAATATTATAAAAAAGAATGTTTATAAAACAAATCCCAGAAGTTTAAAGTAGTTTCATCAATTCGTTTCAATTTGATAGCAGCTGTCATTGGGCTTATTAATATACGACCACGATAGTTTCACAGATAATGAACGGAACCGTTAATAATTACGATTACGGGCTTGCCTGCATTTTTATCACTTCCCGATTACTGGCAATGAAGTCATTGTCAAAACAGGAGTGGGGTCAACGCTCTGGGCCGGAGATTTGTTTATTTACAATTTCTTATCATTTTAGCAGGAACTGATGTGGTCAAGTTGCATTACGGGAAAGGCAGGTTCGTATTAAATCATCATTCCCAGAAAGCTGACAGCTTGCAGCCGTGGTACCGTTAGTGTTGACTGGCCAGACCGGACTGTTATGATAATATAGCTTTGTAGGTAATAAGATACCTATAATAACTCGTATATTGAGTTCGGCTGACCTGACAGTAAGAATTTGTTTAATAATTTATCAATTTACCTAAAAAATTTACTCGTTCGATGACGCATTTGATCTGTCTCCTGTCTCTTGTGACAAGAGTCGTGGGTTCGATTCCCACTCTGCAGAAATATTTGGAATTCATATCACATCAGTATTATACCGTGTAGGTGTGATTTGTATATTTAAGTATATTTGTTAAACCATTGCTGTTTCTGTCCGTACCACAAGTACTTAAGCAACATGTCTTCCTAAAAGTATCTTTATAAAAAAAAAACTTATTTCAGATCGGTACAATGTGATATTGTGTGATATTCTTATATTTAATTTGGTTTATAATACTAAAAATATCTAACTTAAGTTCTTTCCGTTTCATAGACATACAATTAAAAAAAGATTATATTAGCAAGCGATTACTAAAACGTAGTGATTATATTCTCTTTGGTGATTACGATGGATGGATGAGTCAAAATGATAAACAAGGAAGGTATAGCACTTCCCTTCTTAGGAAACATCGTACCTATCCTATGTAGATGATAAACAAGGAACTGAATTTTGTGTAAACATAACAAGATAAAGTTTTCTTTACAATAACATATCGGATAATAATAATTATGTAGTTCATGCCTGTCTACGGAATATTCCACGCGATGAATGGTTTAAGATCAAATATATGAAATACTACGTTATCAAATAATGCGTACGTATTATCTTTGTGAAACACAAGTATGCTTTATGTGTAATAGAATAGAATTGCTGGCTTTATTACACTTCTCAATGTTTCAAATTCGTCTAGTATGGGTAAGTCGCCTTAATTTAGGGTACGCCCGTGCCCGAGCAGCGGGGACGTTTATGGGCTGATGATGATGATCATAAGTACGTATGAAAATGCCGAAAATATTGTACCTATATCCTTACTTCCTTACTATTATTATATATAGCGACTTCATCCGCGTTCCACATTTTCCATTGTTTTTTTGCTCCTTTTTATTTTCGTAGCGTGATGTTATACATAGCCTAAACCCTTCCTCAATAAATGTTCTATCCAACACAAAAAGATTTATTCAATTCGAACCAGTAGTTCTTGACATTAGCGCGGTCAACAAACAAACTCTTTAGCTTTATAATACTAGTATAGATTAAGATACTACTTTAAATTGTCATAATTATACACATTAGAAAACTCAATATCTCAGTTGACCCGTGATCATGGCGTTTACAAAAGTGCTGAAATATCACGGTAAAAATCCCGGTCGTATTCAGTTTTTAAACTCTGTTTGTAAGTATATTCGATTTTGACAACAAAATTACTGTAGCGATTTAAAAAAAATGGTACACTGCTATTTTAGTAGTACTGATACGTATATACAAAGATGTAATATTATAATTTCTTGTAAAAATCTCGTATAAGTATGTAGATAACAAGTAACTTTAAATAGATAAAGGTTTATTTCTGAGCTCGTCCAAAGTATGTGTTAATGAAGATATGATGCTATGTGAAATTGTAATGTACAGTCAGCCAAGAAAGTGGTCTACCACTTTTGACAAAAGTTCCTGCGAGGTGTAACGATCGCTAAGGTTGACAATAGTCACTGACACAATTTTATTGCCAGGGAAAATTGACCTTGTGTTTCTTGACGTTCAATCGAATCTCAACAGTAGGCTGGTAGACCACATTTTTGACTGACTGTATCTAATTGAAAATTTTTAATATAATGTATGTATTTGAACAGACATTTAAAACGTATTTTTGTATTGTTCAATTAAGTTATTTTTTTTAATGTATTATTATTAAATTGCAGCCCTTTTTTCAGCTTGGGTTATACATATTGTAACTTTAATCACAATTTTTAATTTATCTCTCCCGTGGTAAGTAGCTTAAGCTTAGCACTTATGTTACGAATATCAGAATCAACAGAGGATACACAAATATACTTAAATATTTCAATATTTAATAACACATACAGACACGGAACACAAACGTGACGCAAATCTTTGTCTCGGGTGGGAATCGAACCCACGAGTCTTAGAACCGTAGGTAGTGACTCTAGGTTACTAACTGTTCTGTAGTGGTGTGACACACCTCCCCATACATAGGTAGGTTTAGTAATATAAAGTAGAGCGTAAGTCTAAATTAAGTTAGTTACAATATACAGATCACCCGTGACACATCTTTTATAATGACGTCTCCCGGTCCCATCCTTAAATGGCGACCCTGCCAGTGCTGCCTTATGGGCAGCGCTGCGCAATAGTTGAATAATACCTACAGTTTTTGGTGGAAAATCAATGCCAAATTAATTTTGGAACTCTAGTGTTGAGTCGCAAAATGGACAAAAGTGCGGGACAATAAATGTAGGCGGTCAAGAACTGAGCCAGTTATTCATAAGTAAAGATAGTTTATTGTAAGAAAAATGTAGCACTCTAAAGGCAAAATAATGGTTATAATCAGTCAATCCATCAGTAAAATAAGCTTGAATTTTACGACGCAAGCAAAACTTTGCCCGACAAATAAGTTAAAAGTTCCCACTGTGTATTGACTTTTAACATACTTACCTTTCCAAAGCAGGGAAAGCACGTAAAGCCGGTGGTCCTGTGTCCGATCTCTCATCGGTCACGTCGGATTGCCGTCTTACCGAATTATGAGAGTAAGGGAATAGAGAGTGCACTTGTGTTTGCGCGCACATTTGTGCACTATAATATGTCCTGCGCACTTGGCTGATCTCAATTGAGATCGGCCGCCATGGCTGAAATCGGTCGTACGCCTCATATGTAGTTACGCTCCTGACTATTGGGTACTTACCTATAACTTTGACAAAGTAGGATATAGGACAACTAAACCCTGGTTGGGTTTCTCAACCAATCGCTGGTTTATGCTGAAAATGAATGTCCAGGTATTAATAAAAGGTCACATTTATATAATTATTCTTTATTTTTATCAATAATTATCACAATATAACCATGAAACATGGAATTGTTTATTAAAAAATAGATTTGGCATACAAGTGTCTCTTAAGATAAAACGTAAACTAAGTGTCTAGGGACCAAAAAGAGCAAAGCTCATTTAAGTAAAAAAAATAATTACAAGTGTCATCAACTGTAGGCAGTAATGTACGTTCGCTAATTAGAATAGCGTAACATGTAATTAGGAAAAATATACTTTATAATTGACAAATCATGTAACAAAATCGGCGAGGGCAAATTGGAGTTTGCTCTAACGATATAACTAATAAAATTAAGGTATGGCAATAACGACGTGTTGCTATTCAAAAAAAAATATTATATGACAGAAAAATATTTTTTTAAAAATCAGGTAATGCTAACTTGACCGAATGATTACATTTTTCACCCCGATAGTTATGGCACGTGCTGCTCTCAAAATTAAATTTTAAAGCAAATTGCAGAGTTAAAATCGAAACGTTTGTAGGTAGTGCAGCTTCCGATGAAATTCACTGAAAAGTGATTGGGGTGAGGTCGTTCGGTCTACACCTAATAAAAAGGTAAAAGAAACTTAGCATCTACCTATCATTATAACAAGAAAGTAGTCAAAAGAATCAAAATCATATTTAGGCTTCGGGGAAGTCAATACAAAAATGATTGTAGCGTGAAAAGTCTTCGATATCTTCCTCAGTAGAAGTTCGTGAATGTTACGTTGTCAAGTCTTGCTCTAAATTATTTGGGAGGTGGTGTAGAGGTTGTGGAAGGGCGCGCCCTCACCCTCCTGGAGCCAGTTGTCCTCCGAGAAGTGGTTGTCCTTCTTCTCGATTACGTGGAAGGTGTAACCGTGGCGGCTGTGGTCTGACTTGTTCCGTGCACTCTTGTGCACCACGTTGCCATGGAGAAGGACGCATGTGCCTGCAAGGAATTACATGTAGCGTAAGTTATTGATCATCACGCGGACTGCAACTTAACTTTGGTTGCCGTCAGATGGACTGCAGCGCAATCCATTTGTAGTCGCTATTTACTGCATGTAGATAAGTGCAGATGGACCCGACTTAAAGCAGTTGAAGCCACACATCTAGTCAAGGAGCTAAGTAAGATTAACGCTAAAATAACGTGAATAATCCTTATCTTTGTCTCCTAATGTTTATGAGTGCATTGTAACGTAATTTGTACCAGATTAAAAGCGGGATCTTCTATTTAAAATTTAATATAACATTAAATTTAAAATCCACAATGTACAAACATGTTAAATAAAAAATATAAGTAAATCGGACACATAAAAGAGTATCCAATAAAGAACGCAGGATAAGCTTTTCACTTGAATTGATGATTGCACATGAGGTCTATCTAGAAGATAGATCCCCTTCTGTCCTCACCTTTGGTCACAGGGATGGGTGTGAAGCTGGATTCACGGTACACCGCCGCGGGTTTGTCGTAGATCAAGGCAGGGTTCTTTTCAGGGTTTCGCACCAGACGTCGATGGACCCCGGACTTGTGGGACCCGCGAGCTATCCAGAGGCAGCCGTTTTGGACCGTTGCGTCCTCGAGCGCGATCCAGAAACCCACTGGGGGCACAGGCTCGGTGTACAGGAATGTGGCGTCTTGATGAGCCACCACTGGAAAATAAATAGAAAATAAAAATAGTAAACTTTTATGGTCTGCACAGGCGGGGGTTTTTTGTCTAGTCTAACCGGGGATGAACATGAGACGCTTGCCTTGTAACATAAGATTTATTCTATTCGCGGACCCTCAGTAATTTGGGGAGCTTTTTAATCGATACTGTCAATCCCCTATTTGCGTTACGCACGTAATTGCATTGACAGCTTGAATCGACTACTTACTTTACGAGTACATGATTGATGTCGAACACTAATTGTGATCATCATTTGGCGATGTCACTCACTCACTATCCAAAATAATAACAAAAACGCTTTAACCTGGCATCGCTATCAAGTTCGGACAGTTTCATCAATCAATTCGATGATGCATAAATTGGGATGACACGCCTATTTGCACCTGTGCAATAAACGGGCCACCTGAGCTAGCCATGCGAAACCAATTAACTTTATGAACTGTTCGTTCAGTATCTCTTAAAAACTGCCAATGGAAAAATCCTTTATTCAGAGAAGAATATTATCTTTCCTTAATGATTTGTTGTTTCGTCCTCGTTCCCAGTAAACAATTAGGTGGGTTCCTTTAGCCTATGTTTTTGATTTAAAAAACAACGGAGCGAATCCCAAGCGGCTTATTAAAGTAGGGGCGCTTTAGAGAAAATAACTTGGAAAGATATTGCTTTTTATCCCGTCAGTCCTTAAAAGAGATACACTTAAACGTTAAGCTGTTAAGTTAGTAGGAGGATTTGTTTTGTTTAGATACTAATTTTGTTTACAAAATACCTATTTAAGACCGTATTATTTTTTCATGGTAATAAGACATCATTTGTCGATATGTATTGTTGTATTATAGGTATATTACCTTAGCTACTTTTTCCGGCGACAAAATCCACTCTACATCTATTCTCTACCTAATAGCATTGACATGTTGGTGCTTTAGATCATAAAGTTAAACATTATTCGTACGTAACTTAAATTAAATACTAGGTATACTATAGCTAAGGGATCTTATTTTTGAAATTAAATGAAAAGTTTTGACAGCTTTAGACGGATTAGGTTAGTTGTCAACGTACCTTCACCGCCGATTCGGGGGTTCTTGTAAATGTACATGCTCTGGACCACAGAAGGTTCCTTGAAGCCGAGCTGGTGGCAGACGGCTTTCACCCTGTCGCTGTAGGTGTAGCATCTGAAGATCGGATGCAGCAGGTGTAGAGCGTGTCCTACCTGGAAGGACATAAAGAAGAATTACGGCATTAACTTTAGAGTCCAGTTCTCAATGACTAAACACGGGATTTCCCGATTTGCTGTCCATGTCCAGCCATCCGTTTAACATCAGTGTGCACCTACACAGGTCTCCCATGAACCGCGATAGCTAGACAGTTGAAATTTTCATAAATGATGTAGGTTATTCTGTTGCTGCTGCAATAAACAATTTAAAAAAAAATTAAAGACGAAATAAAAGGAATATTAAAGATGGCGCCTAATCAAAAATGTGTTTTTTTAATATTATTGCCAGGATCTCTTCATGCACTAGTGACTGGTCATTTTATCTGCTTTTTTAGGTAGGTTTACTAAACTGTATGTATATCATCATTTAAGCATTTATGTAGTCACTGCTTGGCATAGACCACTTATTATAGCGCCATTCCTCATATTTACGAGACTTACCCAGAAAGGTCCAGATATCCGCATAATAAGATCAGCGGACCACCGTGTCTTTGTTACAGTTCGTTAATTAGGAGAATACCTCGAGTAGAATACCTCCATTGTTATTAACAGACTTCCTAATGTAAAATGTTACCGGGAATCTGAATAATCCGGAGTAAACAAACAGTGTATAGAATGCCTTGGGCGTTTGGGAAATGTATGAAATAATATGAATATTGTTACCCATTAGCGTACTAGCATTGTATGACCGCCGCAAACAGGGCAAATAGGTTTTGTATAGAACGCTATTCAAAGCAAAAAGTAAACTTTCAATTACGAGCATTAGGAGACTAGTGGATTGGTACTGCATTAACATTTTACATTGTAGTTGTACCTAAAATCATGTTAGGGACTTAAAGAGTTAGCGTAATTTCATTTCCATTTGTCTGCAAGGACAGTAATTAGGAAACAGGACCATTAATTAATTGAAACTTGAGTTAAATAAGCAGCCGAGAAGTTCCAGTTAATTTTCTCGGAACATTTTACGTTTAACGATGTGACGGCAACGAACGTATACAAAGAAACCAAGAATGTAATTGCTCGTCGTAAAATATTATGAATGAGTGAGGCCATACAAATCGTTCAGCAAGATGGCCTGTTTAATTATCAAGGTACTGGCTACTAATTATATAGGTTAGTAAGTAAACTTCTGATAGATCACCTGTTAAGGTGCACAAGACCCTACCAACTCCAATTACCACCATGTATAAACTGGCGTACAAAAGGTTCCGTACAATAAAATATCAATTTATTGAATGATACCATAGATTCGGTGCCTATTTCAACTGTCGAGATATCACGGTTTTAGTTCTAGATAGGTACAGCCCGGTGACACACAAACTGATAAAGAGGAAACACGGCCTATTTTAGAGAGTTGTAGAACTGACCGGAACTTAGAGTTTGACTTTAATTGACTTATTATTTACCTTCTCAGGTGGTATGGAAGATTAATACTGGTAATTTTAGCGGTTTATATTGTAACTGAGTCCATTATTTTCCTTTTAAGGATATTTTTTTTGAAATGTATGTAGTTGTGCATGGCGTTATCCACAGGAGGCTTATACTCTGCAGTGGGATATAGTAAAAGGCTAGTGATTATGATGTACTTTACAATGTACATGTCAAATAATAAAATGTTACAGCTGATTAATATAAGATCAGTATCATTATTAAGTACATTTTTGAGAACAGATTCTTTAAAAGAAATAACGTACCAGGTGAAAAATGTACACTACTATGATCGACACATTATTATACTTCGTATACCTATTCTGAACAAAAAGACTGGTGGATCCAGATAGGCACTATTACTGCAATAGGTTTTTCTCACGTTACAGTTAATATTCACCTTATTCAACGCTTCAGTGGAATCCACTTGCAACTTTCCGTCCGGTCCCCGAGCGTCCGCCTCATAAAAATAACGAATTTTGTCATTGCTGCCAAGGAAGTATTCCGATCTAACCTGAAAATAATAAAACAAAATTTTAAAAATAAATTGAACAGTTTAATTTAGAAAAGTATTTAAAAACATAAATATTACACCCGAAACGGAAAAGTCAGGGGATACTAGTCACTACTAGACTACTAGTACTGTCCGGTGGTTGGTGAACGGTGTACGGGTAAGCGACCCCGGCTCCTTGAGCTACTATCGACTCAGTCCAAATCATCCGAGGCGATAGGATTCTTCCTCCCTTTCTTCCCCCGTCATATATCCTTGCTACTCGCGGGAACGCAATGACCTTGTTAAAACAATGCACAAGGCAGAATGGCGGCGACGTGGTCCACAACCCGTCACGTCACGTTTCCCACAGAGGTGAAAAGTGGATCGCTGGAAGTGATCTCTGCCTGGGAAAAAGGCGTGATTTTATGTATGTATGTATGAAACGGAAACAAACTACATACGATGCTTATCACACATATATTGCTCCGAGTAAGAATCGAAACTACGACTCTTGGCGCTAGAGTTCGGGGCACTATAAAATGTAGCAACAGGTCAGTCAGCAGTTTTATAGAGTCAAAAAACTTTTTGGTTGGAAAACCGCAGAAATATCTCCGATTGGGATCTTACAACTGTGAACATTTTTAGTTTTATATAAAAAAAAAACAAAATTAGAAAAAAGAAATTGAAATTGTGGCATCTTCTGAGGACTTCCTGAAATTGCCTGTTTAGGATTCGACTATGAGGTACGCATAGGTAATTTAACAAGTAAGGCGTCCGACCGATTTCAGCCATGGCGGCCGATCTCAATTGAGATCAGCCAAGTGCGCAGGACATATTATAGTGCGCAAGTGTACGCGCAAACACAAGTGCACTCTCTATTCTCTTACTCTCATAATTCGGTGAGACGGCAATCCGACATGACCGATGAGAGATCGGGCGCAGGACCACCGGCTTAACGTGCTTTCCGAGGCACGGGCGTTCAACCGCCAACTTCCTAACTCCGGGCTGAGTAATTTCATTACAGAAAAACTCACACAAAATTTGCCCGACCCCGGACTCGAACCGGGGACCTCTCGGTCCTAACGCAGCACTTGCTACCAATAGACCAACGAGGCAATTAAGGTAATACAAGCTGCTGGAATGACAACCGGCTCCATTATTAATCAGCATCAAAAGTAGTAGAGGGTTCTTAAGACGGTTCAGTTTTATAATGTTTCATACTTCAGAGCTTACTTAGTTAGTCTTCGCCATTTACAATAATATCCATTTACCATTTACAAATAAATCACATTTATATTCGTATGCATTTGCACCTAAAACCTTAGTGGTCTAAGGCAAACATAATTCACTTTTTTTACAAAGTAACTAAAATACTGACGTGCTCGTTGTCAGTAGTGGTCTCGAATATGGTGATCTGGTCTTCTTCAGGCACGCTCTGCGTCAGCTCCACCCCGGCGGCTCTCAACTCATCGCACTCAGCCGGCAGGAGGAACTGCTCCAACAGCACGTAGCCATCTTGATCCAGCTGTAACATACATCATGCCGTATCATCATCAGCCCAAATACGTTCCTACTGACGGACACAAGCCTACCCTAAACTAGGGCGATCAGGCATCAGTCAGCCATGCTGACAAGAGCAGATGGGTGACTTCACAAACTATAGAAATTCTTCGCAATAGGGTCGATAAACGTACTATACTAATACGTAAATTTGAAATTTGGAAAACACATTTATTTATTTATTTGGACAACCAACAAGATCATACACCTTAATAGCTAGATAATTACAACATGGTAAGGATACGAGAGTTGGTGCGGCCTTAATGACAGGTTGCCACGGAAAGCACAAACAAGAGTAGTTGGGAGCATAAGGCATCTCTTAACTTAAAAATAGTATAATATTATTATTACAATACAAAATAATGTACTAAAAACAACGATGCTACTATTACGAATACCGTATATCTATCTGGTTTTATCTACCTGCAATCCACAATATATTGCAAAAGAATATGAAAATTCCCTACTGCTCCCGATGTACGCTTGTCACATATCTATATTAGCATTTAATTGGCTATATTTCAAAGTCAAATAGGATCTCTAACGGTTAGCGGGCATGGAGCATAGGTACCTACTCAAACCTCTACTGCAAAATGCTTTTTGCGATGAAATCCTCGCACCGACCTCTAATTAAGAATAATGCACCCTTTAAAACCGTATAATACCGGCTCGTATATGCAGAGTGTAAAGGGTGGTAACAGCGTAATATTAACAGTTCTCAATATATCGTCTGTTACTCGTATACTTTATTACTTAAACTACACTAATTCACGTAAAGCCACTGCTGGACATAATAAGAAGTACTTACGAACATACATTATTACAGTTTACATTTGTGACTAGATTATGATACCTACCTACCTACATAGTAATTTTTCTTTTACGACAAATATTATATGTAAGTTACCAATATACTATTTTCATTCTTACTAACCAAGCGAAGCGCGATCCACAGATTTGAAATATCCGAAAAATGAGTATAAACATGCCAAGCGTGTGTCGACGGCCCCACGTGGTCTCTCATAATAGCCACAGTCGTTATTTTCGTGGGCTTATTTCAGTGTTGTGCGATGCGCTGGTACAGTCAGCAAGGTAGGCGTATTGGCAACTATACCTACTCTTTACTTGCCATTGAATGTTAATACCGAGTGAAAAATGTTAACGATTTTAAAATCGATACAAACACCAATAAGACGCTTTGAGATATTTTCATCTAACAACGCTCATAAATATTGTTACCATTTTTCTACTCTATGTTTTCAGAATCGTTAATGCAAAGGATTAATCAGAATTTTAATAAAACAAATGTAAAACTGTCTTTATATACTAACCTACTAGGTACCTAATTATAATGGCTTATTCACACAACCACGGAGAGATTGCCTTGCATTGCATTGCGGCAACGCAAACATGATCCTGGTTTAATGTTTAATTAAAACAAAACATTTGCTCAGGTAATGTTCTTGGCGCACCGATATTTATTTGCACTAGGTAGGTTTATATGAAAGTGAATAAATAAAACAATATATGAATTTATAACTGTGTAAATAAATTTTAATTAATAAATATATAATGGGATTATTCAGATGTAATAATAAATTGGTGTTTTTTTTTGTTGAATAGATTATTATAGGTAGATAGATCTTGAAAGTGTTTATATTGAGTTAATAAATAGAGACATTTTCAAAATTTAAACCTACACTATACCAATTCAAAGTGTATTACAAATAATCATAAGTTAATTGTAAAATAAGCATAAGATAATGTTTTTCTACCACCCAATGAGTGATAGTAATATGATTCTACCGAGTACCACAAGAAAGGTGATATTATGTTTTTGTAATTCAATCCTTTGCACAAGAGATAGTTCGTGAGAAAAATCGTATGAAAACGTTAGGATTGGCGATAAGCGGATAGGGCTAGTTAATGGATCCATTATTTTATTTCCTGTTTCTTTATTTTCGAGTAAAACAACAATTAAAACTCAATGGTTCAGATCCTCAGTTAGCGCGACAATAAACATGATTTTATTTTAAAAGCTTAGTTTCGACTCGTACTTTTCTACACTTATAAAACATGTGATTTTATTAACAAACTATTTAGCAGCTTTATCTCACTTAAAAATAGATGACTTTTGCTGTTAACTGTACCAAGAATACTTTCTTTTAAAAATATGGCGCAATCCACTCGTCACAAGGTTACAACGTAATGTTCGACGCATAAAGAGCTTTTAATAGTTCTACTATACTAATGAATATTTTAAATAAACGTCACTTAATCAAAATAAATATCACACCACAAAATTTCACATAGGTACATTGTTCTGAGCCGAAGTAAGTTGTAAGGACTTGTGTTACGGATACTAGAAAAAAAGTGATATACAAATCCTTACTAGTACTACCTATTTACTACCTTTTACTACCTATTTACTACCTTTTACTACCTATTTACTTACCTAATATTAGAAATCCGAAATCTGTCTGTCTGTTAAGCTTTCACGCATACTGAACCGATTTAAATGAAATTTGTTACAGATATAGTCCAGAACCAGAGAAAGGACATAGGCTACCGACGCCGCTATACAGAAGTAATGTTTTACACGTTTAACGTCTCTACGCGGACAAAGTCGCGGACGGAAAGCTAGTATAGAATAACATACTCAGAGACGGAGGAATCACCGATGTTCATCATCACACAAATACCGAGTGGGAATTGAACCCACTTGGTAGTTATTCGAGTTGAGTTGAGAAGGAGGAGTATGTAGTATTGAATCCAATTTTAAACATAATTTTAAAGCACAGGTCGGTATAATATTGGAAGCCTCTGTGCACGGTGCATATTGATTCACACATTTGTATGTATCGAAGTATTTGTATAAGACTACATATACTTCGACAGTTAATGCTTCCACTTTATGACAGATGGCTAATATATGTTTCTAACCGCATACATGCCACCTGAACATGTTATTAAATCGATATCCATTAGATATTGAAGCAGGTGCATACTATATTCGTTTCTTTCGCTTAGCATTCTAATAACATTAAAATTAAAATTAAAATGCAATATAGATTTCAAAACTATCGCAAAGCTGTAACTGTGGTTAATAGTTAAGGAAATGTTAAGCGATGCCTGAGGTCTCAGTGCTCTATCCACTTACTGTACTTACATGGATGATATATGGTAAACAATATTAATAGACCCTTATCAAGGCAATAGTAGGTACTAGTAGTAGTAGTAATAGTACCATTTTTGAATGTTTTGCCTGTTTGTCTGTGTTCTCAGTAATATATTTTGTTAAGTTCAATCGGATCAAAAATGAAAAAGTTATGCTAATTTAAAGAATCACGTCGTACTTTCTGGCCGTTTGTAACCGCGAGTACATTATAAAGCGCGCCGAGAAGTCTCTTTTCCACGCGGACGGAGTCGCCTGCACATCTAGTATATACCGTGAAATTTTAGGGTTAAGAGCCTTCCGCGTTTATTCCGAGTTCTACAGGGAATTATAAAAAACAAATTGTTAAGAAATTGTATCATTTGTCAATTTGACATTACCGAAATACTGTCGAAACGTAGTGATTATATTCTCTTTGATACTGTCGAAGAAGAATAATACATTGGGTGCGTTTAGCCGACACACAATCTTGGCAGCACAGAAAAAAAAATGGCGATTGCTGAGTAGCATAGGCTGACGCGGCTGAGGAATGCTAAGTGGCGATATTCAGATTGATTGATTGATTCGTCATATGGCGGAATATTCAAACGTTAACAGCTAACTTCACTTCTCTCATTTCCACTCAGCATGGTTCTGGCCGATACTGTAGTCAGAATTGTCGAATGCTGTTCAGCACTCTCAGATTCTGACCAGTCTGTCTGTCGGCTAAACGCACCCAATGAAACGTTGTCACCGCCACTCCTTACTTATGTCATCAAAAGGCACATATATTAACCCTAGGACCATGTGTAAAGCTATTCAAGTGTGTTATTATGTAAATGAGTATAGTTAAAAACACCTCAGTGTTATCGTGGTATTAATTACGCATTCTCATAATTACTGGTTGGCTGAATGTCAGCTGGTTGTCGGAAGTTCTAGACGATGATGGGCACCTGGTCGTTATTTACTTAGAAATCATTGGTTTGAAATTGTATTTCCAATTCGCTATGGAATAATGTAGCAACGCTTTAATTACTTACGTTAAAGGTTATTTTATACACTTGCCTGTATAAATACAGGGAAAACATAAGTTTATGTAAATAAAGAGGTAGATAGGTAATAGGTACTATTTGTAACAAAAACTGAAGAGTCGTTAAATATACTTAGATCCTTACTAAGAATAGAATGCGAAGGTAACTCTGCCTGTGGCGTTAGAAAACTGAAACTGTCCGGGATATTTACCATGTTGTTTTGTTTTAATGAGCTCCCGATATTTCGGCACTGTTGCAAGCGCCATGATCACGGGTGAACTGTAGGACTGCGAGAATGACGGTAGGTCTAAGGGCAGACATATCGGTCTACCCTCCTTCTCAGTCTTTCTGCCTGTGGCGACTGCAAGTCATAAAGCTAAATCGATTTTTATTGAAATTTGTTAGTATTGATTCTGAGAGGAGACATAGGCTTCTGTTTAATCAACTGCGCTTTAAGGATGATTTTTTTTACCGGATTTCTAAACCGGGGGATAAATAAATAATAATAAATAATAAATAAATATTACACAACATCACATACATTGATCTGATCCCGTGGTAAGTAGCTTAAGCACTTGTGTTACAATGCTACTATATGCTATTGCTAATGCAATTGTGTTGTGTGTGTTGTGTTGTGTTGTGGATAATTCGCACGGACTGAGTCACGGGCGAAAGGTTACATCATACATTAAATAGTAAGTGTATAAAATATATACTCTGGACCGAGCGGTCAATTTCTTAAACTATTTTAGTTGAAATACACGTCGTAATGGTATCGCAAACGCAGCACACCTCTTTCGTCGTGCCAAGCAAAATACATACTTTAACACTGAATGTATTTCTATCCCCCAACATATATAAGGCGTCCGACCGATTTCGGCCATGGCGGCCTTTCTCAATGGAGATCAGCCAACTGCGCAGGACGTATGTGCACAAATGTACGCGCAAACACAAGTGCACTATCCCCTCTTTCCTTTACTCTCACAGTGCGGAGAGACGGCAATCGGACAAGACCGATGAAAGATCAGGCGCAGGACCACCGGCTTAACGAGCTTTCCGAGGCACGGGCGTACATCCGCCAACTTCCTATGTCCGGGCCGAGTAATTTCTTAACAAAAAAAACTCACATAAATTTTGATTGACCCTGGACTTAAACCGGGGACCTCTCGGTCCTAACGCAGCATTTGCTACCAATAGACCTACGAGGCGTTTCCCCAACAAATGTATTGTATATATATGTGTTATCTATAAGTAAATGGTTGTGGTAATTAATGCATAGATTTGCCTTAATATAATTTTATTTTATACTAGCTGTGCCCGCGACTTCGTTCGCGTAGACTACAGGATTTAAATTCAAATTTTCTTAGATTTTGGCAATTGAATTCACAATAAATATTCATAAAATATGTGAACAAAATTGTCAACATCTTAAATATACTATTATTATAATAAAAAGTTAATACACAATTTTTTAAATCCTGTAGTCTACGCGAACGAAGTCGCGGGCACAGCTAGTTATTATAATAAAAAGTTAATACACAATTTTTTTACTATCATAAATGTGAATCAATCGGAAACGATAACCATATACCTACTTTCGTTACTACTTTCGTAGATTGTATTGTATTCGTAATAAAACAATGAGATAATGACGTAAAGCGCAATAAAATATAACTTATGAATTACTTTTTGTATTTGAAACAATATTGCGAAATAATAGAGCATAGTGACATCTCTTTAACTAACCAAGAACTAAACACTCATCACATCATATCAAATCTGACAGCATTTGACATGACTTGCCAGCTAAAAACGTGATAGTTGGGGAGCCCAACAGGAGTTTTTGGAGTATTGATCAGACTCAGACTCTGTCTTGTAAGATTTTTAAATGGGAGACTCCTTGCACCCTTTCATGTACCTCTGCCGTGTATGTACACTTCATACGGGGTGCGTGATCTTAAATAGGATAGCTGCTAATGCTAATTACAAAGATACTGTTAAAATAATTGGGCAGGATTATGAAGAACTAATATAATCTCTGATGGTTTCCATGGGGCGATGACCGTAGAATCGTGCCTATAACAACAATTACTAAAACCTTTGACACAATATAGATCCAAGGGGCACTTGACCAGTTTTCTAATGATCTATGTGATTTTATTTGTAACGATCTTTATATACGATAACTTTCTTTAATTTTATAATGGCCAACATTTTTACGTGAATGTTTATAAATTTCCCTTTATTTGCTTAGAATAGCGATATCCCTCTATGTATATAAACATTCAGATAATATCGAACAGTCTATCAATTGGAACAACACAACCCACCAATGTAAACCAGCAAGCAAATATTGGACAACTTACCACCTCCATACCGAAAACCAGGTAATAGAGAAATGTAGCGAATTCAATAAACATTTGAACCTGGCCTTTGTGGATTATTCAAAGGTCTTCGACGGTATCACCCACATCAACCCATTTAGCTTTCTCTTCTTCAGCAAAACATCGAACCCACATATAGAAAAACTTCTCCAAATCATTTACCCACAAAGCACAGCCGATATCAAACTGCACACTGAAGGCCTGACATTCAAAACACAAAAAAGAGTTAAACAGGGTGACTCCCTATCACCAAAGTTTTCAGTAGCACGCTCCAAGAAGTCTTCAGGTCACTATGATATTCTTAGGAAACAAAAGGAATTGGTGTAGAGGATATGCGACTGATAAACTTTCGCTTTGCAGATGACATTTTCCTAGTCGAAATACGTATACATCGACAGAACTTGAGTTGATCCTCGAACAACTGAGCGCAGAAAGCGTTGACGTTAGACTGACGATGAATAGATCAAGACCAAAACCAAGGTCATGACCAACAGCAGCGCTGGTTTGGTGGATTGCAGTCAACAGCCAGGTGAAGCAATATGAAGAGGAGCATACTTGGGCTAGGCAGTCTCCTTCGAAAACAGGCAGGACAAAGAAATAATCCGTAGAGCAGACAACGCCTGGAAAAGCTTCTGGTCCATGAATAGGTATATAAAGGGTGATCTTCTTATATCACTGAACCTATCCCAACACATGGGGCACAATCTTGGTCCCCCGCCAAAAATCAGAAGTCCAAACTCAAGGTTTTTCAAAAAGCTATGAAGCGGAGTATCATAGGTTTAAGCGGAGTATTATGTTAAAAGAAAAAATAAAATATACCACCATAAGAAGACCTAAGAAAAGGTGGTATAACGACCTGGTCCATGTATCAAAGAACTGGCAAGTCCTAGCAATGGACAGAGAGCAGTAGATGAGTTTGAAGGATACTTTGCCCAGCAGTGAGGTGATACAGGTTAAGAAAAATAAAAATTACAGATTCTTAAACTGCAGGACTTCGATAGCAACTTGAACCTCCTGCATAAAAATGTACCGCGCTGAAGTATCTCAAGATTATATGTTTTTCAACAGACACAAAGATTAATTATAACTTTGTGGTCCAAATCGGTACAATGACACCTTTTAGGGATTATTCAACATGCATTTTGAATGACTGACACGGTCAAATAACTTTTTTCTTTCAACAGCTTGTTTATCCTTCTGTATCAATCGCCGTCCCCCCACTTATAAAGAAAGTGTAATAAACTTTTTTCTTATTTAGCGTAATCTTTCTACCGATTCCATGTCGTTCGAGTAACTGCAAATCTAGCTAGTTACCTCCCCTACTATGATGTTTTGCTCAATAAAGTAGTCCGTATATTCCTAATCAGAAGGTTCATTTTGGTCGATATACTTTTACTACTTTTGTACATGATCTAATAAAGTTAGATTTTTAACTATCCTACAGGTATTTCTGTGACTAAAAGTATTTGAGATCTTGACCGGGGATGTATGTACCATACACCATGCAAAATTTCATTGAAATTGGTTTAATAGTTTCAGAGATCAGTCATTTATTTCGGTTTTTTGAATATCCCACGGGAACCAGTTCACTGTCAGTGATTTCAAGTATCCTATGCATTTTTCCGGAATTTAATTTACCTTCGTGTAAACTTTCATTTAAATTGGTTCAGCCGTTTAGGAGGTCAGTCGAAACAAACAAACAAACAGACAGAGATACAATTTTTTTTTTAAGTATGAGGTTGTGTTCTACTACTCTCAAAACATATCCCTGGCTGGTTTTTTTTCGTTTCTAAGAAAAGTACAAGAATTTTTGCCTCTACGTTTTTATTATAGTATAGACTAGTGGTCCCGGCGAATTTCATATCGCCTATAAGTACTTATGTTTTTATATTTTTTCACAATTTATCATTAACATTAACATTTCAAAACCACAATTAGCTAAATCGGTTCAGGCGTTCTCGAGTTTTAGTCAGACTAACGAACGGCAATTCATTTTTATATATAAGAAGATTCGCTGTGAAAAATTCCACCTATACCAATAAACCAAACATACACAGGTGCCGAAGCAACTAAGCACACAAACTATGTAGGTACTTCTGTGATGTTTTTATTATTGATCCCACAATTTTAAATCAATGTTGCATTCAATCTTTAACACCATAAAAGCGTCATCGTCCTTAGCTTTATTAGGCGAACGAACATGATTCAAACATATGGCTACAGCCTAAACTAAATATCACTCTTGTCATCTCGACAATAAAGTTGAGAATCGTTCAAAATACAGCTGCTCTTATTATGAATGGTCATTATGAAATACTCAATGTCTTTATCAATGGTGAGTCAATGGGAAAACGGACTGATTGTATTGGATATTGTTTGTGTCTCATTGTTAATGGAACATACAAACAAATATAAATATAGTCAAAATAGTAAACAGTCAACTTATCAAGCGCACATTTAGAAGAAAACATCAATGAGGTCAATGGACATTTTGCGTAAAACCACTATGTTAACTAACTAACTTCACCATTAGTCACTCTTGCGATCAATAATTCTAATTGTTAGTGTTGTTTTTTTTCTTTTTTACGGTCGCAACGGAGCGGTCTCAATGCGCTCATTCAAGCTAAAATAATTTTATGCGGGGTAAAGTCACGGCTAACGGGAATATCCGGGATGAATATGTGCAAATATATTCAGGGAATATTATTAGAATGCATCGTTCGGACGCGCCGCGCGTCACCGAAGCATTTGGCTAGCTTTGGCCTGACTGACTCATTGATGAGAGCGGAGAGCTGCGGAATTAGAACAAATCATGACTCTGAGCGGCCATCATCGTGAATCCGCGGCTCAAATTATAATAAAAAAGGATTTTTAACATGCGGTATTATTAATAATTTAAAACAGTGATGGTTACACACATTAGAAAACTGAAACTGTCCGGGATATTTACCATGTTGTTTTGTTTTAATGAGCTCCCGATATTTCGACACGGTTGCAAGGTGAACTGATCTCATTAAAACAAAACAACATGATAAATATCCCGGTTTTATAGTAAGTTAAAAGTTAGTAAAATGTACATTCATGCCCTGAAGATAGATGTAAGAATTTAGGAAAAGACCATTAGTTTATTGATAGAGCGTAATGTTCTCACTACCATTAAATTAAGCTAAAAGGGAAGTCCAACTCTCCAAGGTCCTAGATGCAAGGATGCTCAATGCTCTAACTTTTGCTTTTGCTTTAACTGTCGATAAGTTGACGAACTCATCGACGGTTAAAGGAATACTTGTGGGAGTGGATTGGATGTTCCCCACGGTCAAGCTGTGACAAGTCGTTTGAGTGGCCGTTTCATAGGATGAAGTTTGTGGACGGTATGCGGGAGTGGTCGAGTTTTGATGACTCGTCCAGTTTGAGCTCGAGTCGAGTCAAACGACCACTAATATAATTATTTGGTGGAACATTTACCTAACTCCTAGACCAGGAGGAACTTTATAACGATAAAGGCTACATTTATCACAGGGATATTCGATACAGGGGATATGTAGTGACATAGTTTTTAACAAAGTCGCTTTCTTTGTCCCTAACCATAAGTAGGTAAGCTTAAATCTTTAAAACTAAGAAACGGATTTTGATGCGGTTTTTTTAATATATAGAGGGATTTTAAGAGTAAGGTATTTGTGTAAATTTCACCGAAACGAAGCGAGGGCGGGTCACTAGTTATTATATATTTATATTTTGTTCATGTGTTATTTATTGTATTTTTAAGCTTGCTATATCATGATGTTGTTTCTGATATCCGTGGCACAAGTAACAGGACTTAGCTCTGTATCATTTATATTTTGTTCCTGTGATATTTATAAGCCTTTTTTTTTTGACGCGGTGAAATGCTTGACGCACCGTCACCGGGAGATGGGGTTCTTTCCCAGTGGTGTGTCGGACTCCCCGGCGACTGGCGCGAAGATGTTAAATGCCAATCGCTGCTCCTGGGCGGAGTGCAATGCCCAGGGGGTTTACCGACTAAAACACCGCGATGTACCTCATCGCCTTGGAGACGTCATGGTTCCTAGCATAGCCCAACTACCACGACGCCACCGGCTGTTTTTATAAGCCTGCTATAACATGTTGTTTCTGATATCCGTAGCACAAGTAACAGGACTTAGCTCGGTATCAGATATATGACGGTATTGTGATGTTATGAGAAAAATATACGTATCTAAACAAGACAATAACGTCCTAACAGCTATTTACAAAGGATACATTCAATTTGCCGTCACAGCAGTCAAATATCGCTTATTTTACCGTGCCCAGATCCCACGGGATTAAACGTCATGGCAGCACTTTAGTAGCGATTTAATATCGGGTTTCGAGAGAACGTTTGACACAGTAGGTATTTGTTTGTTTACGTCGGGAACGAATCTATAAACATACACTCACACACACACAGCCTGACGATTACATAGACCTGTAACCATGTTGTGCATATCTGTAATAGATGTAAGCACTAGAATATTTATAATGCATTGCATTTAAGGATGTTTGTGTTTACATTGTTGATGTGCCTTAAAAATAAATAAATAAAATAGAGGTATACATAATTTATATTTTTTTTAGTATTTCTTAGAAATAGTGCTTCGTCTCTTTTTATAAGAATACTGTGCCCGACAGGGTCCATAAATTAAATTTAAGCTAACAAATTGCGTACATTATGGAGTATCAATAAGCAGTTTAAATTAGAGTTTGAATAAGAAGTTTTTGCGTTCAATCTTGTTGATAACCCAATAAAAATTATAGATAGGTAATCAATATATAATAAATTTGCTGTGCCCGACAGGGTCCATAATTGAATCTTACTTTTTAAGAACATCTTTTGTACATTATGGAAAAGCAATAAATATTTTGAGTTTGAAAAAAAAAATATTATTTGGTCTATATAGAAGAACCGGCGAATCGCGTACTGCCAATACTTAATTTTGGGTACATTTCTGAGCATTTTTCTTATTTTTTTGTTTCATAGGTACCTTCGGATAATAACGAAAACAACAAAAGAATTAGCGAAATCGGTTTAGCTCTTCCCGAGATTTACGCTTAGCAACACGTTTAGGCATACATTTTTATTATAGATGAAATTTTGTGTCGTTTTGTGAAGAATTCATAGAATTATATAAAACATCTGTTTATACATAAAACAGTAATTAGATAGTAGATAGGTGAGTGTGGCTACTTTATAGTAAGATGTAGCAATTTATGTAAGCAGTGTGCCATCCGCTCCCCCGCAAGTCCGGTGATGATGACGAGGCTACTCCAAGCTATCATCGTATGTCAGTAAGAAAAAAAAACCAATTAATACTAACGTCTAACGTCTTTTAATATAAGTAACAAGCCAAATTAAACACATAGTACCTACAAGGCGAATGTAATTATTTATACCGGTCGATCATCTTGTAAATTAGGTAAGTTATGATCCTACATTTCTTCCTACTCTTAATATTTAATATGGGTATTTTATTGACACGATAAAACAGTAGCAAATACTACTTACATCTCGACTGAGTAACACCAAACATGGTCGCGAGCGAACTGCTATTATAGATATTTATTTTATTATGCAAGGTCTGGTATAGATTGAGGAAAATTGAAATTGTTGTAGACCTTTGTGCGTCGTAATGTTATGAGGAGATATATTTTTTTTAAAATCTTGTTCTCTTATATTGAACCAGCCTGAATGTGGTGGTCACAGTTTTGCTGGTAGTCCGTATTTAGTTATTTTCTAAAAATATCTCAAGTACCTAGAGACACAACAATGCAGTGCGGTTCCCACAAACTCAAATTAACGAATGCCGTTTCTATTATGTCGGGGATCTTGAAAAAAGAATGCTATCTCAAGCTTTTATGAGTCAGTTCCACTAAAGCAATTTGTAATATCCCATTTTAAACTACTCTTTCTTGTCTACCTACCCTTTGTAGTTAGACATACAATGTTATCTGAGAATTATCATCATGGTGTAGATATTTGATATTTTTGAATCAACCTATGATTTATAACGTTCTGAATTGTATGGTAGCCCCCTTCAATATTAGTTTTATGTGGTTTTTAGTATTTGTTGTAGTAGGGGCAACAGAAATACCAACATCATACGAGTATATGAAAAATTTGCGATGGTCGGTCATTCGTCGCACTTCTGTTTTTTATCCCGGACTGTCTACGATGATGGCATGGAGAAAACCGCCGCTACCAGGGACTAGCGTAGCGTGGGAGGCCATGTATCAACATTATTTAGGTGGCCTCCAACTTAGTTCCCTTGGGGGGCCAAAATGAAGTAGACTTGATATAATTTTATGCTAGCCCCTTAAAGGCCCCTGTACCTTGGGGGCCGCGTATTGATACAGATGATGCGACGGTAAATACCACCCTGCTACCTGGTTTCCAATTCAACTAATGCCGGAAGATGGTGACAAACGCGTAGAATGGTCTTGCACATCCGCTTTACTGATCCGTGTAACGCACGGATCTTTTTGGATAGATGCACAAGATAGTTGTTTACAGTATTTAAAAAAAAATGTTCTTTTTATAAATATTAAAAATTAAAATGTTGAGCACAACTCATTTACTGCTCGCCGCTCTGTTCTCCGCAAGTTTGGCGTCACTATAAATATGTGGTTTCGTCGCACTCTATCGTTCAGGGTCGTGAAATAAGTTCGTAGGCACAGATTAACAATAACAGGTGTAGAACAACAAGTGTAATAGAATATAAATAGTAAATTATTGTGTCCGAATTAGAATGAAACAAAAACCCAATGTAAGGAAGTCAATTTTGAAACTCAATAATAAAATATCAAACAATGTAAACCAAATATCAAAGTCAAAGTCAAAGTCAAAATTTCTTTATTTATATAGGCATTAACATGCACTTATAAATCGTCATTGTATTAAATAAATAAGTAATTCTACCACCGGTTCGGAAAGCCGATTCTATCGAGAAGACACCGGCAAGAAACTCGATAGTTACTCTTTTTAACCGATTATCACATAAACTTGTTTAATATAATTGTAATTGCCATGTCAAAAAGGAAGTTTCAGTATGTCACAGTATCAAAGAGAGAAAAAAAAAAACTTATACTACAATTACTGTTAATAAAAATCATAAAGAAACAAAACAAATCAATAAAATAACTACAACAATTCCAACCTGCATGACATAGCTTACATAGAGTAGAATCTTAATACTATATGACTGTATTACAACAATAAATTAAAATACATTATTTATAAAAAAAATAATATTAATAAGAACAAAAGTTCATAAAAAATGTCAATGATTAAAATAATTTATATATTAGAAAATTTTTATTGCAAATGTCAAATTTTAGTTAACGCAATTTGTCCAAGCATTTTTATCATTAAAATAGTCTTCTACTTTATAGTAGCTCTTCATAATAAGACCCTTCTTAATACATTCTTTGAATTTTTGCAAAGGTAATTTAGTAATACTTACAGGTAACTTATTGAACATTTTTACTCCTAGTCCAACAAAGGAGCTATTAACTTTATTAAGTCTGAAATGTGAAATAGCAAGTTTATGCTTATTTCTAGTATTGAATCGGTGAGTATCTGATTTTTTAGGAATGTATTGTATATTTTTATACACATACATTAAGCAGTCTAGAATGTACTGAGAGGCCATTGTGAGAATATTATACTCTTTAAAACGATCTCTCAGGGAATCGCGTGGTTTGAGTTTGTAGATGGCCCTTATTGCTCTTTTTTGCAATACAAAGATACTATCAATATCAGCTGCTGATCCCCATAAAAGCATGCCGTAGGATAGAATACTGTGGAAGTAGCTGAAATAAACTAATCTTGCCGTTTCAACATCAGTCAATTGTCTAATTTTTCTTACAGCATATGCAGCAGAACTAAGTCTTCCTGCCAGGGTACCAATATGAGGTCCCCATTGCAATTTGGAATCTAGAGTGATTCCAAGGAACACCGTTGAGTTTAGGACTTCAATGGGTTCATTGTTCATTATGATTTTAGTATTGACTTGCTTTACATTAGGCATTGAAAATTTTACACATTTGGTTTTTTGGCGTTCAACATAAGATTATTAGTAGTAAACCAGTGCAAGACTCGTGAGAGGGCTTTGTTTACGTCGTCAACATTTTCTTGCTGTCTATCAATCTTAAAAAGAAGTGATGTATCATCTGCAAACAAAACTATCTCACATGTGTCTTCAGTAAAGAACGGAAGATCATTAATATAAATAATAAATAATAGAGGTCCTAATATCGAGCCCTGGGGCACTCCCATAACTAATGGGGCGCCGGAAGAACTAGCCCCATTTACATTGACTTTTTGGGTTCTGCCAGTCAGGTAAGACTGAATTAGACTAAGTGCATTTTCTGAGATGCCATAATGGCGTAATTTAAGTAGAAGAGTTTGATGATTAACGCAGTCAAACGCCTTGGATAGATCGCAGAATATGCCTATGGCATCTTGTTTTCTTTCCCATGCATCAAAAACATGTTTTATAAGAGCAACACCAGCATCTGTGGTGGATTTACCTTTAGTGAATCCATATTGGTTTTTATTTAACAAATTGTTTAAATTAAAATGGCAAAGTAGTTGACTAAATACAATTTTTTCAAAAATTTTACTAAATGCTGGTAGTAAGGATATGGGTCTGAAATTAGATGGGTCACTGTCATCGCCTGATTTGAACAAAGGAATGATTTTGGTTGACTTCATCAGATCAGGAAAATGACCTTCATTAATACATTTGTTGAATATCATCGCCAATAGTGGAGCAACTGTATATATTATATTTTTTAACACGTCCACTGAGAGTCCCCATAGATCCTCTGACTTTTTTAAGTTGAGTTCTTTAAAGGCTTTCACAATTACTTGAGCTTTCACAATGTAGGCAAAATTGAAAGAAGATGTGCATTCACTTACATGGGACTTTAAAAGTGAATGAGCAAGAGCCGGACTGGAAGACAAACTACTTGTCGTTGTTACAGCTATGTTGGAGAAAAATGATTGAAATGCATTTGCTATATCAGCATCAGAATCTAATATAATATCATTCACTTTCAGGGAGATCTTGTGATTTTGTGTTTTGTTTTTACAAGTCTCTTTATTAATGATTTGCCAGGTTGCCTTGGTTTTGTTAGTGGCTTTATTTATTTTATCTTTAAGATAGAGCGACTTAGCTATTGTACACAATTTTTTAAAAATCTTGGAATAATTCCTAATATAGTCCGTAAGAGACGGATCTTTAGAGTAGGCTTTGAGATCATACAGCTCAAAAAGCCTTCGTCTACTTGTGAAAATTCCTGTTGTAGCCCAATCACTAAATTTAATTTTTGAGCTATTAATTTTAATTTCCTTTTTTGTGAATATCCCATTAAACTCTTTTTCTACAACATTAAATAACTTTTCGTATAACTCATTACTATTTAGGTTAGGTAGAATGTTCATTAAATAAACTTTATGGCTAATATTATCTTTGAACTTTTCTATACGACTAGTAGTTATTGGTCTGCAAGTTATGACAGCCGGCATAGGAGTCCAGTGATACTCAAATGCAGCCATTTGACCACAGTGGTCAGAGTTAATAAATATATCGTCAGTGGAGATCGAACTCACGTCTCCTATAAACAAGTCAAGACGGAGCAAGTAAAACGCACAATAAATTTAAAGCAAATAATAATATAAAAACAAATTGACTTAACTCGAAATTGACTCTCAATAAAATAACATACTACTTAACATAACTACTTGCTAGGTAACAATACTTACTTAGCAAGTAACTTAAAATCATTGAACACGTATTGTGCCATTGTTCATATTTATTTATTACTATGTAGCTTTCCGCCCGCGACTTCGTCCGCGTAGAGACGTTTAACGGGTAAAACATTACTTCCTTATAGCGCAGTCAGTTAAAAAGTAGCCTATAACCTTTCCTAGGCTCTGGACTATATCTGTACCAAATTTCATTTAAATCGGTCCAGTACTCTATGCGTGAAAGCGTAACAGACAGACCGACAGACAGACAGAGTTACTTTCGGATTTATAATAATTGTAAGGATTTATTAAGATACAGAATCATAGTAAAACATAATCGTGTATAAGTACCTGATTAAGCGAGGAATGCGACACTCACCTTTAGTTGAACTTGTTCTTGACACAATAGAATATTAAATAGCAATTAAACTGTTATTGATAGTGTGATACGTATCAAGGGAACCTGTTCACCAAAACTGGTCACACGTTTCGGAATTCCTGTTGTATACAGTCAGATGCCTTGCACTTTTCCAAATTGGGAAAACGGGGGTTTTTATTTGGTTTGTTCGAGCATTTTAATTCCTGGGCATAAAAGTGTCCACTCAGATTCCTAAATAAATGGGTTCACATCACTACGAGAAAGACCTTGCCCCGTGAGTTAAAAAAATATCAAAAATTTCTACTGTTATATTATAAACGAATTAATTAATGCAATATAATAATTGGGACCTTCTTTCAATAAGTATATTGTTAAAGGACGATTTATTTATAGATTATAGATTATTGGACTATTTATTTATAGATTATTGTTACTTATAATATTGTGAAACACTTAGCTAATTTTAAATCAGTAAAATTCGCATCAGCAAAATAAAACATTATTGCAATTTAAAGAAAACCGAAGAATTATTATTCAGCACTAACATATTTTTATAAAATAACATACAATTTACAAACACATTATGAATACGGTATCAAGGGTATTTAAATATTGAAATGACGGCATGGTACTTAATTACTTTCACACAAAAAACACTTGAAAATCTGGACGAAAATGACAGACCACCTAAATATCTGACCTCGCACAAGTTCAAGGCAACATTATTATAACAACAACGTTACACTGAATAAAATCACTTCCAAAACTTCGCAAGCCATAAAATAAAATAAAAAGAAAACTCACATGATGTTTGATAGTATCATGCATTTTCACTTCGATCTGTAACAGGTTAAGGTAATAAAATAGACCGCACTAGTGTAGCCGACACGACACAAAACACTACTGAGTCAGAATGAGATGAGTGAAGCATACGTCGTACATGGAATGAGTCCCGCGCTTTTATTTGGAACTCCTACGCATACGGAGAGGTTGCCAAGAGCAAATAACGCAGTGTTCATTGGTTGTTTCGCTCGGTCATTCAGATTCGACTTTGGTGTCGGGCGATCGATGGAGCGTTCACAAAACAATGTTTTGTACATTGGATGGTTGCGCCCGCGCAGATGACGCAGGGGGCGGCTTCGCGAACATCTGCGAACGATTTACGGCTCACAGGGACTTGCGACATGCGAAAATAAACCATAAATGATAAGGGCTTAGCAATGACGAGCTCACAAATTTGGAGGTCTTTTGCCTAGATGGAGTGCTCGGATTGTATGTCATATTTAAATGTTTACTCATCTAAAAATATAAGTGCCAGCTAGCCAAATGTTTGGTGATCCGTTGTAAAGGTTTTAACAATATCGTGAAGAATTTATCTGTCTAATATTTCGACGGTCCCTACGTATAATCACGCAAGTGGCACTTGAGGGATTTGCATGTTTTTATTGCAAAACCTCGAAATCAACACAGACTTTCAT
Source organism: Maruca vitrata (assembly GCA_039566165.1). Classification (NCBI taxonomy): domain Eukaryota; kingdom Metazoa; phylum Arthropoda; class Insecta; order Lepidoptera; family Crambidae; genus Maruca; species Maruca vitrata. The sequence goes on along the minus strand of CM076911.1, from coordinate 15,581,616 downwards.
TTAGTTAACACAGAATGTCGAAAATGTGCCTAAAACATCCTTATATCGATGCACGACAAATTACTTAACTACACTACCACCGACGTAAAATACTTAAATGGTAGTTAGGGTGTATTACTTCGGAACATCGCCGCTATACCCGCCCCCGCTGCCCCCGCAACTGCCAGTTAAGCGCTTTTGCGCCCGAGACGGCCTAGGCATATATTTTTCTGCCTTAAGATTGTTTTTTAAATGATATTTCGTAAAATTGCTTGTATTTTTATGAAATCAAACAAACTTTGAACATTCCAAAGCCTTTATCACGATGTGGTAGTTACGTTATTTTACGTAGGAAATTTAAAAATCATTATGACTTATGTGGTAGTTGTGTAGTTTTACACCGGAGAGCCAAAATCGATGTTTTTACTATCTACCAGATGGAATGTTTTTCGATGGAAAGTATTATTTTAGTCTTGCTAGTAACTACCAATTACGTTATTTTACGTCGGATATAGATTTAGTGACTGGGTGTGATTAAAGTGTTTGGGGTATATATTTTGTTTAATAAATTGCTGTGCTCAGCAAAAACATATTAATTGTTTGATAACCATTAATTTTGATACTTATAGCTTTACTTGACCCGGTTGTTTTATAATGAATTTTATTTTCTGACATTGAAGATGATTTAACCGACTGTGAGGCCATATTTTGTGTAGGAAAACTAATTTCGCAAATTGATTAAGGTTTTAAAAGCTTTCTAATCTGGGATAGTTATAGTTAAATAACCACTACCACAATCATGAAAATTCTTCATTTAACAGCTCAACTGAATAAAATTTGTTCAGTTGCGCTGTTGGTCATCAAATATTTAGTTGTATTAGGTAACAGTTTGATTGTGGTGATATATATAACTGCATACGTCATTTGCAACAGACCTCAGATTAAATTACTCGACCCTCCTCCGGGCAACTTCAAAAAGGAGACAACCCAAGCACTGTTATTCTCAACTAGGTCCTGATGACATCACGTCAAGATTGTTAGTAGACGTAGCCAATTTTATCGTACTACATTCAATAAAATAAATATTAACCAAACACAAGAGTAAACGAGTTTCTGGAGTGTAGACCGCGTCTCGGCAAACACAGTGTGGGACGCCGTCAGGCCAGGTGAAGTGACGATTTGCCCAGGACGGCTGGTGGGAGTTGGATGCGACTGGCCGAAAATAGGCGGGAGAGGCAAGCATATGGGGAAGCTTATGGTTAACAGAAGACTAAATTATAGGCTGATGACGACTAAGAACCCCACACCCTTCTAACTCCTACAGTCAATGCTGTAAGCTAAAGACGTCTACGTCTTGAGTAGGCGGTGCCAATGTTACGGTAGGAGAGAGTTAGGCCAATAAGAGTCCCACATATTAATAATGTGCTGAACATACATCCAGAGAGACATTTAGAGGACAGAGACATATTTGCATCGAAATGTCTCTCCCAGGCATTCTTACAATGCCTTCTGAAAAAGCAAGATTAAGCAGATTTTTAAAAATTGCGTCAATATGGCATTTTTTCAAGAAAAGACTTCTTATCGAATTCAATTTGTACATATTTTGGAACATAACTGGACAATTTCACTCCTCACAACCTTAGAAGTAGTTCATTAGAGTTATAATGGCAACGTAGTTCATCCAATCGAAACTTTATTCGACAACAGCGGCTGGGAGGAAAATGGTTTTGAAATAATTGGTTTTGGACTCTGTGGTTGCTGATCTCAATGTTGGTCATGCAACTGCACACAAAGTTCTAACATTTATTGTAGTACACAGTTCTATTTTCTATTCTCGGTTAATCAGCATTCATATACCACCCTTATAGACCAGACCATACCATAGACCACTGCCTTATCATGTTTTCCAATGCATGCTCGGCTTGTGTCTCAGCCAACTCCCTGACTCCAGGCCGAGAAATTATTAACACAATAACGCTCAAGATTTCTCAAAATTTGGCCAGGACCCGATAACTCTCGGTCCTTACTCGGCGCTTGCTACTAATACACCAACGTGGCAGTCGAGGAGGTACTGTCTCAACTTTTGGTTAACTTATTTATTCTTAAGAACAAAATTGGCAAGATAGCATATTCTAATATGCTTCTTAAATCATCTAGACTTAACAGACGAGGGTCATATACCGTTAACAATGGTTTTATATTTTAAATATATTTTTGCCATTAAGGCGTTTTTTATTATTTCTATACATCGTGAAATTTTAGTGGTTGTTTTCCCGTAGAAGAACGATTTGACTTTAGTAGTACCTACTATCGAATCATGCGAGTTATTTCTTGAAAAAGTTTTTTTTTCAAATTTTCTAAAAATATTTTTTTTATTTCCGAAGCGTGAGAAGATTTCGTACTTATAAGAGGTGTGACGTAATCAGGTACTGATTGCCGATTGAAAATTATGATTAAAGCTAAAAAAGATCTACCCCCTAAGTAATAAAGCGTTTCGAGCGTGATTTCTGGTTTCGTTAAACCGGTATTTATTGATTAAAATTTAAAAATAAAAAATTAAAATAATAAAAAAAATAAAAAATATAGTAGAACCTATTTTACTACTAAGATAGAATCAGTTTACAGCGGCAAAACAACCACTAAAATTTCACGGTGTGTATAGCTAAAAATCCCAGAATCCCGTATGTGTATATTATATTCGGCGTAAAACTACCTATTGGGCAGTTACAGTTATGGTCGATGTCTAAAATCCCCTGTAAACAATAGGAAGTACCAGTTACGTCGTTTGTAGTGTGAGTAATTCCAACGTAAAAGTTGGTAAGTGATAAATAGTATATAAATAATAATTCTATTAAACTTATTTTTAGCTTTTTACGCAAAAGAGCTCTTATTTATTCAGTGTTCCAAATTTCATAGCTGTAGGAATATTAGAACACGAGTAACACATGTTTGAAACTTCAAAGCGCTCTCCTGTAAAATTTAGGTTTTGTAGATACGGTGTTATACGTTGGGACCGTCGATTTATTCGTTCGTTGCTATCTCAGTATGTTGCGGATGAGATGGTCTTGAATAGCTTTCGCTCTACCAGTCTGCTATAGTGTAAGTATGCAATACTGTAAGTATTTTAAATACAGTAAATTACAGTAGTACCGGACATTGCTTGCACAAAAACAACTACACACGTTGTCTAATTTAGTTATCAGTTTTGAAGGTAATTTAATTATACCTTTAAACCTTTGTAAAGTTCCGACAGTTGGACAATTTTTTATTCTCCAAGTGATACTTGAATAATATTTTAATATAACTCATAAACATAGACAAGTGGCCGCTGCTTTATCTAGTATGACGTATCATGGTAGTTTACTAAAGAGAAAAAAAGAAAATAATTCTTTTAAAATCTTCTTGCATGTAAAAATATAAATACATTAAATATACGAGTAGGTACTGGTGGTAAAACTTAAATTTACACCACAATAAAAGAACATTCATGTTTACAGTCTTGTATTGTAATTAATCTCTAAGTACTGTGTGTACATATTTATACTGTTTTGAAAAGTTGAAGTGTCAATGGAAGGTTACTGGTGCTCATGTTACGGGTTTTCCCAGTACAAGTCCCAGTTGCAAACTTTGATAAGTGTAGCTAGAATATAATAAATAATATGTATGTAAGTATGATAAATGTGGAATAATACTTATTTATAAGTAAACGCGTTAAAAATAGTAGCAAATACTAGGTACTAACTGCCCTAAGTTCCGACGGGGTTGCAGTCATGGTCGCGAGTGCACTGACGCCCGCCTTCATCAACACCAATGTCAATGGGATATGCAGTTTTTAATTACTGGATTTCAAGCCTAATACATTTGTCTTCCTAACTGACATACAATAATGGCTTGAAGTAGCCTCGTCATCATCACCGGACTTAAGGAGAAGCGGATGTACCTCACAAGCCTACGATAGTTTTCGCACCTACAAAGAATTTCTATGGCAGTGTGAAGTCGACCGACCCGCACTTGGCCAGAGTTGTTTACTAAGGTCTGATCGCACTAGTTTATTGTAGCCTTCCCCTTAACTGTAGCGACGTATATGAAATCAGCATCAACATCTTTCCGATTGAATTTCTTGAGCTTCTTAATTTCTATAGCTTGACGTACTATTCTTGTATGTTAGTGACGGTACGCGGAGAGGACCTTCGGGTTACGTAGCCAATGATTAGTACCCATTTTATAGGTACTCAGCCACCGCGGACTTGTTCTTCTTTCCTTGTCGTCTTTTGACAGCTGTAATATGAAATAAGACATTTTTTTTGCTACATAACACGATGCTGGCGGCAACGCGGTGGCGGCATTGCTTGCAGGAGCGCTACCACTGATCTGAACATAATTATTTAAGCTCTCTTTAAAAACTTCGAGATTAATATATAAATATTTGTAACAATAATAATGTAACAAGTAATAGAAAGATACTAGGTATAACAGTAATAATGTTCCTTCACACTCTCGGCTTGGTTGGCCCAATGTTAGAACTACCACACCTACAATCGTGAACTACAAATTTTATATGTATAATAATAAGGTGTTTGGAACCTCCAGACAATCGAGCAATTATAATTATACTTAAAGTATTTAATGACTCTGTACGTAATATCTTCCCTAAAATCTTTTTTGAATAATGTCTAATTGATAATTTTACTAGAAGTAGTTAACTATGACGCAACAATATTTATCTTAACAAAACTTATCACTTTAACTGTGACATTGTGTCAAAGTATCATCATTATCACAAACGAGCACCGTTGTTACTTAGTTCTTTGCATTACCAATAATATCAAGACGGCTAAATAAATAAAATGATTCTCGAAAACAATTAGCTGAGTCAACTTCTTGACCATTGTTTAAAATAAACATTAATTGATCTGATCAGCAGGGGTCTTTCTGCTACTTAACTTTATATGACTAATGGAAACATATGACCCTTTACATAATCACACCCAGACACGGAACAAACACCGATGTTCATCACACAAATGTTTGTCCCGAGTGGGAATCGAACCCACGACTCTCGGAACCGCCATTCAGGGTCACTAATCACTGTTCCACCGAGCCAGTCATATTAGTATTCACAGATAATAGTTTTAGATTTATTTTAATACCTCATTGGTTTATAAGTAGCAAGTGTTTGAAATGAAGCAGAGATCTGGTTCTCGGTTCGAGTCCGGCGTGGAGCCGGAAAACTCACATTAGTGAGTTTTTCTGTTAAGAAATTACCCAGCCCGGAGTCAGGAAGTCGGCGGATGCACGCTCGTGCCGGAAAGCACGTTAAGCCGGTTGTCCTGCGTCGGATCTCTCATCGGTCATGTCGGATTTCCGTATCACCGAACTGTAAGAGTCAGGGAATAGGAAAGAGTAACTGTCGAGTTTATTGCCGGATTCACCTTTTGCATTTACTTTGTGACCTGAATAGAGCAAAACTATACCTAAGCTTACATTTTAAACTTATTTATCTAGTACAAAGCTTATTAAAACTAGCCATTTGTTTAAAAATTAAATAGAAAGATAGGAAGGAGTCAAAATCTTAGGCAAGGAAATGGGCTATCCGGCTAATTGGACGCATCTAACCCGGCTAATTAAGCGGCCACCAATTAAGTGTGGAGCCGACTATACCAATTTGCCGTCCTGCGTCTATTTGTATCTCAGGCATTGTTACCTACCAATCCATTGACTGGTTAGACGGCGCAATTTATAGTGCCCTTTTCTCATATGCCAAGAGTCGTGGGTTCGATCGCCACTCGGGACAAAAATTTGTGCGATTAACATTCATGTTTATTGTTGACGGTTTTCCTTGGTTTGGATCTTAAATTGACATATTTGGTTCATGTTATTATGGCAGTTGTAATCTAGACATGCGGCAGCATGTCAAAGAAAAGTTCAAACAAAGGAACTGGCTAGACAACGCCAAGAAAACCATCATTACGCGAACCACTTGGTGTCACTTTTTGGGCCATCTATAACTAAAAAAATATTTAATATAAACAAAACGTATTAATGTTTAACGATATTAAATCGATAGCTTCATTTTTTGAAGCTCCAAGTGGGTTTAAACATATTATAATGAAGGTCCAGAAGTCGCAAATTTTAGTATTGACTGGCTGATATAGTACCTAATGTTTTCCTACTTCCAGTTGACTTAGAAGGATGAAACTTTGAATCCTGTTCGGTAGTTGTATGTAAAAGTAAGGAAAGATCGAAAAATTAAAAATATAAAAACTAGGGGGGCCCCGTATTTTTTTTTAAATTGACGCGTTGGAACCGTTACATGCAGATATTTAAAACAATGTTATGTGTATTAATTATCGTTATAACAAAAACGTTCAACTAAAATCTTAAAATAATTTAGAGTCTAAAAATAAATGGTGTTACCATACAAAAAAGAGCCATGTTTATTACATCGTTATTAATATCATCGATAAAAACTGGCAAAGTCAAGTATTAATAACCTACTTTGAGATCTCATATACTTTTTTAATTAACAGCAATGTCATAGAACTTGATTCTCATTAGATCTCCATTATTTTTGCAGCGAAATCAACAGCCACGCATAGTTTTTGTATTGAACTTGGCTCTCCTTTTTCACATATATGTTTTTGGTAAGACAAAATATACGTATGTAATTATATGCCTCCTCCTGCTTAAGGGTTAACTAGTGTAGGTGTGTTATTTATATTTTGTTTTGTTTATTGGGTAAATGTTGTTGTTTGAGTTGATTTGTGTAGGTATACCACTATTCTCTCTGGTGTCAGTAACACAAATTCTTAAACTACTTACCACGGGATCAGATTAGTGTATGACGCTGTGTAATACATAGTTGTTTTATTTATTTAACGGAATAAAGAGATTCTGTACTGTGCACTACGCGGTGACAGTACACTTATGTTGTCACTCTACCTTAAGTGCGTAGTGATGTTGTTTCTAAATGTACACGTGGCTTAGTAACATGTTTTGGGAAAGTATAGTTGAATAACCATTCCCCCTCCTTTTTTTTTCTTTTGTAAAATGTTCAATGTACAAACAGTTTTCATACATGCTTAAAAATGGATTCAAGAAATACTATTAGAAGGGGGCTTTTATGAACGCAATGTTATTACAACCATATTTTTTATATATTTTGTCTGTTTATACGTTTATGCACGTTCATTGTAACATGGCTCAACCAATTTGAATGCGGTATTCAGTAATGCGTTGCGGTTCGCTCAATTTAGTGTTAGTTTCATTTTGCTCCATAACATGTAATGAAATCATGTGGTTTGATGAATATTTGTTAGTCTTTCGCGCAAAAACTACTTTTAAACTGATATTAATGAAATTTTATTCAAATTTATTCTAGAGGACTGTAAGCTCTCAAGGAAACAGGGTACTTTTTAACTCACTGTGATCGAAAGAGCATTTTACACGATTAACGTCACGCGTACTGAAATAAATAAAATATTATACATGCCCCTGTCCATACGGCGCGTTGTATAATCATCTCGTGAATGAGATCAAAACTAGCCTATAGATGTTGAGACAAGACAACTCCGTCAAAAACATTGTTAGCGCCCTTATAGAACGACTAACGTGGGACGTGGGAACTATAACAAATGAAAGAAGACAGTAATATAAAAACTCTGTGCGACTAGGGCGAGTTTTCGCGAAGGAAAAACAATATATTCAGATTCAATTTGCTGTCGTATATCTAACGCAGCGAAAAGGACCCGATTACGTAGCGCTAGCACCGGATGCAATGTGGTTAACTAACGTTTTTGATCGACGGCGGACCATTATTGGTGCCAACGGAGCTTCACAACGTATTTCACGGAGTACTGTAGCGCTACCATGAGTTTAAAAGTGACAGACTCGATATCGCCTATATAAATATGTCTATGAAAAACTTGTACAGCGCCCCTAGCGGTAACGCTTTGAACTAAAATCGGAAGTATGAAAAAAGCAATTCAATTTTTAAAGTACGTAAGTTTTCGATAGCGAACTCATGGTAGCGCTACTGGGGGCTCAGACAAAGTAACAATATCAAAACGATAACGAAGTTCGAAAAGAATAAAATGTATGGGATTGACATTAGACGCGATAAATAACGTGGTCAATCGAATGTCAATCCCATACATCTAATTCTTTTCGAACTTCGTTATCGTTTTTGTTCCCTTGTCTACGGCATCTGTTCCCCATATTTCATATCTCATTTTTACAACCTATGCAAATATGAAACATAATTGAATATTATGACTAACTTGAGCCCGAGCGCGAGCATTCTACACCCAGCTGTAGGATAGAATACTAAGTACACGAAGCCAACCTATTTTGTACAAGGATTAGTGTTAGGACTACTAAGCGCGTTCCTTGTTATCTTGGGTGATATCTAACAAGACTTTTAAACGAGAAAACTTAAAAAAAAGTATTTGATGAACAAGAAAAGGATTGATGTGATGTACCTAAATGTGTACAGTAGATAATTATATTGGGCCTACCTTATTAGGTTTGTCTCTACATTTGTAGCACTTCCTCTGACTAATGATTCCAGTAGAGTTTAAGTTTTCGTCCAGATCGGAGTCATACTCTATTCGAGCACGCGAGTACTATCTAAAAAAATTATAAACCTGTATTGTCCCGCTCCCTGCTCTCTTTCTAGGGTCAGGACTTGCCAGTTTTTTTGACCGTTTGTCATGAGACGTTTACGTACTGATAAAAAAGGTATATATCACACTAATCACAATTTTAATATTTTAGTAGAAGAAGTTAGAAAGACCCTTTCGCGTGATACATAGTAGGAACGCAATGATTTATAACACAAATGGAAGGTAATTCCTAATATCTTATCTTATACCTTAAGAATAATTGGTATAAAAGAAGAGGTCCTTAACCTCATCATATTATATTTGTATTTTAAGAAAATTGCTATTAATTATATTTTAGGCGCTAATATGAAAGGCATACTCGTATGTATGCTGATTTTCTTCAATTAACGATTCTTACCGGTCTATACTTTGTAGCTTTTAGTGTAAACCCTGCCCCACTTGTAAAGTCAAAACACCAAAGAGTCAGGTTGAAAAAGGGACAAAAGATGAGTAAGGGTACGTACATACCTTCTCCAGTGGCCCAAAACCCTTTGCATCGGAAACTTAAAACATTATCACGCTTGAGAGCGGTCGGCTAAAAGGTCATAGGTGAGGTACTCGGGCTAAGTTACGCTCCCACAAGACATCATACGGCCCGGAATATATTTACACCCAAATTAAAACGACCCTGTCTTTGTACTTGAAAATTTTTATGGCACAATGGCAAAAATGATTAGGTTAAAAATATTAATTTAAAATTTGAAAAAAATCGCATGAAATGTAAAACAGAACACTCGGCAATTATATTTTAATTTTAAATGTGAAAACATTTTTTCAAATTCTTTCAAATTTAAAATTTACATTGAGCTTTAATAGCATTGAAAACAACAAATAAAAATTGAAAAAGATCTACCCAAGAAAATGTTTTTTTGAGTAAATGTAAGTACATTTATTGCAAGTAAAAATTTGAAAGCTTATATTTAATATAAGCTTGTAAAAAAGATGCATCTCTCACTGTTTTCAAGACGTCTCTAAAATGATCATTTCATTTCAATTGGTAATATTTTACGACGAGGTACTAGGAAGATTTCAGTACTGGCGCTTTACATTCGCGGTAGTTCCGTCGCAAGCAAAGCGATTGCTCTTACGTTAATTGGGTCTAAGCTTTTGGGCAAGACCTTTGAGATTGAGTGTACCTCCATTTCCGAGCTTCGAGGATTTCATGACAACTATCAAAACTCTAGTTTGAAGACTTATGTGCTTAGTATGATTTAAAATTAACCGAGCAGTAGATATCCTTGGTGACGTCACATATTATAAAAACGGCGCATGCCATATTATATTCAAGCTTGGGTTTGTCGAAATCAAACAGACTATTACAACTAGCACAATCGCAACTATTTGACCCTAAATAAAGATATAAAAAACGAAATGGAAAATATGTTACTTTACCTATTAACAACAACACATGTCACACGTCTTGCAAAATCATCATTCAATCATCAGTCATTACGTAGTATAAAATAAAGTCACTTTCTCTGTCCCTATATCCCTATGTATGCTTAAATCTTTAAAACTACGCAACGGATTTTGATGCGGTTTCTTTTAATAGATAGTGGGATACAAGAGGAAGGTTTCATATTAGATTTACCCAAGCGAAGCGAGGGCGGGTCACTAGTGTCGTTTTAAAGAAAATATTATCTTACGGTTTTAAAATGTAAAATCGGCTGAATTATCGGAGCTATTGGAAGTAGGACAAGACCGGGCATGCAACGTACAATATAAAACGTTGGAACAATAGGATCCGTGCAGGTTTAAAACTCGTATTACGGAGCTAAGTAACTGGCAGCAAGACTTGCGTTACTTAAGGCTTTAACTAATAGGATTTATGTATTGATACATTTATTTATTTAATATAAGATACACTGATATATTACAGTCATATCTTGGTAACATTAAAAAAGAACAATCATATTACTAAGTCTAGACAGCAATCCATAAGTAGTAAACACAATAGGAAGAAAAAAAGTGATTATTAAAAGAAAATAAAAAATACAATAGCAATGAATAAAATTTGAGACCCAATAATATAAAATTAAACTAGTGACCCGCCCAAGCTTCGCTTCGGGTATATTATAAATAAAAACCCTCCTCTTGAATTCCTCTATCCATTAAAAAAAGCCGCATCAAAATCCGTTTTGTAGTTTTAAAGATAAGCATGCACAGGGACAGATAGCGACCGGAAGCGACTCTGCTTTATTATATACTATGTAGTGATACTATAACTGCGAAGGAGAGAGGATGTCATGTTGGAGATATTTAGTTTGATTTTAATACAATTTAATACTTAATTAATACAAGTACAATACAATAAATAAATAAATTCATTAACTAAAGTTCCTACTTTATATACTTAGATAAGATAAAAAACTTATATTATTAAGAAAATATGATATAGTTAAGAACTTAGTTAAGAGTTAGAATAAGTTCAGATAACAGTTATTAATAGTATTACTTTTGAAGCTATGCCCGAACGGGTAACATGTTGTACTGGAAATTATTTTAATACCATCTTTGTCACATTCATGAATGCAAATAAATACTTTGACTTTGACTTTGTTATAGCTCTTTTATACGTCGAAAACTTGTCATCAAAAACATCAACACATGTGACCCCGCTATTACATGCCACCAAGATTGCATTTCCTGTTTGCGATCAATTAAGTATCTGAGATAAGTAACTCATTAGGATTCGTTGATGATGCACCTTTCAATGCTCACGTGAGCTTTTCACAATAGTTCATCCGCAGAGACGACACGTGCGTCCCTCTTCCTTCATTGATCTTCAATAACGGTACATTATTACTTCAATTACACTATACCACAATAATATGAAAGAAAAACCAACTTCATCAAATAACAAACAAAGCTTGCTCTGAAAAGAATCCTGGAAAAAAGGTCTAATGTTTCGTTTTCTGAAAATAGTGTCAAGCCGTGACAAATCGTACAACCCACTAGTTAAGTTCAATGAACTTATCTTAGCGCGGAGATAATTTGGTCAAACTACCAGCCTCGGTGGTATTATATGGAGCTCTAACATCCAGACTGTGTGAGGTTATTATACATTTACGTTTATGTGGGTGCTTACTCTTGCCGAATTAGCACCGTGCGGTCGGGACACAGACTAAGCGCTTTGACGCACCTCGTTCCATTTAGAAAGAGCTGTTTCTAGCTTTTGCACTCTGATAATATGTTTTAAAAGTACCCCGCGATGAGGATCTAGTTAGAATATCCTTTGAAGTTCTGAAATACGTTTTTATACGAACGCGGCTCTGGCGTGTCCGAAAATTTTCTTGTTCGAAATTTTAAGCAGCACCTGTCTCAATATTCCGCCATGATACGTCAGGAAGGTGATAATATTGATTTTTAGCATTCCGGATATTAAAATGAAAGAAGATTTCCTTTTAACTCAAACTTTATCGACTGTCTGCAAAAACTGTATTTCTCGGAAAAGCTTCGAGTTTAAGTTACTATTGAATTCTTTAAACGATAATTTGATATCTTAGCGTTTTTTGATCGTCTGGAAAATCTTAAATATTTGTAATACCAATATTAAATAATCATAAGAAATAAAAATATCAAAATAGAAGCAATGCATCCAAAGGTGACCTTACCTCATTATAAGTATAACCTATATTAAGCTGGAGAGACTATCCGAAAAGTGTAATGTTCTATAATATTTATTAAGGCCATTTTTTTAAAATCAAAAATCTATTTATTATTACAGACTTAAACCCTAAAATTAGAAATAAAATTAAAACTTACATTTAATTGCTAACTTGTGTGAATTTTCATATTACATATACAAATGAATCCTACAATAACGCAACAAATGGAAAAACACAGATTACGATTCACGACCCTCAGTCGATTTCAATTGCACTTTTTTACAACTTTCTATTCACGTATCCATAAAATATCAAACGACATAATATTATGCTGTTTTGTTCATATTCGTCATCATAAGAGTCCTGTAATGGAAGACAAGTGACATCGGTCATTTATACTACTTGCCTTGAAACTTACAACTGCCAATGATAATGAACTGCTACCGAACCAAGAAATTCCGTAACGAAAAAAACCTCACAATCGTCTAACGTCGTTTCAGTTCGGTATACTTCGGCACGGTGTTTGTGTGCGTGCGGTTAGACGTACTTATTGTACGACTCTACGAAACTCGCACGAATCGGGACGAGCTGCTCCGAAATCGGACGATGCTATGCAATAGCTATACCGCGGCAGTCCCCGAGTGCCACACGTCTTTTTTATATTTGAGTGGTGGCCAGAAACGGTCCACTACAAAGTACATACAGTGAGTAAATAAATTAATTGAGAGTTGTGAGTTAGAATTACCAGTTAGACGAATATCGTGACACAAATATTTTATAAATTTATAATGGTAGATTTTCTACGTGTTTGTCGATTTTTATAAAACTTGGTAGGTATGGAGGTAGCTGGCACTCCGGAGAGACACCAGCGCTATTTCTTTAAATTCAACTCCCATGGGGTTCATTGGGGGTTGGTGAAAATTTGTATGGGAGAACTTTTACGTTTATAGATTTTTATAAAACGTGGTATGAAGGTACCTGGCTATTTTAATACATCATTGCTACTAAAACCCATTAATACGCGGACAAAGTCGCGGGCGGCTGCTAGTATTGCATAAAATTAGAGTAAAATTTTGCGAATTTGTTATGTATGGGTCAATTTCAACAAGTCCATATTTTTTAACATTTCGGTGAACTTTTTTATTTGTTACTTTTTTGAAAATACAACCATGTAGAATTGTTATTTACGCTATCGTTATAATTAATTTTAACACGACATTAAATTAAATTCATATACTTAAGAGATATAGTACTTTGAAATTTTAGTGTCACCGAAATGAAAGAAGAGTTCACCGAAATGAAACTTCTCATCACCGAAATGAGAAACGCAATACACCGAAATGAAATTACTTATGTAGTCACCGAAAAAAAGTAAACTGTTACCAAGTATACAGCCTACAACCTACGTTTTGAAGAGTGTATTCATCACACAGTAACAGATTTTTTCTTACTAAAATTAAAACTTCGGCCTTATCAATAAAAATGCATCTCCGTTAATCGTTTAACAGTGGTCGATGAAAACGTGGATACAACCCAGTCTTGATCTTTGTCAGTTCCAGATTCAGCTCTCAATGCATAAAGTCCATCTGCCAATCAATACCCCTAACCTTACATAGACCGATTAAGTGCAATATGCAGTAGTGCAATAATTCGTTAAACAATTGACAAAGCCATTATAAAGCTAGCTTCATTACCGAACTACGAACGATTCGTAGGTATCATCTGGAAATCGTCGTGCCAACATATCCCAAGAGGCTGTCGTACTTCCAAAGTCCCGGGTTTGACTCAAGAGTCATCTGCGCCGTTTAAAAATTATGAATCCGCTTATAATGCCGATCCATTTTCACAAGACACATGTGATGCTTGTGAAATCTTAATGCTGTCTATCCATGCAAACCAGCGAACCAAATGGATTAATACAGTCACCAGCATTGACATGACCCACAATAGTAAAAAGGCCTAGACCACAATCCGTAAATGGACCGGTGAGCCCTCTCCTCCAAAGTTCCAAGTAAAGTTACTGCAAACAAAATTGCTCATCAACTGTTGCTGAATAAGAAATCGTACACTCGCCTTCCCAGAATTCAACTTGTATAATGCCTTCCGAAAGAGAATTTACTGAGCCAGCCTTTTGACGATATCATTTTTAGTGTTAGATACTTGAAATCTGATAAAGCATCGAGTGTTGATAACATTTCCAAAGAACAACTTAAAAACTTGGATCCTATGACTATTTGCTGGTTACAACCGAAGTTCAATGATTGTCTACAATCTGCGAAATTATCACGTCTATGGAACTTGATATTGCCATTCCAAAACCGGGAAAAGTTCTAGATGACCCTAAAAACCTTCCGCCCATTATCCTTGCTTAGTCACACATACAAATTATCTCAACGACTTTTGCTTAACCGCCTATCACCTATTAGATCAGCACTTAATTCCAGAACAGGTAGGATTCAGACCTAAAAAATCATGGTGTAACCAGACGTTAAACCTCACCCAACACATGCCATTTTATCATAAACGTCTAGTCCATAAGATTTGTATTTGTAATTCAGAAGCTACACTGATGTTATTCTGTTTTGTGAACCAAAATAAATAACACAAAGAGGATAGTTTTGAAATGGGAATGATTACAGCGCTGTATGCGTGGATCTGACAGCACCTTATGATACAGTGAACCTGAAGCGTCTCTTGTGGAAAGTCTACTCGATGGTCAATGACTAGAAATTTATAAAAATACTTGGTGAGCTGCTCCGCAACCGTAGCTTTCAGGTCCATTTGTCTGAAGAAATAAGCAGATGGCGATCCCAAAAAAACGGTAATCCCCAGGGTCTCTACCCTGGGGATGACCGTTTTGTTGGAATCGCCACTTTTCAACATCTACACAAAAGACCGACCATGTTGCCGATGACCTGGCGCTCATATCACAAACACAATCCTGTGAAAACATAGAAATAAACCTCACTTCAGCCTTAGGGTTCAGACACTCTCAGACTAAATATAACATGGCAGGGACAACCACAGAAGTTAAAGTCGGCATAGCTTTATATTTAGATTTAGAAAGTACCGAATCTTGACACAGATCCACCTTCTGCTCGTCTTAACCTCTGGTCTAACACGTTTGCTCCACCCGTCCCCTTGGTTCTGCCTTCAGAAAGCCTTCCAGCAGGACACGATTTGCCATGGTTAACCTGAAGGTCCCTGGACAGACTCCGTAGCCAGGTTGGCCAATGCAAAGATAATATGTTTAGGTGGGGGTTTCCTGGACAGGAGGATATCGCGTGCCTATGTGGTCTCTCACCATTGTCCATGGCTCACCTCACTTCATGCCCGCCTGTCCCGACTCCTGTACACAAATTGAGGTGATAGAAGGGTCAACAACCGCGGTCCGGGTGGCGGAATTATCCAAAATAATTTTAAGTGTTTTGCCATCGACACGAAAAGAAGAAGAAGAAGAATAACTTACCATTTTGAACTTCATCATTTGACTTTAGATGCTGTTGACAAACATTTCAAGTTAATCTGTTATTACTTTAATCCAGAGTCCATCTGCGAGTATGTTTTATTATTAAGAGGATACTCTTAAATATATAAAAGAAGAATCACTGACTGACATATCGATGCACAGTCTAAACGGCTAAACGTAGGCACTTGAAATTTGGTAAGGACGTAGTTTAGGTACCGTAGAGGTGCATTAAGAAAGGAATTCCCGAAATTCTCACGGGAACGGGAATAATCCGGAAAATCCTTTTGTATGAAAAATCGCCCACGCAAACGAAGTCGCGGGCACAGCTAGTGAAAAATAAAGGTATTGATTACAACCACACAAAGATTTTAATAATTTAATCTGAAATTCATTAGGGAACATGTAAGAATAAATCAACAAATATATTGTAATTATCAACAATAAAAATAAAAATATATTCCTTTCGAAATTAACATGTAACAAAATAAATTAAGGTTTTTATTCACCGAAATGAAGTAATTTGACACCGGAATGACAAAAGAAATCACCGAAATGAAGATAATAATCACCGAAATGACCAAATTCTCACCGAAATGAAAAAAAGTCACTGGAATGATATTTTTTCTCATACCGGTGGTCAATTTAGGTCACCGAATTCACCGGAATGAGGTCACCGATATTATATACAGCCCATAAAAATAAGCACAACAAGGAAAATATAAATAAAAGAAATAAATTGATACGACCTACTTAATTGAGCGACATTTAGTAATAGTACATAGATTTTATAGACATACCGAATGATTGGATCACAACTTATATCCATTCACGTGAATGACAAAAAGAACGGTACGCAGTCACCGAAACCGACTTACTTACGTTTTTGGCGGGAACTGCAAACAGCAACACACGTCCTCTTACGTTAAGCGCTTAGGCGGCACTGATGCGCAGATTTACTGCGCAGTGGCAAGAAAGCTAGTGTTTTCGATGCCTAGATATTCGCGTACAACGAAAATTCACCGCGATGACATATCTCATTTGGACACGTGAATTTGTACTTACCATTCATTAAATATAACAGATTTTGTATTGAACTTTCCGCAATAAGGTACTGTCATTATTAAGGATTTAAATAAAAAAAGGTAAATCCCTAAAAAATCAACTGTTTTTAAAATATGATTAAAAGTATACTGAAAAACAAATTGTGCCGCGTCACCGATATGATACAATTGGGGGTTTAAGATTTTTTTTACCTAATTAGCGATAATCATAATTTAAAAATATTTATAGTCACCTATAGGAGACAACACCTTTTATCTAAAAAAAAATATTACAAGTTAAAAGTGCCATCCTGCACTAGCAGTTTCAGCCGTGCCGTTTACGATTTGGTGTCGGGAAATTCACCCGTATACGTAGATGTGTAAGATATTGTAGCAGCACCTACTTGTTTCAGATGGCCAACGTGTGGAATCTTTAATGGAGCCTGAGCGTGGCTGCGTATTTACGAACTGTAGTTGTCTTGACAATCTGTTCTACCAGGTACGTGGTAAAAACTTTTATGTACCCGCGATTGTTATTTTGTGATTACCTTAAGTCTTCGCTCCAAATAAACGAAGGTTTTACATACATTTTCACAATATCCTTCCACTCGGAGACTGCCTTTCTCTACAAGATCAAGGTATACCTATAATGTAAAGTGGAAACTTAAATAATTGCGCGAATTTTCTTATTATTATTTATTTATTAGTTACTGTAAATATTACAAAATAAACTAAGCTAGCTAAATATAGTGTAATATAGCGTTTACACTGTAGGCACTTTATATTGTTTCACAAATAAATACAAACTTTAGACGGTCTATTTTCTTACTTACACATACAGTAAGTGTTTGTTCCTATACTTTCGAAATTCTTTCTACGAACGCTACGCCGTAGCAGCGTAGCACCTGGGTACGGCACTACGCAGGCTTGCGGGGAGCCAGGGCGGGGCAGGAGCTCGCGCGCTGCAAGGCCGCCCTTCGTCACTCCATCCGCCTCTCCGAGTCAGGCCGGACGCCTCGCGCCGCCCGACTAAACTTATCCGCTACGACGTCTATGCACGTCGCTACGCTACCGCCGCTCGGTAGCAGATAACTTTTTCTTGGAAGAGTTGCATATTAAAAAGTGATCTATTACTAAAATCTAAACAACGGGCCCGCGGGCCTCACCGCTCTCGTGAACGTAAGTTTGACCGAACCGAAAATGTCGCTCGTTGTCAAACTAAATCGGTTCAAAGTCCTAAAATGCAAGAACGAGAAATTTGCGCGCCTGGAGTTTCGAGGTGAGTGTTTCGTTTGTTATTTGTAGTTTTACGTGTACGTTTTCTGCCAACTAACGTGCTGTTTGCGAAGTCTTTTGTGCTGGCGAAGCGATTTCACTTTCATATATTGTTCATTTAATTCTGTGGCATTTCAACGCAATGGCTTCTGGTTATTTATTTAAAAGTTAAGGTACTTACAGGCTTATTTATCATGTTTTATTAAAATGATCCAAATTTTATGGTTCTAGTTCATTCTGGTGCATTTTTGGGACATTTTTTTATACTGTTTACACGTTTTGATGGTATGAAATTGGATGTCTATTGCGTGATTGATCGGCGTACCTTCTGAGTCTGGAAAAATAAAAGTATTTACAAAGTGTGATAAACAAAGAGGGCGGTTATGTTTGATTAGATATTTAAGTCAGTATTTGGGCCTAAATATGAAATAAGGGAACGAGAGCATTTGCTATGCAAAGGGTCTGTGTGGGTCATTAATAATAAATGATAAGTTCCAGAAACGGGAATTGTTTCCCTTGAATTAGAAGCGTTAACAATAGGACGTAATTATATTTTAGCAACTTTCTTAAAACCGATAAATAATTTATCCGTATTGTATGATGAGGTGGATTTTAGAAAAACATACATTTCATCTTTAGCAAACCGAAACAATAGCGTTCAAAATGTTAATAATAAAAATAACGAGTTGGTACTTTATGATGTAATACGAAACATTGTTGAACATCCCCATCGAAAGAATTTGAGGTCAATCCGAATTCATTTTACAAAGGAACATTTGAAAAACAAATTAAGTGAGTAAATGAGATGCTATGCGAAACGGTGCTTCCATTAAAAATTGTTTTGAACTTTCCGTGGAATATTATATAAAATGGATGAGCAAATTTAAATTCGTACGTCCATGTTTTCATATTTTTTTTTTCTCAAGTAGGCAGTTCGTGTTTCAACACCGATGACACTTTGGACATAAAATATGGGCGGATGATTCTGAATGATTGCTAGTTGAGTACTTTCTTAAACATCGCAGCCATTGGCAAACCATCATAGGCTAGTTTTTTTTGTGAATCCTTAGTAGTTACAAGCTACTCGAAATAAACATTTCGTTAACCCATTGTAGTGGACTGGTGAATGACCTTGATGATTTATCATGCGTCACCACTCTTTATCCAGTTTCATTTTGAGGTGAAAAGGCAAACATTACCTTCTCTTCTTTGGGAGTCGACTTATAAGCTGTCAAAGATTAAGTTATCCTGTACATTCGATTGCTGAAATTCTTGTCAAAAACAGACACGTATACGTACTGATGTAATGAGTATACTACTATTTCAATTTAATTACTGATATACACTAATTTCCTATGAGAAAATAAATGTATGAGTTAAACTAGTTTCATTTACTACGTTACAACTGCTAGAATAGAATACTTTGCACTTTTTAATTAGTTCTGCCAAGTCGACATGCAACAAATTGTTTACTGACCCTTATCCCATAAGTACAAGCTATCATAATTAATCATTTGTGTCTTGAGTTTAAAATAAGGGGTTTAGAAAGAAAACTGAAGGTTCCACTTAAATTTATCAAACAGTGTTCAAACTTTTATGAGAAGGAGTTTGAGACTGCGAACTAAAGAGGAAAAGTTATTAGAGGTCTGATACTTGGGGTACACGCAATATGCACGGATATTTTCAGTTAATTTCCCTAACCTTAATGTTATACTGTTATGATATTTGCGAGAGTAATTTGATCTGTCTATTAATGAAATAAAATAAAATGTAATAATTTATTCTACAAATAAATATATTTTATGAAACACTTTTGTACGTCAGGGTATAAATATATAAGTCAAAAATAAAATAAAAAATTTACAAGTTATATAATTGATGTCCAAGCAAGCAGGCATGTCCATGGATTTTTATCATTTAAAAAGTCTTCTATGTCTATAATGTGTTTTTTTCAAAAGAAACAAAATTAATTATAAAAAGGCAATTCAACAACATCCTGTAGGATCTTATTAAAGAATTTTGTGCTTAAACCTAAGAACTAAATTTAGCTTAAATTTACCCCTAGTCTAGAAAAAGGACTGCTATGTTTGATTGACTGCACTATAAAGGAGTAATGAATGGTAGTGATTTAAACCTGGTTTAATACAATTCTATCGCACTTTAATAAAAATAGTTTATATCGCGATTTTCCGCATGTTTTTTGCGCATAGTTTTAATATTGGGCTTTAAAATTAGGTACACCAGATCTGTTGAAAGTCTTATGGCAACCATATATGTGAAAACCTGTTGCTAGAACCTACACGATATTTTAGAGTAGAACTTCGTTAGAATACCCTCCGTGGGTAATGAAATCTTACAAGATCCAAACTTTCGTGCAACTTCGGAACGGAACTTTATCAGTAAATATCTTTTCCTTAGACGAGGGCTACAGAAAGTAATTTTCTTTTCATTATTTTTACCTGAGACAATAACATTTGTGTTGAGATTATGCCTTGACTATAATGGAAAAAGAAGTTGCGGGGCGTGTAAAGTAAACAGTGGTTGCTATGCCTACATAATATACATGTATAAAAAAGTGTACCTCTTTGAAAAGTAGTATATAAAAATCATATCTAAAGAACTAGCTGTGCCAGCGACTTCGTTCTTAATTCGTTCGTTCGTAATTGGCGAAAGTCTCGTCAAAATTGGTCCAGCTGTTTCGGAGAGTAGCGAGAATAAACAGACATTTGTTATTGGTACGCGATATAGCGCTTTATATCGCTTTAACGGTGAAGGAAAACATCGTGAGGAAACCTGCACAACTACGAAGAAATTCTAAGGTTGTGTAGTCGATCAACCCGCACTTGGCCAGGGTGGTCTACTAAGGCCTTATCGCCGTAGTTTAGGGTAGGCCCGCGACCCAGCAGTGGGAACGTATATGGGCTGATGATGATGACGACCCGATATATGACATGATGATGATTCTAGATACATATCCATTTAGTAAAAGTTATCATTTTAATATTAAAAAGAGACGATTAAATTTTATTTAGTTGTATAGAAATTTTGCAAAAATAGCCATGTATGTACGGCACGAGCGCAATTACTATTATTTGGTCACTTATCAACTTGGAAAGGAATCGTTACGGTTATGTAGGTTCCGTTTACAAGTTGATATATGTATAGAGAGCAGTAAATAGGTTTGGAGGCAGGCAAACGTCGTTTAAATTTATTAAGGGGTTAGAGCCATTCGCTCCCCCGCAAGCACGGTGATGATGACAAGGCTCCTCCAAGCCATCATCGTTAGTCAGTTAGGAAAAAAAATAGGTTTGGAGGAGACCTTTGCCTAGTTGTGGGACGATACAAGTTATTAGAAAAGTATCATTTTGTACGAGTAATCATGATACATTGTAGAAATCATATAGGGTTTTTACCCTTTACGGGGCCCTGAAACATGAAATATTTTTTGTTCAATAGATGTGGAGTATTCGGTGCTCCCCGGTAAGAGTTAATTTATTATTTATTATCGATTTCCTGGCGCTCCGACCTTGAGTTGGTTTATATCGATATGGCTATGTAAATATGTCGTATGCCTAATATGTTTACCTTATAACTTCACCGTTCACGGATAAAAGGGGGTTATGTGTAGTAGGTTGCAGTAAAAGTAAATCAAGTAGTTATTGTGTTTAACTATAAATAAATAATTAATACACAACAGCATATACATTGTTCGATTTCGAAGCTATTTGCTTAAACAAATATACTTAAATTGTTGTTCCGAGTGGCAATCGAACCCACGACTCTTGGCGTATACATGACACAGCAGCACTATTCAATGTGGCATCGAGCCAGTCAGATTATCACGCGCTTTCTTTGTGTAGACAATTTAAGTTAAATTGGATAACATGTGTTTGGATAAATGTTATCCAAAAGTGTTTGTTTTAATCAACGACTTCAAACGGTAGTATTGTCTATTATTTGCGCGAGCACTACAAATTTGAAATAAATCTAAACGAACACAATTAATTTTAAGGATTAAACTCGCGTGTATTGTTATTCTAAACATTTTATAATATAGAGACCCGACGTTTCGAGCTCTTACAGCGCTCGTGGTCACTTCAGACGAACTTATCAAATCATTAACCTAAACAAATTATAATTGAGATGATGAGTTTTAAAGAAAAAAATTCAGTTATGTAAATATAATATACATATATAACTATAAACTTTCAGGGTTACACATTAGAAACCTGAAAATGTTTGGGATATTTACCATTTTGTATTGTTTTAATGAGCTACCGATTTTTTGTGTGTAACCGAAAGTTTAAAATTATATATGTATACTGTGCCTGCGACTTGTCGAGGGTGGACATTGTGGACAACCCTTATCACATGGGGATGGGGTATGAAAAATAGATGTTGATCGATTCGCAGACCTGTTTAATATGCTGATAAAATTTCATGACAATCGGTCAAGCCATTTGGGAGGAGTACGGGAACGAACATTTATTCAAAATCCACAGCTATTAAATAAAAATTACAGATAATCTTCTACATTATAAAGCAAATGATTGGATTATAAGATATTTTGATTCGTTTTACACAAATGGTGACCCCCACCCAATATTTTTGTTGTTCTTGTTTACCAAAATTATTTTCATTTCATTAAGGCAATATTTGGTAGGTTACTTTTAAATGCAGGTAACTATAAATTAAATTACTATCATGCATAGCCGAATTCCCTAATTTTAATTTAGGACTTACTTGTTACATTTCTTACAAAATCGCTCGCGATCTTGACTAATGTAACCCAATCGAAACGTCGGACAATAAATAGTAATATATTATTATACTATCTTTACGTGTGATTTTCCTATTTTACGACTCTGTGTTGCTATACCTACACGAAATGTCGATTTAAAACATACCGAACAAAGGAATCCTTTCCCGCAAACGTGGGGTACTGTCGTTTACAAAATAATGTATATTTATTGAAAATGCTATTACATTATATGGGGTGTTGAGGGAGGGGGATTAGTCGTAAACTTTTTTGACACGGCCTTCTCCAGTCTTCCTAAAAGCTCCTACACTTAGTGTAGGCAGCATAGCCGTTCGGCACGAACACGAACACACGGCATAGCCGCCGGCATAGCCGCCGGCATGTGTGTAGCAACATCATCCTCATACGTGACGAAAAGAACGCGGTGAATATGAATACTTATTGATAATGTGATTCCATTTTTGGTTTTATCCTGCAAACGCATCGATTAGTGGTGTTGCTGAAGATATGTTTTATTATCTGTCTAATCTGCGCTGTCTGCATAAAAGGTACAAGCACAATACACCGAACGTTCATTAGCGATAATACTGCATTATAACTAGAATATTAGTAAAATATCCGGACCGGTTTCGATCCAAGGCAAACATTAAAATCACGCCCCCAAAAGGTATATTGTAAATTGATATGGGTCAGCTTTGTTGTTCAATAGATGTGTCGAACTAGCGTCGAGTTTACCGAATGAAAATAGGAAATATACCCTTAGAAATCGTTTAGTACGAGATATCCGGTGAGATTCAGCCACTCAAGTAAGGGCAGCGTGGCTCAAATGGTAGATAACTACTTAAAGTGTTGTGGGTACCGGGTTCGATTACCAGCCTGCATGTGTAAAGGTATAGGTTGTCATCCCCCTGTTATGTTAATATCTTATTTTGTTAAAGTTAAACTGAAACTACACATTTTTAACAACTTGTCTAAAGATATCTTACAAGAATCATCGTTGTCGTTCTTAATTGGTTATCGTTATACGCCATTTATGTTGGGCCAATTTGGAATAAAGTGTTACCACTAAAGTGGTCTTTTGGCCGTAATAGCATTATTCTGAAACATTTCTGAAACTTGGAGATCATCTAAAAATGAAATCATTTATTTATACCTTTTATAATAACGAAATCAATTCGCATCTCTTAAAGTAATTTTAGGCATCATCATGATGTTACACAGCACGGCATTTGCCTACATTTTCCACAGCATTTGTCTACTATGTGCTCATCTACTAACCTCTTTCGAAAACAAAGCGGTTCTCAGAATACCCTGACCATCTTTCGTAAATAAGGCATACCTTTATCTTAGTATAAGTCCTCTATCCCTTGGAATACCGTAGATCCATTTTGACGTAATTAATTACAAAGTTTCCCTTGCTACACCATCTTTCGGATATACATTTAATATTAATATGATGCTTAAAACATTCTTTAAACAATTCGTACCACACTCAAAGTAACTTTTTTAATATTTCCAGCTTTTATGCAAACAATCAGTATATTAAAATGATTGAGTTATTTTAAATCCCACGATATAATGGAATAAACGAACAATACGACTTGGTACCATTAAAGCAATAAAATTATGTTATAATAATTATGGACAGAATGATATTTGCGAACTTTATATGGTACCACAACAACGGTCCCTAGATCTTTCTTACTTTTTCTTACTGATCTTCTTCTTATCGTATGGTTGATGAACAACCTGGTGTCAGAGTTTTTAAACCGCCCATAGGCTTCTGACATGGTTTCACACACCGTAGAAAAATCTCTCAGGTGTGCTGGCGTCGAATGATGGTACATATGAATTTCAAATTTGAAAAACACATTGGTACCTGGTGGGGTTTGAACTGGCGACCTCTCGCATGGCAAGCAACGGCCTTAACCACTCGGCCATCGACGCTTTTTCTTACTGATACGATGATGACTTGGAGCAGCCTCGTCATCATCACCGGACTTGCGGGGGAGCGGATGGCTCTCACCCCTAAGCGTTCTTGCTTGTAAATTGAATTTGAGTAGCCGCCAAGACTCAGACATAACTGGGTCGACTTTTACTTAACACATCTTGTTATTAATATTTTCAGACCACTTGAAAACTGTTAAATCCGCTTATATTTTTGAGTGTCTAATATATTAATCTTAGGATTATTTTATGTAAATCCTGTGCAGATGTCTTTTGTAACCCTCCATTGAATTTAAAGGGAACTACAGAGTTAAATAATATAGTTTAAGAAATTTTTTTTTGTTAACTAAAATACTGAATACGCTTGTACATATTTACGTAGTCA
This sequence comes from Maruca vitrata, assembly GCA_039566165.1. Classification (NCBI taxonomy): domain Eukaryota; kingdom Metazoa; phylum Arthropoda; class Insecta; order Lepidoptera; family Crambidae; genus Maruca; species Maruca vitrata. Next base: position 15,556,491 of record CM076911.1, on the reverse strand, counting down.
AAAACTGTATTCCAAAATTTTTTTTCTATGATTCCTTAATAAAACTGTTAAAGTTAACATTACTCCTGCATATGACAATTTATACTTCGACCCTTCAACATATAAGATAGCTGATAAGTTAGTTTCGCATCAGTGTCATAAGACTTCAGTAAATCTAAAATTAAAAGCCACGGTAACCTTCCGCTTGGAGTAAAAAAAAACTATGCCAAAGGTGTTTCGTTTGCAGGGATGTATTAAGGGATCTAGTTCTTTTTAGAAGTTTAGAACGTAAGCAGTCACACCTATATTTGTAGATGGACTGTGGAAATTGGCTTTCTTGTATCTTAAAATTGTTAATGTTGTTGTTATGTAATCTTTGAGTTCTTTCCTAGTCCGATATCTTGTCCTCAATTGTCAATTAGATAATTTCAGTTTATGTTAATAAAGACTTTTTTCAATGTTTATATTAAAAATAAATAAAAAGAATAAAAAAGCTGCAAACCAAAATATCTAATAAGAAAACACATCTTAAAAGAAGCGAATAATATTTACGGACAGACATAAATCTTGAAGTTTTAATAGGTTAACAGGTCACATAGCTTTGTGTCGAATCTTGAATGAAACTACTAAATCTAAACTAAGATTGTACAGTTCCCCTAATCCAGACCCGCTTCGCTTTTAATTGCACCGCGGTCGCCAACTTGACCCCATTTCGAATCAAAATAACTTCTTGAAGGAAAAAAAAACACATAAGCAAATAGTAGGATTTGTCTATCATATGTTTCAAAGTTACAACTACAACGGATATTGATGTTAATTTTTTATTTGTCTGTAGCGCTGGTTTCTTGTAATCATAATTGATGTAAGGTAAAGTCAGCCAAAAATGTGGTCTACCACCCTACGATTGAGATTCGTTTGAACGTCAAGAAACAACAAAGTTAATTTTCCCTGGCAATAAGATTGTGTCAGTGACTATTGTCAATCTTAGCGATCGTTACATTTCGCAGAAACTTTTGTCAAAATAATATCACCTGTGCGCTTCAGATTCGATATTTATTTATGTCATCTCCACGGACATTTACGATGGAGTAGCTGTCAATGTTTCATTAATGTGCGGTTATTAATCTTCCTGTTGTACCGGTAAATATCGGGTCTCCATATTATTACAGAGCGGATTGTGTTTTTCTTTCATACGATGTTTTGCGAGCGAACGTAGGGTCGTAATGATTTTATTTGCTTTATTTCAAAGGAGGACTAACGAGATATACAAGAACATTGTTTCAACGAAATTAAAGCTACAAAAGTGAACAGTCTCAAAGTAAAATAACGAGCTGTTTGCAAAATGTTTGTATATCATCTTGGTTTTTTAAAGTCAAGCAGTTTTTCAGTTTCAGTTGATGCAATTTTTCTGGTCTTAGATTTCTTGGTTGTGATTTGTAATCTTATTTGTTGAATGCCGAGTACAATATTCATTCTTCTATTAGAAACTGAGCCCCTTTAAGTTCAAGAATTGGATTTTGAATGCGCCATGTTTGTTACCCTACGTTTAGTAATATATCCAGCATCAAAAGTAAACTTTGCACATACTATTAACGTGCATACAAAATATTCATCATCCATACTTGTAAATGATTAAATGAACTCCATAACAAGTCATAAGAGAAACATTCTACCTCTATATTAATGTCCAACAAAATCTGTTCCAAAAGTACATTGCAGTTTTGTCCGATCTATTTATATTAGAGACCCGTTGATGTCTCATTGATAACTTACAAGAAAAGACAATATCAAAGTAAAGTAGTCCATAAACGAAGTTACCGAGAGATAACACAGTTGGACGCCCCGGTGCCTGTGTAGCTTTCTTGAGGGATGTAGTCCACTGAAAGAAAAGAAATCACGATTCGTTCGTTGATGTAAGTGCGTTTACTGGATGTAGCAACCTTGATACAATACTAAAAAGTAGTGGACATATATGATAATTATGTGTTTTCTTTAATTCAACTATCAGTCAGATCATTTATTTGTATTCAATTTTATGTCGTAAGGTTACCTACTGGTAAAATAAATCACCAATATTTTGGAAGATTCGGCGCTCTCTGTTGTGTATTTTCAGTTAGAATGCTCGTATTGCTCGTACCCTAAAATGGTACCTAGAGTATCCATACATATAAGAAATCTGTAGCTAGACGGTGTGTAAGCAAATTGAAGTTATTAAAAAAAAATGTAGATGAGAATAAAGTACGCAATGGAACTCCAAACAATATTGCTATTAAAACAGGTTAGGCTTAACTGAAAAACGGTTTAACTGATTAGAATGTTGCCCGTAATACGTTATTTCCTCTTAAAATGCTTATTTAGTTGTCTGTTACTTGCGCGAGCACTACACATTTGTAATTTTTTTTTTATTTGTTTCATCTCATTCTTCTTCTTATCGTATGGTTGATGAACAACCTGGTGTCAGAGTTTTTAACCGCCCGTAGGCCTCTGACATGGCTTCACACACCGTTGAAAAATTTCTCAGGTGTGCTGGTATCCTCACGATGTTTTCCTTCACTGTTAAAGCGTCGAATGATGGTACATATGAATTTCAAATTTGAAAAAAAACACATATGTACTTGGCGGGGTTTGAACTGGCGACCTCTCGCATGGCAAGCAACGACCTTAACCACTCGGCCATCGACGTTTCATCTCATTCAATAAAAGTAACATCAATCAACGCACGCAGGCGGAGTCTCTTAAGTATGACAAAATAACTTGCACTATTAATCTGTTCTATATTAAATTTTACTATGGTTTGTGAACAGTAATTATTGCACTGGAACGTCAGCCTTCCTTGTATCGTCAGAAGCGTGTGGCTCATACAACAAGACGAAGGCTTTGTTTCGCGGGGCGTTGAATTTTATGGTGTTCTTGAATATCCTATGGAGGTATTACGGCATATTTGAGTAATAAAAAGGCTTGGTACAAAGATTGCTTATAATATAACTTGTACTGTAAATACTGCTTGCTGCGTGTAGAAGGTAAGATCTTTAAACAAATAATAGAAATGTAACGGATCGATGTGTGTATGTGAATGATCTATTATGATAAAAACATATTAAAGGAGATCTTTATCAACACAGTAGAATCCAAAAAAAAATTAAACTGGGAATGGAAGAAAATGAAATTTTTGTCTGTGCGTTTGTGCTCGCTAATCACACTTTATTTTAATACATACATACATAAAATCACGCCTTTTTCCCAGAGGGGTAGGCAGAGATCACTTCCTGCCATGTGCTACGGTCCTTTATTTTAATCTAAGTTCTAATTATCGAATTTAGATGTTGATTTTCAGTAATGCATGTTTTACCACTCTCTTATTCTCTTTTCCACGCAGACGAAATTGCCAACTCAACCAGTTTGTAAATATATTTCATCAATATATTAAATGTAACTCAATTTCGTATCGGGATGAATGCATTGAGAAATAAAACACCTGCTTTTGTTAACGTTGATTGCTTTTCTGGGTATTAAATCCGGCCATGTTTTTCATTAAAAATGATGAGCGGGAAATATTTAATGAAATTGTTGATAAAGTTACTTCATTTTTAAAAATACATTCACCAAATTGAACTATGACTATATAACTATGAAATTAAGTGATGTTCTCCGAATTCGTTGTACGTAACCTATGTAGTTCGAATTCGGAGAACGCAAAAAATACTAACGAAGTAAAATACTTTTTAGAAAGTAACTAATGAATGAAGAAGAGAAACGACTTCTCGGAAATGAAGTTGTAAACGAAAGCTGGTAGAAAAATAGATACATTATGTTGAGTACTTATCTTCTTTTAGAGGCCGTTGAGAACAACTAATGTTTTCGTTTGTACCGGATCATTGTCGAATAGGGGATGTTGGCGGTTGGTTGGGAAGAGTTTGTGTAGGTCTGTTTTCAAAGCTACGGAAAAAGTATATAAAGACAAAAAAAGTATGCAAGTAAGGTCAAAGTTCATAAAAATAAACTTTCATAAAAAATACATACATACATAAAATCACGCCTTTTTCCCAGAGGGGTAGGCGGAGATCACTTCCTGCCATGTGCTACGGTCCTGGTACACAACTTTCGCACTATAAAAAATAACAGTCCATATAGTATACAATTTTATAACTCAATCATAACTACTCTGCACAGTACCTTAATTTTCTCTTAAGAAAATGTATCGTATTTTTGTTCGGCGAGTTAAATTCATAATTACTTACCAGAACCGTGCTTAAGAAACAAAGTTCCCGAAGTTGGTTTACGAAGTGAAACTGTAAAGGGCTAAAACAACATTTTCAATGAAGTTTTGAAGGGTTCGAGCAATTATACCGTTTCAAAGGTACCTGCTGTGTAGCCTGTGTATTATTGGAGCGTAAGACGTAATTTACGTAAGGATACAATAAGGTACAGTCACCAACACTGGGCACTCAGGACAGATTAGTTAAATTAATGGGTTTATATGAATAATCTCGAGTTCTTCATGGCTGCGTCAATCATGCGAGAGAGAATTTAAGACTCGCTTTGAACAAAATGATTTATTGCTCGGACATAATTATGTATTTTAACGATGTCTTTGAAGTTAGTCCTTGTATAGTCTGAACATAGAATTTGTACTTCACGGATCACTTAGCTCTGGTAAGTTTTAAAATCCGAAAAATTTCGTTCTCCTAAATCTATAAGGCGTCCGACCGATTTCAGCCATGGCGGCCGATCTCAATTGAGATCAGCCAAGTGCGCAGGACATATTATAGTGCACAAGTGTACGCGCAAACACAAGTGCACTCTCTGTTCCCTTACTCTCATAGTTCGGTGAGACAGCAATCCGACATGACCGATGAAAGATCGGGCGCAAGACCACCGGCTTAACGTGCTTTCCGAGGCACGGGCGTTCAACCGCCAACTTCCTAACTCCGGGCTGAGTAATTTCATTGCAGACTCGAACCGGGGACCTCTCGGTCCTAACGCTGGACTTGCTACCAATAAACCAACGAGGCAGTTAAGTCTCCTTAATCTATAAGATAAATAAAAGCAAAATATTACGTAGGTACTATTAACAACATATTTGTCACGGAATCTCATCCGCCAAGAATGGGTTTTACGAAAATCCTCTCCTAAGGAGACGAAACGGAGAATGAAGATTTGTATGAAATTCTTAATAGCTCTCCAAAGAATTCCAGGTGTATATTGCGCAGTTCGTTTATCTCCGATGAGATGACCGCAATCGGTCGGATCCTTATATATTTATAGAAATGTTGCTAACTGTACTTTGTAGTCTGCGGTGAAGTCGGAGTAGTAGTGATTTATGAGGTCGCCTGTCGAGAAATGTATTCCTTTGATTCCTGCACGTACCGGCGTTTCGGGGGTCTTTGCAGATTGTCTGTTTCTTGTCAGGTTGATTTTGAGATAACGAACGATCCTACTAAGCAATACCTATATAAATAGGTCGCTTCTAAATTTTAAGTGTTCGTTTGCCATATTAATTACAAAAGTCGATTAAACTTACGTTAAATGTTATTTCTGAATGATTTCTGAATCTCATGCAATGAGAGTAGCACCTTCGTGACCTTCTACAGTGAAGCAAATTTGATCTAATAACGAAACGGGAATATTATTCACACATATTTTATGCTTTTTAAGATATTTGTACCAAATAAACAATTATTCTATTCTTTTCTCTTCTATTCTAAATATTATAAGATAGACAGCAGGAGGATCGGGGGAGACATTTGCCCAGTAGGATGATATACGTTAATAAAAAATAACACACATAGTTTTTCGGCATTCATAAGAAAACGTATCTCATCTTTATTGCAGCGTGTTCGGGGCAGCACCAAAAGCCTCCTGAGGACTGTGGCAGGGAGGTTGCACGTGGACAGTGTTATTACGCAGCACTGGTCTTGCGTCCATCAGATTAAAGACACTGCTATCGTGTCTAATTACTATGCACGATAGCAGTGGTCTCAACTACTTGTGTGTTCCTAACTACAACTAAATTATACACCGTGAAATTTTAGTGGTTGTTTTCCGGCAGTAAAATGATTCTATCTTAGTAGTACAATAGATGTGTGCAGTTCTTTTTTGGTAAAATCAATAAATGCCGGTTTTACGAAAGGTTTAACCGTAACTCGAAAGCACGTTCGAACCGCTTTATGACTTAGGGTGTAGAGCTTATTTAGCTTTAAGCATCGATTTCATGCGGCAAGCAGTACCTGAATACGTCACATCTTCAAAAACAACGATAGCTTCTCTCGTTTTCGAGTTGGAAAATTGTTATTCTGAAAAATCGAAAAAAAAAAGTTTTTTTTCGAGGAATAATTTGCATGATTCGATAGTATTACTAAAGGCAAATCGTTATGCCACGGGAAAACAACCACTTAAATTTCACGGTGTATACAACTAAATTGTCTACTAAAATAGTCTTTAAGTTTTATTGTTACTAACACTATAGATTGCGGTCCAAAATAAACTATTTTTATTTTATTAATGTGATTCCGAGCTAAGTAATTGTTAAAACACTTATGTTACGAATATCAGAAACAACAGACGTATACACAAGTATACTCACAACATAAAATCCACTCAAATAATATAGCAATAACATTCAATACTTACTATGATTTATATATATACGATTGGTGAACATGGTCCAATACAGTTCGCTAATCTTAGTTGTGATTGACTGCTCTGACCTAAATGTCAACTGTACAATATTATTGATAGAAATTCTCTCTGAAATCGTCGTTATTTCCTAGATATCTATTAAATATAAACGTTACCAAGATATTCGATTATATTAGAGATGAGCATCTACTGTAGCGTTTAGAGATGAGAAACGTAGAACGTACTCAGCCAAAGTGTACTTATTGAACTGACTCATAGATTTAACTCAAATTGATCATATCGATTTTTTTAAGGTTGACTATTCTAGAGAAAACGACATTGGACAGAATTTGTATTTTGTAATTGTATCGCTATACCTACATACTTTTTGTATAAATTCTATATTCTACTCGTTGACTCGTTTGGAAAATAAGGCGACTGGTTCCGGCCATGGCGGCCGATCTCAGTTGGGATCAGCCAAGTGCACAGGACATATTATAGTGCAAAAGTGTGCCATGTGACATATAACATATCGGGCTAAGAATCACCGAATTAATGTGCTTTCCGAGGCACGGACGTGCAGTGCTAAGTAATTTCCTTAAAGAAAAACTCGCACAATGCAGGGTAGGCCTGGACTGGAAGCGGGTCCTCTCGGTCCTTACTCAGCGCCTGCTACCAATAGACCAACGAGGCTTTTGGAAAATATGGGTTACATACAACACTCGTGTCTGTGTAGTGACTCGACTGAGTTAGGTGAGTGAGTTGAAGCGGAATAGCGTTGCAACTTGCACGTCCCTATTGCGTTTAGCCTGCGGCTGGTAACCACTAACTTAGTTAACCTGGTTTAGTTGCGACTTGTCGTCTGAGGTGACTATCGCTGGAAATATTGTTGGAAGCTCCTGTAACTAAGATACCAGTCTTCTGAAGTGAGAATTCCTGATTTGAGGTTTCAGCGATCGCAATTGGATTGAAAATGCAATAGGATATTCTATATTGATAATAATTTTCAATATGATCCATTTCTGATACTGTTTCTAATATCAATAATAAGTACGGTCTGTTTAATTTTAATTCAATAATTTAATAGGTACTTGTATAGGTAGTGTAGTGGGGACGTATATGGGTTGATGATGATTATATGTGACCCTTTTGTTTCAGTGGGCAAGGTGACACAAAACAAAATCGATATGACCTTAGAAGTAAATGTATAGATGTAATGTTGATAAATCACAATGATAATAGGAATACAAACTCATAATTTAACTTCAAATTAATTTGAAACTTTCCTTTATCACTGTCGTAAATCCTTGTGAGCCAAGCGTGCTTATGGAGTATTAAGTTAAAGCAATAACAGTGCACCTTATCGCTTGCTCAAACTGATATGGCTAACTACTTGATCATGTAAAAGTAATCTTAAGGTCTAGTTAGACACGGAAGGTAAGAAAATTGGGTTGATACACGCGGTCTAGCATTTTTGAAATCCGAATCCGGTAAAATGTAAATGAAAACTGGAGTGACATAAAAAACTGGCCAATGGCGTACAAGGGTTACGTTCGCAAAATTGTAGAAAAACCGCCCCCAATAAATATTTACCTTTATTTTATTATTCCCACTCGGGACAAATATTTGTGTGATGAACATCGGTCGGTGTATTTAAGTATGTATTTATAAATATATATATCAGTATGTATATGTATATCAGTCTCTGACGCCCATAGTACAAGCTCTGCTTAGTTTGGGGTCAGATGACGAGTGGAAATGTCCCAGATATTTATTATTATTATTTATCTGTGAATATTTCGACAGTCTCTAGCTATCATCGTTCTTGAGATACATCCTGTCACATGAGGTGACAGGCGGACGGACGGACAGTGAAGACTCAGTAATAAGGTCCGTTTTTACCCTTTAGGTACGCAACCTTAAAAGACAACTTAATATAGCTATACAATAAATAACTAACTAAAAAGCAAAAACAAAATCATAAGGCTAACTTTTCTGCGATCTAAGTAAATATGTATTGACTTTAACATTTCTCTTTAAGAATTGAAAGCCTCTTAGTCTTTATTATTTTATTCATGACTCATTACCATGCGTCACTTATTTCCCCGGAGTGACATATAAAGTAGCTCTGGGAGTTTCTTACATCATAATTTCAATAAGACTTACCAAAAGTACCCCGAAAATTGGATTTGATCCCCGAGACTATAGTTTTGTATTATTAACCTTTAGTCGCGTAATGATATAAGGAGTAGTTTTCAGGACTTCTTTACTAGATCACTTCAGTTAGTACCTCTATATAGACCATCATACATGTCTACTTAACTACTTAACACCATACTTTCACTTTACATTAACTGCCTCGTTGGTCTTTTGGTAGCAAGCTCTAAGTAAGAACCGAGAGGTCCTCTTTGGAGTCCGGGGTTGGGCAAAATTTGTGTAGGTTATGAAGTTGTCGGTTTCACTCCCGTGACTCGGAAAGCACGTTAAACCGGTCGTTCTGCGCCCAACCTCTCATCGATCATGTCGGATTCCCATCTCACCTAACCATGAGAGTAAGGAAACAAAGAGTGCACTCGTGCACTATAATATGTTCTGCGCACTTGGCTGATCTCAAACGAGAATAGCCGTAACGGCCAAAATCAGTCGGATGCCTTATTTATATTTTACTTTACATTATTTCCGTATTTAACTTTAATTCTTAACTTTACTAATGTTAGAACGCACGGTAATAAAGGAAAAGTTTGCCTTTGTATTAAGACACCATTTCTCGCAAGAAATTCTTATTAAATATGTAAAATGGTCTCAATGCATTTGAATGTTCAGGTCCCTTGAACGTGTCATTCATGTTTCGTATTTAATTTTATGGCTGTAAGAAGCGCAGCTTCCTTGAAAATTCCGTAACGTTGAACTTAGTTGAATGAACGAATTATACAAAGTTTGAAACGACGGCCACTATTATGTCGAATAACTAAGAGATTGAAACAAACAAGAACTTGTGAAGTAGTTTTAGCGGCGCTTTTCGTAAATTATGTGCCGAGACATAAAACATTTACAACGGAAGTGCCTTTTGACTTGAACAGTGAGAAATGTTTCATTGGCCGGAAAACAAGTAAATAATTGATGGAACATGGCCTTTACGAATCGGCAAGTGGCGGAACTAATTATAAATTCATTTTTTTTTATTCTTCTGAAGCGATCGTTATACCTACTACACTTTGTTGTATCAATTATAAAACCTTCGCTTTTACTAAAAGCATGAAAATTTAATATATACTGAACTAAACTGGAACTAAGTGAACTTTTTCTATTGTAACATTTATAAGGCGTAAAATAACACGATACGTTGCAATTTCACATTGCAATTACATAATTTTAAATACCTGCATCGATATACGGTACGATAGCATGAAATTAACAATAATTTCATGCTATCGTAACGTATATCGTAGATTGCCAGTCATTAGCCATCAATTGCTTTGAATGAAAAAAATACATTTGCCTATTGCGAGTCAACGCTTTGTGACCCTTTTATAGGGTATCGATCAACGGTAGTACAATTTTATTATTAACTACACATTGATATTGTAGTTGTACATTTACATACTAGCTTATATTTAAAAATCTTTATTATTATATGTTTTCACATCATTAATATTGGTAAATTACTGGTATTACAAACTTTGCGGTTTTAAGTGTAATTTGAACCGCAATAAAAACTATTCCAATTTCATTGTTCCTCCGAAAAGGCTTGACCGATTCTCATAAAACTTTGTTAGCATATTGAGTAGGTCTGAGAATCGGCCAACATCTATTTTTCATACCCCTAAGTGATAAGGGTTGTCCACGCGGATGAAGTCGCGGGCACAGCTAGTATAATATAATATCTCTACACCAAAGGAAACAGTGAGAAGAAAAGTAGGTATATACGAATTCAATTTATGACAAAGCTTGCGCTCTACGGAACTACGAAAATGTTCAGCGAAGCTACGCACGTAGAAAGCAGAAACATTAATAGTTTCTGTGCTACGGAATGTATTATAATGCTACGAATGGCTTAATCTAGACTACGGTTGGTAACCATATGATTTAACTTATGCCAGGAAAAGTTGGTCCAAGAACGTTCGTCTCCAGAAAACGAGGATGTTCAGGGAATTATGAAAATGGTTGTAACACTTTATTGAGTTCCCTTTATGCGATATAAGTTTAATTACTTAAAAATGGTATCCTTTAGTTATATGTGCAGTTCGTCAGATTTTGTACAAAACCAATTAAAGGTTAATGAGATTTGGCGTGAATTCGAAGTACGTAATATTACATTAGTCTTACAACAAATAGGTGTCCTATCTTATCCTATACTTATTAACAGTTTAGCAATTTCCGATAGCAGAAACATAATCATGATAGTTAAACGCATTCCGATTGGTTTGACACGGCAATTGGATGCACATGGGCTTATGATTAATACACGAACCTTTGAATAGGGTCATTAAAATGGTTTTATTTTTTTTACTTTTCTATCAAAATCTTAATAATTGTAATTGCTATTTGGTTGACAGTTTGTATTGTCGGTGTCTTGTTTTAGATCGACTGGCCATATTGGTCTTATTAGTAGTCTTGCTATATTAGTCTTATTAATAGTCTTGGCGTTTTATTTTGTAAACATATCCCTTTTTCAATGATTGGTAAGGTCTATGCATCACGATTCAGTCGTATTATTGTTTCTTCATCATAATCATTCTCCTGCCCTTGTCCCACGCTCAGTGGGGGCGCAACATGTTATATAGTTTATTATTAGTACAAAAAAGAATTTTAAAATGGGAGGCTCAAGGATAAAATGATATCCTTTGTTCAAATTCATTGCTGGACTATGGAAATCCATTTGGCCTCGATTTAATATGCGAAGTGATTTATAATTGCCCAGTTTATACGGTATTTACAAAGTACATTTCTTAAAATATATGCCAATTATTTATCGTTCTACGTTACATTTAATACGCATTGCCTCGAACCTACAGGCACCCGTGCCCGTATTCGGTAGCTCAAAAATATATTAAGAGGGATCTATAACCAAAATCATAAAAAAAACTTTTTTTTTTGTAGTTTTGATGTTCATATGAGAGCAAGGTGACAACAAGATTTCACTAATTACTTTAACAAGTAGTACATTCGAAAGATGTAAGGTACAGTCGCCAAATATCGTCCCCTTTTTGTAAAAAATACGGTAAAAATAGAATATTATAGCTAAAACTATAAATGAAACGCCAAACACTAGGCAGATTACTTCTTAATTAATAAAAATAATCAACAGATCTATAACTTTGTTAATATTTCTACAATCATAACTTTTACAATAAACTAGGAATTTTAGGAACGTAAATTTTGGCGCCTAATATCGTCCCCGGTACATTATTAGGCGTAACATATATGCAGTACTTGCATTTTAATTATATTCTAACAATAATCAACGCTAATAATTATATTCCTGATATCTAATTAGACTCCCATTAGTATAGCTTGAAATAAATAAAATTTCAAGTCAAATTGTGCAAATAGGCTGCAAATCAGAAAGAACTATAAATTAATATGGAGTCTCTGCATTAAAATCTTGATTCTAGCACCTGATATCGACTCTGGCATCAAATAATGGAAACAAATAAATATAGGAAATAATTACACACTAAACTATTTCAAACCAATTAAGTTCTAAGTATTGGCCCCGGGGACGATATTAGGGTCAAGCGGGGGGACGAAATTAGGAATATGCTACTTGTATTTAAAACATGAATTTCATCAAGAAACATGTCTTATAACCTAAATGTTGTATTATCCGAATAAATCTATGCAATAACAATAAATTTTGAAAAAGAAAACATCTCAGTACGTCAATCCTATCGAAAGTAAAACTATTTAGACAATATTTTGCTCCAAAACTCACCATCAACAATTTTTTACTTTTTTAAATATTTTGTGACAGGAGCAATATCTCACCAAGAATTGTTCGCTATGGCCGATTGACAGTTCGAACTTTTGATTTGGACCAAAAAAACTAGGTGGCGTTAAATACGAAAAAAGAAACCAAGGGGGACGGAATTAGGTTGGGGGACGAAATTTGGCGACTGTACCTTAGAGCATACTTTTTTTCTCCTTCATTATACAATCAAACCAGAATATGGAAAGAACCCATAAAGGTCCAGGGAAAATACAAGCCTTAATTACATACGAACCGAATAATTAATGCAAATTAATGAACGTCTACTCTAGATGCAGGCAATTAACAGTGACATACCTAATTATAGGTGTTCTTTGTACAGGTAAGGTGAGAACGAAACATTTGTATCCCACACAGAACTTTTTAATTTTATTTTAATTCAGGGGAAGGGAGTAAAAGGACCTAATACTTTTACATCACCTCAGATTATTGTCCGAAATCGCCCACGCGAACGAATATTATATATATCAAAGCATTAATGATTACATTAAAGCTAGTTTTTTGATAATTTGTGATCTTGTTCAGTGAAATTTAAATAAATAAATAAATAAATATTTTTATGAAAAAATAGAGTAAAAATTCTTCAGTCTTTACGCGGATGTAATAATTGAATTAGCCTGAAAAGTTAATAATTGAATTCGATATGAAAGTAAATATTTGTTGAAAAATAATAAGAATATAAGGAAACCAGTTGTTATCGCTAACTTAGCAGTCGAAGTAATCGAAAAGCATAAGGTATAAATTGTAAAACAAAAAAAAAAACATTATTTACATCTGTTCCGTCGCATACGGAAAACTGTATAAAATATAATATACATACAGCCACAATAAATTCAAGATTGTTATTCTACTTAAAACAAGTATTCCGGGTGACTTGAAAAATAATGGAGGCTTCATTTGATTTCGTACGACATGAAAGAATGGACCGACAAAGAAAATGTTCGTCACACTTGACGATTGCGAACAAAGTGCTTAAGAGTAAGTAACGAGTGTTTTTAAGTGGAAGGCACCTTATTTTCCTGCAAAAGTGTAGGATGGAGCGAGAGTATTGAATTCGCCATTATTTAAAAGAAAATAAACAAAATTGGTATATTGTTTTTTCACTTCCTTGAACCTGAATGTCAATTTTAAATTTTGAGGTGTCAAGCTTATGTTACCTTGGCACTAGCGAACACTGTATTGTTACCTCATTGTCACACCCTGGGTACCATGTTCCTAAATATGGCCAGGTTAGTCTTCCAGCATAGGTATTATACTCATATATTCATATTTGTGGTTGTATTACTTTTTTAATCAGTTTTATGGTTGTTGATAATAGTGTTTTTACAATCACTATTTAGACAATTTTTGTGCGGAACCCACAAGGCGCGATTCAAACTACGGCTTTTAATCAAGCAATGCGCATCCAATTTCGCATAAATACTAAGACACTACTTTTTATTCACATTTAGAGCGTCTCATTGTTTTTATGATAGCCATAAAACAATTTTCCAGGAATAAGTGAGTAACGTTATTTCCCGAGGGTAAGACAAAGCCAAAAAAAAAAGAAGGTACTGAGCCTTAGTTTAAACAAAAAAACTCGACGAAGGCCAGAGTTAGATATTAAAAAGAACATAGTATAGATCAGTTATCTCAACTTGTTATTCAACAAGAAGTGGGCGGTTCCTCTACCTCTTTTGCCCTCAGGCTTAGTGGTGCATTTGACATCCCTTTGCAGTCTTTTGATGTCTCATTACTATAAGAATGTTGCAAATGCGCTCGAATTAACTTGAAAGTACCTGTAGCTTAGTTAAAAATATAATGTAAAACAACTTAGCAAAGCACTTAGTGGAGAACTTTTTACTTTATTCTTGCAAAAGATAGGGCAGGTGTAAAGTTATAGGTAAAAAAGTAACCCTGGGGACAAATGACGTAAATATGCACTTAGGTCTTTATATTATTCTTTATTGTTTGTGACTTGTAATATTATGGAAAGTCTTGTATTCATGAATATACTGAGTAGCTTCTAATACTGTGTTCTCATCTATCCCATTTTTTTGTATCTATCAAATGTTTTGACATTGGGTAAACCCCGGGTGTTTTAGTCAGTAATGTGAGCCATTCGAATGGGTCAGTCATCATACTCGTACTATTTACCCAACTGTACCAAAAAGATAGCTTATAAATGTTCGACACTAAATCTTTGAAAGTTGCAGATAAAGCGCATTTAAATAAACCACAAATTAATTACCTCATTAAATTTTATCATCTCGGACTCACCCACAATAAACCCCAGTTTTTGGCCGACAGTTGCCATTAATCTGCCAATTAACCGCCCTTCTAAAGCAATGAAAATTCATGACGTCACCGCAGTGCGACGTCACACGCATAATATATTTCAAAGCGTTGTGATATTGTAATATGTAAATTGCGTGCGGAGCTATAGGCGCGACCCTTTATTCCCAAGTACCTGCCGAGGGCTTGAAGGCCTATGTACATGATATCTTTTCCATCCGTCGTTTATGTATAATGAAGTAGATATATCATACTCGCTGTGCCCCGCAATTTTACCCACACATTGTTACCGATTCAATGGTCGTAACTATTTGTTATTACTTTTTATATTTTATAGCCATAATCAAACTAACACGTCACAAAAGCAATCGATGAGAACTACCTATACCTCTTTTGATCGTCAGTTGTGTTCGTTCCCTACATAAAGAGGCATTTAATAAATTATTATTAAAAGTAAATTGTTGTTTTACAGGTACCAGCAAATACTCCGCAGTCCTCGTGGACAATGAAGAAATTATATTCGTTAACCAGGTATGTTGTTGCCTAAGATATTGCTTTAATGTTTTTTTTTAATCTATCACTATTTAGCTTTTTTCTATATCTATCCACTTTTTCCCTCGTAATTTGAAACCTCTAGAGAAAACTAATATTCTACTAGTGTAATAAATGAATTAATATTTTGTTTCAAACACAATGATAATTAGTATCATTTTAATCTGATTTTAATGTTTGATAAAACAAATGAGCTTATCAGATTTCAGTGAGCCATCATCAATTAATTCGAGTTTTACGGTACATTTCATATTCAGTAATAATTTAATATTAATATTGCTCTCTTAACATTAATATAAATATGAGTATTTGAATACGTTTTAATGTAAACTTTGTGGTATGTATTATTAAGTGATGCTAATAAATCGGAATGTTAATGCCAAAAACCTTGTCTAGCAATTTTATAGCTTGATCAACAAGTAAACAAGTAAAAAAGCGTGTTTATTATTAAAACAAAACTATCATCTAATTACGGCACAGCTTAATGATGTAATAATTAATACTGGTGACTGATGACTTTCTGATAAAATCTTAATAAATCTTCAACCTAAGAAGAAAATTTTAAAATGGTTACTTTTACATTATTTCAAAGCCAATATGATTTTTTATCTTACGATGATGACTTTGAGTAACCTCGTCATCATCACTGGTATCGCGGGGGAGCGGATGGCTCTCACCCCTAATAAACTATATGGGATCTACCGCTAACAGCTTCTGTTATGAATACTCGATAAAAATCTAACTCATTAAGATAACCTTCATAGAGATTACTTTTCAACCCTTATTTATCGTTCTTGCTTATTTTGCCTTATACATTGTATTTTACTTTAATTGTATGCTCTGGAGGTTTCAATATGCATCGAATGCAGGCGATACAATATCGAACGGCGACCTGGATTCTAGGGAATTTCTAAATGAGGTTTTGATGTACAAATTATAAAATAGAATGTCCCGAAGGAAATATATGAAAACACTTTTCTAAAACGTATCTAGAACACGAGGTCACAGGGTCTCAAATATTTTCAGAATGTACAATATACACCTATGTAGGCACATATTTTGTTGTTTCGTTCAATATTTCTGTTTATTATAATTTATGAAAAACAAAAATTTCGAACTCTTAACATGTTAACATGGTTAAACTCTTAACATGGTTATGGTTTTTAATGGTTTGGTTATAACCTGTAATTGTCTTTTTGGTCAAAGCCGGTAATTTTTAAATTAGCTAAAAATAAATCAAACCAGAACTCTAGCCCTGAACCCAATTGAATTGTAAATGAGCCAAGTAAAAAATTCAAAGTTGAATATTTTGAAACAAAACCTTGTTCATTTCTTGCTAATAAACCCTTGCTTAAACCACTGTTTGTTCCACAATATAACATTACACTGTTTCATGAATCTTTTATGTTTGAGCTGAACTGAAACTCAGTCGCCGTTTTTGTTTATGTTTGACGTATTTATGACGACGCCATTAAGTGGGCATTTTGCCGCTAGCTTTTATTTGCCCTGCCCTGCGCATTAATTATTCTGTTTCCTTACAATTTAATGCGGATTTGGAACAATTCCCTTCATCCATAAGGCCCTGGTAGATGTTATTAGATATTCCAATCGCTCTACATAGATAAACCATTAAAACACGTTAAAACATCTTTCTCTTTATCCGACAGAGCACTATCTTCTCTACGCGATTATGCCTATAATTGTAAATAAAAATAAATAATGAAATATCTGGGACATTTCTACACACAATTTTCTGACCCCAGTCTAAGCAAAGCTTGTACTATGGGCATCAGAGACTGATATACATACATATTATATATTTACAAATACGTACTCAAAAAAGTAATCACATCCAGACACGGAACAAACACCGATGTTCACCACACATATATTTGTCCTGAATGGCAGTCGAACCCACGACTCTTGGAACCACCAGCCAGGGTCACTAACTAACCACTGTTCGACCGAGCCAGTCCAATATTTTATAATAACTCGGAAATTTTCTTCTTGAAAAATCTTGCCAGTAACAACATAATTTTTTATTAATTCTAAGTCTGAAAAGAAAATACAGCACAAGTATGCGATGCTCTCTCGATAATTGAAAGATTTTCCCGAAGAGGAAATTAGTTTGCATACAATATCTATCTTTACAAACAAACAAGTGCTCTCTGAATGGAGTTGGTACATCGATGAAGAGGTTTCCGATACGAGTTATGAACTAAACCGCTCGTAGAAACTCATTTTCCTCACTAAATGAATTAGGAACTGAGAAGGATAGCCTCTGTTTCCAGCACTTAAACTAGAAGCTTCAAGGTAGCTTATATTTGAGATGAACATTCGTATTTGTTCATTTATCCAAGTGTTGATTTACTTAAAATGGTCAACATCTTAGCAACTTAGCCAATTAAGTTACCAAAAAACATACGAAGACTTACTTCTCTTGACATAGCTAGACCAATTTGCAGGATCTTTAATTACTACATGGTATAAAAAAAAGTCGCTTTCTCTATCCCTATATCCCTATGTATGCTTAATAATCTTACTAAGCAACGGATTATGATGCGGTTTTTTAATAGATAGACGGATTGCTATCAAGGAGCTGGCAAGTAATGGCCTTGAATAGAGAGAGATGGACAGGTTTGGAGGAGACCTTATCCCAGCAGATTAATAAAAAAAAAGAGGGATTGAAGAGGAGGGTTTTTATGTAAATTCACCCGCCGCAAAGCGTGGCTGGGTCGCTAGTATTATAAATGCCAAAGTAACTGCGTGTTATGTAGTCACGTCTAAACTACTAATCCGATTTAAAAGCCTAAAAAGGACATAAGCTACCATATAACCGATTACGCTATATGGGAATAATTCACGCGGACGGAGTTGTAAACGGAAAGCTAGTTTCTTATATAAACACATATTTTTTCATTTCTTACACATCCGCGCAACTTCAATCCCTTGACTAATACATGATGCCACGTAAAACGACAAATATGAAACATAGATTATTGTGTAATATTTGTATCGTCTGAATCCGAGAATTTGTGATTTAGTTTATGTTTTATTCATCGTAGACTTCATTGGCTGTTCAATAATACATTGACTTTTGAAGGAGGGGAAGAGTAATTCTGAAATATTAATGACAGTGATTACAAGTTCCGATGCAAAGAACCAAAATGAAATACCTAGATAGTCACAAGATCACTTTTGACAACAATGTGTTGCTAAATGCACGAGAACCGCTTAACCATTAAGCAATTCCTTTTTTTTTGCGTTCGTTATGGTTAAGCAAAATAAGGATAACATTTCGCAGAAAGGTAAAAAAAGGTAAAAACAAAAAAAAAGAGACCACTAGTATGTAAAAAGCTCGATACGCTCGAGCATGATAACAATACATGCAAGTTTAATCCGTAAAATTAGTTTCATTTCAAATGCTTAAGTTTGTATGAGCCCGTCCACCGCCACCGTCCAGTTTGCCACCATTATGTATATGACTCTACCCTACCTTTTATAGGTGCATGCAAAGGATCCATACTAGCTGTGCCCGTGACTTCGTTCGCGTGGACTACAGGATTTTACATTAAAAAGATTTTTTCCCAATAACTCTTGTTCCTGAAAGAATTTTGCAATATCCTGCTGCAACTAAGCTTTAAGATTACTAAGGTACCTGCATGCCAAATTCCAAGCGTCTAACTCAAGCGGTTTAGATTTTTCATACAAAAGGATTCTCCTAATTATTCCCGTTCCCGTGAGAATTACGGGAATTCCTTCCTTAGTGCACCTCTACGGCACCTAAGCTACGTCCCTTCCAATTTTCAAGTGCCTACGTTTAGCCGTTAAGGCTGTGCGTATATATGTCAGTCAGTGAGTCAGTCACTCAGTCAGTTTCTCCTTTTAAATATTTAGATGTGATGTGCCCATATACAATGTATTTTTATATACTGGCTTGGTGGAACAGTGGTTAGTAGCCAAGGCTCACTACCTACGGTTCTAAGAGTCGTGGCTTCGATTCCCACCCGGGACAAATATTTGTGTGACGTACATCGGTGTTTGTTCCGTTGTTGGGTGTGCTAGTAGATAAGTATATTTGTGTATCCACTGTTGATTCTGATATCTGTAACACAAGCTACTTACCATGGGATCAGATCAATGTACGTGATGTTGTGTAATACTTATTTCAATTATATTTATACACCGTGAAATTTTAGTGGTTGTTTTCCCGTGGCAGAACGATTTGCCTTTAGTAATACTATCGAATCATGCAAATTATTCCACGAAAAAAAACTTTTTTTTTTTTCGACTTTTCAGAATAATAATTTTCCAACTCGAAAACGAGAGAAGCTATCGTTGTTTTTGAAGATGTGACGTATTCGGGTACTGCTTGCCGCATGAAATCGATGCTTGAAGCTAAAGAAGCTCTACACCCTAAGTCATAAAGCGGTTAGAACGTGCTTTCGAGTTACGGTTAAACCTTTCGTACAACCGGCATTTATTGATTTTACCAAAAAAGAACTGCACACATCTTTTGTACTACTAAGATAGAATCATTTTACTGCGGGAAAACAACCACTAAAATTTCACGGTGTATGAACTTTCTTTGCATATAAATTTAGAATACTTGTTGTAATATTTCCAATCGCGGAATCTTGCCGTGCAATTTCACTTGAAAGGCTTCAGTTCGAAACACCGCACACTGCACAGTAATTAACGGAAAGTATTGGTTACTTAATATACTCGAACGCAAATCAAATGTTTCTAACGTTTCTTGAACAAATATAATTCGCGCAAAATAAGCAAAACACAATTTTCCATTTCATTTCTCTCGGTTGGTAAATGATTTTCATACGATACCAAGTAGCGTTTTCCACGTAATGATGTTTTAAATAGTATCGACAAGTAAATATTATGATAAGTACTACGATTGACAGGCTCAATGGCACATTTGGTAGTGTGTGTTTTGTGCCAGGAGACCTGGGTTTGATTCTTACTCAGGACAAATATTTATGTGATGAACATCGGCGTTTGTTCCATGCATGCTTGCCTGTATAAACTATTTAAGATTGTTGGGGAGCCCCCTTTAAATATTGTTTTTTATTTTTTTTTCCAAATAAATACAAAAATATTTATTTCCAACAAGTAGAATTACTAATAGGTTTGTTTTTTTTACTAACTTGGTTTTTTTGAAAAAATATGTGTGGAAAATTAAACTGTCTAGTTATTGCCGTTTTTGAGATGCAGTCTGGTGAGACGGACGGACAGACAGCGAAGTCTAGGTAACAGGATCCCATTTTCATCCTTTGGGTACGAAACATTCAAAAGGGCCCTGTGAAAGCCATCCGCTCCCCGCATGTCCGGTGATGATAACGAGGCTACGTCGAGTCATCACCGTAAGTCAGTTAGGGACAAAAAGGCTCTTGCTTTATGTGCAGCAGAACATCGATCATCGAGAACGCCCGGACCGATTTAGGTAATTTTGGTTTTAAAATGATCGTCGTAGTCCAGGGAAGGTTTCAATGAGAAAATATAGAAAAAGAATCAGTATTGGCGGTATGAAATTCGCCAAGACCACTAGTTTGAAATAAATTTCTTTTACTGACCCAACCGTTCGAGGTCGTGGCCTTTTGCGGCTGACTATCGATAGTTCTTTGACGACCCAACTAATATCGCCCACAACACTAATACCTAGTGAGACGCCGTACCTGCAACTCGAGACCATCTGTGCATGCGTTATTTTATTTAGAATCTGCTATTTTCCTGCGAACCTTCTCCAGGGGTCCTACGTGACGTGTTTCATAATATCAATGAGATGTGGAAAATTTTCATTCCATTCTAATATCTTTCTGAAGAATGCTGAGAAAACGCTGGAAAACCGGATGATTATTATAATACGTATACTTACGCGCCCTCATTTGAATCCCACCACATGATTGGCAACTGACATTAACGAAGAATCTTAGCTTATTAAGCGTTAAAAAGTGTCGATGGTTGAGTGGTAAAGGTCGTTGCAAACCTCGCCACGTACCACTGTGTTTTTAAATTTAAAATTCATATGTACGATTATTCGACGCTTTAACGGTGAAGGAAAACATCGTGAGGAAACCTGCACATCTACGAAGAAATTCTTAGGTTGTGTAGTCAACCAACCCGCACTTGGCCGGCGTGGTTGACTAAGGCCTTATCGCCCTAGTTTAGGGTAGGCCCGTGCCCTAGCAGTGGAGCGTGTATGAAATGATGATGATGAGGAATAGACAAAACATAACATGCCATCTGTTTCAGTGGAAGTGAAAGTAAATGCTAGTTAAAAATAAATTAATAGGCTTGAAATAAAGAAGATAACATGAATGAGTTTCTCATCAATTCATTCAGGATAACCTTTTTGATTTATATTATCAATGTAATGGAACTTGAAAGGCTAAAATACAGTAGTTCTGCTTTAAATTTATACTCAAAACATGGTAAAACTAAGTCGTGACTTAAATTCTGATTCCAGTTGGCCGTTATTATTAATTTAAATATGCATGCAGCATGCATAGCGAATGCACGAAGTTCAATGCTTTCGTATAGATTCACGACACATCGGACTAAAGCCAAACTCATCCTTCATGCAAAACACATCTGGAAAGTTACCAACAAAGTTTTGCACGAGGATGTATATAAAATCCAGTAAAATAGGTGAAAATGTGAACATCACAGTTCATTTTCCTATATCAATCTTCTTGGATTGACTCAAGGGACCGTACTGGATACGGAAACCAGATTAAGATTGATAATGTCAGGAGGCATTAGTACGAATTTAAGTAGTGCTTGCTAGTCAATTCTTAATACAATAAAGGGTTCTATCACTACAATGACGTTAAGAAGAAAAAGCGTCGACGGCCGAGTGGGTAAGGTCGTTGCTTGCCATGCGAGAGGTCGCCAGTTCAAACACCGCCACGAACCACTGTGTTTCAAAATTTAAATCAATTTGTAAAATTACGAATATTCAATGGTTTAACGGTTAAGGAAAATATTGTGCGGAAAGCTATGAACAAATTCTAAGGTTATATAGTCGACCAACCCGCTTAGTCTGCGTGATTAACTTAGGCCTTATCGCCCCTGCAGGAGTGGGGACGAATTTGAACGGGCTGAGATGATGATGATCACAACTACAAATAAAATAATTTATGGTGTACTTACAGTATACATGCGAAAGTAGCTCTGTCTGTCCGTGCTTCCAAGCTAAAACTGCAGAACCAAGTTAAGAGCCCGGGAAGGACATACTCGTAAGATAGATACTTTTTAACCGTAGTTGATTATCGCGTATTTTTTATCGAGCGTATAAAGTCGCGGGCGGACAACTAGAAAATAAACAAACATGTATTTATTTACACGCAAAAAAATTACGAGTAACAGAGCTATTCCCGCATATGGGGTCTGTAATTACTCCATACGTGTTATTAACAACATGGACGTCATTATGGCAGCGGTGATTACCTACAATGGTACAGTACAAATGCGTTTCTTTATAAGCAGCTTAATTATTGCGGTTATACTATACATGTACAGTTGCTTTCTTTTGATTGCATGATTAAATAAGGATGCGTTACGGCCGTTCTTGATGTAGATTAGCACTTGCGCACGCCATTAAAGTGCACATGAGTGCGCGCAAACACAAGTGCACTCTCTGATCCCATATTCAATATCTGACTGCATCTTACATCTTCTGACTCAGGGCTACTTCCGTAACAGAAAAAATCACACACATTTGGCCCGAACCGGCGGTCTCTTAGTCCTAACGCTTGCCACCAATTGACCAACAAGGAATTTCTTGTCCTAATTGACTACGACTGGAGTTGACATCGGCACCAGATTTCGGGGGAGCACGGAGCAAAGTACGGGCTAAACAGTAGTATCCACTATAAACATACTAACAGCCGCGACTACATACGGGTGAAGTTAGTTATTAGGAGTTTCGTGCAAACTTAACCTCCAACCCGCTTCATACCCATAGGAATAGAGTTACGTTAAATCCATTCTTAGCGGATATCTGCACCCCATAAGAAACCTACTTGCTCAATTTCGAGTTTGTAGGTGTTCTAGTTTCTAAGTTTGCATGATTAATCTGACTGGTATTTCATTTTTAAGTTTACCACAGGGTGCCTATTGAAATATTGAACATAAACTATTAAGTAACTGGCTATGTGGCAGTGACTTTAGCTGCGTGGAAAAGTGACTTTGAAAAATAAGCCGTTTCTGAGATTAGCGTGCAGAAACGCACATACAATCATACAAACAACAAAAATTCCAAAAAATCATTGTTTTGGGTACTATTTCGATGATAAATGTATATATTTCTTATCATATTCATGCACAGATAGCGAACCTTTACATTTTTTGTGTACTTACGTAAATGTATACGTACACATAACAGTGGGGCTACCATGAGTTTAAAACATACGCACTCGATATCGCCTACGTAAATATGTCTATGAAAAACTTGTACAGCGCCGCTGGTACGCGAAGAACTAAAATCGGCCGTATGAAAAAAACAACTCGATAGGTTTTTAACGTACGTAAGTTTACGATAGCCAACTCATGGTAGGCCCTCAGGTCAACAATCTTTGTGAACGCGTCTTCGATACTTCATATTGCAATTTTCTCGATTCTCTCGCAACGAGTTATCCCGTAAAATAACTACATTAACTTTCCTTCCTATACGTCTCTCATTCATTCAATATTTAAAAGTAATTTCGTAGATGCAAACTATAAATTGCTTTTTGTTGCGAAAATAATGCAAATTACTTTCAGGTTTCGCCTTCAAAGAGGTGTGAACGAAAAAATGGAACATAATTGATTAAACATATTAATATTTACACCTAGCAATTATAACGATAATATGCATATATGTACTTACTTTATAATAAACACAGTTTAATATTTTATTGTAGTGTACTCTTTAATAATTAAAAAAGACACCAACTTTGCCCAATCCCCCATGGGGGCACTTTTAAAAGTTAATATAAAAAAACCTTGTTTAAAAGATTTCCAGTGTAGCGGCATCTATTTAATTTTAAATATAATATCAGTATTTCCTCGTGTTGGAAACAATTATTATAAGTATAGTAGGTGCCTTAATTATTCATGTTCGTGCTTGTGACACGTTTGAAAGTCACTATGAACTCAAATATAATGGTGAATGGTTTAAAGCTTGGAATAGTATGGAGTAGTCGTCCAAGGTTACCACACTATCAAACCGATTGTGCCATGATAATAATACAGTGTGTAACAGTAACACAACTTTGGTAAAACATTTGATTTAAATCAGATGTAAGTACCTACGTACATGATAGATATTTTACATGATATGTTAGATATTATTTACTAGCCAAACAACTTAACACTATCACTACAACTATAGCTTACAAATATAGTGAATACAAAGATGGGGGTGAGAGCCATCCGCTCCCCCGCAAGTCTGGCGATGATGACAAAGCTACTCTAAGCCATCATCGTATGTCAGTTGGAAAAAAAAAGTGAAACCAAATGAAAAACATGTTTGCGAATTGACAGACTTATCAAAACCCACCCTGAGAAATCATTCATTATGAAATCATTATTTTCACATTGTTGGAGATTAGCTTGACAAATACTTAATACGTTTTAATACTTTATGTCAATATTGCTCGAGAATAAAAAAAGACGTGTGACACTCGGGGACTGCCGCGGTATAGTTATTGCATAGCATCGTCCGATTTCGGAGCAGCTCGTCTCGATTCGTGCGAGTTTCGTAGAGTCGTACAATACGTCTAACCGCACGCACACAAACACCGTGCCGAAATCTACCGAACTGAAACGACATTAGACGATTGTGAGGTTTTTTCGTTACGGAATTTCTCGGTTCGGTCGCCGCGCTCAAAGCCCGCGATAAAAGCTATGCAATAGCTTAAAATTGAGAATAATGCGGCAAGCAGGTAGTTTTGTATAGCAAAAGTGTACATTTTGATCCAACTAAAAAGCAAATTTTTGCTTTGCTATTGCGTTCCGTATCTGTACTGTGGTACAAGCCTTTCTAAATTTGACCAATTACTTTGCTAGCGTCCGCACCATTAAATTGATAACCTGTTTATTCAGAAAATGAACTGTTGACTATGTACTAAAAGTACTGATTAAAGCAAGCTTTTCATTGCGTCATTAAATGTACAGTTTGAACGTCGGGCTTATGTTCTCCGGGAATAAAGTTAGTAATTTCGCATCCTTTAACACCTAACTTATTTAAAAATGGCTGTTTTATCAGTCAGACATTTTAATTTTTGTTCTTTTTAAATTTTATAAAAAGATTAAGGGTAAAATAACATTTTTTTTAACGTAGGTGTAATTTGATTAAAATGTATTTTTTTGCATGCAATTCTGTTAAATGTGTAAAGTATGGATATATGGATTAATGTAACATTAAAGTACTAATAGGACTCAACTTACCTGTAAAAGAGATGTTGACTAAAACTTGAGCTGGCTGAAAAACACCTTGTCAGTAAATTATATCGAATATAGTCAACCTTCGGCCACATTACAACCTCATTATCCAAACAATTAAAAAATTGGCTGATGCCAATTCTTACCGTATTTATATCCTATCTTCGTGTTTCTGGCACACTTAGTTGGGCGCTATGGTTGTGGAATCATACGAAATGACATAGCGCCTCCATCATCTATGTAAAGTAAAGAAGTCTAGTATTACAGGTCTTTATTATAAACCTTCCGACGCCCATTTTTACCTTTAATCTTTTTGTAAAGATTTAAGTCACTCCTTAGGACTCCTAACTCATACATTAATACACGACATTAGATGTCCTCTACCTATCCCGTGACACTCTCTTCGTACAATTTAAAAGGTTCACTAGAAATTTAGTATCGCAATTTCATTACTGGCGTTCCCTTTTATGATCCTCGTGGGATGATAATACGGTATTTTTGCTAGCTGCGAAATGTATCGTTAAAAATCTTTGTTCCATTTATTTCACTGTTTATTATACGTAGAGCAAAATACTGAAACGTTAAGCTGCAACAAGATTTCCGCACTACACAGATTTGAACGGTTGCCTTTCAAAATAACTTATATTAAATAAATAAATAAATATTACACTACATCACATACATTGATCTAACCCCATGGTAAGAAGTGGATACACAAACATACTTAAATATATTTAGTATCACACCAAGACATGGAACGAAAACCGATGTTCGTCTCACAAATATTTATCCCAGGTGGAAATCGAATTCACGACTCTTGGAACCATAGGTAGTGAACCTGGGTCACTAACCACTGTTCCACCGAGCCAGTCAGCTAATAACTAAATAGATTGTGGCCTTGATATTATGACTTAAGCCTATGACTTGAATGGAAAGATGCAAAGGGAATTATTTTCGGATAAACGATATAAACATCATCAATTAAATATAAACATAGTCCCTTGCTCCTACTACCTAAGATAAATCTCATTCGTTCTTCAAGGACTTCAAGGTCTACTCCTAATATTATGTAAGCGAAATATTTTATGTTGGTATGTATGTATGTTCATAACTCTTTCATGCAAAAAATACTGAGCGGATTTTATGAAACTTTACACAATAAACCCTGCACATCAGAATAACACATAGGATTCGTAAATATAGGTAGGTATATTGAATATTATATGACCAACGCGAGCGGCCGTTAGTACGAGTATCTACGTAGGTATAATAATATGATGCTAAGAAGCTCAACAAAATATTGCTCTCTAGCCGTTGACCGTTATGTAGCCAAGTTGTTTCAAGTCCGGACTTTGCGCTGATCTGCATAAAGTTGTGATAATTCTCAGCGCTAAAACTGCGAGCACTGACATTTGTCTCTTCAGCGTCGCGAACTCACAAGAAGTTGGACTTTAGTAAGATGCCGGTTTAGACGGCATTAATGCGAAAATACTGGTGAAGTTGTACACAGCTTCTAGGTTGAGTGCAAGCGCTTTGCATTTGTTTATAAGAAAGTCTGATGTACCTAGACGTTTCTTTAAAAAAGATTTCTCTCGAGTTTTCAAGAATGCATAGAGTAGTTACTAATTTTCTCCAAGCACTAGGAGCTTGTATAATACATTAATTTAGCTTTTTCCTCTTGGCTCGCTCGATAGTATTTCATAGCATTGAATTCATCAACACAATCAAATAATTGGCATATGTGGGCTGTGTAATTTTAAAAAGTATTTGTTTGTAGTTTTTAAGTCAAGGCTTAGTTAAAAACATTTTGACGTGACAACGTCTTAAATTAGGTTGCGGCTGGGAGTCACTTATGAAAAAGTGTAACGCTCGGTAACGTTACGATGAGTCACCGAACGAGAGAGAGGCCCGCCGAATGCCTTGCGTCTCTCTCCCACTCAACTATGATCGGTCTGCCGCGCGCGCAGCACTAGAGAATTAGACGTTGTCACGTAAAATCTTCGCCCGTAAAACCGACTTTACAGGCAACCATTTTTTTTTTGTCTCCAGCGTTTCGAATGGCCAGTCCACCGGGCCGTAAGCACGGGCGAGGTGCTGACGCTGCAGCTGCTTGCCCGCGGCCGCTGGGGGACTCCCCGCGTGCTGGGCGTCTACCGGCTGGGCCTGCAGATCCTCGTCGCGGACGGCCAGCTCTGCGTCACCGACACCCTCGTCGACGACAACAACAAGGCTGTGCCGGTGAGTCTGATTCCGTATCTGTCAATTATAATAGGGGTGAGAGCCATCCGCTCTCTCGCAAGTCCGGTGATGATGAGGCTACTCCAAACCATCACCGAAGTCGGTGAGAGAAAAAGAATATAAAACAACAAGATGGCCGTGCCGGTGAGACGGAATTCGTGACTGTCAATGATAATGTATGAAACAAGAGGCAGATATGACGATCTGCGCAGTACGGCTCATGGAGTGGCCGAGAATAGGCGGGAGTGGCGCAGACTTGGGGAGTCAACGTCCATCAGTGGACGGACTTACTGCATGACGATGATATGTGTTATAAGCGCGCGCTTTGTGTGACACAACACAAGCGCCCTAATTCGGGCACCTTGTCATATAGTACTCTCTATCATCTGCGTGCTTTTTCGAATGAATATTTTAAGTATCTTCGGATCTTCAGAGTGTCGATTACACTGAATTCAATTGGTGATTTGAATATGGGGATTTGAGGAGAGAGGCAGTTAGCGGCAATATGGAAGGCTAAATTACTTACAATCATAAAAAAGTGATGAATGCCGCGGATATCAAATACTTGTCTACCAGTGTGTTCGTAAATAACAAAAGGTACAATCTCCATTCCTTCACTCTAATAGTCAAGTCTTTGATAAGTATATAATTTTAAACTGTCATGGTTACACACATTAGAAAACTGAAAGTGTTCAGGATATTTACCATGTTGTTCAGTTGATAAGTACTTACAAATCAAGATGTTGAAACATCAGGAGCGTATCCATAGATATAACGAGTTATTCGTCATGCGATAGTACAGTGCCGCCAACGTTCTCAGTATTTTTTACTAAAAACTCCGTCCAATATCAGCCGAAGCTCGGAAATGGAATGGATATTGGTGATGGATAGATATTGATAACTTACTCGGGATATAACTGACTTTTATTGACAAATGGAGGATGGACCGCGCTACGAATAGAAATCACAAATCTAGGATGAAAGCCACCAGAAATGTTCACCATCGAGAAAGAGTTTGTCGAAGCTTTAACAAGCACTTACAAACCTCTCTCTGCACTTTTCCCTGGCCTCAGTTCAAACAAATCTTAGTCAAAGTTAAACACTAGGCCATCTAGACCACCTAGTGCCACGACAAAGAGAGTCGTGGCACTCACGCGAATAATAAAATGTTTCCTCTTTTACTTCAATTAAAATGTAAAAGTCTTTGTATAAAATACACATAGGATTATTTTACCGCGAAAAGCCGCGATTTAACTCTACCATAGAATATGCTTAAATGAAATCGCAGCTTTTATCGACCAATGTCATTAATTCTGTAAATATAACTCAGTTACCGGGAAACCGAGTTAAAAGCTGATGTTGAAATTCATCATTAAAATTTCACAATAATTAAATAGCGATTACCGAGATGCAACATTTTGGCAAAATGATTACAAAATAAACTACCGTATCGTTATTTAATTGGGATCGTAAAGCGAACCATCATCAACAAAATTAATATTTTACGAAGGGTAATTTAAATAATTTTACACTAATTGATACCACGTTAAATAGGTCGGCTTTACCAATATTCGTTGCGGAAGCATTCAGGCCTGTCCTGTAGAGCTACCATGAGTTTAAAAGTGACGGACTCGATATTGCCTACGTAAATATGTCTATGAAAAACTTGTACAGCGCCCCTGGTGGTTACGCTAAGAACTAAAATCGGTCGTATGAAAAAAACAACTCGATAGGTTTTTAACGTACGTAAGTTTTCGATAGCCAACTTATGGTACCGCTACTGGCCTTTTTCCAACGCTTTTGTTTAGTTTACCGATTGATACTTTATTTGCGTTAAAATCAGCTAATTAGAACAGATTTATTAATAATCTTATGACTTAAGAGGGCTTTCTGAGCTGCATACTATGGCACCGATGGTATAAGAGAAGTCTGATGTCTACCTACTTTGTGTAGTAATTTAATTTGATATATATAATTTGAATTGTATACCTAAATCTATAACCATGCATTTCAATGCCTCGTTGGTTTATTATCTGTAAATGTAAACATCTTTCGTCAACATTTTTAGGTCACTGGGGAGTCCTGCGTAGGGTCAAATTTGTACCAAGTTTTCTGTTAAGTCAGCCCGGAGTCAGAATGCTGTCCTATCAGATTTTTTCTACTCCGCCTCTCGTCACACACATTGTTCTATGAATTGGTCACAAACCAATAAGGCTGTTCTTCATTGAGGTCGGCTGCAATGGCTGAATTAGGCCTGAGATGATATAGAAAGGGTCTTAGTAGTTTAACCCAGGCCACGAGAATGTCCTAAATTATTGTTTAATTTCCTAAATACGGCAATTCCTCTTGCCCACAGAAACACATTAAAAACAAACATACAAGAATCACGTACCCCATTAAAACATGCACTGCGAACGCATTCGCAGACGTGGTAAAACAAAACTTTATGAAAACAGACGCAACTACAAATTTGAATAGAAAAGTTATAATTAAAGTTTACAAACTTTAGTTTGCAGTTTAGATTGAAGCGCGAGGTGTTTTGGCACAGTGTAAATAAAACGTGGTCTGTGTACAAATGATATTTCGCCCGTAAAAACTTTGCCGCTAAATATTAGGATAGACCCATAAATTTCCCCGACTTCTGTTCTGGAGATAAACACTAAAGGAGTTCGAGGCGAGATATATCTATTTTATTGTTTTCTATTTGGAAGAGAAACGACCCGTCAGAGGTATAACTAATGCACTTAATGTTTTGAAAGAAACAGGTGAACTGCGAATGAAATTCCCAGAATTGTGATATGTTGTATTAGTTTTATGTTATTTTGCCGGTACCGAATAAAAGCTCTAAGAAATTCTAGCACGTTTGATAGAGCATTTGATTATAATAATATAATATTTTACGTTATGTTTGTTTCTTCACATAAATTACTGTTTCGGGTGAGTTGGCGAGTGAAACTAAGGCAGATACATATTACCAGTAGTTGACCTATCCATTAGTGGCTAGGTATCGCAATAATTTAATGGCGTGTGAATTATAGTTGAAATGGAAGCTTGCGATAATAATGAGACCTAATAGGCAGCAAAATACGCTTAATATCTCGTACATTCAGCTGGGCTTAGTTTGAATTAGTGTTTATTTCGGGATACTGGGATACCCTAATTCCATTTGTGTTTGTTCGTAAATCTCAATGGGAAAGCTCGTTTAATGAATGTAAAACGATCTCGCCAGCGAATGAAGATGTTAATGTAATACCTACTAGTCAGCAGGCGAAGGCGATACAGTAACAGATTACTTACTAAAGTACTGATTTCGGTATAAAATGTTTTAATTTATTATGATAGTTTTACCACAAAAATTAATGAAATGCTTATTAGAGGATTTTTCAATGACGTCATACCATATTTATTTATTTATTGGACTACCAACATAAGATACAGCAGTTAAACTTAAAATTAAATAACTATTACTAACTTACTTAATTATAGGTAATATATACCATATGCATGCATGCATACGAATATATTATGGTTAAGAAAAGTTAAAATTTAACAAATAAAAAAAAATGTATCAGAAAACATCACATACATTAATCTAATACGAAGTAGCTTCTTTTTTCTAATTAACCATTGATATACCTACACCGAACTCTGAACAAGAACATTTTCAACACAAATATTCACATGGAATCGAACCCACGACTCTTGGCGCAGACAGGAGCGCTACCACCGAGTCAGCCATTCAAAGCAAAAGTTTTCTATCATACCTCGCTTTAGTTATCGCGGCGACCTCAATTAAGAAGTTAGTGTGAATCCAAGCGGTGTATTGCACTTCGGTGCCCTCATAGTTCGCGTGAATATCAGTTTAGCCGATAAACCAGATTAGCTGCAAGCTAAGTTGCTTCTGAACACATTCAACAAGTTAGCATGCGGCACAACTTAGAGCCAATGAGAGATAATGGCATTACAAAACTGTAGACTGTAGACTGTAGAGCGGGCTGGTTAGAAACATAATGTTTTTGAGGCTGATTTTAGAGTTGCATTGACCGCACGCTGACCGTCAACGCTGAAGATCGAGTATGCATAGAGATATAGGGACCGTTTTGTTAAGTAACGCTGATCAGTGGGGCTACCATGAGTTTAAAACTTACGCGCTCGATATCGCCTACGTAAATATGTCTATGAAAAAGTTGTACAGCGCCGCCTGGTGGTTAAGCGAAGAACTACAATCGGCCATATGAAAAAAAACAACTCGATAGGTTTTTAACGTACGTATGTTTACGATAGCCAACTCATGGTAGGCCCTCAGTAGGCGCCAATGCCTGATACAAAATCTATCGGCGCCTAAGATCTGCGTGTCGTTAGCGCGACTCTAAAATCAGCCTTAGGTGTTATAATGTTTGTGTTTTATGTGTTATATTGTTTGTGATGCTAGGGACCTGATACGCTCTATTGGTAACATTTACATATTTTTAGAATATGTTCCTAAAATACCTTCAAATGTATCGAAGTCATGCTTTACATATTGAATAAACATTAAAAATAACAACAATTCGCTTTTTTGACTAGTCAATCCAAATAGTTATTTGGAAAGGTTATTTATACGTCCTGTATTCAAGATCGTTGGACCACGCCAACGTCTTTCAAATATTCAATTAACATTAGAGTTTGTAACACTAAAACAACAAATTTAATTCGTTGAATCGGTTTATGTTATTTACAAAGTAATCCTTGATAATCCAATTAAACATAAAGTCCATTATGAATGTGTGGCGCACTCAAATATAATCTACATACATTCACACATTCATAGTACACACTTCACATAGGTACATTAACAGATTACCATATCCATACAGATTAAATCGACAAACAAACAAACTGCGCGTTTTAATATAATATTTTTACTGTATGTAAATTGCTAAAGAATGCGCGCGGGCGCAGCCAACGGAACCGGTCGCGCAGCCGCGCCGCCGCCGTCCCGCGCCCCTGCCCCGCGAGCGCAGGAGCCCATACTTGATGCAGCCGGCCACCAGTCACGATCTATTGCTACTACGCAACGCCTGTGCCCGATCGCTTGACCAGCTAGCTTACGCAAACCTCTAGTCGTAATTGTAAAACCTTTTCTGTGCTTTCGAACTTCTACGCTATTTCTTCCTGTGCTGTGTCCTTACAAACTCTTGTGCTGTGTCCTTATAAACTCTTGTGCTCTGACTCTCCTTCTTCTTGTGTATTGTGTGCCTAAACTGTATGTGAGCAGAAAATATATAAGCATCAACATCATATCGGCTTAAGTTATTTCACTCCACACTACGGCACCCCTATACTGGTGACCCCTGGGAACATTTTAATGAGCGACTAAGAATATTCCAACGCACGTGGTTTCGACGACGAAAACAAAATGGAGGACGCACCTACCGCTCCTTCGCCGACATCGCCGTTACCCTTACAAGCACCGGAGACATTTAGAGTTGGCGTAAGAATACCCCCATTTTGGCCGGAAAAACCGACAATATGGTTTTCTCAAATTGAAGGACAGTTCGCAATGTCTAGAATCACCGATGATAGTACGAAATACTACTACGTACTATCACATCTCGATCGTCAGTATGCCGTGGAAGTAGAAGACGTCATAACTTCACCACCGAGTACCGGCAAGTACGAGAAATTAAAGACGGAATTAATAAAACGACTTTCGACGTCGAGTGAAAGGAAGGTAAAACAACTTCTGCAATCGGAAGAGCTTGGAGATCGCAAACCATCTCAGTTCTTGCGACACTTACAGCACCTAGCCGGGCCAAGCATACCGGAAAGTTTTTTACGGACCATCTGGACAAGCCGATTGCCAAATAACCTGCAGACAGTGGTCGCATCGCAGATGAGCTTGTCTCTCAGTGAGCTGGCAGATTTGGCTGACAGAGTGCACGACATTGCGCCGGCATCCCCGCAAGTGGCAGCAACCAGCACGTGTACACAATCAGCTTTGGATGTGATGGCCCGAAGTATAGCGGAACTCACAAAGCAGGTCAGCTCCCTCACTGCTCAAGTTTATGGCCGTTCCCGTTCTCGCAACAGGCAGAAGTCACGGGATGGGCAACGACACCGGACACCTTCGCAGCGATCTCAATCCAGTTTTAGGAAGTACCCGCAGTGTTGGTGCCACTGCAACTGCGGCAGT
The DNA here is from genome assembly GCA_039566165.1 of Maruca vitrata. Lineage (NCBI taxonomy): Eukaryota > Metazoa > Arthropoda > Insecta > Lepidoptera > Crambidae > Maruca > Maruca vitrata. The sequence goes on along the minus strand of CM076911.1, from coordinate 15,522,226 downwards.
CCAGCAAAAAGTGTGTGCGGCCATGTGATTTTAAAGCGGGAAACGCCCACGGCAATCAGTAATGGCGACCGATGATTGCCTACCCTCATCTGTAGGTCGCCTTTTCGTAACCGATAAAGGATCGAAAGTGCAATTTCTAGTCGATACCGGGAGTGATTTGTGTGTTTTCCCTCGATTAGCCCTTAGCAAACGCCGTGAAAAGACTAACTATCAACTTTGTGCGGCTAACGGTTCCACCATAGATACGTACGGTTTCATAGAATTTAAGGTAGATTTAGGCTTACGTAGAGACTTTAATTGGAAGTTTGTAGTAGCCGACGTAACGAAAGCAATCATTGGTGTAGATTTTTTGTCATATTATAATTTGCTAGTCGATGTGCGTAATAAAAAAATCATTGATGGTACTACTAAATTAACTACTGTTGCGTGTATTGTAAATAATTCAATCCCGAGTGTAAAGGTTGTGACTGGTGTATCTAAATATCATAATTTACTCTCTGAATTTCAGGAAATTACCAAACCTTCAGGCACACCACATACACCCAAACATAACACAGTCCATCACATCCGTACCACACCAGGCCCCCCTGTGTCTTGTTCTCCCCGCAGGTTAGCCCCGGACAAGTTTAAAATTGCCAAAGCTGAGTTCGATGCAATGTTGGCGAATGGGACAGCACGCCCATCAGAATCACCGTGGTCATCCCCGCTGCATCTAGCCCATCTAAAAAGGACAAAGTTGGCGACCCTGTGGAGACTATAGACTGCTTAACGCCAGGACAATACCAGATAAGTACCCAATTCGCCACATACACGATTTTGCACAGTGCATATCAGGTTGCAGCGTCTTCTCTACAATTGACCTTGTAAAATCTTACAACCAATTGCCAGTGCACAAGGATGATATCGCAAAAACTGCGATCACCACACCCTTCGGACTCTTCGAATTTCCGTACATGACATTCGGGTTACGGAATGCAGGACAAACATTCCAGAGGTTCGTTGACGAGATGGTCCGAGGCCTAGAATTCTGCTTCCCATACTTGGACGATTTTTTGGTGTTCTCAAGGACACACTCCGAGCATGAAGATCACCTACGTCAGGTCTTTACTAGGATGAGTAAGTTCGGTATAGTGATCAACACGTCCAAGTGCGTCTTTGGCGCGTCTGAGGTAACCTTTCTAGGTCATCATATCTCCCAACACGGCACCAAACCTCTGGAAGACAAGGTCCAGGCCATCAAGGAGATTCCTCAGCCCAGCACAGCCAAGCAGCTAAGACGGTTCTTGGGTATGGTTAATTTCTATAGGAGATTTATTCCACAAGCTGCTCGGATTCAATCTCCCTTGAACTTCTTGCTGACTGGCACCATCAAAGCCTCTCAACCGATTGTCATGAGCGAAAATGCAGTAAGAGCGTTCGAAGAGTGCAAGGACAGCTTGTGCAAGGCTGCTCTGCTGGCACACCCTGACCCTAAGGCTAAGCTGGGACTGTTTACAGATGCTTCAGACGAGGCGATCGGAGGAGTCTTACAACAGCTGATTGACGGCCATTGGCAACCTCTAGCCTTCTTTTCTCGCAAGTTGAGCCCGGCACAAAAGAAATACTCTACATATGACCGAGAGCTCCTTGCCATTTACGAAAATATTAAATATTTTCGCCACTGGTATGAAGCGACTAATTTCACCATCTATACTGACCACAAACCCCTCTGTTACGCTTTTCGCGAACGAAAAAGTAACTGTAGCCCACGTCAGTATAGACATTTAGATTACATTTCCCAATTTTCCACAGATATTCAGCATATCTCAGGGAAAGATAACGCAGTCGCCGATACCCTTTCTCGTGTCGACGAGATAAGCGAACCAGTGGACTTTGAAAAATTGGCATTACTACAAAAAGCAGACCAAGAGCTCACACATCATCTAAATGATGAGTCTTCTCTGCGCATTAAAAAAATGGTTATTCCTGGAAGTCGCACGGAACTGTACTGCGATGTAAGTACAACGACCCCAGGCCCTTCATACCAAAGTCTATGCGCAAACAGGTATTTGACAGTTTGCACTCCCTATGTCATCCCGGAGCCAACGCCAGCGCTAAGCTAGTAGCACAGCGTTACGTGTGGCCTCAAATGAGGAAAGACTGCCGAGATTGGTCTAACGCATGTTTAGCTTGCCAGCGCACAAAGGTAAATCGACACGTAAAAACAGCCTTAGGCACCCTCGATTTACCTACAGCGCGATTTAAACATGTGCATATAGACCTTATCGGCCCATTACCTCCTTCCCGGGAATATCGGTACTGCCTGACAGCGGTCGATCGCTTCACGCGATGGGCTGAAGCTGTCCCTATCTCCGATATTACCGCGGAATCAGTTGCCAACGCGTTCTTGCTCGGCTGGGTAGCTCGTTACGGTTGTCCTACCGACGTAGTAACAGACCGGGGGAGACAGTTCGAGAGTGCAACATTTAAGCAACTGTCAAAAACATTAGGCTTCAAACACCGTAGAACAACTGCATATCATCCACAGTCTAATGGACTAGTTGAGCGATTCCATCGCCAACTAAAATCAGCCATTATGTGTCATGATGATAGCAGCTGGTCAGAAGCTTTGCCATTGGTCTTGCTTGGTATCAGATCATCTTTTAAAGAAGATCTCCAGACATCTTCGGCTGAGCTAGTGTACGGGGAACCCTTAAGGTTGCCGAACGAATTTTTGTGCCAAAGTGTTGATGGATGTACGACTGATCTAACTGATTTTTCAGCACGTATCAGAACATTCGCCAACAATTTACAGCCAGTACCTACTTCAAACCATTCCACTAAAAAGGTATTTATATTCAAAGACCTTTCGACGTGTTCCCATGTTTTCTTACGGGAGGACGCTCTGAGAGGAGCCTTACAGCCAGCGTACACAGGACCACACGAAGTGATCGAGAGAGGCCCGAAAGTGTACAAGATACGCGTAAAAGGTAAGGTTAATACAGTATCGGCGGACAGACTCAAACCGGCATACATACTGTCGGACCCCGCTGACACTAGTAGCGCCACATTTAGCGAGCCGTGTTATACCACCACCGCCGAACCAGCGGTTAAAACTACACGCTCGGGTCGTCGGATTCGATTTACGAATTTCTATCGTCCTTAGGCCAGGACTCTCAGGGGGGAGTGATGTGGCGCACTCAAATATAATCTACATACATTCACACATTCATAGTACACACTTCACATAGGTACATTAACAGATTACCATATCCATACAGATTAAATCGACAAACAAACAAACTGCGCGTTTTAATATAATATTTTTACTGTATGTAAATTGCTAAAGAATGCGCGCGGGCGCAGCCAACGGAACCGGTCGCGCAGCCGCGCCGCCGCCGTCCCGCGCCCCTGCCCCGCGAGCGCAGGAGCCCATACTTGATGCAGCCGGCCACCAGTCACGATCTATTGCTACTACGCAACGCCTGTGCCCGATCGCTTGACCAGCTAGCTTACGCAAACCTCTAGTCGTAATTGTAAAACCTTTTCTGTGCTTTCGAACTTCTACGCTATTTCTTCCTGTGCTGTGTCCTTACAAACTCTTGTGCTGTGTCCTTATAAACTCTTGTGCTCTGACTCTCCTTCTTCTTGTGTATTGTGTGCCTAAACTGTATGTGAGCAGAAAATATATAAGCATCAACATCATATCGGCTTAAGTTATTTCACTCCACACTACGGCACCCCTATAAATGCATAATAAATAATCCTCTGTAAATACGCTGTAGTTGAGCCTAATCCCCGTTCATAATATCATTGTTTTACGAATACGGTTTTTATTCAGTCCATGCTTTACCTTGTATTTTGCTCCGAGTGATAATTACACGATCTACGGTAGAATTTGTGTTTGTATTCCATCTAATGTTAAAACCACCCTCTAAACCGTAAAGATTCGCATGACCAAGTAATTGGGCCTCATTGTGGGCTGTTCTCACGTAAAACAATAAAGACACTATTAACAAGAAGTATGTTTTCACTAAATCTATACAGATAAATAAAATTGAAGTGTCTGTTTGTAATGTTTAAATTTGTTTTTTTTACTAAATAGGTATGAATGTATATCAGTAACCAATACCAAAAATACTAATAAAAAAAAATTTGTCTGTCTGTCTGTTTGTTTTCGCTAATCTCCGGAACGGCTGGATCAAATGAGACGGAACTTTCACTTATATAAAGCTAATTATTTAAGGTTACACATAGGCTACTTTTTATCAAAATCGGTCCAGCCGTTGCAAATTGTACATGTAATATCTCTGGAATTACTTATCGGATTTTAAAAATTCTTTCAACGTAGGATAATTCATTTACTGATAAAGCGTTTGAGCTATAAAACATCTCCAAATTCCTACGGGATCAGGAGCTACGTAGGTAATACAAAATATGGATGCCCATAAGTAGACAAAGTATCCACCAAGATGAACCTTCTGTTTAGGGTAATAAGGACTACTTCTTTTACGAAATGGTCGCGTTGTCAGCGATCAATTGATTAGATATTTTCGCGTGAAATGTATCGGACTGTATGGCCTATTGCTATGGAAAGTATGGTTCATCGTCAAGCAATCAGTGTCGTAAGTTCAAATCTACCTACAACATTTTTAAACTGTAATTTTTTTGCTTCTCTTTTTTTTTGTGAAAATCATGAAATCATGCGATGCAGGTGAATTTAAAAAAAAACTTCAAGATGAAACCGTTATTTTCAGTATTTTTAATTCGTATAAAATTGTACCGTTAAAGTTGAGGCATGATTGTTCATAAAATGACCCATAGATGGCATCGTGCTTTGTACAGCATGCCATAAATGCTGTCAAGTTTGATATAACATGAGTAGGTACGTGTTAAGTTTTTTGGTAGTTCAAAAGATGGCACTGTGCTCTACCGATATTATATTATGGGATTTTGTATGTTATACCATTCGTCAAAAATGTGAAGTTTGTCTTTTGGAATTGATAAATTTCGAGTGCCATTAAATTACGTAAATTACCAGAAGGGTTCTGAATCGACAACATGTATCGACAATATTCTAATTGTTGCCTTTTTTCTATTTTAATTTAACAAAATATTGTGATCTACTTGACATATTGTTATGCTGTCAATATTTACGAAAGCATTAAAATTTCCATAATTACCGAATTGAAGAAGGTTGGTTGTCAAAAAATAGATTGATATAATCCTCAAGGGTTTGGTATCAGAAAAAAGGATGAGATGATCACAATACGATTAATACATTGTGTGCACCAACTGGATATTAAATATTCAATCAAATTAAACCAATTCAATATCGATTTCTAAACATAATATGAAAATCTATGTAAAAGTATAGCATCAGCATATTTTATTCGGTAAAGCATTACATTTGAAAGGAAAAAATGAGGGGTTTGCCGGGGATTAAGAAAGAACATGATTCAAGCACACAGTATATCCAACTATCATCATCATCATTATCAGCTCATATACGTCACCACTGCTGGGGCACGGGCTTATCCTAAACTGGGGCGATAGGGCCTAAGTCAACCATGCTGGCCAAGTGCGGGTTGCTAGACTACACAACCTTAGAATGTCTTCATAGGTGTGCAGTGTGCGTTTTCTCACGATATTTTTCTTCACCGTTAAAGCGTCGAATAATCATACATAGGTATGAATTTAAAACTTGAAAAACACAGTGGTACGTGGCGGTGTTTGAACAGGCGACCTCTTGCATAGCAAGCAACGACCTAAACCACTCGGCCATCGACGCTTTTTTCCTCTCCAACCATAAAGACTGCTACCTGGCTTTGGAATAGGTCGTCCTATATTTCACTTTGATCGATGAACAATTAGGATGACTTGAAGATGATCTATTCAATGTGAGGAAGCTGTTCACTATAAACTTAGATTTTAGGATTTCGTACGTCGAAAAGAATAAACAAGCGTCAAGGAGGAAATATCAAACTGAAAGTTACATAAAATACTCAGGTCTACTGTCCCTTCAGCTGAGCCAACACAATCAAAAGAAACAGCCATTGATGCTGCCAATTTTTGACAACAAAATTTTGAATAAAGTAACGTCCTATAACACACCGAATTCTAAAAAGAAATCGCGCTGTGCGAGTCCGTCGTGCACTTGGCCTTTTTATCCCAATTCACAGACCACATAATGAGTCGTGGGTTCTATTCCCACTCAGCACAAATATTTCTGAGGTGAATATCGTTGTTTGTCCCGAGTCTGGTTATGCTATTTAAATATTTTAGTGAATACCACTGTTCTGATTAAAACAAGTTCTAAAGCTTCGTACCACGGGATCAGAACAGTTAATGTGATGTTGTGTAATATACTTATTTATTACACGGTAAACGATTAATGATGATATAAACCAAAATGATTTTGTTTTAAATGTTTCTTCCGGTTGACTAACTTCTTGAATTGCAGAAAAGATTTTAACGGGACTTTTATTACTTTTATTTATACGACTACTTTTAGTTAAAAAAATATTCAACATCCTGTAGTTCACGCGAACGAAGTCGCGGGCACAGCTAGTCTATTCTAATTATAAAGTTGAAAAGTTTGTTTGTTTGAACGAACCAAGGAATTACTGGTTTGAATTGATAAAATCTTGTGTTGGATATACCATTTATCGAGGAAGGCTTTAGGCTATATAAAATCAAGCTAGGCAATAGGAGCAAAGAATACAACGGAAAATGTGTAAAAAACGGGGGGAAACGCGAACGAATTCGCTGGCAGTGCTAGTATTTGATACAGTGAAGATACATGAAGCTTTAGGCTCCTGTAGAATAAAAGATCTAAGTACTATTTCCATGTTTACCAGTAGGACTTCAATATCTACACTTGTATTTTTATTTACGGATACAAAATACATACTTCAATATCAAGAGAAATATGAGTACAGCAATAATTGTAAACGTTGCGAATAGAGGTATCTTCCTAAGCTCTAAGAAATAGTAGGTACGTGGTATTCCTTTGAAATTCGCAAGACGGTATTACTTGTGTTAGGGTTACTTTACATAATGCTTTCTTTTCGACTCAAGTTTCGCATCTAAATGCGATCGACCTACTTACGACTAAAGGTATACATTTAAACCTGTAATGGAATGTGGGCATCTATGTGAATTTTAATAATTAAGGCATCAAATATGTAATAATTAGCCGTTCATCCTCGACTTAGACCATATGAGGTATATACCTTTACTAATATACCTTTTTTATGCGAAGAAATACATAACCTCCTGTATACCGAAGTCGGTTAAAAATGTATGTCCTTTCTAAGTTTCTACAATCTACGTAACAAAGTACTTTTTCACACAATCGTTTCAGTAGTTTAACCGTAAGGCTGTGCACACATTTGCGGCGCCATTACACAGCAGCCTTAGACCGCGGCAGACAGAATCATTAAGAGATTTACAGTTTAAATGAGTTATGAGTAATTTTAATCTGTTGATACCATGACTGAACCAAGCTTGGTTGTTTTTACTACTCGTATGTAAATGAAATATGAATAGTCATTTAGTTAGTCCTCAGTTGCAAAGTCGTTTGGAATAATTCTATGTTTTAACTTGCTTTGACAACTTCTATTACGTCATCAAAAAGTTTCACATCGAATTGACACAAATGTTACCAAACCGTATCTAATTGACGTTCAGTCTTACCTTTTGTAAGGGAAGGACAATGAAATTGTCCCTTTAGAGGAAAATAATGGAAGTCTTCCCACACAGACAAAATTAGGCCAAGTGTCTATGGCATTATGGTCACTTCTAGCTTGACCGGCTACATCACCTTCAAGGTATGAGGAAATACCGACACAATTATGTTCCTTTAATGAAGGGGCTTTTAGGGTGCCTGTTAGACACATTTTTCAATATATACTTAGCTTTTTAAATATTAATCAATAAGACACTGGATTCGTTTTCGACAGTCGTTTGTGGCATTGTTTTTTTTTCATACGGGAAGTTGAAGTGCCTTCCTGCTTTTGTCACGGAATACTTTTTTAATAATAATACAAGTTAATTAACAGATTCGTTAGTAAACGATTAAATAAAGAAGACAACAATATATACGGTAACACTATTTCAGTGTGAATGATTCTTTATTGATAGGTATTTTTTTACCTGTGTGTGTATGTATATTAATTGAAAAACTTTATTACTGCCTGGTTATTTTGATATTTCGACAATATCATGACAACTTTTAACTATGTATCATCGTTATTTAATATTTAAGTGGCTCGGTGGCGTTGTACCTACTAGTACCTACCAATGTTCCTTGTCGGAATATTCAGGATACATGTGCGTTTTTTTTCCTTATTGACTACGCTGATGGCTTGGAGCGGCCTTGTCATCATCACTGGCCTTACGAGGGAGCGGATGGCTTTTACTTCTATGGGTGTGCGTTCTTAGTCCCAACGTCAACTGGCTTGGAGGTGATGGCTTGGAGCGGCCTTATCATCATCACTGGCGGGTGAGCGGATGTAGCAACAGTATCGGAGCCAAATGGTACCACATATATTGTTCTGTTTTGAGATAACGAGCCCTAAAAAGGGCTACAGGGTTATAAGTGTCGGGTGCATGCATCCGGACGCTCGCGTGACGTGATCGCGTGTCGCTCCCGTAATTAAATGCAAGCGCAATTGACAGAGACGCACTATGAATTTCTAGGGTCCAAAGGCTGACACTATTCCCTAGTAGTCCAAGCCCTGAGCTTATTCCGCGTTGCTCCACCGTGTCGTCACACTGAAAGCAAAAGGAAATCATTCCTCTTCAACGTGACAGCTAGTTGAGGCAAAACGGAATAACCCGGGGCCCTTCCTAATTAATCAATAATGTACGGTTACAGATATACACACATATTGCCCATGTAAACCTATTTATGACGGGAGTGAAGCGTCGCGTCCTTTGGGCCCTTCTTACCTCCGGGGCCCTGATCTGCAACCCGCAAAGCTCTTAAAGCGATCCGCCCCTGGCATGGCCGTTACGACAATTTATTTACCCCGACAGAATTCATATTTTCAACCTACGAACCAGCTGACAATGACTTGTAGGGAAGATATGGATTACCTTCCCGTCAACACGATCTCTATAAAGTATTAAAGCGTTGGATTTTTAATGAACTACGCTGATGAGAAAGTAAAGATATTTGTAAGTAAGCGCGCGTTTTATCCGTGGTTGTAAAATATAGAACAACATCACAATTACAGTAAAGTTTAATTCGAATCAGCGGCATTTTAGCCATATTTCTGAAGCGACAAAGCGTCAATAACACACTGTATGTTAGTATATGTAGGTGTGCCTATTTATTCAAGCTCCACTGTCGACACCGCTGCGGCTGTCACCCTATCATGCCGTAACAATGAGTACCTAATAATAACAATGAAATGCACACGCCATTTCCATCGATTTTCCTTACAAAAGTTTGTATCATTGCGGTCCGAGTTTGAAGCCAAGTTTTCTAGTCAGCAATTACTAATTAAAGTTTCGCTGGGAAATCGTAACTTTGTCTTTGTTAGGCCACTACGATTACGATCCAATCTCATCAATTTTCATGAGGTTTTATGCTAATAATTTCTGCAGAAGTTCAAGCAGGCAAGTCAGCTAGTAAATATTTTATTTTTATCCTTATAATATTGTATGGTCTAGTTTGTTTTGGGTGATCTGTCATAATAAAAAGTCTTATATTGATCGATTTGCTGAGTTTTATTATAATTAATATACTTCTATACTTTATTATAATTATCTTCACACATATAAAAAAAGGTATTGCATACATGCTATTTTACACCACAGACCTGAAATCCTTCAGTCTAAATCTTAAACCTTACCCAAAAGTAAGTAGAAAAGTAATAAAAACCATGTCGCAATAAACCGTATTCTTCAACAAATAAGCGAACATGGAACAAGCCTTAAAACAATGCACAGGAAATAATGATACCATCGTACCTCATTCTGTTAACTTGTTGCGCCCGAGGGAACCCCTGGTTTGGCTGGCAACGAGCCAGGGAACTCCATTTCGGCTTATTGATTTAAGGGACTCCCCGAAAATAATCAAAATCATTGCGTTTGCCGCGAGTTATTGATGTTAACAACCCCACTCTCTAATGAAAACGATTTCTAACCACGGTTGCGTGTACTTTCCTCTAATGAAAGAGTAATTCAAAGTTTGCTCTAAAAATCATATAGAAATGCAACGTTCAAGTTTGTTCTAAAAACGATGTAAAGGAATAGTACCTACGTATCCAAAAAATATTTCATACGCAAATATTTCGTCCTGAAATATTTTTTTCCCTTATCTCTCGGGATGGATTTTGATGCGCCTCGGGATTAAATTTTTTTGTATGAGGAAAAAATGCACTATGTTTTCATTCGAGTAGTGCTTGCTTGTTGCAACTAAAATAAATACAAATATATACATAAAATATACATTCAAAATAAATGATGACTTTGCGTATCAGCTATGTACGTTTACATAGACATATCTACATAGTTCATCTTATAAATATTAGTCGCTGGACCGGGCTTGAATCCACGAAGACGCAAGGCGCGAGATGTCGCAATAATAGAAACTTACCGTAGTCAGTCCATAATATCTCAATTTTCATACATACTCTGGTGATTCAAAATGTACAGCCGAACATAAATGGGTCACGAAACAAAAGGAAATAATGAGACCTTCTTAGGAACTTGTTGCGCCGCGGGCCCGCCCTTAATCCCTTGGCAAGGTGCCAAGGATATAACAGTGTAATGGCGTTTTATCGGACACACGTGCCAATACATAACCTGTAGCTGGCAGGTATTTAATGTTTTGTAAGCATGCAAATCTTCAAGTCACACAATGTTTCATGAGATCGATCTGGCTCTTTACTAATAAGCTTTAACACTTTACTTATGTCGAAACCGACAGTGGTATTAATAAGAAGGCAGACCGTTTAGACCAAGGCGATCAGAAATAGGTAGATGGAAAGTACAATCAAGTATATAATTCAGAATTCTAAATATCCTGTTATAAATGTCATGTCATTCGTAGTTGATAATAAAAATAACAATTTAATGAATCTTTAAAGGAATTTATAGATGAATTAAATATAATTACTTACCTACTAGCTTTTTTTCCTTAACTTGTAATGATAAATTTGAAATACAAATAATTTAGATCTACTTAGATACAATAATCGTTAAAGATGTCGAAGTACGTTGTCTTCAAACTTGTACCTATCGACTGGCAAGTGACTTGTCGACTGTACAACTTGCTCTACACGATAGCGATTCCAAGTTAAGATTAGTATCTTTGGATGGTGTCCAAATAAGTAACTGACAGAACTCTAAACTCCCGCGTTCGACTTTAGTTTCTGGTCGGGCTGTTTAGTTGTCGTATTCTAAGCAGTTAAACAGTAGATAGGTAATTCCCGCTTTCAATGGTCAGGTCAGAGTTCTTTCTTTGTAGAGATTGACGCTAACTCCCTTGTAATTGCTGGCTCATCTCGTAGCAGACATTTAAAACAAAATATAGTGACAGTTTAGTTTAATTATGTGTAGGTGCCTACCACTGTTGCTCCTTATTAACTTAATGTAAATGCTTAATACTATACGTAGCCCTTTTTTTCTTAACCGACTACGATGATGGTTTGGTAGCCTTGTCATCATCATCACCGGACCTGCTGCGGATTTCTCTCGCCCCTTAATAATCAGTTCAATGTATGCGATGTTATTTGATATGAAAGCGCCATATTCACTGCACCTGTGTGATTAAGCACCCTTGCGGTGCTTACGTATCGCAGCAATTTATTTTGCGATTAAAAAGTGATTTTTCCGTCGTTTGGCAAACTGCCAACTGGTAATATTAAAACTAACTGTTGCCTGTAGTGCAACAAGTTACTCAAACAAAGCGATAAAATCTTTTCCTATTGCCTGATGAGAAGTAGGTACTGTACTGTTGTTAAATAAATGTTTAATAGATGTTTGAGACTGAAAGGTTGTACTATTTTCAAGAAAAGGCAACCTTTGTTTCGTTATAGGTCCTTACTGAACTATTATCTAGCAAAGGCATTAATAAGGAACAGGTATTCATTAAATATCATTAACATTCGTCGACACAGGACAAACTAATAATCCTCCTAAGTGTATGCTGCGAGCACTTCATACATACGCCATCGAGATGAAATAAGTTTAATAAAGTCATCGTACTTAAATTATTATCATGCAATTCCGTTTATATCACTTTTATTGCTAAACTCTCAAGTCTGGCAACTTCTAGAACTTATACCACGCTAAACAAATAATGTGACGGCATCCAAGTTAACCTCCCTCGTAGAAAGTTCAGCTGTAATCATCACTATTCACGTTGTCACTGTAGTAATAGGGTAGTTGCCTATTTTTTTATTTTGATGTAGGTGGATGGACCACACAACATTAAAAAAAATGCTTAAAGAATTATTGTCATGACTTTAAAACTCGCCGAGATATTACTGTTTCAATAGCACATCATTTAGGCAAGCTCAAAACGCTCCATACAAAAAGTGACTGAATCGTGACGTCACGATTCAGTTATTTGTATGCAACGCGCCAGAAATTTGTTCGGCAAGTATACTAAATATTGCGTTTATGAAAATGGTCCCAAAGCAAAAGTTGTTATTAATTATGTAATTTGAAATATGGTATTGTTTATTTTAATCACTTTTGATATTTTATAATGGACTCGCCCACCCAACTTCAAATGTCCATTATTGCCTCATTTTGTCAGAAATTTTAATTTCAATTTGACTTATGTTATTAATCTGCCTATATCTTACTATTAATTGTAAAATCACATGTAAAATTTGACTTAGGAAACTACCCAATTGCTGGGTGGGGAAGGCGGGGGAAGGATAACACCCTCTTTTCCTTCGACCTGACTTTCATAGCTGTCTTCATAATGTGACAGCATGGAAACATATGTTTTCTAACAAATATCTCAATCTCCTCACCTACTCGACGGTTAAGGTGGATACTCTCTTAACTAAAGTCACAGTGCTTGTAACGCTTTTTTTATGTGGAGTTTTTTTTTCTAACTGACATACGATGATGGCTTGGTGTAGCCTCGTCATCATAACCGAACTTGCCCCCCCGCAAGCAAATAACTCTCACCCCTAAGTTTTATATGCAGTTTATACGTTTTTATTCAACTAAAATAATCACATCTTTCAAATAGTTCAATGAATTAACGAGTAAAAGTTCAGTGCAGTTACTCGCAGGAAAAATACAATAAGTGTCGGCGATTTCACGAGAGTCTGAGTGGCAGTCGGTAGCTGAAAAATAAAAAAGGCATTTGTGAACGACAAAAGCAATTTAACTTAGAACGCATTGACGGAATCAAATACTGCACCATGCTGCATATATACAGCTAAGGATTGCACAGAATGCGTTTAAAAGATAGCAGTCTACTTTACTTGCAAGCGCAAAGTTGAGCAATTGAAATCAGCTTCATAACATAGAGCATGTTCATTGTTTGTGCAACGTAATATCAGCATCGTGTGGCTTCACCATTAGACAATTGAAAAAGTTTCCAATCAAACGTGGATTCGATGTTGCTGTTTAGAAACCTTTTTAGGGTTTTGAGAAAGTTTTACACATTTTGAGCGTTTTCAAAAGCCGTAAATTAGAGCTGTAATTTTGTTTATCTTCGCAATTTCGGAACAATAACTAAAGCAAAAAATAAATTAACGGTAAATAAAAAATTTTAAACAAGGTAGAAGATGAATCTTTATGAATGTCTAAGATCATTTTTTATTTTATTTTTTCGTGCATAGCAATGGCTTGTTTTAGACCCTAATTAGTTTGGAAAGGTGATTATCATTAGTTCCCAACCTGGGCATCTGCATACATCCTCCATAAAAAGGCACTTACCTTTAAATCCTCTCAAGACGAATGAACGCATAAAAACCTCTACGTTAACTTGTTGTCCACTCGCAGTTCCAGAATGAAATCGTAAAAGGTGGGGAATACATATTCATTAGTGGAGGTAATTCTTTAAACGAAACACTCGGCTAATGTGTAGTCAATCTTCCAAGCTGATTAAGGCTAAGTCATTAAGGGCTTTTTTATGATTATATACATATATGTATTATGTACGACTGCCTCGTTGGTCTATTGGTAGCAAGCGCTTCGTTAGGACCGAGAGGTCCCTGGTTCGAGTCCGGGGTCGGGCAAAATTTGTGTGAGTTATTTTTAATGAAATTACTCAGCCCGGAGTTAAGAAGTTGGCGGTTGAATGCTCGTGCCTCGGAAAGCACGTTAAGCCGGTGGACCTGCGCCCGATCTCTCATCGGTCATGTCGGATTGCCGTCTTACCGAATTATGTGTGTAATGGAATAGAGAGTGCACTTGCGTTTGCGCGCACTCTTGTGCACTATAATACGTCCTGCGCATTTGGTTGATCTCAATGGAGATCGGCCGCCATGGCTGAAATCGGTCGGAATCACTTTTTATGTTTATGTAAAAAAATGTAAACGAAAATCAAACACATCATTGATTACAAATAGAGAAACATTAGGTACGCTTAAGTTACCGAGTTCCAGTTGTTACCAGTTCAGTACATTAATAATCGTGAAAAGCGACTGAAAAGTAACTTATTGTCTTCATCTTAAGTTACTTAGATGGATATAGCAAAGGTTGATGAAAAGGTTGGCCAAAATATCATTGACATATTAGACTTTAAATCAAAGGAAAATGGAAGGAAATTTTGTAATTGTACTTCGACGTTGCATCCTCGAGATTTATGATAACACTTGTAGTCCACTCTTCAATGTATTAGGCATCGAACACTATTTGATGGCGGCTGTACACACTCGTCGAGAGCCTTTCGCCGAGAGCCTCGCCCGAGAAGGCTCTCGTCGAGAGCATGCCTGTACACACTCGTCGAGAGCTTCGCCCGAGAAGGCCAAAAACATTAATTCACGTTCTTTAGACCACATAGTGACGTCTATTCATAACAAGTTTCAACCGGCAACTAAATGAACGAGTGTGTACAGGTTCGCTCTCGATTACCTCGCGAGAGCCAACGAGACCCTTTGACTCGGGCGCAAAAAACCGACACGCCGCCGAGAGCGACCGAGATGAGAACGAGAGTGCGAGACGAGACGAGAGCGCCCTGTACACACCCGCGCTCGGCCTGTCTCGGGGTGTCTCGACGAGTGTGTACAGCCGCCATTAGAATACTGAAAAAATAAACTATTAAAAAGACATAAGTCATCCTCATTTTACCGCTCACCTGTGACATTGACGTCTTGTGTCATTTCGCTTTTCGTGTTGGGCATCGATTTATGTTTATCCATGTAATTTATTGTTTAAAGTGAGTAATTAAGCAGTAATAAACAGTGTAAGTGTAAATTATGAGAAAGGGAAACGTAAGTAAGGATTTCGAGCATTTTAATCACAAAAAATCTCGAAAGAAAGTAACTTAATCAACAAACATCCAGTGATTCCGGTAAGTGCTTTACATTGATTAAATTTATCACTTCCAAAGGTTTTACACGCTCAATGCGGTGTGGATAATTATAGTGCAGTAAGCGTAATTATAAATTACAATAAATTACTATATAACATAAACATAACTTATGACTATGACACCTAAAAAGTAGGGTTATGGATGTTTTGTTTTACACAAACAATTTCCCCCTATATTAACTAAAACGTAACTTAAATTGGAATATTTATTCTGTTTAGCCTTTTGGCACAGCACATTATAGTACCATGATAGGATTATGGTCCATACTGAGAACAATTAATCAAAGCAAAATCATTTATTGCTAGTCACATAAAGGATAAATATTATAAAAATTATAAACCAACTTAAAATTTAAGTAAAATAGAACATTATTATTACAATTAAAATTACTGATCATTAAACAATTATTGTAGGAGTCATATGACTTGTTTATAAGTTATTCTTTTAATCCTGCAACGGACTGAACCTGTTGAAAATGTTCATTGGGTTTGAACCTTATGTCAAAAGAATAAAGTTCAGAATTTGGTGGGAATATTTAGCTATGGCTAAAGTTTAATCTGTGTTTTAGTATTGTAATATGTAGTACTGTGACATGATCACATTCTGTACTAAATACACATTATGTTATACTGTGATGATAGTTTACACTAAGAGAAATTATGTGTGAGGTGATTACTGTCTGTTCTAAATACAAATTATATAATATTGTAACAACAAGAACATATAAATTATTTATTTCTTTGGATGTCAACTTAAACAAAATCACACGACAGTCAATCATGTTGTGTGTCATATATTGAGTTCAAAAATGGTCTGGAGACAGATAAAGAATCTCGACTCATTAGTATTGATACTGATGACAGTTATCACCATCACCTTATGATAAAGATCATTTTGCCACCCATATACGAGTAAATGCAAAGTGCATGAGTAGATTATAATCCTATTTGTTCCATTTTCATTAACATTTAAATATGTCTTAAGGGAGATAATAAATGACAAAACCACAGGAATAATGATTGGTCCAAGTTGGCCAAGTCAATCGTTTAGGTGTACAGTCAATCACATCTCCATTGTTCTTCGGACATGATTTAAGATAGTACAACAAATATATTAAAAGCTTTTGAAATATTATGGACAGTGTGTTGATGGATACAAAACAGTATAAATAAAGACACACATAGTTTAAACATATAAGAAGAAATATATAGAAGATATATATAAGTGAATTGAAATATGAATAGGTAAAACATGGAAATTCATATTGGGATGTGTATAAAGGAGATATTATATGATGTGTTTAGTATTATTATATATTTGTTTGGATATCCAACAGCCAATCCAGAAGTAAAAATTACACATGATTGAAGATACAAAGCCAATAATTGGATATTACAACAAATAGAGTAAAAATTCTTGAAATATTATGGACAGTATGTTTATGGATACAACACAGTATAAATAAAGACACTCATAGTTTAAATAATACATATAAGAAGAAATATATAGAAGATATAGATAAGTGAATTGAAATATGAATAGGTAATAAATGGAAATACATATTGGGATGTGCATAAAGAGAATAGTGAATAAATGTGGTAAAAATTCCCATAGTGACTGAAAACATGCTAGTGGTTGTTGATCAGTATTGTGGGTTTAAACACTACTTTGGAATGAGCAAATAGATCGACGTTACTAAAAGATGAGTCATACACCTTATATACCTTGGTTTATATTTAATGACGTAGTATTGTGATGTCATATCACAATTTGATGATGACTCTTAGCCGTTTTCGGCTACTGCGACTATTATGAAATATATCAAAATATACATAAGTATATATAATACTAGCGCTCCGCCCGCGACTCCGATCGCGTGGAGACGTTTAACATTACTTCTTTTTAGAGAAGTCGATTAAAAATCGGTCAATATCTGTACCAAATTTCATTGGTTCAGTACTCTATGCTGTGATTGCGTAACAGATAGGGTTGCCATTCGTCCGGATTTCCCTGGATCAATTAAGTGCCCAGGTTTTACCTAATGTGACCGACAATCTTCATGATCTTCGAAACCGCTGTTATGTCCGGGATTTTGCTGTGTTTATCCGGCATCACCAGTAAGGTGATGGCAACCCTAGTAACAGAGAGTGTTAAGGATAAATAAATATATACTTATTCAAAGGATGTAATACCTTGACTTAAATTAGGTAACTGCACTTTGTATGCAAATAAATATTTGAATTTGGCATGACAGTACTAAGTATGTAGTGTTCCATAGTCACTACTAAATACAAAGAATGTAGTACCGTGACGAGATTACGGTCTTTTCTAAATACAAATTGTAGTACCGTGACGAGATTACGGTCTTTTCTAAATACAAATTGTAGTACCGTGACGAGATTACGGTCTTTTCTAAATACAAATTGTAGTACCGTAACGAGATTACGGTCTTTCTATGTACAAATTATGTAGTACCGTGACGAGATTACGGTCTTTTCTAAATACAAATTGTAGTACCGTGACGAGATTACGGTCTTTCTATGTACAACTTATGTAGTACCATGACGAGATTATGGTCTTTTCTAAATACAAATTGTAGTACCGTGACGAGATTACGGTCTTTCTTTGTACAACTTATGTAGTACCATGACGAGATTATGGTCTTTCTATGTACAAATTGTGTACTACCTTGACATGATTATAGCCTTTACTAAGTACAAATTATGTCTAAACCTTAAGATGGCCACTCAGCGCGCTCGGGCAGCTCGTCGCCAGCAGGAGTTGGTAATACCGAAACGATGAGGAACTATATAAGGAACCAGAATTGGATTGACTTGCGATCGGTAGTTACAGTGGCACAAGAGCACGACTTGGATCAAGTACGAAGGAAAACTCCGATCCTTTTAAACGCTAGACCTACTATAATATATGCTGAACCTTCGAGGAAGCTAACGATCTTCGGACTTTCTAGATATTTTGAGTGACTCAATGGTCGGGTAAATACCGTTTGAACCAAAAATAGTAGATGGAGTCTCTAAACGTTGGGGTGAAATCCTAACTGGTGGTTTATATGGGGAAGCTTTTATCAACTTTTCTAATGCTTGAAAGTGCTTTATTATTAAAAGGCCTTTATAAGATCAAGAATTAATTAAAATACCACTGATGGGTTTTGGATGGTAGGATGTTTTTCTACTCTGAGGATAATAATGGGAAAATGAACTTAGCAGATTGCCTGAAGGAAGATTTTAATTTGTGGAAATCATAATTATGACCTTTTTTGAACGGTTGTTATTTATCTCTGGCCTTCCTTTGTTACCAAAATGAACGCGCCTGAGGGTTACTGTTGATGCAGAACTACATACTTGTATTTGGAGATGGAGACAACTGGGAAGCAAATTGGTTTGCAGAAAGCCACGCAATGGACAGATTGCTCAGGATGGACATTGCGACTGCCATGTCGTTAAGAGATCGAATGAGTGGCGTTCAAAATGCCTGGAAAACGATTTTAAGGGTCTTTATAAAACCAAACCTTGTTTGCCAAAGTACACAAGAACTTGGGATCCTAGTATTATTTATACCCATATAAACTTTGTTGACAACCAACACCACATCTCTAATCTGAGTTAGTAATGTTGGACTTATTTCTCTAACATTGAAATCATAATAGACTCGTCGGGTATATTTATTTTGTGACGTGGCTTTTATAATGATAGAGACATATGCTGGTGCATATTTTTGATAGATATTGATAATACGTTCCTTAATATGGTAAAATATACTGATAGTATATCAATAGTCTAGCAGCGCATGCGACAAAAACGTTTTATACGGTTCTTTTTTTTACACCTTGAGTTACATTACATATTGTACTAACGTGGGACCGGGAATTGTCAAGATGTTCCTTGGTACACATCTGTTTATTGACTGTATTAAATCATGGGCTGGTATAGACTAAGTTACATACCACAATATGAAGTGAAGTGCAATATTCACTTCAATATATTTAGTTATGAGCCCCTAATCCGTTAAACAATATAACTAAGATAAGTGAAAGAATTACACTTAAAAATTGATATCCCATGTTCACCACAGATAGTGTAACTTTCTAACGATGGAAGTTTTCTGAAATCCTTCAAGTGGTTTCAGAGCCTCTTCTATGAAACAATCAAACAATGAAATATTTATTCTTAATAGTATTTGTATAGATGATTTAATTAGACCTTTAGCTCCGATTGGTGACCACCTCAATCGCTCCTTCTCAAATTAACTTTGCGAAATAATAGGCAGTTTTGTTTTCACCACAAACTATAGATACTTATCGTGAGATATTATTGTTTACTTGTAAAAACCATTTTACACACGACAAGATTTACCATTAGTCGTCGTTATAAAAATAAAACACTAACGGTGATACAAATACTTAAGTTTTTTGAGCTATCAGTTTGTGACATGCTTCGATTCCAGCAGCAAACAGACAGGGTCTTCGGATAAAAATCTTAAGGAAAACTGCGAATTGGACAGGCGATTCGTAGGTGTTTAACAGATTTTATTAAAGATTATTTGAAATAAAAATCATGATGCTATTGCATAGGCTGTTCACAGTAGTCGATTATGTGCATGATAATTAAAATATAGAATTATTAGGTACCCATATAATTTATGAAGACTGATTGAAACTAATAAGTTAAAACACTTAAGTTTCCATTTAAAGATGTGTTTTGCAACTTGTAGGTACTCTGAACATCTACAAGTGTTATCATAAATCTCGAGGATGCAACGTCGAAGTACAATTGATGGTTAAACAAACTTACCTAAAGTGAAGTTTGACCGTAATTGTACGAGACGTTGCATCCGAAGAGATTTATGATAAGTTCCCACCCTCCCTTAATAGCCCTTTTATAAGTATCATTATTGCAAAACTAGCTCTAAAACGAATGACACAAGACGTCAATGTCACAGGTGAGCGGTAAAATGAGGATGACTTATGTCTTTTTAATAGTTTATTTTTTCAGTATTCTAAAATAGTGTTCGATGCCTAATACATTGAAGAGTGGACTACAAGTGTTATCATAAATCTCTTCGGATGCAACGTCTCGTACAATTACGGTCAAACTTCACTTTAGGTAAGTTTGTTTAACCATCAATTAAACACGCATAGCCATGCTGTTATTTCCTACGTCCTACGAGATACAAAGCCTTATGAATGACAGCTCTTTGTAGCAGCACACAGTCGAAAATGTAATTGGGTCAGAAGGAAATTTGTTTCTTTGAAATCACACTACTTAAGTCGCCTTTTAAGTTGTGAAAGAAACGAAATACGTCGGAATATGAGATTAGGTACACGTAGTTGACATTATAGACGACAAAAATTTAAATTTTTAATAGGACCTATTTCGATCTCCTATTATATGGAGCGTGATAGGATTTTAATTATAAAATATTTCATTCCGCTAGCTAATAGTGCAGGTAAGGAAGTTAGCGCCAATTTAATTTATGATATTAATTTCATAAGCTCGAGATGAGGCTATGTTATCTTAAGACGAGCAACGTCATTAAAAGTTATCACGAATTTTCGTAATATATTTTCATTGGAATATTATGAACTGTGTTGTGTATACCTAATTATGCTGACAAATATACGTACCTATACCTACTTACCTTTCATTCGACGTTTAACAGCAGCTAACTTTTAATTAAAGCTTGTAAGTTTCACGCAAAGTAGTTGAACCTAATTTCTATGGTAAAGATAGTTACAATATTTAATTAAGATAAATTGTCTTTTTGAATTTTGGTGTATTATCCCACTGTTGTTACACTGTTTCAACAGAGCATCACTGTCCCAAGTGATTAAGCAATTGACGCAGCTTATTTCGGAATCAGAACAATGTGATGTTGTAGGTATGATAATATTAGTGTGCGCCAAAATACAAAATAATAATAAAAATTATATGACGAACAAAACAGAAAATACTTTGTGTTATTTTACCTTACTCTATACGTAGGTATACTTAGATGTATTAGTTATCCTATTTTGACTTTAATTTAATTTTAATATTTTTGAGCCATTTAAATAAAAACACTCAATAAACACCTCCACGAATTCAATTTGTTGTTCTGGAAACTTAATTAACAGCGCCTTCTGGTGCCTCTCATATTAATTACTGACAAAATGTATAATTGTTGAACAAATAAAAATAGCTACGGTGCATGTTTCATTTCTTATTTCCTTATAACAAATCGTGACAGTATTAACTCACAAAATTGAAGTTGGTTCTCAAATGGTTTGTTTGTGAAATTTGTGTTTGCGTTTTCCCTAAACCTCGCTATATTAGCCACAACACCTATCAGTAGGTACCTACCTTTAATTTCAGTTCATTATAAAATTAAAACACTTACACTAAATGTTCTTTATTACCCTATATGTCACCATTATACAAACGGAGGGGAGACAAGTCCAGAAATTATACTGATATTAATTTATTTCATTATCTAATGTACTACACAGGAAGTATTTTGTTTAATTAACTTTTAAACGTACATTGCCTAATTATAACACTCAATTTAAAGGTGCAGTTCTTTTCGAAGACACTTATTTCGAATAAGGTTATGGAATAACTAATGGAAACGAAAATCTCTTTTTTGGAGATAGACTTGTACAAGTAGGCAGTATTATATTTTCCATCACGTGATTTTTTATCTTCCCCTGATAAATTGTTGTTGCAAATTTTCCATACTCATCCTAAAAAAATATTGACATTCGATCAGGCACAGGTGGATAATGTTATTTAGAACGATGAAATTCTGCAACTCGAAGCTACATATTCTATCAATGGAAAATTATATAGAATACGTACGATTTTTTTGACTGGTTGGTCAGGGTCCTTACAATTTTATTAAAAACACCACGACCATTCCTATCTTATAATCTAAACAGTTTCTGAAATAGATTTACTAAGAGAACGTCATCATAGGTTACAGGGACAAAAATCAGGGATTTAAAAAAATCAGTTCAACCTTCCTAAGAGCCGAGACCACTGTGCAACGTCAAATATCGTTACGATGCCCTACACAAAAGATACACATAGTGATCAAACTTATAATAATAATTCGCATCAGTGGTTAAGATAACAATAAAATCCGTCTTTCAGCTGTCTAGTATGAGTCACGTAAAACTGGTATATTTCTCAGTTTCCCTTCATAGCCACTACTCGGACGGTACAGCGGTACATAACAAAGGAAACGGAACGTAATTTGCTTCCATCTTGTCAGTAACCCTTTGCCAGTGTTGAGGATAACAGCCGGAAGGATCAGCTCACATCAAATCTATTCCCGCCAGTTTACAAGCAATATTGTGCAGAACAATTGTGTTTGCCCTCCCTTGAATTTGGGATCCTCCGCTATGGTAATATAAATAAGACTTTATGGACATATTAGCTTTATATAGGCATAACATTGTTTTTTTGTTAATACTATTAACTTATTTAGTTATGTAATTAACATTAAAGTAACTTTTATGTAAAAATTTAGGGACCTATGCAGGAAAAAGTTAATACGAAACATTATTAATGAGTACAATATAGATGAGTAAAATTCAGCCTTGATACGACCAATCTATTTGATACGATTCAAGGCCTTTTTATATATAGGTATACGTATTGTTAAAAATGTGTTTTTATGTTTAAGTTTTGCATATTTCCAAATGCTGTGCCAAAACTTCGCACCGACATCATAACACCGACTAATGCAGGTAAATAATTTCTTTAATTATATCTCCAGGTAACATAAAATACACGTTTCCCTGTAGATTTTTCATTTAGAGAAATCAAAGGGAAAACAACTATAACGTAACAAATTCTCTTGCGTTTCGACAACAAAAAATCCCACAAAAAAGTTGGTACAGCGTGTGTCGATAAATAATTCATCTTTCGGAGAGGTCTATAAACTTGTTTATGTTTTATGGGATCTTACTTTATCAAAGGTCAAAATGGGAAGGCTTTTCCAAGGATATTTTTTTAATGTTAATTTGGAAAACTGTATTGAGAATATTACCTACATTTTATTCTCGTAGTATATATCCATAAATATATCGGATAAAAAAGTAAGTTAATCACCAGGTAAAAGTTAATACATTTTTTTATTTTTATTTAACCTGTGTCATCCCACTGCTGGGCGAAGGTCTCCTCCAAACCTTTCCACTGCCAATAAAAATAACCAAGATAAAATATTATAATATAAGGCGTCCGACCGATTTCAGCCATGGCGGCCGATCTTGAGAGGGAGATCTGAGAGACCGGGCGCGGGACCACCGGCTTAACGTGCTTTCCGAGGCACGGGCGTTCAACCGCCAATTTCCTAACTCCGGGCTGAGTAATTTCATTACAGAAAAACTCACACAAATTTTGCCCGACCCCGGATTCGAACCGGGGACCTCTCGGTCCTAACGCAGTACTTGCTACCAATAGACCAACGAGGCAGTTGAAGATAAAATATTAAGGCAGTACTCAACACGACATCATTTTGAGTGTTAAGCAGATTGGTTATAAATACCAATATAAGCTAGAATAGTAACGAAGTTAAATACATTTGTATTCATTTATTTTTTTAATTAATTTCTTTGAATTATCTTTATGGAGTTTGATTCTTAATCTTCTTACATATAAAAATGAATTGCAGTTCGTTAGTCTGACTAAAACTCGAACGCCTGAACCGATTTAGCTAATTTTGATTTGAAATGTTCGTTGTAGTCCAGGGAAGGTTTCAATGAGAAAATATAGAAAAAGAATCAGTATTGGCGGTATGATATTCGCCGGGACCACTAGTATACAATAACATTAATTATTATTTCCTAAAAACTATTACATAATAAGTCTATTCGAAAAAGTCTTAGATACGGAAAGGGCTATCATTCCATGAAAACCTTATCTAAATTTACAAATCCTCTAAACTGATCAGGGAAACGGTTAGCACAGAAATCTAACGCACCGCTTTGCCTACAGAGCCATTCATACTATCAGTTTGCGAATCGCAGTCCCCTTCCCATTGCACTAAAAGCTTTGAACTGTATTGTTGCTGTATGATTAGAACTTTCATCCCGACGAGGGAGCACAGTGAAAAAAGGTCAGTAAGCGACAATGTTAGTTTACACTAAGGAAGGCATGATGATCACGCAGGCACGATAAAGGGGTAATTCCGAAAACCCGTGGACTAAATAGGCCCTAGACTAAGGTCATTCAAGAAATCTATTTGAAAATATATTCCATATTATCTGTTCACTTGTAATTTGTTAAAATAACAGATTAAACTTAGTTTCTCATTAAGCTTTATGATGTAGATAAAACCAAAGTTTGTCCCTTGAAAAAAAGCTGCGTAAATACCACGAACAATATTAAGTAACGTAAACGATTTGAATTTAAAAACATCCGCATGGTTGTAAGACACCGACAATGCGCAATTAATCTGACCCAGTATAGTTATCGTGACGTTTCTCACTGGAATTTCTCCATCTGCGCATTTAATCTCAGACCAGAAAATTATGCTTCTCAAAAACTTGTATTAGCAATTTCAACTCAGTTAGCTTGCGTCGGTTTTCTCATCTCTGCACAATTCAGTGTTAAAAACTGTTTAACAATATAAAACCCCTATCTATTTTTAAGTTTTACCCTGTCATAAGTTTTATTTTTTTGTTAATAATATAATAAGTACCCAGCATTATAATTATGGCTCGGGCTGTGTCCATTCAGCAAATTGTTGCTCATTGTCAAATGTTGTCTGGACTCTGCAATACAAGCTTTAAGCTTATTGCAGACTCCGCTAGATATAGTTTAGTTGTAAGCAATTACTGAAAATATACAAATTTTAATTTAAAAAAAAAATAATTTTAATTTAAAATTGTGAATTTAGCTACACATTATTATCTATATGTATGACAAGGACAAAATGAGCGAAATTTCGATTTAAGAAAACTTGCAACCTTAAATAACAGTAAAGGCCAAAAGAATCTGTCTTGAATTCAACTACACAACACTGTTTTATTTTCATTATAACTCTTAACCACAGTTCCATTAGAGTTCGGTAATTCGAAATAATGTCCGAAAACCACTGGTACATTAATATCCATTGCCGTTCAGTAACAATAATAGTGTCCGACCGATTTAGAGGTGAGAGCCATCCGCTCCTCCATAAGTTCGGTGATGATGACATGTCTACTACAAACCATATCGTAGTCAACTAGGAAAAATACGATAAAATATATATTTATTAGTAATAATAAATCGGAAATCTGCGAAACAAATACGAAACTCAAGCAAATTAAAATCGCCGTGTGTCGTTCTAATTCGCCGCTAGCTTAATCCGACGAAATCAGCAAATTGTGGCATGTCAGCTGCAAACAAACGAACCACTACAATTTACCTCCACGCTCGAAACTCATTTGTTACACTGGAAATTGGACCCAGCACCGAAGTAACTAGGAATGCTTTTCCTTTCTTCGTGCATGCCTTAGCTACGTCCGCAATCTGCCCTCTCTGTGTAGCTCATACCGTGGGACCGCCAGTTCGCAAAAATGGAGACATTCTACGTTTTCGTTACAGGACCACGCACCGGTACAAACGCCCATTAAAAATGTGGTTTTTAAATTCTTTCAGCAGCCTCACTCAACTCCATTCTCCAAATGCCTCGCGGAGTTATTCTCGTCCAACATGGCCTATCTAGCCATTTAGACGCTCCGGGCTTAATAATATTCGTCCCCTTTATACTAACACTTTGGTAAAGTTGAGAAAAATTTACTCCGTGCCACCGGCCTCCCTTAATTTTGGTGCCCTAAATTTTTGTCGCTCCGACAATTTGCAGGCTCAGATCGGGACGTTCAACGAATCCTTAGAAACAAGTAGACTTGGTAAACATATGAAACGTGTGAACGGAAAAACACGTAATGTGAAATGCAAAGTGTAAAACATTTTAGTGTGATCTCCACAATAGGTTTTAAAAACGAGTGCGAAATAAAAGCGTGTTTTCTAGTTAATCTTGTATTGTGTGAAACGTTAAATATGCAGTTGAGATTTTAAGCCTTTGAGTGCTTTTGGGGGGCCGTCTGAAAGACCAAAACACTGCAGTAGGTGGTACTTATTACTGAATCGGCTTTAACAATAGAACGTGGAAAATTACCAAATTATATATTACTTGAAATTTACTGTCTGTCTTGATTGACAATGCGGTCTAAGCTTCTTTTTCGTAGTCGGCGTAATGCGGACTTTGGTAGATAGAATACTACCAAAGTCCGCATTTACTGGCTTAAAATCTCAGCATATTTCATGGGGGTCAGGTGCAATTAGTATCAGAGTTCAGACTAAAATCCCAAACCGTAGCTTTCAACAGCCCATGAGGTTTAATGAGGAGTACTTATATTATTTAAAATATACAACACATCCGTTTGGAAATTCTAACACTTCTTTTCACCCATTATCCATTATTTCAAGTTTACAAATTACTTTTTGCAAATCTAGGACAGAAGTGGTCGGTCTCATTGAATTTCGTTCATACGTGTCTTTTTCCATGGCATAAGTTATAATAATATCCATACTACGTATAATATAACTGTCTCTATCTCTTTCTCTGTCCCTCTTTTGTTATTAGGGAAATTATATATAACTACTTGCTTATAGTTTCCATCCGTTGCTGCGCCCGATGTAGCAGTCAAACCTAATCGAACTGCCTAAAGCCGAGCGGAAAAAAAATATCGGCCGAAATTTTTATTTAGTGTCAATATTAGAACTTAATAGTCTATCTGTTTGTTTTGACTGTCGGGGGATGGCATGCGTTCAATCATATAAAAATAATTGGGCAATTCCGATTCGTGTCACAGTTGGTCAAGCTAGCAGCTGCTTAACGCCGAGGTTATTATGATAGGATTTATCTATTTATTTAAGTATTTCGGTGTAGTTTTATTATTCCTGATAACTGTCTCACATGTGCTTAGACAATTTTGATTTGGATGAGAGGTGTATCTGATGTGAGTTATAAAATAAATAGTGCCTATAAATTAAATGACCGATGAAGTATTTCACAGGTTTCACGGTTTATACGTTTTTTCCTAAGGCCCCTGAGCTCTTCTCTACTGTCGAGAGTAATAATTGACTTTTCCCGGACATAGTCGCGGGCATAAGTTGTAACACAATAAACATGAAATGATGTAGTCAGGCTGAAACGACCTTAACCACAGGTCCAAGAAATTAAAATATTTTATTATGTTAGTAGTGAGGTGGATGAAAAATTAGACCATTGTATATTTTATTCCAGTTCTAAGCTATTCAACCGCGGTAACCCAGTTTTACGCCAATTAAATTTGTCAACGTGCACCGGAGTGTCCCCGAGTGCTTGATGTGTGCTATATCCAAAAATTCTCTGAAAAAATATGGAAAATATAAAATGAAACTAGCAACTATCCTTTATAAAGTTTCTTTGCCGAATTTACGTGTTGGTTCTATTTAGGTTCTTTATTTAACTTTACATTGTTAGTAAGTAATAAAGGAAATTACAATTTAGTCGACCTTAAAGCTCTTAGCGATTTGCTTCGTATTCAATAAGAATAAAACTAAACTGAGTGGCATCACTCGAAACCGGTACGTACATTAACACCAGTGACATCCGAGGTCCGACCCTCGTAGTAGTAACCTTCACCGCCGGCGGTGTTGTGAGTGGAGGCTATGCCAGGTACCACGACACCGCCAATAGGCGACGAGGTACCCCGGTGTTTTAGTCGGTAGTCGCGGCTGGCATATACCATCTCTTCGCCAGTCGCTGGGGAGTCCGACACACCACCCGGAGAGAAACCCCTCTCAGGGTGAAGGTGCGCAACGCATTTCACCGGGTTAAAAAAAAGGGGTAACCCTCATTCAAACGTCTCTTAATCCGACGCAAGTCCGGTGATGATGACGGGGCTACTCCAAGCCATCATTGTATGTCAGTAAGGAAAAAAAAAACTGAAGACATTTTTTTTGGTTACAAATAATAACAAAACGTTGTTTCCAAATTACTTCAACATTACATTTAATAGTCGAATAATTAATATTTAAGAGTTAGGTCCCCCTTACTAAAAATGTAGGTAGTCTAGACAGAATAAAATACCTATCCAGGCATCAAGTCAATGAAGAATGTAATACATCAGGGAACGAAAATTGAACCAATACGTTAGTGGTGTTGATGGAATTTTAAATATTCACAAGCATTCTGTACGGAGCTCAAAGCGACCTTTGCTGGGCTGTGTTCGCCAGAAAACATGCGGCCTATTTTGAATTCTGTAGTGATCTAGATCCTATTTTTTAAGACCTAAAATGCGGAATAGTAAGGCTGCGTACTCATCGGGCGCACCGCGTAACGTTGAGTGTGCTTAGTAAAGTAGTCACACCGTACTTCTACACACGCTCGACCTTGCATACACTGTAAAAGAACTCACGTTTTTCAAGTTTTAAGCGCGCTATTACTGTAACTCACGCTCACGCTGAGTTTGAAAACTTCCAATGTATACTCTGCCTAACATGCAGGAAGTGATTTCGATTCCATTTTAATACAATTAGAAAATATGTCCGCAGTGAAGATTAATAAATATGTGAGTTCGTTTCAATATCGCCTAACGTTGCGAAACAATGGCGTTATGAATATTCATAGGTCTTCTTAGGAAGGGTGAGCAGTAAAAAAGCTCACTGAAAGCAAACCCTTTGCAGGCTTTTGTGTAATGCTTTTCTCAAGCACATATCGAAAGCAAAACATGACATGTTAACACATAAGCAACTACGTGTAGTAGTTGCTCATACGCGATTTCGGAGCAGCTCGTCTCGATTCGTGCGAGTTTCGTAGAGTCGTACAATACGTCTAACCGCACGCACACAAACACCGTGCCGAAGTCTACCGAACTGAAACGACGTTAGACGATTGTGAGGTTTTTTTCGTTACGGCATTTCTTGGTTCGGTCGCCGCGCTCAAAGCCCGCGATAAAAGCTATGCAATAGCTTAAAAAACATTGACATAGTACAAAAAACTCTTTGGTTTTTGCTTCGTCCATAGGTTTGTAAGTATATAACTGTCACTGTTCAACGTGCTATTGAATATTGTACATACACAATACTATGTATGTCATACACCAAAAGAATAATAACAAAATATCGGCCTTTCTGTAAGAACACAAAATCTGAACATTCATTTATGAAGCAGGAAATGTTTTTCAACGTTTCATGCTCAGCTTAACAGCGATGGGCTCGTTAAAGCCTCTTGTTTCAGACGCAGTGTTCGAAGCACTGCAAACTTTAATAAAATTAATCATCCGATGTAAATTATTTTCAATTGACGTCTCTGTTAGTTTTTTATTTATTTATTGCACATCATCAGCCCACATACGTCCCCACTGCTGGGGCATAGGCCTACCCTAAACTAGGGCGATGAGGACTTGGTCGACCACACTGGCCAAGTGCGGTTTGGTCGTCTACACAACCTTAGAATTTCTTCGTAGGCGAGCAGGTTTCCTCACGATGTATGTTCTTCACCATTAAAGCGTCGAATGATGGTACATATAAATTTCAAATATGAAAAACACATTGGTACCTAGCGGGGTTTGGACTGGCGACCTCTCTCATGGCAAGCAACGACTTTTACCACTCAGCCATCGACGCCTTTTATTTATTGCACATTATCTACAAATAAGTAGTCTATAGATCAGCCAGCGGCCTTTGATATCTGCCTACCCCTCTGGGAAAAAGGCGTGATTTTATGTATGTTTTTTTATGTATATATGTATTTTTTATTTTTGTATGAGTAGTATCTACCGACTATAAATACTGTTTAAATCGAACCACATTGAGATGGCATCAGACTGTAACGGGTATTACATTTCCCTTCGCTTCAATACATCCGTCATTCAAATAGTTCTAATATCATTCCAACTCGCGTTCTTGGATACTGGGCTTCGATGCGTTCAAGACGAATTTAATTTTAAATTTTATTTGAAGTTTTTGAAATATTACATTTTTCTTGTACACGATTGGCCTCGGTCCTGTGACCGAAGTGGCGTTCTACGAAGGCGGCTTATTCCAGCAGCAGCGGGATATTTAAAGACTGTAAGACAGAAGATTCCAAGGCTTTTTGCTCTACTAGGTAACCGCGATGTTTACTAGGTAACCGGGATGTTTACTAGGTAACCGGGATGTATAGTGGGTTTTATTTTGTTTTTTTAGGTATTTGTTGTTATAATATATCAGCAACAGATAAACATCTGTGAAAATTTCGACACAGATACAGGCTGGTGACTAAAGGACAGACGGACGGACAGCGAAGTCTTAGTAGTAGGGTTTTTACCCTTTGGGTAGGAAGCCTAAAACACCAAAGCAAGCAAACAACCTTTTCTCTATAGATTTTATTTTAAATCTTTGACAATAGTTGAATGCTTTACAATATTTCTTTTCATAATATTTTAGTAAAAGTAACTGCATAGTTGCGTGTTGTATGGAAAATCAAAACAGAGGTCTTTAAAAATATTTTTCGCACAGTTGATATTCCTGAGAAAGTCTGTTGTAAACTCATCGATAAGTTTTCTTGAATAGGAAAGTTGTTAAAATAATATTTCCTTCAATGGTAAAATATCTGTTACAGTATTTAGTATTTGGCATCAACAAGAAAGAAAGAAATAGCAGAATTGCGAGGAAAAATATGCATTCATTCATAATTTATTTTACCCAAAAGGACAGACATTCTTTAATAGACCAAATTACTGGCGTGGAAAAAGGCGTGATTTTTTGGATGTATGTATCAATTACCTTTATTGCCCTACAAAATATTGTTACGACCACGAGAGACCGTGCAAGCGGAATTAGTCTTATAGTCGTATGGATAAGGTCTATATTCGCTTGCACGATATTACGTCACACTCTCTGGTCGGTCGTAGCGAGCTCTAGCGTGTTCTAGAAAAAGTAATAATAATAATAGAGTTTTCGCCGCCCGGACCGCTCGAGAACATTCTCAACACTACGCGAAGATACTAGTAATAATAATAATAGAGTTTTCGCCGCCCGGACCGTTCGAGAACATTCTCAACACTACGCGAAGAGACTAGTTCGTCCTTGCT
Organism: Maruca vitrata; assembly: GCA_039566165.1. Taxonomy (NCBI): domain Eukaryota; kingdom Metazoa; phylum Arthropoda; class Insecta; order Lepidoptera; family Crambidae; genus Maruca; species Maruca vitrata. The sequence continues at coordinate 15,490,619 of CM076911.1, read as the reverse complement.
GTGTATAAAAGCGGGATGTACGACCCGACGGGACAGTTCCGATTTGGAAAGCGAAGCGAATCAGTCTCCTGCGAACTAGAAGTGATCGAGTGCATTACCTGCGAATAGTTTCAGTGAAATTCAGTGTTTTAGTGTGATTCAGTGCTTTAGTGTAATTTAGTGTTCCGTGTTTAGTGTTGTAATTAAGTGTTTTTAATTGTGTTTTTTTAAGTGTTTAATTGTGTAATTGTTAGTCGATAAATAAATTAATTGTCTTTTGGTGACTTTTGGCGTATCTTGAATTAAACGTACCCCGTTCCCGCAACAATTGGTGTCAGAAGTGGGATTCAAGATGCCTCTTACACCACGAGAAGACAGTGAGGGTCGAGTAACAAGAAGTCAAACCGCGGCCCTGCAAGAGGGTGAAGGTGCTTCAACGGAGGGATCAATTCAAACATCAATTGGGCCTGTGGAGCTTGCAGACTTATTTAAAATGCTGCAGACACAAGCCCGTCGCCAGGAGGAGCAAGCCCGTGAACAAGCCCGCCGCCAGGAGGAGCAAGCCCGTGAGCAAGCACGCCGCCAGGAGGAGCTAGCCCGACTTCAGGAAGCACAATTTGCTAAGCTGAGGGAAGAACAAGCCCTTCGCCAGGAAAAGCAAGACCTTCGCCAGGAAGAGCTAAGCAAGAGTTTGTTGGGGGCTATTGAGAAGAAGCACGAAGTATTAGAAAAGCAGATTGATGCTCTCAAGGATGATGTGCTAAGCGTCAAGACCCAACACGAAGATCGACTCACCCAACACGAAGACCGACTCATCCAACATGAAGATCGATTCACCCAACATGAAGATCGATTCATCCAACATGAAGACCGATTCACCCAACACGAGGATCGACTGAGCCAGGTGGATGCTGAGATGCGACAGCTGCATACCAAAATGGCAAGAGTGGGGACCCGGGGTGCTCCGGTAGTGTCGGATTCTCCGAAAATCGAAGTACCCCACTTCGATGGAACGACGTCTTGGGCAGCATTTTGGTACCAGTTCGAGACCGTGGCTAAAGGAAAGGGGTGGAACGAGGAAGAGTCCTTGATAGCTCTGACTCTGGCTCTTCGAGGAGATGCCCTGCTCACTTTGGAAAACCTGCCTTCGGATAATCGAACTTTAGGTGCTCTCCAAAGAGCACTAGAGGGCAGGTACAGCGACAAACACCTGGAACACGCGTATAGAGCACAACTCCGCGATCGACAGCAGAAGCCTGGTGAGAGTCTGCAACAATGGGCAACGGAAATCGAAAGGCTAGTCAGACGTGCGTACGTGTCATGCCCGACAATGGTAGAATCAATGATCCCGCAAGCTTTCTGTGATGGAATTAGAGACGCAGACGTCAGGCATACCGTGAAACTGAGCCATCATCAGACCTTACAGGAAGCTCTAGCCCATGCTTTGGAGGTGGAAGCCGTGCGTCAAGACGCTAGAACTCAACGACTTCAGGAGGTTGTGGTAAAGGAAAAACCTTCTTTGGGTCCGATGTGCTATGGCTGCGGCGAGAGGGGCCATATTCGGAGTAGTTGCCCAAAGCGAAGATGGCCACGTAGAACGACAGTAGCGTCCTCTACACAGGTGGATGCAGAAGAGCTGTCGTTAGAAGGAGCCAGGGCCGTGGGACGGGCGCTGGCTGGTCAACATCGAGCCCTACCGTCACTGTTTCACAGATGGGTAATGGGAACAACCTTACAGTGGTTGGACAGCTGAACAGCGTAACGTGTCATTTTACTATTGACACCGGTGCTTCAAGAACAATAGTGCGTCCGGAGCTATTGAAAAGGACTATTGTGTGGAATCAAAGACCATCCGTTCAGCTTCAAACAGCAAACAGGCCAGCCAGTTACCGTCTTCGGTGAGACGACGGCGAAGATCACCATTGGAGAACAGACCTTTGAATACGGCGTTCTCATAGCCGACATCACGGACGATTGCATCATCGGATTGGACTTTTAAGAGACCAGAAGTGTGTGGTAGACGTCGCTAAAGGAGTACTTAGTTTCCCGAACAAGAAGTATTCCTAGAGGGAGCGAGATCATGCGCAGTTTACTGCCTGAAAAACACGACCCTACCGCCGAGATCTGAAACTCTGGTCAAAGTTAGATTCCCTTACACTGCGTGTCAAGGGCGAAGCGTCGTCATAGAAAACTGCGGCGACCATCCGAGTTGGATCACAGCAAGAACTCTGGCAATGACCGGAAAAGGAGCGCTGGTGCGAGTCATCAATCTTAGCGGAGATGAAGTGCAGCTACAAAGAAACTGTGTCATCGGACGGTGCGATGCAGGCCAATCCATCAGAAGGATGAAAAGGGCCCGGGAACCGGAATCCTGTCAACGAGATGACGTCACACCGCTCCTAGCAAATTGTAAGGACAAGCTCTCTGAGCGGGAACTTCAGCAAGCTAAAAAGGTTGTTGCTAGATTTCAACGACATATTTTCGAAGGGTGACCATGATTTGGGAAGGACAGGTCTCGTTAAACACAGAATAGACACGGGAGACGCGCCACCAATAAAGCAGCGGCCTAGACGCCTTCCATTTGCCAAAGAGAAGGAGGTAGCAGACATGGTTGCCGAGATGCAGAAGAACCGCATCATAGAACCTTCAACGAGCCCGTGGTCTTCGCCAGTAGTCCTGGTTAAGAAGAAGGACGGCAGCACCAGGTTTTGTGTGGACTACCGGTTGTTGAATAATGCAACGAAGAAGGACAGCTACCCTCTGCCCCGTATAGACGACACACTGGACATGTTGAGCGGCATGAAGTGGTTCTCAACAGTGGACCTTAAGAGCGGTTACTGGCAAGTTGATATCCATCCAGAAGACAAAGAGAAGACGGCATTTACGACCGGAACTAGGAATGGATTGTGGCAGTTCAACGTCATGCCCTTTGGTCTTTGCAACGCTCCGGCGACATTCGAGCGGTTGATGGAAAGGGTACTGGTTGGACTTCTGGGTGATGCATGCCTGGTCTATCTGGATGACATCATTGTCATGGGTCGAAAATTTCTGCAACAGAGCATGTCAGTAACCTGAGGAAGGTTTTCACCAGAATACGAGAAGCAAACTTGAGACTCAGCCCAAAGAAATGCACGTTTTTCAAGGAGGAAGTCGCCTACTTAGGCCACATTATTTCATCGAAAGGTGTAAGGACAGACCCAGAGAAGATAAAAGCTGTCCAAGAATGGCCTATACCAGTTAACAAGACCGACGTGAGATCATTTTTGGGTTTATGCGCATACTATCGGCGCTTTGTAAAGAACTTCTCTGATATAGCGAAACCTCTTCATCGGCTCACGGAAGATAAACGAGTATTCGCCTGGGACTCGGAATGTGATCAAGCCTTCGTCAGATTAAAAGAACACCTCTGCACCAGTCCTATACTTGGCTACCCGAACAGAGAAGGAAGGTTTATCGTGGACACCGATGCCAGCAATACTGGCATAGGCGGAGTTCTGTCGCAAGAGCAAGGTGAACGGGAAGTGGTGATCGCCTATTTCAGTAAGTCACTTTCAAAACCCGAAAGGAACTACTGTGTGACTCGTAAGGAACTGTTGGCGGTAGTGAAGACTCTACAGCATTTCAACAAGTATCTCGTTGGAAGACAGTTTACCCTGCGAACAGATCATGCTGCGTTAAAATGGCTCTTGCAGTTTAAGAACCCTGAAGGACAAGTGGCGCGGTGGCTAGAGCAACTACAGGAGTACAACTTTACAACAGAACATCGGAGTGGTAGAACGCATTTGAATGCCGATGCCCTATCAAGGAGACCTTGTCCTGTGGCCTGCAGTCATTGCTCTAAGACGGAGACTAAAGAAGAAGTCCGGATGATTACCACCCAGGGACTTGATAATGAATGGAGCGAAGACGCTATCAAAAGGCTCAAAAAGAGGATAATGACCTAAGGAAAATATTTGAATGGAAAGAGGTAGGTCAGAAACCTTCTTGGAGCCATGTGGCATCATCAAGCCCCATCACGAAAAGTTACTGGGCACAATGGGACAGTTTGGAGATTAAGGATGGAGTACTCTTCAGGAAATGGGAAACACCAAAAGGGGATCAAACAACACTACAGCTGATTGTACCTCGTAAACAAGTTGCTTCTCTACTGAGGTACATACACGATGGGGTATCCGGAGGACATTTAGGCGTGAAGAAGACCCTAGAGAAGCTGAGACAGAGGTTCTACTGGATACACTGTCGGGAGGACGTCGAAGACTGGTGCAAGAAATGTACGACTTGCGCATCAGTAAAGGGCCCACAAACCAGAAGTAAGGGCAAACTCAAGCTGTACAACGTCGGCGCTCCATGGGAAAGAATCGCAGTAGATGTAGCTGGCCCCTTTCCAGAATCCGATGAGGGAAACAAGTACATCATTGTGGTCCAAGATTACTTCACTAAGTGGCCTGAAGTCTTCGCTACGCCTAATCAAGAAGCAAAGACGGTCGCCAAGAAGTTAGTCCACGAGGTAATTTGCCGATTTGGTGTGCCTCTTGAGATACATTCAGACCAAGGAAGAAACTTTGAGTCAGCACTGTTCCAGGAGGTCTGTCAACTGTTGGGTATGCATAAGACCCGTACTACACCAGCACACCCGCAATCCGATGGCATGGTCGAGAGATTCAACCAAACGTTGGAAAACCACTTGGCCAAAGTTGTGGACGAGCATCAACGAGACTGGGACCAGTACATACCGCTTTTCTTGCTGTCCTACCGATCTGCGATCCACGATAGCACCAGTGCAACCCCAGCAATGGTAAACTTCGGTCGAGAAATGCGGCTTCCGGTAGATGCATTGACTGGGACACCGCCAGAAGCTCCGAAACCAGTAACCGAATACGCGGCTGACCTACAGAAGCGCCTGGATGAAGTACATGCTCTCGTTAGAGACTGCAGTCTAAAATCTAGCGAAAGAATGAAAACCCGTTACGACCGCAAAGCTAACACCGATGGTTTCGATGAAGGGAGTCTGGTTTGGTTACACAACCCACTCAGGAAGAAGGGCAAATCACCGAAGTTCCAGCCCAGGTGGGAAGGACCATACAAGATCATCACTAGGCTGAATGACTTAACCTATCGGATCAAACAAGGGACAAGAAGCAAGCCGAAAATTGTTCACATTGATCGATTGGCTCGTTACCATGGGTCAAATGATGCTCGGGACGAGCATGACTAAGAGGGGGATAATGTTACGACCACGAGAGACCGTGCAAGCGGAATTAGTCTTATAGTCGTATGGATAAGGTCTATATTCGCTTGCACGATATTACGTCACACTCTCTGGTCGGTCGTAGCGAGCTCTAGCGTGTTCTAGAAAAAGTAATAATAATAATAGAGTTTTCGCCGCCCGGACCGCTCGAGAACATTCTCAACACTACGCGAAGATACTAGTAATAATAATAATAGAGTTTTCGCCGCCCGGACCGTTCGAGAACATTCTCAACACTACGCGAAGAGACTAGTTCGTCCTTGCTGTGTATAAAAGCGGGATGTACGACCCGACGGGACAGTTCCGATTTGGAAAGCGAAGCGAATCAGTCTCCTGCGAACTAGAAGTGATCGAGTGCATTACCTGCGAATAGTTTCAGTGAAATTCAGTGTTTTAGTGTGATTCAGTGCTTTAGTGTAATTTAGTGTTCCGTGTTTAGTGTTGTAATTAAGTGTTTTTAATTGTGTTTTTTTAAGTGTTTAATTGTGTAATTGTTAGTCGATAAATAAATTAATTGTCTTTTGGTGACTTTTGGCGTATCTTGAATTAAACGTACCCCGTTCCCGCAACAATATATTCGTCAATAGATTACGTCGTTAATACATAATATCATCATATTTAATATTTATTTCTTATCTACTTAAGCAAAAGTCGTGTAGGGAATTAGCTGCATAAGATTATTATTTGTCTACGGGCCTCGCTAATAGGTGCGGTTAATAAGCTTAGTTAAAGCTAATAGTAGGTTCGTAAATTAATGTCGGAAAGGTATATTAGTACCTACATTTTGACCCAAGGGGAAAGATTGTAATCAGGGTATTTGACTAAGCTTGATGGCGTATTAAGTCAGGCTCCTGTTTCTTACGCCTGGGTATATTTTCAAAGCTGGATAGCCTACCTATCATCAACATCATCAGCCTATATACGTCCCAACTGCTGGGGTAAGGGCCTACCCTAAACTAGGGCGATAAGGCCTTAGACAATCACGCTAACCAAGTGCGGGTTGGTTGACTACACAACCTAGGAATTTCTTCGTAGGTGTGAACGATGTTTTCCTTCCCCGTTTAAGCGTGTGGCCGAGTGTTTAAGGTCGTTGCTTGCCATGCTAGAGGTCGTCAGTTCAAACCCCGCCACGTGTCACAGTTTTTTTCAAATTTGAAATGCATTTGTAAGATAATTCGCCGCTTTAACTCCTTATGAAATCATAGTGAGAAAAGCTGCATATCTACGAATAAATTCTAAGTATATGTAGTTTAGGATAGGCCCGTGCCCCAGCAGTAGGGAAATATGTGCTGACGATGATGATGACGATGATACTAATTTAATTGCAGGTATTATGGTTACTTTCAATTGGTTCATAATACCCAATTGAAAGTTCGTAAGTAACATAGATTACATACATAGAAGCTGAGTTTCAAAGGACTACTTACTTTGCGAAAGAAAATATCATTACGGTAATTTACTTTCTCTTAAGTGAGCTATTTATCTGCGTAATATTACCGACGCGACGTTGAAAAATATTTGCGCGAAACAGCCCATTCACGTATGTATGTTCGTCGACGATTAACTCAAGTTTGGATGATTTGGATCCGTGTTTACTTTATACATTTGTGACATCTTGAAGCCTGTTATTTATCAAAAGTACAAATTCGTTGGACTTTAGCTTAAAGTTTTAGGTAAAGTTTAATTTATTTGAAAAAAAATAATCGTTATAAATATTTTTTTGTTAGGTACTCCGGCTGGTGATTTCGTTCAATACGTTCAATATTTGTTTTTGGTAATACCAGGATATATTCAAAGTTTTTTAAAACAATTTTGTTTTGCCCGCTGTAAACAGAATTGTAATTTCTTATTCTTATTACAAAGGCTAGTTCTAACGTGAATTGTACCACTTAGTCATAGTCAATACACCGAGCTCAATGGGCCAGTAAAGTCTTTAGTTTAATTAAAAATGCTCTTTACTGTAATATGTATTCTTCTCCGGCACGCCCTAGTAATATTGTAATATTGTTTAAGCATCTTGAAATCATCATTATCATCCTCAACATTGCGTCAAGTCTTTTTTGAAAGCAGCAATCAATATACAAAGTTTCAGTAGATGAATATTTATCTACATGATCTTAAACTGTCACGGTTACACACATTAGAAAACTGACTATATCTAAAATATTTACCATAACAACATGGTAAATATCCCGGATATTTCCAGAATATTTATCGCAAATACTTTTCTATTATCTTTTTGATACAAAATCGGACCCATTCATAATTCTCGACCCCGTAAATGAATGTGGCGCTGTTTCGTAGAGATTGTGCTTAATTTATAATGTTACCGGCCTGTGTACAACACGGACCAACATTGTAAACTTTCGAGTAAAATATGCACGGGGTTGTACTGGAGAACATACAAATTATGATTCTGGCAAAACGTATTCATAGCGAAAGGGTTCTTAATCCTAATAAATTACAGGGATTTTGGGCTCGCCCGGTTCCCGTGTATAAAGGTTGCGGCCGGGCCAGATATCGTTTAAAGATAAAGTTGTTTGAGTTTCCGAATTGACTTTTTTCTGAAGGCGTGAATATTGTTAACTCATTCCGGGATTGACGATATCGGCGAGGAAAGTTTGACTTTACCACCCTGAAGATAAGGGTGACTTTACTCCGTAATGAGTGTACTTCCTTGATTAAATCTGTGTCAATAAGTACTACACGTACCCAAGAGGTTCTCCTCACTTTATTAGGTATACATGTGAAAATTAATTAAGGTAATATGACGGTTGCTTCAACTCCAGAAGATTAAGGATTCAGTTACCTTTCAAGTAAATACAACCACAGAATTAAAATCGTCTTTGAAATCGAGTAAAGCCGCAATCAGTAGAAATCCTGTCCTGCAGTTTGTCGTCGTGACCCACTCTTTACTAGTTTAATCTATTCTACAGAATCGAGTTACTACTTACTACATACTTGTAAGCGAATTCCACGTCGAAAGCCAGTTGTCCAAAAGTCAAAGCTCACGGATATATCTCTAAGGTTCCAATGGAAATACTTTGCAAAGTTCCCTACTAAGAAGACAAGAAGTCCAGCGATGCAGATCTTAAGCTTCAAAGTGGTAAAGGATTTATCTGTGCCCGTTGACCTTTATAAGCTACAAGCTGTGCCAGCGACTTCGTCCATTTTGTCCCTTTTTTACACATTACTTACTGTCTATTTGCTCCTATTGGTGATGTTATATAGCCTAAAAGCCTTCCTCGATAAATGGTCTATCCAACACAAAAATAACTTTTCAATTCGGATCAGTAGTTCCTGAGATTATCGCGTTCAAAGAAACTCTTCAGCTGTATAATATTAAGTAAAGATTTGAATATGCAATTTAACATTTTTATATGCTTTCTGTAATTAGTCATAGAAAAAACTCCCTGTGACGTCTTACTACTAAGAGTGGGTACTGAACAGTAAATTCAATTACTTCCAACTTACGCCACCTTGTTTTTGTTCCCAGGTGTTTGTGGACATGGAGATATTCTACACCGCCCCGCTGACACCTGCCGGGCCCTCCATCGAGGAAGCTTGCCGCAGCGAGATCACTTCCATGAAAGGGTCCCACCACTCCGACCAGCCGTCGGTCCACGGATCCCTTCATGGCTCCATGCATGGGTCCATCCACAGCTCTGCCCCTCAGTCGGACGCTGACGAAGACAACGCCTTGGAAGATATCGGAAGAAACATCGCAAGTCTGGAACGCTCGATGCAGAATAAAGAAATCACTATCGACATCGAATCCGGTGACGAATCTCGCACCCGCAAATTGAAAATTGTGGGCAAACGTTTCCTAAGGTGAGAGCGTGTTTACTTACGTGTGTTGTGAGCGTTCTTTCGATCAAATAGCCAATCGCAAGGTCGGTTAACAATAACGGATTTATTACGAAAAGAGTTCTGGGCTTTTGAAAGGCTTTCTCCACTATTTTCTGAAAGGTAAAGGTAAAACAAGTACCTATACTTGGCGCCCTTATGTCAGTTTCAATATGCAGTTACTTCCAGTCGATATATTTTGTTGTAAATCTATTACACTTGTGATCGTAAGAACGGCTGACCGATCTAGTTTATACAAAATCTCTACCTCTTTATCTATAAGTCCACTTCGTAAGTGCAAATAAGCATTTAAACTCTTTTTTAAATTTGTACAAAACCTGATTCATACTTAAAGTCAAAACGAGGAAGTCTTCCAAACTTACAACCCAAATTTGTGGTTCGTTCCGCCAATGAGAAATTGTGAAACGCGTTTCCTCAGTTCTGTAATGAATTTGTAAGACGAGAGAGAAGTTTTAATTCAGGGCGGCGTGTTTCTGTGTTACTTTTTGACCAGATGTTGCAAGTAATTCACAAAATCATCTTTGTTACGGGAAGACCTACAAGGTACCCATTGGCTCCAAAAGAATTGTTCATTGTTGTTTAGAATATTTCCGTTTGGGCACGCATTGATTCTTACAGAGCAACCAATTCTTGGAAACAGTTGTATGGTTGTACTATTTATTTTCTTGATTTATATATATATACACACTAATGTATCATTGAGTTTGTAATTGAATAATAATAATGTTCAATTTAAGCACGCCATAACTTATAGCTATCCGTCATGAATGTTACTATTTCTGCCTTCAGTTTTGAGAAATCAATTTCAAGAGAGAAGACTTATATAGCAAAGCAACTCAATATTAGAAGAAAACGTAGAGCACGATGAATATATTTTCAAATACTTTCATAATTATAGAAGGAACCTACCGTACTTATAAAATGGAAGGATTACAAATTTAACAAGAAATTCTGAAGATTCATTAGTATTCTCGTGAGGTAAAGTTACAGCAATCATAAATTCTAGGAATACTGACACAGAATGATGTATTTAGAATAACAGATTATGTTTGTTACTTACTTTGTTTTTGATCTTATTGCTACTAGAGATTTCCGAGTACCTATTTGATAATTTATAGACCTTTAAGTATGAACAAGTGCATAACTTGATAAAAAAAATATAAATAACTCACAATATCAGAATAACCATTGCTGGTGATACACATAAATACGGTAAATAATACTATATAACACTCAAACACCGGTACATATTTCACATAAAAAAAACTTTGAGTTACGTCTTATGGTGTTCCTGGATTCCTCCCTGAAACGGAACCCTAGGGGCACATACAAATGCGTAACCTTTTTTTTTAGATTCGGTGAAGTGAAAATGAAAATAAAATAAATAAAAACTGTTTATTTGGGACTAGGTTAGTTGGTGTTTTATTTTTATAATGTACATCAAATGACAATCCCCACTATTATTCGCAGCTATGTCTACTATAATACCTACATGGAGGCTGCATTAGCATAAATGAACAGGTTCATTTATCCACTAATTACCCAGGGGTAATTAGTGGATTTAAGCTCAATCAAACCTAACAATCATGGGCTATGCGGTACCTTTATAAGTTGGCTAATTGCACATCTGACCAAAAACCTATTTACAATTGTCGTTGTAATAGTTCAAGTTAAGCTTACAGGTTTAAGTTCAATTTTGGGTAAGATAGAACTGAAAGCTAAAACAAATACGTATTTCTTAGTGAATAAGGTTGAAATTGAAAAATTTAGTTAGTGTATTGCATTTTATACAATAACATATCTCTAACCACTAGAAAACTCAAATAGATGGATTCCTGCTAGAATGAAGTCAAAAAGTCGATTCAAGAAATGATTTCGTGAATTCTTTTGACAATAAATGCCTCTAACCGTAAATAAGGAGACCCGACAAATCTCATTGGCGTTCATGCATATATTGCGAGATCTCATGCCCTAACAAATCAAATCATAAGAAGGCTCCTACACAATGGAAAAGAGTCAGTTCGCGAATCGGTTTACGCTCAACAAGTGAAAAACACCTGTAAATTGAATTATATTCAGTCGTAACCAACAAAGACTCTATTTGTGAAATCCTCCCAATTTATACTGAACATAGAAAGATAATACGGGTGATGGGTGTGGAAAGCAAACGTTAAAAGCCTATAGAACAGGTAACTCATTAATATTCATGGAATTAGCTGCCTTCCCACACCTATGGCTAAGCTAGCAGGTAACGGACTTTGCGCAGTTACAAAGCGTGGATTTTTGAAATTCAAATTTGATTGGTGCACATTATAATGTTTTCCGCAACCAATGACTTTATTTTACACGAGTCAGTAAAACCGTACGTGTAAGGGGTTTTATCTCTGCGTCGAAACCGACCGGTGAGATTTTGCAGTGATTTAAAATACACAACTCGTAGCCACCAACCAACGTACAAGCTTTTTTATGTCTGTTTTTGGATTCGTCAAAAAGAGAGGCCCGTATGTGAGTTGTGTTTTTACGTTTTCTGCGAGCAATGCCTGATAAAAATTACAGTTTAAAATACTACACCAAAATATACCATACTTAATTATTTAACGAAAGAAAAGCTTACTACGTATACGTACAGTAGTACTAATATGGTATCTAATATTAGTAATTGATCATAATGAAGTCTAAACTTCGTACGTATTTTACATACACTAACTTCTTTAAAGTACCCGCGTTATACATATATGTAAAGGTACATACGAGTTAACTTATATGAAGCAGAATTATCTGTAAAGTGAAAAGGAAATTCGAATTTCCTCCCTCTGATCTAACCTTTGATCTGGCGCGCAAAATGTTGCTTGTTTACTTCAGTCGTTATCTTGTTACAGGCGCGGGTTTTCCATGGGAGCAGAGAAAGTGGTGACTATTTCGGAGAGGGATAGGAAGCGGACGTCGACTTTTAAGAGTATGAGGAGCCTGATCCGCCTGGGGAGGGGAAGGCCTCGCGACAGCAGCGGTGATGAGGAGCAGGGACTGTTGGACATGCCCGGGCCGTCCAGTGAGCCCGACCGCCCTGTCTCTCAGACTTCAGTGTCGTCTGACGAGCTTCTTGTCGACACTCGCTCGCCCACTGAGACGCCGAAGATCAAGCGCATGTGAGTCACCCTAATAAGTTTTCTTTTCTGTTCTAATGTAATTCATTTTTGTCATATTATTGCCACAAACAACCATGTAAATTGCGAGAAGCTGCACGGTTTTGGTTCATGCCTTGATGACACATACATCTGAACTCTTACCACCTTGCACTTTGCCGACGATGAAGAATATCCAAGATAAGATAAATTGTTATAAAATTCGTTGAAATTGTTACATACTTTATTTAGATAACGGTTTTAGTAATTGTACGAGTAATATGCTGCTGGGTAGTAAAATATTGTTTTTAATTGTGATTTTAGTGCTACACAGAGCTCTAATGTAAATTAAAAATTTGAAAAATTCACATTCATGCCTGATTGGACGAGGACTCGAACCCATAAAACGAAACGAAGTAAAATATTATTTAAAAATTAGAATGTAATAAAATGGAATCGTCGTTTATTAAGTAAAAATGTCCGAACTAACAAATATCAACATTTCTGCAACCAAGTAGGTGATTAGGGATCTTGCTGATCCTGTATAAGGTATCGTGTTAAAAACCATCTCATTTGATAACTAAACGATCTACAGGGTGGGACAGTCTGTCTTATCCAGCATATACTGCTCTCAAAGGCAACTTAATTTAGTCACTATTTTATGGTACTATCGGCTATCTCGATACTGCCAGCTTGCCTACGAAGATTATTTGTATGTATTGTACTTTGTATCTTATTATTAACGTTACCCGCCCTCGCTTCCCTTCACCGGACTGGCGGGGGAGCGGAAGGCTCACACCCCTAGTACATTTGAGCAACGTTTGCCTGAGGGCGCCCCCTAACGGGGCTCGAACCTCGGCTCAGGGGGTTGCTGGCACGGTCTAATGCGGACGTATGTTTATACTATGTAGTGACAAGGGTAACTCTTCACAGCCGGACCGCAATCGACACGGCAGGCCCTTCCGCTCTGAAGGCGGCCGACTTCCAGGTCTGCGTTACAGTCATCGAGGCCCGGCAGCTGGCAGGCCTCAACATGGACCCGGTGGTCTGCGTGCAGGTCGGAGACGTTCGCAAGTACACCAGCGTCAAGGAGAGCACCAACTGCCCCTATTACAACGAGGTATGTTAAGAAATATTCTGTCTTTCACAGTTTACAGTAAATTATTGGTGAAATATAGAGTAGGTGTGTACTTGAGATTAAACTTAGGCGGCCCTGGGGGCTTAGACAAAGTAACAATATCAACGATAACGATAACGAATTCCGTAAATAATAAAATGTATGGGATTGAAATTAGATTGACCACGTGGTTTATCGCGTCTAATGTCAATCCCATACATTTTATGGTTTTCGAACTTCATTATCGTTTTGATATTGTTACTTTGTCTACGGCACCTGTATTTCGGGACTCCAGGACCCATCTGGTGATTGAGGATATTATGTACCTACTAATATCCCCAATCACCAGTCCCATCGAGAATATTAGTATATGGTTGACAATTATTTTTTTTCTTTGTATTGTATTGCTTTCTGAGTGTATTCGTCCATATTTTTTTCCCTCTTTGCTTCACTCAAAGGTTCTGCCAGAATATCAGTGCCGTCGCGTCCTTGCGGCTGCTACGGCACATGCTGAGGCAGAACCCTATGATCATAAATATATTTGTATGTGTGTGTTTTGTATTAGAATTGTATTTTTTAATTTTATGATCAATAAATTCTTCTTCTTCTTCTTCTAATTTTGTAAACAATTTGAGAGTGCGTGTGAATGTTTTAATACCGAAATCTATAGCTGCTTGCAAAATGTAATTGAATCACTTAAAAAAACTACAATCAAAAATACACAAATCAGCCATATGATCAAACTTCGCTCTAAATTGTGTAGCAAAAATCCTTGAGCATTTCTTCTGTTCTTCAGATTTAATCAGCAACTAAATCTACAAAAAGTTATGTGCCCTATCATAAGGACAGAAATATTGTACTACATGTTAAATATCCCATTGTTATGTATTCGACTCGATAGCAAAACAAAGAAAAACTCGTTAGCAGTGTATGTATTATTTTCCTTTCAAAGCAATTCAAGCGCGAAGAAAGTTTTGCGACTGACTAGTCTTCTGTCAGTGGCCATAGTGACTTGATCTTATTTTATAATTAACAGCATCCTACATATAAAAAAATCTTTGATTAACAATCACCCTGTGACCTTTGCTAGTTCGAGCGCATACTTACGAAAGATAGCTAAGGGGAATGCAATACGTGCTATAGAAGCAATTCTGGCTACGATAACACTTTGATCAAATTTCAGGTCTGCCTTATCTCATTATAGGTTTTCAATTATGCAATATTTGCAGCAAATAATACAGATGTCAGTTCTCTGTAATAATACTTATAATCGCTTCACGGGAACGTGGAATATTTTTAGAGGTTAACACAATGTGTATTCTAAAAATATTCATATTCAATACACCGTGAAATTTTAGTGGTTGTTTCCCCGTGACAGAACGAATTGCCTTTAGTAGTACTATCGAATCATGCAAATTATTCCTTGAAAAAAAAAATGTTTTTTTTTTAATTTTCAAAATAATAATTTTCCAACTCGAAAACGAGAGAAGCTTTCGTTGTTTTTTAAGATGTGACGTAATCAGGTACTGCTTGCCGCATGAAATTGATGCTTAAAGCTAAAGAAGCTCTAAGTAATAAAGCGTTTCGAATGTACTTTCGAGTTTCGGTTTCTTTTCGTAAAACCGGCATTTATTGATTTCAATAAAAAGAACTTCATAAATTTATTGTGCTGCTAAGATAGAATCATTTTGCTGCGGAAAAACAACCACTAAAATTTCACGGTGCAGAGTCATGTCATGTGTTGATGATGACTGCTCGTTAAGTCACCTGGTATATCCCTTGTGTATATTTAATAAAATATTGTTTGGCAGTATAGAATTTGTAAAAATCCTTTTATCACATTAAACAAGAACTTCTTACGTGGAGTCGATAGTAAATGTTTTGTATAAGAAGAAACATGTCTAACATCCTTCCCTGCCCGGATCTCGCCTGCCAGACCGTTTTCCTTTAAATTTTCGCGCTTTTCACTTCGTGGACATGGCACTTTTCTTAGCTAGTTCAAGCTTGCAACTATTGGTACATTAACTGGGTAGTCTTACAACTGTCGTCTTGAATAAAAGCTACAGTACCAAGAATACGGTAGGCATTGGGGTTCTCATCAAATATCTTGAATGTTGAAAGTAGATATTATTTAAAGATACATTAAAAAAAACTTAGGTCGATTGTCTTTCATGTGCCTACACATAAATTAATTTAATTTTAACTACCGTAAGTGAATCTTTGACCTTTCTTTTTCGAATAAAAAAGTTTCTTACTCTACCATACACTGACAAGATATATGTTTATTTGGTAAACATGAATTCAAATTGTTAACAGTAAATGGCAAAGTTATAAGGGTTAACATTATATTAATACTTTTAATTTTTTTAATAAGTTTAGTAAGGTATCTGAGCGTCCTCAAGGGCTCTTGGAAATCGCGTTCGCAAAAAATGCTTTAAGGCTTAA
The DNA here is from genome assembly GCA_039566165.1 of Maruca vitrata. NCBI lineage: Eukaryota > Metazoa > Arthropoda > Insecta > Lepidoptera > Crambidae > Maruca > Maruca vitrata. The sequence continues at coordinate 15,474,841 of CM076911.1, read as the reverse complement.
CTCCTATGTAAACATATCCGTTTGTGTTGGTTTAAAATAAAATTTTCAACAACATGTTTACTGTGAAAACTACTAAGCTTTAGATGTTGAAAAGGATTAAAGTATCTATTTTTATTAAATCCTCTCTAAGTATTAGATGGATCGATGTAAAACGCAGTAACTGTAATGTACTGCACAAGTAAGGCGGTGAAAAATGATAGAAAGCTTTTTTTTTTTCTAACTGACTAACGATTATGGCTTGGAGGAGCCTTGTCATCATCACCGGGCCTGCGGGGAAGCGGATGGCCCTCATGATAGAAAGCAACAATCTTATCGTCGATTAAACTGGGCTTTACTAAGTGGCCGTGTTGGGGGTTTCGCCGAAGTATTGAATTCAGAACTATGTAATCTATCAAAGGAACAAAGTTACGGGATCACTCATCGGATAACTGAGCTTAGGATATCTGGGCCATTTAGCCGCAAAATAGGTAATAGTGCTACTCATGGATGGGAGAGGCCCATTAGCCAGCATTAGTGTATTAATGGCATATGTGGAGTTGCCACTGATATTACTAAGTACTGTGCACATACATACACAATAGCATACACTCAGGCTCATAATTCAGTTAACAGGTCAATCATTGATTCTTCTTCTTATCGTATGGTTGATGAACAACCTGGTGTCAGAGTTTTAAACCGCCCATAGGCCTCTGACATGGCTTCATCACACACCGTTGAAAAATCTCTCAGGTGTGCTGGTTTCCTCACGATGTTTTCCTTCACCGTTAAAGCGTCGAATGATGATACATATGAATTTCAAATTTGAAAAACACATTGGTACCTGGCGGGGTTTGAACTGGCGACCTCTCGCATGGCAAGCAACGACCTTAACCACTCGGCCATCGACGCTTTTTTAAATAATTGATTATAAACACATTTTTCAACCGCAAGCGTTCATGAAATTGACGCTTTTCAGGATGAAAGTGCACAAATTGAACACAAATTGGATTGCAAACAAATTTTAAGGCCGACAAAAATTTGTACCTTCATTCAAAACGTATTCACACAACTGTTTCCAATAACGAAGTTGAGATCTATGAATATTCAATTTGTAGGAAACGTTATTCGGTATTGAAATTCTAACACCCACACATGGTTCCTGTAAATAAATATTTTTATGGAACAAAACGACTGAATTGTAAGCAGGTATGTGCACGAATACGATTAGTTGCAAACTGTGTGTATAGTTTATTTTAAAAATGATATTACAAGCCGATGCCCAATCTAATTGATTACTATCAAACGTTCGGACCACGTTCACATTATTAAAATTTTGTCAGTTCAAAAAAGAATTCAATTGTGTATATTATTTATTATACACAATTTAATTCTCTTTTGAACCCAAAGGAGTTGGTTTTGAACCCAAAGGGTAAAAACGGGACCCCATTACTGATACTTCGCCTGTCCGTTCGCCTGTCCGTCCGCCTGTCCGTTCGCCTATCACCAGGTTGCATCTCACGAATGGCGATAGCTTGACAGTTGAAATTTTCACAGATGATGTACTTCTAATTCCATTATAAGAACAAATATTAAAAATAAAACAAAATAATTATCTTAGGCCACCCATACAACAAACTTTATGTTATGCAATATTGGCACGAAACCTTTCACGCACAAGCCCTACTCACACTTGCCCGGTTTTGTAGAAAAGTGGAAAGCTGAAAATTGTAATCATCTGAAATCAAAGAAATGTATTCGAAGAAATGAAAGTTAATTGAGGAATTATATTAATTTGGTTGTACAAAAAAGGCCAAGTGTGAAATGGACTCGAGAACGTAGGGTTCTGGACCATAGTATCGATTCGATTCGATCGATCGATTTTATGCGAGTTCCCCTTTACCATAATTAAGCTATATTTTTTTATATTATTTGTTAAGAAGTACAGCATTTGTGAAAATTTCCACTGTATTTATCGCGGTTCATGAGATACAGCCTGGTAATAGAAGGACGGACCGACGAACGGACAGACAGACGGGTAAATAGTGTCAGGGTCCCGTTTTTTCCGTTGAGTACAGAACCTTAAAATGCGATATTGGCAATGTTATGGATGGACCTAATACAAATTGATGTTTAATACCTTAAATGTTTATGGTAAAAAGATACAGGTTTTTTTTTCATGATCCGGATATTCTGTTAAACCTTTAGGCGCGTTGAGCACGAACTATGCTTTATCAGCTAATCTTTGTAACCTTTAAAATGGTTTGTACCTCTTACGTAACCTAGAAAAGTTCACAATATTGTTTTTTATTCATAACACTTAAACTCTTTCTTGTCTCAGAACATCATTTACCAGGAATGCTTTCAATTTTAATTGTAGGATTGTTATGATATGATTATATGCTATGTAAATCTATATGAATAATCCCAGTCAGTTGTTCTTCAGTTAAGCTGGCTATATCTATACTAATCTATACTAATATTATAAAGAGGAAAGATTTGTATTTTTGTATTTTTGTATGTTTGTAATGAATAAACTCAAAAACTACTGGACCGATTGCAACATTTTTTTCACCATTAGAAAGCTGCATTATTCAGAAGTTACATAGGCTATATTATATTTTTAAAAAAATTAGGGATCCTTACTAAAACTCCAATAATGTAACCCAAGGTGTAAAAAATAGACCTGAAAAATTCCTTACGTCGCCTGCGCTGCGAAAACTATTGAAGATAGAACAAAACCATTTACTAAGACTTTGCAGACTCATCATTATCTACAAAAAATGTCGCGACAGCATATGTCTAAATATTATAGTTATGTCACAGCAAGCGGTTTTTTATTCTAAAAATTTAATTTTTATGCCGCCGCTTGAAAGGGCTCTTTATTTGTACCTTGGTATTAATCCTTATCAAAATAAATGACTTTATATTCAAGACGGCTTCAATACCTTTTTATTACTTTTTGAATTATTCAATTCGGACATTTAATTCGGAAGATATCACGAGTTTAAAAATGCAAGTATTAGAAAAAAGTCGCGTGGATGCCGCCACCGCGCTCAGCTAGCCAGCATGCGTTGTAGGCTCCATGTAAGCGTCACTGGGGTACGGGGGAGTCAATGTAATATAATAATAATAATATAATAATACATAATACATAATACATAATAATATTATAAAGAGGAAAGGTTTGATTTTTTGTTTGTTTGTTTGTTTCGAATAGGCTCCGAAACTACTGCACCGATTTGAAAAAATCTTTCACTGTTGGAAAGCTACACTATCCCTGAGTGTCATAGGCTTTTTTTAGATAAAAAAAAAATAGATTTCTGTTACGGGGTTAAAATATATTACATAGAGATAGAGATATCCCCGAAGCGAAGCGAGGGCGGGTCGCTAGTTTTATTATAAAGTAGTTAAATGGGGGGGGGGGGGTGACGCCGGGGGACGTGGGAGAAAGTTACATGGGGGTTATAAGAAAATTAGAAATATGGAACAAATGAACTAAGTATGTAAGATCCCACTTTGAACATAAACTACACTAAGTTTGCAATAAAAACTTTGACTTTGACTTTGACTTTCCAACAACCTCGTAAGCTCTTTAGGTTTCTTTCGCAAAACAGAAAGCTCGAAGATCCGGGGCTGTGTGGGCTGTTTTTTTATTTATATTGTTTTATTAATATAAATAAAAGAACAGACAGACAGACATTATCAGAATATTTTTATCATTATGATTATGATTATTATAATGAATTAGCATTGTTTGTCCACAGTACTTTGTCTTCGACTTCCACATGCCGCCGATTATGCTGTTTGACAAGATAATCACACTATCGGTAAGTAATTATTAATATTAATTAATCCCTCCATCAACGGCATCTATGCAGATGCCTACGCATAAGCCTTTAGGGTGAGAGTGACAGGTTCAAAAGGGTAATTGTGCCTGTTGATATAATATGTGTACTTCACGGCTGCTTACTACCTGAGGGAGTGCGGTCATCCTGATGGTCGGTCTTAAAAAACCGGCCAAGTGCAAGTGCGCACGAAAGCTTCCGTATCAATTATGACAAAAAAAATATTTAAAAAAACAGGGTAATTGTTTGTTAAAATTAAAAAAAAAATAAAGTGGGACCCCATTTGGTATTTCATCTTTTTTAATTTTTAGTATTTGTTGTTATAGCTGCATCGGAAATACATAGTGAAAATTTCAGCTTTCTTGCTATCACGATTTATGAGATACAGCTTGGAGACAGACATACGGACATACAGACAGACGGACGGCGGAGACTTAGTAATAGGGTCCCGTTTTTACCTTTTAGGTACGGAATCCTAAAAACCTTAAATAATTTAGCTTATGTTAAAGACGTATTTTGAAAGCTATTTCGATTCTGTTGCTTTTTATACAGACGTCCGGTTTAGCAAAACTTTAAATAGATAAACTAGGATGAAAAGAACACGCGATCCTCGTGTGTGCATTAATCGTGACAAAAAGCTGTCTCCTTGACTTGAATTATAAATTGTATAAGTTTAATAATACCCGTTTCATATAATCAGTGGTTGCCATCAACTTACAAAGCGCTGCACAATTACTCTTGCGACACACCTTTTACATAACATTAAACAAATTAATACTACGCAGGCACGAAGGCTCTATTGAAACACTTTTATGTGTTAATCAGGACATAAGTGCATTTTGATCACTAAGTAAGTTCAACCTTAAATTATTTTAAAAATCTGACTTAACTTAAGCTCAAGAGTGGATCCTGAGGCACGGTTAGTAAAACATAGATATAATCATTTATGGAGATGTCCCAAATATCTCATATTAGTATGAAAAATATATCTATATATACTAATATTATCAAGCTGAAGAGTTTCTTTGTTTAAAAGCGCTAATCTCAGGAACTACTAGTTCGAATAGAAAAAATATTTTGTGTTCGATAGACCATTTATCGAGGAAGGCTTTAGGCTATATAACATTTCACTGCGACCAATGGGAGCAAAGAAACAAAAGAAAATGTGTAAAGAACTGGGAAAAAGCAGAAGAAGTCGCTGGCACAGCTAGTATAAAATATTTGGGACATCTTCACACTCGGCCATCTGACCCCAAACTAAGCAGAGCTTGTTCTCTTCGGCAGTGACCGATATACTCATAGATATTACACAAATTTTTTTTTAAATGAAATCAACAATGTTTTGATCGTAAACTAAATTATTACCCGCAAAACCATCAAACAGTTGACTGCAGGATCAGCAAGTTGCATAATATGTACTTATATAACTAAAATAAAAATATACGTATTTATATAATATAATTAATATTCAGGCAATATCACACCTAGACACGGAACACACATGTTCATCAGATGAATGTTTGACCTATGGGGAACGAGCGCACGACTCTTGGAATCATAGCTAGAATTTACTACTACTAGTACATTCGCCTTCGATTTTATTTACTGTCTCGTTGGTCTATTGGTAGCAAGCGCTGCGTAAGCGCTGCGTAAGGACCAAGAGTCCGGGGTCAGGCAAAATTTGTGTGAGTTTTTCAGTTAAGAAATTACTCAGCCCGGGGTAAGGAAGTTGGCGGTTCCACACTCGTGCCTTTGAAAGCATGAAAAACCGGTGGTCCTGCGTCAGATCTCTCATCGGTCACGTCGGATTGCCGTCTCACCGAACTATGAGAGTAAGGGAACAGAAAGTTCACTTGTGTTTGCACACATACTTGTGCTCTATAATATGTCCTGCGCACTTGGCTGATCTCAATTAAGATCGGTTGCCATGGCCGAAATCGGTCGGACGCCTTACATTCGTAAACATAACCCAATGTTACCTTTCCGATTACTTGCTGAGCGAAAGATTAACGTTGCGACGCTGTCACCTAAACGTGCCGTTATAACATAAATTTCATTTGTTATAAAATCTGTTCAATGGCCGCTATTAATTTAAGACGGGAGCCAGCAGCCATAAAATAATAATGGAATATTCTTTGGTCCTATAAACACAGCATCACTTTTATCCGAGGACACGTGAGAGGATGAAGCGAGTATTAGGTGTATAAGTACCTATAAAACAGTCTCGATTTAGCTGCACGAGTACAGTTTCTGAGATAACCAAATAGATCTATTATGAGTTTCACGTTAACAAAAGTATAACATTATACAACTGTAAAGAGCTAGTAATAAAGAGCCACAGTAAAATTGTATGCAAAGCCCAGAGTATTTACGACTTCAGTACCTTTATACGTACCTATATACTACGTATAGGAAGCCTTCTGACTATTGCTTGACTATTCCAAATTTAAAAATTAAACGAGTGACCCGCCCTCGCTTCGCCTCGGGTATAAAAGACATAAAAACCTTCCTTTTAAATCTCTCTATATATAAAAAAGCCTCATCAAAATCCGTTTTGTAGTTTCAAAAATGGAAGCCTAAATAGGCACAGGCAGACGCGCGACTTTGCTTTAACTAAGTATGTAGTGATACTGGTGTATTAATGTTAATTTTCTTTGTTTACGTCCACCGCCCGCCCCCGATGTTCATCTTAAAACGCTTGTCTCTCCCAAATTGAGCGTTCCTTGAAAAATTAAACAGCATCGCCTGTGTGAGAATACTGGCGGCATGATTTATTCACTGCTCAATTTGTGTCTCGCGTACCATACACAAGGACTAATTTATGACTACGCATTCACTATCGTGTAATGTGTGTTAACGCAGCACACTGTACCTTTATGCAGTTGTATTGAAATAAACAACTGCAGGTAAATTCTTCTGTCAAAAAAAAAATCTAAATTTTGATTCAAATAGCCTACAATTTGGCTTTGGAGCCCTTAAAGCATAGGCTTTCCTATTTCATGCAGTATCCAGAGAAAGCCAATTACGATAATTCAAATCAAAAAGTGCTTAAAACATAACAACCGGTGTTAAAAACTTCGATGCTTTTGGTAAAAGTATTCACTGACCTGCACTACGCAAGCCATAGATTGTATGTCACGCACGGAATAGTACAATTGGACCAATTAATGCAGGCCAATAACGTGAGAGCCTTCAGCGAAGTGACATCAAAGAGCTATTAATCCACATCACAACCCTCGCACCGAAAACCGATCGTAGGCAATCGTACTTACTAGAGTTACCTTCGATAGGTCATTAACGATAATATTGACCTCCTGTATAGTCACTGATAACATCTGTAATGGTATATTCGATAGACTTATCAATACTATTTATATCGTTTCAATTTTAATGATCAATTAAAGAGAAAACGGAACATTACATTCTACATACTTAGTATACGATTTTCCAAGTTAATAAAAATAATATGAAGAACTATAACAACGACGTACAGATGTATTAAAAAATCTTTTCAGTTACATCAAGCCATGCAACTCCAAATATTCAAACCTTATTGGTTGAACTTACGAACAAAATATGCAGTCATATGAATTTGACTACTCCAAAATTGCTTCTGTCTCCCCAGGCGATTGTACTGTAGACATCACGGCATCTAAATGTGAGGGAACAGTCCCTCCTCAGTGCTTCGTACGAATCACCGGACGGAATGGGTCATTGAGTTGCCGCGCGATGGACACCAAATTCAAAGGCCTTCCTCACTCACAAACATGGCAATTTGTGCAGGTCTCATTTCAGCGCAGTGTAAAAGGGTCACAGCTGTCACAATTTCATGCAACACCGCTCGAGCCACTCGAAATCAAAATTCGTATACTCCAACTACATTTTATGCGTAAAATATACTGATTGAAATATCCCATGAGGTGGAGTAGGCGTACCCGTTATTGTTATTTTAGCCGGGCTACCCAAAGCAATAGTGTCCGTAGACAAATTTTGTTGTAACATTTTCGTGCCAATACAGGAGCCGTATGAACGTAACACGCGTTCAGGCTTTGTATACTCCAGGGCCCAATGCAAACATATACTGGGCTCGTTGGCAGATATTGGACCCCCATAGACATCCGTGTTTAAACTGTCCGACGCGTAAATATTGGACATTCGAAGCAGTGTACGATAGCTATTGGTGATGCTTCAGAACACTTTTTAGTTATACATTGTTTACAAGTGATATGTCCACGAATAGACCTAACATAGTACATATAAAGCACTTTTAAGTAAATATCCAAAAAAAAATTCATTGAATATTGCTAAACACCCGCAACAATCACTCCGAAGATATATTGAAAGTGACGCAACTTCGTCTTTTTAAATACTTAGGTACAGTTAAATTTATCTAATTCCTGCACATAATTCACTACAAAATATGTAAATTATACCAGAGCCGCTCTAAGTTGGCCGATTTGACACATGTCAGACTGACTGCACTAGTGAGGGACAACGGTAAAATTGCCGAAGTGTATAAGTAACAGTTATTTCCACTTTATAACCAAGCAAGGTCTAATAGGGTATTTTTATGAAAATCAGTAAGATTTATGTAAAATTTTTGGCGAAATGAGACTACAAAAGACATTTAAAGTTGGGTGGGCAAGTCCATTTCAAAATTGCGAAAATCATTTATCTTCCTTTGTCATCTTATTAATAACAGAATTAGTCACATCTTTCATTATGAAAACAAACTTCTTAGGCGCTGCATACAACAAACTAACGTGTGACGTCACACGCCAGTCGACGTTTGTATGGAGCGTTTTTGAGCTCGCCCAAATAATGTGCAATTAAAATTGTAATATCTCGTAGAGTTATCCAGATATCAAAGTGATACTTTCAACAGTGTCTTTGTGTTCGAGTGGTCCATCCAACTATATCAAAATATCAAATACCCTATTATAATTTTTTTTTATTTTATTTTATTTATTAGGTCTACCAACATTTATACACACTGGCACTTAAAATTAAGATTATTTGCTAAACATGCTTTCTAAGTGTGATAAACAATTACAGGTAAACACCTCATGGTGGCAGATGTACTTATTTCTACTTAAACATCAATAAACAATAACATTTCAACATTTTTTAATTAAAAACATTTATTCACATCCAGAAGATTGAATTGAAGTTTCTTATTTAAAAATATATTTATTTTTAAAATACAATACTTATTAAATCCTTCATCCTATTTCTAAAAAATACCTGGTGAGTATTACCCATTACGTCACTATGAAAACGTGTCAAACGGTGTAACCTTGTAAAAGCGTAATACAGATTGGAAATTTTTCGTTTTCTTTTTATAATTCAATTATTTTAAGTAATAAAAGACAAATAATTAGATAATTAGGTACATTTGACATTTTGAATTAACGTCTTATTTTTAAAAGTTGTTTTTTATGATTCCCAAAATATGTTCCTCTTAACAAGGATAAATGCAAAATATAAAATAAAAAGTGTCAAATCGGCCAACTTAGAGCGGCTCTGGTATAATTACAACAATTTATGTTTGACATGTATGCAAATAATGCTATACATCATAATCACAATGAATCAATCTGTTAGTGATACGACGTCGGTAGCAGTTTGAGCATGACTGTTCCATGAAGCGTATCGATCGATTAACATAAAGACAGAGAATTGATGAAATGCACAGCCCACGTTTACTACCTTCGACCTACCTAACTAACTAAAAATCGAATGGAACTAAATAAAATGCTACATAAATGTTACACGTTACATTTTCAGAACACACATTATAGAACTTTATCCACCCAAAACAATAATTGTTGCAATTTTTTGTCTGTTTTCTGTGCGTTTGTGTTCGCTAAATTCAGAAACGGCTTATCCGCTCTAGATGTGTTTTCTGTAATAATATAATATTGCGTTAAGCTCTACTTAACAAGTGGTGCTCGATTGATGTCGGTCCTTATATAAAAAAGTTACGCTAATTTGTAGAATCACGTCGAACTTGCTGGGCGTTTGTAGGCGCGGGTATATAAAGCGTGCCGATTAACTACTTCACGCGGACGGAGTCAAGGACAGAACACTAGTTTATACTATGTGTAGTGTTCGCGCAAATAATAGACAATTCTATAAAAACAGCAAATCTTAAATTTGTTAACTAAGTAAATGATGTGCTGCAAAACCGTCAAACAGCTCCGTGTCTGTCTGAAAGGTATGCATTATAGAACGAAATTAGATCAACATAATAGTATGTGATATTGTGTAAATTTTTTTATATTTATTTTCACTTCGCATTAAGGTAAAAATACTCGGACTCGTTATTCAACTCACGTAATGGGAATGCTTAGTTAATCGACATTCGAAATAACAGACTGCCGTTTGCGAAAATCTAGAACTGAGTTCTAAACACAAACAAGTTGCCAAAATAATTATGATTTCTACGTGTTGCAGAACGCTGCTACCTCGTGTTTCAGTCAGATTGCACTCATTAAGCTACGCCACGGTAGAAACTAATATTGCAGCTTCACTGTCGGAAAGCATTAGATTTGTATAGGAATTATTTGGAATCTATACTTGTTTCGTTAATGAGGATACGATCTACTACTGGTACGCCATTTTGAGTTTACCATTTATTCAGAATATTTTAGTACCTACCTAACTATAACGACTGATAACATAACTATACTATAACGTAAATTAATTGCAGTTATAGACTGCCAAAATCATTCGCTTCCTGTGGTTTTGCATGCCATGTTTGTATAAAAGCTAAGCTAATTTCCTAAGTGGGTGACAACATAAGTCACAACCTTAAAATTATGGGCAGAAATCTGGTATGGCTCGTGTGCGGGGAATGAAACTCGATGAAATAACTAGTTGAGAAGAAACCACGTTAGTTTATTGGGTTCGGTGTAGTTCTGTCTGGTATTATTATTATAAAATGCACTTGTTTACGCATATAATTAATAATAATAATGTATTTATTTCCATAATACGCATTACAGACAGTTTTACCGGTCCTCACACTAGGCTAAGCCTGTCCTGTGAGGAACAGTTGAAAGTTTCTTTTGTCGGTCTTTCGCGCTTTCACGACTACTTACAAGGAATTGTATTAAAATTAACAGATAAATATTCTAAAGAATATATTACGTACAGGTTAAGTCGTATTTGCGAAATAATACGACTTGACCCGGACGGAGTTACAGGCGTAATATAACATTTTATAATACTTCAAGTACTAACACTGATTTTCCTCTCAAGTTCAGTAAGATGCCTCCTTTGTTCCTTTCAAGACCAGCCCAGACTTAGTACAAAGAATCCAAGTCTAGGTACAATTAGTTCAGAATCAATTTTGTATACTCTTTGTTTTCCTTTCAACCGAATCTTGGGGGCCGCTTCCAACGTTTTTGGAATTGTTAAGTTTAACCTGTAGACTTTTACTTGATAGTTAAACAGATAAAAGACAGCCTGGGCCTAATAATGTAGGATTGCTTGCACAAAAAAAAAAATAGATTACGCGACTTACAAAAGCTGGGGTTGGCATTTAATATTAAATGCGGGTGGTCTTGGAAAAATCCCATCTGCCTGATGGCTCACACGTAAAGTTTCGAAATATCAGACATTCTGATATCCTATTGTGGAAAACAAATGCATGCATATTTTATCATATAGGTACAAGTGTTTGAGTAACTCCTAAGATTAGTTTGTAATTATCAAATTTTCCATAATTTTACGCTGTATAAATGCTGCCTTTACTAATAGACATACTAAGGACGCTTTCAGGGCCGTCTCTACCGGGGGGTGCAGGGGTGCGGTGCACCCGGGCCGGGTGCAGAGCGCCTGGGGGCGCTTTTTTATGTGCCCGGGGGCGCCTTTTTATGTGAGAGAACATCCGCTCCCTGTGCTGCCTAAAAACAAAAAAAAAGGGCGCAGGCTGAGTCCCGCACCCCGGCGCAGAATAGGCTTAAGACGGCCCTGGACGCTTCGCATATCATATACGTATATTATGCATTTACGTATGTTTATAATTATACCTTGGCATCTAAATCCTAGCGTGGTTTTAAAGATTTAAGCTAACGTGTGGAAAGGCAGAAAATACTATGAGCGACATGAGTTTCATACCCGGAAAATCCATTACGTCTCGACCATAGAGATTCGAAATCAGCTGTGTCCTATTGTTAGCCTGTTTAATAATAAATAAACTTCTTACCGTTGTTTATGTTTTATGTACTCAGTAACCTCTAACACACTCTTTGTTGACGTTAAAAATGTTCGTTTCTCGCATACGAGTTAGCATGTAGCACGCAATTTTACCATTTGTAATGTTATTATTGTATTTACGCCATAACTTAGATTAAAAATATTTTTAAGTTTCATCAACACGTTTGTGCATGTTTTCTGTTAAAAATTTAATAATTTTCTCTTTAAAACAAATAATACAGACTTACTAACGGAGAAGAAATGCGCTAAGGCCATTAAGACAACAATTCCAAATGAATAAAATATTTTATTATACTTTTGCGAGAAATAGCAGAGATAACTAAATAAATGGCATAATGAAATCTTTACACAATTAAAGTTATGTTGTTAAGATATAGCGTGGGCCATTATCTTTAATTAAACTTTCAATGCTTTTGTAATCGAGCAAATATATAAAACTTCCTTCCTACTTCTTCAAGTAGAAGGAAGTTTTATATATTAGCTCGATTATCTATTTAAAAAAAAGACGTGTGGCACTCGGGGACTGCCGTGGTATAGCTATTGCATAGCATCGTCCGATTTCGGATCAGCTCGTCTCGATTCGTGCGAATTTCGTAGAGTCGTACAATACGTCTAGTCTAACCGCACGCACACAAACACCGTGCCGAAGTCTACCGAACTGAAACGACATTAGACGATTGTGAGGTTTTTTTCGTTACGGAATTTCTTGGTTCGGTCGCCGCGCTCAAAGCCCGCGAAAAAAGCTATGTAATAGCTTAAAAACGCATAAATATCCGCTGCGTATTTTTAAAGATTTAAGAATACATAGGGAATATAGGGACAGATAAAGCGACTTTGTTTTATACTGTGTAGGGAGAAACGAAATATTAACAAAGGCTCACCCTGTCACCATATTATATATAAGTAGTTACTTACTCCAGAACGGTAACTTATCGTTCACACAGCTACCTACCTACAACTCATTTAATTATAGGTACGCTTACTAGCTCGATGAATTCATTGTTAAGCTCCAGCATGATTTTAAAATATTCATCGGCACGGGAGTTACTGTACTCGTAATGCCGGACCACTTTTTATTCAGATTTATTTCAAGCCATTGTTTCAGTCTGGGAAATCCAATCCGAACTTCAAATAACAGTATTACAGAGATATCAACATCGTTTCGTGAAATAATTCATGAAATGACAGCCGTTGGTACAATAATTATGAAACCTGATTTCATTGTTTGTTGAGCGCGGTCATTTGTTTTATACATAAACAACTGACGAAAACTTTTATTGCTGCAAAAAGTTCCGATTGCAAAAATGGATTTGATTAAAAATTTAAAGCATATATTTTTTCTTCAAAAAAGTATTTATTACTTAGATATATAGAGTAAAACCCGCTTATACATAATAAGACGATTTCTCAGGGACCCTACCAAAAACACGTCTTAGCGAAAAAGCGCATTATTATACTACATTTTATTATGTATTATTTTCAAATTTCGGTATAATAGGCATTTTAATGCCTATAAATTAAATTTAATACAGTGTAAATTACATTCTTTCACCTTCTAGACTCGCGTTATTTCGCAAAGGTCGATAAATCAGTCGTAAGCCCGAATTCGTGGACTTTCCTCAGTCAAAACCAAGCATTCGGGGACTCCTTCTCATACCTCAGTCAGTGGACCCTACAACTTGCGTTACAGAAAGTTTTTCCGGTGCGGATCTTGTGGCATACTTTTCAAAAATGAAATAGCGCTTTTAGAGAGCGTTCGGTTAGTCGGGCTCTAGCGTATTAAACGTGATGACGAATCATATGAAGCGTTAAGAAATGTATGAAAATATATCTTTAGTTTCGTGAAGTGGCGTATTATGTGAGAAATCGTCTTAAACTGGTTCTACTGTAAAGTTTAATAAATACAACCGATGAGAATGCTAATTCAAACGAAACGTTATCCGAGTGCAAAGTTTTCATAAAGTAAAAGCTTCATGCTATAACATAGCTAGTGTCGTCAACACTTTAACAGTAATGAGCCAAACAGCCCCTTACGCGGGCAGCGCCGAACAAACCTCCGATGAGTCAACTTTGTCATTACCACTCCGGCTCCCCAAACACTTTACACAACTTCTCGACTCGCGGAAGCGACGGGAACAAGACGTGGCGTGTTCATTTCGTCCCTTACACAGTTCATTTCATTTAGAATATAATTATAACTATAACTGCCTCATTGGTCTATCGGTAGCAAGTGCTGCGTTAGGACCGAGAGGTCCCCGGTTCGAATCCGAGGTCGGGCAAAATTTGTGTGAGTTTTTCTGTTATGAACCGGAGTTAGGAAGTTGGCGGTTGAACGCTCGTGCCTCGGAAAGCACGTTAAGCCGGTGGTCCTGCGCCCGATCTCTCATCGGTCATGTTGGATTTCCGTCTCACCGAACTATGAGAGCAAGGGAATAGAGAGTGCACTTGTGTTTGCGCGCACACTTGTGCACTATAATATGTCCTGCGCACTTGGCTGATCTCAATTGAGATTGGCCGCCTGAAATCGGTCGGACGCCTTTATTTTTAATAGCCCTAGACTACTTACCTATTACTACTCACACACACATAAAAAACCGCATCAAAATCCGTTGTGTAGTTTTAAGTATTGAAGCATCCATAGGGACAGACAGACGCGGGAAGCGACTTTGATTATAGTTGACAACCCCATCAGGATTGCCAAGATGTGAGCTCATATCGAATAGTTTTAACTTTTCCGATTTGTAAATTTATTGGTTCCGTACCCAGGGTAAAACGGGATTATATTACTGATGCTGATATTTTCACAAAACAAAGTAAATATAGTTTTTGCTCTCTATGCCCAGCTCTACGTGTATATAAAAATTGTATGTATCCGAGTATATACCCGGTACTGCAATTAAAAGTACCTTTATAGTTCATGAAATATCATGACAAAGTGCAACACCGTCAAACCCTGAAAGATACATAACCTAAGTTTAAAAAAATATGAAACTGTTACATAGTACGTAGGACTAGAAACTGAGAAGGAAACTCGTCATAGCACTATGATTCGTATTTCAGCAAAGTGAATATGCAAAGGCAATTGAGATTTCATTTCGAACAGGACCATTTTGTTTGGAAACGCTAAATAGCCGAATAGGTTCATTCATTCTCTCTTTGTGCAGGATTATCCCAATTATGAAATGTGTGCTGTAAGCTAAATCTCCGAGCGTCCACTCGTTAAATTGGAAAAAATTAAGATAGCTGAACGCTTTATTTTGTTCAATTATCAATGCTGAAAATTATATCATCATTTAAAACGATATTTTCCGATCATTTAATCATCAGTCATGTTAGCATAGGAAGCGGAATTCTGTTTTTTCGTTAAGCTATTTGTTTTACGCTAAGCTATGCGTTCATTCAATATCATTCGTCTTTGTAAACTTGCCCAAAGAACAAACTATATATAACGTCACTCCAACAAACTGATTTCTTAGCTCCGAGATAAGAAAACTTAGTTTACGCTTTGTACCCCGATGTAGTCTGAACTTACCCCGAAGATACACGATCGTTTGAACTTGTTGTTGTTCCCGCAGTTTCATTGAAAAAATATGTTAAATTTCTTTCTAACTATTTATTTATTTTGACTAATTTTCGGTCGGCTCATTTGATACCCATATTAAGTGCATTAAAAATAAGAGTCACAAGATTACAGTCGAACATACAGTCGATTTAACATACCTGTCCTGAGTTTAATTATTTATTATTTATTTATTAAAAAGGTACACCAACGTCCAACAGTATACATATGAAAAAAAAAATAAGCATTGAAAAAGCTAGGGTCTTGCCATCAAGTACCTCCATTGAAGATCATGGGCTCATCTTGTGTTATGGCCACGCATCTACTCGTAAATAATAAAACCTCAAGTTTCTACTGAATACATTTGCATAGAGAATAATAATGAACATACTTTTCATACATTCATTATTCCCGTTATGCTAATGTAAATACGTAGTTTGTACAAATAGGTTAAGCCGGGTGGAAATGCACGCTGTTTTATGTAGATTTTTAATTGTCTATATGCTGCATTTAAGGCCCAAGCTGAAAACTAAAAATGAAATATCTTACCAACAACGAAGATATAACACGGCTTGCTCTTAAATAATCCTCTTACATTTAATGGTATAAGCTGTAAGTACATTGAGGAATAAGGTCTACATAAAAGTAGGAAGCGGCTCGGCTTACTACATAATACATTAAATGTATGATTTTAGACTTCATCAATTCGCTCGCGACCACGATTGGTGTAATCCAGTCGAAACGTCGGGCATTACTTAACTATGTAATTTGCTACTCCTAATATCGCGTGTAGACCCATAAAGACTAATTTTAGTATAATACATTGAAGATATACAATATATTATGATAACTATAAATATTATATACTATCGCACATTGACATAAAAATATATTTATGAACTAGTGGTCCCGGCGAATTTGATACCGCCAATACTATAAACCTTCCCTGGACTATCACGAACATTTTAAAACCAAAATTACCTAAATCGGTCCGGGCGTTCTCGAGTTTTAGTCAGACTAACGAACGGCAATTCATTTTTATTTATAAGAAAGAAGATTAAACGCTGGTGTCAAGTACTCATACCATGTTAACAATCGTATGTATCTATGACAAACACAAAAAGCTTCAAAGCTGCCAAATAGAGTTCAGAATATAAACCCCAAATTAAACTAGGTCACCAGCTTTATTAGATGTATACCTTAATGCTCCATCTAGGATTTCTAGTTTGCTGTAAATTACGACAGCAAATACTTAAAATACAGATTAACTTTAAATTGCTTTCTTAGTTCGAATTAGCGAGTGTTGGAACGTAGCAATTGTGGACAAATTAATATTAAATCGAAAAAGCATTAGTCCTATAAAAATCGGTTAAAATGAAGTAATGAGCATGGATAGTACGAATTCACAACTAGACAAAAAAGATACAAACTACAAAACGTGGCCCGCGAGCTTTAAAAGTAACGCTAGATTTCTTTCGTTTCTATGATAATTTCGAAAATACCTTTTTTATTTCTCTGGTAACACAAAAGAATGGAAGGTCCTTGTGCTTATCTATTCAAATGGATAGATAAGCTCAAGGCCGCCTGTCGTCATAATCTGATAAGCTCTTTAAACAGCGAACTGAACAATATTAAATCTTTTAAGGCGGATGTATCTTTTTTTAAATAGTTTTAAAAATTGCAAATCAAATGTCACTGGTCAACAGAGTGGGTAACGCAGAAATGACGATGATGTAATCATCATCGTCATCAATGAAACTGCATCAACGGGATCAACAGCAAGTTCAAACGATCGTGTATCTTCGGGGTAAGTTCAGACTACATCGGGGTACAAAGCGTGAACTAAGTTTTCTTATCTCGGAGCTAAGAAATCAGTGTGTTGGACTGACGTTATATATGGAGAATTTCAATTGTCATTTCTGGTATTAATCAGAAATGACAATTGAAATTCTCCATATACCTACGCACAAACCAAACAAAATACATAGATTAAAAGCTTCAGCATCAAACTCGCTGATCTCCCAACTGCGAGAACATTTTCATTCCATCATTTAGCAACTGCAACGTATTGCGTTTCTAACGATCGTCACATCATGCAAGTCATAATTGGAAATACCTGCCGTTAGCTGATACAAATTGGAAATGTGTCCGGTATTACTACACGAGTATTAACTGATAATTCGGGATCGCGGGGGATACATACGTTCTGCTTAGTTGTGGATGGATACTGGAATCAGAATGTCCAATGTAATGTGGATTCAGACACGAGCCCCATTAATCGTGAATTCTCGATGACCGAACGAGGTGTTATGCCATTTTCCGCATCAAGTATTTGAACTGTTTAGTATGATTTTGATTGCATGCAGTAATGTTGCCTGCGGTATTCGAAGCGGCACATTCATAATAATATCGGTATCTGTTAGAAATTAATTTCGAATAGAATCTGCTCCAATAGAACATTCTACAATAGCAATTAATTAAATCACAATTTCGTTATTCCACAATAAGTTGGTGGGACTTCTAATACCTATTATAATATGAATGAAATGAGTATTATAAGTAAGACACAAAACAATTGATTGTGAAATAACAGTATGTAAAGTGATCTTCTTCTTATCGTATGGTTGATGTAGGCCTCTGACACACTGTTGAAAAATCTCTCAGGTGTGCTGGTTTCCTCACGATGTTTTCCTTCACCGTTAAAGCGTTGAATGATGAAATATGAATTCAAATTTGAAAATCACATTGGTACCTGGCGGGGTTTGAACTGGCGACCTCTCGCATGGCAAGCAACGACCTTAACCACTCGGCCATCGACGCTTTTTTTAGTAAAGTGATTGAAACGCTATTGTATTTTTTACAACATATCAAGTTCCTGGAATTTACAAAGTTTATTTGTATTTTGCATCATTTATTAGCGTGACGTTTAGGTCATACTTCGTAAGAAAATACGTTAAATATATTGTCCCTGTACCCCAAAAAAGGTACTAAAGTAGAGTAGTAGATACCTGTGGATATAACAAAGAGAAAATATGTCATTATTGCCCATACCTTTCCGGATGAGACGATAGGAAACAAATAAAAACACGGTCGGAAACGCGCACGGCCGTCACGTCTCCTCACTTGGAATGCGATATAGGCGGAGACTTTCATCGCAAATATTTGTGCTTTTATCAACTATACAGATATATATTCCACTATATTTCGGCTCGCGACTCCCACCGCCTGAAGTCGTCCATCTCGTGAAAAATACCCTGTCAAAAGTAGCCTATGTATATCCTTCACAGAAATGGTTCATCCGATCCATAGGTATGTGGTATTCCGTAATTAGCACTTACTCAGCATGGCTGACTATAGGCAGGCTCAAGCCCACACACAGCTACTAGAAGCACTGTTGATAACAATTCCAGGATTTCTAATAAAAGTAACACAAATTCTTCACTTGCACACTTTTGTGCAATTGTGATTTCGTCATTCCTATGTACTTTTAATCTGTGACAACTTAAGCAAAACTGAGTAGGTGACCGTCGTAGGAAAGGTGCGTCCGTTTTTCAGAGGCAAAAGAGGCATTAGGAAGGGATAACAGCGCCTCCGAAACGATTCGATCAAAGCCGGATTACAGTTGAGGTTTAGGTACCTCCACTTTGTCCCTCCAACGCAATATGTTTCTATTTTTGGTATGGCAAAAAGCGTGCCACTAAAACATTTATTTTTCAAGGATCCGTAGGCTAAGGGTAAAAACGGGACCCTATTACTAATATTTCGCTATCTATCTGTGACCAGAGGCATATGAAATTTACACAAATAATGTATAATTGATAACTAGAGTTGGTAATACATTGAATGAAATGGGGGTTAATTTATTCCATATAACAAAAGAGATTTTCTAACCCTTTTTTGCCCGGTACAACGGCAACAGGTAGTCACTTGAAATATTATAAGGCGTCCGACCGATTGATGGAGATCACCAAACTGCCCAAGATATATTACAGTGCACAAGTGCACTCTCTGTTCCCTTACTCTCATGGTCCGGTGAGATGGCAATCTGACATGACCGATGACATGAGCTTTCTGAGGCACGGGCGTGCATCTGCCAACATTCTGACTCCTTACCGAGTAATTTCTAGTCAGAAAAACTCCCAAAAAATAACACTATAGAGTAAAATGTTTTTACCTAGTCAAACCCTTGTGCGCGAGTCCGACTCGCCCTTGGCCGGTTTTTTAATGTTTCCGAGCCACAAAATGTAAACAAGCCCTTATCGGATCGCTGGGTCATCCATCTGCGGAGTGTCTTTCTGTCAAGACCCTTTTTCCTCGAGAACGCGCGCGTAACAAATTAAAATTGATATTGGATGCAAATGTCTCTGGGCCTTAGAAGCTTTACAGATGTCAAACATTAAAAGCTTTATTTTTCGCTACACAATATTATGATGGTGATTACTTTTATAACGACGATTTAATATAGCTACTTTCGTTACACATAAGCTATTAATAACAATGTAAAACGTATAAAAATATCAATATTGCTTAATAAATTTTGCCTCTACTTTTGGTACTTTGTACATACTAAAAGCTTTGTCCTGTATTTTGCTACTGTTCACTATACTCGTACGAGTATGTATGTAAAAACATACATTTACAACAGATAAATGAAACGTATTGTATATTTGTAACCCGCTATGTGGAAGCGAGCTACACAAAGACCTCATTATTACGCTGACTAATTTACTTTTACTGAGTTTTCCAAAAATTCTTCATAATTTATTAATGCTTCTGGTATCCACAAATCAATTGTAATATTGATAGGCCTTTGAGAGCTCGAAGTCTTCTTTCTATTTTTTTTTCTCTGATGTCGAATCATGAAAGAACGTAAAAATTACACTTTTATGCACTACCAGTCCTATTACATTTTCATCAACATAATAAAGTGTAATAGATTACTTTTATCTCTAATCATTCATTTCTGGTCATGTTTTTTTTAACTTACATATCCATCACACAATTGCTCAAACAATTAAGGCGCATATAAATGCAATAGGCCCTCAAGCACAGAATCAATACTATGTGATGTTGTGTATTACTTACTAAAGCGGGAGGCTCTCTTGCTAATGCATATTCTGGCGTCCTAATTTTATTATTAATGGAGTAAGAACATTAGCGGACCAATATTATATTGTCACTAAAATTTCAATTTAAGATAAACGTGTTATAAGGTCCAAGACAAATATTAAATTGCAGTAACTATGATCTGCTTGTAATTAAATTAACATTTTTTTTTATTTGGTACTGGTTTTTTATTATGTTCGACGTTCGTATATATTTTAGTTCAAAAGGAATGAACATAATACCTATTCTAGACCTAATAATAATGTATGGCGAATGTACTACAATTTGAATCGAGGAGTGAACTTTTTTCTCCGCCGCAGAAAAATATCCGTCGTCTACGTAGGCCATAAAAGGTGACTGTGAGGTTTTATTTGACTATTTCATTGTGTTTATGTAAATATGCATTACAGCATTATTCTTTAAGCCGAACAGTAGGTATAAACGGGTGTTATGTATCTTATTATATACTAACTGTGCCCGCTTCGTTCGCTTGAGCTACAAGATTTTACATACAAAAGTTTTTTCCCAATAATTCCAGCTTAGTTGCATTAGGCATTTTGCAATATCCTATTGCAACTAAGCTTTACGTTTATTAGGGTACCTGCATGTTAAATTTCAAGCGTCTAACTTAAGAACTAATTCTCGTTCCCGTGGGAATTCCCGGAATTACTTTCTCAGCGGATGCCTCGGTCGTAACATGCCTGCCTGCATGCCAATTTAGCCCAATCCGTCCAGCGGTTTGGGTTGTGCGTTGATAGATCACTATGTCAGTCAGTCACCTTTGAGTTTTATATGTTTAGATTGTGCATTTCGTTTCCTTGATCACATGCATTATGATTGTTGCAGGTTCTGCAATCCCGAAACATTCTGCGAGCCAATAAGCTGCTGGGCAGCTTCAAACTCGACGTGGCCACCGTCTGGAGCCAACCTGGTACGTTATTTCAGTTTAAAGTAGGCGATGCATTATTCATGTCACCGCCTAACGAAATAACTAACTACAAAAAGTTCCCTGCTTTTGGTAATTTATATCAGAATTAGTTTAGTTAATGGATCGTTTGGACGTACTATCGTATTACTCTCTCTAACTCTACTATCGTATTAACTTTACAGAACGTTAAGCGTTTTGTAACGTTAATACGAAATTGACTTTGGATTGAGTCAAGTACTATTATGATTTGTTTATCTAGTTTCCGAGGAAATACCTTTTAAAGTCGACCAAAAAGATCCTGCGATCTGAGCCTAAGACAAAGCTTAGCTCAATCGGCTGTGGAAGGACCGAGCAGTGCTTTTTACAAACCCCTCCCGACTGGCCTGGTGCAACTGCATACAGCCTTAAAGCGCCATCTTGTATTTTTGTTTTATTTTCAAGAGTAAAATAAATACATTTATTTTCGCAGCTTAAGTTAAACATACATTACTTTTTAGTCTTTTGAGACTAGATTGTAATTTTGATGGCGTATTTATCCATAAGGAAATACATCATAAAAAAGTAGTTGCCATCCGTTGTTGACTAAGGTACACCAGGCCTCCCAATTACTAATTAACTACCAGACCCACAAGACTACACACAGACACACAGACAGAAGACAAGACAAGACAAACAGGCAAAGGGGCACGCACAGTGAGGACTTTGTATCACAGTATATAAATTTACCAACACTATTTCAGGTACTGGGTAATGGATGGATGTATACTTCACTCGGATCTTAGAATACTGCAACTTGTTTGAGTTTTACTTCAATAAATACAAACAAGCCCATACCAGAAACTCAAAAGACTCAAGTATTTGTCGCAAATTCTTGGCAAATATGCTTGCAGTAATAACTACTGCTGCCACAATAATTAAACTTCTAATTATTCACGGTGACCGATTAGCCGTCCCACTGCCTGACAAGATGTACGCCTACACAATACTTGCTCAGGCAAGTTTACTTGTATAGTTACATATATCAAGCAACGACAAAAGTCACAGACATTTCTTTATGGTATTATGAGCAAATCCTCCCCTGACCAATACATATTAACCACAATTGAAACACACATTTTTAATATTCATCACAATTGCAAACTTACTTTTTACTTATTTTACCTTCAAAAGTCATAAAATCTGTGGAAAATTTCTAACTTTACTAAGGTAAGGTCCTAATAATAAAAAGTAGTAGGGGTAAACAATACAAAGAAGTTGGGGTAAATATGTTTTGGTAATGTTGTTGAAAATAGTCAATAAGTTGGGAAATAGCTGTTCGTGATCTAAATCCTATTGGGTGGTGTAGAAATTCCAATTATTTGACTACAAAGGCACCGATGCCAAAGCCTAGACTAGGTACGGTATAAGCCACTGTATCCTTTAGACTCTATATTGTCTCTAAGCCGTAAGCTGCTTGAAATTTGCATCGTTCCTAGATTTCCCCCTTTGAATAACTATACTCTAAGGTAAACAATACCTCCGCTTTATTATTTTCAGTATAGTGGTAGACAATACATTCTGTTGTGATTACTTTCTTCCGATAATCCCTTAAGACCCAGTTACTTGGATAGAAGAAGTTTTCTCCAGACACGAGATGGAAACACAGTCATAAGTATTCTACCTTATATGAGGAACCTGCAATCGGATTTGCTCTAGGGACTTTATTACAATATTTTCGCTACATACCTACAGTTAGAGCTGGCACGCTTAAATATTCACAGGCATGCGAATCTCCGGTCACTAGTTTCCGTTTAGTGTAGCCGCGGGATCGGCCATTTTCCGTAGGCCGTATCGAAATACTGGTTGGTGTTAGCCTGCCGATGTTTGTTACTGTTGCTAACATCGATGCTACAACGCGTATTACAAATTGAAGGTCAAATGGAACTAGTGGTAGGTACATTATTCCCCATCATTTCTACGACAACTGCATTGTAGAAAAAAGTAACACCTTCATCGCGGCTAGTGCAAGCAATTTTAGCACTTAAAATATAAATAAACTACATTTTAATCGAACAATCAAAAGTGTGTGCCGGGACAACGCAGAAGTGAATAAAAAATTTGCTTGTATTTCAACTTTAAGTTACACGTGTGTGTTAAGAACAATAATGGAAAACTTTTTATAAGTATAGTTTAAAATCTATGAACACAAAAAACAATACGATTTAAGACTCTAGATCAGATTTGCTATTGCCCGGCTAAATTAGCCGCTACGGTGAGGATTTTTATTTCTGCCTTTGTCAATCTACGTCTTGTAGAGCAGGAAAGTTAATATTCGTCGTAGCCCGCTACAGCATTAACAAAAGCGGAGAGAAAGCCACTTTCAATGTTGAATAAAATGAAACTTGAAAGTTGGTCCTCTCATACTAAAGAATTTAATATCGAACTGGGTTTCCAAAGTAGAGCCTTAAAGGACAGCTTAGGACGAACCATCGATCTAGGAATTCGGAAACGGCGACTTATACTGACTTATACTTTGATATACCTTGATCTATAGCTTTCAGGGATAGAAATTCAGTGTAGAGTCACGTTTGGGTGGAATAGCCTTAGGATTTGCGTGTTCGTGCCGGAAACAGTGTGATTTGCCCAGTTGACATATCGGACTAGGTAAATTAGTTTCGCATGAACGCAGAATTATCGTGCATATCGTATTCAATTAGAAATATCATGATGTATAATTGGATTGGCATTTGCAAACATCATTCCCAGATGCTGAGCATTGCAAATATCGTAGCTGAATACTCTCTCTAAAACAATATAATTATGTAGAAACTCAATAATCCAGTTAGCGTAATTGAAATGGAATGAATATGTAGATAAAATTGCTTCATCCTTTATTTAATTAAACCATGAATTGGTTCGAAACTATGATTACGGGATAATTGGAATTTCAACGATTAATACGGCAAGGTAGAAATCATGAAACTTTTTAATTATTTTGGTAAACAGAGGAATGAGGATGAAATATCGGAGTGTTTACTTTATCATTCGCTGTTTTCCAATATAGGGAGGGCTAGATAGTAAAACTAAATCATAACTTTATATCTTCAGATTCATGAGAAAAGTTATCTAGGTATTCCATTTGGTGATCGCGCCTATTCCAATTATTTTTCAATTTGCTAAAATTATCTTTGATAATACAATTGTAAGACAAAGTCTCTCAGTCTGCGTAATGACGATTAAATTCGTTTGTATCAAGGAAGTTGAGTAATTATGCCGTGGCTATGGATTTGTATCTCACCCTAGCGAGGGCCGCAATTTATCCGAATCGGAGTCCCTCAAAGGTTTCCGGGAAAACATCATTCTGTAGTTTGTGTTCAATTTTGCGCTTGTGTATCGCAGCGAACAAACATTACACGTACCCTCTTATCACTGGGCATTTATTCGGCTTGAATACGTGTTGCCCAAAATTTTCAGCGCATTTTCCGGGTTTGTTTATACCATGAGCGTATTAACATTCACAAAGATAGAGCAGAAGTATTAAAATGTTTAATTTGTTAAAAATAATATGATGTTTAATATAAAAAATTAAAGGTTGATAAAAAATATACCACATAATTTTGTGTATGTTTACACAGGCTGAACAAACACGATTCAGCAATAAAGTGGAAGCTCTGAATAATCATTTACTCATACGCAAACCAGAGCGTACTAAAAAATATAATAATGTTTGCCTTTTGCTGGAAATCCAATGGGGATATCGTAATAATACAATGGAATAGACTGTAACTTTTTTTGCTTTCATCATTTTATTAATTGCGTATCCAATGTCAGAGATCCGATTATAAATACATACGTACATACATAAAATCACGCCTTTTTCCCAGAGGGGTAGGCAGAGAACACTTCCAGCGATCCACTTTTCCCCTCTGTGGGAAACGTGACGTGGCGGGTTGTGGACCACGTCGCCGCCATTACGCCTTGTGCATTGTTTTAACAAGGTCATTGCGTTTCCACGAGTAATTCTTATAAATAAGAGGTCTTAAAAGATCTAAGCTCATTCTTTTATCACTTTTTCGCAATTAGTATAAGGGACTGCATAAGTAAACCCTTTGCTTTAGGGTTTGTTGATTAATGGAGCCGCCTTAGCTTCCCGGCGGGTAATTGTGTCAATAGGCTCGTTCCCAAGGGCAAACAAGCCGAATAATAATGAAGCAGTCGGTTTGCCCTCTTGCTACCGATCTTGTTGCATATTTTATTATTACGTGAAGACAGTACGGATATTTATAATAGGCGTGACGACTGGGTCAAAATCTAATTATTCTATTTAGTCCGTAAGTTAGTTTTTACAAAAATATGGGACACATATTTTTTTGTTTTTCAATTGATTGAAAAATGACAAAATTATAGCTTATCAAACTTCTGGAGTGGGGACTTGTGACGTCACGGCTAGGTAAAAATTGTACCATAACGTGACGTCATACGAAACTTCTAAGCACTATATCTTCATAATTTCTTGTTTGTGAAACAAAATAAAAAATACGAGTACAATATTTTTAAATAATCTAAATAACGGACTAATTATTTTTACATGCTTTTTTTTTTAGTCGTCTCGACTATTTGTGGCACAAAGAAAATATATGTAAAGATTTATCGCTATCTGTCAAATATCATTATACTACATAAATTCATGAAACGCAATTAATTTGAAATTACTGTGTGTATATAGAGTATAAAAGCTGCTTAAACAATTTATTAATGTGTAATTTTTAATAACATTGTGCTAATATAGAGTTATATTAGAGGTTATATTATATAGAGTTTTATTTAGGCGATTTCTTATCCATTTTTCGTTATTGACTGGACAAGATAAGTACATGGTTATAAGTTAGTAGGTACCTGACAGTTTGAATAACAAATAAAATAAAGTCAAAGCATTACCCAACATGAATGAATAAAACTGGTGTTAGTAGCCTCATCTTCTCGGGTTAAGCCGTAAAGGGGTAATTTTTAATTCAAACCCAAACATATATAATCTTCTCAACCAAATGTTGAATTGAGTTAGGTCGCTCGGTCCTTTTTTCTTGGAAATCTAATAATTTCAAATTGCTTATACAGTGTTTAACATATTAAAGATATTTATGGTTTATTAGTGAATGATTAAGCCTTAGTATTGTAACTGGACTAGTTAGGACACATTATAAAACTAAGTCGCTTTCTCTGTCCCTATATGACCTACGCATCGGCTTTGGATGCGGTTTTTTAATTCTTCTTATCGTATGGTTGATGAACAACCTAGTATCAGAGTTTAAACCGCCCGTAGGCCTCTGACAAAACGTGTAGGCGGTTTATAGAGAAGTAATAGATAGAGGGATTCAAGAGAAAAAATTCTTATGTACTTAAAATTTACACGAAGCGAAGTGGGCGTGGGTCACTAGCAAAACAATTGAATCAACTAATACAGACATACACACAGGATAGATGAATGGACATAAATTAGGAACCTGAGAAAGGGCATAGGCAAGAGACTTTTAAATCATGCGGTTACTACGCTAAGCAGATATTTGTACCGATATTTATATATATATTTATATTATTGATCATTGATTTAGTCTTTGGACGCACGGTGATGGATAAATATAATATTTAACTAGGTATTTGAATTAGATACAATCAAGGACAGTACATTGTGTTTATTGTACTAAGTATTGTTTGTTTCATTTTCTTCTTTCGTCATCGGCCATAAAGCATTCGATTTCCTTTTATATATTTTTAGCGAAATATGTCTTACTTTATTTACCATAAATTCCCACGAATCCAGAGAGGTTTGTACGTTACAACTTTTTCAACCCTAATAAATTTACATTGATTACCTACACAAAGCCAACCTTTTTGCTAATATTTATGAGTCATGTCCAACCAGTAACCCGCTAGGCCGAACTTGTGAATATTCGCGGGCGGTTGCTGGCAAGCTTACTTTATATGTATGGGCAATATGTAACTTAGACATAGCAGAAACTTTAAAAAATACGTTAATTAACAGGTCGAAATGACATTTCAAGAACAGAAAAAGACATTCTAAAAGACATATCTATTATCTTTACTAAGGTTAGGTGGGAACCTTTAAAATCGTAAAGTCTTTATTTCAACCTATCACATTATTCATCACAACTATTATTAATCTTATTAATAATAATGATTTTATAAGGGCAAAGCTAATAAGCACAAGACTACTTTGCATATAAAACTTAATAAAGTCACTTTAAATAAGTCTCAAATAAAATTCCATTACATCTGATAGAAAAATTTCGGCAACAATTCAATCAACCTGAATATACTCAGATCAAACACAACACTAATTCAACGGAATCCCCTTGAACGATTCCAAGGATTATCCCGGTAAGCTCACATTTCCCGTGTTTAGTCACGGTACACGTGAATAATAAATAAAAATCATAAACGGATAACGGCATTGTACGTCAAAATAAATAATGGCTAAATGGAAACAAAATAATTTATGAGGTGTACCGGGTTTTTACCTGTTTTGAAATGTGGGGTTGACCCACTTATTGTAACAATCTCACTGTTTCTAATAGCGTTTTACATACATAAATGGGACTGTTATAGCTGTTTCAGGGAATAAGGCTAAAAGAAACATATACATTTTTACTAAATTATGGATTCGTTTTTGAACGTAGAAGATTCGTGTACCTACTTCCAGTAGGTAATCTTTATTCTGTAGGTACAATAGCAACATATGTATGAAGACGTACTGATCCAACCCACAACCGAGAAATCCCTGTAGCAACCACAATCCAAAATTCAGCCCGACACGCCTATTTATTCCATAAATAACAATGACGAATAGTCATTTATGTCCTGTTAGGCGGATTAGTGAAGATTCCGGCGATTCCAACAAACGCATCAATCACCTGATTGGGAAACATTCCTTAGGGACGTTCGCGAGATTACTGGAAATCTAGCCAAGGAAGAACTTAGAGCATAAAATCGAATCGAATTTCGGATACGTCACTCGTACCCAATAAAGATTAATCGACTAGTCGAATGCACACACATTACCTTTTCTTCACATCACAGACCGGTTCAAATTTGAAAAACACATTGGTACCTGGCGGGGTTTGAACTGGCGACCTCTCGCATGGCAAGCAACGACCTTAACCACTCGGCCATCGACGCTTTTTATTCATTTTTATTTATTTATTCATATGTACCATCATTCGACGCTTTAACGGTGAAGGAAAACATCGTGAGGAAACCAGCACACCTGAGAAATTTTTCAACGGTGTGTGAAGCCATGTCAGAGGCCTACGGGCGGCTTAAAAACTCTGACACCAGGTTGTTTATCAACCTTATCGTATGATAAGAAGAAGAAGACAGACCGGTTAAACTGCAATCAACTGTTATTGCAATCGGGCGCAGGACTAAGGGATTAAGTGTTTTCAAAAGTGTATTAGTACATCCAGCAAAACGTTACACAGATATCGCCTAACCAGAGACAGAGAGAGGTGGGAGAATGGATAGACACAGATAACTCGCTCGTCGACCATCCATACCGCTTTCTAATTAGCAATGGTTGAAAAAAAAAACACACACCTATATATATGTGATGTACATACGTATTTATTTGCGTTTTATATATACGTATATAAAGCACTGCCATCCGGCAAGTGTAAAAGTACAAAGGGAAATCAGTGGTTCGTTAGCAATATATTGTTTCCGTTTGTGAGAGGAAAACAAATGTTGCCGCTTTATCGAAAGAGTTTCGACGCTGGGAAAATATTACTTTTGTTACAATATTTGAAAGCTCATTCGTTTGATAACTAAGTGTTTTTGTAGAAAAGTAGGGATAAATCCTTACCTATAAATTCCAGACAAACAAGGTCAACAAAATAAGGTCAACAAAACAAATAAGATTTTAGGCGCCACAACTTACAGTGTGCTATAAATTAGATACATAATATATGTTACTGAGTATCAGAACTTGACATCAAGACAATACTAATTTATTTCAGAATAGCCAAACCAATTAAATATTTTACTCCTTAGATTACGATGAGAAGGATCTAAATTAAACATTAGTTCAATTGAGGGAAATTTTGAACTGCAGGCCCCTAAATTATTTAATCTCTGAATATACCTTAATGAGTGTTTTGATTAGAAGCTAAATCAAAATCATTTAACCTTTATTATGGTTCCGTACTTGAAGGCTAAATCGGAACCCCGTTACTTAGATTCTGCCGTCCGTTCTAATATTTAAATGTCAAGATTAGACACATTGTAGAACTGAACACATTAAACTGACTCGTGATGATTCCGCTTGCAAAAGTGCCAAAATATCGGGAATTCAAAAAACGCTTACGTTACGTAGGTACGTTACTTTAACGTACGTAATAAGTTACGTACGAACTTTTGCGCAAGTCCCAGTTTCCTTTTTCACTAACTCAATAACGACGCCGCCTGGTGTGCCAAAAAACGACATTCAACACTCGCTTCGATTGGAGTCAAAATGTCCGGATCAAAGGCTAACCTGAAATAAAAAAAGCATACTCCATTTCATGTATGCCTATTTGATACTGCATCGACCTACGAAACCAGTGACGGTACGAATACAGTGAGCTACACGCCAACGAACAAGTCATATCCACGCCGCTGGACGGGTCCTGACGTGTTCTGCAAATTTGTTCTACAAAGGGCAGATTGGCGTCGACATTCTACGCACATAGCAGGTACAACACTTCGCTATCGTAACCGAACTCTACCTGCAAAACCGATAAATCCAAAACCCAATCGAACTTAAGTAATTACGAGCACGCTTAACAAAGATATGAAAATTAGT
This sequence comes from Maruca vitrata, assembly GCA_039566165.1. Lineage (NCBI taxonomy): Eukaryota > Metazoa > Arthropoda > Insecta > Lepidoptera > Crambidae > Maruca > Maruca vitrata. The sequence continues at coordinate 15,444,368 of CM076911.1, read as the reverse complement.
TTTTGCTCATGGTTTATTGAGTACTAATTTAAAACTATTTGAAAATAATATTGTCTATCATTTGCGCGAACACTACACATTTGAAATGTTGTGAGTTCTGTGTGCGTAAACCGGAACGCACAAAATATTTCACCAAAAGGCGTTAGTGATTAAACTTTCTTTTGAAGACAACTTTCATCTTTAGTCTCGCCCGTGACCACGAGAGCTGTAAAGAGCTCGAAAGTAATTATGTTTAGAATAACAATACACGCGAGTTCAATCCTTAAAATTAGTTTTATTCCATTTGAAATTGTTCACCTTATATCAGGGCCAGTATTGTCTTTGCCTGGCCAACCCGTCCGTATTCGGGTAAATGGCTATGTTACTTACGCTACGCGTAAATTAATATACCGGACATGTCTGGGCCATTACTAAAGGTTAGAGGATTAAGGTTGTATAACAGAGTTAAGGCATATCCTCTCGTTCGTAACTAGGTTAAGTATAGTGGAACTTAGCTCCCGAGTAAGCGTACGATTTACCAAATAAATACATATCATTACGGAATCAAGTTCATGCTAACTTATCATATAATTTTTATCTATTTTGTAAGACGTAATAATTTTATACCCGTTTTATAATGTTTTTCATTAAGCACCATCTAACGTAGGGTCTTATTTCGGTACTCCAAAGCCTTAATTTAATGGTGCGATGATCTAAGAGACAATGTGCATGGGAGAATTCTCATAGCTTGCACTAGACGCTTGGCAGCAGCAATAGCTTAACTGCCTATTTACTCGAATGCATAAAACAGTTACAGCGAATGTTGGGCGTAACATTGATGCTACGGCGTGGTGGCCGTAGCACGCTACGACGATTCTTCTGCTACTACTCTGCTCCGCGAGACGTAGACTGACAGAGTAACAAATAAAAAAGTATGCCGTAGTCCGCTAATGAAGCTGTACCACAAGGAAATTCAATTGTGTTAACAACTGTATACCATACTAACCATACTAAGTGCGTTTCTTTTTCCTAACTGACATACAATGTTGGCTTGGCGTAACCTCGTCATCATCACCGGACTTGCGGGGGAGCGGCTGGCTCTCACCCCTGAAGTTAAGTGTGCGTTAAGCTTATCAGTGAACAATGAGGTTTTTCTTTTATCAGATCGTCAGTTCTACCACAAGTGGGCGCTGCTGACGGACCCTGACGATGTGGCCGCCGGCGCCAAGGGCTACCTCAAATGCGACATTAGTGTCATCGGCAAAGGGGACACCATCAAGATCCCACCGAAGAGCGAGAAGGATGAAGACGACATTGAAGCGTAAGTCCCCTTCACAGTCCTTGGTCCATTTGATCTTCACTTGAGTGCGAGAAACACCAAAAGAAAGATTTGAAGTTGTGATTTTCTCACCTTAACTCACAAAGCCTTACCTTAAAAACAGCAAAGTGAGATAAATTATGAAACTCTTTTTATACATACGGAAAAATCACAAATAATATTTTTATCAAACTGTGAATACTTTGAAATAAATAATTTTTATGTCTTTTTACTTTCGCCTTACCTGTTACCTATGCTGCCATAACTTAAATTCTTGCATATAGCATCAAACTATTATTTCATGTAAACAGCGAAGCTAACGCGCGGTGTAGCAGCATAATTAATGTCCGACGCAACGATTCGATTGGATTGCACTAATCATTGGTCACCGTTCCTCCTATAATATTCGATTACCTGGCTACATTAGTTCCAACGTATATATTCGGTAGGTAGGTCGTTGCTTGCCATGCGAGAGGTCGCCAGTTCAAACCCCGCCAGGTACCAATGTATTTTTCAATTTTGAAATTCATATGTACCATCATTCGACGCTTTAACGGTGAAGGAAAACATCGTGAGGAAACCTGCACACCTAAGAAGAAATTCTAAGGTTGTGGTCGACCTACCCGCACTTGGCCAGCGTGGTCGACTAAGGTCTTATCGCCCTAGTTTAGGGTAGGCCTGTGCCCCAGCAGTGGGGACTTATATGGGCTGATGATGATGAGGATATATTCGATTTTAACGTTACCAAAGCTTAATACTATTTATCGTACAATTGTTCTAAAATGCCAGCGGTATCAATTGGTACTCCCCTAACAACACAACACATCACTGCGTTGTCGAAACCAAACAAATCGATCACCTGCAGTCGTATAGTCGCAGCCATCATCTGCGATACATCCGCCATCCCCCGGGACCGGACGTTAGCCGCCAAATCGTGTTGTGCTCTATTTGCGTACCTAACCCTTTGTGACAGATAACTGTGAACCAAATATGACACGTGTGCCAACTGCTAAACGGACCAAAATCCTAAACACATGAGCTAGGCGACTGAATAGCTGTGATTGAGGCATTATGCATGTCCAGCCGTGTCCGTGATGTGATAAGAATTACCTTTGTGTGGAGATCTATATTCGTGCGAATGTAGCTTGAGTGTGGACAGGCTTTAAATTTCTAGATCTTTACTAATGAGAACCTCCTGAAAGATGGACGATCTTATATTAAGAGAGCGTTAAATTACTTCCAACGTGGTTTATCCAACTAATCACATGAGGCGAACCGTCCCAGCTATATGTAATTGTACTGTAAGGATTCCTAGGTCATAATATGAAACCTAATGAATGCTCCTTTGTCATTTTATAGTGAAATAACGTTCTGACACGAATAATGGCTAGTCTCAGCTTACATTTCTCTTGCCATTATCTCTTGAGGATGTACTCGTAAGTCTGGGAAGATATATAACACCACATAATTATGTAATTAAACCTTAATGCCAGCCTAAAACACGGTTTGTAATTCACTAGCGTTACGAATTTTCTCTAAACCCAAATTTTGTTCATATTTTGTTTAATCCAGAGCACCTGGATAACATTTGCAATTGTATTATCACCTGACCGTATATTTGACAATCATTAATAAATAACCTGACAGCAAATCATTCCACCGAAAACGTACAGTTCTATGTATCTACCTGTATTCATTGTGGTTTCCGGTAGGTACAGGAACTACGCAATCTTACTCTTGTAACTAAATATGGTTGGTCGGTTGGAACCCACGAATGTAGAGCTCTGTCTAACCACAAGCAACATCGTGTACTCTATTACTACATACTTAATAGGCACAACATTGGCTATATTTCCGTGTATAATTGTACCATTCAGCTAGACGTAAAAGTTTGAATTCGGGTATTGATTTTCTAAAATTAATAATGTCAACTCCCAAATGTGTATTGTTACCCACTGTAAGGTTAAGACGGCCTTTGGAAGAACTCTTGGACAACAAACAAAAACGTTCAATAATTTCAAACGCACAGGGACGCGGGTAATCAAAAGTGTAACTCTGTTACCTACTTGCTGTTTGCCCGCATGTATTTTGTTCAGGTTTTCAACGTAATTTATTATGGGAATTGCCATGGGGTGGGTTAAATACGGTCGGAATGAAACTACGCGTATGCCCCTCTCTCTAGAGGTTAAAACTTTGCGGATTACTTTATGGGAGTTATTTTGAGAAGTTCAGATGTCAACGCACTCCCAGGCATCACCTCGAATGAGCGTCGGCTTTCATTTAAGATTTCGTTACATTAAACTAAAGTAATTCACACCATGTATCCACGTCATCTAATCTAAGTTCTTGCGTATAAATCCTACAAGAAACTTTTAGTAATATACCTAAATACACGTACGCATATAACATTACTCTTGTGAGTTACAGCTGCACATGTAAACAATGAAATAAAGTACACAATGTTATTGTTATATGATTTTTGGCAATAGTTAGAGTAGATTATGACTAAGCATCGTTTGGTACAATATTTCTAATGGATGATCCATTAGATGAAAGAAACTGTACAACACCGTATTAAAATAATTTTGAAAAATTAACACGTTGCATTCTGCAAGTTTCTGTTGTTTTAACGAAACTAAATCACTCAAATAACGTATTAGCAAAGAGTGGCCTAAAATAAAAATGTTGTGTACTAACAAATTGGAGTTTAATGCACAGTTTAATAACTTTTCATGAAATAAAGACTTGTAAAATATGAATATTTAGGTGTTGGATGAAACAGATGTGGGTTGAATTTAGCAAATTTGTATGTAATGAAGCTCTTATGCCTATTCACAGCCAGGGTTGCCAGCGCTCGATTGCAACTGGAAAATATAATATGAACAACAATGAAAATACAATTTTGTCATTTACGTAAATATTAGCGTTCAGTGCACCAGTCATCGCTGAATAAATAAAAAGTTAACATCCATCATTAATATTTTGATTTAAATTAATTTTCGTTTCCTAAATAAAAGCCTGACGGCCGTACTTTTTCAGTACTCTTAGTTATAAAAATAATCATGTAATTTCATACTATAACGATGACTTCTGGTGGTGGTTTGGATTTCGTGATGGAAATATTAAGGTTTCTCTTCACACGAAAAAAATTACAAATTAATAACGACTCCTTAATTAGCTACGCCAAAACAATTTTTATGACGCTTTTCACTCTTAATAAGGATAACTTTACCAATCAAAAATTTGCCGTATTATTTAGGGCTCTGAACGTAAAAAAAAACCGGAAACCGTAACGATTCCATTTTTTCCATAATAATTACTTAGATGGCCGTACGTCTGTCTGTCTTTTGGTTTCACGTTCTACTACAATTGCATGTGGACAAAGGGATTTCATGCGTAATTACTAGACCTAATTACCAACATGTTATGTACCCCTGATTAGTTTCTGCATAGAAGTGACAGCGGCTGTCAGCGGGCTTATTAGACCCACATTCTGTTGATTAGAGAGGTAGTAACTAGTAAGTAGGGACTAGACAACCCTAGCCTGGGCTCAGGGCCTCGGGGACTGACCCCGGAAAACAATTTCATCTTTATTCACCCCATTTGGAGGTTATGTTTTTTAGAGATGTTTTCATTCATTTATCTTTTATGCCCGCCGTGAAACACGGCTAGCTTTATTGGCGGGTTGGGACGGTGTTATGCGTCCGCTTGATTTATGTCCGTTGGGTATATTTTTAATTGTAATTTGCACTTTCCGTACGTATACATCTAACGAGGAAAAAGAGGAAGCAATGATTTTTAATAGAATGAATAATTTCCATCAATCCGTCAGCATTAATCTTATGACATCTTTATGAATATAAAAAGCATGGCAAATATTTTCTCATAGCAGTGCCCGCGCCTTCATTCGCGTGAACTACAGAATGTTGAATTTTTTATAACTTAAAAGTAGTCGTATAAATAAAAGTCCCGTCAAAATCTTTTCTGCCATTTAAAACAAAATCATTTTGGTTTATATCATCATCAGTCGTTTACCGTGTAATAAATAAGTATATTACACAACATCACATTTCGCACTTGTTTTAATCAGAACAGTGGTATTGACTTAAATATTTAAATAGCATAACCAGACACGGGGCAAACATCGATATTCACCACAGAAATATTTGTGCTGAGTGGGAATAGAACCCACGACTCATTATGTGGTCTGTGAATTGGGATAAAAAGGCCAAGTGCACGACAGACTCGCACAGCGCGATTTCTTTTTAGAATTCTCTGTGTTTTAGGACGTTGCTTTATTCTAAATTTTGAGATTCTGAGTTCTTCGCAGATTGTGGTTCCCTTTGCGAGTGTCGAAATTTGGCAGCATAAATGGCTGTTTCTTTTGATTGTGTTGGCTCAGATGAAGGGACAGTAGACCTGAGTATTTTATGTTACTTTTAGTTTGATATTTCCTCCTTGATGTTTGGTTATTCTTTTCGACGTACGAAATCCTAATATCTAAGTTTATAGTGAACAGCTTCCTCACATTGAACAGATCATCTCCAAGTAATCTTAATTGTTCATGATGAACAATTAAGATTACTTCATCGATCAAAGTGAAATATAGGACGACCTATTCCAAAGCCAGGTAGCAGTCTTTATGGTAGGAGAGGGAAAAAGCGTCGATGGCCGAGTGGTTTAGGTCGTTGCTTGCTATGCAAGAGGTTGCCTGTTCAAACACCGCCACGTACCACTGTGTTTTTCAAGTTTTAAATTCATACCTATGTATGATTATTCGACGCTTTAACGGTGAAGAAAAATATCGTGAGGAAACGCACACTGCACACCTACGAAGACATTTTAGGGTGTGTAGTCAACCAACCCGCCCTTGGCCAGCATGGTTGACCTAGGCCCTATCGCCCCAGTTTAGGATAGGCCCGTGCCCCAGCAGTGGTGACATAATATATGGGCTAATAATGATGATATTTGGATATACTGTGTGCTTGAATCATGTTCTTTCTTAATCCCCGGCAAACCCCTCATTTACTCCTTTCGAATTTAAAGCTTTACCAAATAAAATATGCTGATGCTATACTTTTATATAGAATTTTCATATTATTTTTTGAAATCGATATTGAATTGGTTTAATTTGATTGAATATTTAATAGGTTGGTGCATACAATGTATTAATCTTATTGTGATAATCTCTTCCTTTTTTCTGATACCAAACCCTTGAGGATTATATCAATGTATTTTTTGACAACCAACCATCTTCAATTCAGTAATTATGGAAATTTAAATGCTTTCGTAAAAATTTACAGCATAAAAATATGTCAATTAGATGTCACTATTTTGTTAAATTAAAATAGAAAAAATGCAACAATTAGAATATTGTCGATACATGTTGTCGATTCAGAACCCTTCTGGTAATTTACGTAATTTAATGGCACTCGAAATTTATCAATTCCAAAAGACAAACTTCACTTATTTGACGAATGGTATACCTACCTACATACAGACTTTCCCATAATATAATATCAAAGTAATACGTAAAGCACAGTGCCATCTTTTGAAAAACCAAAAAACTTATCACGTACTCATGTTATATCAAACTTGACAGCATTTATGGCATGCTGTACAAAGCACGATGCCATCTATAAGTCATAATATGAACAATCATGCCCCAATTTTAAAGGCAAATTTTTATACGAATTAAAAATATTGAAAATAACGGTTTAATTTTGAAGTTCTTTTTAAATTCACCTGCATCGCATGATTTCATGATTTTTTCAAATAAAAAAGGTGAAGCAAAAATATCAGTTTAAAAAAGTGGTACCACCAAGATTTGAACTTACGACACTTATACTTTTCGCAGCGCATGCGATATAAGGATTTTTACATCTTGCGTGACATATTTGGGTTTTCCGTACGGATCCCTACTTTTTTTGAAAATGTAATATAGCCTATAACCTTCCTCGATAAATGGGCTATCCAACACTGAAAGAATTTTTTAAATCGGACCAGTGGATCCTGAGATTAGCGCGTTCAAACAAACAAACAAACAAACAAACAAACAAACTCTTCAGCTTTATAATATTAGTATAGATTGTAACGAAACAATGAGAAAATATTCGCCATACTTTAACAGTTCAAACTTAGTATATTAAGTTAAATATTTCGTAGGACATCAGGTTTAGGGGTGAGAGCCATTCACTTCCCCGCAAGTCCGGTGATGATGACAAGGCTACTAGCAATCATCGTAAGTCAGTTAGGAGAATTAAAGGAAAAAAGGTACATCAGGAATGCTGTAATTTATAAATTAATTTCTCCTAGGAACCTGTTACTGCCGGATGGTGTGCCCATCGAGCGCCAGCGCGCTAGATTCATCGTGAAGATCTACAAAGCTGACGGTCTACCCAAGATGAACTATTCCATCTTGGCCAACGTGAAAAGGGCGTTCACCGGCGAGAACCAGGACCTAGTAGACCCATACGTCCAAGTGTGCTTCGCCGGGATGACTGTAAGTAAACTTCCTAATACGGCAGCCACATTATGTCATTTCTTCTACCTTACATTGCTAACATAGGCGAACCCAGGCGGCCCTTGATCAGGGCCAGGCTAGGGCCAAAGCAAATCTAAAGCAGATTTTAGGTTCTGGCACTAGCTGTTGTACTAGTATTCTGTTAATTTTATAAAAATAGACAAAAAATTAATCAATAAACGCCGTGTTTATATAATTCTTTCGATAAACGTTTTCCAAACGTTAGATTTTTTCTTATTCATTTGAATATTACTTACACATTATTCTGAGAACTTTAAATCGACTCACTTAGCAGAGTGATAAATGGATTCGTTATTTTTTTCAGGGATGCACTTCAGTGAAGAAAAGTAGCTACACTCCAGTGTGGAACGAGCAGATAGTGTTCAATGAGATGTTCCCCCCGCTGTGCCAGCGCATCAAGATCCAGCTCAGGGACAACGACCCGGTGCACCCTAGTGTCATCGGGACGCACTTCATTGACTTGAAATCCATCTCAAACGACGGAGAAAGGGGCAAGTATATTCGACATTTCTTACGACAGATACCTATTACAAGAATCAAAAACAACAACGCAACAAATTAGGCTCCGACAGGATGAAAATAAGCTGCTTAATCTAATATAGATCTAGTTACAATGTCTAAGGGAATTTCTGGTGATATTTTTCTAATGTAGGTAAAAAAAGTTATCTTTTTGTTAGATCCATCATACTCGTAAACCTGTAGGTATAACGTGACAACATTTTTAATCCTTACATTTAATTTAGTATCGAAATTATTTAAGTCAAGCGTAAAAAGTTATCGAAGTTGCATCATTTTAAACACCTATAGGTATTAAAAATAAACAAAATGGGCAGAAGATAATGAACTAATTGGAAATGAGTCAAGAAACTTCCATGCTTAATGAATGATTCTAAGGTAACCTTTGCAGGATTCCTACCAACGTTTGGACCTGCCTATGTCCACCTTTACGGTTCCACGCGAGATTACAGCCTGCTGGACCAACATGCGAACCTCAATACCGGAATGGGCGAAGGCGTATCTTACCGTGCAAGGTAATAAGGCTATGGAAAAAAACACCTTGCTATCTTCCATGAGTATTATTGTCAGCGCACTTGAGTGCCCGATATACATACCTAATTGAAAAATGCAGAAATACTCGATATACACACTCATACAACATACGTACCTACAGAACATCTAAACTTAAGTGTCACCAAGCAAGCACTAAGATCCAAAAGGGCCTAAGGAAAACCATAGGCCCACAATTTGTAACGCAGACGCGAGGTGCAGTATTAACAAAACTGACTCGTCGCGTGGAAAATAACGTATATTCGTATTACAGAATCCTCATCTCGATTCGTACCGAAATCACGGACAGCATCGAATGCCCAGCCTCCGAGGTGGAGGTGGAGCCGGTTCCGCCGATCAGCGAGCCCAGTTTTGAGAAGAACGAGGAGTTCTTCCTCTTTTCGAGCGTGTTCGACGCGAACATGATAGACAAGCGGCTGGTGGACAAACCCCTGCAGTTTGAGTTGAGCATCGGAAATGCTGGCAACTCTTTGGACGGACACAACGAGTCGTTAAAGCGTCCACAAGATCTGGAGACTGATGAACTTGGTAAGTATGCTGTATGCCTTGTATAGTCAGGTTCACTTGGTTCTAGTAATCCTGGGCATTAAGGGGCATATTATCAGGGACTTGAAAATTATCTGCAATCAGCTTAGTCGACGCTGTTAAGCGCTGGTGCGACACGAAATTGTGATCGTAGTATAGTCTTTATTTACACACAACAGTTTTGCTTCGATTCGGCAGCAGTTCGATACGAAACCTATAAATTGAAGCGGCCTTAGTTTGCAATACCTGCTGAAAGTTTGCCTACCAAAATAAGACTGCGGTAATTCATACTAGTCATATCTCTGGTTTCAGACGAGCTCTCAGCCGATACCGGGTACTGGCAGAGCACGACGCAGCCCACAAAGGCATCATCCAGCGACAAGAACTACTACTACCTGCCGTACTGGGACCACAAGCAGTGCATGCACGTGCGCAGCATCTGGCCCGACCACCGCCGGCGCATGTACAACTCCAACCTCATTGCTAACATCATTGACAGATATGTATGTACATAAGACTATACAACTTGCTCAAGCATGTTCACATTTCGCGCATCACTACGTAAACATCTGTATAAATTTGCTCCGCAAATAATTTGCCTTAATACGTGTTTAAAGTTGTTCCCTACAATTGAGTTTATAAAATTCTTAAAGTGGATCTAGTGACAACGCTAACAGTGAAAAAAAAAATCAAAATCCAACGAGTAATAGCTGAGATATAAGCAAAAACATTTTAAAAATATTTGCCGACCGTTGACTACCTACACAAGCTCGCGCGGTCGCCACTGCAGTTGAGTCATCACGCCGAGCTCTGTACCGGTCGCGCGTAGTGCGCGAGTGTGTCATCGGAATATCTACCTACTGTGGACGGCGTAAGGATGTCAGTAAAGAAAACAAAGAAAGAAAGAAAGAAAACATTTATTGATCATAAATTAAAAAAAAAACATAATAATACAAAACTAACACAAAACATACAAATATATTTATGATCAAAAGGTTCTGCCTCAGCATGTGCCGTAGCAGCCGCAAGGACGCGACGGCGCTGATATTCTGGCAGAACCTTTGAATAAAAAAATATGGACGAATATAATCAGAACAAATCAAATACAAAGAGAAAAAGAAATACAATACGAAGAGAAAAAAAGTAAAAATAATAATACATGAAACAAGTTTTTTTTCTTTTTTTTTTTTTATGACAAACAACAACAACAAAAGCAGAAACAAATCGGATAATTTTATTTCTGTCCAATGCCATCAGCCGGCGACGACGACTCTTTATAGAGTTTTGTCTATGGTCGATGGCAATGGAGCGCAACGTGAGAAAAGAAAAAAAAAAATACATCTCGACAATATTATGAAAACAACATGGTTTACATACCATTGCATTTGCAAGATGGAAACTATTTGTAGGTATTTAAATCTAATTAATGTGTGTGACCTAATGTTTAATCAACTTCAAGGTAAGTTACTGAGAACATCGTTATAATAATATAACCATAGTATGGTTAGATTGTGACTTTCGAAAACAAATAAAGTAACAAGTTAACAACATGTCTGTTTCAGTATACAACCTGACACAAATAAACAATGTAATGACTAATATATGTGGAGTAAGAGGACGACTGGTATTCACACAGAGCTGCAGAAGAAAGCGAGTGAGGAGATAAATAAATAAGTAAAATTAAATGATACGAGGAGAAGTGAAGAGTGAAAAGAAGCCACATGACTGTCACACGCGCCTTTTGAAGGGAGATACTAGTGGCTTAGTGTTGCCTGCAAGCGATTGCCTTACGGTGAGCTCCGACTTAGCCCGAGCGCGCCTCCCCCCGGCGAGAACCTAGCCTGATGTGAAAACTTAGGAATGTAGGTATTGAGTTTTTTGCTCATCTGAAAAATATTGCTTGAGCCTCCTCCTAAAACTGTACAGTACGGAAAGCTCCGTGCGCGACCTGATTGTATTCCTGTCTTTCTGGCCAGAGACTGCATATCGGTCCTTGGTGGACCTCTACTCTTTCTTTACAATCTCTCATTGTCTCAGTCCACGTATCCTGAAGTCTGGAAGTTGTCGAGGGTTACTCCCGTTCCTAAGGGAGATGGTGGATCGAATGTTGTGTCTTTTAGACCCATTGCAGTCTTATCCGTATTCGCCAAGATCTTTGAGGCAATTCTAAGTGATCGCATTAGTAGCCAAATTAGACACAGTTTACATAATAGTCAGCATGGGTTTCGTGGTGCACGGTCTACCACCACCAATTTGGTTGCACATGTCGACTATGTTTGCGCACAAATGGATGAAAGGAAGCAGGTCGACGCGGCCTACTTCGATTTTAAAAAAGCATTCGATTTGGTAAACAACGATATTCTCTTGAATAAACTGGCGATAATGGGATTCACGCCACAGCTCCTCAAATTTTTCGCCTGCTACCTTAACAATCGTCGACAATTTGTACGGCAATGGATTTGATTCCGGGGACTACTTTACGCGGTCAGGAGTAAGCCAAGGTAGCACTCTAGGACCCTTGCTGTTCGTTATATTTATCAACGATTTACCGGAGGTCGTTATGGCTTCGAGTGTCTCCTGTATGCGGACGATTTAAAACTTAGTTTGGGTGTCCAATCCCTAGCTGACGTGGCAACTTTACAGAAAGATATCGATGCGGTATCCATATGGAGTCAAGGCAACCATCTTCCATTCAACAGCCAAAAATGTAAAACTATGACATTTTCACGCAAATCTCAGCCTTTGACGACTAGTTATAATTTATTTGACGCTCCATTGGATAAAGTTACTGACATTAGAGATTTAGGTTTAGTATTAGATAGTAAATTAGACTTTCACAAGCATATCACCGCAATATGTAAATCAGCAAATAAAATGTTAGGGTTTGTGATTAGAACATCGTCGCAATTTGAGAACGTAGGGATTGCAAAAGTATTGTACAACGCATACGTACGCAGCAAATTGGAATATGGTGCAATTATTTGGAACCCTTATGAGGAGAAATATGCTACGATAATCGAAAAAATTCAGCGGAAATTTGCTCTATGGTCATATAGAAAACAATACGGGTACTACCCCTATTTATATCCGTCTCTGTTCGTTTCGGGAATGATGGACATGGAAACGCTGAAATTCAGAAGAGCCATGTCTCAAATCGTCCAGTATCTGTTAGTAATACGCAATAAAATCGATAGTCCACAGATATTAGAGAGAGTACGACTTCTGATCCCGCGTAAAATACCAAGTGGCTCGTTTGGTCAGACAGCGCCGCGGCGCCGCCCGCGCCTGCTGGAGCCGCCGGCGGCGCGCACGCAGCGCGGCCGCCACGCGCCCACAGCGCGTGCGCTACGTCTTATCGGGGACATACTTGCTCAGCACTATGAACTTGACCTATTTGCCGATGGATTGGGACATCTATGTAATCAATTTAGTTTAATTTTAAATGACATTATTGTTTGATCTGTTTGACATATTTAATTTATTTGACATAATAGTAATATATTTGACATAATGGTATTTAATTTATTTGACATAATATGTAATATATTTGACATAATGGTATTTAATTTATTGACAATTTATTTTTAATTTAAATTATTTGGCATTTAATTAATCTTATATAGCGTTTTGGATAATATCTGTTAGCATGTAAGATGTATGAATAAATATAAATGTAAATGTAAATGTAAATGTACATTCTCTTTCTCTCAGTTCGGTTAATGGCAATCCCACATGACCGATGTTCCACCACAAGTCCGGAGATAATGACAAGGATACTCTTGGCGTAGTCAGTTAGGAAAAAAAACATTATTATTTTCTGGCTGAGCACGTAGATGGTAGCTGTCTTTGTAATCAATACGGAGGGGAGTGTTTTACTACTATAAATCATTGGTAGTCGTGCTTTCATTACTGAAGGTCGTGCCCGATTTGAAAATCCCTGGTCGAGGAATTGACGAGCCGTCTCCACGCCTGCCTGTAGTTGGAGCGCTTCAGTGACTAACATTGCCAACACCTCTCGGACAGAATCAGACCAGCGGCCATAAATACCCACGTCAACTTGCAGGAGGAGTCGCTGACGGATGTGCAGGCAGCCATCGACGCGGACGCAGGCACTGATGCCACCTGCGTAGCGGTGCTCAAGGCGGCCCTGGAGGGGCTGACCGGCGCGTGCGCAGCGTACGTGCGTCACATGACCACTGCGCCGCCGCTCGGCAACACCAAGCTTGACAAGGAAAGGCAGAAGCTGTGTTTGTATGAGATTGTAAGTACTATCCTAGTACTAGTAGTGTTTGACAGTATAAGAGACGCTTAGGCAGTGTCCAGGATGGGGCATTACCAGCTGCTAATAGGTACACTGCGTTCACAAGACGCGCGTCAGTTGAGACACAACTTATCAATCAATACTGTATAGTATAAAACAAAGTCGCTTTCGCTGTATGTCCGTATGTATGCTTAGATCTTTAAAACTACGCAACGGATTTTGATGCGGTCTTTTTAATAGATAGAGTGATTCTTAGGGAAGGTTTGTATGTAAAATTTACCCGAAGCGAAGCGAGGGCGGGTCACTAGTATTATATAAAAAGTGACATGATTTTCCACACGCGAAAAATTCGCCTTCTTGGACAGTGCCATAAGTTCAAAATTTATTCTGTTTAGAGTTCCTACTTTTGGTCATAGCACCGTTGTCAACTTGTAAACGGAACGTAGATTATAAACTTTATTCTACTCATGTTTAGGATCAAATTAGCACAATGGCAAGAGGCCTAAAGGCGTTGATAACGAAGCACTCCATCAAGGATCGCCTGCGCACCGCGCACACTTATTTGAACAAGCTGAAACACCTCTGCGAAGACGTAAGTATTCTCTTGAAGGCGTTATTAGTTTAATTCAAGAATACTACGTATGTTGTACGAAAAATATATATATTAATTGTACGTTTCTTTTTGCAGTCGCAACACGCTATGCCCGACATATTCATCTGGTTGATTAGCAATGGGAAACGCTTGGCGTACCAAAGGATCCCAGCACGAGATATTATTTTCTCAGAATTCGCTGACGAAAGTGGAAAACACTGTGGCAAAATGCAGACGTTGTTCTTGAAGGTATGCCCACATTTTTGGGACCGATTTTTGATCATGGCAATCGTAATGCAGATCAGCCAACTGCCCGGATATAGGTTTAATAACGCACAAGTGTAGCAATATCTGTGTAGCACCGTCACTCATGACACATTTATTTATTGGTCTACCAACAATCGTACACTAAAATATGACGTCATCGTCGTCCTTCCCGAGGCACGGAATTGCATCCCAGAAATACCTTACGGCTGAGTCATTTCTTATTCTTATCTCTGTCTTAAGAACGCGGACTCTCGGCCTTTACGTAGCGCTATCACCAATAGACCAATGAGAAGAAGATACTACATAGTGAAGTGTTCTAAATATATTTTTTTCTGTTTGTATTTAGTGGCCTGGCAAAAAGGCGGCGACGCCTAGCGGTTGGGCTATACCTGCAAAAATTACTGTTTACCTATGGCTTGGAGTCTTACAAGACAAGAAGCATTATATTGACGGCTTGCCGCAGGGATATGAAGTCAGCTCAGAGTTAAGGAACGCTGACAAACCACGATCAAATGCACCAAGTGCCATATTTTACGCCGAGAAGCACGTAAGAATTACAATTACATTATTTAATCTGGATAGAGAGCGAGCAAATATTGGCCGTTCACTTAATAATATTTTTGTTACAGAACTTCCAAATGCGAGCGTACGTCTACCAAGCAAGGTCGTTGATTGGATCTGACTCTTCGGGTCTGTCCGATCCATTCGCAAGAGTGGTGGTCGGAGAAAGCACTGCGACTACACAGGTTATCGATGAAACCCTCAGCCCCACCTGGGATGAGCTACTGGTGTTTGATGATGTTCTGCTTTACAGCACAATAGAACAAATTAAAGCAGACCCTCCAACTATCGTAATTGAAATATTTGACCAAGATAAAGTTGGCAAATCGGAATTCATTGGCCGTACATTGGCCAAACCTCATGTCAAAGCGTTTGAGGATACATATGAGAGACCCAATTTCCCACCTTCACTTGAATGGTACGACATCACACGTGGTGACGACCGAGCTGGAGAACTTCTGGCTACTTTTGAAATACTGGAGATACCTGCCAAGCAAGATGCCTCTATTCTGCCAGAACTGCCTACTCCTAGGGAAGCCAACGGAAAGCCGCCAATCGACACCAACAAAGGCCCGATACTTCCTGTGCCAAGAGGAATTCGCCCAACCTTATCGAAATATCGCATTGAAGTACTATTTTGGGGATTACGTGATCTAAAACGTGTTCACTTGCTTACGGTAGACAAACCAAGAGTTGATATAGAATGTGCTGGTAATATTCTCTATTCCACAGTGATACAAAATGCTAAACGAAACCCAAACTTTACAAATCCTGTAAAATTCGTTGACGTGGAGCTACCTGATCAGGATCTATATCGCCCACCACTTACTATTAGAGTGGTAGACTGCCGCAGCTTCGGTAGAATTACCCTCGTTGGGACACACACTATCAACTCCATCCACAAGTACATTTACACTCCAATGAGCAAACGCGAAAGGGAAATTGAGGAGAGAAAGAAATCTCTAATCCAACTTCAAAATGTTGACCTCCGGGCCAATTGCATAGTACAAGATGACGTTTTCACCATTGAAAATGAGAAAGAAAACTGTCCGTTACTGAATCGTGATGGACGCTCAAACTTGACTTACGGCTCGGGTGTGAAGCAGCCCATGCGCAAGAAGTTCAACAAACGCGAATCTGGTAAAAAACGAAAAGCAAGTACCGACTCAGTATTGGATGACGACGAGGGTAGCAAGGATTGGTGGACCAAATACTTCGCTTCAGTAGAGTCTATGATCGAAGAAGAAAGAGAGGCTAAGAGGGAGCGCCAAGGATATCTTCAGCCCTCAACTTCTTCGATGGTTTACGTGGAAGAAATTCGCTCACCGCGCGAGGAAATGAATTCGCCGAAGATTGAGCGCGGCGGAGCTAAGCGTCGGCCACCTCCATCACCCAGGATTAAACTCAGCCCGACTATACTGAAGAAGAATGAAATTCCCACATCTGCATTGACCAAGGTACGTTAATTGAACCTTAGGTGTGTGTGTCATCTACATTATATGTATGTACTATATATAACAATAATTTGATAACAATTTTATATTAAAGAAATACGTTTGTGAATGCATTGAGGATTTTATGGTTTGTAATATTTTTCAAGATTTATCCTCATGAACTGGAGGCAGTACCGGAATACGACGAGTTCAAGGAATGGCTTCACTCGTTCGAATTATACAGAGGCAAGAAGACGGGAGATGATACCGAAGACGATAATCGAGTGGTTGGCAACTTTAAGGTACATTTGCTTGTTATGTCCACACTTCACAGATTGACATTCTTCCACCAATTTCCTTAGTGTCTTGAAATTATTTGCCTCTTCTCTTTTTTCTCGTTGATTCCTTTTGGTAAAGTCTTCCTCGCACACTACTGTCTACACACACCACAGTTGATGTTATGTGTACGCTTGTGTTATGTATTCTTATATTATGTTTAAGTACGAATCTCTTTCTAGGGCGCCATAAAAGTATATAAATGGCCTCTACCAAGAGGAATCGACGATCATACAGTGATGGGATTCGATCCAAATTATGGTTTCTTCCAAGGAGTGCCCAATAATGATCCGATACATGTTTTAGTGAGAGTGTATATTGTGAAAGCCACTGATCTTCACCCAATGGATTTGAACGGGAAAGCTGATCCCTACATCGTACTGCACCTGGGGTCCAAGAGGATTAGCGACAAGGAAAATTACGTGTCGAAACAATTAAATCCGGTGTTCGGAAAGTGCTTTGAGATTGAAGCGACATTCCCTCAGGACTCAATGCTCACTATCCAAGTGCTCGATTGGGATTTGCTCGGCTCTGACGATTTGATTGGGGAAACCAAAATTGATTTGGAGAATCGCTTCTATAGCCGACATAGGGCGACGTGTGGATTGCCGATGAAGTATGAAGAGTACGTATAATTTTTAACTGTTTACTATCAATGTTCATCATGAACTTTGAAGTGATTTTATTTTAAGTAATGATTGTAGAGCGTTTTGTTGATACAATATCTTTGCAATTATACATTTTCAGGCAAGGATACAACCGTTGGCGTGATGCTATGAAGCCGACTCAAATTCTGGCTAAGCTCTGCAAGGATGGTAAACTGGATCCTCCCGTGTACGAATACGGGCGCGTGAAGGTCGGACGCACGGTGTTCAACATGCCCATGGACGACACTGAGCTGTTCTCCAACCCTGATACCGTTGAGGAGCAGATGGCGCTGGTGGTGCTCCGCCGCTGGCAGGAGGTGCCGCGGGTGGGGACTAGGCTCGTCACTGAGCACGTGGAGACCAGACCGCTGTACAATCCAAGCAAACCAGGTAGGATCAGAAGTGCAAAATTCGGGCACTAGTTTCTCAGCTTAACAAACAGGACATTACTTGATATAAGTTGATAAATGAGGCAATTCGCTTTTGCTTTTTAGTTTATAACCTGTTAGGTACACGTATTTAATGAAATACTTATGTTTCTGTGTCTTGAACCTAAAGTAGGTAAACATATTGTAAGATTAACCAAATTACTAATATATTCTTTTGTAATTTATGCCAAACCAGCATTCTCAATTAAATAATAAAACAGACTTAAAGCTTAGTCTCTATTAAAGATGACAGAGTAATTCCTATCAAAAAGTCAAGACACACTTATGTACATCCCATTTCCCGCAGGCATCGAGCAGGGGCGCTTAGAGATGTGGGTGGACATGTTCCCAATGGACATGCCGTTGCCCGGGCCCCCGATGGAGATCTCGGCCCGCAAGCCCAAGTCCTACGAGATGAGGGTCATCATATGGAACACTGATGACGTCGTGCTTGAAGACGACGCGTTCTTCACCGGGGAGAAAATGTCTGACATCTACGTGAAGGGGTACGTTAAAGCAATAAATCGTTTTACAACAGTCAATTCTTCATTGTGTAAGGAACTATTTTAATTAAGCCATTATTAATTTAACTGTAAGCTATAATTACCCAAATACTTTATTCAGTATATATAACTTTATGAACCCTGTAATGATATAGCCACGTATGCACGTACGCATATCTACCTCTAAAAAGTGGAAACATATAATACTATCGGTATTTAATATATGGCCTTATATAGGATGTTTTCTACCCTTTTCGTACCTATGCATTTACGATAAGGCAAAGAAAAGTCTTGTTTTACTAGGTACACCTACCTAATTGAATAATTCTACTTAGATGGGTGAAGGGTCCCGACGACTGCCAATGCACTGACATCCACTACCGCTCACTGACCGGAGAAGGAAACTTCAATTGGCGTTTCATCTACCCCTTTGACTACCTGGAGGCCGAAGAGAGGATCGTCATCTCCCGCAAGGAGTCCGTCTTCTCCTGGGACGAGACCGAGTGCAAGATCCCCGCCCGTCTCGAGCTGCAGGTGTGGGATGCTGATCATTTCTCTGCAGATGATTTCCTTGGTGAGTACCAGTAGCCAAATACTGAAAACATAGACCAATTTTGAAATAATAGCAGTCAAATTTAAAATAATAGCACGTCCAAAAAACTTAATAAGT
Organism: Maruca vitrata; assembly: GCA_039566165.1. Lineage (NCBI taxonomy): Eukaryota > Metazoa > Arthropoda > Insecta > Lepidoptera > Crambidae > Maruca > Maruca vitrata. The sequence continues at coordinate 15,425,236 of CM076911.1, read as the reverse complement.
TCAAGCAACTTTTTTTAAGAAAATTATATGGGTGATCGTCCGACCACGGTCTGCCTCAAACTCAAGTCCTACCTACCTACCGTAGTCACCATTCCTCCAGCGCTTTTGACCATTCCAGTTTTAACAGAAAATCCTTCCAATTTCAATATAAATATGAATCACAATATTATCCTATCTTTCAACAGGAGCCATTACCCTAGATCTGAACCGGTTCCCGCGCGGCGCCAAGTCCTCCAAGCTGTGCACTCTCGACATGCTGCGGAACGACGGCTCCGTGCCCATGGTGAACATCTTCAAGCAGAAGAGGGTCAAGGGCTGGTGGCCTTTCTACATTAAGAGAGACACAGAGGAGATGGAACTGACCGGGAAGGTGGAGGCCGAGATACACTTGCTGACCAGAGAGGAAGCGGACAAGGTGCCGGCTGGACTGGGCCGCAACGAGCCCGATCCTTTGGATAAACCGAAGTAGGTATCCACTAAATGATTAAAAATGTTTGGGTGAACGCTGCATTACGCGGAATTTTGATGAAACCGCGCTGCGACGTTGGCTCTTAGCCTTTTAGTTTAAGTTTTCGCATTCTTTGAGCGTGAAATTAGTAGTAGCTAGGGATTGCCAGGGCACAAATTACATACCATAAAATGCTAGTAAGCCTTTAAAGTACAAACCGATTTCGTTATACTTGCAGTCGTCCGGACGCCTCATTCATGTGGTTCCTGAACCCGCTGAAGTCGATCCGCTACATCGTGTGGCACAACTACAAGTGGACCATCCTGAAGGCGGCCATTATACTCTCCTTGGCTGTGATGATCCTGCTTCTGGTCTACGCTGTGCCCGGGTACACCGTCAAGAAGCTCCTGGGAGCTTAAGGAAGTAACCAGAAGACAACTGATCATACACTCGGAACATATGACTTTTAAAGCCTTGTCCAAATGTGATGAATTTGCTGCCCGCGTTTCGATGCTGCTCAAACATACTAACAACAGGAAAGAAGGAAAGAAATAAAATAATCTATTTAGTAGGAAATCAAAGAAATGTTAAAGAAGCGCTTTCATCATTTTAGGCGGGGCTTTAGTTACAAAAATATGACTCGTTTTCATCCCGCATCTATTTTAAGCCTTTTTCCGGACAGAATCTGCCTCTCGAACACTTAGTTTTCTGCTCAACAAACTAGGCATTCGAGACGCGGATTTTATCTCAACAGAATGAATAAATAATCTTATCTATTGCTAAAGCAATACCCTAAAGGGTGGTGTAAATGTCACCACGTTAGGATTAAGTAAACAGAATAGTATCTGCAATGGACTACGGAGCACTGTATTATATATATCTTTATTGGTTTTTATCGATTGTCATATTATATATGTAGGTATGAAGATTTAAGTTTACATTGATCTTCTGTTGACCAAGAAAAAGGATTAAAATAATCATATCTCGTAGACTATTGTAAATATCATAAAGTCTACAAATGAGACAATTTCCGGATATTGACAATCGGTTTTGTACAGGTTGAATTTAACACCGGAACTGCATTGACATTAGACATTAGATAGGAAGAAAAAAGTATTCAACCTCAAAAGGTTAAGACCATGCATTTGCATACTGTTGCTAATTCGATCGACAAAGAAAAAAAGAGGACTCTAAAAAAATATAAACTAGGAATTGTTTTGGAATCCAGAATCTAAACAGAGCTCGGGAAAAGATTTATATAGGTACCTGGAACTCGACAACGTATTAACCACTAAGACATTATGAGACATTTATATAAACATGTAATGAATTGAGAAAGGTAACAGATATATAATTTTTGTGCTATCTTAATTAAAAACAATGTCTGACAAAAGTGTCTACGCAAAATTTTAAGAAGCCAATCAAGTACAATTGATTGGATTCAATAGTAGAATAGTACTTACATCTAGATAGCTTGACGTGGATTTTTATCTAACTAAACTTATTATCTACATATGGCATGGGGTACTGGTCTATGTCCATCTCATTGGTGGGCGCCCACGCATGACTATAATACCACTGAGTACCGACTATGTTCCGTTTTGATAAACATATCTATTTTTGGTGAATTTTACTAAAGTTACTATCTTTCACGAGCGATGATGTTATTGGAGTATCTAATAAGATACTTGCTATCTGTTTCATTTCTATACCCATGAACACGAACTCTTCTTGAACTGTAGTTCTCTTCTTGAACTGTAGTTCAAGAAGAGTTCGTGTTCAATGCAATGTATTGCAAGATCACACGTAAGACACGACGTTTACCAAACCTACCAATTTGACGAATTTGCGATCTCTAACTGACCTATTACATAATTTTAAGAGAAATGTGTACCGTAAATATTTAATATCAGTAATATCTATTACCTACCAACTTAACACCTACCTATATGAAAAATAATTGTATATCCATCTACACTTATAACGTAGTGCACTAAGGAGTTAATTAAGAATTTTAATCACTTTCTTATTTTTCTCGATCACCTCAGACTGTATATTCGTGGTCAATTTAAATGCGCCTGAAGTATTCCGAAACATCTATGGTACATATCAAATATCAGCTATTACATAATACCTACCTATAATAATTATGAACCAGACTTTTCATCAGAAGCCGAAACAATTCTTTCTGGGACCAAATTCAAAAACCACGAAAATAACTCATCCAAGATGTATGTAGTATCTACAATCTCATTACTAACATAACTCATTGGAAAAGGTATGGAGAATCACACAACTTTATGATAGATATTTTTTCGGTTGTTTAAAGTAACTAAGCAATATCACCTGCCATTGCTAGTTTACGTAGGTGACCTGAGTATTTAAATTCCCTTTTTGCAGCATTAATAAAAAAATATTGATATAATACATAGTACCTAATTATCAGAAAAAAAAACACAAAAGCATTGCTTTTAGCTCTAAATACAACAACCTCATATAAAAAACTAATTTAAGATTTCAGGTTGCTAAATATGTATTTTTAAGTACCTATATAGGTAGGTACGCGATCTTGTCTAAAATGTTATGAATGTGTGTGTACCTACAGACCTACCATACTTAAAGGTGGATCCCCACTGTGCTTAAGACGCATTTAAGTTGGCTTCACCTAATAAAAACTTCCCAGTCCTGCCGAGATCTAAAATACCTACTAATAGCTATACTATCTGTGGCTTCTTCTTGTAGTGGTTTTGAAAATATTTAATGGAAATAGTGTGTATTACAAGTTAACCCATTGATGTAATAGATATTAAACAAGTATCATTAAATAAATATTGCTGAACTTATAATTCGAATCTCGGCAGATGAATTGTTACATATCTATAGTTAATAATAATATTATTATACATGTATGCATTTAACGTCTTAGATCGACCATATCACGAAAAAGATCCTATATGATTTCTATAATAGGCCGCATTTGTATTTTTTACTTATACCTTAACTCTACTATACCGATACAAACCCGATAAGTTTATAAAATATCTATACACAATACCATCTACCACACCAACAAAATCTACTCTATAATCTATTGTTTAGTTATATTTTATTGTATCGACCATAACCTAATCTTTTTGTAGTTTACCATATCTACATAATTATCTCAAATGTATTTACTGTATTTAGCGTATTCAGTACGCACATTTTAATGAAGAAAGAAATATAATATGCATATATGCAGTCTTATTAGCCGTCAAATGTTGTTTTATTTGTTAGTAACCTAATAATCCTTGTGATAATTTATGTAATTTCAGAATAGTTTATTTTTTTTATATTCAATGTTATCCTATGAATTGTATCTTACGTATTATTTTGATATGTGAGCTATACTATAGTAAAGTTTCATTAAGATACGCTCAGTAATTTTTGTGTGAAAGAGTAATAAACATACATCCACTAGAATCACTAATACACTTAGAATCTTTCGCGTATCAGTGGTATTGCCTATGTATTCGAGTGGCTCACATTACCTGATATTTTGATATAACTAATTAGAAAGTAAGTAAAACAGAAAACATGTTATTGGAGAAAACATGTTTATTACTCAAAGTTAAACACAGAACAGTTACGCCTTTTCACAAAAACATTACAAGGACAAGGAGATTCAACTAGAAACGAATTCAGTTAAGTTGAAAAGTGTTTAAAAATGAGCACTTAGTACCTAGGTAGTACCTACCTATACAGGGTTGCGTACCATCTAGTTAAAGAGGCATTTTGAGATTGTGTCCAGCCTATATAAACAGTGTCTGGTTTTTTTAATAGGAGCCAAAAGTTAATTTTAGTAAATATTTTGACGATAATCTTTTACTATCCAAGACACAAAATCCAAAATTAGTTTGGGTGACCAGCATCTACACGTACGTACATCCAAACTGATTCGTCCGGCTATTTTATCTAGCAACCCTAGTAACTTTCGAAATAAAAGAAATGTTACGGATTAAACTCTAGATTAAACTTTAGAATTACAATACACGTGAGTTTAATCCGCAATATTATCTCAAATGTGTCCGCGAAAATAGACAATACTATAAACCCTAGTAACTCTTAGGAAGTCTGCCTGTCCACCGGTAAGGAGCGAGACAACGGGGCGGAGAAAAGAACTCTAACAGATAGGTTAGTAAGTAAATTTGGGTTCATATTGGGCACCATGTCTTACTTTTTCCGCCCCGCAGCCTCGCCCCTTAAGTGAACGGCAGTCTTTGTCATCATAGTATTGTCTATTATTTGCGCGAGCACTTCAAATTTGAATTAAAACTAATATTACGGATTAAACTCGCGTGCATTGTTATTCTGAACATTATTTAGAGGTCCGACGTTTTGAGCTCTCTAAATAATGTTTAGAATAACAATACACGCGAGTTTAATCCATAAAATTAGTTTTATTTCAAGTCTTGTCATCGTTTGGTCGTTGTGGTGTCTACTCGTGGTGGTGACGGTGGCGGCGCGGCGCGCAGCGGCAGTGGTAGTGGCGGATCCTGTGATGACGCCGCCCACGGCTGCTGCTGCGAACCCTCGTCTTCCTTTTCCGTATTTGACAAGATATCCAGTTCATGTAGTGCGACCCTGTAGAGATGAATGGTTTTAAACAATAAAATACACTTTGACAGACCTTGTGGAGCGATAGTGCCCGTCTATTGCGCCAACAATCGTGGGTTCGACTCTTACTCAGGGAAAATAAATATATAAATAATACACATCACATACATTGACCTGATCCCGTGGTAAGTAGCTTAAGCACTTGTGTTACAGATATCAGAATCAACAGTGGATACACAAATATAACTTAATGAGAGGCAGAATAACACACCTAGACATGGAACAAACACCGATGTTCGTCACACCTATCTTCTATTCTCTACCCCTCTCGTCCTCTCCTCCCTACTCTTGGAACCGCAGGTAGTGAACTTGGGTCACTAACCACTGTTCTACCGAGCAAGGCAATTAATACTTGTTTTATGGAGAAATCTAATTCATTTTATTATTCAATTAAAACCTAACCTTCCTGTTAGTCCCGAATATGATATTTTAATCCGTAAAATCCCTTTGTAGATAATAAAGTTAAGAAAATTACCTTTTTTCTCCAAAAATCCCAAAGCCATTCCATTCTCTAGAACGTTCTCCACAACCTTTGAAGAAAAATAATATCTATGTACTTAAATATTACACAACATCACATACATTGATCTGATCCCGTGGTAAGTAGCTTAAGCACTTGTGTTACAGATATCAGAATCAACAGTGGATACACAAATATACTTAGGTAATACACACCCAAACACATGTTCGTCACACTAATATTTGTCCCGAGTGGGAATCAAACCCACGTCTCTTGGAACTGTAGGTAATGAACCTGGGTCACTAACCACTGTTCCACCGAGCCAGTTTTATTTAATAATAATTTGTAGGTTGTAGGTTATATACATTTTTAGTAATCTATTTTATTATATTTGTCTTTGGAGACGCTAAAAGTAGCATTCAAAACAATTACAAAAACGCATTGGCCAATTTTGTATGTCATGTTGTAATATTTATATTTATAAACCTTGTTTAGCTTAGTCCAGTCAGTGTTCAATTCTTCGTGCAGGTGGTTGACGATCTCCTTGGCGGAAGCTCCCTCGTCCGTGTGTTGCAGGTACTGTGCGATCAGTCGACCCAACGGGATCTCCGGCACAGGGGTAGGTTCTGTTACCGGCGGCTCATTTACGGTCATTGCAAGAATTTTGTATGCAAATTCCAAAGATTTACTCACTGCTATAAATTTTCTCAACGCATTAGGTTTGAATTTGAATATTTTTTATATCCGGTAACTGTAACTGATAGAATTTGAAAAACTTGCATGACAGGTAATTGATGATGTATAGCTATGACGTTCGGTTTTTCAAATTTAGTATAACTTCTTGTCTGGACAGGTCTGCGCGGACCATAAGGCCAGCATGCTTAAACCACCTACCTACTTATTTGCTACTTTTTCAAGAAATGGGCACTTAATGTTAGGAACTTAATATGACATTTTTTAATTGTATCTGAGTCAAACTTTTATATTTGTTTGTATCTGTTTATTTGTTTATTTTCTGCGCGGTGTAACTTCATTAAATTAGTGTGAAAGTTGCAATTACGTCCTAAGGAGAAAAAGTCCCCTGTCTGGTTTCGTTGCAGCTTCAATGAGACTGGACGAACGGACGTTAGACGAATATTTTTTTTTAATTAACAAAACATTAATAATTAATTAAATTAATAAGTTACCACTCTAAAGTCGAATCATTTATATATCAATGGTCCTAATCTATCTATGAAGTAGTAGAACAAATCAATTTTAAAATCTCTGGTCAATCATAAGTCCCCCAGACATGGTTTCACCCTGGGTGTAAACAGATGTAGGCAAAAGTTAGTCATTCATAGGTCTCTCTAGTTATGTAGCAAGAACGAGACGTACCAAAATGCAAAGCGACTAAATGGCAAAGGTAAATGGACAAAAGAAAAATTAAGTTAAGTCCACACTCTTTAATTTACTATCAATGCGAGCTACTTGCAACAGCAGGAGCGCTTTCTGCGGCGGCGGCGACGCTTGCCGCAACTGCGGCGCCTGCGCTTGCGACGGCAGCTGCGGCGGCGGCGGCGGCGGCGCTTACGGCAGCATCCCATCTCCCGCGCGATCTTCGCGATGTACCGGTCCCCGTGGCGCTCAAGAAAACCCAGCGCCGCGCTACGCTTCAGCGTCTCCTCGGCCCGACCAATCAACGAACTCATCTTCCACACATCACCAAACTTGTCCTGCAGGTACCTACTGATGTCCTCTGCGCTCACGCCGTCCTCGCTAGCCACTCTGTAAAACGCATTCATCACCAGCTTCGCTGTGTTCTCGTCCTGCCGCTGCATTGTGTCGTTGTGAGACATTGTTGTTGTGTTTTATCCCAGCTTCTATGATTTCAACATTGTTCTGTTTCGGCATATAAAAAAACAAACGTAAAAAAATATTGTGGTGATCACATAGAATCAAAACTTGAGAAAAACATCCGTCTTGAAAAAAGAATGACTATTACTAATCAAAGTCATTATTACTTCTCTGTCACTATCAAAACTCTGATTAAATCTCTGTCATTATCAAAAAGAGTTTAGTTGGTCAAAACCCTATATAATATCTGTTTTCTATCTCATTTTAGGGATCGGACTTCTGATATCGACAAAAGGCTATACAGAGGAGAGTTGCCCCCTGACCCCTTTGGGTGCTATTTTAAATTTAATTTCTCGTATTTTTATTAAACCTTTTATGGTTTTATGTTGTCTACGTGCACAACAGTTAACTCATTACTAGCATTTAAAACAGTATCTATGGTGTTACTGAAAATAATAAACAAAAGACTTAAATAAAACCAAGATCTTTTTTTTTAATGAATGTAGCCTCATTGAGTTTGGGTTCGTTTTATTGGTACTTTGGTGTCGTTTATTCGTATAAGATTAAGTATTAGACAGGGACAGTTAAACAACAAATTCAATGATCAATTATATTTTATTTTAACTCTAAAATAATATTTACACGTCTTTAGAACATATTTATATAATAATCGAAACATGTAACATTCATTAGGAGTTTAAAAAGATCAGTGTTCACTTATTGCTTCATCTTAAGGCTGTATAAACAATATATATTATGCCACGATATCGCCCTAGGGGCGGAAGGGCACTCGCCGCCACATAAGTCTACTCTTCAATATATAAATCGTATAATACAGCCTTACTTTATTCAAGACAGGGCAACATTAAGACATTCTCACGTTAATTTCTAAGTATAAATAAACACTATTGGTGGAATTAAATTTTTTAAAACGTGCTTTTATCTCGCACAATAATGCTATAAATTAGGAGTACAATACAAGATGTTCCAACATATAAATAACGATTCTAAAACAAATCATTCACAAAAATAATAAAACAAATAGTAAATTGGGCGTGCCCACGCCAAGCGGCGGCTCTCGGAATCACGGGAACATGTTGTATTATGTACAAAGAAATCACATCATCCAAATACTCTAATTCACATTTGTAACAGAAAAGACAAAACCACATTAACATTTCCTTAGGCATGAACTTGTCAAATACGGTAATTTAACTAAAAGCTTCATTTCTTCAGATTAACCTGATGTTTATAAAACCGAACACAGTAAACACAATAAATACATTAGGTGGATAAGCATTTTTCAAAGTTTAACTTCGCCGAGAGAGACTGAAGGAAAATGACCGAAATTGAGTTTAACGTGTCAATTTTCAATATATGTACCTACTATGATAAAAATTGTTCACACCATTATATACATGGTGGACCATTGTGTGTGTAAATAAGCTTCTGCGGTGTGACTTCAGACATTACTTAGTGAACCTAACGTGGTTGATTTATTATAAAAATAACGTTTAATAAGAAATGAGGAAGGTATAAAGTATATACAAATGATTATACAATATTTAAATGTTATAATAATGTATATACATAAAACACTAACAAAATCCTTACAACTGTATTAAAAATATTAATCTAACGGCCATAGAACAATGCGCGACACGGATAATATAACAATTGGACTGGCAAAAGGTAACCGCCACGGCTTGACTTCGCGATCCGGTGGACTCTTTAACATTAATATAAATTGATTAACTACTTAACTGTATTTATTGATCCTATTGTAAGCTACTTCAACTATTTGTTGATTACACCAATATATCTTTTCCAATATCGCATAGTAAAATAAATATCATTTCAAATATAACTATTATGTATTCTATTCCGTATAGTAAACATGTATCTGTAAATTGAACTCTGAAAAGATTAATACGAAGAATATATTGTATTGAATGTAAACAAAACAAAGTGGATTTTAGAGAAACTTCAACAAAACTTACTATATTCACTTCTAATAAAATGCAGCTCCAATTAACACGCGAAACAATAATTATCGTTCGGTCTCCAAGAAATGCAAAGACTATAAAGGCTTCTGCATACCGAATACGTATGCCATGCGCAAGCGCATCTTTTGCAACGTCGACATCCAGTTCCCAGTCGGGTAACTCGCATGTTGGCGACGGAGGCGGCCAATTAGCAGGCAAACAAAATCACATACTCCACATAGAATCGGGATTTCATTTATTATCGGAAAGCTAAAATCAAGAGTACGTTAAGCTATTTAAATAGTATGACATAAATAACAACGCGGTCTAGGCATGTGTCAAGACACCATTTTGAAAGATCCGCTAAACAAACCTCTAGTATAGAAGGTTTATAGCGAACTTATACCACTTTATCCATATTATTTTAAGCATTTTGTTAACTGATTTTATATATCTGATTCTTTAAACGGTTAATTTAATATATGTCTGTAACAACTTACTATCTATGTCTTCATTTGAGAATCTAATTCTTATATTATTATTAAAATTGAAATCTGTCTACTACGTTTAAAATTCATAATCTCCTTATACGGAAGTCAACCACACCGATATTACCTAGAATGAATTTATTAAAAAATATTCTATTTCCAAGACATCAACACGTGAACGGTCATTGTAGTTAGAAAATAGTGGAGAAAAATATTTTATTACGATAGTTACATGAGTTAAGTAGATAAATATTAAATTCAACTCGTTGTCCGCAGTTAATTTAGATTGTGCGAATAATTTCCTGTCTGTAATCGTGGTAAGCCATTTAAAGTTTCAGGGTCCCCTTAAATAACAAAAGGAGTAAATCTTTTAAGATTGGTTATACAAATGCGTTTTGAATCTTCTTCTTTTAATGATCTAAAATCTAGCATATTGATTGTCGCGATAGTAAAGTTGCACCTTGACACGATAACCATGTTACCAAACAATAAGGAGCATTACCTACTGGTTCGTTATGCCAGCAGAATTTATTCTAAAAGTCATTTTCCTTGAAATCCTTTGACATATTTTATGAAATAAGAATAAGGCCATATCGACTACTATAGTTTTTATCACTTCAATATCCAAGAATTCCTAGACCACGTCAAAAGCAAACCGCGTGGCGCAATTCTGGGCAGAATTATTTTTAAATTATCCATCAAAATTTTGCCCATCGATTTGAAAAGAAGTAAATTCAAAGTGCAATAATAATACTACATTATCAATATAATAAGCACTGTAACTCGTTTTATATATCTGAATGTTCAAACGGTTATTTTATATCTGTATGTAACAATTTACTATATGTTCTCAAATGTGAATCTAATATTTATATTTTATACTAATATTGAAATCTGTTTACTATAATGTAAATTCAGCTACCAATACTCAGGGATGGGCAGTATTTGAATTACCTACATGTAATTGAAATACAAATAAAAGTAAGTATTTGATATTTGCATATCAATTATTTTCTTAAAATGCTTTATGTAATTTGTAGAGATGCGCCGAATAGTGGTTTTACCGAATAACCGAATACCGAATACTATTCGGTTCAATCTTTTCCGAACCGAATATTCGGCCGAATTATTCGGTTTCTCATTTAAAGTTAGAACGTAGAAATTGACAATCAGATTTAATGCCTTTTTCGGTCAAATGTCAAGCAATAATTTGACTACTGATGATCTGGGACATTTCCGCACACAGTCTGACCCCAAATTAAGCAGAGCTTGTACTATGGGCGTCAGAGACTAATATACAAACATATGTAATAGGGTGGTCCTTATTTTTCGACTTTTGAATTATCCCCGGGGCACTTTCTCATTCGATTATATACCTCTAAATATGAAATAAACTTTTATTTTTTTTTATTTGGTCTAGATTTAGATGTCGCTACCAGCTGTCAAAATTTTTACAAAAAGCGTTGAAGGATATCTTAAATCATGGTTTCATTAATGTTTTATTTAAGTGTTTGTATCACATTTTACGTGCAAATGAACATCGCATAGATAGAATAGACAATCGCTGTTTGTCCCCTTCCCCCCAACCCCTCTTCTGTACCGACGCGTCGCCATTTAGCCCGCCCCGCACTTCAGTTCTAAGAAGTCATCAACTAGGGCGCAAATATGTACAAAATATCTTAGTTCATAGCTACAACAATCATTTTGTAATATTTTTATTTCTTGGCTATAAAAAAAATGAATCTAAAAAATACAGATTTTGTGTTTTTACTTAAAATTCAAACCTTGGTAGCGACCCCTAAATGTCTTTAAAAAAAAATAAAAAAAATAATGAAAGATTTTCTTATGGTATATATTCAAATTACGTAGTGCCCCGCACAAAAAAAAAAAAAAATTTTTTTTCGTAGGAATAAGGACCACCCTAATATGTAAATTTATAAAAACTTAAATACATAATCACACCCAGACATGGAACAAATAATGATGTTCATCACACAAACGTTTGTCCCGAGTGGTACCCACGACTCTTGTAACCGCCATCCAGGGTCATTAACCACTGTTCCACCGAGCCAGTCAAACTTAAAAGTAAATATTAAATCAAGTTTTAGTGAAAGTTAACTATAGTATAGGTCAAGAAATAAGTATGTCTCAGATGTTAAAATACATGTTGATTTAAATTTCAATTCATTTATTAGTATTCGTTTACTTCGTTCGTAAGATTATTAAAGTTATAAATAACATAAAACTTACATAAGAAGCTTGTCTTTTAGCTCTATTCCATGTCATGTAGCCAAGAAAATAGAAATACTCAAACCGAATATTAGGCATCAAAACCGAATAATTCGACCGAATACGAATAGTGGAAATAATGGCGATTATTCGGCGCATCTCTAGTAATTTGTATTTCAAATACTTGACGCAATATATCACAAAATACCTGGGATTATGTAATATGTAAATTACTTGGGGCTTCAAGATACATTTTAACATTATAATATATTTAACCTCATTTCGTGCCTAAGATTGGTTAGGCTAGAGTTGATTGATGGTAAAGCAGCTACTAGAGTCGGCAACACTGCATCTGTTATATACTACATATTATGCGTCAAAATTGATCATTATTTCTTTAACTTATGGCAATCAAGCCTCTTTTGGGAGTGTCTTTTGTGCCAATGTCGAATTATATTTTGTGAAAGTGTACAATAGAACGCAGGTCTTCAACGTATTATTGCTTATGTGGGTTCGGAAGAGAAATCCTACAGTGAACACAGGTTCCAGGTGGCGATCGGGTCTAAAGTAAGATGTCGTTAAGACATATCACTTGACACTCGATGCAGACCCGAAAAAAGATGTACTTCAATGAACTTTAGTCTTTTAAGTAGTAAAAAAGTAAAGTATTAAAGCAGATGCACCGTGCTTCACTTACTTAACTGCTACTCCGAAACCAAAAATAGAATAGTCAAATATCAATTTCAAGTCATAAAGGTATGTTTTAGTTTTTCAATAAGCAAAGCGTGTATTTAGCCCAGCCTCGGGTTAGGTTATTAGTCGTACGAATATGAGATAATTAAATTTGTTCAATAAAATAATCGACTGAGCAACACATATGTAGTATGAGAATTAATCTTTTATGAAATTAAATTGTTTGGTTATTAACATAATATTGTTTTACAGTGACTTTTGGTTTGTTTGCGAAACAATTGTCGTGTTAAAGTCGTACGTTCTACACAGGCTAAAAAGAAACCCCTCAGTCACTTACAAGTAGGAGACTGGTCCATTCATAATTGTAAACGTGTAAAGAACTTAGTCCTTGCATATCAAATATCTGTCATCAAATTTCTATACACGTAAACATTTTTATTTGTATATAATGCATATGTCATTATTACTACCAGAAACGGAAATAAATAATCGTCGGAATAATTTATGGTGAAATAGCTCGTACCTATGTACGTAACTCCCGCCAATGGCCCTAAGGGCCAAAAGTATCTGTTTTGTGTCTCAATAAATACGATTGCATATGGCGTGCAATTGTGTTACAAATTTATTTGATTATAGGAAAAAAATACGGCTAAATACGGAAATATAATTGGCAAACTAATTTTTGATTATACTTTGTTAGTCGTTGCAACAATCGGTCGTTAGTCACAGAGCAGTGTTAGTCAATATAAACCAATAACTCTTTGTTATATCGTCACAGATGTAATCCTGCGCACTTGCAAAGTCTCACACAAGATTGGGCTGACTCTGAGGGCTTATCACGAAGTACAAAATTTTGATGAAATCCATCGAATTACAATCCATGACAAGTCCTCAGACTAAATACGTTCGCAGATGTGTTAATAACTTGAGTTGTTTTAGCTCGAATACTATGTGAAATGCAGAAGTGATTAAGAAAACTATAATCTCATTCAATCATGAAACCCACGTTAATTACGTTTCATTCGGTTAACGTGCATAACCAATAAAATCGTACATATAATAACATACACTTATACGAAAGAATTCATGCCACAACAATATGCGTAATTAAAATTAGAAACCTAAGATAAGAATAAAATATATATATGTGTATACATATTCATATATGAGATGGAACTCAATTCGCGATGGCAGGTATGAAATTAAATTAAAAATTTTGTTATTATTTAGTAATTAGTTCAAGGTAGTGACTAGAAAAACCTTAATAATGCTTCTGTTGCATTGTGATGTTATTGGTAAGGATGTTACATAATTGCGATATTATATTTACGTTACTGCGACTGGGTTGAGAACGTATCGAACATGCTCACACGTACATTTAATTATTCGTATAAAATAAACTCTTATCCACCCAACGGCCCGAACACACTGAAGGCACAATATAGTCGCTTTATTATGATCAACACTACCCAGTATGTTAGGCTTCATCAACACTTCATTACCAACGTGCAAGCTAATTAATAATGACAAATAAACTAGAGAATGCCATCCTCCCCAGAGAGAAATGCGCATTATTTCAAGCTCAATTTTATTTTACGGCGATCCATTCCTTATTTTACCGAACTACTTAGTTGTTCGCTCGCAAACACAACCCTCATAGGGCGATTAAAATATTCGATATGTTTTATCCAGAATCGAAATTTTGCGATTGCATTGCAACTATAGGACATTTCGTTAAATTAACACATTTTATTATCGAGGTAATCAATATATTGGATTGCTTATATACGAAAAATAGAAACTAAAGTGGTTAATGAAGTAAATACCAAGGGCGATTCTTCGTCTACGCAAAAATAACCCGGTTACATTTGGCGAAATTTCGTATTCGCTACGTCTAAACAGTGGTAGTTTTTCTAGACTTTTGTACATCTACACTCTTCGCACGAAAAAACGGCGAAGAACAAGGATAGGAATAAATGACTGTAAGATTAAAGTAAATAGAATCAGACCCGCTGGCCGTGCGCCGTTGAACGAGCGGTTGAGCCAACTCTGAGCATTCGTTGCGTCATTCAACTTAAGCTAATATTCTAGTTTTGTGTGAACCTACAATGCAAACCCGTGTACATTTCTATTTTACTTTCAATGTTTATTGCGTAAATTGTTGTCCCAAAGCTGGGTCGGTAAGTGTGGAACCTTATTAACTTAAACCTTAATCGCTCAACAAACGATTTAAATACAAAAAGGTAAATCGACGATGTGTTTTTGGCTTGAAATAACGCATTTGTCATATGCGTTTAATTTTCAGTTAAAGCGCTGTTTTTATCAGCGAGGGGTTCAAATTTGAATTTGGAGTATTTTGGTTACACAGGAGAGAAGAGTAGTGTTGGGGGCGTGGTAGCGCCGGGCCCGTGGTCCGACCTTACAACCTACATAAGACGCGGCGCCGGCGTAAGACCGTAAATAGATGTCTACGGCGGCCGCTACAGCCGGCGGCGCTCGCCGCACGGAGACATGTGTCCACGGCCTAACTCAGGGGGCTCCTAGTCCACCGTCTCCCTCAATAAACTGTTAACAAAGTATCAAATCTACAATTCTCATTTAAATTCAAAACAAATATTAATTATATGACATGACATTCGAAAATATTTCAGAACAAACAAACGGTTTTTGTACTAGAAATACAAATATTAACTAGTTATAGAAATGTACATAGTGGGTATATCACGTTTCTTTTGGCAGCGGAGTCGGTCTATACGCTGATATGTCTGTCAAATCCACTTTTTCAATCAATATTTACATGGATCATCTAAGTTACCGAAATGCAATTAATATTTGTATTTCTATACATCAATCCGTGGGAGAATAAAGTATCTTGTATTAGGGGGGGTTAAAAAGGGGGGGTAAGGAGCCGGCCCTTCTAAAGGTACTCTAGCTTCTGCACACGCGCATTTAAATTATCTCCGATAGGTTATCACAAGGCGAGTTAATATAGTGAACACGAGGCGGGCGCGCTCACACCGAGTCGATGTCACCCACGTTGATCCGGTCCTGCGACGCGGTGACCGAGAACCCCAGGATGCGAGCGTCCACCTTTAGCATTTTGTTCTTTTTCGTCTTCTTCCCTTTGCCCTGTAAAAAAAAAACAAAATCAGTTGACAATCCGACCAATAAAATAACACAAAGGATTTTACACAACTGTCGTTTCCTGTCATTACCACCTCACGTCATGTTAATGTTATGTCAACTGTGCTAGACATAACAGGGTAGTAAACTCTACTCATAACACAGGTAGACTATACCTTCACTTCCATAGTTCGGTGAAGACAGAGGCAGTAATCTGATATGAGAAACAAGGCACAGAACCACCGGCTGGACGTTATTCAAAGTAAAACAAGCTACTTTATCTGTACTAGTTCGAAGACTAATTAATAGTACATCTATTTTACTAACCTTCACTTCCTGATAATCTGAACTGGACGTAGTGCGCGGGTTGACAGCCATGGCGGGCGAGCAGAGATCATCGGAGGGCGTCACCATGCCAACACGCAACAGTTTTGAGCTGTTATTTAACAAACAACAATAATTTTGTAATTAAATTGTTATACCTAAAGGGGTACCATTATGTACGTACATAATCTTATATTTTTTCACCTATTGATATACAATAAATTACTTGAGTTTGGATTTTTTCCTGAATAATTTAAACTCGAGTTTTAAATTACGTATGACTTGATTAGAATAGAATATTGTAATCATTAAATTCAATGAAGTAACTTTATGTTTAAAAATTTACGCGTTCAGAACTGCATCCAAAAGAAAAATGTTTATCATAAAAATAATAATCATTTAGATTCTTACCGCCTCTCAAGAAACTGACGTGCGAAATCAGTCGTGTCTTTGGACTCGCCCAAGTAACATTTCACATAATCCTTAACTTCGTACGGCGATTCGATGTCTCTCAGAAATCCAATGAACGTAGGCACTGTAACAAGACGAAATAACATTGCTTTTTCACAAGACAGAAACTACCCTATTTAGATAGTGTGACGATTTGATCCAGCTATAAGTAGCTGGCAAGTGCTAGCCTTGGATAGAGAGCGATGTACTAGTTCGGACGAGATCTTTGATCAGCAGTAGGATGATACAGTAAATATGAGTCTTTATGGGTTTACACGCGATATTAGGGGTAGCCATTAGAGTAGTGTGGGACAAATGTGGGTAGCTGTACAAATTACATTAGTGCTGGTTCGGGAGTGGATAAAGAAATTCGCAACCGCTGTGACAGACGAAGACGGGCGGCGCCAGTTCGCTCGCGACCATGATTGGTGTAACCCAGTCGAAACGTTGGGCAGTAAGTGACTATGTAATTGCTACTCCTAATATGGCGTGTAGACTCATATAGGTCTAATATTTAGTGTAATGGAACGCAAAAGTCTAAAATCTTACAGGATGATACAGGTTAATATTATAAAAGCGTGTCCACTAACCCCTTGCTTTTTTAGGTGTGAGAGCCATCCGCTCCCCCGCAAGCCCGGTGATGATGACAAGGCTCCTCCAAGCCATCATCGTTAGTCAGTTAGGAAAAAAAGAAAATTGTCCACTAACCATCAATCTTGGAGCTCCAGGAAGCGAGCACAGTGGTGCACCAGGTTTCGAACTCGACGGCGGGCGAGACGTCCTTCTTGGGCGTAGCGGTCGCGAGCGCCGCCGAGGGCGCGGGCGCAGGGGCGGGCGCGGGGGCGGGGGCGGGCGCGGGCTTCTTCTTCTTGGGCTCGACAGGCTTGGATTCCTGAGCCTTCTCAGTCTTCGCCGCCGGTTGGTTCGGCTGCGTGTCCCAAAAGCCTCCTGGATACAAAATTCTTATTTATCAAAAGTGATAGACAGTTATTTTCGCATTTAATATTTAATTTATAGTTAGCGTTGAGTATTGGTAATTGACGACGAATTAAATGTTTCCTAAAAGTGCTGTATGTTTTGTTGTATATGGGTTTTACCCTTTCAAGGCTGCAAGCTTGTCGCACGCGGTAGTTGTGTGTAACAAATGGCTCGCGCGACAAGGTAGAAATGCTCAAGTTTGTATACCGCGTTTGCCGCCGCCACAGCCGACTCGTTCGTCCAATTTTAGACCAAAAGGTGAATTTCCAAAAAATATATTTCTTAGTACACCCCCAACTGAAAACTGAAGACTCTGTCGCGCCAAGTCTGAAGACTGTTACCTTATGTCAATCAGTCAGTTTTATATACATAGACAAGTAGTAGTGTTGTTACCTCCGTTGTGGGCAGCGCTTCCCCAGCGGTGGGGCGCGGCCGGGGGCGCCATGCCTCGGTCCAGCGCGCGCGACACTGCCTCTTCCACTTCGGCCGCCGCCGCCGCTGCCGCCGCCGCCGCCGCCAGCTTGCGAGCCTCCACCTGAACAACAAACAATATGGTATTTTATGAGATATCAAAATAGTTTGAAATAAAACTAACTGACTAACGATGATGGCTTGGAGTAGCCTTGTCATCATCACCGGACTTGCGGAGGAGCGGATGGCTCTCACCCCTAGCGGATGGCTCTCAACCCTAACTAAATTAACTGATTAAACGTGAAAAAGCGTGTATTGTCGTTCTCAACATTATTATTTAGAGATCCGTCATTTCGAGCTGCTGGTCACGGGCAAGACTACAATACACTCGATTTAATCCGTAAAATTAGTTGCTTTTTCAAATTTTCGCACAAATAATAGACAATACTATCAAAATAGTATCAAATAAAATTTGGAAGTTTTAAGACTTTCGCGATGCATTAGATATCATTAAACGACGACATATGATACATTTAGAAATACATGGCTACTTTTAATACTTACTAGTCGCAAGTTATTGGAGTAACCCTATCAAAACGACGGACAGTAAAAGCATCCTTGAAACATTAGCATATTTCAATCATCGTGTTATGACCCATTCGAGCGAAGAGGAAATAAAATTAAATATGTTGGGAAAGATAGAAAGCAGTACTAACCTGAATTTCAGCTAAGCTTTGTGCTGAAGCGTTAGCATTGGCCCCCTTCATTTTCGCCCAACCTAAGCCTGCCTGCATTTCCTGTGGATAAAAATTAGATATAGAAATATGTATTGTAACGAGAGGATTTTAGAAGAAAAAAAAACAGGCCAAGTTCAAGTCTAACTCCTACACGAAGAGTTCCGTAGCAATTATGTAAAAAAACGTTTAATGTATGGGAGGACCCCCCATAATATTTGATCTTTTTTTAAGTTTTAGGATCTGTTGTTATAGCGGCAACGAAAATCGTCATTTATCGATAAGAATAAGGTGTGGAACCCTAAAAAAGATCACCCCACCTGTTCCCTGGCGAGCGACGCGGCCTGTTGCTGCGCGATGATCTGCATCATCTGCTGTTGCTCCTTGATCTGCTCGAGTTTCTTCTCCCGCTCGAGCCGCTGGATCTCGGTGAGCGTGAGGCCGTCCTTGCTCGACGCGAACACGCTTTGGTTGGCGACCGCCGACCACGGTGCTTTCTTCACCGCCGATTCCGCCGCTTGTCTCTGCTGTTGTTGCTGACTCTCCTGGTTAACGATATATAATTGTAAGAATAACAAGGTGTGGGCTATGGCGGCTAGTGAGGGTTTTCGCTTATCAGAAAATAGCTTTCCGCCCGCGACTCCATCGCGTAGAGACGTTTAACGGGTAAAACATCGGACGGTCAGTTAAACAGTAGTCTATGTCGTTTTCCAAGCTCTGGATTACATCTGTACCATTTTTTATTTAAATCGATTCAGTAGTCTATGCGTGATTGCGTAACATAGTTACTTTCATAATTATAAAATAGTAAGAACTAAGGATTCACTGGGTGGCAATCCGTAGGCAATGAGGTCCAACTGCAGCATTATTGGTTATTTTTGATGTAACATTGAATCCGTGCTAATTTCCTTAAGCACTTATGTTACGAATACCAGATCCAACAGTGATATTAACAAATGTGCTTACATTTCCTCAAAGTGGGAAAGCTAAGCTATACTAGGTGAATTATCTTTTGTCAGTAATACATGGATAATCTTTATTTACCTGTTGCTTCCTAGCGCTGGCCTCGGCTTGTTTTCTCTTCTTATCTTCTTCAGCAACTAACTTTTCTTCTTCTTTCCTGCAACACAGAAATACACATACGAATCGCAAAAAAAATCTGGATTTGTTAGTGTCCTATATAAGAAGATGACGTCATACACAAAGTTTCAAATTCATCATAAATTCCAGTAAATCAAAAATACCTTTTCCGCTCAGCCTCTTCAGCTGCCTTAGCCTCTTCGGCCTTCTTCTTGTTGTCCTTGTTTGCACTCTTTTCCGAACCCTTCACAATGGTAAACCCATCCTTGAGCCACTCCTGTAAATAAACGTTGCCGATTACCCACAAATGATAAGTGATACAAATTACCTAATCATCCAGCGACAATGTTACAAATAGAAGCCTGGGCACGATAAATTATACATGAGTATTATTTTACCACACCAATTAAAAGATGCACCCAAAAAAAATTTAAAAAAAATTGTATAGACCTTCTTTTCTTTTTCTAAATCCTTCTTGTTCGCTTTATCTTCTTTTTTGCTCTTGACAGGCGACTGTTCTTCGGACCTTTTCTGTAGACAGACCAAGTGATACAACGATCAGATACTGTCTCAATTACCCGAAACGTCCTTTTATATGCCCGTTATAGAAAACTTTCATCAGTCGAATGCAAAACATAAACTTAGTAAATGCGTAAAATTTATTTGATATAAAATAAGTACAATCATCGCAGCATCTAGATGTCTTCTTGATGTCACGATTTCCTATTGGAGAATCAGAACTACATGCGGGGGAAACACATACTCCATGCCCGATCACAAGTAGTGACAGTGACACAAGTGGTGAAATATTTTGAACTAGAGACGCGTAGCAATATCAATGAAATTCAATGTTAAATATAATGTTGAACATTTAAAGCAGAACCAAACTGAGTAAGGGTTAATGTGCATTCGACAGACAATAGGGTTCAATACTATTCAAGGTAAGGGCAGGACAAGATTATATATTTAATAAGGTAGACACTTACCTCCCGTTTAACATTTTCTTCCTCTTTAGGCTTACTTTCTAAATCTTCTTTCTTTTCATCTTTTTTCTTATTTTTAGACTTTGTCGAGTTATTCTCCTTGTTCTTGGTTACCTTCTCATTTTCATTCTTGGCCTGTTTCGACTGCTTCGACTCAGTTGCAGGTTTGCTTGGTGGTGGTTGTTGTTGCTGTTGCTGCTGTTGTTGTTGTTGTTGTAGTTGCTGCTGTTGTTGTGCTTTTTGGTTGCTAGCTTCTGTAGTCGATGGTTCGGCTTTAGCCACCTTCTCGGGTTTAGTCTGTGAAACGTACAATAAATAAACATTTTTAATTATTTTTGAGGAGAATAACCGCACTCAAAGTACTATTTGATGTACGTTATGAAACAACAGAAACTCAAATATTGAGATTTAAAAACACGTACGATTACCATTAGATACTTTATAATTTATAAAATTAGGAAACCTTCTAGCGAGCATACATGTTTTAAATAATTGAATTGGGTTTTACTAATTTTTTAACCACACAACATATTCACCTGTGTCTCAACGGGCTCGCTCGGCTCGGCGGCCGGCTTGGCGGCCAGCGCGTCCTTTTGGATCAGCTTGTGCAGCTCCCCCATGTCAGGAGTCGCGCCGGTGTGCGCCGGCGCCTCCTCAGGCTTCGGCGGCGCGGGCCCCGCAGTCGCCGGGGGCTCCCCCGCCGGACCGCCCATGTTCTGCGACGCCCTCAGCTGAGCCAAAATCTGATCTTCCGTCTTCATCTCCTTCGCTATCTCCTCCGGTATGAGGGCGTTAGACCCTATAGCTGACGGCTGTAATAGTTTCTTCGTTATTAAGCTGCCATATTCAACAAATAATAGCGACATGCTTTACCGCATGCAAATATAATATCAAATTTTAAATTCAAGCAATATTAATACTAAATAGTAAGTATGCATAATCTATTTTGACTAAACTTTCTGTGCATAAAACTTTTAATACATACATATGAGACACAAGTTGAATATGCATTCATACTAGATAAATTAGTATTATATCCTGATTTGATATAAAAAAAATACTGATCAAAAGTAAAATGCTGTTTATATATTAATAAAAAAAAACTATCAAAGCATTTTTTCGCCAATATGAATATTATCTTTATTATCAAGTAAGCCGATGCTAGTCGACCACATTAAAATTTGGAATAGGATTATGATTTATTCCGATTCGAAAAGGTCAAAATTGTTCAGTTCCGGACGATACGACAAAAACCATATTAATTTTATCATTGTGGATTTGTTTCCTTATTTATGCTGCAGTTCTCCCTTCCCTAACCCGTACTCAGACTTACAGTTTACTGCCAAAATTCGCTATTCTCAGTTTATAGTTTGTAGGTTTTTAAACTGATACGTAGAATATAATATGATTTCAAATGCTTGTCTTTTGATTGGGTTGATTTTTACAGCCTCCAGATCTCGCCAATATTAATTAATAATCTCAATTAGATAACCCCAGACGGTCCTTAGAAAATCGGCGCAGACAACCATTTTTATAAGTGAATGCTACATTTTTACCTTTCACCCACAACTCTCGAAAATATGTGTGATTCTTAACGAACGAACTTTATTTAGGCATAATATTGCAAAGCAACATGTATTTATATCGTCTGTATTATTAATCGACTCCAAGTTTGGGGACGGGATTATCTCAGCTTGTACAAAAAGGTTAGTCAAAGTAAAAAAAGTTTCGCTTCATCTTTGAAAAGAATAGAAAAGAATTCATTGCATAGTTAATAAGCTTTCTAGTTTATATTAGGCAAGTATTAACTTACCTGTTTTGAACTAATAAATGAATGAATGTGTTAATATCCTTAGAGAATGACCACTACCGTGTTAATAACGCATAAAATAAATGTATTACGAATATTATCAAATCGAATATCGTGACAAATGTGGCTATCGGTTGAAAATAAAACGCATGTACGCGAATTTAGGCATTATCATAACATTGCATAAAACTAGTGTTATTACGACGCAGTACACATAAAATACGAAACAGAGAATGACGAATCTGAGAAACTGAAAACGAGGGGTTAGCTTGCCTATTTAATTAAATAAATTCTAGCGACCATCTATAATTCTTAATAACAAAAACGGTTCTATAAATTCGATTTAAAACTTAAGCGGACACATATTAGCAAGCGAGTGCAATCGCGAAACATAAGCACATGTCTACTAATCCAACTAGCTAGCGTAGTGTGGTATATAATATATAAAGAAGAATAGAAGCACTGTTAGATTCTTATGCAGTGCTTCTTTCCGTTTCAATCGTAGTCATGACTTCCATCGTGCCTCAAACTCCAGACGACTATTATTTGAAATGGTACATGGAGTATAATAGTTGATAAAGAAGAATAACTTATCTAACAGAACAATAAATAGTACCTAATTGCACACAATTATAAAAATGAATTGACTTATACAATCGATCATTGATTACATTCCTAATCTCCAATATGTTTAATAATAATTAAAGAATATATGTATATGAAATATTCAATAAACCACTTCCACATTTTACTATGTTTTTGATATATTAATACGAATGAAAACAAACAGCTTACTCTTAATATCCTCATATCCTCAATGTTCAATATAACCGGATGTACGGATTGCCCATTCGATTATAACGAAACCCCAACTAAGAAACACGCAACTTAATACTGAATTTCATACTATTACTCCGCATCCACTAGCTATAAAATATTCACGAAGAAAAATCGATACGGTTACAAATGCATATATTATTTTCCTATTCGATACATATCAATTTGTCCCTATACTCGGCAAACATGAAGAAGTAAGGCATTTAGTATTCACGACTATTATGCTATCAAGCTAATGGGACAGCTGTCGGTATCGTCTGCATTAAAATTCAAACATAACCTTTACATGTATAAAAGTTGAATCAAACGGTTACATTGTATCTTTCAACTTAAATTCCAAGGCCAAATACTTGCAATTTGGAATATTGGGCCAAAGCCCTTAGAATTTGTCCGTTTGTAGATAAAAAAAACGTTTTTTTTATAGAGAGATTGTGCTATAAGCGCCACATTATATATAATTTAGCAAATTTTTATCTAAATCCGTACCGTAGTCCAAGATCGTATGTGTTTTACTTATACATGTCATCAATATTTGTCTTTATTTAATTTTAAAAATAAATATCTTGGACTTTTCCATACACTGTCAGCTGACCCCAGACTAAGCAAATAATTAGATATCCGACCAAATCAAAGAAACTGTATTGGTGGGTTCATTGGTCATTTATATGGTTTTCGGTGGATATCCCAGGCACAAATATAAAAAAAAATGTTTTTATATTATTGTGTAATTGGTAAACCTTAAAAGTATGTGCCCTAACGGAAAGACGGATTGCCTAACATGGGCTTGTTCGAATTATTTTTTTGTACTTTCATGCATTTTGCTGAGTGATATTTCTAAGTGATACATTTTGTGCAAATTGACGAAACTAACCATGCAAAGAGGTAAAATCGATTACCTGTTAAGAATTCCAGATGGTTTATAATTATTGATATCTATAGTAGTATATATTATAAAAATACTTAGTACATTTGCAGATTAAATACTAGATATCTAAATGTTTGGAAGGGAAGGGAATTCACAAATATAATAATAACGCCTAATAATAGATTCCAAGTATTTATTAGAAAATAAACTATAACAAGAGAATCAATCTGTAACAATATTGTTTTTGAACAAAATAAATCTCGAAATAGTGAGGAGGTCAGGTTACCTTTAAGGTCTAGGTACAAAATGTCGAACCACCCTCACTGTGCAAAATCATAAACGTAATGTTAAATCATATGAGTTTCTTATACTTTGGTAACTTATTTGACACAAATTATTCCATCAATGGAATATTTCATAACCACACAAATATACTAGTATTTATAGTAAAACTAAACCGATCTTCATATCTTCATTTACCCTTTTTTACTACCGTGCTATGCAGTCTTTGAATCAATTTTCAGTCTTTAAAGTAATAACAGCCAAAATTTCTATTCAATGACAAACTTAAATCTAAAAATAGTTACTACTCTTTTGAGCTTCCTATTCTATATTTTATGGATAAGAGGCGTTGATTCTAGATTAATTATCTTGTAGTAACATTAAACTATCCTAATTATATTGTAATATGCCAAAAATCTATTCTAACACGTTATTTACAAACTTTACATATTATTACAATGAAAAATGGAATCTATAGTATTCAAATAACACAGCAATACTGAAGCCAAATTTATCGAGCTGTATTATAAAATACTGGCAAAATAGATACCTACAAATCATTCAGTACCCAAATTTGTACCTAAGGAACAGATATTTTTAGTATTCTAAGAAAAATACTAAAACGACTTTTTACTTTGAAAAATATATAATCATTCTTAGCTTGGAGCATGATGCGAATAACAGTTGCCTGTATCAAATGACTACTACATAATACATTTAGTTTTTATCGCTAATGATTTAGCAGCATAAATCTCATTCTCTTCTAAACTGTTACGATATAAAAATAAATCGTTATGATTAATCAATATAAATAATTGTTCACCTGAAATAATTTTCAATTTATAATATTTTGATTGGCGTAACAATTCAGTTCATCGCCTTTTAAAAATTTTGTGTTTTGCCTTCTCAACCTAACCATTAATTATATTAATCAGCATTATTTCATTAGTTTTAGGAAATTCGAAGGTGACCCAATTTTTGCTCATCATCCGTGTCCCATGGATCTTATGATGTTTCAGTTAAATAATTATCAACGCTTTATTAGTTAAAATTAAACCACGCACAATATACGTTTATGTAATAAAAAAATTATCCACTATCCATTGTAGCAGTTATACGCATAGCAGTGCTTATTTTTTCTTTCCATACCAACCTTCTGGTTGGCCTTAATTTTATTTATAATGTTTTAAATGTTACGAATGTGGTTAAGGTAAAGTATTGAGTCATCATAAATCTCCCATTCAAGCATAAACGATACGTTATTGAAACTGTCATCCGCATCATGCTATACGCAAAAAATGTAAAATCACCCATGAAACTTCATACAAAATTTATTGGGGATTATTGCATATTTTATTTTTACAGAAATATTGAATTATTAAGGTTCCACAATTACAATAGTCGAGAAACTATAAAGAAATTATAATTAATTGTCAAGAAAAAGTAAGTAGTACCAGTAAGCCTACAAAATTAAAAAAAAATGTCGTCGAATATATTCCATACAAGACCAATTTTATGGTTATATAGCGGTCTGCACTAGAATATTATGAAATATTTTAGCTTTATAACAACGGCTTTTGCAACTTATATTAACTAACAACAAAAATGTCATAATAAAATATACATAAGTACTGAAATGTCAAAATGGCAATTTGAATTTGATGAATAGCAGAATCCTCCGATTAATAGACAACTCATAAGTACGCTAAGCTTCATCATGAGCAAATTAATGATTTTAGTGTTAATTTTGTAATGCTACAAATAAATAAAAAGTGGAATGAAGAAAACGCCGCAAAAAGGCTGCTGTAGTCAGCGTTAACATAGTTTAGACTACATTTTATGCGTTTTAATAAATTATTTCCAATTAGAAACATGCGTCCTATAAAATTATCAATGCGTCGTATAAAAGTCAAATATAATGCCTAATTTTATAATTTCAAATTAATGTTAATTGACCCGTCTGTTATAACAAGGGAGATTTCAAGACCAAATAAATCGGTATTAACCTTCAACCGGACGCTCGGTGGCAAAACGACCACACTCGATATATTTTTGCTGGTATGTAAGTAGGCGTTTGATATTTATAGTATGTGAATATTTTTTTATGAACAAATTCCCTCTGCGGCACGTAGATGATTTTTATCACGCTAAGCGCCTCTCTCAATATGATTTTTTTTATCTTTAAATATATAAATTGCCAAATTACAATAATGAGTGAAACTTAACAAAAATAAGGCAGAATATATAAAGAAATAAAGTAAAGAGAATGTGGATGACAGACTCTAAAATAATTTTATATTAATTGTAAATGTTTAAATTGGTTTCGGTGTGAAATAAAATGCTACTTCCTATGATTTTAATTTTAAAATTAATTGTATGAATAGTATTCAATATACAGTACTGTCCGCATGTGTGCATCCATCATCAGCTCCCCTAATTAACTACGGGTAGACTGAACTAGCTCCTACTGTCACCATTTTATTTCGTTGTAACCAATTTATGTAACATATACCATGAACAGAGAATTAATATAAAGCTTTATTCTTACGTACCATTTTAATCATCGAAATTACCTGAATTAAAGTATTTTACTTGTGTCCTTTGATTGGATGTCGTCATATTTCGTTGTTATTATTTTGTGCAACTTATGAGTATTTGGTACTGCGATATTTATTAAGTAAAATATACTCTTTTTTTATCGATTAGTAATGTCCATTGTTGTATAGCTCTGTTGTATCTTGGAACGGCTGGTATCAAGCACCGATTTTGGTGTATATTACGTTAAGGTAAAGGTATGTCTAGTAACGAGTTGCTGATATATTTTTGGTGAAAAATATTGCAAGCTTAGTTGATTTGGGTCAGTTTAGGACAGTTGTATAGTTCCAGACTAGACTAACTATTGCGATGCCATCATTTTTGAGGGTACAGTCAATCTTACTTTGACTATTAGTTAGCATCTATGCGTAGCTGTTCAAGATCATAGTAGTGTTGGCCGTTCAGCGTTACCTTCGCTCAGATTTTTTGTTTTAAATACGCCATTTCTCGAATTCTGTTTTTTTTTATTTTGTCACGCCCGGCGTCCGTTCTGGACGCGGCGCGGCCGATTCCCGGGTATAGTACCGCGTACAGTATTTAAAGAACTATCCTTCAACTCAAAAGCATTATTTCACCTTTTTCTCTTAAACCATATTATCTGTTATCGCAAAGATAGGTTTAGCCTTAAAAGGTACCTAGTCAAAACTTGTAGATCATGCAATTCCTACCAAAACTGTTTTCAAACTTTTTGTATGTCACCATACATGATTTCAAAGAATGAAGATATGCATATTTTACCACTTTGGAAGTGTCTCGTAAACTATTACTTATCAATAAGAACCGACTTAAATGAAATCTGCTACAGATATAGCCTAAAGCACGAGAATATAGGCTACTTTTGACTGTGTCAAAGGCTACTTTTAACAGACTGGTCGACATACTATTATTTAATATTTTGAGTTAAAATATATATTTTAGGGGCCGTTAAAATGACCACGGGCCTGCTTGAAGGTTAATAGGATTGCGCGGTATTATTTTCTAAATCGACGGATTCTACTATAAACAAAATACAATTGCTATTTCTAAGGCCCTTCTTACACACCACATTCAGGCGACATAATGCACTATATTTGATAGTAGCGATCGCATTAAAAGAATTTGTTGTACTAGTATAACTAGTTCTACAAAAGTAAAAAAAAATCTGTAATACTACAGATTGGAAAAAACTTCAATATTTACATATTTCATCACATACCTAGAGCAACGTTTATATAGCAGTGGTTGTAGAACTAAGCAAGAAAGGCCTTCAACTACAAGTAACAAAATTATTAGAGCAAAAATATATGTAAATAACAGTATTTTTTAAAGTCACAAAAAGTTTTTATATATTTTACTGCACTTCATCACTTCTTCAATTAATGTAGCCTCCATTTTAGTTGTACTCCTGAAACCATAATGGCGGTTTAACAAATTATGATGAATATAAATGTAAAAACTTAAAATCACATAGATTCTCAGGAATCACAAATGACGGAGACAGAAAATCTTTGTTGTTTTAAAAAGTTCAATCCGGTGCATGAACGTGCATGGGATTTTATTTTTACCTGCGTATAAGGAATTTAATTGATATATTGAGTACACTCCAGCACTTCTAAGATAATCACTCTCACGAAATCTTCGCGTTGCTTATCTCACGTAGTTTTAGTTGTTGCTTTAAGTTTACCCGCGAAATTTCAATCTGCATGTCACAAAAGAGGTTCAATTATGTATATCTACTTTAAACAGTTTTTGTTCCTGCTGTCTTCCTATTAGTGAAGGAAGGCACTAGTTTACACGAGCTGTAAGTCAGCTGAAGTTTAAGCACGTATCGCAGTGATTGTAACGACGTAGGGACAATGTCTGCCTGATTCGTCACTTTGAGAAATTTTGTAAAAATCCGCGTGCGTTATTATTGACGTTCAAGTCAAGCTTAAGTCAGAGCTCGTTGGGTCAAATGAAAATAATACAATTCTAGAAGACCCGGGTGCAGATTGATTGATTCTGACCTCTGATTCACCAAACGATGGGAGCGCAATAAGAGACAAACAACTGCCTGCCTGTTTTTACTCACCACACTTATTCTCCGCATTCCGCTGCTAAAGTGATACAACGTCATTTGATTTTATCGATTTACTGCTGTAATGTTTTTGTAATAATTACTAGGGTCTATCACTACATACATAGTATTAAAAAGTCGTTTACGCTGTTTTCCTATGTATGCAGATCCGTCATCGCAAGCGGTTTTTTTTAAATAAGTAGTGGTTCAAAAGGAAGGTTTGTATGGTTAATAATATACCCGGAAGGAAGCGGGTCGGTAGTGTTAAAATAATGGAAAGAAGTATTAGTACAAACGTAGTCAAACAAGAACTGTATAAGTATTGGGTACTTCGATTTGTCAGCTTTCATAACGATTATAAGTGCCTATGACACAAGCCGTAATGGATATTGACGGTATGCCAATAATAGTTTGAAAGTTTTTATCAGCTGTTTTTGTTACTTGAGGAATACTTTATGGTGAATAATTAAAAACATTTAAGTATACATACTTGTACCCAGTAAGATCTGATTTGATCATGAATAAAATGTGAAAGTGGTCTAAGTACGAGTAATGCCAAGTAATTCGGAATTACACATATAATAAGAATACTTATGGAGATACGGAACTATCTGATGAACCTGTTGAGCACTAGGCTAAAATTATAGGAATAACTATTTATGGCAAGTCCCTGATATAAACGTAAATAATTACAGGCCTCGTGTTATCCAATATAACAATTTACAAAAATAAAGTATTTCTAAATTACAACGAGACATACACCTGGACTGTAGGCGGTTGTTAAACAAAGTTATATTTTATTATTACCGCTAAAAACTATTATAGGGACGTGTAAAAATTACACAAGAATATTTGTCGATTCTATTAACTTAAAACAATATAACTTAACAATCCTGAACAAAAACAGTGTCGTGTGGTACCAATACCATGGTAAATTTTGCAACGGTAGTACAGATACAAATAAGTAGTATATGAAGCACTATTAATTCAGAAAATTTTAAATGTTGTTTTATTTAATAGACTTCAAAATGTAAAATTGCTATATTTTTAATTTCAGTTAGTATTTAATATAAAGACAATTCACACATAAAAATCATTAAAGAGTAGCAATTTTACATTACTGTGCATTTTATTTCTGAACTAATTAACAGAATACTAATGCTACGGGCAACTTCTAAACGGTACACATTCCTTAATGTCTTCTGAAGGATTTCAAAATTTTGTCACTGAATCCTAAATCTAAAAAGTGCTTTTAGTGTATGAAGCATATTAAGGAATCATGAAATGCTTAAAATATCTTGTAGGTAAAATAAAGAAGAAATATGTAATATCAAAAGATTAAAATACACTGCCTAGAAACAGCAAAGATGGTATGATATGACTCTAAAACATGACGAGATAAATATATATTTTTAATTAAAACAATATTTCTTTGTTAAATAAAAATCTTTCTGCAAACTAAATACTCAATCAAGGTCGTCATGATTTATATATAAAATGATCATAAAGACGTTCGCATCCACGATCATTAGCTTGTATGAGCATACATGAGTCGTTGTGATGCCTGACGTTGTGAATTGAATGCTCAGACGAAATTAGTGGTTTCATTCAATGCATTACTATGAGTTTGATATACTTATCTGTATCAATAAAGTAAGTATTACACACATAAAAAAATTCGATTTCATATAGTAGTAATATAAACAATAAATAAACAGCACATAAAAGTGTAAAAACCGGACTACCTATTTTGGAATCACAACTACCACACAGACTATTAGAGACACATAAAACATTTTTTATAAGTTTGAACGTAAGTACATTTATAGGACCAGTCATATGGTTCTAATTATACATCAGAACCTATAAAGTCTGGTACAATTTTATTGAGTCTACTCAGACGTTTTTCTATAATTCAATATAAATTCTATGTCGCGCCTATAATCACTTTATACCTGACCGTTTTTTTTTATTTCAAATTGAATGTGTAAATGTAAAATTTACGGTTAAATCAAGTTTAAACTAATAAAGGTAGTGGAGTCTCAATCATATTTTGAAACATGAATCAATAGATGATGCTACGCAAATTTAAAAAAAAATACGTCGTACAGGTAGTGGTCGGTGGTGAGTTACATATTCATAATTTAACACTGGTCAACAGGGCTTTTGGTGCATGAACCAAATAAAGTTTTATTTAAAGGACAATGGGCATTTTGGGCTAAAATAAAAATCGGGTGGCAGTCTCAAATTTCAATTGCATATCATAGTTCGTGTCATAAATAAAAACTTATTATATGGCAGTTACTTCGAGTCATGGTTAGATATAGAAATATAGAGTGATGAAGATTGTTATATTTCATTAACTTATTATTACATAACTATTTTATTTTGATTGATAATTGTGTAAAAGCAAACAGCGGTTTTTTATTTAAATAGGATAATTCAGAATTACAATAAACCTACGCCTATGAAAAGTGTTTTTTTTTATAGTATAAACTCGTCTGACGGAATCACCCAGCCACGGCACGATACCAAGATGAAATTCGATTACCTGTTGCGTTTTTAGACACTATTATTTTAGACGAGTAAGTTTTTTTTAAAAAAAAAAAATTTTTTAATATTAAACTAACAAGATAACCTCACTCCACCTGATGATAACCAGTAGTGAGATCCAAATATGAGGTCGACAGGCACAATAGCCTGTCGCACTCACCCTGAAAGCCCGCTTAAAGAGGAGCTAGAGGACTATTGCTGCGGCAACAACGAGACAAGGCGTGGAGTCTCGCATTGGTTTGAGCTGTGCGGGTCGGAGTTGGCCAGTCCGCAGACGGAAGGGCCCCCGTTTCTACGGGTCTCCCTGGCCGGCGGGCTGACCCGCTCCGCCCGCACAATACCGCCGCTAAGACTCCACTGGTCCGGCGCTTGCCGCAACAATGGTCCCCCCTGGCTCCGGTTCGTACAGTGCTGATCCCGGAACGCGACCTGACCGAGAGAGGCCAGAGTCACTTGGCGGGTTTTACGCAACTGTATGGTGGTAACAGCAACCGGTCGACAATACTTCTTTGGACGTTTTTATATTGTACCTTTTGTGTGATTGCATTTATCATAATAAAATCTTAAAAATATGGTCGGTTTTTTATTTTCTTGTAAACCTTTAAAAATATTAGACTTTTTAATTGTTATAAATACACTTAACAATAGGAATACTATGAAAATTAAACAATTTTTGCATTGAATCATCGAAATATACAAAGACAACAATATTCGATATCTCCTAAACTAACCGGTATATGCTCACGATTTTAAATAGTGTTGTTTAATAGTGCCTTGCAAGATATACTGATTCCGGAGACTGCCACTCAATTTCAAAAATAGACCAAGCTCCATACATTTTTGCCCATTGTCCTTTTTAGATGTGCTGTCTACATGGTTCTATTGAACAACTTTGCTCTATCAGCTCAGATTTTTGAGATATCTCAGGGTCAAAATCCACAAAACGCAATTACGGCTCACTTTCCGAGACATGTAACAAACATTAACTTAAGTATAATTTAAGTATTACTCTTGCCCCTATAAATACCGTTGGTTTTGATCAGATATAATTGTTCTAATAGAAGATATACATCATTAATATTTTTTAATTTCATCGCATACTCTCATGATCTTACTGTTTATACGGGACGGAATTAAAAAATTTCAACATTTTATATCTTGTAGTAAATAATTATACCTGATCAAACCCAATGATATTTATAGGACTAGTTATACTTCAATGACACAATGATAGATGTTTGTCAAAAATACATTATTTTTTCTACATGTCCCAGAAATGAAAAAAATAATTTGTCACCTAGTGTAATCATTCCAAAACTTGGACCTTGCTTTACGATTAACTATTATGTGCGCGTTTTATACAAAAACACCAAAACCATTTAGTAGAAATTATACTTAAAATATCTCAGGAAGTTTATCTTAAATGTGTTTGATATTTTACTACCATAATTTCATCTAGGTACATGCAAAAATTAGTAAAGGGAAGTGTTTTCCCATTATAACACTTTCATGAGATAAAAATTACTAGGTAATTTTTAGCGGCTTAGGAGTTTAATTTAGAGGTATAATTTAAAACGTGTTTCTTATATTTTATCATACAAATTGGACAGTAGAGGGTAGATGGTAGAAAAAGGAAGCTCAATGTTAATTTAATACAAGTAAAATCATAGGCCCTACTTATAGTTTGGCATACCTATATTAAGCACTTTTTCAAACCTAAATGATGTATTCTCGTCATGTCATCATGCTTTCGTTACAAGTGGTTTTGACCAGTTAAAACAACAACAAAAATAGATTAGCATTTTGAAATAAAAAATAAACACCACCAAAAAGAAAATGCTACTAATAGTTCTGTTAATGTCATTCATGATTCCTTTGGATGAAAGCAGCAAAACTAGAAGTCCAACATTACCATATTGGCCGCTGGTTAGGACCCTGTGACCTTAAGAAAATAGAATCACAACAGAGCTAAGCGGATTCGGCTAAGTTGAATTATGTATGGTGCCAAGTGCCATTAAGTTAGTTTTATTATTATACCGGCGTATATTATATGTTCATAATTGATGCCTTTATAACATAGATAAAACTAATACTGTTTAATCGAGCACCTGTAGATTTAACTTGTAGGTGACAAAAAAGGTATATTGGTTACTTCAATACTAAGAGAGCGACCGACTGCGAATGACGATAAATCTACACACAGACAAAAATTATAAAATTAACCTCAGAAACAAAAACGAAAATGATCCTCGACAAAATGCCTTTTTGGTGTCACGTGACAATATGTTAATGTATATTGTATTTTAATATTTTTAAATTTTTATGTCGCAATGAATAAAACATTATTCTTTCATTCGAAATGAGATAATTTTTAGCGGCTCAAAATTATGTTCGCGCATCTTCTAAGCTACATTTTATCTAAAATGCAGTTGTAAAAAAAGTAATTTCCAAGAAACACAATGAAAATCAAATACTCCAAATAAATCTTCTGTTAAAAAAATCGCCGCGATGTTAATACTTCCGTCGCCCGCCCAGTAATTTGGTCTCATACTTTTTTCAAGCTCGTTCCGGGTTTTATTTCGGTAAATTACGCTTCGAGTTCAGTTTATATGCACCACTCATGTTAGTAAGAAGAAGGTATCGCATCGTCAGTCGCAATATTTTTGGGTCGATCGCTTTAGCCTAAATAAAATGTCTTTGAAAATAATAATTTTCTAACGATTTTCAGTATAATTACGTAAACAGGCCAGCTTATCAAAATGGCATGATAAACTTACTTTTATGTTACGTCAGACTTCAAAATAAAGAAATAATTCTACTGATAACTGCTATTCTTCTTTCCTGTGGTCACCAGCCCCAACATTCAGCTTAAATTTGACAAAACTGAACTTCATAACTTACACTTAATTTATTAATGAAATTTTAATAAAGATAATTTTTATTTATGTAACCATTAAGTGTTTTGGGATACATCAATTTTAATAAAACTAAATGTAAGTTTGTTAATGAAAGGCAGGTGCAGGTAACATTTTGGGTCTTGCATTTAACACATCGGTTGCCACGGAACGGTCGGTTGTGGAAACTAATGTGTTAACAAAGTAATGTTAACATAATTTACAACAGGGAAATGCATCCAAACTCATCCGCATAATCTGGATTATCAGAGGCTTGTTTAAAATAAGGGTAACATTGTGTTCTGAGCATATGAACAATTAACTGTTTCATAATTATAATATTCATATTTAAATTTTGTATGAAGTGCAGCAGCCAATTACTTTGTTAAAATGTTAGTTAATTATTTTACCATCTAATGTAAAACAATAATATTGTTGTTTTACAGTTGCATTAATAAAATTCCAATATTTATTTATGTATTTGTTAAACCCAAAAATATCCCTACATTGTATGATTTTCACATGCCCCAAGTCAAATTCAAGTTTTATCGGGCTCATTATAACAGCAAAATAAATAGATTTATATGCTTTATCACGAGTCTACATCATTATTTTTAAATCCACCAAAACAAAAACTTGAGGTATTTAGTGTATTATGATGAATGCGACGACCTTGAAGACATTCGATAACCGCTATCGTTAAAAACAAAAGAACAGAGCAATACTTCATTAAAAAAAAACTTTTCAACGTCTGATGTTACGTTAGACGTAGGATTTTAAACGAGCCTCTGCCGCCAGCGAGTTCAAAAGCGGGCGTACCTGTTGGTCCCAGAAGTACATCGGCAGGTTGTTGACCCGGTTGTCGTTCCGGGACATCGCCTGCTGCATCCAGAGCATGTCCGTCGACGAGCACGACTGGCTCCACAGCGAGTCCACCTGGAACCGAACAGACGTAGTAGTGGTAACTATACGACGAAAACATCGAAACACGCATTAGGGATTAGAGCCATCCGCTCCCTCGCAAGTCCGGTGATGATGACAAGGCTACTCCAAGCCATCATGGTAAGTCAGTAAGGAAAAAAAAACAACACACGTCTGGCGCCACTAACGATGTCGATGCAAAAAGGGTATACCACCGAGCACAACCGAGCAGAGCTTATCGTGACAACCAGTTGTTAACTGAAGTCCGAGATCTTGCTTTTCGTTCACTTAGAATAGTCTCTATGACTTTATATATATCGCTTTTGTTCCCGAAGGTAGGCTACACCAAGGAACAAGTAAACAGAGAAGACTTTCAAAGGTACTGTGATTTCCAAGTACTTACTTCCTGACGTCTTCACGTCAACCACTTTAGTAGGTCAAAGTTTCTCTCTCTCAAACACTCTGTGCCATACTCTCACTCACACTTATCTCGCCCAGTCACAAACACGCATACGTATGTATTTTTACACACTGGAAATAAGCACTATAAGAGAGAACGTCATAGACAAGTATAATAGTAATAGAATTATAACTAAAGCAGGGTTAATGATTGATGAAGAAGGGCGATGATATTGATTTTGATGTTAGAGCTCTGATATGTGATGATGACTTAAATGGAAATGTGAATGAATTCATATTGCAGCCTTCATACTAATATGAAGAGGGTAAAATTATATAGGTAGGCCCCGAAATTAAACCGTCGTAATAGCTACGAATTTTACAGTGATAATATTAAAACTTTACAGTTTAGAGCTGCAAAAATGTGCGACTATTTTAGTTTCGGCAACCTGTTAATAAATTCGACATTTTTTTTAGCATTAAGCGAAAAAGTAGTCTGCTATATGGTTCGATATAATTACTTCCATTATTCTTCCAACAGTATTTCAATAAATTACAATTTTCTTGTAAAAAGAAAACAGAATTAGGTTTATTCACAATATTGCAATCATAAGATTTGATATTTTTAAATAACGCAGATATATATGTCATAATTTCGTTCCATATATAGCTTTATACTGTTGGTGGAATAGTAATAATACTAAATGATGTATTGCACCTACTGTTGAGATTCATGCTAAAGGATCGTGCTAGTATCCCGAAACGAGAAAGGACAGATCTACAAGAGTCAGTTATAATCAAAATCCTATGCACTTCATATCTACAAAATAAAATCGTAACGTTTAATCGTAAATAAGTAATAATATTTCAATTAAATGTTACCATTGGTTGCTGTTGGCCAAAGGGCGGATTCCTAATCAGTCCAACTGATCCAAATTGCATTGGATCCATTGTAGGAGCATCATTTAAATTGGACATATTCATCACCTAAAACATAAACTTTGTTTG
The DNA here is from genome assembly GCA_039566165.1 of Maruca vitrata. Lineage (NCBI taxonomy): Eukaryota > Metazoa > Arthropoda > Insecta > Lepidoptera > Crambidae > Maruca > Maruca vitrata. The sequence continues at coordinate 15,388,159 of CM076911.1, read as the reverse complement.
GAATTTCGATATCCATTCAAAAATATCTCATAGAGGGACCGCCATTTATAATTTAGGCCAGTGAAACTTTTTTTGATGAAAATGATTTTGATAACACGCGGATGAGGTTAATTACATGGTGAAGCGACTTGATCACATGATGACAGCGATTTTTTTTTATTTCTGAAAAGTTATTTACAAGGAAATGCACGACATATCGTTTAGTATTGTTACTTACAGATTCCAAGCCGAGTGCTTGCTGAGAGTTAAGCATGGACTCGTGGGGACCCGCCGAACGATCAAACCCGGTTGTCAATGGAAAAGATGACAGCATATCCTGCGCACATATTTTTCATTATACACTAACCAGCAACCGCCCACAACTCACGTCTCAGAAGGAAAAATATTGATTTATTACAATTACATATAACATCACTCTCGTTTCAAATATCTTCTGTACTAAATAGGAAAAAATATTGTTTGTGGTATTTAGACACATCTGTAAATATACCTCTTTCCCTCAATGCTTTCTTCAAAAATTACTTCCTGTGTACAAAAGCCTCATTAGAAATCAAATCCCAAAACATTAGAAAATTTATCCTAAGCCACATTAAGACCATGGCATTGCCACCAACACTAAAAATCTTCAACAGAGGCACGACGATTGTCTATTTAAAGCAACTAAGAATTGATTCATGACAATTCGTTGCTCCTATTTACTTGGATTACTTTCGATTACTTAGATAAATGGTAAATGACTGATTTGTGGACAGTTAATTATACCAGTTAGTGTATTCATAAATTGCTGCCCTCTATTCCAATTTACTGCGTTATGATGAAGAAAGAAAAATAGCTGTCTATTATATTCAAATCAATATTGAAATCGACTATTTATCTCAAAGGAGCCTTTACAGATTGAATCGCAAAGATAGTTAAGTTTCACTTTACTAAGTTACAATTGGTGGTGAATATGCCAACGCTCTAATGTTCTTAGGCGCGTCAGTGAGTAGATTAGTGAAAGGTGTGTTTACCCTTTGTGAGAAGGGCACTACGGGTCCGTAAGAGCCCAGGGGGTGCATGTGGGCGTCGCACGCCCGCCGCACCATGAGGCTCGGGCTGAAGAAACCCGCTCTGTACCAGTTGTACATCTCCTTCGACGTGAACGGCCCTTGGATGTTTTTCTGCGAAGACAACGTCATTTATTAACATGGGCTCCCAAAAGAATCAAAATTTGTATAAGCTTGTTGGTGGGTTAAACTATCATGCTCTATCAACATAATAAAATCTATATTGTTAAATTGAAATAACTTTTCTAGTTCCTTTTTTGAGAAAACATGAAAGTGGGAGTACCATTGCAACCTTTTGATTTTCGCCACCCTAAAATATCCTCAAAATCGCAGTATCATTAATTATAACAATGCCAATTTTTATAAGTATTCTACCATTAGTTACGTCCACATATGGTTACAATAAAAATAGTCAACTCGAGTCGCTTATGTCACATGAATGTGGGTTCCAAAAGCAAGCAAATACTCGCGGAAGTACAGAAAAATCAATCAACTGAGAACGCATAGCCATGGTCCTTAATCTAACAATATACACAGTCCACAGTAATTTTTATACACACCTCTGGGTCTTCGTAATACCACATGTCTCCAGCGCTTGGTTGGGGAAGGTTTTGATTTTGTGCTTGTTGCTGCATTATGCTACTGTATAACGATGACCCAAATGCACCCTGGGACATATTGGAGGGCTGTTGGAGGCCATGCATAGGAAACATGTTACTTTGACCATGTTGATTTGGCATTGGTATATCACCTTGATTTCCCATCTGTAAAAAATATATTTTACATACACAATATTCGCAAAATAAAAAGTCTGGGTAATTTGGAATATGTTATATATTTAAAATATAATATAATGATATTCTTACCGTCGAACTATTTGAATTTTGACTCATAAACAGTGAGCTGTTGGCACCAGACATTCCAGTTATTAAACCGCCAGAATTCGAGAAAGGCTGTATTCCTCCACCAGGCGCCTGCATCTGGCCGCCGCCCATAGCGCCCTGCATGTTGGACCCGCCCATCCCCGGGTTCCCCATGCCCGAGTTCGGCATGACGGGAGGAGGGACTCCTTGAATCGGCATCCCAATGCCATTGTTCCCTGGGCGCACAGGCAAACCGAGAGATGCGTTTAACACCGAGTTAGTGATGCCCACATTCTGCATTGACTGCATTCCAGACGCTTGGATCCCGGGAGCCTGCAGACCCTGCCCTTGCATTCCCTGCATAGGCTGCTGCATCCCCTGCATTTGAGGCAGCGAGTTGGGCATCATTGGCGCGGATCCGGGCGTTCCTGGTGTTTGATTACCGACTCCTTGTATCCCCGAAGGGAGAATTCCAACGCCATGCATACCCATGTGCTGCATTCCGGCCACTTGCATTGAGGGTGGTAATCCAGGAATTTGAAGACCTGGTTGTATTCCTGCTGGTAGTCCCTGCAGCCCGGCGGGCAATCCCTGCATTCCCGGCATCGGGATGTTCGGGTTCGCAGCCATCAAACCTGAGTTAGCAAAAGCAGGGCTGGACAGCCTCATTTGCATGGCCGGATTTTGCAGCGGAGGCATCGAGTTTGGAGATGCCATTACTGATGCCATTGATGTAGGCTGATTCATAGGACTTGAAATGGCTTTGGGGGTCTTCTGAATTATGTCTTTTTCCTCCAATGTTAGATCAAATATTATGTCGTCGACAGTTTTGTCTTCCTGGTGGTGTTTAGGCATTTCACTGAAAAATAATGTTTGGTTAAGAATATATGATTGATTGAATGCACTCTCAATTACATTTTACAAAAACTCGTTTACATTTTAATAAAAAGGAAATAGTGACTTACTTTTCCAGCATTTGGTTACCCGAATTTGGTGTCATCTGCAGTAGAGGATTGTCATTGTTAGAATCTCTTATTGGGACGTCAGAACCTGCGGAAACAATGTTCTGGTGTTTTTGTCGCAGGCCATTGTTCGGATTTATCATCACCGATTGGAAATTACCGCAGTTATCCGTGTTGTCTTCGATATTCATGTCGGACCTCAGGAGTGCATCGTGCATGCCCGCGATGTCTATCTCTGAACAGCTCGCATTCGATAATGAGTCGAAATAACGAGGTCGTTGAGCCTCTTCCTTGCTGCCCCCGGGTTTGGCGTCCGAGCCAGAGTCAGACTGTTCCGTTACACTGGTTTGCTATAAAAAAAACACGCAAATTTAAGTCTGCATACCTACACCAATAATTCATCTGATTTTAAGTTCAAGAACTTCATATCACTTTAACAGCGTGTTCACACCTAGCGATTGTTGGGCGATTTCACGGCGAGGCGATATAGCCGCGATTTCGCCGCGTGCTCGCTGCGATATCGCTGCGATAAAATAAACGTCGCGAGATCGACGCGATCACCCCGCGATCTCGCCGCGTGCTGCGTTCATATTTCCGACATGAACGAACCTGCGCTGCATTCTACGGCGCATGCGCTAAGCGGGTAGGTTGGATGAGGCGTAACCGCAGCGAGCTCGCGGCGATATCGCAGCGAGCGCGCGCGTGCCAAAAATCGCCCAAAAATCGCTAGGTGTGAACAGGCACTAACTAAAGGACTTTTCAAGCTAAATAATAGTCATAAAAATTCGTTTGATATTTAGTACCTTTTTAAATTTATCACTTGTTTCAAAACGTTTAGGCGATAGTTTTTTTGCCTTCTCTGACGCCCACCACTCCTCAGAGCCCTCCTCCACAGACTTCGATATGACGTATGCGTTGTGAGACCGTGTTAGTGCTGAAATCATTCCTGATTAGATAGATTTCTATAATACACATAAGTACACTTCCAAGGTATCCAACTCACTTGGTTCTTGATTTTTCAAGTTTGTGTCGTCATTACTGTAGCCATGGAAGGCACCTGACGAATCAAAGGTACCGCCACACGCTTCGGCATTTTCTACCGCCCTGTATTATTGTAAATATACAATAAATTAATGCTACGAATACCGTATAAAGTAAAAAAAAAATATCGAGAAATATACTTATTGTTGTTGAAGAAGTGAATTGAAATTGGGTCTACATTAACAAAACGAAATCCTACAACAAAAAATAATGTTTACAAAGTACATAGGAAGATTATATCATAAATACCATTCTGGCAGATTTTCTTCATTTTGATCCCCCCCTACCCATGTCCGGCGATTGTTATTCCATGACTGTGGTTTGTCCTGGTTAGGTCTGTCACCCCAATCTCGTTCTGCAAAAGCATTAATATCAATAAATATTTACACATACTAGGTGGCGCCACTGTTAAGGGCGCGCAAACTTAATAACCGACTTCAGAGGAGGTTTCTCAACTCGACCGTATGTATATCCTTTTTTATATGTATAGAAAGAGATCACAGCCCAAATTAAATCCACTAATTGAACAGCCCATAACGTGAGCGTTTTCAAAACCCCAATGTAGCAATCTCAAATCTACTGACCCCATTTATCCTGTTGATTATTACCACGAGATCTCCCTGCATCTGGTGAACGCCATTCTTCTCCTTCTTCCCTTGATTGCCTCCAATTAGTTGCCTGGTTCTGTCGTTTGCTAAAAATATTGAAATTTTTTAGTCAACTTTTTTTTTATTACACTTGAATTTTTTTTAATTTAAAAATATAAGTATTGCTGAATCAGTGGCTAAACGCAAATCTCGACAACAGGTGACAATTTCGATATTTTTTGTTTTAATTGTAGAAGGAAAAATATGCGCAGAAGGATTAAAAATGTAAGTATTGGCGATATGGAGTTTGCAGGGCCCTCTAGTCTATAAGATAATAATAGACAAAATATCTAAACAAGGAAATCGTTCCAGCAAATAAATCCTTATCCTTCAATCATGTGTTGATCAATCATGAAGAATCATTTCTATTAATTTAATGATCATCTTTATTACATCTTTATTAGGTACTTTAATAACTTGTGACTGGTCATGGTTGGAGGTAATTGCTAACATGCAGGGTCGTAGTGAAGTTAAATCTTATGTGACAGTGTACCTCCGGAACATTTTGGATGGGGTCCATTCTGCCTGTTCTCCTCCTGTGTTTCTGTTTGGTGCATTCCCTCCATTACTCCCACTCCACGATGATCGTAGATTAAGTGTAGAATCGTCATCGGCTGCACCACTATACATTGGCATTCTCTGGTTGTTCCACGAAGAATGAAACGTATGAACTCTGAAACAAGTCGACGACGAAAAATCAGGATATATCAACTTATGTCAAGTGTGAATCAGACTCGGCATCTTGTATAAATATGATTCACAGACATATGATATTTGGTGTGACAGTGCAACCACTTTCAGACATCAAATACAACTCTTATTATATGTTGAGTAACAGACATCAATAAATGATGAATGACGATGGTTTTCTTATTAGAGTTGAGTAATAAAATAAATACAACGATATAGATATAGATTACTTCATATTGAATGCATTAACTGTTATGTTATGGAGCGAAAAAAAGATTCCAGTGACAAGCATGGTAGAAAATAAATAAAATACCTTGCAGCATTAGGTGAACGAACAAAGGGTACTCTAGGTCTTCCCCTGCCATCGTTGACATTTAACCCTCGTCCTCGTGGCATAGAAAATCTTTCTCCTGATGATGCATTTCCTGTTGGTGGTCCACTTCTCATATTATCTCTCTGAAATCAGAAAGATTTAATTATCACCATGTTTTATCTGAAATAAGCTTAAATCTATAATAAAATAATATATTTTTAGCTAGTTCTGTCCCACTACTGTATATAATTTACTCATACATTATTATTAACAAACATACACTTACCATGTCATCTTCAAAGGTATTATTTAGGGCAAAGGGCGGTTTTCCTCTTGGTTGATATAATACATCGACAGATTTTAGCTCAGATGGTGCATCAGATTCTCTATTATATAAAGCCAACATTTCTTCTCTGCCATATCTACAAAATAATGTGTTCTAAAGAGAAACACTGTTATATGTAAATTCACACAGCATGTGCTAGTGTGAGTATTCATTTTCACAAACTTATACTGTATCATATAAACTTTTTTCAAATAAGTAATTAATTTATAATTAAAACATTTTTATGGATATTGCACATGTAAAATACAGAATATCACAACTTAATTTCACACATGAACATAATAATGTACAAGTGTTTGCAATCAGCTGCACTATCCGTTTTCACTTCTCCAATAAGATGCCAATAGGAATAATGTGTTTTCCAAGGCAAAGGGAGCAGTCAACTATTTTTCTTCAGGGCGAATACAATATATATTTATGGAGTTTTTTTTTTTTAAAGTAGATATACTAGACTTATCACCTTAGTTTTGCCAGAAGAATTTTTGACGATGTGGGTGTGTTTGGCGCGTTGGAAGTGGACGCCGCGGGCAGCGCAGAGCCCGAAGCGCCCGCATTGGACATCCCAGCGTTCTGATTGTTGCCGCCACTTCCCGGCGATGATGAAGTGCCCGGCGCCAAGTTGCGAAGCCACTCCGGTCCGAATTTTATGCGATCGCCCATTGTAAGTTAGGTACTTTTAAACGTGTTTCAGAAATTGCAGAAATTAGCAACGCGGCAACAGCTGCAATCAAAATGAGTACAGTTAAAGATTGACTATGGATTTCATAAATACATGCTTTTATGGATACAGATTAGTCAGGTCAGGATAAATAAAAACTTTCGAGTGTGTAACTCATAAACCCAACTATCTGAACAACAACACAATACAATGATTCAAGTTGAGTAAGAATGAGTACAACACATTGATTTTATGATAGCATAAATTTCAATAATGCGACAGTTATAAAATAATTGAACGCCTAGATTGTGGGAACGCCGTGATTAAAGACAAACTTCGTCTACAAAGTGAAGTTATATTACGTTTCCTATCGATAAAATTGCCACACGATATCCGCCATGAAACTATAAATACAAAATCGATGACTTGAGACTTTGTAGGTATTTAATAAATAATTGCACTCGCTGCAGCCAACAATACTTATTCCATGCAGAAATCATAACTGCCTACATCACGACATAACATACTTCTTAACTTGAATGATGTACATACATCATTAAAACCATTCTCACATAAATAATAAAAAAAATAGAAGGGTAAAATAAAAAATAGATTCGCTTTATTTATAATTAAGTAGTCAAATTCGCTCAATACACAAACTAGAACACAATACTCGCACTGCTTTATTATATGTATAAATATATTTATTCTATCAAAATATTAATTCATAAGAATATACCACTACCTAAAGTTTGCCTTTATTCCCATTTGCCGCTTCATTCATTAAATAATGTATTAAGAATTATACTTTTTTTTAAATACTTTCCTTTACTATTGGTAAATAATTATTAAAACTAGGGAGGTAAGTTAAACTAGGGACACCTCTTTTCATCCCCAATCACCACTCCGGTGGCAAACTTTAGGTGGCAAATGGTAATAAACTTAATTTTGAAACCTGCAGTGGCAGCTTTATGATCAGACAAGTAGATTACTTCTACACCATAAAATATATTACAAGTGTTATCCCTAAACTAACTTTATGCTATAAACATCTTGTATTACGAAATATTTTGTTGAAATGCTTATTTCTATTTTGATTTTTAGCCACCTACTACTAAAAATATGAATTAACGAAAAATAAATATACATCTAATATGTATGTATTGTCCAATCTACAATAAAATTTTATATTGCTTTATACTCTATATAAGTTTAATTTAAGATGTAATAGAAAACAAATGGTACATCTTTGGGTAAACAAATTTGAGCAACTTTTATGTGTTGAAATCTGATAAAAATAATTAAAATTGCACTCAAGTAAAACATGTAATGTTCTCAACAAATTATTAGTAGTAAAATTTAATTAATGTCTCAATAGGTATTGTAATGTTATTGTTCAAAGACCTTTTCATAGGAGTAGTAGAGTAGGTAGACAATATCTTTCTAGGTATTGATAATAAAACCCATTTTTTTCTGACATAAAAACATATCTTTCTTCTCCAACATGATTATATTCCCGATTCAATTTCAATTAAACTTCGTATCTACCATACAAAACACGCTTGTTCAGCTTAATCTATGTCAAGGTCACATCCCTGTGAAGCATCGGCGGGAACATTTTGCGTTTTACTTTACGCGCGCTTATAACATTCTTAGACATGGAACAGTCACTAAAATTCATCACACCAATATTTGCCCCAGGTAGGAATCGAACCTTCAACTCTTGTAACATGAGAGAACTACCCAATGTATAACATTGGGAAGTTGTAATACATTGGGTAGCCAGTCAAAAGTAAAAATTGATAAATTTCAAATTTAAGTAAGCAATTACTTTTTAATAGGTATCTTCACAACCATGTGTGTTTATGAGAATGTTTGTACTTAGTTGTTAAGTACCTAAATTGTTCTACACTTACTCTGTATTATAAGCATTATCTCAACCCTAGTAGCTTTTGGCATAACCATTAATAATATTTCATGTTTATGGGACTTTTCCTAAGTTCTTTAATCTCTGTTTTTCATAGTACTTAAGTAAGAAAAAAATCTAATATGAATTAACTGAAAAAAAATATCAATATTTTTAGCCTAACTATAAAAAATAGGCTATAATTCTAATAGTGACTTGATCCTGACTCCTTATTTTGCAAAAAGCTCTTTTTAATGGTCTAGTTCAGGGATTAGCAATCTGTAGATGGTGCGGTCCGGATATAATAGGGAATATTTGAATGAGGCCAGATATCAATTAGCACTTATAATGCATTACAATATTTTGTAGTCACACCCTTTGCGGTCTAGAGCTCGACCCTTCACAGTCTGTAGTTTGTTCCAGTGCGGTCCAGATCCAGGTCCTCCCATTGCAGTTATTATTATTTCAAATTACTACTACTGTATCTGAGATCCCAATGAAAACAGATAATAGTGAATGTACCCTATATAGTGTATGTAATATTCATGCAATGTCAGCGAATATGGAGCAATACAAATAGGAATCATTGAAATAATACAAATTCCATTTCATAATATAGAAATATTGAAGATAACTCCATAAACTATACCTTGATCACAAAATTGTGAACAATTACATATATTTTATGCATATGGAGATGAATTTTTTCAGCTCTAGTAGTTAAAAAGTCATGAAAACAACAAAATTTATAGAACTTTAAAAATATATTATTCTTTGATGTTCTTTAAATTAAGAAAAATAAAGATAAGTTAGTAAATTGTGAAATATGTTAGGAATATAATGCAAGAAGTGTTATGATACCTACCTACCCAGGGCGTCATTTTACGTCACTATACAGATGATCAAAATAAACAAAAAATATTTAGATAACATTAACCTGTTATTATAATCGTTCTAATAACTATGTATTACCTAAAACAAATCTCTTTCAATCCAGTGTCACAAAATTCAAGAGTAGTTGCAAGTTTCTTATCAATAAGTAATAATAAGGTAACAATGTCCATTTGAAATATTTAGGTCAGTAAGAAAAATTCGCTAGTGCAGCCCTAATTCTGATACTATTTAAAAAGTAGTTTATACTACAATTTATTAGTCTGACAAAAGGCCTCATGTCATGGTACCAATATTGGGTGGTAAGTAGGTGGGTAATTGTAAACATGTCAACAGACGTGGCCAGGTCCACACAGGAGAAACCGCGTTTACACAGCACACTCAGCATGAACTAGACACCTCGTGTGTAGTGTGATTTCAATACACATACCTAATCCAAGAGTCAAGGTGGCAGTGACTCAAAATCCAAGCAAAACTCTGAGCCTCCAAAATTAAAGTCCATCGTAACTTTTGACACACTCCGCAAGGCCAAACACAATATTATTGAAACATTACATAAAATACTTATTGAGATCTTACCTATTGCTGCAATGATTCAATATAATGAGACGCACGCACGACGACAGTGCAATATGGCCGACAAACCAAAGTGAAGAGAAGTATTTTGCTCTTTGATGAACGTCAACGGATACCCACCCGTGTTGCCGTTAAATTAAAAAAAAAATTTTTTTTATTGTGTGTAAGTATTTTTATATTTCAGATGCTTATTTCATTTGGTGGAAATAATTGAAATAATACAAATTTCATTTATTGTAATATAAATAACAATTTCAAATGAAAATTACGCCGATATACTTTGTGTATAACATTAAATCATTAAAACGCGTTTACAAATAAAAAGCGATTTTTTCTGGCTTGGTGGAACAGTGGTTAAGGACCCAGGTTCACTACTTAGGGTTCCAAGAGTCGTGGGTTCGATTCCGACCCGGGCAAATATTTGTGCGACGAACATCAGTGTTTGTTTCGTGTCCTGAATTTAATATGTAAAAGTATATTTGAGTATCCATTGTTAATTCTGATATCCATACACAAGTGCTTAAAAGCTACTATACCGGGATCAGATCAATGTATGTGAAGTTGTGTAATATTTATTTACTGCGAGACTGATTGATGACTGCAAAGTAAGAGTGGAAAAGGTAAAACAGCTTCCAAAGTTAATAATACTACTTTTCCTCCCTGTAATGCATACTGTAAGCTAGCCTATGACTTCGTCAATATTGGTTAACAAAACGCACAAAACAAGCGTGTTAAAAATAAGTAAAATTGACATTTTGTCAATGTCAAGCTAAGATGTCAAGTTGTAACTGCTTGAATTGTATTTTTGAAAATGTTTGTGGTTTGTAGGTACATACTTTGTAGTAATAATTATTACAGTAACTTACGTATAGATCTCGGGGCACGGTAGTGCCCCCGCCAAGTCGAGCGCGATGCAAACACTGCCGTACCATCCTTTACTGGAACCATTTCGCCGCATTTTCAGGCTCCTATTTGAGAACCTCTGGATAAGACCAGAACGCAAAAATTTTCATCATCCAGTAAGCTATGATAACGTAGTTAAAATCCAAAATTTCAAGTCTGTGGGACTTATAGTTCCGAAGTTAGGCGAAAGCAAAGTTTCGCATTTATGCCACACTCACACACTCACCAACTCATGATTATCAAAATAGAACTAGTACTTCCCATAAACCTAGATCGCTGAAATTTGGTACAGAGTTAGGGTTTAATAGCCACATAAAGGAAAACCTATAAAAACTATGAAAACCGAATAACTGGAGTACCTTTTGACCCTGATTAAAAAACACAACAGCCCAACAACAAAACTTTTAAAAAAATCGACATGCCGCCTTTACAAAATATTTAATTTGGTTAGCTGCTTCTACAAAAAGAAGTTTAATCCAACCAAAAAGTCAAGGCCAAGTCACACAATGCTAACTATAATAATGAACAAATTACAGTAAGGAACCTTAGACTTGGCACGATTTTGTCTAGTTTTCATTACTTTTTAGAGATGAGCAAGCAGCTCCATCAAGACTTGGCTAGTTTTTATAAGAATGTTTTTGGTGGGATAATCTGGTATTTCAATAACTTGCGTTACAGTATTTTGCGATATGTAGGTATCTCTGAGAAAGGTATGTTTTTTATTATATAAAAATATTCTGTTTGCTAAAAGCTGTTATGAATACAAAAGTTTAATTATCAACAATACTTAGGTATTTAAGTAAAAATAGTCATGTTTTTGTTCAGAATAAAAGTAGAATAATAACAACTTTAATTGATTGGATACATACCGGCTTTATTTAAAAATAGATTTCATTAATAGAAGCAACCTCCTATTTCTAAATTCCAAGACCATTTTATGGTCTGTGGAGCTTAATTAATATTTTTAATAATGTTGTTATGTTCTCAATACATGGAAGAAATGATAGTTTATGCTTAAAAATAAAATATAAATATGTTTTACAAAAATTGTACCCTTAGTAAGTACCTACCTTAAGCACTGTGTTGGGGTAAGGAATGCAATCCCAAATCTAGATTGTAAATACAAGATCCCGCTGGTTAAGGAATAACAATCCTGTGAGATCCCTGAATAGACATTCCTAAAATTCCTAATTTTCACACTGAAAATGTTTATAAACTATTTGATCAATATCATTTTTTAACTAAAATGAATTGTTATTTGAAAGAAAACCCAATCCACGAAAAAATACAAGAGATCAAGATTGCAGGCTAGGGTATGCACCCTAGTTATGGGTATCAGGAACAACTGTGGTGGACTCAAATTACCTCAAATAGGATGTAAATAAGACACCTAGACACAGAACAAACACTGACATTCTTCACTCCTATAAGGATTTTTTTTTTAGATTTCAGTGTTAAAAATAAAGATTTTGCATATAAATTTGTACTTATACATATAACATGCAGAGCCAATATATGTATAGTAAGTACAGTAATTTAATTGCTTATTACATGAGAAGTTGGAATTAATAGAAAGTAAATTTAAAATTTGAAAAAAACCGCATTCATGACCCCGCCTGAACGGGGACCCCCCAGGGTGTCCATTAAGCTTTAATATCATTAAAAACAACAAATAAAAATAATAGAAAGTAATTGGAATTGGAATTACTTTTTCCGGACTGCGCGATGCAAAGGGGTAGTAGTTAATGTGTTTATCAGCCTATGTTCGTATGTATGTATGTGTGCATGCGGGTATGTTTGTGTTTATGTATACAGGGTGTCCCAAAAAGTAGTGTCAAGCGGAAGTCCTGAGATAGAACACCCCGTGGGGCATCCGAAACACCCCCATGTATGTTCCGTGATTTTTTATAGTTTTCGAGTTATGATTTTTTTTCTAAAATTTTGAGAACAACTGACCTAACCGACTAAAAATATTGTAAAGAAAAAAGTATTTGACTTTTTTGAGTAATTCTTTTTGCAAATCAATTTTCATGAGTTTTTCTTTAATGCCTAAAATATTTATCTCCATAACTTATATGGAAAATATCAAAATTATGGTACAAACTGAAAAGTTACGTTCTGTAAATAAAGTCTTACAATTTCAACGTTAAATTTAAGTTATTAGGAGGTAGCTGCATGGCTCCTAAGTAACTTTAAAAACTGCGCTAGACTCTCAGCTTTCATAATCATTCATAAAAACTGGTACTTAATGGGCTACTTTTGCTGAAATCGGACTTCAAAGACAGAGAGGTGGAAAAATAATAAAAATTTGCCATTTGAATACGAAGTATTATTTGGACATTTTATTATTTCTTTATTTAATTATACCAGAAATGCTAAGAAATAACCACTTGAAAGTTTAATTTGTGATATTTTAAATTTTATTAAGTTTAAAAATGGGAACTTTATTAAAAAAAAAAAAGTTATCGTTTTTGATTATTTGTTGTAAAAAGTTTATAAGTAGAAGTTTATTAAAGTCCGTAAAGAAAGCAAAGTTCGTCAAGTTCGTCGTAACAAAGGTATTGCATGTGAAAACAGTGTGAGCGCAATAAAACTTAAATTAAACAAAAGAAAGCATCCAAATGTTTGCATCTGAGTGCTCCTGTATTAAATTTAGGTTTGTTAACAAACTGACTAACTTTCGAAATAATAAAATGTCCAAATAATGCTTGTTCATCAAATGGAAAATTTTATAATTTTTCCACCTCTCTGTCTTTGTAGTCCGATTTCAGCAAAAGTAGCCCATTAAGTACCAGTTTTTATGAATGATTATGAAAGCTGAGAGTCTAGCGCAGTTTTTAAAGTTACTTAGGAGCCATGCAGATACCTCCTAATAACTTAAATTTAACGTTGAAATTGTAAGACATTATTTACAGAACGTAACTTTTCAGTTTGTACCATAATTTTGATATTTTCCATATAAGTTATGGAGACAAATATTTTAGGCATTAAAGAAAAACTCATGAAAAAAGTCAAATACTTTTTTCTTTAGAATAATTTTAGTCGGTTAGGTCAGTTGTTTTCAAAATTTTAGAAAAATAATCATAACTCGAAAACTATAAAAAATCGCGGAACATACATGGGGGTGTTTCGGATGCCCCACGGGGTGTTCTATCTCAGGACTTCCGCTTGACACTACTTTTCGGGACACCCTGTATATGAGCCGCCCTCCCCTGGATACTGCTGTAGTCCCTACTGAGTACACATCTTATCTATATCGTATGTTTATCGATAATCACTTGGCCCAGAATTAAATCTGATTTGCCCCCTCTTTCTTAGAACCTGGGTACCCTCATGTGTGTATGTAAGCTCAGTTGAATCACTGAACAAACGCAACTAGATTCGATATATTTTGGAATACTGTAGTGTGGTGTGGAGACCGCACTACGCCACACACGGTTTACGTTTGGAACGCCTACAAAAGCGCTTTCTTTGGCACCTCGCTTACTTCGTAGGTAGAGCTAAACAAATACGGTCATACAGGAGTAGACTTCATTATTTTAAAATGGATTCTCTAGCAATGCGTCGTGATCTTATAGACATGCTCTTTCTATATAAATTACTGAGAGGTGAAATAGACAATTCCAATTTGCTAACCCGTTTCAGATTTTGTGCTCCGCGAAGAATTCCCCGCAGTTGCATTAAACCTTTATGTCCTCCTTTAAGAAGAACTGAGCTGGGGTTGAACTCCCCTATTGCTAGACTCAGTAGAGATTATAACTCCTTTAGTGATTGTGTCGATATACATCACGACAGGTACACCACATTTTGCAAGAATGTCATAAATTGCTTACGATTGAAGTACTAGTTAGTATAGGTACTTTAAATTTTAATGTTATATATATATTTTTTTTGTTATATATATTTAAGTTTTTTTAATTTTCAAATTGTTGTTTTAGTTTGCACGCTCTTAACGCATGCAGAGCTAACCTTTAATTGTCTGTTACAATTAGCTTGTAAGTGATTTATTGTTATTTTCGTAACCGTGTAACATTGTATACAGATGTTGGTTGGTCTAAATAAATAAATAAAAAAAAATAAATAAAAAGTTCGGCGAGTGTCACTAAATAAAAGAAAACCCAATAGGTACTTTGACTTGATTTATATTAAACTAGTATTAAATAATAACTGAAAAACAAGCACTTAGAACAGAAAAGTGGGATACATTATTCGACTAAGAATCCCGAGTGGGAATCGAACCCACGACTCCTGGAACTATATCTGTGCCAAATTTCATTTAAATCGGTTTAGTATTCTATGCGTGAAAGCGTAACAGACAGACAGACAGAGTTACTTTCGCATTTATAATATTAGAAAGGATTTTTATCATCTACTTCTGCTCTTGACTGTAGTCACAAAATTTATGGTTCATTCGTTTGCCGCTAGAGGTACTGTATCGATCATATTTTTTCAAATAATTAGGTACTTACCTACATAATTTATGTGTCATAAGGTTATAGGTAGGAGATAAGAGGAGCACGAAAAATGAAAAAATGGCAGATTTTCTTAAATCATATCTATTTAATACTGTAACAAAACAACCATTACTATCTCAATATGTAGGTAGTTTGATAAATCATATCTGTAGTCGATTTTTATAGGAATGATTTTCACAGTTTACACAATAATTGATTACCTACTTCACTGTATTGACTTCGGTCTTGTATCATAACAGTAGTTCATGAATTGATGAAATTTTATTTAAAGGTAGTACAATAGTCCAAAATATTGATTATCCCAAAATTTTAACAACATTTACATCCTCGAAATATGTAATTAATAAACGAAAATCGTTACAGTTTAAGTTTAGACAAAATGATTGTTGTGCCATATAATATACTTTTGGTTCATTACAGAACAATAACTACTTTAAACATTCATAGCCACTAAGGACTACTAATAGATACATACTATCAAATTCATAATTTGTCAGAAAAGCATAATATAGTGCCTAGTGCCAAAAAAACTTATAAACTAACAGAATGTGTAGGTAACACCTCCAGGCAAAAGGGCCTAGTTTGTTTAGCGACCATTCTATGTATATCTTTTTACGTTTTATTAGTCTTATTCAATAAAATCACTTACACTACACCTCATCCATACAGATCCATGCATCCATACAGATGTTTAATAAATATCAGAAACTGACTCACGTAAGGAACATTGCATGATGATTGATTTATTATATACTGTAATATAGGTATGTTTTCGGGAAAACATTATTTTATCTTGTTATTACTTCCGAAAAATTATTAAAGAAAGGTGTACAAAAATAGACAGTCTCTTTATCCTAAAACTACAAAACAGATTCGTTATGATAGTTAAGATTTGTTAAATTAAATTGTGGCTGTATGTGAATACCTGCTCGTTGATAACGAGTAGGTTTCAAAATTTACTTTGATTATTTTATTAATTCTTACATTTCTATTTAATAAGATTCTTTTAACTGTCATAAAATAAATCACAAACAAATGAGTTGCATTTAGATTATACATAATTTCTCACTATTACATTTTAATTTCATGACACTGAGAATAAATCTTAACGTACCTTAGGCACACACAAGATTAAATGCTTCAGTTCATAAATTTTAAAAGCTCGATATGAATGTCTACAAACTACCTAAGCAGATATCTTTTTTTGGTAATGAAAAATGCCATAACTTATTATCACGAAGAATGTTTCTAATATTAAAAACCCCAAAATTGTAACACATTATTCTGTTCAATTTATGATTATTTTAAAAGCAGAGCAAAATAGAAAGTATATAGTTTTCATAAATAAGTCCAATTTTGTTAAATTTACTATTGCGAACTACTAAGGACAACAGTTTTTATACTCGTACATGTCATAAAATTTTCTTACGTAGCATAATGCCATTTTATTAAACCTAAAATTGTATCACATTTCGATAATGCACTAGAAATATTCTCACACATTTTTATAGTTAGGTATCTACAACATTTAAATCTAAATGGCTACAGAATTTCGGGGCTAAATAATAACAATATTCAACACAACCTAATCCACGCGAATTACGATTAATAGGTACATTGAAATCAAAATGGGTAATACTTATCTCAAACAATAGTGTTTGAGCATTACGGAAACTTATAAACTTCATACAGATAATACATTCAATGGATAAAATATTATAACGTAGTATAAAAATAAACATAGCTACTGAACTAAAAGCAATGATTTTTTTTATTATTCTTAGCCCTAAATTTCGGTTTTGAGCCGTACATCTAGGAAGTTGTCATGTGCTGCTATCATTCTTTATTCCTCATTATTGATTATATCGACAATACTAACATAGGATCCACTTAAAAAGCCGAGAATACCAAAACAAATAAGGAACACGTTTTTCCATAGCACCCAGTTGAAGCGGCCGAGGCCGTTGGGTCGGTCCCAATAAGTAACGGTTTCGATGAGCGATGGGAATATGAGGCCAAGGAATGATAAGCAGACAGCACCGACCAGAGAAATGAAGGGTCCCAGGTTGGGGATGGCTATGGCGATGCCAAGGGTCATCAGGATGAGAGCAATCCTAATGCTGTATTCGGCTAGATTTTTCTTAGCTCCGAATAAGTGTCGCACGTTTTTCCAGATGATTTCCATCGGCACATAGAATTGAAGACTGTAGGTGAAGAATATGGCGACCGCAATCATCAGCTTCACGCTCTGGCCCAATCTGTAAAAGGCAAAGTTTAGGTTTAATATAAATGTCTACAGGTACTTAGTATTTTTTAAAATTATTTATGTATCTTGAAATAATAATGACATTTTCTTAAAATGTAAACTGTAAATAATGGTAGAAATCGAATAAAAAATGCCTAAATTGTTCAGATATCTTTTGCAAAAATAAATCGTTTTATGTATTAAAATGGGTTTAATTCAAACCCACTTTTCTATCATATCATATCACATTGTGCGTACTTAGACGTGTTATTCCTAGTTTAATACTGGGCTAACAGATCTTATTTAACTTACATCTCATCTTCTGGCAAATTGAGCGTGATGCTGCTGGAAGTATTTTCTCCGTACTTCAGATATCCAGTGAATCCGACGAATGCATACAAGCTGACTACGAAGAACATTCCAGTGTTAAGTACGCCAGGGCAGCCGATGAAGTGAGTAGGGGTCTTCATGTTGTTCTCAAGGGGCATGACGACACCGATGCCCTCCAGAGCGAAAATGGCAGTTCCGAAGAAAGTCGGTAAACTCGCAAATCCAGCGAAAGAGGCACGGTCACTCATTGGAGGAACGTCTTGGAAAAGGTAATAGATGGTGATTCCCATTCCAGTGCCGACTAATAAGTTAGCGATCATCGAAAACGGCGCCAAATATTTCAGGTTTCTTATCAGATTCACCAGAATAAGAAGTGGCAAGAGGCAAAGCATGTAATATCTGAGGTTGATGTCGTGGTAGTCAGTGTCCTTAGCGTAGAAATCTACTACTTGTTTCACGTTCTTGCTCACAAATACTATGTAAACACAGCAGCAACCCAGTAGATCTATGACCAAAAACCAGTTAATCATAGCCCTGAAAAAAAAAGAAATAGGTTAAATAAATTTTGAGCCTAAAAAGCAAAAATATAGATAGATACAGTTTTAAACTTTTAGAATCGGTTTTAAATGGGATTAATCGGTGAAAACATTTTAAAAAAAGATCCGTTGACCATATCTTTAAGAGTACTCTGAATTTAGATCCATCATTAAGTTTTTTTCTACTACTAAGCTACTATATTCCTAGGTTTATCAACTACAAATACTGATTTAATGTAAATACTCGTAAATGACACAATACAATCGTTACTTACTTAGCAAGCCTCGAGAATTTGTGTACTGCCGGCGGTCCAGACAAAAAGGCGGCTTCGGCTGTTTCGGCAAATCCGAGCGATGGTTTCTGCATCCTCCTGCACAGCTCGTGGGCAGTCTTCACCAGTACGTGGACGCAGTACGTGCAGATGCCGCCGATAGCGAACGTGGCGACCAGCCCGAAAACCAGTCCGGCGTTTAGGAAAGCCATCGGCATGGCTAAGATGCCGCTACCGAGAGAACCTTTCAACAGATGGATGAGAGTGTCCATATCCCTGAAAGATAGCGATGACATAGTGTTAGTCGATTGTTGGGCGTGGATTTTATCTGTTTAGAATACAGATATTTTTAATATAATAAACGAAGACATTTTGACAAAAAACACAGCTAAGTTTTCAAATTATGTTAATGAACTTCAATGCATCGAGATCCATAAATTAAATCAGAATCCAGTCAATGTTAACTTACGATGTGGGATGAGCAAGTTTCCTGTGCTCAAACGGATTATAGTCTTCATCTGCCTCAACATCCCTCCCAGGAATCTCCATGAGAGGCAGGGTTGACCCCGCCTGCTGTTCCACAGGGATCTCATTCGGGTCAACTTTGTACCTGTGAACATTTTTCCAAAAACTGTTATAGGTAACTATATTATTCATTAGAAAACTAACTTAATTAGTGATTTGATTGGTTAGAAGTGAGTCGGTATAAGAGTGTAATCAATTTATCATTCACAAAGTTGAATTTAAGCATACCCATGTAATGGAGCGATAACATTTAAAGCGCCACGTCTCAAGCTCGATGGTGATATGGTCGAGGTGTGATCGAGGTGGTGTCGCGGTCGCGGGATTAGTACTCAAATGACAACTACGCGGCAACTATTCTGTGGCAACACTTATTAATCGCGATAGTTAACTTACTCGATCAAAATGTTACTTGTATACTACTTGTGTAAGTGTTTATGTGTGAAGTGTGATACATTCATTATGGTCTCGAAAACAATGTACAATTTTTTTTTCAGGGTGCGCTTCACTCTGTTAAGACTTGGCATTTACAGATGGCCCAACTATAAATTCAATACAGCTTTACGTAGAAGACTTGTTATATGAATGAAACCTGGCGATGTCGTCGAGGATATTGTACAACAAGATTTAATCTTTGGCTATTTCTTTTGTTGAGGTGGTGCGAGGCATAAAATAGACATAAAGCTAAATCAAATTTGTACAATTATCCAGTGCTAGAGCCAATCCCGAGCCTGAACAGAGATGGCGCGTGCGCCCGCGCCGCCGGCCAGGGCAGCGCCTGGCCAGCGTGCCCGGGCCCACAGTACATAAGATATATTGGAAAAACCAAACAAAACAAATTAAATAAACAAAATTGAAACCATAAAATGGAATGATGTACCGGTGTATGAGTCCATTGCAAGATGATCAAGGTCGACGAATGACTTTAATCTCTTGCAAGCTGCACACGTCTTCCCGGATCGTCTCCGAACGGCGTCGAGCATAAGCTCGTTAAAGGAGCGAGTACTTAACAGTCAACATACAATATAAAATACCACGACAATATTAATTTGTCAATAAAAAAGAATTAAGTTTGGAATTTAAAGCCAGGCCGAGTCGGCCGCCGACGAACTCTGAGGAGCATTTCGATTCTAATTGATACCGATTTAGAGTAGGTAGTATTAAAATTATGTTTTCGATTTCCTGTTGAACAAAAATGTCAATATTATTAGATCAAAAGTTTATTTAAAAAAATAATGTCATTGTTGATCAAAAATGATATTAAGCTGTGAGGCATGCCAGTTGATTTCATTTCTATGTACCAAGCAGAAAACAACAAGTTCTATAGAATGTGACACCAGATCAACATAATTATTGACAACAAACACATAGGCAGTTAAAGCTAAGTCGATGATATCTTCCATGATCACGAATATGCCTGAACTATGGGTAGGAACAAATGAACTTACTTGACCATAACGACATCTGATAAGTCATTTCTGACTCCTTTTTTCTTGGGGTCATATTCGGCTATCATCGGCCGCATTTGGGGTTTCTGTAACAAAAGAAAAACATATGAAGTATGTAACAATAGAATACCATGCCAGAATCAGTTTGAAAGTAATTCTATAGTTTTCTTATATGTATAGCCCACTAATGTGTGAAGTTATCGTACTATTTAGTAACTCTACTCGGAGTATAGCGGAAGGGAATAAAGGAGTATACTGCTCCGTGTTGTTATTCCCATAGAAAAAGGTCACCTATATCCAAATAAGGTTTAAGGTTTTTAGGTATTAAGGTTAGATTTAAGTTTGAAGAATTTATTTGGATGAACGCACATAATATCGTGTATTTATTTATCCTTAATCTGCATTGGAGCAGTATCGTGGCCATGAATAGTGCAACCCGAACGCCATCAATATTTATTTGGTTCTTTATCTAATTTACGGTCGATCATTAGATAACAAGTAGGTTCTCAAATTCAAAAACCCCAAACTAGGTAGGTATCTATGAATTTAAGCGTCGTTTAAAAACTATTAAAATTAATTGACTGTTTATTTTACTAGGCGGAATGAACCCTTCGATTTCCCTTTGTTGTACGAATTCATTTCTACCGTGCTAAACTAAACGCCCAATTACCAAACATCGCTGTTTGTAGCTCAATGACGTCTTATGACGTGTGCAGTGTCCGTACAGTAGGGGCTCGCAGTGTTTACCTCCACGTGACCACCGAAATGTTAGTCGTTATTTTTGGATGCTATTTATAGCTGCCGCGCCCGCGCACCGTATGGGTAGACACTCGCGATTCCCACCCGGGCTACGGCTTACCGTATCCAGACTAAACCTTGAATGTAGCATTTATTTATTTACTAGCGGGCCCGACGTTCGCTGTCCTGTCTTTAACTATCTATACTTACTACATATAATCTGTATTGTCTTTAACTAAAAAAAAAATAAAAAAAATAAAAAAAAAAATCTATAATTACATACTTGTAAATGTATATTCTAACTTTCCACACATTTTGTATGTTTTCATTTTCTTATATCTCCCGACAATAATAACACAAGGAGTTAGCGAACCGCCAAAATTACGGAAATGCTTGTTGGATGATATTAGAGTCACTCGAAATCCGAAATCGTAAATTGCAGGTAGAAACATACAAAGTCCACCTATTTGATTATTGTGGTAAAAACACGAACATTTTAAACATTCCAAATATAAAGTTTTACATAATCTATTCAAAATCAGTGCATAGGTTAATTTATTACTAGAAACAAACGAGCGCGTCAATACTCAATAGAGTAAACGAATACTCTAATTACCTAATTCCTATTATGACAGAAATTAACCTCTAGTGATTCTATTTAAAATATAAATAGAATTAGTAGAGGTTAGAACACTTACATTCGCTTAAATATGTACTTATTTTGCGTTCGGATGAAAGGCTAATAATGTTCTAAGTTAGTTCCGCTCTAACAAAGGTTTAGTACTCTTTAGTACTTACTTACATAGACCTTTATTAACCTTACCCCATTGGGTAAGGGTTCCTATGTTCACCCCTTGGTGAGTCACCACTGCACGTGTTTTGTATACCAACACCATTCCCCTAAATTGATTCAGCCTGCTTGCACCATTAAATTGCCAATCCGAAAGTATTTTTAACTTTATTCCTTCGCTTTAGGTTCAGTTTTGGATTGGTGACAAATGTGGCTGCCACATGGTCTGCTGCAGAGCTTGCACGCTTTGGTAGGTACAAACTGGATCGAACGGACCGCGAATAATACATTTGGACGGAACCAGTTTTATGTCAATAGCTCATCCATTATTGTCGATTCACAAGTATGAGTTAAATCTACAATCTACCTCATGTATGTATGAGTATGTACCAATCAAATTGAACCTTTATAATGACTTGTAACTACATCCTAACTAACATGATAAATGTGAAACAGGCTCTAATTGTCTGTCAAAGTGCAAACTCTTCGTAACATAATTCTTTATAACGATATAGAAAACTCTTCATAGAAAAGATCACACATTGTTTGTTGGATTACCTTTGGACCCACACATTGATACACTGTTCATATTATTGTCATCGCATCGGCCATTCTTTTGTGTGTTCAAATGTACCTAGACAGGTTATTGTCTATGTTATCTTATCAGGTTTCAAGAAAGGCCGACTAAACCCGAAACTTCTTAGACCATTACATTTGTTATTCTTAATTGCCTACTTGCATCATTATGCTTAGTTTGCTTGAAGATGACGGTTTGAAACTAAACACCTAGCTATCGTATTATCATTCCTAAACAAACTTTCAATTTGTTAACATAGTCAGTACGAGTTATATGTTGACGAAGAAGCTTGATCGGATGCCATAAAAAGGGGAAATTGCAACGTTTGGAAGAGGTTGCAATCTACTGATGCTTGCTAAAATTTGGAAAAATAGGATAAAAATGCCCAGTCCATTGGGATTCGTTATAAAAAGTTCTCATTGTTATTTTAAAGAGGTACCAGGACAGTTATATTGATGCCAATTCTTTCAATTGTGAACATACGTTTTATAAACTGTTCTTCCTGAATGGTATCTACTTTGAATTATTATGCAATACAGTTTTAAGATGAAGACAGATCTCGATCAATATATACGTACTTACAATATAACAGATTGTAACTAGAAAACGGCGGATCATAAGTGGTCAATGACTGTTAAAAGACAATTAAAAGTGTCAAGGACTTTAAATACATATAGCGTAACAGTAATTATGGAATGGCTAAAAATTTAAAGAATAGTATAGATACTCCTTTGATGGACCATTTATAATAATTAATTATAATTTATGATTTCTAAGTAGCCGTACTTAGTTATACTAAAGAGTTTAGTAGAATACTCTTTTAGCTAGCTTTTCCTAATATGTACTTAGTCAAACCTTCACTCTTTATTAAAGATCTTCATGCAAATTTGTGCCAACTAAAGCTTACCAGTAACCAGACTTATTTGATTCCTGATTCTGGTTCCCATGAATGTTATTAAGTAAAATTTTGTCTTTGTTTTTAATGTCAATAACCTATACACTATTCTTATTGTATTAGACTCCCAAACTTGTGTGTAAATAGGTTTTTCTCTTCAAACAAAGATACTTATTTTTAATTGCATTCATACAAACCGCAAGCAGGTATGTATTCTTGAAACAGATAAAAAAATAAATGAAAAGAAATAAATGCTGCTGTTGCTATTTGCACTATAATGCATAGAACCACACCCGTATTTTCATACTGTATTTATATTCAATGCTAATAATGTAGACACGATACTATTGTGTATCCGGACCATTTCATAAATAATAACCAATATTATTACTCGTACCTACTACCGTCACGAGGCTCTAATAAGCAATACACTTACGATCTGTGACGACAACAAAGCACATATTGTTATTATGTGCGCAATTCCATCTAAATCAAGTGCCAAGGTCTTGGCGGTTTGAACAAAATTAGACATTTGTGAGGACTCTTTTAGACACGCCTTCAGTTCTGACGCATTGACTCGTATGGAGGCATATGCGTACTACATAGAACTGGACCTCGCGTTACAGGAAAGCTTTATAACAATGAAATAAGCATTGTATTAACAATGAAAGTTCGAATAACATTTCCTGAAAAATAAAGTTTGTCTCATTTTCTTGAGCATCAGAAAACATAGACAAAGTTAGTATACAACGCGTCAGATTTTGTAGTACTAGGATAGCAGGAGCCCAGGAGGTCACTGAGCTAGCCTTACGAAAATTGCTAGGTTACCTACATTGGCTGAAAATCGATACTTTGATGCCCTCTCTTGCATTCGCTGTAAGTGCAAAGAGGACCTGCAAGTCTAGTGAAAGCGCTAGTTACATGCGCGTTGGACGGTCTGAAAGGAACACACGATTGTCTATCGCTTTCATTTGCTTTGCAAAACAAACATGAATAAGTGAGACAGCTCATGTTGGATGCACTCTTCAGATGCATTGGAGGCTGTACCTCAAAGTTGCACTAAGTTAAGCTACCCTTGTTTATGATATCCTGGTAGCAGTGTTGCTATATTTTCTTGCAATATGCTACGAGATATATTTATATAAATAGTTAATAAAAAACTTGTATTATTTTACTGTGCAAATTTTACTGGTAATAATTGCCGTTGATATAATTTTGAACCTTTTCCTAATTTTGATCTAGGCCAATTATTCTCGGTTTATTCTCTATAACAGTTTCTGTACTCTGAACGATGAATTTACAGAAACAATGTTAGCAAAAAATATCAAGTATTTCATCTTGACTAATAAGGTTTTCTTAACGCATAACTACATAGGCGTTCGTAGCAAGCGTAGTTTCTTCCGTACCCGTAGATTAGTCCGGATCGAGCTAGATAAACTCGCCTTAACAGAGATGTGTCCTTAATGTTCTACGTCAGTTCTTTAAATACTAAGCTAGCAGTACATAGACAGAGTCCATCACTCACGGACTTGACTGTTTTTTGTATTGCTTTTTACCCCTTTTATACAGGGGTACGTACTAGGACAACAAGAATTCACAAGAGTTAACATGTAGGCTGTGATTTAGGCGCGTAACCAGTTAACCGCCCCCGAGTCAGTTCTACTGTTACCCGGGTGGCAGAATACAGTGAGAAATGTGTTAGATTGCCAGCCAGGTACGTATCCATGGTAACTGATCCGCAGCAGTAGTTTCAATACTGGGGTACCAGAATGCAGCGAGAAGTTTATTTATTTACAAAGCATAGACATGTTACCATGCCAACCGCTTTCCAACAGCTGATGCTTGTGGTTACAAAACCAGGATAGTAGAGTATGAAAAGAGATTTCTATGTTTGTTTCTGGAGCGCAAGGAGGGTAGGTGCAAGAACTTCCTAATAATAGGAAACTAGGCACTACTATCATCACTAGATCAGCATAACGCGGCAAGAGGCTAGTCGGAAGATCCGTAACCAAGACAACCGCTCTACGGCAGTTCTTTCACTACCAGGATAGCAGAATCCCGCGAGAGACTGCTCGAGCGATAGTTTGTTTTGAGGCCCCGCCCGGGAAACGAAGAATAGTGGGGCTTTATAGGTTGCCTGTCTAGGACATCATGAAATCTAGGAGGTATCACAAAGCAGGACTCTACGGCGCATGTTGCTGCGCCGTCGTACTAGACTCTGAGTCTACGTATTGAACTGAAGCGTTGCCTGTGTACCAGGGGACCAGGATTCACAGGGAGTTGGAGTTTACGATGTAAACAAGTTTTCTACTCAAATCTAGATATCATTAGAACAGCAATTAATACTCCTTCAATACTTTTGTCTCAAATAAAAGCTCGTACCATAGACGTAAATAATGCAGATTTAATACTAAAAAATAATGCACAAATTAGTCACAATTAGATATAATATAATGCAGTCTAAATTAAGTAAGTAATGTTTAAAAATACAAAGTTAGGTGTGATGTGCATTTGAAATAATATAATGTTTATTTGTCCTACTATACCTCTTATTTCAAGACACACCCATACAAAACTTGTCAATGTATAGGCATAAAAGCTATGTGTGTCTTGGCATGATTTCAAAAGACGTCAAATTCATAAAAACTGTGTTTTTAAATGTCTATGTTTAAATATTTTTCAGTCTAACAGATCTTCTAAAAACGATATGTTTACGTTTCGATTATCTTTTTTTCAAGCCTAGGAATAGAAACAAAGCACTACTTACAGAACAGTGGTGGCATAGGTACAGACAACTTTTCTTCCAGACGTTTGCAATGGAGAAGCATTTGAATCCCAGTTAAAAACAGTTAACAGTAAAATGCTGCAACGTTTTAAAAATACACAATGCATCCTGCTCAACAGGGAACGCCTTTCAGTTAATGTCAATTGAATCGCAAAATTAATCGAATTCGCCATGAGCCGGATAGTAGTGATTTAACACTTGGCGTAACAAGCGAATTGATGGGGGAGAGGTGTAGGTCAGAAGCCAACTAGGCCTTGAACGATCACTCGAGCGAAAACACATTTCCTACTAACTAAACGTAAACAATTAAATACATGGTACACAAAGAACGAGAGACTAAGGAAAAGACTCAGATGCAGAAACGGTGATCCGATGTTATAAAAAAACATTAGACTCTACCCTTCGTTTAGTTGAGTTTATCTTATCTGTAGCAATCCTTTGGCCACATTTATGGTGTTGGAACGACGAATAAATCAATTTGGCTCACAAACTTACAAATCGAACAATTTCTTTCACACTGTGTAGTTATAGTATGTTTGGATAAGAACCAAGATTCCATGTGTTATGTTTATTTTTACTGTGTTTGTACACAACTCCAGTGACACCCGCCTATTGGCTTGTGTCGGGCTGCGACTTGACGCCCGGACGCGGAGTGACCGATTTGTGCCAAAAATATTTTAACAGTGAGGTAATTGGACTATTGATAACTTTAGTACCTTCAAGTAATGGCACTTTGAAGTGTCATTTATGTACACCCGATCGTATAAGATGCGTAATGTAATCTCTTCGCACAACGTAGAGAGCCATACGAAGCAATACATCTTCTTGACATATTTGTTTGGAGATGAACGGGGTTTATTTTTGCCGTGTGGGATGTGGCTGTGAAAAGAGGCTTAGTAAAAAGTTTTAAAGAAGTGTTCATTAGACTTTGGAAAATACTACGACTTTTCATTTATCATATTTTCATTGTTCGTTAATGAATCAATAAAAAACATGTACCTAGAGTCAATAATAATAATATAATGAATGTTATCGCGCCTTATGAGTTTGGGTCTTAATGAATAAAAGTGAATATTTCATTTGATTTAAATTAGCTTTACTCGATATATATCACAATAATGTTCTCCACACGTAATCTGTTATTGCCACTGTCCTCTTTCTTCAAAAACCAAACATTGTTATACAGAATTGAGGTCATTACCACAATCTCTTCATGCACAAATTGCTCTATTTTATTTCATTTCCTTTTTCATTGCGACACTTATCCATTACACTCGACCTTCAGCATTCATCTTATTCCGAGTCTTCCTGTACTACATATGACATCAGATAAGGGCGTCTTGTAGGCCGATGTCCTAATAGGTAAGTAGCATAGATTACGTTTCTATTCATGAATTTGTATATTTTGTATATTAAGTAATACAAATTCCCACAAAAAGGAGAGCAAAGTTCCATAAACAATTATGCTTGGCTGTGGGCTTCGCCTCTAAAAGAAAGGAAAACTAAGTGGGTGCCAAGTTCTATGCATGCATAATGCAAATTTGTATTTATAGGATCAAAATAACATTATGATCAAGTATTAAACTCTATTCTACTTATACTCTATGCTTTTGAATATCTTAAAGTAATTTAGATTTGGCGCATACTGTTTTATCCATAATTTGATCACGAACCTTTAAACTATATTATATGGATGATCAATGTTGATTCTCAATCGATTTAAGCATACAACATACAACCCATGAATGAACAATAGTCGGTCACGCGACGTGAGTTAGAGGCCTAGGCTCCGGAAGCAGTTGCTTCATCTGCGATAGATTTCAAATGAACTCTGTAAAAGTTTGTAATTGAATGAAACCCTTTTAAACGTAATGCATGTTAGTTAGGTACTCTTTTTTGTCATCAGTAGCTAGATTGATGATATTTAATCTAAGGGAATTTCTTATGTACTTTTATTTTTTTAAAGTTTATTGAGATTAGTAGCTCTCAAATTTAACAAGACAATCGTGAGATAGAAGCTGATCACGTTAATCTAACTACATATAAAAGCCGTACTTTCTATCGTGATTTCTCGCCATGTTATTATTTTGTGAAATATTCGGCGCAGTTTAAAATTGACAGATTAAAAGAATGAGAAAAGTGTTTACCGGAAATCCCATGTAGACTGATGATAACACTTGATGAATCGATGGAAAGTAAATAACTAATTAATTTCTCACAGCCAACATACAAGCTTTGCTGGTGATTTGATAAACAAAACGGAGATAACTGGCTATTTTGGTTACCTCTATCTATCTCATAAACACCGGTTTTAGTGGTAAGATGAACAATCACTTTGATATTTAAGGGTTTCGATGGCACAATCACATTTGGTTGATATAATTTTCTTTATAATATAATTGAAATAATCTGAATCTTTTAAGCAAATGTTCAAACAGTTTCTGATAACGTTCATAATAACGTCAACAAATTGCTTAAATGGTAACCTAAAATACCACACCCATTTTAATGGAGAGCTGTTTAGTTCCTATGTCATGATCATGGTCGAGAAGGCCAATCCAATCAGTGCGGTGCCTTTACACATGTTGCGCCGACGCAACTACGTGGAAGTGAATCTATTCGACACATGAGCACTCTATTTATGATACTATCGTGTGTGGAAGAGTACTATATTGATGTTTGGACAGCCCGCTCTGGTTATACCTACATATCAGTCAATTGAGCGGATTGCATGAATGACGTTATGACTCTTGACACTTCACAAAGTATGGGTTTTATTGTGTGGTTTTATTACCAAAAACATTGCACATAGTTACATAAAGATCTGATCCCTACACTAGGGAACTGTATGTTGCATACTCATAAGGTACCTATATCATATGAAATCATGAACTTAGGCGATGTTTGGTAACTCAATGAGACCAATAAGGAGATTTGCAAGGCATAGTAAGTGATGCAGGTTCTAACATCATTACCTAGTATGTTTTAAAGTAAATGGGCATTATTTCCGCTTCATTACAATTAAGTCACTCAATGTTCTGATTGTATTATTCAAACGATGGCACGGACAATGTAATGACAACACAAGGTTATAAGATTGCCAAATCATAGCTAGATACGTACGTAGTTCGTCGGTGTATGTCATGTAAAAAATTTCAATTATATTGAGCTGTTTAGTAAATGAAAATTTTAAGGTCTAGAATTAAAAGAAATCGTTACTTGAAATGTTACGAGTGCAATTGATAATATCATGTGACTCATGTAAGGTCAAAAACATTTATATTGTACAGGTATATCGTATACGGTTATATGCGTTTTTATTTGTTATGTCAGACACAATAATGATGAGGAGGCAATATATCATCAACTCGAGACTTTGCATCGTTATAATTTGTACCAATAGTGTATATTTTCCGGTTAAGGAACATTGACGGATGGGTAGTATTGGGTAGCTAATCCGCGTACCCAATCTCGAACAAAAATCTGTTAGTTGTATCTACGTTATATCAAATCGCATGAGCATCATTAGACTTAATAAAAAATGTTCTTGTCTCAATCAATGGCTTAACGAGCTTTTCGAAGCAGCTTTTTCGGGCTGATGAGTAGTTTCATTTAAGAATACAAAAATTAGGAGCAGCCCATCTCTCAATCCTTGCATCTCTCCGTATTAACCCCTAGTATAGTTCTGTTATCTTTACCACTAGTATACCAATGAAACACATGATCATTATAGTTCTGGTAAAGTACCTAATAATTCCCCAGGAAATTATTAAGAATAATTTCCTAAGAATTAAATGACCGTAGATGATGATTGCAATGACGCTAGATTTTTTCTTTCCGTATAACCTAAGCTACGACGAGGAAAATATTACGTCTCAGAAATACCATCAGTCCTTACCTAGTTACTTAACACTTATCTCAATTATCTGCCCTGTGACATACTTAGTATTCTGTGCTTATGATTCATTCATTGTTCCTACAGTAGTAGGTAATGCATAAGCAATTAGTTGATAGTTGTGCAGTGCTTTTGAAATGAAAGAGGTTATTCGTTTAGTTTAAAAAACGCATCAACATAACACAAATCTTATGCAATGTACTTGGTATTATAACCATACATCATCATCATCATCATCATCATCATCAGCCCATTACAGTCCACTACTAGACATAGGCCTCCCCAAATGCACGCCACTTCTCTCTCTCCTCGGCCACTCGCATCCAGCTCCTACCAGCCGTCCTGCGCAGATCGTCACACCACCTGGCCTGCGGGCGTCCTACACTACGTTTGCCGAGCCATACATAACGTTATCAAAGTATAAAAATAGCAGCAGTAATAAATTTGTGTGATAATTTAAACCAATATGCTCCTAATTCGATAGAGCGACACCTGTAAGTTTATTTACTTATTTATTTATTTGACAAACCAACATCTGTTTAACATCAATTAGTGATTATAAGTGATACATTAACATGATATTATAAAATCTAAATGCAACAGACAATTACAGGTAAGCTCTACATGTATTACATACTTAGATTATATTAAAAAAAAAACTTTAAATTAAAGTTAATGACTAAGAGTAGCCTTATTGGTGTTTCAGATTGTTTTTAACTTTGCGTAACGAATAAAAACGTTAAGTCGGTGACGTTATTCGTCTGTGTTCGCGACCCTTCACCCTGTGGCGCCACATCTTGGCAACCTAGCCTTGCCCCCACAGGGGGGTATTATGAATGAAAGAAGACATAAACTTTTGCGCCAAGGTGGTTTCGATTTGATCCCCTCCCAGGACGAATTGTGAGATGGGCATTTGTATTTGTTACGTTGTGACAACGTTGTTACATTGTGATATTTATCTTTTCATATAGTGCGGCCCACTATTCTTTCTTTTCGTAAAAAAGTGCCTTAGCTCGGAATCAAATCAAAATCAAATCAAAAATATCTTTATTATTAACAAGTAAATATTACATAGTGGAATAGGTTCTCCTGTTAAGTATAAAACTCCTTATCAACAAGAAGAGTCAAGGGTAATTCCTGTCAATTCTAATACAATTTTGTCACCGTTAAAACTCGATGAGAAGCCAAAATTCGGTTCCTTCGCAGGTGACGTCATGAGTTAGCATTCACATGCAAAATCATTGTTTAAACAATACTTGTCTATTTGGGCTGTTAAACCTTAAGGTACTTCGAGATTCTGAAAAATTGAGATTCTAATAACTGCTTTCTAAATCCTATTAGTGAAACCACAAACTCAAGGATTCATTTAAACTCAAGTGTTGATTGACTTTGCTCTTGAAACAGTACCTAATATCCAATTTCATGACAAATTATGTGTCGTCCGTCATTATAAATGACGCAGTGGACGTTATAAAGTTCCCATTCGGGTTTTTTAATACCTAGTTATTTTTTAATGTGTGGGTACAGAATTTCAGATTAATAAAATCCATTATAATGAATATTATATAACGTATACCAAACATGTACCTAGAAGGAGTTTAATACTGTTCAGATTTTTACTACAGTAAGTATGGAAGGAGAGAAAATTGGAATAAATGTTAATAATTATACATATTTATGTAGATAAAAAGATGATAGGGGCTAGAGCCATTCGCTACCCCGGTGACGATGATCAGGCTCCTTTGTCAGTCAGCCAGAAAACTTCCATTTAAATCATTTGATCTTCTTTAAATTACCGAATTAATGAATATACACAAGCTAGGAACTAAGTTAACCGAACCTTGGACTTTGAATGTACGTATAAGTTATAAAGGAATTTTAAACGATATTAAGTTCCTGATACATTCCAAAAGTACGCCACGAGAATGTTTAATTAAAATAAAATTACTTAGTAGAATTTAAATTTGGTTGCGTTACCTAATAAAGATGACGAATAACAACAAATTCAGTGATAACTAGGTAATATCGATCGAATCTAATGGAAGTATATATGATAAAAGACACCTTGATACTTTCATTAATAAAAGTCATATACCAATATAGAATAGACTATCTAGTCTTTTCGGGACCACTCTATCGTAGTAACTTTTTACATAGAGGTCAAATTGATTCATGTAAGTGTCATTTAGATGCATGCATGCATACGTCCTTCGCTCCCCAGCATGTCCGGTGAAGACAAGACTAGTCTACTCCAAACTATAATTAAAAGTTAGTTAACAGAGTGTACAGCATACTCATCGTAACTGGGACAATGAAAATGTAATTTCTCAAGGGGTGACCTAATTGCAAATCCAGATAAGAGAGGCAAATCATTAGCATAATGTGTTTAGATACACATACAAGCGCAATTGATGTATTAATTACAAAGATTCTGTAATAGCAAATATTTCCAATGCAATGTCATGGCTGGCGTGGTTGACAACGGCCTTATCGCCCTACTTTACGGTAGGCCCGTGACACAGGAGTGGGGACATATATGGGCTGATGATGATGAATTTCGTATATTCTATTTAGAAAGGTAAATTGTTGAAATGACCCTCTTGGTTCACTGAACGAACTTTGGTATAGGACCTACTTGTATTTGAGTCCCATGTTGCTTGATAACAATTTTGCATAATCAGTGCACCCAATCGTTCAACTTAATTATATCATGACCAACTATTTTGTTGCGTGCAATGCGTTCTAAAACAGTACGAATACATTTTATTTTATTTATAAGATGGGTGAAAACATGAGCTCTTTCGTGTGATATATGAATGTTACCCTATAATTAATGCAAGAATATCTAAGAAGCTATATATTAAAACGATAAGTCAATAAGCCGTCATGTATGTCAGCAAATTAATATTTATTCGATTTCTGTTACATTCGTACTATACCTACTTAATTGAAATATGTATTGACTAACTAATTTCAAACGAAAGATACTGTTTTGTAAATTTATTCACCCTTTCAAAGCTACAAGAACTTATTCTTATTACTACAACTTATCAGGCAATCAGTTAGGGTGCCTACGGGGCTGGAATTCCCCCTTTGATTTTTAGTTTCATGTCCGTAGATTTTTTTATTTGTTTAATGAATAAGGCAATCACCAAAAACCAAAACACGTCATGAATCAGTGAGTCATTTCAAATGTATATTTACTATATTTACTGCTTAAAGAAAAAGCTATATTTACTTTTAAAAAATCCATGAGTCCATCCAAGTATTAACCAACACACCTTGCTATTTTTTAATTAATAGACTATCGCTATTACTTTTATACTAAGGATAAATTATGTGAGATCAAATAGATATTGGTAAGTACAAAATATACGACATGATTTCTAGAAACATCTAACGTACACGTATGCGTAACGTACCTACGTACATTTGTCTGATATGATCATTCTATAGATATTGCCGGTTGTTGTGTTAATGATTATTTATTATTAAATTAGCAAACTTGAATACATTTCAGGAAAAATCGAAACAGTATTTTAAGATATGACAAGGATATTGTTTCAAAATTAGCTGTATTGAAGGCGAGAGCCGGGGCAATATACATGCAAAAGTATTGGTTTATTATTATGACGACTTGCATTTTTAACGTGGCAAGCACATGCTTAGTCTAAGCACTTTAAAATGCGTAGCGTAGAATTTATCCGCTCGGATAATACACGTCTTCTCCATTTTGATTGCACTAATGAGAAGGTTTTGCTTTGTCAGACACGAGGTCAAAAGATTATGTATGTTATACAAGGGTCAAATTGAAATAGCGTGCCAAATATTTTGTTGCCAAATGGCATCTTTTTACTCGATATTTATGAGTGACTTTGCTTTGAAGTCAAATTTGCTTATGGATGGATGTTCCATCCATGATAAAATACCTGGACAGATTTCGATAGTCGATTGATTGTACGAGTATAACAGAAATCTATTTTTGGTTGGCACTTGGCAATCGGCATCATTAATT
Source organism: Maruca vitrata (assembly GCA_039566165.1). Lineage (NCBI taxonomy): Eukaryota > Metazoa > Arthropoda > Insecta > Lepidoptera > Crambidae > Maruca > Maruca vitrata. The sequence goes on along the minus strand of CM076911.1, from coordinate 15,353,794 downwards.
ATTCTCGCGTGTGAAGCATATCTGTCAGTGATTCGCCGATATAAATGACGCGGAACTGTTTGGGCTAGTTAAAGAACATTTGGTTTTTTTGATAATATTTTCAAGGAAACATTAGGTGGTTAGGTGGGTAAAATCAGTCCTTAAATATTAGGACAAATCGTAATTTGTGTTAACGTAGAAATCATGTAGGTAGAGTACATTTAACAAAACTTTTAAGTTAAATAATATTATGTACTACTAGTCTACTATGTCAACTACATATGATATCATAAGTATTTTTTTTTCTCAGTTTTATTGACCCGAATAAAGTTACACGTGTAGTGCAAATCATAATGTTTTTGCAATCGTTTGTGCAGTAATTTGCTATCCGTTTCTACAACCACTGTGCCACAAGCTATTTGTTGTTTTTGCTGACTAGACAAATAATAAACGTCAAATCATTCTTATTCATTTCAACAATTAGCTTTGATATTTTTGTGTACCTAATTATACCTACAGTTACGAAGGTAGTGATTACTTATTCTAGTACCAATACTGTTTACATAATAATACAGTTTCAGTACTTCATCATCAGATCTTCCGCGATTTATGGTTTATAGAATGAATGAAAATATCCAATATATGTAGATTGTAGGTACCGTGGCTTTTAAATTTAACGATTTCGATATTTCGGTACAATTGCAAGCGCCATGATCACACAGTTTTCAGTACCCATGCATCCTATTGAAATTATCGTGGTTTTACCTAAATCACAAAAGCGCGTCGATCGTCCAAGACCTGAACTGGCCATTTCTAGTCACCGATCGGTCGGAGTAAATTAGAGAAGGCCTATACCGAGCGGTGTGAACCGTTGTCCCGTAGTGGGACATTACAGGACAGCTAAAAAAATGGTAACAAAATTACTAGTCTACTAGAAGTTGTGGGTACAGCTAGTAGAGAACATAAGAAATATGTTAGTACGTTTGAGACGGGCGCCCGTGTCCGGTAAATCTGAGCTAGGCGCATAGGTGTGCGAGATGTTTCCTTGCGTTTACGTAAACTACGCACCCGCTGGTGTGCGCGCTTTGAGAATAACCGTACTTGCCGATTCCGGCGCGGGAGACGCTAAGGCAGCGTGTAGGAAGGCTGATTAAATTAGACTTTGTTACAAATTGTGAGATACTTTTATGTGGAACCTTCTTGTTTTAAGACATCCTGGTCTTTCAAGTACTAAATATAAAAAGTATGTATTCTGTCATTTAATTGTATTTATTATTTAAATTTAGAAGCGCCCGAATTTAATTGTTTGATTTTACCATTTTTTATGAAAATATTGTATTAGAAAAATTGATAGGCTTATTTGACTTTAAATTTATAATAATTCAATTAATAATTATATTTTTATACTAACGTGAATGAAATGAAAGTACCATTATGGTCGGTTCGCTCTATGCGATTATTATTTTAACCCAAACAATGTAAAGTTATCATGAATAATACTCAAAATATATGCTAGTTATCACACACAGTGCTCCTATAGGCTCACACCTCTACAAAGTATCGTAAGCTCTGCGGTTTCCCCGCGCCGCCAGTGTGAACACAGCCTCGTAACACGCGGGGCCCGCGTGCGCGCCGCGTGCGCCCGCGCAGCCATCGGCGAACCTCCGCAAGTCATAGACCAAACGACTTTACATTCAACTCAGCGATAGCCCACCTCCTCTAACTTTAACTACAACTGAAAATGATCCTTATTTTTCATGAGTGAAAGTCCATTAACATACAACGGAATCGCGCACGGAACATTAACTTTATGCCGACGATAAAGCGCAGTTTTGCGAGAAGTTCGTTTTATAGTTATAATTTAATTACACCATAGGAGATGGTTTGTGGAAAACTACCAGCTAATCGAAATTTATGGTTTTTTGTCTGTTATATATTTTTGTCGGCTTGAGGGTGTAATCATGTTCATCATAGTTGATGACTAGCTTGTTTGCGGTTTTAATGCAATTTTTCTTCAAGTAGAAGGTTCAGAGGTAAGGCCACGCTATCCAAATTGTTTCACGTTTGTCTTTCACTTTAATGAGCACATTAATCCTAGTGCCCAATTTGAGGGATTCTCATGGATTGGCCAACATGTAGATTGTATACCTGCTGGACTCTCACTGTTTAAAAGAAAACTATTTTCTATACTAATATCATTTGTGTCAACATCAATTCCTTGGTATGAGAAGATATTTATGCTTGAAGATATCTAGTGGTGTAATCGTCAAATCCTCGCTTCAAAAATACACTGTTCACCTACTGTATTGTAATAATCTTTGACGTGAACGTGAAAGTACGCCATTGAAGCTAGGACAAGTAGGTAGTGCGTCTGGGAGTGCAATAGATCTATCTAGCCGTTTGTAATGCGTGATGACGACACGAAAACGTATTTACTTATCTATATCATTGACTTGGCTCATAGCTGGGTTTCTTAATAACTTAAATACAATTTAAAAAAAGATATAGATGTGTCAGATACTTTTACAATGCACGCACACAAATAACTGTACAAAGTATGTAAACAAGTTGCAATTTTTGGACAAATTGGGAGTGTCTTAAACTATTCCTTATCGTTAATGTAGTGTACAAGTAACTATAGCCTAATCTCTTTTTTGCAGCATTAGGGGGCCTTGACCGCTGGTTTTGCAAACATCATTATAGTATAAAAACCTGGCAAGAGCGAAACGAAATTAGTCTGTCTGTCGCGCACCAACGACAATCTACTGGAGCGATTTAAGCCAAATTTTGTATACAGATAATTGAGTACAGAGTAATGTTTTACGCGGTAGACGGTTTTTCACAGTCGGAGTCGCGGGCGGAGCTAGATCTGTTCTAAATCAATTCATTTCTTTAGTGACTAAGCGTACATATACATTGCTGGAAAAGGCACATACAAGTTACCGTTTAGGACATAGGTATTGCAAACATGGGACTTATAACTGTTACATTTTATCAAATCTAACCTTTATTTAATTAAACACATCAATAGTTTTGAATTGTAGAGTTACATCCATTTGGTTTAACAATCATGACCTTAAGTAAGAATATTTCTGCCTGTTCTTTGTCAAACGAGCGGCAGAGCCTTCAGGCATCATTTGACCCGCTGGAGTGTCGCTTAACGTAATCAAGTGCATCGCTGGAAACGATTACAATTCTTTCCATGAAAGGAACATTCTCTATTGTGCACCCGGCCTTACACATTATCACTTCCTCGTAAGCGCGATTGCTCATTGAAATAAGTACATTCAGCGCAACCTGACTACATACTTATGGTGGTATGGTAAATGTACATACAGAGGTATGTATCTACATACTAATATCATCGAAAATTATTGACTATTCCCTAATAACAGGTGATTAATTTGTTTCCAATCAGAACAGATTCTTTATGTTCATTTTACTATACATACGTACGTATCCATTTTCAACAATTAATAAGAGAAAATGGCTGTAACTAATGAAAATTTACTCGCTTAAAGGATCAGATTGAATTAACTCATTTTAACCTACGTCTGAATGAACTGTATCGCTTTGAAATACAAGCAAGATACAAGCTTAGCTTAGTTTGGGCAAGCCTTGGAAACAAAGAGATCTCCTTTTTAAAATGTACATAAACTATGTTAGATTTTAAGTTTCATTAAGGTATAATAAACACATTTTTATTTCTTTTAAAAATAAAACATTGCAAGTGTATTTCTTCATATGGCGCATTAAATTGAAAAATCGCTGACTAATACAACCATTGGACATTATAATTGTTCTTACATATAAATTACTATTGATTTATTTCAATTATCTGACAAAATAAAATGCTGAACCGTGATAGGTCGGTGACGTAACAAAACAATTGGATCGGGCATACGTGAGCTAATTGCAAACTTTCTCGACACAATAAAATGTATTTATAAACTTCGACGGTGGTCGCACAAGGCGCGTTAACTGCTTCTAACTGGTTCCAGAACCACTTTTAACTGGATTCAGTGTCAGTGTTGCCTTAATAATGTGGTAAGCATTCGTAATTGACTAATGATGGAATTGTGGCGCTGTAGACCTTTCACACGCGTTTGATTCATCACTCAAATGTATGTCCTTGGCGCATATATCTAGTTGAGATGATAAAAAAACGCAAAGCGCTCGTTTAGAATCAAATGGCAGCACAGTTTTTAAACGTTGACAGCATCAAAGAAGGTAGGAGCTTACTGAACTGTGAACTATGTTACAAAATTTGTTTTACATTACATTACATTCATCACGAATCATCTGTATGATTCAAAGATACTTAAATGCATTGTCATTCATTATTATCGATGTCGACGTAAAACTACATGGCGCCAATACAAGTTTAATCTGGATTTAGTTATTATAGACAGTGAACGTCTTGTATGATACCGATAACTTATCAATCAGCAATACAAAATGATACTAGTTGATTTCACATGTCGATAAAAAGATAAATCGTCATAACTTCGTTTTTTGCATTGGAGTTATTAAAAAATTTGGGGTATAAATTGTCTAGAATTGTCTTCCGTGTTCGGATCAAGTAGATATCTTTTTTAGCTATGATATATTAATAAAATATCTAACATTTAAAGCTTCTCGCGCGTTAACAGGTTATTTAATAATCACAGGCCTTATGAATGAATTTAATTGATTGAATAAATTATAATAATGTTTTAATCAATCAGATGAGCTAGATTAATATGTATTGTTTAGTATTGGTAAATTTGGATTGGAAATAAACAATATATTGAGTAAACTCTTATTATGATTTTATAAATTCAATGCAGATAGTAAACATTCAACGAATACGTCTTTAAATCGATGCATTCCATTATTGGTTTCGCGTTCAGTTTTGTCAACATGGAATGTCAATAACAGTTGTTTTGAGAGATTTCTCTGGCACAACTTACCGTTGGAAATATCGATTCAAATCGGAGACAATAATAATCCATAATTCATTGTGACTTCTGCACATCATTTGACTTGGATTTTATAATAAAACTTGTGACCCGCCCCGACTTCGGACGAGTGCAATAAAATTTCAGGATTTTTCAAATTCATGTTTCAAGGATTTCGCACCCGCCCCGTGAATCTGCCGCCCGGGGCAAATGCCCCTGTTTCATACCACTGATTTTTGTTAGTTGTGATTAACATATTTTCAAATGTAATAGAAATACTTCTTACATGACAAAACATGTCAATGATCTCTTTGTAAACATTTTCTACATCAGTGTGGCACCACCATAACGGTAACGTAACTATCAAGGTTTATTACATATTTTTACGTTTGGGAAATGGTAAACAATGTGTAATTGTTAAGTAAATAACGCAGGCGTGCAAAGCAATCGGCGGATTTCTAATCGATATCAAATAATGCCTAAAGCCTTTCATATCGCCATTAGTACTTGGATTATTTTCTGATTTGCTGTCGCGTAGGTATTAGTCGGCTGCATGCTTATTAGAGAACTGGTCCGCTTACTTACGCCAAACATTCACATCCATGCTATTTACGACCCGTACGTGTCTGAGTACTATAATTCATCTATTAAATCCACAGCTCCTGTGGTTAACCTAAACCTAAACTACCGTGGTTAATTCAAATATAACAGAAAACTGGGAAAGTGGATTTACAACGAGTCGAAAAAAAAAGGTAAAGTGTTCCTAGGATTTTACGTCAATCGTACGCTATTCCAATAGTGTGTTAAAATGTAATAAAATTGATTTAAGTTGTAGTAGGTATAATAAAACAAATTCATTCCACGTTGATAAATAATTTCAACATTAGTTACCTACATGCGATTTGTAATACGCAGTTCGTATTGACTGAAACCCAGTCGTGTCAATGATTGTCGTGTCAAATGAAAGTTGGTCGTTTCAGGTCATGATACGTTCCTGGGACCGCTAATCCATTACCTAATTAATCCAAAAACGAATTAGCCCAAATGTTAATGACATTGTTGGATCGAATGACGATCGCCACGTGCCCAGTCGGGCGCGGCAATAGGGTAGTTTCCTATTTTTTTATTTTTTGATAAATGGATGCACCACACAATTGCAAAGGTGCTGTTAAAAGAATGGTTTGATATTTAGAAAACTCTCGGAGATATTGCAGTTTCAACAGCACATCATTTGGGCGAGCTCAAAACGCTTCATACAAATGTAGCACAGAGCTATGACGTCACCGCTCTGTGTACTGTACGCATATCGTAAGAACTTTGTTCAGCAGCTATATCAAATGTTGCGTTTACGAATATGTTTTCATAGTGAAAGTTACTACTAATTCTGTGATTAGTAATATGGCATAATATTTTAATTGAATTTTCGCACTTTAGAAATGGACTTTCCCATCTAACTTTAAATGCCTATTATTGTCTCATTTCATAAGAAATTTTATTTTCGATTTCACTTATGTTATTGATTTACCTATATGTTACTGTTAATTGTGAAATTGTATGTAAAATCAGACTTAGGAAACTACCCTATTCCGGACACTTTTGATTACATTTTATCACGATAAACCCCATTTATCTAGTTTGTATGGGAAAGGCTTTGAGTAGGCATGTGGACGATAGCCGGCCGAGTTCACAGTACCTACATACCACTAAAATAAGCCGTGAGTTAACTTAAATCACAAAACTATAACAAGTTTATATTATTAATGCTGAAGAAAACCATACAGGGAGAATTAGCACTAAGAATGAACTTGATCACGGTAATCACAAATACAAATTTGTCTGTTATTAGGTAGGTACATTTATGTATTTTGCGAATGTATAATTTTTCTTTTCCAATTACCGATGGATGTCTAGACAACATTACATCTAATAAAAATAAGTATCACAGCCAGAATGCAAAAACACCACTCAAATATTTCACAGCCACATCTACTCTTCATCTCGGGCATCAGAAGGTACCTTTAATCGTTTATGCCTCTCTCAAACAAGAAGCGTATTAGAATTCGGCCGTCTACTATACTTCATTCCAAAATATGTACCACCAAATTATATTTGCATACTATTCAGCCTTAGCCATAAGCCCATGGGTTTAAAGGGAAAAATCATAATCACATTGTAAAACTAATTAACAACGCAAAGCGAAATCAAGGACATGGTTGGCGTTATCTTATCAAGCACTGTGCGTGCTCACGATGGCTCTGAGCAATCGATGGCATTGTAACTCTCCAACACATAAGTTTTATGGTGAAACACGGAAAATCAACGGCAACAAATATGCAACGTTTATGATTCCACGTGCAATTCATAGTGGGATGACAATAAAATAACTTAAATGGAAATGTTTGGTAAGTAAATATCCAAGAAATAATTACACTTAAAACGTGTTAACGTTTAAAGTAGCGTTAATGCTTCTACTGCTAGACTTTTCAATGAAGGCTATCGTTATTGAGTTCACTAGGCGGCGCCACTGAGTGAGGTCTTAAAAACGGCTGTGAAAACTTTTTCCGAAAGCCAAAACGGAAATATACATTTAAATCATATTTAATAGATAAAAAAGTAATATTGGATAAGCAATAGTGTTTCTCAATACCATTTTGATCAAAAAAATTGCGGACGTAAGTATTTAAATCGCAAAAAATAGGTAGGTTCAATATTCACTCGTAGATCTCTTTTTAATCATTATTTATTTAAATATGGAATGTTAACCTGTAATTCAAGTAAACCACCGTAATGTAACTTAGGGGAGACTAACGCTTAAAACTGTGCTACTCTTATAATCCGACATACGGGGCTAGTTATAATAATCCAATATACTAACATAATTATTAACCGTACTACATTTTAACCATTAGGTAGACTACTAGCTGATGACTTTTGTCAAATGTAAAGTTCTAAAAATAGGTTCTATTATAAGGTATAACACTGACAGTTAACGAACACAACGCACATTGTAACCAGAGCCTTCATACAAAACACACTTCCGCCCTGCGCTCCAGCTATAAATAGCTATGCTTATTATCACATTTTTATATAAAACCACACACGTCATTTTGTATTCTAGCTTTATCTTGATATATTGCATATCTTTTTATAAAGATTTATCAAGATAATGATAAAATTACTGGTATTTGAGACAGCGATCGCTTCAGACTAGCTTCCTGTTCAATATTGAGTGATTCATTCAAACTAGCTAATCTAGAAAATCATTATCTTCTTCGAATCTGTTTGTTTTGAAATCTTTTAATCTTTAAGTACATACATAACGTGAAGGGAGCACATAATTGTGAAATGTTAGTTTTAGCTAGTATATTTGAAACCGTTTGATTTTTGAACGTATGCACCGTATTGAATTTCAGTATATTGTAACCGCATGGTAAATATGAGACTTTAAAAAAGAACTTGAAGTATTATACGCATATCGCCGACTTCTTGAGTGTACGCGAACTGAGGTGAAAATAACCTTCGCTAGTAATCAAATCACCCGCATTCTTGTAGCAACTTAAGAACCTAATCCGTAACTGAATTGCTAATGTTGCATAGTTTGTTGTGTAGCTAATTAAACAATCGTGTGACATTTGAAGAAATAGCAATATAAAAGACTACCTATAAGAACATGTTGCAAATAAATATATTCTATGCTGTTCTAAATATACTGTATGAATATTTGAAGGTCCTAATCAATTTTCCAAAATAAGGTGGTATCTCTGCCCATAGTGCCCATCTCGTATGTATTTATTTAGATATACTCATCACTTAGATAGATAGGTACCCAATTGATGCTTGTACTACTACTTTACTGGAGACACAAATTTCAAGAGCTTTTACTGCCAACTGGACCAAGAAAGACATTACATTTCATAAATCTGTCTCTCTAAATCAATGAATGCTTAGTAATTTGTTTTCTACTCCGCAGGTGGCAAGATTCGTAATAATAGTGTAATGTAATACTTATGTGTTAATATTATGGTGCTGCTGACTTTGAGCAAACTGACCGTACTTGATAGTCTTGTAGGACAGCGTCATTAGTATTTGCTGTGCAACCAAAACAATGGGCGTGAAAGTCGTGTAGGTGATCCACTGCACCACCCACATTGTGCCTACTCCTATTGAATTACTCAAATCGGTTAGCAAACGTGGCCTTTAACTGTCTGACTACTTCGCATTTGATAACAACAACAAAACACCTCAACCACTTGTAAAGAAAGCGGCTCCAAAAGTAAAACAAAAAGAGCGATCCTCAACAAAATGCGCGAGTCGATTTCATACGAAAGGTATCATGGTGTTTCTGGAAAATTCGAAAGCCCATTGTTGTAGATAGCGCGGCCGCAGGTAACAGCGAACACAAAAGACAACAATCCGAGCGCACCGTCTCAGACTAAACTGCGGACTCTTAACTGTTTTTTGCTACGAACTCGAGACGAGTCTGACGCCAAACAATCGTGATACCTAATGGTCCCAATTTAATGGTTTAATTGAAATGGACAGATAATTCCGTGTACTCGACAAACTTCGGAATTTTCAGATGTGTCTTCGTTGGGCGACGTGTCAGGACAAGTTAACAAAATCCTATTAATAAAACAGGCGGCAGATAAAGCGAGCCTTTTCAAAAAGTTTCAAAGGGGCCGGCTATTCATCAACGGTGCGGAGAACAGGCTCAAGCGGACGCCGGGTCCCTGAATGTGCCTCAAGGAACAAACACGGGGAGCGCCTTGCCATGAGAATGGCATTCGGGTGCGGGGACAGCCCCTCCGCGAGGCGTCTCCGCGCGGCGAACGAAGCACAGCAGTGGAAATTTCCATTGCCCAAGCGCCATGCTCGTATAACTTGTACCAAGGGAATATTTCAACCTTGCATTGTAATTCGGGCCTTATGTCGTATGCGATAAGAGTCATAGCGCCCGCACGTGCGCGCTGGTTGAATTTATAAGCCGATGAGTGAGCGAAGCTGTCCGCGGTCGCGACCGCTCCTGCGCGCGCCGCGCGAGGCCGATTGCGCTGCGCCGGCGCCGGTTCCGACTACACGCTTCAGTAAAGCTAAGGCCGAAATCTCTGCAAGGGCAGTGTTCACTGAACTCTGTATCAAAATTAGACGCGATAAATAACAAATTCAAATACGACAATGTAAAAACGCCTTTGAATAAACACGGACGAATTGCGAGCGAAAATATGAAAGCGTTAGAGCCAAATATTTTTACATCGTTTCTATTATTAACTGAATGAACTCTACATTGTGTTGGAGCTGAATATTCGATTGCCTTTTGTAAATCATCGACTACTGATGGTTATTGTACAAATGTGAAGTAGGTATGTTAACAAGTTAACAACGTTGTATATTATTATTAATCTTCTGTACCTACCTAGCTAGACAATATTTTCAGCGCAGTATCCTCATATTCTTATGCGTTGAGGAAACATAGTTTGTCGATTATTTCAACGATTCAGCAATCATGCATTGTTTACAGATAGGTTTTCCTTAGAATCAATAGCTATTGTCGTGGCTAAGTATAACAGGGCAGCTTGACACAATGCGCACACGACATCGACTGGAGTCGTGTCGTATTGACACGTGAATTTAATGTTATTAATAATTATTGTATTATCATAGTCCCGTGAGCAGCTAACATTGCAGAAAACGCTTCACACACGAATAATTTGTCATACTGTGACTAATCTACGCCTGTGTCTATAGATGATGCCTATGTGATGATGTGATTCAAAATAGGTTTCCATCTCAGTCGTATCAAGTCGTATTGAAATCAGTAAATAAATACAACGATGTCCAGTACAAATGTACAGGACACTTATTCACAAAAGATAATTAAACGCAAAGTGAACTTTATCCAGTTTTGAAGAGAATAAAATGGATGTAATGTTATGAAACAAGTTATGAAAAGTTATTGAAGACGTGTTGAACTGGCTCGAATGTTTTAAAATGAAATAAACGTGATCGTAACACAAGAACACGTGAAGTGCGTGTATGAATTGTAAACGTTCAGTGCAAATAATAAATAGTGGCTGTGATTTATTCTTAAGCCATGCCTCCCGATTGGCACCGGCCATTGTGAATACCAAACCGGTCCAGCTAAAGTTTAAAGAAGCTTTAGGAAAAAATACTAAAGGGAATAAATCAAGATGGAGCAAACTTTTTGCCGCGTTTAGAATCAATGCCGATTCGACGTTCAAGAGATCTAATATTGGATGCTGGGTCATGGCATGTTTAGATACTGGTTAGGTACAGTGATATGCAATTGTGATAAATGCAAAGAATATTTTCAAAGAAAGAGAAGTCAACAAATATCTTCATTTAAGTTCGTAGGTTATTTTATTTCAATAAAATGCTGCATGCATTAAAATAACTCTGATTCATCTGCGAGACGCATTTAACATCAGAAAATATATTTACAGCCTAATAAATATGTCATTCAATTAGATGTTATGTATTTCTGTGCTTTTATTATTCTACTCCTAGTTAGGTTTGATCTAAGATAAAGTAATTTTGGCCTCAAACCCGCAATTTGAAGCTGGTACAATTTGCAGCGTGCCTAGTGTATAAATATAATATTGGGAAAAAGTGAATAGGACTTAGATAGTAATTTATTACTCGCGTGTGGCTCCTGTTATTATGTGATTGGTTCGTTTGGCTCCCTTCAAGCCTAAATAAAGGTCAAGTCGTGAGGCAAACGGTATTCTCTGTGACCCCCACGAAATTGTCCTGATTACATACTACTATTGCATTTAAACTACCATAATTAAACCTTATGAATTTGCTACTAGTATTCCAATCAGAATACCTAAATAGAAAACTACCGTAATAACACTGCAATTGAAATTTAAAAAAAAAAACAAATCATATTAGTTAAGGATTTAGTTCAAGTATTTTACTTGAGAATTGGAAATGTGTATTTATTACGTGAGTGGAGGTCTGTACTTTACATACACTCGAAAAAATAGTTTTCCCTATGAATGTAGGTCGTTAAGAATAATAGTTAAAAAAGTATTTCATTCGTATGTACAAGTACAGTAACATATAATTAGTTAGACCAAAATTCTGAATGCCTACGCATTACGAAGGTCAAACACGTCATGGCTACGTTCCCCCAACACGGTTTGAGAACCGGATTTTGAAATTAATAAGCAGGACCCCGAAAAGGGCTCCGATGCCCGTGGGCAGCTGTTTAACAGTTACGGCATCAGAAAATAGTTTAATTGAAGGGTTCTATTTGCTTTAGAGAGCGCCTGCTTACATTAAAAGAATTGGCTAAGGTTATCGAGGACAAACCTCTTTGTAGATTTACCGTTTTCAAATTTGACTTGACCGATTGCTTGACTAAACCATTTTTATAGATTTGGGCCTAAATTAAGCATCTGATTTTATTCAATAAGATATATAAAAAAACATGATTGTTAAAATTGGGAATGACGTGGTAAAAAGAAAGTAAAACTTTAAAAAAATATTAAGACGGCACAAATCAGGCATTATCATATTTTTACTGAAAAGCTTGTCAGATTTACAATTTTCACGAATCACATATCGTAGATTTCAAATAAGTATTATGGCAACAATTTTCCAGCGTTCTGGAACGCTGAATGAAAATCGCTTTGATGTCGCGTGCCAAGTTAAAACGAAAGTGCTAAAAGTATCCAAAATCTCGGAACAGAGACGCAGTTCAGTCTTTACGAGTTTACGCTCTACAAATCGGGCCGGGGTTACCGCGACACGTGGTGACTCTACTCAGAAAATGGCTTGTAATTTACTATTTCACCTACATAATACGTATAATAAAAATGTAAAAAATATTATAGGAGAAGATAGCACCCAAAACAATGTTTTTTCGAATTGTTCTCTATTTGACTATTTGTCTGTGCGTTTGTGAACTCTTATCTCAGAAACGGTTTATCCGATCTAGATGTGATTTCAGTGATATACTGTGCTAAGCTCTACTTAACATTTAGTTTTTGGTTCATGTCAATCTGTTAATAACTAAAAAAGTTATGCAAATTTCAAGAATTCCGCCGCACTTGCTGGGAGTTTGAAGGCGCGAATTTATAAAGCACGCTGAGAAGTATTCGCATGCGGACGTAGTCGCTAGCACATCTAGTTACTAATAATTGCCGTAAATACTGTTTGCTGGCTTCCTAGACTTAGTTACTTAGCTCGAGATGCTTGATTGATACCTGTTACTGTTTTATTATGGCGCTGTAAATTAATCATCGCCATACAAGTTCATGTATTGTTTTAACTATTTAGCTGCAGCTACGAATCACGGAAATTAAAATTAATTAACTCAAATTATGTCCTATATCACGTGTCCCATTATACTGCTACAGCAGATTCGTAGTAAGTTTGATTATGGCTACATACATGTGAAATGTGGGGTGTGATTTTTTAAATTAATACTAACAGTCCCTTCAAGATAGCGATTTATATTTTAATAGTTACGCCATAGTTGTAAAGAGTTGGTAAGATTAATTAATTAAGAGTTATTGAATCTTACCAAACATTTAAATGTATTTTGTGCCTTTCAAAATTATATTTAACTATTCAATATTTTCTTGGAAATATTAATTACTTCAGTAAGTACTCAAAATCTGTTTAATTATGATCCACACACATACAGCGGCCAAGTGTATCTAAAGCTATATAATATTAGCCTTACTCAGTTCCTTCACGAAACAGCAGACAGTAACAGTGCTTAAAATAGACTTGGCCTTAATTTGGTGTGAAATACCTTTCTTTTTTTCTTTATTTTGACTGGCAGAGCATGGGCAGGCGCATTTGAGATGTAAAGGTTGCGGGTTCGAGTCTCGAATCAAACGTAATAGTATGTTGATCAAATACTTGGTCGTTTTTCGACATGGGAAATCAGACGTAAATGTAAAAGGAACGCTATCTCTGTTGCGCATTCACGCCGTAACTACTGAATAGTTACATGAAATTTTGTATACAAACAGTCTAGAGAATGAGAAAGGACAATAGACTTAAAAATAAAATCAATAACCAGAGTTTTCTTAAGAAATTTTCATCCCTTATTACTTGTTATGTTTAATGCTTGTAACTAAGTTATTTGACTGTAAATTTGATTCACACCTGCATGGACTCGTGCATGCAATTAGCTTATCTTTGCTGGAGTGAGTTCGCAAGCAAACATTACACTAATATAATACGTTTTGAGTACTTAAAAGCGTCACCAACATGGGACTCGAAGTCAAGACCACTCCACTATGATGATAGAGCTAGCACATGGAGCTAGTAAGTACATTCACTATCACATTCATAGAACATTTATATTAGTTTTAGTAGACAAACATTGTCATTGCCATAGGAAACGACAGACTGTTTTTATTTATGACCTAGTTACGAAATTATTTATTTCAGTTCTTATCATTATTTATTAGTTACTTTAAAACTTTGCTAGAGAGGACTCTACCTTTGTTGACTTCTGCATGTATTAGTGTTCCCAGAAACATTAAACACGATCTTTATTTTGATGTCGTTAATATTATTAAAAATTTATTGCTGTACAATTTCCTCCATATTATTATTGTTACTGCTTCAATAAAGTAACGAATAATATTATGGCATTGAAAGATTACGCTTCATATTCGGAATTTGTGCAATACATCTATCATTCTACTAATATTGTGTTAACAAACTGCTCTTCAGGGCAGATTAAATATCACATGTTATTATCCGTGAGGAATAGGAATGTAACATCATTTTAAATGAATTATTACTCAAAGAGACATTCCTTAAATGCAATAGTAAATATTTAGTACACACGTGAACGACATTACTCAACTCCTAGAAAATATACTGGGTAATCCCCACGTTGTAATGGGTTAAGTGAACAGTAACGCTACCATTAGTTTAAAAGTTACGGACTCGATATCGCCTACGTAAATATGTCTATGAAAGACTTGTACAGCGCCCCTGGTTACGCTAAGAACTAAAATCGGCCGTATGAAAAAAACAACTCGATAAGTTTTTAACGTACGTAAGTTTTTGATAGCCAACTCACGCCACAGGTATAGGAAGAACATTCTATCAATATACCTACATAAGTGAAAATGACTACAGAAAAATACTGCCTGGTCTATTACAGTTAAGGTTCTTGTAAAGACCAAGAGTTCCGATCTCTTCGGTCATGAAGGTTCGACGTTTCATTTAACAATGAGAATGGAGTAACAGATAGTGCATAAGAGTGTTCGCGCACTCATGTGCACTAAAATTATCTTGCGCAGTTTGCTCGATCTAAATCTATCGAGACGCCCGAATTTTGTCATGTAGAAAGAACTCCTTATAATCATAACCATATTTAGGAACATAAATTGAATAGGGCATTAATACGAAACCTGATTAGTGTATAATATAAAATTCTGGCATTGACCCGAAGGTGCCTTTAAAATATAATAGGTACAGTGTTTGATGTATATTAATATCTTCACGCTTGTATGTATGTATGTATATTCACAAGCTATTGTCAAGACTATTCAATATGTAAGTACCTGATGTAAATTGCCTATGCGTTACCTCACTGTAACATTTTGTTTGAGTTCTCAGAAAATCACAAATACGTCATCTATGATAATAACACGCTAATTGATGATTTTGCATTGCCATTTTTAATCAAAATTAAGTGAGCTCTGAGCATAATTGAATTAACTCCCCGTTAGTAAATACATCCTATCAACTGTTTGGTAACTGAGCAGTTGTTGATTAAGAAAAAGAGTAAATTTGACCTGAAAATCTTTACGCTATGTCTTGTCGTTCTTATAAAAGCCTCACAAAAATCAGCGAAAACGAGACAGCGAAGCGAAAGCGGTACTTACTCGTACTACTTACGCTCGGATTTTTAGTTAAGAAACAAACAAACACGTCAAATTCTCTTAATAATTCATTGAATACGATAGATTATAACAAGCCAAATAAGATAGATTTCGCTGAGAACAAATTTGTAGAGCGACCACCCGTTAGGTTCTTAATCCTCCTGTTGTCTTGCTTTGTGTTATTTTTTCTAGCGCTGTATTTATTTTTCTGGGAATCCGAGCAGGATGTTAACTTCCTTTATCTCAATGTATTTCAGACCGTCGATGTTCTTTACGGCAATAATGTCATTATGACTTCGTATCTTATAGCTTTGTTGGACACCGGCTTGAGATCCATATCTCCAGTTCAGACATAAAAATTAACTAGTGTAATGTTTGTCTACAGCTTACCATTTCAGCAAATGGGCTATGTCCTGGATCTTCAACTCGTCTACCCACATACAAGTACAGTCAGAGCCAAAGCATATTATGAAGATTAATCTTATGCAAACAGAATTAAGGTAGAAATTAGTACGGCCGCTTTATTCAGAACGGTGATACGTAATATAATCTTTATTGTATTATCCAAGTCATGGAGAAGATTGATAACACGGATGGTCAAGCAGAAATGTTATTTCATTAGAAATACATTAATATCAAGCGTTTCTCTTAAGAGAGAAACAAATATAGTTCACTTTAACAGGAAGAGGCAGTTGGGCCAAAATAAATGAAGGCTACAATGATGCAATTAGTGTTTTAGTTTTCGAAAATACGCAGCAATGAATATTTATCAGGGCACATTTCAGCTGCCAATAAAATAATTGTATTAGGTTCTACTGAATATTTGAAGAACATTTTATGACAAAGTGCAACTCTGCATGAAGGACGGTATCATCGTAGGTAGCAGTATGTATATGGACTACAATGAAACTTTTGTAAGTAAGTATGTTTTACAACTGTATTATGGCACAGGGGCAGTTATGTAAAATAAGCATTTATAGAGTCATGGAAAACAAAACAATTTCAGTGTCTATTTTATATTTCGTCAATGATGTTGATAAGTAAAAGATATTAATAGTATCGTATTCACGACCGTAATTAACATATTTTTAAAAATTATTAATAAACATTATAAATTTGTATGTGTCGTCCTGTAGATAACCATTTACTTATAAGGTATTTATTTTATAGAGATATCTCGTAAGCCAAATATTCATAGATTTCTATTTATTGTTGTTATGCGCAAGATTTTGCGATACAAAACTACGTCGTACTGCACAATCTAAAGAATGCACTTAAACAATTCAATAATTTTTAATCTTTACAGCCTCATTAATGCCTGAAAAGTTATCCGTATCATGGCGATTTTAAATTTGTGTTTAGCAAAGACATGTTTTAGCATTACATAATAAGCCTGAAACTGCCAACGCTTCGGAACTGTTATTACCAGTTTTTTTTAATAAATGAAACAAGTGATTGGTTGTTGAGGTATAAAGGTGCGGTCACAAAAGATAGGGTCTGGCTATTTGGCGGAGCGCTAGCGGTTTCAGGCCACGCTCAGCATTCTAAAGAGGAGATTGTACCGAGCGGCCACTGCATGATGCAATGATTCAGTACTAACGCTCAAATACTGCTCGGAAATGTTCAAGGAAAAATTACTTTCCGCAGCCAGTGACGTAAGTATTCCTCGTGGAAAATAATATAATCAAACAGCATAATATACTGAAATTCATTCCGTACGTCGAGCAATTTATATTGGGGTCACGCATTTTTGCACACGTATCGCAAATCACCGTGGAATCATTTTCTGCCATGAAATATGTCCGAGATTAAAATTCTACAACGAGTTTCATGTGAACACGTTCTATTTAACACAGGCCTATACATACAAGTCCACTTTCAAACAGTTTTATCGCAGAGCATTTTCTAAATTACCTATACGGTTGACCGAGCGTGGCCCGACGGCAGAAAATTCCCGATATGCGTACAAAAATAACACATAGAAAAAACATATAAAATTCGCCAATTGCAGTAAAATAAAATAAAAATAAAACACTTACCTTAAATACCGCCGGGGCTAACGGTATAGCAGCTTGATTGTGGAGTTGTTTTTTCGACATTTTCGGTGTCTTTCCGCTCCACGTCTATAGAATTAGTCGAAATCGTCACAAAGAAAAAACTTTTGTAAATATCTCTAAAATTTAGAAAACAATTTCCGAACAGGTGATTATGCTCGGGCGAGTTGCGCTTCGCAAATCGCCGTCGTCTAAAATTGCAGTAAACTTTACGCCGCGAGAGAATTACGTTTCGTCGGTGAGCGTGTCTAATTGCGAATGTTTCGTGTGTTGTTCGAGATGCGAACTCTACGTTTTTATAGTTGAGAGAGAAAGAGAGAGATAGGGAGAGAGAAAAAAAAAGTTGGCAATTTAAAATAGGAAGACGCGTTGGCAAGAGTGCGTCGGTTCACTCTTGCGGTCAAATCGGCAATGAGCGGGTGGGGCGCGTTCGTCGGCGGCGCCGCGCGCGCGGGGGCCGCGTCACGCGCCCGGCGCGGCCCGACCGCCCGCCGCTCCTCGGCCACCATTGCTGGAGACGGCGTCCCATTAAATCCCGAACTTACACCATCGCTCGCGACGTAGCTGAAAACACGACCCGACTGGCTACGTCATACGCCAAGGTGGATTTTCTTTTGATCATCGATTCGGGTTCACACACAGCCGCGCTTTACCTACCCGCGTTTTAATGGCCCTACACTCCAGTACAAGTGTGACAAGAAAGGTCATAGTTATACAGGAAGGATACGCAGGCGACGTAGAACATGAAATAGACTTCAACGAATTGTAGAAAGGCTTTCTACTATTCTGTAAATCTATATCTTAGGTAGAGCGAGAGGTTTAAATTACTCTGCGAGTTTCTAATAAGGAAAAATAGATATGTAATTTTACATTTATGTTCATGAATATCGCTACTATACTTACTATTTATCAATCAATAAATGTAAAAAAAAACTAAATCATTGTCTTTAGTAATTGTCGGTAGTTATTTTCTTAAACGTCGCTAGTCTGGATTAAAGGAATATCGACATCAAATAATTTTAGGAAGTACATAGTAGGTATTATTTTTAGTCGATACCTATCTTTCACAAGTCTGACAGTGATGATGACGATAGATAACGAAGAGCTTCATTGTCAGATAAGCTTGGCACTATAAAAACAAATTCTTGCAATTTCAATGACACACCATAATGATCTTATGTGAATGACGAATGCAATGTTACTGATTAGAAACGATACAGGTAAGCAAGAATATTACCTATTAGGGCAAGCAATCAAGTTTCTTACTATCGCTCTGGGTTAGAACTTTTCAGATCAATTATAATTATATACTTTTTGTCCCGGCGAATTTCATACCGCCAATACTAATTATTTTTCTATATTTTCTCATTGAAACCTTCCCTGGACTACGATACGACGAACATTTTAAAACCAAAATTACCTAAATCGGTCCGGGCGTTCTCGAGTTTTAGTCAGATTAACGAACAGCAATTCATTTTTATTTATAAGAAGAAGAAAATATCTAGATAATTATAATTAAAGCTGAAAAGATCTAGCAAGAGCCCATATGGTGATATCACAGAATCTGGAATTCTAAGATATTATCCCGTTTTTTTCTAAATCATGATATTCCGTCGATAGGTAACCATTACTTCTAAATTTATGGCGACCTTTATTTGTCTATCTCACTCTGAGTAGAGGTTTGCTAGAACGATGGTATGTCGGGAATCTCACAAGTAGAACACTAGCCACGGCTGGCGGTTTGAAGAATCGTATTTTCGATTCCCACTCGGGACAAATATGTGTGCCATGAACATCGGCGTTTTTTCCGTGTCTGGGTGTGTTATTTATATATTTAAGTTTATATGTGTATCCACTGTCGATTCTGATCTGGTTAGATCGATGTAAGTATGTGATGTTAAAATATTGATTTATTTACTTCTACTATCTGAAGATGTTATGCCCTGTGTCATATACAGAGAAGTTCACGGTGTATCTAATCGCCATGGGCGTTGTGTGATCAGATACACCAAGAATAGGCCTGGCCTATTCTCTTTTGCCACAACACCATAGGATTTAATACCAACATTAAGTTAACGATAACCAACCGCAACTCTACATTTCGACGTGTATAGCGAATAACTTGCTAATAAGTTGTACCAATACCGACACTTTGTTCACCGTTCTTTTGTTTTTCATATTTTAGCGTTAATTAACTGCTAAGTCTCATTTTGTATTTGCAACATTACCAGAGGTCTTACAAATGTTTCAAGTCTTTCAATTTATTGTAGTGTAATTATAATACGTATTTATCTTCATACCTATAGAGCGAACCTCTAATTTGATAGGAACGTACATTATAATTTTTCTTAGACCACGAAGCGAAGTGTCTAATCACAAAATGATTGTAGCTGTTAAGTTAAGCGCTGATATTCGCACCTGCGATTATTTCTTCCCTGTACGCTTTACTTTGATTACGACCATTTCCTGGCGACAAGCATTACGGTATATACCAATGCAAGTATTTATTTCTGTAAGTAACTTGCTATATAAGATTACTCACCTAATGTTAATAATTTCATCGAATTTTTATTAATAATTAATGACATAAAAAGTAAATGATCAACCTGGTATGGACAAAACACGCAAAAAAACGTACAAAACATAAGCCGATATATTTTATAAGGATTTTAATTTGTTTTTTTTTAACCGATAGAGTGATTTAAGTACATGGAAGGTGTATTGATATAAATGAACCTTCCCCATGAATTAGATAAGTAATACACGCGTAATAAATAGAGATGCACTATTAATTTTGAAAATATAAAAGACTATTTCAAAATGTATGGAATGCTATTTATTTCATGTTTTTAAATGATTTTGATATATGAAAAATGCGTTCCAAGTAATATTATTCGTTTGCCTTGCACTAGAAAAGTAGCTAAACTGATCTTTACCTTTGACTCCAACACAATAGGTAAACAATTGCGTAATCAATGTAGAACGGAAGTAGGTAAAATACACACGTATTACATAGACAAGTTTATACATACTTGTATGCCAATATCAAACAAATTTGCAACAATATACTTCACATTTCAGCTAATAATAATGCGTACCTATCCACTTACATTGATTTCTAGGAATATTTTTATTAATACTTGACAGTCACGGCTCTCGAGGTCACGATAATAAATTCAGGAATCAGTTGTGAATAGAAATCAATCAATCAATCAATAAGATGGCAGTGAACCAAATATACCTATCAATGTTCATGTGTCGTCGTATTTTTTAAATATTGATAAATGCCGGAATCTTAAATAAAATTTGGACATGCTTCATCATGGGCCGTGGATGCGACCGCGTAGGATGCATTTAGAAATTTCAGTGCGGTGCAAGGACACTAAATTCTAGTTAACTTCTTTTCGACTTCAAAAAACAATAATAAAAACACACGTGTATTATTTCTGGTCTTAGGGCTATGTCTGAAATAATCAATTTTTAATTTGTTTTGATTTGATTATACTATACCTAGTTACCTAAGTTGTTTCTATTTTAAAACGGGCCTGCTTTGCTAGTTCTGTAACTTTTAAAAAACACTTATTATCCCAAATCCTCTAACAGCGTAGGAGTCCATTGTCAAACAAAATGGCTTGTGAATGCATTTTCTACCTGTTGCATAATAATGCAGGATCGCCCCGTATCCTTCCACTCCGTTCCTAAACAAGTAAACAATGAATTTGTGAGGTGAATGAATGCATTTTTATTCATGTATCCTATGACGTCAAGATTTACACTGATAATTATAAAACACTTAATAAAGGAGGATGAAATTAATTTTCTTTTTTTTTTTGTTACCTAATAATCCCATCCCATGATTTGCATCACTGTAGTAGGTAGGTAATGCAACTGTGGATGAGATAGAGGATAGAATATACTTCATAATCTATTTACACGTACCAGGAAACTCATCCACCGCGCATACAAAGTGTGTAAAAATTTTATTGGTTTCATTCGCCGTTGTCAAAAACAAGCAAACCGCCCACAGAACGCAGATAAAATCTACCAATACATTATGGATGACTGTCTGTCTGTCTACGAATATATAATGCGAAAACTGAACGTGCAAGCTGATAAATATTTTATGGCTCACATAAAACAGGCGATCAATTGGTGATGAACGGGGAACAAAATGTGTCTGACCGTGGCATCTTGCATCACGTTACAGTGCAAATTTGACAAGGAAAAGTCGACAGAGGTTAACTGTCTGGTACCACACTACACTCCTGTGAGCTGCGTCCTATTTTGAACGTGTGAGCATAAATTACCCTATGTACTTACTTCTACGTTATATAGCACATGAGGTTATAAGATATGTAACTAGAACACCTTTAAATGTTGATGTGTTTAACATCCATAATAATCTTAGGCAATCTGGCCTCTGTTCAACTTATCCACCAACGAATTTATGGTGGTTGATTTGAAAAGGTTTCACATCTTAAAGCAAATCATTATCAATCATTAGAAAAAAAGTTCCTTTTTTTAGCTAAAAAAGTGATACACAGTCTCTAGCTTAACAGGCAGATATAATCCGTGTTATCAGTTTCTTCAACCCAAAGTTCATTAGCAGAAAGCTATTAATGAATAATCTAATAATATCTGAATTTGGAAGAAAATCGCGGACTTCCGTGGAATATTATGGGCCATAGAGGCGCCACCGTATCCTTCCGACAAATGAGGGCGATAAACCTCTGTCGTCTAAGCACCCTCATTAATGTCGCGTTATGTGTTCCTCCGTAAAACCGGACGATCACCCAGGGATGTATTGAACTACTGCTTTGGAAAGATAGTAAATAAATAGACGTTTTGCAGGTATTATCAAGTGTCAGAAAAGTCGACGTTCGTGTGGTTAGAATCGTTACCACTGGAGAGCAATCATCCGTTGACAGGTATACATGTACTTACAACAGAGATACATACAGAGATTTTCATAACTAAAATTGTAAAAGCTTTGAATATTTTTATTTTTGTATGCTTTTACAATGTTATGTTTTGCTAAAAATGGTTCGTGTGTAACTTCTTGTTATACATGTCACTAAGGGAAAACAACCACTAAAATTTCACGGATTTCCGATTCATAGATGTTCGTTAGACTTGCGACAGCTTGAGAACGGATGCACCGATAAGATCAATTAAATTTTAATTTAAGTAAAACTCTTGGGTATGTTTCAAAGGACATAAGATAAAAAAAATGGTTTTGTGCAAAGCAGGACAACCTGTGCTGCAGATACTTAAAGGTATATTGAATATAGAATTTGCAACATTTTGATTAGGTATAGAATATAATTGATAACGTTTTTCTCATTCAGTAGCGCTACCATGAGTTTAAAAGTGACGGACTCGATATCGCCTACGTAAATATGTCTATGAAAAACTTGTACAGCGCCCCTGGTGGTTACGCTAAGAACTAAAATCGGCAGAATGAAAAAAACAACTCGATAGGTTTTTAACGTACGTAAGTTTTCGATAGCCAACTCATGGTACAGCTACAGATTAGAACGGTTTCAAGATGAAGGAAACTAGCTCCTTAATCTTGAGTATATGCTTGTCCCCAAACTACCTGAATACCAAGTACGTACCAAGTTAACTATGTTGATACGACATCATAAGTCAATGTTATTGTTATGCTAACTAAAATTGGACAACGTAAAGTAATAGCAACATCGTAATCTGTCTTTCACGACGCTGTACGTATGCATGAAACACAACAAGTACCTACGTCGTTCCTATTTACGTATGCTGGACCAAAGTTATGTGGTGACTAATTATTATGTAGTGTAACGTCAAGTCCGTCAAATTACAAGTCGTTACTTACTGTGTTACTGTAATTACAGCAGCTTGTGGATGGTATAAGGGAATTTCAAATGAGTACAATATAAGTATATCTGGGACATTTCCACGCACGGTCATCTGACCCCAAACTAAGCAGAGCTTGTACTATGGGCTCAGAGACTGATATACATACATATATATTTATAAATACATAACCAGACACGGAACAAACACCTATGTTCATCACAAGTTCAAGTAATCTTAGTACATTCATTCAGGTTGATTCAATACTAACCCAGACGCAGATACCAATACATTTGATATATTGTTGGTAAAGTAAGATATAAAACTCAGCAGGATCAAACTTCCATAAGGAATGATATTCGAAATGCCTGAAAAATCTCTCGGAAGATAAATTGCTTGTATTTTGTTGTGGACATGATGACGGAATGTTATCATCACCGAACTGTGGGCGTTTGAAAACAAGAGACTGTTGTTTTAGTGTTTTTTGCTGATCTACTAGTAATGGAGCGGCGGCGGCGCTCTGTAATCGAGTTATATACTGGACATGTGGACATAAAATAAGTTATAAATCACCCGATACGTTGCGTATGAGTTTTAAAAACGATAACGATCCGCGTACCTATTCGACTACTCTTGTCTGAAGGGAGTTCATTTCTGCGCAAATACACTCAAAATTCTGTTAAAACTGGACAAAGCGTCTAATAAAGCAACATTCCGATGAATTCAGAACCACCTCCTTTTTTTAAATTCGGTAAGAAACAAAGTGTCCCGCCGATTTCAGCCGTGTTGTTTTCCACCGAGATCGACCACCAGGTGGAAAACAACACGTGCAGAACATTTTTTAGTGCACAAGTGCACTTTCTGTTCCCTCACTCTCATATTATTTGACCCATTAGGAATCAAGCGCAGGACCACCGCCCTAACATGTTTTCAAGTCACGGTCATCCAATTCCTGACTCCTGGGTTGAGTAATTTCTTAGCAGAACAACACATACAAATTCATTTCAAGCCGGGAGTCGAACGCGGGACCTCTCAGTGTTTATGCGACGCTTACCGCCAATAGACCAACGAAGCCAGCTTCATACTGGTTACGGTACATAACCAGTAAACTTAATATACGTAATTATTTGCAGTTGCAAAAAAATAAAGCACGAATGTTCGTCGTCACCCAATTTGTAGACGCTCGCGAAACAATACGTATGCGCAATTATCACAGTGGCGACGGCGCTAATAAATTGATCAATTCTATGGTCCGATCAACTCCAATTTTAGTGCTTAAGCACTCAGCTTCACGCGGATTGGTCGGGTTCTGCCATACGTGGCTGCCTCATCTTGAGCGCAAGCGCATAACAGGGAGTTATTATTTCACCGGCATCAGTGGGGCTACCATGAGTTTAAAACTTACGCGCTCGATATCGCCTACGTAAATATGTCTATGAAAAACATGTACAGCGCCGCCTGGTGGTTACGTGAAGAACTAAAATCGGCCGTATGAAAAAAACAACTCGATAGGTTTTTAACGTAAGTAAGTTTTCGATAGCCAACTCATGGTAGGCCCTCTGGTGTCTTACCGTGAATATAAGTGTACATTAGTTAGGTAAAGCGCCTTAGTCGGCAGGCTTATCGAGTAGGATAGAGACTAACAATTTGATACTCCTGTATTATTACGTTAAGGTGTTGCATTGTATAATGGACATGGATGTACAATGATACTAGTACATCCACGAGTTAACCTGTGAGACGATGCTGTTTTCAAGCATTTATTACATTTCAATTAAACGGTACTTACTACGAGTTCTATCTACTTTCATACAAACTTACTAATGACACGTTCCTAATTAATTGATTAAATGAATTAAAGTTAGTCCTCTTCAAATATTATTCTGTGTATTAAAATTGTAGGTGATGGATAATGAAATTGGGATGCTTGCCTATTTTTACCTATAAAAATCACCAAGTTCGCTTTTAGTTTTATATAATGCAGTAAACATTTTTCTAGAAAGTAGAGACTGGCTCGGTGGAACAATGGTTATTTACCCTGGTTATAGTTACAAGAGTTGTGAGTGTATTTGCGTGAAGAACATCGATGTTTGGTCCGTGTCTGGGTGTGAAAGTTATTGAAAATCATAAACAGGGTAACTCAGAAGTTGTTTATAAGTATATGCTAAGTTCTGATGTATTCATTATCAAGTTAGCCCGAGAAATTACGCATCTTATCAGCACTTACGTGATAGTCACGATGTGATATAAATAAATATATACAGAAGGCTTTCACAAAATGATAATGTTGCATTTAATATGAACTTTGTCACGTTATGAACAGGTAGGCATTTTACAAATATACTAGCTCTCAAATAACGTTTTGCAACATAGCTATATATAGCTAGCTAGCTGACCATTATAAGCCGCTGTAATTGTAAAATATTATCGTGCGATGATTTCAGAATTAAGTCATCGTCTAAATTAGGTTAGGTGACTTACAGCATCTTCCCGTAAGAACTGAAAATTGCGTCTAATTAAACTTTTCGTCACCCATGAGCCGTGATTTTCCTTCAAAGCCTTATCAAATCTTATCTAAGTTCAACAAAATTATTGCGTCACCATAAATGGGTGTGTTAGTGAGTAGCCACCATCTGAAATGGATAGCTTCAGCTAGTTTAAGTTAATTTTAAACTCTGTGACTTAACACTTTAAGATCAATATTCAAACGTCATCACTTACCTCGAAGATGATTCACTCTACTCGGTAGGTATACATTTTTTTTTACTGGCATTGTTAACGTTCACTGTAACGTCACGTGAATATAGTCTGCTATATACTTAGTTAAGTGTCTATTTATCTTCTTCATGCATAGATCTAATTATTGAACAGGGTATAATGACCAGTCTTTAGCTTTATAGTTCTTCTGTACGTGTGTAAGTCACTGACTTCTAAATAGCTGGGACCATTTTGATCAGTTTTTTAGGTAATCTTCCTGTTTATCTAGGTACTCGAGTTGTTTAGTTTCTTGTCTGGTTTCTTCGTAGGTAATTTTAGGGGGTAGACTCCAGCGGGCACATTAGCTTCCATCGGATCATCTAGTAGAGCATGTGGTGCATATATTTCTTATAGGATCCTGGTAGGGGTGGACCATGGTACCTGGGGATTCTTATACCTTCGGGACCCTGAGCAGCAGCCCAAAAAGGCCTTATATCAATCCGTTGATTTGAAAAAAAATCAGGAAGGTGAGCCTTCGTTTATAGGGGGTATTCGCAGGTCTATAATATTGCACTACACGAACCAGCTGTTAACACCCTTGGTTAAAAACTCGTTATACGGCTTTCCAGGATTTAATGGAGTAGTTAGATTTGCCTTTCACACCAACAATTAACTAGTTTACAGATCAAATAATGTCGTCTGCCCGGCGCCAGTTGCGAAAGTAAAATCCAAGAAAAATGTGTAATTATGCGCTATTACTAGGTACTCACACACATTTTTTTGATGGTGTGAGTACCTAGTAATGGAATTCAAAAGATAACATAGAATTCATTTAGAAACTTAGAATATAGGTAAAATAAAAATGTTAAAATAATGAAAATGATCTTTATTATTAAAAAGTATGGTTTACAAACTGGTGATTGACTGGTGATACCAGACCTGAGTATGCCCGATCGATTTTTGATTCAAATGAAAGCTAATTGGCCAGAACATTATTATTATTGTATTTCAAAAAAGCAACTAAAGTATGGATTATTTGAGTTATGGACATTAGAAAAAACTGTTTTATTAACATAAACATAGATAAATAAGATAGAACAGCTAAATACCATAAGTGCTTTGATACAGGCAGCTTGTAGAAGAGACCGTAATAGCGACTTGGCAAAAGTATGTGAGGAACTAGAAAAACACTCTGATAAACATGAAACTAAAGACCTTCATGATAAAGTACGATATCTGACCCGAAAGCTTAAACCAAAAACCTGGTCTGTGGAGGACTCTGCCGGCAAAACAATCACGGAAATAAATGATATTGTAAAAGTCTGGAAAGACTACTGCAAAAGTCTATTCCGTGATTGCAATATTGCGCCTTCTGATACTGATACCCCGGACGAAGTGATTGATCAAGAGCCAACCATCATTCGAGACGAGATACGGACTGCTATCAAACACCTGAAACGCAATAAAGCCGTTGGAGCTGATGAAATACCCATCGAAATTTTTAAGGCAATGGGAGAATCAGGGGTTGATGTCCTACATAAAATCTGCTGCAGGGTATGGGAGACAGGTTGCTGGCCAAATGACTGGTCACACTCCTTATTTATACCATTGCATAAGAAGGGGTCAACAAAGAAGTGCAACAACTACCGACTGATTTCTCTTATTTCGCATGCTGGCAAGGTATTATTTCACATCCTGAATACTAGACTTCAGTCGTTTTTGTCTCGACAAATATCTATAGAACAAGCAGGGTTCGTGAAAGGAAAGGGTACAAGAGAACAGATCCTAGTATTGCGCCAGATCATAGAAAAAGCCAGAGAATTTAACATCCCCCTATACATCTGTTTCGTCGATTTCCGAAAGGCTTTCGACACAGTAAAATGGAACAAACTCTGGCTGGTGCTAAAAGATATGGGAGTACCTCAACATCTAATATACCTTGTACAGAGACTATACGTAGATGGTACAGCGGCTGTTCGGGTGGATGAAGTCGACTCAGAAAATTTTCAGACTGAGGCTGGCGTCCGACAGGGGTGTATTTTGTCACCACTCTTATTCAATATATATACTGAATACATAATGCGGATTGTTCTAGAAGACTGGGAAAAGGGCATGTCTGTTGGGGGTCGGCTATTAAATAACTTGCGATATGCTGATGACACTACACTTCTTGCACAGTCAAAAGAAGATATTGAAGACTTGTTATCGCGGTTGGAAGTCAAAAGTCTTGAATTTGGCCTAGCCATCAACAGGGACAAGACCAAAATGATGATTGTGGACCGAGCTGGACAAAATCAAATGGACATTACCAGTATTGCCAACTGTGATGTTGTGCAAGACTATATATACCTCGGATCCAACATATCCAACTTAGGCGGCTGCGAGCAAGAAATCAAGAGAAGATGCGCTATTACTCGAACTGCGGTTGAAAAACTGAAAAGATCTGGAAAGATAGGAGGATAACCAAAAATACAAAGGTTCGACTTATGAAATGTCTTGTCTTTCCAATCTTTCTCTATGGAGCTGAAACTTGGTCCCTGCGTATACAAGACCGCCGGAAAATCGACGCTTTGGAGATGTGGTGCTGGAGGCGTATGCTGAAGATCCCTTGGACTGCTTTCCGCACAAACAACTCCATCCTCAAGGAGCTTAGGGTTAAGGAACGGCTCTCGTCAACAGTCCAACTACGAATCCTGAAGTTCTTTGGCCACATAACCAGGAACGAGCGCTCGATCGAGAGGCTAGTGGTTCAGGGCCACGTGGAAGGCAAGAGATCCAGAGGTCGATCACCTACCCGATGGACGGACATTATAAAAACAGTGACGCAAAACTCAATAACTGAGTGCTCTCGCAACGCCATGAACCGCCTGAAATGGAAAACTATTGCCAGGAAGGCAATTCATGCTAAGAAGACCGACGACGACGCAACCTCCTAGTATCATCGAAGCAACCACGACCACTCTGCCAAGAGTGTACGACTGAGAAGAAAGAGATAAATAACACACCTAAACAAGTAACAACGCCCATGTTCATCACACAAACATTTTGTACCGAAGAGAATCAAAGCCGTCGATGGCCGAGCTATTAAGTTCGTTGCTTGCCATGCGACAGGTTCAAAACCCGCCACTTAGGTGTATTTTTCAAATTTGTTTATTCGACGCTTTAACGGTGATGGAAAACATCGTGAGGAAACCTGCACACCTACGTAGAAATTCTTAGGTTGTGTAGTCGACTAACACGCACTTGGCCAGCGTGGTTGACTTAGGCCTTATCGCCCTAATTTAGGGTAGGCCCGTGCCCCAGCAGTGGGGACGTATATGGGATGATGATAATGAATCGAAGCCACGACTCGTGCCCCACCCCATACGCCATTGTGCCAGTTAACAGACATTGAGCAGTAAGTCCGTGTTTCCTAGTTATAGTAGAACTAGGTAGTTCTTGAATGTTTGCCTGAATTCGCAAAATCTGGATCAAATCCAACCGTCGAGTCGCGGGCAAATATAGTCTCGACCTTTTTAGTTAACATCAGTCAGTACATAGCCCCTATTTACTTATTGAATTGTTTAACCAGGACATCCTTTGTTGGCCTAATAATAACCCATTCCTGTCCACTGCTGGACATAGGCCTCTCCAAATGCACGCCGCTTCTCTCTATCCACGGCCACTCGCATCCAGCTCCTACCAGCCGTCCTGCGCAGATCGGCACACCACCTGTGGGGCTACCATGAGTTTAAAACTTACGAGCTCGATATCGCCTACGTAAATATGTCTATGAAAAACTTGTACAGCGCCGCCTGGTGGTTACGCGAAGAACTACAATCGGCCATATGAAAAAAACAACTCGATAGGTTTTTAACGTACGTAAGTTTACGATAGCCAACTCATGGTAGGCCCTCTGGCCTGCGGGCGTCCTACACTACGTTTGTCGAGACGCGGTATCCACTCCAGAACTCGTCTACCCCAGCGGTTGTCGGTTCTACGGCTGATGTGGCCAGCCCACTGCCACACTCAAATGAATATTTACTCGCATATTTGAATTTTCGTGATGTTTCGAGTACTACAAAGTTATATCAGGTCTGAAGGGGCTGCTCAGGTGTTGGTAGTGTTTCTAATAATATATTATTAAAAAAGCAGAACTAGCAGTTAATTTGCGAAATTAGCGCTGACTGAGCTATCACAAGAATCATCAGTTTAAAAATGCGCTCATTTAAAGTACCTGCACAGAAGTCGTCCTAGTGTGGATTCTTGACGATTCAATCAAATTATCACATTACGCAATACCTAAGTAAGACTTCTTAGTAAAATGGTACTTTCCAACTTCTCCGCAGTCTCGATAGTACCTATGTGTTTTCTTTAGCATTGTATTCGCTTGCATTGTCTACTAAGTTCAATTGATTATGGGTCATGTTTCGAGCGGTGAGTTCGAATCGGCATCGCATCGTCACGTTTCTGAAAACGTGTGCGGTATGTTAGCCTATGCGCCAATATGCGCCGCACTCGCTCCGTCCAAAACTTTTAAAGAAAAACGCTTGTAAAAAACATACCAAGTCACATTATTTGGCGCGGCCGCCGGTATTGACGCGGGAGAAAGATTAAACATGCTACAGACGGTCATTGCCGGCTTGGTAATTTATCTGTACTAATATTATTAAGCTGAGGAGTTCGTTTATTTCAACAAGCTAATCTCAGGAACTTCTGATTCTTGGATAGGTTATTTATCGAGAAAGGCTTTAGGCTATTAGACATCACGCTGCGACCAATAGGAGCAAAGAAACAATGGAAAATGTCTAAAAAACGGGGGAAACGTAGAGTCACTGGCACAGTTAGTTTGTTACATTATAGTGTTACCAGTATAAAATAATAATTTGCGTTATCCCTTGACTCTGTCCGTCTAGTTTATTGTGTTGAACTCTATGTTAACACTCTCTTCAGTATGCGTAGTTTCAGGCAGGAATGCTCGGAAACCACTAGAAACTAGGAAAGTTAAGTAAACTCAACTGCACTCTATCCAGATTTCCCAATGTTTACTAAATAATGAGCCTTGATTATATTGAAAACATACAATTACGTTGTCCACCAATATTTACGTAACGTGTTGCACGTATTCTTGGTAGATAATAAGTTTACCGATCAATTTGTTTACGTATAAGGTTTACTTTAACAGCATGCAGTACTTTATCAGGCACCGGTTTCAGCAGGGAAGATGATCACACATTTCTGAAACTTTCTGAATGAGCAAATTAAAATTAATGAACATTTAAGCATGCATACGAGCAGTGAGAGTGTGTTCGAACAACTTTTCTAGCGCGCCAACTATGGCGCTCTGATCACGGTGTATGTGAATTCTCTGCCTCTCACGGGACTCTTATAAGTAGTAGGTATCTACAATATTGGCGTTCTTCCCGTAGCGCCAATGACGTATAAATAATACACAATATCTGGCATTTATTTTGTTCGTTAGTTACATTTGAACAGTGCGCTGCCCACTCATTGTTTTCGAACAAATTATCTAAGATGACGTGTAACGGAAAATTTCGGGAGGTGTGGCATGTTCCGACGGGTTATTTGTTTCCCCATAGGACTTACGACTAAACCAATTAGGCTCATGGATCGTGCAGGTCCTGTACTTAATAACAAAGTGTTTGAGTAGTAGATAACGTCGTACCCGTGTCGTTGTTTTGGTCAGTCTTGTCAAGTCGTGTTGAGTAGTTTTAATCTACTATTTACAGAAAGGATTTACAAAATGACGCATTTAGCCAGTAAATGTATTGAAATTGAACATTTCAACAGTAATAGAAACACTTGACACACTTATGTATCCTGTAATACATTCCCAAGTTAAGAAAATTGGAAAGGAAGTGTGCCAAGTCGGATACCTTAATTTTCAAATAAACGGAACATTACCACGAACTAAGGCCAACATTTTCTACGTAGAGTTCTTCAGTGGACCCAATAGCTCGGTGGAATGAAAGGGGTATGTCAGACTTCTACTGTCTAATACACCCGGGGCGTTCCTCCCAGTCGTTATAATAATAATAAATCTTTATTTCAGATGAGGAAACCATATTTTGTTAGTGACTTTGTAACCTTACATCTAATAGTTAGCACCATACAAAAGACTATATAAGAAATAAAGAAGGGGACAAACAGGCTGATCCGTTCGCTGGCGGAAAGCATGTCTACTTGTCTGCGTGTAGCCGAATCCAGCGACCCACCGTCTGGAAGTCCCACCTATCCGCCAACACGCCCAGGATGGTGTAATCTCGTAAGTCAGAATAAATGCAAACTACAATATCATAAAACGAGGTCACAACCAAACTGATAAACCTCACGGTGAGGATGATTTAAATAAAGATGCAGCGAAGTGCAAACGCTTAGCATCGCCAGACGTACCTCATTTACATGGTTGATTGTAATTTCCTTAAGGTAAGATCACAGATTATAGAATACTGTACGATGTTCGTTCGTACGTGTGACATCTTCCGCTCCATCGCGCTGTCAACTCGAGCTATTGTTCCATCGGATATATGCGTAGGAGAAGCACCCAAATAACTGCAATTACAATAATGCATTATACAAGGAACCTACACAATGCAACATATCTCGTCAAGACCTAGACATCTTTCAGAAAAGATGGAGTCACTTTGTAAGGTGAGGTAAGGACAGGACCTACTTATGTCGTAGAAGGTTTGAAATAGGTATCCTCGGTCCGTATACGACTGTTTCAGCTCAAGGATAGATAATAAAAATTTGTATCTAGGATGTATCGGAGGGAACTGAGATTTAAGTAGACCAAATGTATAATTATAATTATATCTATAACCCTTAATTAGAATAAATAAATAAATATTTCACAACATCACAGTCATACATTGATCTGATCCCGTGGTAAGTAGCTTAAGCACTTGTGTTACGGATATCAGAATCAACAGTGGATACACAAATTTACTTAAATATATTTAATAATACACCCAGACACGGAACAAACACCGATGTTCGTCACACAAATATTTGTCCCGAGTGGGAATCGAACCCGCGACTCTTGGAACCGTAGGTAGTAAACCTGGGTCACTAGCCACTGTTCCAGCGAGCCAGTCACAATCAATTCTTACTTGTATTGCATAGTATGTATGTCCAAATTTTTCTTCAAAAAAATCTTCAGAAATATACCTCACAAACCACCATATCGACGTGCTATTCGGCAATGCCCATTTGTGACTTACGATACTAAATAGGTAATGGTATAAAGTTTAGTATAGAGAGGGAGAGAGTGAAGGATGCAACCTTGTGTATGTTACATCGGGATGCAATTGAGCAGGCCAAACCCAAAGGTCAGCTGTGATGGCAATTGGGATGAGGGTGGAGGGGGGCGGCGGTCTTGGCCTCGTTATCCAGACATTGAATGAGCTAAATCGATGGATCTGGCGTCCCACTGTCTGGCACTCGTTGACGTCACTAGAGAAAGTGTGGGGTGAGTATTTGGATGCGAATTTTTGGGAAAGTAGACAGTAGTGTACCTACATACTTTTCATTGCGGGAATTGGCGACTTGAAAGCACGTCCTGTGAAATGAATATACGCGAATAATAGATACACTATGTTTTAGATATATAGGTACAACTAACGTACCTTCTCAATTTAAATTTCATAAGTAGGTAGGTTGATTTCGTCCATTTGTAACTAGGTAGATAAACTTAAATGTTATAGTATCGTATTTAATAATAGTAACTTTCAAGATGATTACCTAAAACGTTAAAAAAAAGCTTCTATGGCCGAGTGGTAAGGTCGTTGCTTGACATGCGAGAGGTCGCCAGTTCAAAACCCGCCATGTACCAATGTGTTTTTCAAATTTCAAATTCAAATGTATGAAAACATCGTCGTGAAGAATTCTACACACTTACGAAGAAGTTTATAAGGTTGTGTAGTCAATCAACCAACCCGCACTTGGCCAGGGTGGTTGATGAAGGCCTTTTCGCCCTAGTTTAGGGTAAGTCCGTCGTACGTAGGAATAAGGGCTGATGATGAGCTAAAACGTTAATATTATCACTATGTACTAATTAAGAAATTAGGTTAAACAAAACACAAAAGATATATAGTTTTGTGGGACTACGGTTTTAATATTAAGATAAACATTCTTTGTTTTTGATAAATTCTTTAAATAAAATAGAATAATGTGAGATTAATTGAGCCTAAACTTAAATCTGATAACCTACACTTACTTATGTCCTTTCTCAAATTACTTGGAAATGAGGAATTTTACTTTCAACAACGCGCCTACTGCAGTTTTACTGCAATAGCTCAAAAACTAACTATTGCTAATTTAAAGAAAAAATGGGGATATGAACGAGAGAGCTTTTTCTACTTATTTTTCTAACTAAGCAACCCTTAGGTTGTCTAATGTCATATTTGCGATCATCATTCCCCTGAGTGACATACTTAATTCTATAAAATCATTCGACTGTAAAAATACTTTGCTATCAATAATACCTACTTTTTAGGGTTCCGTACCTAAAAAGGTAAAAACGGGACCCTATTACTAAGCCTCCGCCGTCCGTCTGTCCATCTCCAAGCTGTATCTCATAAACCATGATAGGTATAAAGCTGAAATTTTCACATAAGATGTATTAGTTTCTTCCGTTTTATTCCGTTGCCTCTATTACAACAAATACAAAATATCTAAAAAAAAAATTATGACCCCATACAACAAATGTGTTTTCTTAAAATATTTTTTATCTCATATAGATTCTTAATACTAAACACTGCCCCACCTATATCACATTACATAATGATTAAGTTACACCTGTTCTTGTAGTAATATTATGTAGGTATTAGCAGAGTCCTAACTCTATTTTATTAAATCAAATCAAATGGCACGTAAAAGCTCACTCTTATCAAACATGCCTTTATTTTAGAAAGACGGATTTGTGGTCGTACCTATTATGACCGCTGTATAGGTTTATTTGCGTTGTTTTTGGTAAGGAACTTAGATACCAAGGAAGCGCAACAATAAGTATTCGTATGTATCCAAAGATAAGTAGATAATATGATAATTTCCAGCTAAAAACACCTTCACTGAACCGGTCCTGCAAAATGGACTGACTGCCCTTACAGTGTTACCCCGAAGGGACGACTTCGAAACGAACCCTAAGGACTTTACTCTGCAGCAACATAGATGGCGATGTCCCTCCGGATTTTGCATCGCGGTGACAACATTTTTTATCAAATCACAGTTAATCCTTGTGCTTAAAAATTGAATTTTTTGAGAGGTTCCGCTTGTTAAACTCCAGCCGGAACCTTAACAGAGGGAAGAAGAATGAGTACAAATGCATGGAACGTTACAAACGTCTCAGATCGTATATTATCCGACAAAGGATCTCATATTCCACTATAAACTGGGCGAAAAGTTCACTCGGTCTTCAGCGCGAATCAATACAAAAAAGACACATGTCGTGCGTCTCGTATAAGAAAAGAACAGCGCTCCACACCCAAGGGTTTTATCTACCTCTGGTCACCGGAAAACTACAGCATGATGTCGATGAACCCGCAGAAACTCTGAGGGCCGCTATCTTCTCCTTCAGTCTTGCTTGAACTACTTGTTTATTATAATATACAAGCTTTTATTTAACTTCACATTAGTACTTATGTTTACAAATTTTGCAATGTTGGTAAGGTAACATGGTATTCCTACGTAACATGAACGACAATACATTAATATGTTACCATGGAGCTAGTCTGATGATGATGTAGGAAGGTAACCATAGACCGGTTCTTGTAGACCTAATGAGCTAAAATTTGGACTTCTTCGTAACTTCGGTATACAAGAATATGGTATTATGGAGCTGATCTAACCTAATAAGTTGTGAGATGCCTATAAGAAATGAGATTCCTGTGGTCCGATGAGGAGTTGGAGGATGCCCATAGGAACTCTGATTTCCAAATGAGCTTAAATTTGGTATGCCTATGTAATTTCGTATGACACCAATGTCATGAGGACTTGGAAGGTGCCCAGAAGCATTAATGGAAAAGGATAGCTTATCATCTTAGCATCATGGTTTAAGAAATATGTCCAACTAAAAAGGTAAAAAACAAAATTGACATAGTTTTTACTAAATTGACCCGGTGTTGAACCTTTTTAAACGGTTTTATTTAGCTCACCCCGTTTGTTTTATTCATTATTTATTCTTGGGTCAAATTAAGTAATTCAATTTTTTTTTAAACCCACCAATATGGGTATCAAATGAAAGGGTTTCACATAGAATACTGTTATAGGTAGGTATGTCAAAATTTCAAATTCAAGATGGACTCTGTTGCAAAAGTATTGATGCACTTAATTAAATATCTACTAATAACGAGTAAATAAAAAATCGGTAAAAAGAACTTTTAAGTTAAACGGTTTTATTTTATTTGCACTGAAATCTAGAAAATAAATAAATAGTTATTTTCAACCTACGCAGGTGGTCCCAGTCATTATTATTTCTGATTATTGGTCCCGGCGAATTTCATACCGCCAATACTGATTCTTTTTCTATATTTTCTTCTTCTTATCGTATGGTTGATGAACAACCTGGTGTCAGAGTTTTTAAGCCGCCCGTAGGCCTCTGACATGGCTTCACACACCGTTGAAAAAATTCTCAGGTGTGCTGGTTTCCTCACGATGTTTTCCTTCACCGTTAAAGCGTCGAATGATGATACATATGAATTTCAAAATTTAATAACACATTGGTACCTGGCGGGGTTAGAACTGGCGACCTCGCGCATGGCAAGCAACGACCTTAACCACTCGGCCATCGACGCTTTTTGATCTATATGTTTTCATTGAAACCTTCCCTAGACTACGACGATCATTTTAAAACCAAAATTACCTAAATAGATCCGGGCGTTCTCGAATTTTAGTCAGACTACAATTCATTTTATAAGAAGATGGTAGTGGTAGGTACGACTTAAATAAAAACGTGGGGCCCAGCGAACCCCGAGTGATCTACCAAAGTAACTATAAAGATGCTCTGCCATAGGTTGGATTTCAGAGAGGCCCCACGTTTTTATTTTAGTCGTACCTACCTACCTCTACCATCAGAAATAATAATGACTGGGACCACCTACGTAGGTTGATTGGTAAGTTGTACCTAACTATTTATTTATTTTCTAGTTTTCAGTGCAAATAAAATAAAACCGTTTAACTTAAAAGTTCTTTTACCGATTTTTTTTAACCACAGGACGCGTAACGTGATACAAAATTTTGCATCGAATTTATGGGATACTTTATTTGCGGCATTAGGATTTGTTTTGAATGAATATAATATATTCTAAGAAGTTAATTTAAACATAAATTATAATTGATGCAACCTTTCCTAATTATTTGATATGTTACGGTAAAAGTGGATAGAGTGGTTATTATGTATAATTACCGGTGACTATGCATAATTACTAGTGTTCGTGGTAAAGGTGGTGAAAACTATCGAATTAATCACATTTACCGATAATTATATAAAATTGCCATACCCTTTGTGTAAATGTGGCAAATAATAAAATAAAACTGACTTGACTGGCTCGGTGAAACAATGGTTTTGTTAGTGACCCAAGCTGGCGACTCCAAGAGTCGTGGGTTCGATTCCCACTCGGGAGAAATATTTGTGCGGTGAATATCGGTGTTTGTTCCGTGTATAGGTGTGATTATGTAGTTAAGTATGTATTTATAAATAACTTTTTTGTAAACATTTAAACCGCGTAAGATAGATGATTGAAATTTCGCATGCAGGTAGCCCAATAGACTTAAAGCTTACTTGGGACGCGATATTGCAAAATTCGTAAGGGATCGGGAGATATTGGGAAAAAACTTTTGTATGTAAAATCTTGTAGTCCACGCAAACGAAATCACGGGCACAGCTAGTTATAAAATAAACCAGTCAAGTATCTTCAAAGTTTTTAAAAAAATATTATCTTATAAAAATTAAGTTAAATAAAATTAGCAAATTGGCAGGGAATTACCAGTCAAGTATCTTTTAAGTTTTTATAAAATATTATCTTATAAAAATAAAGTTAAATAAAATTAGCATATTGGCAGGGAATTTCTAGTGTAATTCTTAAAATTCTTTCTCGTCAATATATTTTTGAGATTTGAGATTTGTGACAATTGGAATTGCAGAGTACTTGTGATATTTGTCAGCAATGTCAAAATTTACCACAGTCGAGCGGGAGTTTTATATAATTACCGGTAAATTTGAATAATTCACTACATTTACCATGTGCGTCGGGAATTATCTATATTTACCGGTGATTATAGATAATTACCGATTGCTCACATTGACCGTAACAGATATACTCTATGATGCAACCTTAGTAGTAGTAAATAACAGTTTAACGGCCTTGATTTTAAAATCATACGGCCAAATCTTTTAATTAGTTTTTCCAATTTTGACTTTCACACACACATGCACACACACTCACACCCAGATTCACACTCATGATGCAACCTTTTGTGGTTAACGAGAGTAAATGAAGTCTTTTTACTGAGGGAGGTGATTTTTTTTGAGTGAATGAATTGGATTATCAAATCCTGGCAACATAATAAATAATTGGCATAACTTTAATATATAACTTTGTCACTTCGTAGCTTTTAAAAATATAATATTGAGTTTTTGTCTATGGATAGGTTTATTTCATGGAAAGTTGGTAGCAGAATCGTAATTTATCTTTTCAAAATACAACTTCGTTCTATTGATTACTTTAAGTTTTTAGAGTTTCGTCATCATCATCATAATTATCATCAGCCTATACATGTCCCCACTGTTGGAACACGGAGCTACCCGAAACTATGGCGATCAGGTCTACTACTTATTAGCCCTAAAAAGAAGTGTGGCACTCGGGGACTGCCGCGGTAAAGCTATTGCATTGCATCGTCCATATCGGAGCAGCTTGATTCGTGGATTTTCGTAGAGTCGCCAAACTAAAACGACGTTAGACGAGTGGGGAGCGTGAGATCCTCGCGCTCAAGGCCCGCGATAGAAGCTATGCAATAGCTTAATAAAAATAAAAAAAGATAATTTAAATACATTACCTGAGATAAGACTCTTTTACTCAAAAGGATATTATTTTAAGCAAAATTGCTTCGATTTTATTTTTGCTCTCTGTATTTAGTCATTTGAACTGCCTTCGTGAATGTTTCTATCAAAATGCATCAACAAAACGTCCTGTGGTTGTGGTGCGTCTATCCATAGACTAGAGTGGAGTTCATCATGGCTTATGGCTTGTGTTGATACTCTTTGGTGTGCTAGTTGCTAAATGGCATCCGGAGTGAAGTAATTCATAGGATAGCTTCGGGAATCTTGTGAATTTACTTTTCTGCAACAATATTGCTTCAAGTTAAATTTCACGTCTGGTTTTGATTATAATTTAGTTCTTTCACATGAATTTTGATTGTGTCGTTTTGACTTCATTTTTGTCGTTATTGGTAGGCGCAGGTGAGGTGATAAGCTTGTCAATAATCAAAAATAAAGATGTATGAATGAGTTGTTTCCGGAATTTTATTATGTCTCCAACGATGAACGGATATTTTTTCTTTTGGTAATTATACTATAGTTAGATGGCAGCTGTACTTTCATTCATTTGTGTTCACAGCATAATGCCCATCTGGACTTTAAATTGTACAAGCTCTAGACTGAATGCCTTACAATTTTTATGTAATTCGAGTACATATTAATTATATACTAATCAGCAGGTTTATGTAATTGTTTCATTACTGACTCTGTTTA
The DNA here is from genome assembly GCA_039566165.1 of Maruca vitrata. Lineage (NCBI taxonomy): Eukaryota > Metazoa > Arthropoda > Insecta > Lepidoptera > Crambidae > Maruca > Maruca vitrata. The sequence goes on along the minus strand of CM076911.1, from coordinate 15,313,659 downwards.
GCAAAATAATCTTGTATGTATGTATTGGTTTGATTAAATGTTTATTTCCCATTGAATCTTCTAGTGCTGCTCAATTTGTTTCTAGATTTTCTATTACACGAATACTGTAAAACAGTACCTATTTTCTGTGAAAATGCCAGTATGCCCTTTTTCAGTATTTTACTTTGTAATTGTTTTTCATTTCTAGAAACCAAATGATAATTTTATTCTGTTCTATGTTATCCACATCAAATTTGCAGTATAAAAAAAAACAATACAATTAGATTTTGTAACATCTACTGAAGCACAATAGGTTCTGTACCCAAAGGGTAAGAACTCACATTCTTACACTTTTAGACACTTTTACTGAGACTTTGCTATCTAGCTGTACATATGTCTGTCTGTCTGTATCTGCTGTATTTCTATTGCCGTAATTATTAAAAAAAATTATATTAAAAACTAATTCTATGGGTGCTCCGATATAACATATAAATCGTATACAATAAACATAGTATGGAACTGTTCATGTGTGAGTCTGACTCACAGGTTTTTTTATTACTCAGTATCTTAATATGCCTCGGAAGGGCCCTGTATTAAAATTAGCTATGGGGCCCCTTAACTAAGTTTATTTGGGGGGCCTAAAGGCCCAAAAAAGTGAAGCTTTTAACTATGTACATACATGTCTCTTTTTAGGGTTCCGTAGCCAAAATGGCAAAAACGGAACCCTTATAGTTTCGTCATGTCCGTCTGTCCGTCTGTCCGTCTGTCCGTCTGTCCGTCTGTCACAGCCGATTTACTCGGAAACTATAAGTACTACAGTGATGAAATTTGATGGGAATATGTGTTGTATGAACCGCTACAAAAATATGACACTAAATAGTAAAAAGAATTGGGGGTGGGGCCCCCATAGATGTGACTAAGGGATGGAAATGTTTTTTTTCGATGTACATACCCGTGTGGGGTATCAATGGAAAGGTCTTTTAAAATGATATAAAGTTTTCTAAAAAACATTTTTCTTAAAGTGAACGGTTTTTGAGATATCAGCTCTCAAAGTCGTAAAAAGTATGTCCCCCCCCCTCTATTTTTATAACTACGGGGTATAAAATTCTAAAAAAAATAGAGGTGATGCATGCTAATTAACTCTTTCAACGATTTTTGGTTTGATCAAAGTATCTCTTATAGTTTTTGAGATAGGTTGATTTTTATTATATTTGCTGCTACGGAACCCTTTGTGCGCGAGCCCGACTCGCACTTGGCCGGTTTTTTACTTAGTATATTTACATACTACTATAACGCTGGGGCCTCATAAAATTCATACACCTGATAGCTTTGCCCCTGGTATTACAGGTACATTCCAATTAGTTCTACAACTAAATGTACTGGAGTGGAACTGTGTAGAAGAAGTAGTGGGAATGAACCTATTACGACATTAACTCATTGACCCACTTTTTTATATTTGTTTTGCATAAACAGAATATTCCATTTAGTTTCGACCAATTATTTCCTTGGCTTGTGAAGTTTTCTTAGCTTGGCTAGTAACTAGAAGTAGTTGATTGATATAACTAGTGTAGATGTAAACGAATTGGTGTGTTCGTCTATCACAATCTCTTATGTTGACAGAACTTATTTATCTTGTGTAAGTTTTATAATATTGTAACATTCAGTTCAGAGCTTTGTCTGGTTTAAAGCAATCCATTCATTGGTGATATACATATATACTGTTTGGTTCTTTCTTTTATCTATTTTCATTGACACCATCCTCATAAGTAGTGTTCACAAGCATTAAGCAAGCATATTATATTAAAGTTATTTTTTCTCTACATCATTGTGTGTAAATGGATTCTTATTAGGATTTAAAATGAGGCATTAACAGTATATTAAACCTAAGACATAATATAATATGAATTCAATGTTTTATACTAACAAATTGTATCATCTAAATTAAGTTAGTGTAATTATATTATTGTTCATCTAAATTCTGATTGGTAGTCCATGTTGAATTAGTGTAAAACAAAATGATTCGTATGGAATATCTAAAATCATGTTCATTGATGTAGTGCTTCTTTATTCATTCTCATTATCATTCATACTTTTATTTATTTTTGCTTTGCTAATACATTAGGGCATCTATTGTTTCAATTTTGACCTGTGTAAGTTACTTACAGGGTTTGAATTTATAATGCGGAGTTCAATATGAAGGAGATGGTAGGAGGATGCTGTGTGTGCTCGGACGAGCGAGGTTGGCCAGACAACCCGCTGGTCTACTGTGATGGGAACGGCTGCACGGTTGCCGTACACCAAGGTGAGCAATTGTTAAGGTTAAGGGTTATTCCCACTATCCTAAAGACTGCCACCAGAAATAATTGTTTAAATTGCCATCAAATCATGGTACTGAGTTAATTCATATAATATTGTTTATATTAAACTCATCTTTTAAAAATAAACTTATGATTGAACAACTAAATCACTATGCACAAGAGAAGCTGTCTTATGCATTGCGGGGTACTGAGATCTTAACTTTGAAATATAATGACTGATGAAGACTGTACAATATTTTAATTGATTAATTACTTTTCCCAATTTGGGGGACAGTGGCAAAAAATATCATAGACTTTTATCTTATCGTTTCTTGCATAACCTTTAAAAAATTGGTTGGAATATTCCATTTCAATATAATATGTTTATTTAAATATCCTAAACTAGTCTTAAAAATAATTTATGGGTATGTTTCCACATGTAATTATGAATGGTTTTATTTTAGCATGCTATGGGATTGTTACTGTGCCCACTGGCCCGTGGTACTGCCGAAAATGTGAGAGCCCTGATACAAAAGGCAAAGTGGTATGTACTATTTGTTTAATGCATGCACATACAAGTTATTATAAAATATTATGAGATACTATCGAAAAAATGGACATAAATGTTGAAAATTTATCTGCTATATCGATCATATTAGAACAACTTGATTTATAAATTGTAAATAATTATTTGAGACATCTCAAATCAGGGCCATCTGCCCCAAACTAAGCAGAGCTTGTATTATAGACTGATATACTTACATAGATGTATACTTTTATTAATATGTTCACACCACGAAGCGAATGAAATGTTCATCACATGAATGTTTGTTCTGAGTGGGGGGACAGAACCCATGACTTGGAACCTTAGCCACTTACACTTAGTCAATGATTCAGTTATCCAACTTAACTTGTATTTTTTTTTAAACTTTTATCCCTCCCACAGAAATGCGAACTCTGCCCGTCAAAGTCAGGTGCTCTTAAAAGAACAGACACAGGAGGCTGGGCCCATGTGGTTTGCGCACTCTATATCCCTGAAGTGAGATTTGGCAACGTCACTTCTATGGAACCAATTGTACTCAGGCTCATTCCAGCGGAGAGGTACAACAAGGTAAATGTGAGGAATTTGTGTATTAATTAATGATAATTGTTTAATGCGACTGTGATTTTGTATTTATTGCGATTTTCTTTGACAACAGAAGCGACTTGTAACAACTCATTACTTTTATTTCCCACTGACAAATAGCACATTGCAAACTTTCTTTCAAGTAGTACAATATTAGTTGTGTATAAAATTAGCTATTGCAGTAATTTTAGTCGACAATTTTTTTAGTAAACATTTCCATTCTAGTGACATTACAAAACTTTTCGTTTAGTATATGAAATAATTATTCATTGTTCATAAACATGCTACAGAATTATATGAAAAGCTGGTTGGCGATTGACTGAAAGATGAAGAGGATTGTTTGAATAGTTTAATTAAATAAGATTAACCAACTTATAATGTGAATTATTTAAAACTTATACTTGTTTGCATTAAAATACGATAGGGATTTGAACTCTTTTTGAATGGTCCTGTCATATAATAAGTTCTTAAAACTTAAACCTGATTACGCGGGTTCATTTGTTTTTAGGGTTCTGTAGTTAATTAGCAAAAAATAGAACCCTTATGGGTTGGTCATGTCTGTAGGTCAGTATGTTTCGTCCACTTAATTCCGATATTATAAGAGCCATACTGTGCAAACTTGGTAAGTAGATGTATTTTGTGGACTGCATTAACATTCTCACACAAAAATAGGAAATCAATTTTGGGAACAATTAATTACGTCATAAATCGTAATCCTTTTATACAGAACCCTTGAACTTGAACGGTGCGCTGTCCGACTCGCACTTGGCTTGTAGTTAGGTTTATTTGTCTTTGTGGTATTGTAGTTAGGTTTATAATATTCAAGTTGGTGAATTAAATAATTATGTTACATATCAATACTCCATCAGATATTATGCATAATCTGACTTAAAATCGAAGAAAGATCCTTTCTTTTATATTAATCCTTTTATGAAAAGTTATTACATAATATGTATTACCAAAATAATGTTACAGTGATTTACTGATGGCGTTGAATAGTTATTTTATTTTTACGGGATAAGTCGCAACCCCGAAATGCTAAAAGTTACGGAGATCAAATGCAAATGTCGTTGTGTTGTCCTAATATTCGTAATTTTTATTCGTATCATGGTAAATAGTATTTATATGAAAAACAAGAAGAAAAATAAAAAAGAAACACCAATACCTATTGCGATATTTTTCCTTCTGTATGAAAAGAAAAAAAAAATTGAAAATTTAGGTATTTTTATAATACGTTTTCGCTACTTGCCTTTGAATACAGATTTCGTTGCAGACGTGCTACATTTGCCAAGACTTGGGGAAGAATCACCGAGCCACCGCTGGGGCGTGCATGCAGTGCAACAAATCAGGTTGGTTATATTTATTATCAAGTGTTATTACTAGAATTAAGTTTAGGGGTGGGAGCCATCACCTCTCCCGCAAGTCCGGTGATGGTGACGATGATACTCCAAGCCAACATCGCAATATAGGAAAAAATAACTAGAATCGAACAGTCGTGTTAAACAGTCGCGTTTTTGTCTCCGCCCATATGTATGCTTACATTTAAAAGTATGCAATGGATATGGATGCGGTTTGTTAGATAGATAGAGGGATTCATGTGGAAGGCTCAGTATTTTAGGGACCCGTCCTTGGTATAAGTTTGAGTATTAAGAATCTCAATCTTTTCGTATGTTACTCAGGGTGATTGTGGCTTTCCAATGGTGAAATGAAATTAAATACTTTTGCGCGTCAAGTTGTAAATAAATTTGAAACGTGAAAGATTTTTTGAAATCAGTACAGTAGTACAGTACACAAAATACAATATTAACTAAAACATACAACAAAAAGAATAGCCTAAAATTGTTGACAGACTTTACAATCGGTATATACTGTGGCACCAACACTAGAATTCATCATAAACATACACACAAGACTACAAATCTTTCCTCTTCATAATATTAATATTGGTGTAGGTAGGTATACCTGAACAGAAGCGAGGGCGGCTCACTGTTATATAAATACACTCCCTCAACAAAGACAAACGTTGTAATTAAATACAAGTTGATTTTTAAAGTGCATTTTCTTGTAATGTAATATCCTGTCCATGCGGTATATACTCGTACGTCTACGGTCTGAGGTTTGAGCGGAGGCGGCGACGCAAGGTGCATCGCGATCAATACCGTCTTATGAGTAGTTGAATCCTGAATACAGGTATATTGCACACTTATATCTGTATTCAAGATTCAACTACTCATTTGTGGTGGTAGAATCATGTATTGACTATTTGATGGGCATTTTACATGCTTATAAAGTATTGATATAGATTGACTCATTTTACTGGATACTTTTTATTTAAATACGGTCTAATAACCTTTGCCCTGCATTTGGATGGTACGGGTTAAATAAAATAAAAGTTTAGTCAAGTTATGGTTTTTAAGACTAAAAAATATTCTTTAAATATAAAATTATATACAGCTATATACCAATGCATTGTAGGCCAATGGCATGCATAAAAGCCATTATTATGACATCCCTATTATTGAGCTCTCACGATTGATAAACGCTTAATAAACATACAATAGACAGATATTTTACGACAAAATTATATGTGTCCAAGATTATTTTAAACAAAAAATATTTCTATCACTCGCAGTGAACGAAGCGTACTGTTAAGTGTTCTTGCGAATCAGGTTTATTTTATACTAGTGACCCGCCCTCGCTTTCCTAGGGGTATATTATACATAAAAAGCTTCCTATTAAATCCCTATATCTATAAAAATCCGCATCAAAATCCGTTGTGTACTTTAAAGATTCAAGCATACATAGGGACAGACACGGGAAGGGAACGTCTTAGCTTTATACTATGTAGTAGTGATTAACTAACGGTTTTATTTAGGTTGCAAACAACAATTTCACGTGACCTGTGCCCAAAGCCTGGGCCTACTGTGCGAGGAAGCTGGGAATTACCTGGATAACGTGAAATACTGCGGATACTGTCAACACCATTACAGCAAACTGGTAAGTGTCTTATCTCTTGACTTGCATCGTGATATTATTGCTTGGGTCCCGTAATAAACCATTCAAATAAAGTTAAAAAATATAATTCTAAGTTAGTGATAGTAGGGCCTATATACCAGATGTACAATACGTTTTCATCAGATTTTTCATTATTAGCAAATGTACTGAAAACATTTAAGTGCGATGTGTAAATTAATATCTTTGAAGAAATCAACTATGTATTAAATCATTACTTTGTATTTAACTTCATTATCATGATTTTTATCACAAATGATATTATGGTTCATAGTTTACGCGTTGTCCAACGTTACTGGACCAAAGCTGTGCAGATTTATACACGTCGATTATATGCAATTTTCACAGAAATAGCCGGGCGCTATTGATTTCCATCACGTATTCAGGTCATCCGGTACTTTCTGTATTTTTCCGATGTAACGTGAGCACGCACAAAGGAGATGATTGACAACATGTGAGGCTCTTGACTATCTGAGAATGTTGCGGATATCGTTTATTAGACGTTAATTAATTAGCCACCGAAGCCAGGGCGGGCGAGCTTGAGGTGTGTCGCCTACGCAGTCTGCTCGGTGCGCCGTGCCTCTTAATTACATTTCCTGTTTGTGTTGACGACCTCTGCAACCCTCTGGGCAGCGCGAATGCCGACTGAAAAAGTCGATCGATCGGAGTCCTTTATACCCAGACGAGAATACGTAGATAATGCCTTTGGATAACTATTTATCAACTATCAAATGCGCCGTTTTCAAGGCAAAATAACAATTAAAGAAGCTTTCTAAGACCGCTTTCCCTTTTGGACGTCCGCGGCGAATACCTTCTTATTATATGAACAGCTCGCTTCTACTCTTAGCTTGTAGCCATAAGGCGCCGAAGTCATATTTGTGCATTACGCGCCTTCATCCGACTCCTGGGAAGTGGGTCGTGTGGTGGGGTAAAAGTAAAATGCAAAATGCTATTCCAAGGCCTGTTAGGGTCTAAAGGGTCGCTATCAACTTATTCATAATGATATTTAGAAAGATTAATACTTTATGATGAAGGCGCAGCAGCCTTCTGAATGTAGTGAAATCACGCATTACTGTTTATTTATAAGTTTAAACATCTATAATGCTGTTAAAATCGCCCAAATGTATAGCTTGGCAGGATATAGATAGATTATTTTAGTTAGTCGAGATATTTCGGAATAAATACAATGCACCGGTAACGTGTATGAAACTATTGAGATTGTGAACGGAATGAAAGCGGATATTCTGTAATTGATTGGCATTTGCGGTCTATAAGCCCAGGGCGTTTTTATGATTTGCAGAAGTATAAAAAAAGAAAAGTAATAGGTTGAAATGTGGATAGATATCGTTGACAGGTTGATAACGTAGGTCGGTAAATGTATAAAAGACTTTAAATATTCTAGGAGCTCAGATATGGGGGATAAAGCCCCTCCCGCAGTCATTTAAGGTAGACGGGAATCCCTATAACATTCCCTTTGGTAAACATTTTAAGCGCGCCATTTTAATATAATCATATTTCGAGAAGCTTCAAATACTTTTTCCGAGCTAGATTGAATCTGTATGAAGGTAGTCTATTCAATTTAGTTGGTTGTGAGCTAATCTTTGCTGTTTCATCTGCAACCTTTAAAAAAATCCTGTATTATAAAATGCGGACATTTTAGTAGAAATTTAATGCGAAAGTATCTAAACCATGTGAATTAGATAGCATTTTCGAAGTAGATAGTTCCACGCGGCGAACATTCAAACATTGCTTCCTAAAATTGACAAATCAAAAAAGCCTGTTTTAAAAAAGGGTCACCTGGATCGTTTTCAAAATTAATCCCCTACGACGTACGTGTGTACTAGTATAACTAAACAAATATAAATACAAAGTTAGGCATAGAGTAAAATTGCATGCCATATTTGTACTCCAATATTATATGTTCACGTCATATCTTTATATACAAAACATTGATTCTAAGAGTTCGTTCGTCGTCGTTGCCGGATGACAAAACAATGAATCGTTTTAAAATATTTGGCATTGAAATATGAATTTGAGATGAGAGTCATTGTTGTTATGAATACGTCGTGGTACATGGAGTGTTGATTGCGCAGAAAAAAGGCGGGAACGTGAAGACCATACCGCCTTACAAGCCGGTGTCACACGACAGCCAGTCGAGCGACTCCAGTTGCGAGAAAGAAGGGGAGGCCTCCCCGGTGGCGGGGGGCAGTGGCACTCCTACGCACGCCACCAAGTCCAAAGGGGTACGTCCGAACAAACACCTGTTCACCATCTATCGTTTCTCTCACGTATCGACAGAAGTCACGATTTCATTCCATAAACACTTGATTGCGATCAAATGTAATATACACAGTAGTTGTGCATTTTTATTTATTGATTGGTCGTCATACATATGTTAGCAGATGGCAGGCTAGATTCAAAGTAAGATTTTAGACTTTCGCGTTCCATTACACTAAGTATTAGTCTTTATGGGTCCACACGCGATATTAGGAGTATCTAATACATAGTTACTTACTGCTTGACGTTTTGACTGGGTTACACCAATCATGGTCGCCAGCGAACTGTCTCGAGTTCGCTCGAGAACCATAAGGGCTAATATTTAGATATAATGTGTCTTAAGTTTGGTTAGGCTGGCGATGATTTTAGATTGGAAATCATCAAAGTCATCGAACATAAATATAATACCGCAATGGTATATAGCATTCTGCAGCTTAGACAAAGTTTCATATATATAATTAAGTGTGCCAGATGATTATAAGCATAGATAACTTGTTCTCCCTCGTTTTCAGCAAGTAAATTTCACTTTTTCAATTATGATGACACTTGAAGTCAAATCGATTAAAAAATCGATCAGTATGTGTCGTTAGGCCTTATTTTGTAGGAGGGATTTCATTAAGTGATTCGGACATCATTAAACTGAACGTAAAGTTAATAGTTATAAGATTGATATTGTTTCAACAGCCGGGTCGGAAGTCATCGGCCCACGCTAGCACGTCGGCTGCCGCCAAGAGCACGCCCAACCCGGCCAAGACACCTACAAACACTAACCAGCCCATGGGTAAGTATTGTATACCAATTTATTTGTGTACACAATTAATACCTTATGAGCTTCTCATTTAAAACTAGGCTTACATAGTTGCGCCTTATTAATCCACGGTATGTTATGGATTCACTAAACAGTAGAAGGAGGTTTTATATTTATCCAGTAAGATTTTTTATAGATTTATGTCATTTCATCAAATAAAAAAAAATGCCTTTACCCCTATGTAATACTTGTTTGTTGAAGTTGAATGAAGTTATGCCATTTCTAATTGAGAATAGGTCGTCAGATACTTGCTGAAATGGTTTTATTCGTATTCATAAAAAGATTTTTAATAATATAATTTTTACGACCACCACTGCAGAGACCAAAAAAAAAGTGGAGAAAAAGGCTCCGGACGACGTGCCGATAGTCGGACGCAAACACAAGGCATCGGACAAAAGTGTGTTCCGAATGTTTATTACGATCATGTGAATGTCGTGGCATGCTTGTAGACGGTTGAGATGTTGTGAGGGAATGACGACGTTATCACTCATATGTATTTCGATTTTAACTTAAATTTCACAAATTTACTTCGAACTCGAAGACAAGATGTTATTTTCACAACCACTTGAAACTTTTATCTAAATAACTGAAAACTAAAACACTAGAAAAATTGATTCCAATTTGTAATATCCGTACGTCGCGCCGTAGACTCGATTGATGTTTGTCACAAAAACGGTCCGATGTAACACAATAACCTTGCCCCATACGCTGCCGGATGGGGAAGTAATTTCGTTTGTTAGTAATTGATTTTAAATAAAAGGATACTAGGTTCAGTTAAAAGAGTTCATAATTGGGAATAAAATGTTGAGTGCCTGTGCACTACCTGCCTGCAAATTTAAATATAGATACAATTTTAAGGTTTACGCAAAAACAAAAATGTAAACTAGAATCATCAAGTCAAACAATGATGAAATCTAATTAGAGATATTGTTACCTTAAATAATACTTCTCGATCAAGAGTAAACAGTAACATAATACGTTGATAAACATTATGTCCGAAGAACCAATTATAAAGAATGATCATTGATAAAATAAGTGCAGTGACGCATATTGAGTTACAATACTAATAGCTGAAAGCTCCATATCACTTTGAAAGCTCTAAGAATCGCAATACGCAAGAAACCATTATTGCGTATTCTCGGAAATGTTCTTTACTGAATGTAATTAAGAATTTATGTAAATCTGATTTTCATGACGTTCTTACGAAATATGTAGTAGATATGATATAGAAGTCAATAATGTTTAAAATAATTTCTGGTAATAAAACAGTCTGTTTTTATTAGAAAATAATTTCCAAGGTTAAAGCCCCCGATTAGTTAGGTAAACAAGAAATTTCATTCAAATCGATAGCTTAGTAAGCGCTAACTTCATTCACCTGGGCCGGCGCGGCGTTTCGTATTATCATAATACCCATAGCATTCCCTAAGAACTCCCTTATCAGTGTACCGCTCCGGAGCGGTAGGTGCATCCCGGGCAGCGCTGCGATATTTGATTTAGTGCCATCCCTTTGATAGCGAAGGGCGGGCGTGAGCGGGCGGCACGCTGTGACATTAAACTTCGCGGTGCAATTTATTATTTTATAACTAACTGGAACAACACAATCATGCGGTTGCGCTATTGGCGGAAAGGAGGTAATCTTGTTTCAAGTGGTAGTTTCGGTAATTTCGTGTTCAAATTCTCAACTTTGTTTCAAGTTAGACGAATATTTTATTTTCGAATAATAAAGAAAAACGTTCAGTGTCTTTCTTGGTCCAATGGCCTTTATTGTAATTAATATGGTACATATTTACGCGCATTCGGTGACATGTCTTTGAATGTTATTATCTCATGAAATATATGTGAAGTTATAATGTCGTCATTCGTTTCGTAGATAGTTGTGACGTATTTCGTACTTTTGAAATACTTTTTAAGATTTAATATTTCGTGTTGTTGAATAGAATTAATGTTGGGATGGTGCACTCACCATAAAGTAATCACTTATTCATTAATGATTCGATATTATGCTTCGACGTGTTGTGATTATTTTGTTTGCGAACATTAATTCATGCAATATTTACATATTTTGTTTTAAAATTATGACAGGAGTAGGTAATAGGTTGTTTCTTTTATATGCCTATATTTTTGACCACGATGGCTCGGTTTTTATATATTCGTCCGAAGCGAAAAAGGTTTCCAGGTTTAGTACTTCGTGTTGATAACAGGGTCATTTTAAGAACGAATATGTTTTAATTTCGATGGATAGTTTATTTTGTAAAAATTCGACGGCATTAAATGTGATTTTAATAAAAGGTGGCATTCATATTAGGCATTCGTAAGAATCTATAGAATGCCTCAACAACTTCGTTAGCTAAAAACTTACGTATGGTGTTATGGACTATCAAAAAGGCATGGAAGTGTATAATGGATCTTGTGAATTTCAAGATTCCTAAATATTTTGGCGACCGCACTTGCTGCCCGCAGGCATTTCTCGTCCCGACATATCGCCACTCACGCGAGACTACTAGTTTATCCCTTTAAACTCATCACTTATAGATTTATGCATGTATGTTTATGTGCAAGTTATAAACAAAATAATTGAAAACTTACCTGAATTATCGGGACTCAACTCGATATTAAATGAATATCATATATTATATTGTGTCCTGCAGGACGTATTAAGAAAATAATACCTGAATCAACACTAATGAATGTTATTAGTAGCGGCATTGATTAGGCTAGCTATATCAGGTTAGTTACAGACAGGCGCGTGTCGTTTCGCCCCCCCTTTGAAGAGGTAAATAAAATGTGTTGTGACGCGTACAGAAAGGGTGAGACCCTTCGTCCCCCCTCGCCTGTCCACTGACGATGACGGGATTACTCTTGACCATCATTAAAATCATTTAGGAGAGGAGCGTTTCTAGCCATTCGCAATGTACGATGCCGAATAGATTTATGCAAGTTATTCGTTTAAATGCGAACAAAAGATATATATTTTTTATTATTTGCCTCAAGTGAAACATATGGTAATATGGAACTTCTATCGAATTATCGACAACGTTGTACGGGGTCTGAAAGCATGTTAAAATAATTTGATTGAGTTAAAGTGCAATCTAGTGCAGTTTAACATGAATGAATAGATTGATATATTTGGGTTTATTTTTATTGAAGTTTACTTTTGCGAAATTTGTTTTGATTTGGTGTGTCTGATTGTATAATGGTGGCGGATAATAGTTTTTGTTACGATACGTGAGGGGCGGACGCACGAATATTGAAAATCTAATTTGATTTGCCGCAGCCACTTGACTACAGTTTATAATATACAGCATGATTACAAGATGCGTTTGGTGCGAAATGAGTGAAATTTTGGTGTGGGTTATGGTCGTGAACGATTGACCACGTGGTTTTGGTATTTGACTATTTCTCAATTGTACCACTATGAAAAAGGGGCTACTAACCGCGCTGTTTTTTATTTATTTTCTTTTTGGCATCATTAAGCTATATTAAATTTGTGTATTAAATGAAATAGGTAAGTACTGAACAATCATGCTTATTTTTATATGTGTATGTGTATTATTTTGTAGTATTATTTAATGTAGTTGTACTTTTTTATACAAAATTTAAGCTGACTTTTAAAAAATATGTCATATATATGTAACTTGTGAATTTCTATATCGTATAATAATTTAATTTATATTATTAAAGTATCTCAATATGATTTTTGTAATACGTGTAGTATATGCTATCTTATTCTACAATGCATACGACCCCAAACTTTGAAAAATTTAATACCTATTGAAACTATTTTTTTTATCTTCAATGTATAATTGAGATTGTGTTAGAAAGAAATCGAGACCTTCCTAATAGGATTCTATATGAAAGGTGGTAAACTGCACCAATCTGACAAGAAGAAACCCTCGCCTTCCCGCCGGGGCTCGTCCGCGGGCGACGGGGGCCCGGGCTCCAGGCACAGCACGCCCGCGCCCTCCCCGCAGCACCCGCCGCCCGAAGCACCGCAGCCACCCAAAGGTAAGGACGGAAGGCCTGAGGAGACGACACTGAGGGCTATCGTTTACTTATATCTAGGTACTACTAGGACATTCGTTACGGTCTTAGGAATTTATACTTTTATTGATATTACAAATTGGTACAGTACAAATGACACAACATTGGGGTTTTAAGATATTACAATTTGACAAGATTTGGTACAGTACAAATGACACATTATTGAGGTATTAAGAAATCTACACAGGTGAAAATTCGATTTGGAATTGTACAACTGAGACTTTGGTCACGGTTTTAAGTAATTATTTTAAATTACAATTTGGTACTATGTGTTATTATTTAGTAGGTAATAGGTACATTGACAGACTTCAGTAATAAATACACACGGACAGATATATAATATTGGTATTTGTTGTCGTTTGAGCCCGCGAAATTTGCTTAATACCGTATTTTTAAGCATCGACTTAACGTAACTCACATGCTCTGTAACTCGTTAGATATCGCGACACTTACACAATAATCTACTTATGCCTTAATTTGGTACATTCGCGTTTTGGAATATGACAAAGTCATAAGTAATTTACTATCGGCAACGCTGGCGGTCGACCACCTATAAGGTGAAAATCGCTTGGCAATTTCGCGTCTGTCAGAGCAAGCCCCGCCCAATTGTGGTCAAGGAGCTGGCGATTATTTTTTGGTAGATATTTGAGGCATGCTGAAAACTTGTCCTGTACCTCACCTATTATATCCCAACACAAACCCGCAGACCTGGCTGAGTACCGGGGCTAAACCCCCAATTTTTTTTATTTAAAAATATATTTTATAGTCCAAAAAAATATAATTTGTCAGTTCACCTGACAGGTAGAAGTTCCATCGAAATAATTTGTCTTAGTGAGTCTTATTTTTTTGTTATAAATAAAAATATGAAAAATGTTTTTGGGGGTTTGCTTTAGCCCCGCTACTCACCAGCCAGGTCTGCAGTTTCGTACTGGGATATAATAGGAGTGGTACAGGATAAGTTTTCAGCTTGCCTCAAATACCAACCAAAAAATTCTTGCTAGCCCTCCTACTATTGGAACGATTTTGCTTGGATTATGACAGATTTTCTTTAAGTGCTCTTCTATTGGCCAGTGGGCGGGGCTAATGGCGTTTAAAGAAATCTGTTTGAAAAGTGTACTACCGCCAAAATTTCTGGTTGTACATACACTTTCAAACTTTCAGTATTTAGTTACTTTTTAATATCTATTATTCAATTAATCGGTGTACGGTAGTAGCGCATTGCAAACGTAGGCAATGCCTACACGATAGCCCTCATTGTTCCTTACGCCCAGGTCACAATCTGGACAACTGCAAGGATCGGAGAGGCGAAAGAAGAGAAGATGACTGGGAATATTAACTCATGGAAGTACCTAACCTTTGCGCGTTGTATGAAATATACTGTGATTTTGCATTGCCAGCGATGGATGGAAGTCAAGCTGTATTTCTCTGTAACTTAAATCTGAAATGTATAAACAACCTGTGGCATCAAGAGAAGACATATAGAGTTGGATCGATGCACTTTGTTGCTTTGTTGCTGTCAGGACGATAAATGGTGACATTTCGCGAAAACGATGTAACTTGGAACCATACTCGCTTTGGGTGTTATAATGACTGTGCCATCGCAGTTAGAGTCGGGTATAGCCAGCTTCGGTTCAAAGTTCCTAGAAACCTTATTTGGTATAATATTACCGAAACAAGATTTATCTGAAGAAAAAGTATGAGTTATCTCGATATTGATATTCGATTGCTATTGTACGACTCTCATACAGAGGACTAACAATACGTTTGTTAATAAAATCGAGCATTACTGAGAATTCTTGATTATATTATTGTATTCGCTAGAAATTACTCAAAGCAACTACTATACTATATTACGAAGCAAGTAGGGACATGTAATTCCGAATGCGCGTAAAAGTCATATTCACAAAACATTGTGTTCGTGTTAAATGTAATTTCAAAACCTAAGTAACAGTTTATCAATTTCTATTAGTTCAAGATTGCCGTCGAAATGAACAGTACTTTCTAATTTCAAAAAGTTCTTTAAATGTAGTCGCACGATTTTCGGGATCTTAGACATTATGCAGCCGACCAACGGGTCATTACATAACGATGTAATGTATATGAATACGCGTTTAGCGGCGACTAACTGCTCCAATCCGGGGCCTTAGCAGGCCAGTGTAGCGACACTCAATCTCAATCGTTTCGCTAAAAGGATCCATCGGGATCGTTTAAGCGAAGCGATGCTAATCAGCACCGTTTGACAGCAGGCGGATCCACGCCCGGCGGGTCGAAGGTGACGCCGCCAGCGGCTTCGCCCAGCGCCAAGCCGGTGGTCGCCGAGCCCGTGGGAGTCATCAACGCCGCGCCTCCCGCCGCCTCCATACCGCTGCCGACCACCTCTGCTCCTGCTGTCACGTAAGTCCACTTACACAACTTACACCTACTTGAAATAGACTCGAAGACCACCACCCACTTCGGGTGCTTGAAGGTATTCCACTTTGCCACACCAGGTTGCTCCAATGAAAGGGAATGACCACCGTTTGCAGAAACAGAGCAGCTTATCGTTGTGGAATAGTTAATTTACTTTGATTTACTCTAGGGACACAGATCGCCTTATGGTTTCATTGGGGTGACTTGGTGGGGCAAAGTAGAATAGCCCTGGTAGAGCTTCTGGAGATATTTATGGAATAATTCTGTATGTTTACTATTGTTTGGTCTTATTTCCCGAATTCAGAAGAGAGCTTCCAGTGGATTACCCAATGTTTTCAGTGGACCCTTCACTCCAAACTTAAAAAATAATAATACTATACCTTAGAAAAAAATGATAGTAATCTTTCCTGAAATTTGATAGGTCAAGTTATGAAAATAGAGGCCTGTAGCTTTCAGAAACTCAAAACATTTTCAGTCTTCTCTTTCGCCGAACTAGGACAAAGAACTGAGTTTTTACTGTTTCAAAACAAACTTCCCAAAAGAGGCATTCATTTATTTTTGGGTCTTATACATACCACGTGTACTTTGCAAACTTCATCACGTTTTTCCTTAAGAGTTTCAGAAAGTTCCAAGCCATATAAATTTTACTTTTTCACCATCGTATAAGAATGTTTATCGTGCCGCCTAGCTTTTTTTTTAATGCTAACCTTATAATGAAGTCTAGCTTGCGGCAAAGCAAAAGCCGCTTACACTTATATTTTTCTGACTTACTACAATTATGGCGAAGAGTCTTTTCATCATTAGGGATTGAGTGCAGCAGAGCCTTCTCATTGATTTTCTGTCGAACCGTATTAAACTAGCTGAAGTCAACTACTTGCCAATAGTTGTAAACTTAAAGAATGAGCGCAGAAAACTTATAGCTTCTTCATTGACGTTTGTGTCAATGCATAGCAAACTAGCTTAAATCTTTAGTGCTTGTCAACTGAACTGAACTTTACACAAGCTTTTGTACTGAACTCACAGAATATGTGCAGAATACTACTAGCTTGTTAATAGTTCTTAAACATCGTTCGATTGCCTTAAAATGTCACGTTAGAACAATTAAGTAGTCACCGATATTTAGCTTATCCAACCATATCAATGAGTTGGAACAATTAATTTAATTCCCCAATTAACAAAACATGGACATATTAAAATGTTACAGTAATTCGATTGCACTTATTAAAAGTACACTGAACTGTTTTACAGTACGACGGCGGCCACATCGGTGGTGCACAACATTCCGCCGAACAAGCTCTCCTATCAGGAGTCGGTGATCACCAACGCCGAGGCGATGGACACCAAGCAGACGAAGAAGAGGAAGGCGGTGTCTGCGGCCAACACGCCCACAGCGCCCGTCGACTATGCCACTGTCGTTACACCGGGAGCGGTACGATCTGACCTACTTACATTTATCTATTTCTATTTCTTAGAAAACAATTACAAACCATCGCATTCCAATTGTTACCTGTGCGGGGTCGGTCATTCGGAAAACACTTGCAAACTATTGCATCCCCACTTCTATATTGTTAACGTCCCCGATTACATGATGTTTATGTTGAGCGTTATGTGCTCCATCCAACACATAAGAAAATCGATGTTTTGTGTCTTTTAGGTCAAGTTTGCTTATCAAGATCGCTTAATGAATAACTCCGTTGGGTTCATTAGCTGAGAACGAAAAAAGTAATAGCCCTTAGTGTTAGACTTTAGCTACCACTAATAAAATATTACATGTATTGTTTTAGTTACCGAGTACGAATATGCATTCGGCTTAATTTATGACAACTTCCAAAAAAATTGCCTTATGACTAGACAAATTTTTCGAAAATATCATTCATACTGGATTAGTTATCCGAAGGCAATTCCTGAGAAAGGCGTTGAGTATTCTATTCCTACAGTTTGCAGAGTTTTGTCCCTATAACTAAAATTAAACTCATGTTATAAATATTGATTTCATTAGCTAGCGATTTCTATTCGATATATATGTAGTACAACTTGACTCATCATTCTTGGATATGGCACCCTCGTACAGAATGTAACACAATATTCAAAACAAAACCACGGTTCATGTTACTCCTTACCATGTATGTGAAGGGCTTCATATAAAATGCAATTTTGCAATTCCCAATAGCACTACAGTGTTACTTTGCAGTGCGCGCTGTGTGTATGTGAAGTTGTTTTTATTAAAAGTGAATGTCCAAAACAGATGACTTATTGTATGTCATTATCATTGGTTTATTAAAAGTATAAAAAAAAAGTTGTGGACACGAGACAGTTTGATGAAATTCATTTGAAATGTGGTTACAGTGTTCTTATTGCGCAGTGTAATGGTTTTCTATCATAATATTAGTGTTGTATTGTGTTACGGGATCCGTAGCGCTCGTAAAATAATGGATTTGAGTCGTAAATCTCATTACAACCTACAGTATTATGTGAGTAGGTAGGTTTTCAATTTGTCTCCTGAATTGAAATGATGCTTAACCTGTTATAGTGTTTCAAATATAAGTCTAGGGATTTGCATCTGCATTGGGAGCATAAAACACAATAAACTTAACCCTTAACCATTACTACGAATTGTAAAACTGGATCTGTGAACCTGTTTTGTTCTTAAAATGTACGTATTCGCATACTGACCCCAGTTATTGAATAGCAGATGCTAGACTATATGGCTTTTCCTACCCTGAAAAGGGAACAGGTTTTGTGACCTACTTAGCTCAATGTCCCAGTCGAAAAGTCTCTTTGTCAATCCAGACAGCATTTGTTTTGTTCGATTGTGTTCTAAAGAACTATACTTTTTGCAGTCGGCCGAGCTGAACCCTCAGAGTAATGTTTGGGAAGGGGCTCATCCCAGGGAGCCCGAGATTCAGGCTGATCCACTTGAGAAGATTGTTAAAAAGGTATGATATGAATGATCACCAACAAAAGCTTACACAGTTTCTGTTCATTATAAGAATCATGATTGTTACATGGACAATTGTTACCACAGCTAAAAGTCTAAGTGCTATCTTACTATTTTAGGTTCACGGTGGCGGGTTGTGCATCTAAGTCTTTATAGTAATCATTTAATCATCATCCTGTTTGTATCATGTGTTGTCTGTTTCTGTAGTATGACGTCGGTCGTTTGCAGGCCAAGACCGAGGGCGCCGAGACAGTGACGATGACGGCCTCTCACTTCTCTAGCGTGAGTCCGGCGCCTCCGCCGCCGCCGCCGCCGCCGGCCAACAGCCCTGCGTCGCATCCCAGTCCTAGGTATACATCTTACCTTCCTTACTAATGTCATAAATGCGAAATAACATCTGTTACGAAATCACGTAAAGAGTATTCAATGTAGTTTGGAAATTTTGGTACATATATAGTCCAGAGCCTGAGAAAGGACACTGGCTACTTTTTAACCGATTGCGTTGCGCTATAAAGAAGTAATATTTAACCCGTTAAATGTTTCTACGCGAATGGAGTCGCGGGCGGAAAGCTAGTATTATTATATCCTGTTCTAGGGCACTCCATTCGATTCCTACCACCGTACAGTCTTAGGTAGCTTGCCTTCCTAGTGTAAGACACTTTCCATGCGATTTCTATAAGCACATTTTTTATTCTTCCAGTCTGAGTACCACTTTTTTTTTAAATTCAATTCAATAACAATTCTAACAACATTTTCAGATTTAAAAAAGCAAGCTGGTATTTTTAATTTTCTTTATAATAAAGGAAATGAAGTTCTTATTTCAATCTTTATCTACAATCATTTACTACCTACTTTTCCAAAACCATATCATTAAACTGCATTCTCAAAAGTAAACCATCGAACGCGGTGATCAAAAAGCACCTTCCGTATTTTTTTAAATATCATGTAGCAGTTTTGCACCGGCAAGTGATTAGGAACGCACTCTCATCCCGATTTAGCGTCTGGATCACAGGGCTGGCAACATCCGCCGCTACGCGACGCCAACTTCACTGCGTCGCATCGATCATATCGCGCGCGTCCGACTGACAGACGACAGTGCAGTGCCAATGAACTCCGTGTTTTGTTTTGAACAAGTGAATTTGTGATTTAAAATTGGAATTCGTGAAATAAACTCCAATCAAACTATGACGCGGTTACTTCGTTGTGTAAAATAAACATAAACGATCGCAGTTTTATAAGTTAGCAGTGAATTGTTGTAATTAAAAAGTTTCCATACGGACGGTGCAATGGCCGGCATGTGCAGGTTATATTGTTTTAGTGTTTGATAGTTTTTAATTAGTTACATTTTTACTAAGAATCAATCTAGAGATCATAGGACTAATTTAGCAACTTCGTAGTTTTAATAGTTTAAGAACCGGTTTGTTACTATTAAAGTTGAAACATAGTTCCAATTGGATGCTTATCAGACGCTTCTTAGTAAACATATGTGATTATATATAACAGCAATCAATCAATACTGATGGCGTCTGATCTTGATAGTTTGTACCAAAAAAATATGTGGTGTGGTTTAAAACCAATAAATAATTACCTTGCCTTATTGAGTAAACTTTTGTGCAAGTTCTTTAGTTAAGTTATTGAATCAGTTCAATTGAGCTTTAATTCAGCAGGGATCGTCATCAAGTTAGTCTGTGTTAAATTAGATGGAGTGAAAATAAACATGTAATAATTAAAATTAGATCTTGAATGAGAGTGCATTTATTGAACATGGGACTGCCTCAAAGTATTGTTTTGGAAGTTTATTATGTTCTGATAAAATATTAGTTAAGGTAGTGATACTTTATGGCTCGACTTTAATAGGCAAAGTGTGGGTGTTAAGTGTTCATGCTGCGGAAGTAGTATTTTACTATTTTTATTGCCGCTAGAGGCGCTCGTGTAGACTATGTTTTCAGGTTGGCTACACACTGTTAGAATAATATTGTGAACATTTCGCAATTCGTTAGATTAATTACGGCAAACAGAAGATGTCCGCCATTTGAACCTGCGCAGCACTTAAAACCAATACGTTTACTCTTTTTTATTTATGTTATGTTTTGGTTATCGTTTTGATATAACTTTAACAGTCGCAACTTAAGATCATTCTCTACTGTGTCACCACCTAGTGAGATAAAAATGTATAGTCCTCATTCGACCCAGGTTCACAATATTCAACCACAAAGTGATATTTTTGAATACGGGAGCTAATGTAAGTTTGTATGTCTTTTAGTAAGTTATCACTTACTAATTTACTGGATGGTTTGGTATGGATGGTATTGGCTTATTTGGTAGTGCCCCTGTCACTTGCGCCAAGAGTCATGGGTTCGATTATCACTCAGAACAAATATTTGCGCAACGAATTGTATATTTCATATTATTTATTTAATTGCATCTTCGTCTGCATGTGATTTTAGTTTGGTATTCCATTTAAATCCACCAAAAATATTTATCCTGAAAATAACAAACACAAAAAGGAGGTAGTCATTCATAGTCAAAAAATAAGAAAATTGCGCAGAAAGGTAGAATCAAATTCTTCGATTTTTTGGCCGTATTAATTTCGCCGGTATCTCTAGTTAATCGATGAAAACGGAGTAGGTTCTTAATTCGACGCGTATATATTTTATTATGTATGACTAGATAACGCGAACTTTTAATTTTTGATTTGATTATTTTTATTTGTGGGGAGAATTAGATTCGACACTTCAGGCTAGACTAAAAAAATTGAATTTTTATTTCTTGTAATACATAAAAAAGACTTCAGATTGAGTGCGATAGGCTCAATAGAGTATATTGTACTTCATGTGGGACTCACGACCGCTTACCATCCGGCGGAGCGAGGTCAACCTGAAAACTTTTTATTAAAAAAGGTATTGAAACTAATTTAACGGATTAAACTCGCGTGTATAAACATATTATTTAGAGACCCGACGTTTCACAGCAATTCATTTTTATTTATAAGATGTTTAGAAGAATGTTTAGAGAAGATAAGAAGATTGTTTTAGTGTTCGCGCAAATGATAGACAATAATACTAAAAAGGTATTAATTTAATATTAAAATTTGAGCTTTAATAGCATATAAAAATACCAAATAAAAATAGGTATTAATTAATTATTTTTGTACCAGGCCCCTGCCGAGCCCGATGCCGAGTCCGATGGCGGGCCCGATGCCGGGCCCCAGCGGGATCTACGTCATGTCCAACATCCGCTCGCCGCAGCAGCCCCAGGTGAGTCCAGCGCCTGCCGCACCGCTTGTCATCTGTCGTTTTACCTTATTTTACCCGCTACTATTGTTTTTCTTCCCTCAGATTAGTTGCAGACGTTACATTGCACACATACAACTAATAGGGTTTAGTTTGTTTACCTTAATTTTAGCAAGCAATGACGTGGGCATATCTAGATCTATGTGGATGTAATATGTAATATTATCCATTGATATCTGAATAATAGTGTATATGGCAACATGTTTTTGTAGAAATTCTCAGAGAATCACTTCATGGCTATCACGTACAGTCGTATTAAAACTCGAGATTCCATCACTAATGGCGCTGATCTTTCGTAAAACTATGTAACAGTCATTGATATATTTAGACAAAGGTTACAGTTTCCGTATTTCCTAAATAAATTATATTTAATATTATAAAGATAAAACAATAAAATATAATTTATGTTATATATCTTAAGATTTGCCGAAGATATAAATTTTATTTTATGTACAGGAAATCGGTACTTGTGCCCCTTAATTGACTCCATCGCAACTGCAAGCACAACTGACAACGGTCATTCGATGATGTTAATTGAGTGACTCAAAATAGACGACGAGATCGCTTGCCAGCTTTAGCCTGCAATAAATATGAAAAATCTTTATTACAAAAAACGCTTCGCTCAAAGCAATAACGCTTTAAAAAATCGCTTTCATAAAAAATAGTAGGTAAAATCTTATTACATCCTCAGGTTCATTATGAAAATTTCACAAGGTGTTATTGCTGTTTACATTAAAATATCGGCCTAACATTTATTCAATGCGTAGTATTGTTTTCAAAACCTTGTATTTGCGGCCGCGAATTCATGAATTTAAAACGAGGACCGTATTTGTGACGACGCCAAAAGGCACTTATCATCAGTGAGGCCATGCAATGTCAATCCATACTGAATAAAAATGAATGGTAAATAGACTCATAAATGACAAATGTAGTGCCTTATAAGGGATTGTTTGTTACATCAGTTATGCGCAAATGGTTGTAACCATCAATGTGTTTCCATTGGGATTTTCGTGTGAAATTGTTTTTCAAGTTATCATACTTTTTGTATTTCATACATGAAAACTTTATTTAAGTATTAGTCCAGTCAAATTAGGAAAAAATCTCGGAATTTGAGATACCCAGCTGTAAGTCTGTAAATACTTAGATATTGACACCCTAAAAGTGTTCTCAAAACCTACATATTGTAGGGTGTACGCAACTATTAAATTTTCAAGGTCAAATGTCACAAATATCAGTTTTATGTACTTTTGAGCGAAACGGGAAGTTTAATCATAAAAGTGTGTAGGAGAAAATTACTTATCTTCTATTTATCTATAAAAATTGTCTGTACGTTTTATTTCTAAGATTCACCATTTCAGAGATACAGCGATGCAAATAGTTGAAAAAGTTGTATTTTCAAAAGCTTCCAGGCCCACGTGCGATTGTGCTAGACAGTTAAAATTTTCACGAATGATGTATTTTAGTAGCCTCTATAACATCTAATACTAGAAAAAGCTTAAAACCAATGTTTTAGTGGGTTCTCATACAAAAACTATGGTTTTTTTTCTCACACTTGGCCGGTTTTTAACGTGGTTACCCCAGTAAACCTATTCCAGACGACACCTTTTATACATGAAGAACACGTTGTTTATAAGGAAGCCTAGTTAAATAATTGTTTTGTGTTGTTTTCAGTATTCAGAAGATTTAAGATTTCTGCGTTTCATTAAATTAAATTTGGTTAATATGGATCTTCACGTTCATAATCGAGTTAGATGGACAGTTAACATTTTTAAAATGTATTTTTTTTCAGTTATACTTCAAACAGAAATTCTAATAATTGGTTATTTCGTACTTTTTGACCCATAATAAGCAGTTTAAATGTACTGAAACGTATATATGTATAGTACTAAAAACCACATAAAACAATTATTTAACTAGGCTCCCATATAAACAACGTATTCTTCACGTATAAAAGGTGTCGTCTGGAATAGGTTTACTGGGGTAACCACGTTAAAAACCGGCTAAGTGTGAGAAAAAAAAACCATAGTTTTTGTATGAGAACCCACTTAAACATTTGATTTAAGCTTTTTCTAGTATTAGATGTTATAGAGGCTACTGAAATACATCAGTTGTGAAAATTTTAACTGTCTAGCACAATCGCACGGGGGTCTGGAAGCTTTTGAAAATACAACTTTTTCAACTATTTGCATCGCTGTATCTCTGAAATGGTGAATCTTAGGAATAAAACGTAGAGACAATTTTTATAGATAATTAGATGATAAGCAATTTTCTCCTACACACTTTGATGATAAAACTTGCCGTTTCGCTCAAAAGTTCATAAAACTGATATTTGTGACATTTGACATTGAAAATTTAATAGTTGCGTACACCCTACCATATGTAGGTTTTGAGACCACTTTTAGGGTGTCAATATCTAAATATTTACAGACTTACAGCTGGGTATCTCGAATTCCGAGATTCTTACCTAATTTAAGCTTAAATGACTGGACTATATATGATAAGGCTTTGACACATTTTTCATACCTCGTTACTACATGGTATTGAGAATGAAATTCCTAATATTTAGGGAATTAATTAAGGTCCAAAAATATCTATCTGGTTAGAACGAAGCGTGCACAGGTTGGTATCGGACTCATGTTTCGCATTGAACATTTACACATGACATGATTAACATGTATGACATGATTTGTACAATGTGCATTAGTAGATGCACTTGTTTGACTCCTTCCGAAGAACACAACAGACGTGATGCGTTTGATGCGTACGATACCGTCTGATGTACGCTTACCTTCAACCTATTAGGGGGGAGAGCCATCTGCTCCCCCGCTAGTCCGGTGTCGAAGACAAAGCTACTCCAAAGCTCTTACAAACCACTCGTTACTCTTTCATCATGAACATGTAATACGGTCCTCATTCCTCGGTCCAGCGGCCTCAATAGCAAGCATGCCCTCACCCGTCAGCTTGACCATTTCCCTGTGTTAACGCCAGCTAGTACTAATAGCGCGGTTGTGTAGGGGAAGGTGCGAGAAGGGCCCGTCTCGCTGCTCGTGTCGGTGCCCTTGCCCTCCGCCAGCCACGTACTCAACCTCTCGGCGAACGCGCACGCACAGGTTCATACAGAGGTTTAGGCTCGCGGGGAACCAATCGTGACCCACTGTTGCGACTCTGCGCATACACTTGTCAGTGATCAGTTCATGGTTGTAAGTTTGAAAATTGGCTTTATGCACATTGATGCGCTCATTCATGATGCTGGATTGTATTACGAACGGTAGCCGAATGTCCTCCGTTTGTTACTTTGGTTACTCAAGTAAGTCAGCTTTTCTATTATAGACTGCGTGCAGGTGACATAATTTTTTTGTTTCATTTGTCCCCGCATCTTGGAACTTGTGTATGACGCGTTTTAACAACATTTCGGACTTAATGTATATGATATACAGAACAAGCTTGAAATCATGTATCAAATCTATTTTAATTTAGATCGGCTATTAGAATTCAGTCGTCTTTTAAATGTAAATTCCTGTTATAAAAAGATCGTCTTGACTTGTCATGAGCTGCTTTTGAAACCGTTTCTTATTTATGTCACAAAGAGTCGTGTGGTGGGTCACAATTCGTTCTCCCCTACTGTACACGCAACCCTCGCGGATGTGGCGAGCGAAAGAGTATAAAGTCGACGAATCGTATAGGTGGCACATTTTTTCGGCTATTCGAAACATATGATTTTTTTTAAGTTGCCATTACTGGTAGATTTTTAAAGATTTTTCGTACAAAAAGCATGTTATAATTTATCTTCGTTTGAACTTCCGCCACCGTGCGCGTTGTGTAACAGAGAAATATGCGTGTCTAACGCCTTGGTCTAGAAGTCATTATTATTACTAACCCCCATCAGTATATTTTGTACAAATCCAAGACCTGACTCACATAATCTTTAAACACACGGAGTTTTGGATCAGTCATCATGATTCATTCAAATGAAATTTTCGTTTTTTTACAAGAGGTTTCTGTCAGATATAATTGTTGGATTATAAGGAAATGGATTTGGATTGTACAGATTATAACTGATGCGTCACTAACAATAGTCGCTTCTCAAAAGGAAGATATCATACATGACTGCATGATACCAGTAAGTGAGCATTATCTGCGCTTAGCTTTTGCGATTACAGAGAACTTAACGGGGTCTGTACCTGTAATGATTACACACAGTCCAAGTGGCGTTTGGGGACATTTTGTCATTGAGCCTTACAAATTACACATGCTGAGTTAATTTAAATTTGCACTTATTTATCTATGATTACATTTGCAATTTATTCACAAAGGATTTATCAAGAGATTTTGTTCGTATAGGTAAGATGTAGAATTGTCTAACGACTTTGATTTTTGAATATAGTGTGTTTCGCACAAATCGACCATCCGGCTCACTAATTAGCTTATTATTATTATGTTAATTGTAGAATATATTATATTTCATAACTATGCTTTATAGGCTCCCGTTGCCTCCGACATGACTGGACTGTCTCCACACATTTTCCATCAACCGCAAAAACAGGTATGATTTTGAAGTATTATATCACTAACGGCCGAATGCTGAAACGGTCCCAACACTCTTATACATATTTTGAATTTAAGCGTTTAATTTGACAAATGTTTAATCGCCTTTTCAGTATTCGGCCGTAAGATTTATATTTATGTAGCTATATTAATTCTAAATGTGGCCTGAAGTTAGCCTAAAATAAATAGTGTAACAGTCGCAACATGTTAAGTTGGAATAATAAAAAAAGACTCCGGTTTGAACGATAAACATTTGGGAACTTTCCTTTCGAAAGATAAAAAGGTCGTAACGTCATTCATAATATAATAACACAACAACAAGGCCCTTAAGGATTAAAATAATGACGCAGCTACAAGAAACGAATAGGGTAACCATTCGCTAACTTGTTTCTTCCCTATTTTAATGCAAAGCTGTTACGAGTTTGGTGAAACTATTTTTTTTGTAATATTAGTCCTGTATGTATGTCTGTTAATATTATCTAATTTCGTTTACATTTGCAAGTGTAAAGAATATCGGGAAACATCCCTATTAATAACACGCGCAAAAATGTGCTTTCCGGTTCGAAAACGCCTCTAAGACAAATAACTTAAATGTTTGGTTCTTGGAAGCGGCGGTTCTCTAGCGCCCTATCTCTTGTCGGTTCCGTACCTGCGTACCCCCGTCTACCTGCGTGCTCCCTCGAACGCGGGTCGCGTAGGGATGCCCGATATTACCACAAAAATATCGATAGAATGTTACTCCATGTAATTTGATATTGATACTACCGCTACGGTCCGATGACAGGTGACTATCGATGACTTAATAGCAAACGATTTGGGAATCAGCATAATCAGTCATTATCTTCTATATTATGAACTTAAAGCTCGGATATAAGAGCTTAGTTTTGGGTTCAGTAAGCTGGTACATATAAATATCATAATCATTATCACATAGTATAAAATAAAGTCACTTCCCGTTGTTTGTCCCTAAGCATTTAAATCGTTAAAAAAACTACGTAACGAATAGATGCGGTATTTTTGATAGATAAAGTAAAGACAGTGGAAGGTTTTAATAAAATAAAATAAAATATTGAAATAAAATAATAAATAAATAATAATAAATAAATATCTCACAACATCACATACATTGATCTGATCCCGTGGTAAGTAGCTTAAGCACTTGTGTTACAGATATCAGAATCAACAGTGGATACACAAATATACTTAAATATATTTAATAATACACCCAGACACGGAACAAACACCGATGTTCGTCACACAAATATTTGTCCCGAGTGGGAATCGAACCCACGACTCTTGGAACCGTAGGTTATGAACCTGAGTCACTAGCCACTGTTCCATCGAGTCAGTCAACAAATAAATAAATTAATTTATGCAAATATAGATTTACAAGAAATACTTTGGCTTTCTTGGATGTCTAAGCGAGCAGTTAATCTTGTCCGTGGATTTGTATCATTTAGTAGGAAGATAATGATGATTTTTATAATTTAGTAGGAACCATGCATTGTTAGTAAAGTGCTTTATTATGACGGCACCCGTGCGAATAAAGTATCGATTTTTTTGACACAGTATCGATATCGACAGTCGACTCGAGTATCGATATTGGTACCCGTATCGATGATAGGTCGCGGCGCGTCGCACGCACATGTGCGCTCAGTACCGCACACGCGGCCGCACGCCGCACATCTGCCCCGGGCACCCGTTTTGGCGCGACAACCGCTGTCATGTCCACGACACCGCGATGCCGGCCGTTTACCTATGCGCGCGCGCAACCGCAATAAATACAGTCTTGTGCACAAACTATCATTACTGTGACTTTTCTTACGGAAAATGGTGAGTTCCACACGAAGAATATAACATTACCAAGTGATAATAATACCACGGAAGTGACAAATGTAAGCTCCCATATAGACTACTACTTTAAAGTCGCATAGCTGCGATAGTGTATCGTTGTAATATGCAATGCAAATACTGAAAGCAATAGTTCGTTTGTTGTGTTATGATGATAAGTCGAACTGATAAGTTAGGTTTTGCTAGTGATTATTCCGGCTTCGAGCCGTGCCGGCACTCCTAACGAGCGTACACAAAATGTACTATTAGGTAGGTATGTGGGATTTAACATTTTTACAACAGCCTTGGGACGTAATTTATTTTATGTAAACCTATTCTCTTATCTCTGAGTATATGTGTCGATTTGGAATTTTCATGATCAGAAATGAAGTACTTATTTAAAAGCAGGAAAACTATTACGTACCTATATACTGCTGCATTATTATGTCTGAATCAATAAAATGTTAGTAATATTGTAGAGATTAAAAATCTAGACAATAAATCGCGTACAAGACGAAAGGCAAATTTAACATGTGCTTTGGATACGTGTTATAAATTTAAAATAATAATAATACCATGTGCCATTCCAGTCTAAATAACATGGAATATTGCCTGTTACAGTTACGCCTCATTTGTTTATGGTTATTACACAGCAATTATGGTTTTCCTCAATACAAAATTGTTAACTCTATTAACATCAAGACGTAAGTATAAACGTTCATCAATTAAAAATCAATTGTGTTCAGTTCGTGACCGACTTATTATGATTTAGTTCTATAAAACGTAAAATGGCTTTTATATTTACAAAATTTACCAGTTACCAACGTAAGTTAGGTACAGCATACGATAAGGTTTAACATAATATTATGGATATGTACCTACATACATTCATTACAAATTTAATGCCAAGAACGTGATATCTAGACAAAATACTGTGGCAGTGGTTGAAGCTATAAAGGCGACTTACTACTTGTACACACTTGAAGTCATTAAGTGCAATTTGTTAGAACTCTGGGCACACAATGGGGAGTAAAGTAGTACCTGCGTGTAGTTGACCTCATAAGAAGGTGTATACTACCATGAAATATACCATTTTGTATGTAACATATTTGAATTTAGGCACTGATACCTAACTTTGTGACCTTATATGAGCCAATAATTTCAATTTCAATTTATTGCAACATAGACGTCAAAAACTAAGCAGAATATGAGGAAAATAGAAGGATGTAGATATGTTATGGAATGATTACAAGCTAATTGCAATACTTAATGTAATTACTCTATTGATATTTTGGAAAGATCATGACAATCAGAGTATTTAATTAAAAATGCAATATCACTAACAACAACAAACTTAATCCAATCCAAACAAGCGCGATTCAATTGCCCGGTAATTATGACGTAATAAACACGTCGTAGACCTTTAAAAAATGATGTGCAATTTGTGACAGACATGCGAACTTTGCTAGTGGTGTTTATTATTGCATTAGTGCACTTGCGATCAACGCTAGTTGCTTAGCTCATATAGCTCATTAGTATGGTGACGTTTAAAGTATTAACTGTTCACTTAGGTCAGGGTACTAAGCAGATTCACTACTACTACCACTATTAATTTTTGCTAATGACTCGCTAAAATAGAGCTCATTATTTTAAAGTGAGAAACTGAGTGAGTGATATAAGTTCTCTATGCGCTTGCAAATAGTGCACAGGTATTACTAGCTCGTTTTCATACTCGCTAGTTGCAGTTGAATGCGGGCTCATTATTATATCTTCTAAGGTTCGCTTAGGGCGCTTCCTCTATAATGATAATAACTGTTAGGCGTAAGATTCGTATTGCAAATTATCCAATACAACACCCAACAACCGCCTTTCTATTCATCATGCCATTATATTGGAGTAGGTAATTCGAATAGCAAATGCTTCTAAGGAACAGTTTGAGACAATTTAATCAGTTATATTGAACGTAAATGATACAATCTCCAGTTCAAGTATAGCTCGTTATAAAATTAAAAATGCCGGAAACAATCATGGACTTTATTATTTATGTTAGGCTTTTCAAAGCAGCAGGTATATCATTGCCATTATTTATTTATTTTATAATTCCAGCTAGGTCTTTTATATCGGTTTTATGGTATTTTTAATGCACGAAGGGAACGAAAATACAGATGACATGACATTACTTATTTATTATATAAAAAAGTTTACTAATTAAATAACTTGGTTTATGAAATGCTTGCTTATAGACGTTTGTTTGATGGACCATTTGTTTTGACCTCAGGCGGCCATGGAGCCCAGCATGCCTAGCCATGTTCCCCACAACGTGCCCGTCCGGTCTGCCTGGGGCGGCCTGAACGTTACCTACGAGATGCAGCAGGATACCAACAAGCCAGGGTACGTACCACTTGACTACGACTCGTCGTCTAAGGGACGCCCAATGCTGGGCGAAGACCGTATCTCCAGAACAGATCATAAGCTGTGTTAAACACCCAGTTATAAAAAAATTTGCCTTCAATTACCATCCCAATTTTCTAATTGCAAGCTGAATGTAATTCATATGTATTATGAAATAATAAAATTGCCATGTTGAAAAACAGGCATTGGAACTAAGCAATTAAATTGGTCAAATTTGAAATAATTACATAAATTGAGCATTCAGCTAAGTCCTAAATTTTCCCGTATGGCGTAACTATAATGTCTTTAATAATAATTGCGCCATATGTGCGTTCAGTTCACCCTTTGAGTGCTTTATTTGTCAATGGTGGTATTAAAAATAACACGTGTTGGTCAATGGCACGCCAACCGCAGAAAATAAGCGTGGTATACACTAAGTAGGACGCACATGCTTTATACAGACGCTCGTTTTAGTGTAGAACACACATCTGTCAGTTGATCGTCAAATTAGAGACTTCAAAATGTGTCTGTAAATTGTTGCTTGTTAGTGCTTCGAAGACGTCTACTGTTATTATATCTGACTTGCGGGGTCTTATTTATGTTTATGGAAACAGTTGCAATTGCAGTTCAATTGAAAAAGGTGTGTCTGTATGTCTGTCTGTAATATCTATACTTAAGAGCCTAAGCGAATTAAAACATTTCTTTTTGTTAATATTTTAATGCAACTTGCATTTCGTTTTACTACTTTACTGATCTGCTATTAAGTTCTTAGTGTAACTGCTGCGTGTGTGGTTAAGACCTTTTCAAGTTAATTCCATTATTTGGAGCATAAGGTGGATCGAAGAAAATGAACGAGCAATTAGGGCAACAGTGTGTCTTGCTTCCGATGTTATGACCACAATGAAAATGTTATCAAAATGCAATTTCGATCTAAGTTGCAATGCGATGCTAGTTTTTATCTATTATTTGTTTGCATTTACCTAATCTGGCTTATTGCTGTGTTTTGCTAAGTATTTTTCTGCTGTGCAATTTTAATTAAAATAATAATATAATGTAATAAAATATTATATGTTTTTATGTAAATAAAACCAGGGCGATCAGCCTTTAGCTAAACAATCACGCTGACCAAGTAATGGTCGATTGCACCCATTTTTAGACTTCACTGCTGTGCACTTGTTCATTCCGGTGTTTGTCTTAGTATAAGAGCGCCCAATAACACATTGCTAAGTGGTTTGAGTTGGCTGCCTCTCATGGACAGCACGTCTTTAACAATAATACAAGTACGTATTCATCGGTAGTGGCGATGCATCAAAAGATATAATTTAGTTGTACTGCTCATTTTGCACTGGCGAAGGAAAGCTCTAGCAATCTGCAATGCTCTGTTGGTTTTTTAAGCGAAAGCGAAAGAAAGAGCGAGAGGTACCGGGTTCGAGACCTGGGCCTGGCCTAATTTGTGGCAATTTTCTGTTAATAAGTTACTTAGCTCGATGCCAGGAAGTTGACGGATGCACGTTCGTATCTCGGAAATCACGTTAAGCCTATGGTCCTGCGCCAGATCAGTTATGTCGAATAGTCATCTCATCGAACTATGAGAGTGTGAGAACAGAGAGAGAACTTGTGACTGTCTCTTCTCATGTGCACTATAATATTTTATGCACGGTTGGCTGGTTTAGATTGACTGCCACGGCCAAACTCGGTGCGAATTTTTAGAATTTTTTTTAAAATCTTCACTGATTGATAAGCGTTTAAGATCTACAGATTGAATGGTCTTGAAATATTTACTCTTTGTCTTGTACAACCACGATCGTATCTGCCATGCTATGCTGCGAGATGCTACATAAATCATCTATTATAGATGTAGAGGCCTGCATATATTATTGTACTATTGCGTAATGATTAAGCTTAAGTTGATGTACCATGGCATGGTTAAGTTTAAGCTTATACCTACGTTACTTACCCGACGTTTCGCCCTCAGAGTGAGCGGCGTGGTCGCCGGCCCCAGCAAGGACATGGGCCTGGCGGGCATCCCCATGCCGCCGACAACTATTCGTACGAAGAAGCGCGCAGCGATGGCAGCCTCAGTCGTCAACATGGCGAACAACCCGCCCCCGCAGCCCATGATGCGTGAGTCACCACATTATTACAACCACGGTAATCCCCGCCTCGGCATCAGAGGTTTTACTAACACTTGGAATGGAACCTATTTTACGGATGACGCTCGCGTGTGATGTTTAGAAAAACTGACGGGTGGTGATTTTGACAGCGTTCGTTACCCACTACTGGCGTTGTTTTGTGAATAATGATGTGAATAATGATGTAACTAATAATGTTACTTTAAAACATCGTTTATTCGCGTGTTTCATCCATGAAATTCGTTGTATTCCAAATTAACTGCGTTATCAAATGCATGTTACTACTATTGGTGAGGACCCTCTGTTGCTTAATTTATAAAGCTCGTCAAAAATTAAATTTCGATATGGAAAATGGAATATTCGAAGCTCTAAATTCTATATGATATTAACAAAAATATACATTTGTTAAAATACGTAGTATTGTATTTGTAGTGTACCCATTATACCAAAGCCGTTATAAGTTGACCAATTTGACACTTTTTATTTTATATTTTTCATTTATCCTTGTTAAAAGGAACATATTCAGCGAATCATAAAGAACAACTTTTAAAAATAAGACGTTATTTCAAAATGTCAAATGAACCTAAATATCTAATTATTTGTCTTTTATTACTTAAAATAATTGAATTTTAAAAAGAAACCGCAAAATTTCCACTCTGTATTACGCTTTTACAAGGCTACGCCGTTTGACACGTTTTCATAGTGACGTAATGGCTAATAATCACCAGGTATTTTTTAAAAAATAGGATGAAGGAATTAATAAGTATCGTATTTTAAAAATAAATATATTTTTAGATAAGAAACTTTAATTCAATCTTCTGGATGTGAATAAATGTTTTAAATAAAAAAATGTTATAATTAGACCTTGCTTGGTTATAAAGTGGAAATAACTGTTACTTATATGCTTCGGCAATTTTACCGTTGTCCCTCACTAGTGCAGTCAGTCTGACATGTGTCAAATCAGTCAACTTAGAGCGGCTTTGGTATAGTATGCTTATATAGGGACCGTGTGCGACAGAGCCAGTGACATTGTGAACATTACTGTCATTGCTGTCAAGCAAGAAGTTACTATCTTTTAATTTAAATTCACGCCCTCCATCTGCTTTACACCCTGATTAAAAGCTATTGTAACATCATAAGAGGCCAGTTAATATACAGACGTCATCCAAAACGAACATGCGTCTTAAATACTCCCGCGCCCCACCTTTAAATGGTCACATTGTAACAGTAACATTATTTCCTACAGACTATGTAAAAAAAGTTAACTTTTTCAGAGACGGCCCCGCAGAGTTTGGCCACCGTACGGCGCCCGCCGCAGCCCACGCCGCCGCCCATCTACCAGGAGACCATCAAGGACTCCCCTCCTAGCTCGCCCAGTGAGTACAAATGTAATGTATTTTATATCTTCGGAAAGCACAAAACCTAGCACTACTACCTTTCGTCCATTGGAAAATATCTCCCATCTGACAAATAGATAGTAGATGTGCACACGTCCCGATGATATGGAGTAATAATGTTGTCGAAGGGATATCGGTCATGAGCCAATATACTGGGAAAGGCGCAGGGGAAAATCGCCAACCCCACTATCAGTGTTTCATAATAAATAACATTAATTTGCAATTTTACAGGTTCTGAGCGCCCTTTGAAACCCAAGATGGAAAACCAGTAAGTATTATCTCCTTTTTTATGTAACTACACAATTTGTTATTCTAACTCAGTGTCCAAGCAGTCACTATAGATATTATTCATTATTCGGATATGTGTCTATGTGAACGCATTAGCTTTCCAAAGGACTTAAAGGTGAATGTAAACCTTACCGTAAAATAGGAGACTATTTTATGTCCGCCAATGCATTTCAAATTTGCCAGATTCGGGTAATAATATAGGAAGAGTTTGAGACTAAAAACTCATGATTCGTGTAAGAAATTTCTCGTGTGCCAAACTGACAGAATCACCTGTACACGCTTAGCCATGCTTGATTCCTATGCTTCAAGAACATCGTATTGCGCTGGCGCTTTTTTTGCCATCTTGTATTTGTGGCTCAAGGTAGCATTAAAATTAGCTGCATTCCCATAGTAATAAACACACGTAGCAGACGTGCTCGCTAATCTCCCCACCGAAAGCAATATTTTCCCCTTTACTGGCGCAGCTTGGCGGTACATAGTGGAACCCATTTTTCCGTGTTTACATGTTCAAAGTGTCTAAACACACTATGCCGAAAATACGCGACCGAAGATTCGCCTGATTTTACGTTCCTTCGTGTTTGGCTGATATGACACATCATAAACGCCGTACTTACACGGCTGAAATTCAGTTGCACAACTTTGTGTGTATTTTCGGTAATGTGTGCTATATGCAAATTCGGCGGCGAAGCGTACGGCTGTATCTCTTCTTGGCCGTATCCATCATGACTGATGATCGTGGTTGATGGTCTTCATATGAGTGCGGATGCATTTCTACCATTGCGGTCAATTGCACACTTGGACCTCACTATCTCGTGGAATTTGAGAGAAAGGTTTATGTTTTGGAGTTGGTCGGTCCATCAAGCAGGTGATCGGCCACGTGAACGTACGTTATTACGCGACGTAATTTCGGCATGGTGTCATCATCATCATTATCGCACACTTTCGTCCATTGCTGGACATAGGCCTCCCCAAATGCTCGCCACTTATTTCTGTCTTCGGCTACTCGCATCCAGCTCCTACCAGTCGTCGCGCGCAGATCGTCACTCCACCTGGTCTGAGGGCGTCCTACACTACGGCATGGTGTGTCATCAGTAAAATACATTGCAGGCGTAGTCACGCCGTACTTCAGTCGCGTATTTCGGCATAGTTTTTTTTAAACGCTTTGAACGTGCAAACGCGGAAAGGCTTCTTCCACTATGTACCGCTAAACTAGGCCAGTGTGGGGGAAAATATTGGTATACCCAAAGACTCGGATCAAAGGTAGCAGTCCCCGTTATAGGATGGGCGTGAACTGCTCCGCGCCGCACATGCTGGGCAACGAGCTGAACCCTGAGAGCGGGGCCGCGGCGCGCCTCCAGGAGCAGCTGAGCGCCGAGTTGGCGGCGCACGCGGCCGGCGGCGGCGGCGTCGACGCGCTCGTGCCGCCGCCGCTCATCAACAAGGCGGGGCCGGTGAGTACACACTTGGTTTTCTTTTCCTAACTGACTTACGATGATGGCTTGGAGTCTTTGAGTATAAAGCCACTGGAGATGCCATAACGTCAACGCTTCTAAAATTAAAGTAAAAAACGGATTATACAACTAACTGCAGGGAGTGAATAATTCATTCAAATGTCGAGTCGCTTTTTTGACTTTGTGACATCACTAGCCCCCGTACCACTGTATTCTTGTTTATTTTTTTCTGTCGTTTACGTATCGTAACGACTTTTTATTTCAATTGCAATTCTTCTTAAATACACGTTTAAAAGTTAATAAAAACACTTACATATGATACGAAACGCGCTCTTGTTGCGAATTTGAGCTCTCGATCGCCTTTTCAATACTCAATACTCAATACTTTATTGCTTCTTCTTTACATGAGAATACTGCACAACTAACCATTTTTCAAGAGAAACGTCACGCGACAGGGATCACTGCAAAATGGCGGTGGTGCAGCGACAAGTAGTTCTATTAAACGTGTTTGAACAGTTGACCAATATACTTTGCCGGAGGGGGTCGCCCGTGTAACGCATCTCCAGTGGCTTTATACTCAAAGCTTGGAGTAGCCTTGTTATCATCACCGGACTTGCGGGGAAGCGGACGGCTCTTACCCCTAAATACACACTTGTACACTACAGTATAAAGCAAAGTCGTCTGTCCCTATATATGCTTCAATCTTTAAAACTACACAACGTATTTTGATGCGGTTTGTTTGAATAGATAGAGGGAGGAAAGGTTGTAAGAGGAAAATTTTTATATTGCATAATATAACCCGAAGCAAAGCGAGGGCACTAGTATAGTATAGGGCAGGGGACAGCAAGTTTTAGGTGAGGTCCGGTTATTGTGAGAAAATCTAAGCACAAATAGTAGTAGATAAAGTACTAAGCCAGATCCTTATTATTGCAATTAATTGATTTGTTACAATACATTACAATAATTCGCGGTTTGAGATTCGTCCCTTTGCGATCCGGATTCCGAATGCTTGTTGCCGACTGCTGTTATAGGGTTTTCTTAAAATTTAGGCATGGTTATCCGCCCGCCCGTTAGTCTGGCGATGACAAGGCTACTCCAAGCCATCATTGTAGTTAGGAAAAGAAAAAGGGCAGCAGGCAGCGATTATAGAAGCCACAACGCCACGGTAGCGGGACGGAATAGGATAACAGTGATGCTGCTGCCTCCGATCTGCCCTTCATCACACTTTCGGATTTCTAACGTCTTTAGAGAGGATCCAAAGATTAGGATCACGGTCTTAGTTCCCTTCTTCTGACAACGAGTATCTGTAACGTCTGATCACGGTGTGGGTGGTCTCAGTTTAGAAAAAAAATTATATGATTCCAGCACCTAGAGCCGAAGTCTTAATTAATTATGTTTCCTTTCTTTTCTTCCACAGCTTTAAAACTAGGCACAATTGCTTTTAGTATTCACCTGTAACATGTAATTAATCCTCCATGTGTTTTGTGTCCAGGGCGTGGGCATGCCGGGCCGCTCGTCCTCCGGCGCGCAGAGCCTCGACCAGCTGCTGGAGCGGCAGTGGGAGCAGGGCTCGCAGTTCCTCATGGAGCAAGCGCAGCACTTCGATAGTGAGTATACAACTTGCTGTTGTTGTAATAGCGGTCATCCAATGAGTACCATAAATACATATTGCAACAATTATGATGCAGTCCATGGCCGAGTTATTAAGGTCGTCGTTTGACATGCGGGAGGTCGCCAGTTTAAACCACGCCACGTTCCACTGCGTTTTTCTAATTTGAAATTCATACTTACGATTATTCGACTCTTGACGGTGAAGGAAAACATCGTGAGGAAACCTGCACACATACAAAGAAAAATTCTTAGGTTGTGTTAGTCAACCAACCCGCACTTGGCCAGCGTGGTTGACTAAGGCCTATCGCTCTAGTTTAGAGTAGACCGTGCCCCAGCTGTGGGGACGTATATGGGCGGATGATAAATGATTTGCCATTATAATACATTCTTGCTGATGTGTAATCACTAAGAAGCCACATAATATTGCAGCAGACATATCGAGAACACTCTGCAAGCTATTTTTTTTTTTTTTTTTTTTTTTAATAATAATTTCTTTATTGACATCATAATTACATATTCCTATGAAACTCTGACACTCGAACTAGGCTAAAGTGCCTGTATCTCAAGAGTCAGTGGCTTCTCCCATTTTTTTGCAACAATTGTTCAATAAAACGAAATATAACATACTTTTATATTTAACAAATAACTATGTATATAATTTGATATAAAAGTGCTTAAGTGTAATATTATAACTAAATAATCTAGTACTAGGTATTTATAAAATATATGTATAGTATTACAAATATATGTGTATACATACATATATATTTAGTATATAGATAAATAGATACATATATGTATATATGGATATTATAATTATGTGTATATATTCATTATATATATATTTATACTAAACATATATAATAAAAATTTACGTTAAATGTACTATTTGTATTTTAATTTGCCCGTTTACTTAAAAAGATCCTCTGTTTGTTCGTAGTTTAATGACAAAAGCCAAGTCTTGACTACTAATTTGCATTCATAAAGGGAAAGAGGATAGAATTTTATCATTTTATTTATTTTATTGTAGAGATAAATTAAGAGATATGCACGTTGTCTCCTAGCAAAGGTGGTACGGAATCTAACTGGCGCAATAACATTCGGTATAAGACGTTTATTACGGCATATCTCCGGGTCATAAGGGGTTTGTAGATGTTGTTGGGTTATTATGTTATAAATAAATAATTGTCTAATAGTAAGTAGTTCACACTGTTTATATAAGAGTTCTGTTGAAAATCTATAGGGTTTAAATGTCATTACTTTTAGCAAAGACCTTTGGGCCCTCTCCAGCTGCAAGAGATGAGTCTTACAAGCTCCACCCCATACGGTCACACAGTATCCGATAACTGATTGCGTCAGAGCAAAGTATACAGTACGGAGCAGTTCAAAGTCAGCAGCATAACGTAATTTTTTAAAAGTCCATATTAATTTTCGTGTGCGTGCGGTAACAAGCTCAATATGAGGAAGCCAACTCAATTTACTGTCCAGTATGACACCAAGGTATTTAACAGTCTCGGATTTATTGAGCATGAGATATATTTTCTTAATGTCGTGAACATCATGTTCGTACACAGAACTAGAATTGCTTTTGTTAATTTCACTCTTGGTCCTCAAAGTGTGCTAGTTGAAATACGAGCACCTAATTTTGACGTACATGTTTAATACATTAATTATTCCGTCTAAAGCACACGTTCACTCTTATTCACATATAAGCCCTGCTTCAAATTATATGAGTGAGGGGTGAACGTCGGCTCCTACTAGCGTCGAGATTCTAATTCAACTCTTTTGTTCTAGTTGCGTCGTTGCTATCATGCTTGCACCAACTCCGCACGGAGAATGTGCGCTTGGAAGATCACGTGGGCAGTTTGCTCCAAAGGCGGGACCATTTGCTGGCCGTAAACGCCAGGCTTGCTATCCCACTCACCACGGGCCAATACCCCGACGCGCTTCAGATGTACCCAGGTTTATAAAACTTTCTTACATTATTATTGTTTTGTCTATGTATTACTGGTTTACTGACGAACCTTGCGTGCCTATTTTATAACATGTGTTACGCGGTTTTGTTTGGTAAACGATTGTAAGACCTCGTTTCCGTTAGGCCATGAGTACGTGGTTGATTAAACATTATGTCAAATTGTTAGATTGTAGAGGAGTGTAAATTACCGCATACAAAAAAGACAGTAAATAAATGAAGTATTTTGATCATTCGGTAAATTATACCTATGAATGTAATCTACACTACACAATGGTAAATTGTAAGTGTGGCAATGGAAGCGAATAGCTGAGTACTCATTATTTGCCACCGGAGACGAGGTTTTTGTTTATGTATTTCTCTTATAACCCTGTCAAGTGACTAATGCTCGTTTTCAAAACCTCTAGCTGTTTTAGGGCAGATTTTTCAATAGCCAGTTGATAACAGTTTCAATAGTGTTTTATGACCAAATATGGAATATACATTGGTGATACTCAGATTATAAATAAAACTTATCTGACAATTGAGAAATCGGTTCTTAGTGTTTATATACAGTGATAGTGAACTTTACTGCTCATCCTGCGACTCCCCGAGTGTATAGTTGCTCGGTGAACCTTAGATTTACCTGTAACAGATATCATGTATTACTAGTATGTCGACATAGATTAGCTGTATTATCCATCTATGTAGGATTTTTATTTTTATAATATAGACCTACCTACCTACATATTACATAACAAACACAAGAATTCTTAACCCTTGACCTAATAGGAGCAAGTATATTTGAACTTTAGGATATGGTCCAAAGCAATTTTACAATAGTCTATTTTCGCTATAAGAGGGAGCGGAATAAATCAAAATGTAGTCCGTGTAGGATAATAGGTGTGCTTTTTATAATACTAACCCGCTAGCTGTGTTACTAACCCCAAAATCAGATGGATTAACTGCGCACCGTTTTGCGAAGTTACTGATCTGACCAGTGAAGCATGACTGCAGCTGACTGCAAAAATATGAGTGATATTCCGTGGGAGAAGAACGTATGCAATTCTTGCTATACTTACTGCATGCTTATGCCAAAATGAACCAACCGCGATGTCGCCATGACCTAAGTAGCACCCTTATCAACAGTAAAGTGTGTGTATTTCATATAACGACATTAAGAGGTAGAAAAGAGTACCAGTTCGATTCGATAGTCAGTCTTTCTCAGATTTTTCTTTGATATGAAAATGGTAATTTTAAGACCAGTTTTTTCCTCAAAACAGTTGTTTATCTTCCCTTTCTATCGAAATTGACAATCTTAACGCTATATATGTTTATTTAATCCATATTTTATTACGGATATTATTAAGCTGTTGTCTCTGTGTATATTTAATAAAACAATTAAATCTTATATTAGGTATATGAACAACAAAATATATGCCACAGTTTCAAAATTGTAGTATAAGTACTGTATAATAAGTAAAATGGAAAATTACCTCCTTTAGTTTAACCGTCTTATATGTATGTACAATATTTGTAGCCCTAATTACACAGATCCTCCCATTTACAGATTTTTGTGTCTGTGTAGTCCTTTACGCATTCCTTTGACACCACCATATATTCCAAAACAGCAGAAAGACTTAGACAGCATAAGCAGAGCCCTATAATTTAACACCTGCAAATTACTTACCATCGCAAAATGCTACAAAACATAGTTGGCATCACTGACACATTAGAGTATAATTTAGGCGCAAATTGAAGACGTTTCTACAGATTTGCCTAGTGATATTTGATTATGTGCCTGAATGTGTTTGTCTGTACACCTACCTGTGATGTTACTTACTTGTTAACAAGAACTTTTTAACTGAGTCACCTTATTCAGCAACAGTTAACGCCTTGCCTGCCATCCTGCATACTACGGGTATGCAGTATCCAGAGGCCCTACACATGTACCCAGGTGTTTATCAATTACAGACATTTTTATGTCGTCTAAATGTGTCAGTGTTCCCCTAAAATCCTGTGATGTCATCCATGCTTGATAAGAGTCCCTTTTAGTTTAGTCAGCTTGTATAGAGCCCCGACGGGCGTAAATCGCTTTCCTGCATCCTTGTGAGTAACGACAGTGCCGATGAACCATTTTATTTATGTATTGCGGACTATCCTAATACCTCATATCTCAAATTTTATTGGTGTTACCTCATACTTTGATACTTATTAAACCTTCTTACTTCGTATTCTCGTACTTCATTCGGTGGATTCCGCCTGCTTACCCATTCAGCTTATCGAGTCTTGTTGTATTGGGTATATTAATTTTATCGCAACATTTATTTATTGTCTCTACTAATATTGTGTATAATCCTTTTAACTTGTATTCTATTATGGGATATACTTACGTCTGTTATCTATGTCTTGTAATCATGAATGTGAATGACAAATTTACTTCTCTGTTTTCTAAAACTCTGGTTTTTATATCAATTTTATTAGCTCACGTTTTTATACATAAATTCTATATTATTTTTTGAGACCGCCCGAATAGCTATGGAATTGGCCACAATTACACAACACGGAATCATCCCGAAAATAAGTTGGTTTTTATGTCATCCAAATGTCTGCGTACACCTTAGAAATCATAGACATACTCGTACATGTTATGTATCTGTCGGATACAGAGACC
Organism: Maruca vitrata; assembly: GCA_039566165.1. Lineage (NCBI taxonomy): Eukaryota > Metazoa > Arthropoda > Insecta > Lepidoptera > Crambidae > Maruca > Maruca vitrata. Next base: position 15,271,209 of record CM076911.1, on the reverse strand, counting down.
GAAATTTCTGTTCCGCTTACATTAGCCATTAGATGGCTATGTATTTTTACGCATTTAATGAACCCAGCGTACTCCGATGAACATTCCTCATTGTAGCCCGTTTACTGTAAGTGTTGGTTTGTTACATGTGACTACAACAATCATGAACAGCATGCTATTGCGATGACTACATTTCGATTGACCATAAAACGTTTGAGCCATTGAATGCAACCTATTAATTGCATGCGCGTGTTATATGTGTAAAAATAATGTTTGGTAATTTTAAAATCACTTGCAGTGTGTTTTATTATCATTTAAAATTTTCATGATGATAGAAACCATCTTGTAATGAAAATAATATTCTCATAACCTTGTATTTGTGTAAGTAATTGTTTCATTGTTATACCGAAGTTCAAAGTTCTCAGCATCCAAATTTATTGGATGGATGGATATTATGATTTCTTTTTTTATTTTATTTATGCAATCTTAATTTGCAAAGAGTTAAAGAGCTGTCGCACAAAGTGTGCCAAATCCGGTTAAACTTGAAGTCTACTCGCGAAGTGCATGATTTCGTGAAACGTATATTGGGTGCACGTGGTTGATGGAACAAGTCTTGAAGCAGTGAGCAAGTACAAATAAAGTAAATTATATACCTAGTATAATTGACTACTAGGACTAAGCTAGAATGGCTATTTGCACTTATGAGTGAGTGTTATTCTATGAGTTTAAAATCGTTGTATATTTCTTAATATTCCTGTCCGATGCCTCGATTCTACTAAAAAATATTTATATTTTTAGTTTTTCTAAGTCTACCTTCAAAACAAACAAACAAAACGTAGTATGATACGTAGGCCTTTACCTTAAGATTTCAAGAATTTAGTATAAAAAAGGTTCATGCTCGCTGCTTCCAAAGCCAGCTTAGTGTAAATGGATTAGTTAGTGGATGCATTGGCTGAGTGACGTCCGATTGCGTCGGCGCGGGGCTAACGAGTGCGCTGTTGCAGTGGCGTCGGGTCCCCCGGAGCAGTCGCGGTGCCCGCGCGAGAATGGCGCCCCCGTGCGCCCGCCGCCCGGCCAGGGCCGCGCGCCGGAGACCATCACCTCTGAGCGCTCTCATCAGGTAAGATCCCAACAGACCTTTTGTCGCAGTGAGTCTTTTGAGTTGAGTCTGATTTTCAACTCATATTGACAAGTAGGCAGTCAGTTTTTTTTAAACTGACTTACGATGATGGCTTGGAGTAGCCTTGTCATCATCACCGGACTTGCGGGGGTGCGGGTGGCTCTCACCCCTAAAGTATGCCGTCATTTTCTGCTAAGCATTGTAAACGCGTAGCGTTTAAAATATGTGTACCTACGTAGTTAAATATTGGCCGTGTTAATAGAACATCTCTGACAAGATATCCACTGCTGAACATAGGGATACCTCATGATTCCCATAGCGATTGGTTCTATCCAGATCGTGTTCAGTGTGACAGTATAGATTCATAAAACTGAACGCTAAGATAGAACTAAGATGAAGTGGTACGATGGAACATAGGACTTGAATTTTTAAATTTGGTTGTAGTTTCTTCTGATTGTCTGGCCAGCATGCCAGCCGCATAACATATAACTTACACATAACATTCCCCCAGCTTATGATGCGGGAAGTGCAACAGAAGCCCAGCTGAAAGGAGTCGGGCGGGTGCGGGGGCGGCGGCGCGGCGCCCGCGCCCTGCCCCCCGGCCGCGGAGCCCGACCCGCTGCGCACCGTGCAGACGTTCATCATGCTCGAGCAACGGCGCCGGCCCGACTTCTCCATCGACTCCATCCTCAACTACGACCACTAGACCACACCCACACACCCGCTCACACACGTGCTCACAATACAATTGGACAGCTTTAGTTTTAAACGGACCTCAAGTGGAACCCTTTCGTGCGAACGCGGTTCATCGTGCGGCGACATGCAGTCTCACAGGCGTAACGCTTTCGCGGAGATTAGAAGTAAGTGGATGTTAGATTAAACGTGCTATTAGAATTTATAGCCTTTCAACTCGCGATTCCAGCTTTTAACAATGCATACCTTTGATAACTCGCTGTAATTTCAGTTCACCCTTGAAATTAGAGACAGATTTACTGCGAACTGAAAAGATACGCTGCTTCAGTTGTTTGTAGCACTTAATTAGATCTTTTTGTTTTCAAAATAGATTAAATTGCATTGTTTTATTCTAATAACACCTATATTTTTTTCACTTTATAACCAAATTTTGCAAAAAGCATCCTGTGAGACGTCATGTCCCTTATAGTTTATAAGTGTATCATATACCCAAATTGATGTTTAATATTTATTGTAAACGCACACGGGCCATACCCTACTAATGCCACCGACCCTACAAATACCTGGATTTACTACAAGGCCCGATTCACCTGTGGCTGCTATTTTGTGTATTCTCGATTTTTCGAATGTGAATTTAAAGCTATCATCCTTAAATTGATTAGATCTTTCAAAGTAGTTCATTCGGTCATATGTATGCCCCGTGTGCACGTATTATAAACACACACCATAGCCTAACTTATCTAAGTTTGCTCGCGACACTACAAATTCAATGGACGCTACAGTGTACAGTACAAGTCATAATATTATTCAGTTTATCCGCTTGTTGTCGGGACACAATTTTATTAAAATTTACGGCACTGGTAGTAAATCTCGGCTCATAAATTATTTTTTGTTGACATGTGCATCGATATTACAATTAATAAAAATAATGCAGGCACATAGTCTATTTGGAAGGTTGTCTGGCGTAAAACGATTATTTGTGTCCCTGACATTTTTATTTCAATATATAGTCGTCAAGTTAAGGTCGACGATTATACTTAGCGCAATTTTAGGAATATGTGACATATTATTGCCCAATCTATATGGAGTTTGTAATATGCGTGCCAAATATTTCGAAATAAACCGTAGATTAAGGATTTGGTCTGCTTTCACACAGTAGCGTCTGTATGTTAATAGTTTCAGATGTACTAATGCATTAATGTCCTAGATTTTAATGGTAATTAAATATTATAATTGAAATATTGCACTCACAGTAAATATACCAAGCCGTCGTTGACTTAGCGACCTAATGTATTGCTCGAGTCGGATTGAACTGTATGTATTTGTGACAAATAACACTGGCTACATTATTTTCGCAGTAGTTAGCAAAAGGCATTGTAGTTGATCCCAATAGTGTGAATATAAAAACTACCGCAACCAGCCAACACCACCCGTGGCCAACTTGTACTTGACCAAATATTGGTTAACTGTATGATTGTCATCAAAGTAGGCCGTCGCTCCTGCATTTGTGTTAATATAATTAAGTACATACGTGTTTATATTAATTAAAATTCAGTTCCTTGTTAGTATATTGTATATAGGTGATAAATAAATGATACTATTGTAATTAATGTCGAATGTAGACTAAGTGGGGCGCTCACGAGCGATACATACATACATGCAAGGAGGTTCTTGACACGAAACTATGACTGCATCTCTTATGCAGTTGACTGAGAACTAGCTCCTTAGTCGCTGCATCGAGAAATATAGGATTTGTGTGTATATTTATCAATTTAACTTAGACTGCATTCAATGTTCAAGGCTATATTTAGTTGTCGACAATGCATGCTACATAATCGTGTCAAAAATCTCCCTATATACAAAATCATAGGTTAAATCATAGATAAGCATTAGAGGGAGATATGGCATGTATGCTAGTTTTCTTTTTCCGACTTGTAGTATACATTTAATTAATTATGACTAACCAAATAACTTAATATGATGACATAAAATATTTCAATTAGAATCACTTATGGCTACATAATATGTATAACTTCTTTGGTATAAATGCCGTATCTTCGTCTGTAGATAATTGAATTGAACATTTGTTCATTCATTATAACCTATTACAGATAGCAAGCGAGTGGTTCCTTCGGACGGTTGACTCGCGAGTAGTGACAGAGTTGCGACTCAAGGAAGTAAGACTGAAGCGAGATGTGTACCCAGTTATAAAGGAACCAATTTTTAGCCTTCGCTCAATTGCGTTGGTCGCGGACGACACGATATCGGACAATAAGGTAATATAAAAGCCACTATGTCCACGAAATGAACTAATATACTCTCTTGATCACCACACCACCACTGAGGCTTGATATTGCTCAATCGATGTGATGTTTCCATTCGAGTGATGATGTAATGAGTGCTTCGATACTCTGTGTCAAAAATGACGAGGCATCAACTAAATTACGAGACTAATAAAATATAAATGTTTTATCTAATCGACTGGATCTATGCATATGGTCTTTGTAACATTATATTGTTCAATGTTTTATTCGTTAGGTTAAGTCTATATCGGAATAATACAATATTTATCAACAGTGTAAGTGTTTGCAACCTTCGCATATTTTCAGACTAGAATCGTATTCGGGACTCTCTTATTGTAGCAACACGCTAATATAAGAATTTTCTGATTTTATTAATCGAAGCTGGTAGGTACAGTTCATAGCAGATTGTCTAGTTTGCCGTACCGTTGTGTCGTATTAAGTATTGACTCCTTGCCGAGTAAAGTACTACCTAATTGTTTTTCTGCAATATAATAATCATTAACCTCTCAGCTGCTTTAGCGCTGATCAGGGATATGGTATCAAACTGCGGTAGCGCTGATCAGCGTTCATGTGACCTGCGACACTTTCAAGCCAATTTTGGTATATATGCACTTGAAATATGGTCTATATTGTTTTATTTTCCTTTTCCTATAATATTGACCGAATGATCGTGAACTTTACTTATCATTCAGAGATCAAGGAAACGTTATAAGTACCGCCTCAAATTTGGATGCCGACCTGCCGATTAGTGGTTCGCGAGTTCTGTGTTTATTCAGTGATTTTCCAAAAAACGGTAAGTTATTGATACATTTTATTATTCTTTATGTTATACAGATCACTTATATGTACAAGTAAATTAAAAATAAATCACTAATTTTGAATTATATATCTTTGAAAGTTCCGAACGGTGTAACGGTTTCATGAAGTTATTGTTTTTCCAGGTATAAAACATTGCACGTAATGAATGGTGGTATTTATTTCACAGGTAATTTCATTGAGTATATAAAATAATATCGCATACTAGCCAAAAAATACTAAATATATATAAAAAACGCATTTTTTTCTAACGATAGGCGCACCTCACGCACACATACAAAGGTCAAAATGGCGGTTATGCGCGTATGTATACGGAGCCACCGTTGCTGTTTATAGGGTGATATTATTTTTCCAGATAGATAATTGCCGCTATTATGCGGGAAGCACTGATCAGTGCTTGAAGGAAATTACATGTTTTGTAAATTTATTTGTTTTGTAAATTTATTGTAAATTCTACTAATGGCTAAATATTAACGAATATTTTCGAATAAAAATTAATTTGCACAACTAACCTGATTTTAAATTATATTTAATTTTGACTGGGTAGCTCAATATTATAATGTATTGTTGTACATAACGTAAGTAAGCTCGTTTTATGTACTTTATATGATAAATAATTTCACAGAAGAGTAGCGATTTCTAAAATAAAATGTAAATAAATAGTTTTACACCATCGTTTTTTGTTTTATTTACAATATATTGCATTTTATTTGATTACAGAGTTAATTTAAAAAATGCAATGATTTTATAATATTCCCATCATATATCTACTTTCTATTTATTCATATTATAATAAGAATTCACCAGTTACTCGAAAAGTGAACCACCTGTATAGTTGCGCTGATCAGCGCTGGCGCAAACTACGCCTCGCTGCCAGGACGCTGATCAGAGCTTGCGCAAACGGCGCATCGCTCACAGATCCCTGATCAGCGCTACCGCAGTGTAAGGACCGCGCGGTTTACGCACACATGTACACAAACCATAACGACATTCGCGCGCCGATCTCGGTTTTCCATTACGTTTTTCTAATTTATTCAGTATTGGCCGTATGCAATTTATGATGTACGTCGAAAGCCCATTTTGTCTATTCCATTTTACAATAACATCCATAGAGTATAATCACCTATAGTCCCCCGAATTGCTAAATGAAAACTAGCCTATGAAATCGCGAGTTATCTTTTATTTTATCGAAAAAAAGAGGTTAATTTAGTAATTTATACTTATTTTGTTGTTTTATTATAGAAACGAATAGTTGTTTTTCATAAAAATGCAGTTTTCTTCAAAAGATATCTTTTGCTTACATCATAAAACCGACAATGAAGTCAGATTAAAATTTGTGCAATATGGCGATTTTGCTAAAGTGATAAATGATTTTCGTAATGTAAAATATGAGTGAAATTATGCAAATAATGTGGTGTTTTCTGTATTTTGATACAGCCTGAATATCTAACTTTAGGTGGGTAACAATAAAACATAATATATGTTACAAAATGTATTATAAATAAATATTTTTATAAAGTGATGGCGAAAATTTCATTGCTGTTCGCTTCCCTGTGGAAAATGATAATGATAATGAGGTTTTTATGATACAATTTAATATTAATAAGGTTCATTGGTTATCATACTATCAAATAAAATCGTTACATTAGTGTCCACGGAACATTTTATTATAGCAAATCAATAAATTCGAAACCTTTACTCTCGCGTTTGTAACCCGCGCCATATTGCCGCAGACGACGGATACAGATTTCCGCACCCTTCCCGCATACCAGAGGTTAATATAATCTACGAGAATGTGTTTTATGTCATATAATATTTTCAATGTATAAGTGTCTAACGATTCGCTGTCAGAATGAGGGACTATTCATAGTAATGGGGGCTATCGCGCGTGTGAAATTCAGTGGATGGCAATACGTTGGTGTGAGGTTTAACTGCAGCATGATTGGTGAATATGGTCATGTATGTCAATGTCACGTCAAAAATAACCAATCATGCTGCAGTTGGACCTCGTATTGCCATCTAGTGAATTTCTCATACGCGTTAACCCTCATTGGAATACTTATGGAACGCATAAATACTAAGTCAGTGTTGTTTTCGATGTTCAACAAGATATCTATATGGAATGTAATAACATAATAATAGTCACCGTAATTAATAATATTCTTGCTGTTTAATGTTACTGTAGATTACGCTTCATATACCAAAGCCGGATGTTTCTTAAATGTTCTATATGTAATAATTATTATTTAGAGGTCCACGACGTAGGAAATCACATTAATGAATGTTCGACATTAAAAGAAAGATCTACCACATTTCTTATCGACACGACGGAGTAATGTAGTTTGGTTTTCACACCGACGTATTGTGTGAAATACCTAATGTGCTTCAGGTATCCGAAATCCGGACGGCTTTGGAAAGACTAGATGCAACACGGATCAGATATTATGTGATCCGTCATGGTACCCGTCACCAGTTAGTCAATTCAGTCTAACGGTTTGTAGAGTTGAACAACCAAACATTAAAAGCTAGCACTATAAGTAGCTAAGTATTTGCTACTCCTAATATCGCGTGTAGACCCATTAAGACTAATATTTAGTGTAACCACACATTAGTCTACAAACATCTACTACGTCGTGAGATATTCTAAATAACCTAATGTTTCTGTTAGATTTGCTTATATTGTCATAACCGCTTACACCCTTACGATATTGATGGTACATTCATAGATATTGTTTTATCGATATGTCTGTTAGTTATAAGACTTATTGTCTATTCTGAAAGTCCCGCTGACTTACAGATACGCTCTAATAATAGATATCTTTATCGAAATAAAGTACGTGACAATTTATGTTTGTTAAGGTGCGAAGGTATACTTGTAGGGACAACAGTCATTAAGTTACGTTAATTTGTGTTTGGTTCATGCACAATGATTTAGCTAACTTAAAATTTTTGTTAGTACTAATATTGCAACGGACATTATTAGTTCAAAAAGAATTCCATAGGCGAATATCAAATTGCGAAGGGGATTGCCGTATTAGTACTAATTTTCGCTCATTCAAGTATCAGTGAAGTCATGTTCTCTTTGAGAATGTGATATTTTGGAAATTTGTTTATTTTTACACTGTACGGTTAGTTTTAAGTTTCGATGATTAATTCATGTTATGTTTACAAAGATGATTTCTTACAAATCATAGTAATTATTGTTTATTTACTTTGTTTTTAAACTTTGACATGGGTGAACGTTTGTTGGTTTTTTTTATTATGAGTGAGGTTAGAGACCACGTACACAGCAACGTTTAAAGATCATTGGTTAAATCGATCCTAGTAACTCAATCAGTCGAACAAAGATTTCTTGTATGGTATAAGTGAAGATTATTTAAGTAGTCGACACTTTAATATTTCTAGCGGTCATAATAGCTGTAGCACAGTCTTGGAGTTATCCGTTGCTGTGTTCGTCGGTGTTCACTGTTTGTTCGATCTAGATAAGGTTCAGATTAAGTGAACAATAGCTTAATAGATGTTGTGCATGTTAGATGAGGTTCATTCAAAACAGATTGTTAAATAAGATATCCTATATCTAGTCATTGATGCTATTAAGAAAAATACACGACTATCCAATCAGTACTCGCTCTTGTACTCACGCCTCAGATATACAGTTCCCAAAATATCTAACATCCTATTTATTTTTCAATCTGAACCTATCCTAGAGTCGAGTTCGAAATAAGTTTAAGGTAATCTAGTTTAGGGCCATTGTAAACTTCTAATGAAGTGATCTCAGTCGATTGTGCTGACTAATGTGCAGACTCTGGTTTTTTACTGAGCACACTTGCGTCATATTGAGTGTGTTTAGTGAAAAACTGGGGTTGATATCTAGGAATGTCGTAACGATAGTTGCGGGAAAGGAGGGGATGGCGATTAATACTCACGCAGAGCGCAGGATGTTATTCGGGTACCTACATTAATTGAACATCTAATAAAAGTACTTATGACACATTATACCCACTAAATGAGCTCTTTGGATTTTTATATCTATTAATTAATCATGTGTAATCATTGATCTTATTTTAGGAACATTTCAAAAATCAATTTCGGCAAATTACTATCCCATATGGATATAGCTTTGCATGACATCGGAATCGAAATCGAATAGGCTTAGTGGAATAACGAAATCTTAAATCGGAAATCAGGGTCGCGACTAATATGAGACTAGCTATTTTAATATTGTATTTTTTTTTATAGTTCCACTATATAAGGGCGGCCTAAATAAAAATGCGTACTTAAATATTACAAGATAAATTAACTCTATCTATGTATATAACATAAGATTTTTTTGATACTATTCTTATTACATCATAAATAACAAATCGGTACCTAGAAATGTATTAAACATATTATATATTCCTGTGGCTCTGCGCAAGGAATCCCCATCTCGTCAACGTAGACTGATTGTATGTAATTAGGTATAAAACCATAAGCATATTTCTGTAAAACTGTCTTGATGTGGTAACTGCATTTATTGTTCAACCTTTAAGGTCCATTGCCAAACATGCTAATAGTACCTTGAATAAAAATTTTCCGGTAATGTAAGACGCTTTTCATTTGACCATCATACCTTACCCGTTCGTTTTCCCTGAATAAATATCAATAGAGTAAGTAGAAGTGTGTCAAGTGGTCTGGTCGACTGGTCTAACCAGGAATGTAGCAGATATGCAGAACAGATTAATTCATAAATTATGACCAGTGCGCAGTAGGCATTTTTTGGGTCCCCTTGGTTGTGCGGGGTGGGGCGCAGGCGGAATGCGTCAGACCGGAGCGACGCCATTGGTGCGCGGGGCGTTGCGTCACAGGACGCTCTGTTGCGATTCGTCTTTTGCGTATTTATCCACGCTCCTAAGGCTTTCGATTACAGTTCAAGACAAAAGTGTGTTTTTAAATGTTGACTTATGTTTTTTTAAACTGATTTTAGGAGGTACCATAAACAACATTTAATTTAGTAACCAAATTATTAAATTTCCTATATTTAGAGTTAAGGACATCTAGACAAACAAGTTGAACCATTGGTATAAATTGAAGCGTTCGAGTATTTCAGGGTCATATTTTTTTTTGTCAGACAGTCGTGACAGTCATTTCAAAAGGTCACTTTTTTAGGCTTTAGATTTTTCCTGAAAATCAGACACGTTAAAATATTTTGTGTCCTTTTTTACACTATCTCCGTTATCAGAAGAAGACATTGTTGTGCCTACTGTATAAATGTCTGACGCGTTCGTGGAAAGCTGAAATATGATTATTTCACATGTTTGAAAAGTACCTCCCTTCCCTACTAATATCACAAATTTCACATCAACTTTTATTTGTATTAAGTAATAATCTTAACCTTAATCCAACAGGCCCTCATGACACTTTAGTAACTGCAAATTTAACATCCCGACATCTCCTACGATAGCCTATAATATGAGCTATATTACAATGAAGTTTCATCAAAATCCGTTCAGTAGATTTTGCGTGGAAGAGGACTAGTAAAAACTAAACGTAGGTACGTACCTAAGTATATCCATCTACACACACACAAACGCTTATATTTTAGTAGGATTTATATACCTATCTTATGATTTACTCCACATATGAACGTGTGTCACTGACTACCGTTAATATTTTGCCATGATTGTACCGTTGTACAAGGGAAAAGGGTCGCAGCAAGAGTGCAAAAATTACCGCGGAATCAGCCTTCTAAGTGTTGTCGGAAAATTGTATGCGAAAGTATTAATTGAAAGAGTAGTGAAACTAACGAATGAAAAGATTTGGGATGCACAAGGGGGATTTCGAAAGGGCATGGGATGTACGGATCAAGTCTTTTCTTTGCGATGCATAGCTGAAAAATTTCTGGCTAAAAGTCAAAAAGTCTATTGCGCTTTCGTGGATTTGGAAAAGGCTTATGATAGAGTGGTGAGGCATGAGTTATGGTCGGCATTATCTTTGTTTGGGGTGAGCAGTAATTTGATACGAGCACTGAAGTCTCTTTATAAGGACTCTAGTGCTTGTGTCAGAATCAATGGGACATGCACTGATTGGTTTAACATCGAAAAAGGTGTTAGACAGGGATGTGTAGCGTCACCATGGCTGTTCAACCTATTCTTAGATGGTTGCTTGACTAGTCTGAGAGAGTGTGAGAAAGGTTTGAGAATGAATGAGTCAATCGTCCAGTGTCTCCTTTACGCTGATGATCAAGTCCTTCTTGCTTCATCGGATGCGGAGTTGCAGGATATTATGATGACTGTTCTATATGAATCATTAAAAGGGAAAGGAATGAATGTGAATGTCAGTAAGACGAAAGTCATGGTTTTTGAAAAAGGTGATGATATGACAGTTTGCGATGTTATGATTGGAAGTGAAAAAGTAGAACAAGTGAAAGAATTTGTATATTTGGGATCCAAGCTCACAAGAGATGGTAAGTGTGATAGCGATATTGAAAGGAGAGTGAATGCTGGTAACACGGTGAACGGAGCGCTGCACACCTTTTTGAACAGTCAGAAAGTGTCCAAAAAGGCACGTCTGGCGGTTCATAGAGGAGTGTTGATCCCGACACTAATGTACGGAAGCGAAAGTTAGGTATGGCAGAAGAAGCACGAAAGTAGGATAAATGCAGTGGAGATGCGAGCACTTAGAAGTATGCTAGGAGTGAAACTGAGTGATAGAATAAGAAACGAAATAATTAGAGAACGTTGTGGTGTGAAAGAAGATGTAGTGACTAAGGTTGAGAAAGGTATGCTTAGATGGTTTGGTCATATTGAAAGGATGAGTGAAAGACGATTAACGAAGAGTATATATAGAGAGGGTGTAATTGGAGATGTCGACAGGGGAAGACCAAGAAAGACCTTTCATGACCAAATAGGTCAAATCTTAAAGAAAGGTCAAATCAAAAGTACCCGTAATCGACGAGCGTGCATGAAGCGGTTGATGAATGTGGATGAAGCGAAAGTGGTGTGCCAGGACCGTAGCACATGGCAGGAAGTGATCTCTGCCTACCCCTTTGGGAAAAAGGCGTGATTTTATGTATGTTTATGTATGTATGTTAATATTTTGATGGTCGTTACTTACGTTATAATCATCAGTAGACGGCACCAACTACCTCGTTAATAGTTTTAGAACTAAAACTAAAGTAACTGAGCCAGTCTTTCGCAGAAAGCGAGAGGAACCAGGTGAAACTGAAAATAAAGACATTGAGTAGCCTGTGAAGCTTCACGTTCAAACCTAAAAACCAAGTGAAGACTTCTGAATATAGTTAGTCATAAACGAAATGAATGTCATAATTTAGTTGGTTCAATTGTTCGTTGTTTAGTCGGTGTTGTAAGATGTTCAGTAGCGCTACCATGAGTTTAAAAGTTACAGACGTGATATCGCCTACGTAAATATGTCTATAAAAAACTTGTACAGCGCCCCTGGTGGTTACGCTCAGAACTAAAATCGGTCGTATGAAAAAAACAACTCGATAGGTTTTTAACGTACGTAAGTTTTCGATAGCCAACTCATGGTACCTCTACTGTTGTTAATTTACTTCACCTTTAGGTTCAGGTATTTTGAAATGTCTGGTTTTTGGGTTTCTCTCAGATAGTATTGCAGAGTCCCAGTAGGTAATGCTAGAATAGATAGGAATTAAGGTTTTATCCTGATTAAAGTGAAATCGGTGAGTTGTTGTTATTTTTTTACGACTATAGGCATGTGCCTTCGACAGAGTATGTACTCTGTCCAGTTTATTTATCGAGTTATTAGTGCTAGTAACTGTCCAGTTGCTACGGAGGGAAAGGGTCCGACCCTTTTTCTAATCCAGATTGACCTATTAGGACAGTTAGTCAATGGAAATCCATCAGTACTCAGTTTTTACTCCTTTATTTTGTTTTAATTAACATAGGCACGCACAGTCAGATGCACTGATAGGTGAAGGTACAGTTTCATTCAGCCTTAAACCTTATGAGAACGTAGTAGAGTTTGGATGTATATTGTTTTTTTTTGGGTAATACTTTGTGACTTAAGTATACTTAGGTACATTAATTGGCCCGAATGAATAAGTAAAAAAGGGGTAATACGCAAGTACTTACTTATTAATCGTTTTTAAAATAATAAATAATAATAATAGTAATTTATGGTTTTTTTTTCCTAACTGACTAACGATGATGGCTTGGAGGAGCCTTGTCATCATCACCGGGCTTGCGGGGGAGCGGATGGCTCTCACCCCTAAAAATTTAAGGTTAAGTTTTTAGTATGTACACTGCTGGTGTTTCTTTTAAATAAATAAATAAAATTAGTGTGGTTGTTAAATAAAGCACGGTTGAACGATTCTACTTCTTATTTATTAATTAAAGATAAATTACAATCTGAGCAATGTGTCTTAGCGCGGTGTAGGAGTCAGAGAGAGAGACAGACAATTCAAGATGGTAGGGATGGGGCGTGCGGCTAGTGATGCGACGACTCGGTGATAGTACCGGTGTTTGCGTTTACTTCAACACCCTCCCTTGAACGCAAACCCATTGCAGTGGTGAAGACATGGTGCTTGGAGCGCGGAAGTCCTTTTGTCATCACGTCGGCTATCATCTTTGCTGTACACATATACTCCATGCATATTTGTCCCGCTGCAATTTTTTCTCTCACAAAATGGTATCTGACGTCTATATGCTTGCTGCGAGGTTGATAGGCATCAGAACCTGAAATGCTAATAGCGCTTTGATTATCACAGTACATAGTTAGTGGCATCCCTGAGATATTTTGACAGATGTCATTTTCAAGTTGCTGTAGCCAAAGTGCTTCTTGAACTGCAGAGGCCAAAGACATGTATTCAGCCTCGGTGCTGGAAAGAGCAACTGTTGTTTGCTTCTTTGAATTCCAACTGACACATGCTCCCTGAAAAATAAACAAATATCCCGTGCAGGATCTTCGGTCTATAGGGTCACTGGCCCAATCAGCGTCACAGTATCCAACCATGTTGTCATAGTTTCTTTTGAAAGACAATTTTAGATTAATGGTTCCCTTAAGGTAACGAAATATGCGCTTCACAGCAATCCAGTGTTGCATAGTAGGGCTGTTGTTAAATCTGCTTGCCGAGTTCACAGAATATGTAATATCTGGCCGTGTACCTTGGGATAAATATAGAAGGCAACCAACAGCCTCTTGGTAGGGAACATTTTGTAGTATTTCATTTTCATTTTCAGCCTTCTTCAATTGTATTCCAGCTTCAAATGGTGTTGGTACAGATTTACAATTGAACATGTTAAATCTATGTAATATTTTCTCAATATAATGTGACTGATCCAGAGATATTTCTTCTAAATTACTACTTTGTGTAATTTTTAATCCAATACATTGCTGAGCTTTACCAAGGTCCTTCATTTGAAATTTTTCTTGTAATTTTTGTTTGATTGTTATGGAATTTTCATTGTTGAAGAAACAGAGTATGTCGTCCACATACACTGCAATATATAATATATCATTTTCATCATTATGTCTATAGTATATACATGGATCTAATGTTGACCTCTTCAAACCGATCTCCAATAAGGCAGCATTCAGTTTCTTGTTCCATTGGCGACTGGCTTGTTTTAAGCCATATAAAGCTTTGTTAAGGCGACAAACTTTATTTTCCACTTCATAACAAGGAGGTAATGACATATAAATTTCCTCTTCTACTTCTCCCTGTAAGAAAGCTGTGATGGCATCCATTTGATGGATTTGTAGTTTGAATTTAGCAGCTAAACCAAACAAATATCTTAATGATGTCAAGCGGACCACAGGAGCATAAACTTCATGATAGTCTATTCCTTGTGTTTGTTTAAATCCCTTAATAACAAGACGAGCCTTGTATCTAACTATTTCGCCAACTTCATTTCTCTTCGTTTTGAAAACCCATTTACATGGAATTATTTTCTTGTCAGTGGGCAGGTCTACTAATGTCCAGGTATTGTTGTCGACTAATGATTGATATTCAGTTTTCATTGCCATTTTCCATTGACTGGAGTTATCTCCATTTAATGCTTCAATGTGACTCTGTGGTTCGTTGTCTAGCAGGCTCATAGTAGACTCAGAGTTCAGACATAAAAATGAATTTGGGTCAGAATCAGTTTGTTCATCTTGAGTGTCTATATTTTCTTGTAAGTTTTGACGACGGGGTCTTAAGTTGACATGGCATACACTTTCTGGTGAACTGAAACTACTAGAAGGTATGTAGCTCTCATCATCAGGGTCTTCATATGTACTAGAATCATTGTCAGTGTAGCTTGGTTCATTATTTGTGACAGGCTCTTCTTCTAAGTGTATACTATTGGATTCTTGACAACTATCCTTATATATTTCTACTTCTTGAAATGTATTATTTTTATTTAAATTTTCTGAATTATTCTGAGCTTGACAAATATTCTGGGTGATTCTTTCTTCTAGAAATACAGCATCTCTACTCATTACAACTTGTTTACTTTTAATGTCAATGAAGCGATAACCTTTAGTGCAGTCGCTGTAACCAATAAATGTCAACTCACGCGATTTGGGATCTAATTTCTGACGCTTTTCTCTTGGAATGTGTACCATAGCTGGACATCCAAATATTTTCAGGTGGCTTAGGTCAGGTTGACATCCAGTCCATCGTTCTTCAGGCGTGACATTGGGCAGTGAGCGAGTAGGTGCCCGATTGACAATGTAGGCAGCAGTGGCTATTGCTTCAGCCCAATACTCCTTCTGTAAACATGCATTGAATAACATACACTTTGCCTTTTCAACTAAGGTGCGGTTCATTCTTTCACTTACGCCGTTTTGTTCAGGAGTGTATGGGTTAGTTGTTTCATGCTTAATTCCAAAATATTTCAGACACTTATCAAACTTGTGATTTTTATATTCTGTTCCATTGTCACTTCTTAGTATTTTAATTTTACAATCCAATTCATTTTCAACTCTATTTTTAAATTCAATAAATTTTTCAAACACCTCTGATTTATGTTTCAGAAAATAGACAAATACTTTTTTAGAGAAATCATCAATAAATGTTAAGAAGTACCTTGCTCCTCCGATAGACTGATGTTCCATTGGTCCACACACATCACTGTGGATTAATTCTAATAATTTTGATTCTCGGGAACCTTCATGCTTGAAAGGTTGTCTAGATTGCTTCGCTTGCAGACATGGAGTACATGTTATTTCCTTATTTGCTGAAGACATTTTTACACCCAGTGTACAAGCTGAAACTTTATTTAAATCACTGAAGTTGAGGTGAGCGAGCCGCTGATGCCATACATATTTATCTTCCGTGACTGCCATTGCTGTTCCACTATTGCATGTTAACAGTTTATATGTATTATTTACTAGTTGTGCATTGGCCACTATATTACCTTCTTTGGTTATGACTGTACATCCATTTTCATTGAATTCAACTCGGTTTCCATTGGAAATAATTTTACTTACTGATAGTAGATTTGTGCATAAGTCTGGTACATATAAAACCTCCTTTATTTGAATACAGTCCAGCATCCCAGTGTCTTCATTTATCACCTGAATATTAACTGTACCACAGCTCTGAACACGGAGCACTTTGTTGTTAGCAATCCTTATGTTATCCACAGGCGGTGCTTTTTCATTCTCAAGCCAGAAGCTATGCATTGTCATATGAGCAGATGCCCCTGAATCCACATACCAGTTGGTGCTGTCATTTAACAATGAAGCTGAGAAAGCGGCAACAAAGCTATTTTTAGTTTCTTCATTCTCTTTACTTTTATTTTTGAACCAGCAATGTTTACTGACATGCCCATGCTTATTACAATTGAAACATCTGGGTCCTTTAGGTTTTTGTGAGTGACTTGTACTATTTCTATTAGAATGAGAGTTATTTTTACTGTATTTTACAAAATAAGCGGTAGTAGTATCTGATTTAACCTCTTGCAACAATTTAGTTTTAATCAGATCGGCACTAATCTTTATTCCTGAACTCTCAATGCCCATTATCATTGGTTTGTATTCCTCGGGTAACCCAGCCAACATTAGTGTGCCGAGCCACTCATCATCAACTGTAAAACCTATTGCTCTCAATTTGTGTGCTGCTGACATTATTTTATTGATAAAATCTTCTACATTTACACTTGAACTCAGATTTGTATTAATTAAGTCTCTCAAAAGCCCTACTTTACGGAGCAGGCCAGAATCTTCAAAAGCTTTACATAACTTGTCCCATACCATTTTAGCAGTTGTAGCGTCTTGAACATGCACGTATAGCTGTGGATCTATAGACAGTATAATCTTGGACTTGGTTTTAATGTCTTTTTTGGTGTCTACGAAGTCCGCCGAGGTTATACATTCCCATAGTTCCTCATGCTGTAGATAAGCTTCCATGGCAAATTTCCACGTCGCAAAGTTATCTCTTCCAGTTAATTTTTGAATAGAAAGCGTGTTTAAAGCCATGATATATTAGTATAAGCTGAAAAAAGCTGAAAGAGAAATTTGCACCACGCGGCTTTCGCGGCTTTGAGGTTACTTTCACTATAACTTTACTGAAAACTGTTATTTTACTAAAATATCAGAATATGGGACGGCCCATAACCTGTGGTTGTTAAATAAAGCACGGTTGAACGATTCTACTTCTTATTTATTAATTAAAGATAAATTACAATCTGAGCAATGTGTCTTAGCGCGGTGTAGGAGTCAGAGAGAGAGACAGACAATTCAAGATGGTAGGGATGGGGCGTGCGGCTAGTGATGCGACGACTCGGTGATAGTACCGGTGTTTGCGTTTACTTCAACAATTAGTTTTGATTTGAGACATTTTTTAGTTCGAGTCCGACTAGCACTTAGCGGTTTTTATTATCTGGCAATAAGCACTAGTATGGGAAATGCGCCGGGCAATGACATTAACTTAATGAGTTGATGCGGTAAAGTAAACGTAACTATTTCTTTCACGTAGCCGTGTATATGTAAAACTCGTGTACCTATCACATACACGAGTATTAGACATAAGTCACATAAGTAGGTACGAGTACTACTCGTAATCGGGCAGTGACCTGTTCATGTCTCTATCCATCAGATACATGAGAAATTAGTGTACCTACTGTTTGAGTTATACGTTAAATTGAGACATGTTGATAATAATGTCGATAACAGGTCGGTCTAACAATTTTATATTTAAATAAATAAATATCACACAATATTAAAAAATAAGCATTTGTGTTACGAATATCAGAAACAACGGTGGTAAACAAGTATACTTAAATAACACATCCAGACACGGAACAAACACCCATGTCACGAGTGGATATCAAACCCACGACTCTCACAAGAGACAGATGAGACTATAAAATGCGACTTAGAGCCAATTTCGTTCCTAATATTTAGAAATCCTAATTCAACCCTAATAAACTTCCTTCCTTCCCGACAATTAAGTACACTTTTTTTCTGAAAATCTGTGTGCCTATGACGGTTCGCGGGTATGACTGTATTCAAACTTAACTTTATTAATCTGTCTACAATTGCTTGGAGGCATTTTTGCCAAATATTTCAGGTATTGAGGTTATAAAGGTACCGGTATTGTACTTTATTAAACTCTACACGAAACATTAATTTATTTTATCATACTATCTTCCTGAAATGGACAGTTTTGTCATTGATACTAAGAAGTGGCTTTAACAAACACACCTACCTACTATATCTCGATACTTATATGTGCGTACGTTTCCTTCGCGGCTTACAAAATGAGACGGACTATTGGGATCACGTCACGTAACTGGGTCGCCCCATTGACGTCACAGGAATAGTCCTGCCCCCTTTATGTTTGGTAACGCCCCTTTCACGCCCAGTATTACGTGTCGCCCCCCTTTTCGTAGAATTTTCTGCCCTCAATATCCATATAATTTAATATAGCTTCCAAGAACCCGCCTGCCTCCCGAATCCCCGGGCGAAGCTGGAAATAGCCTCGATGATTTTATGATTTTAAATCAGAAGTGTCAAATAATATAAAATAATTAAGTTCACTGATTATTGTATGAATATGAATCCGCGATCATCAGTCATTTTATTATGTCCCGACGAATTGATGAATGCGAAATATGAAAGTTGGAAGTGCGAGTAATTTTAATATTTTGTAAAAGCTACTCAATCAAATCGTTTTATTGTAATTATCGTACGCCTTTATATTTCAAAGTTGATATAAAATATTCATAACAAAGTTACACAGGGGATATCGAGTCTGTCACTTTTAAACTCATGGTAGCGCTGCTGTAGCGGTACCATGAGTTGGCTATCGAAAACTTACGTACATACGTTAAATACCAATCGAGTTGTTTTTTTCATACGGCTGATTTTAGTTCTTCCAGGGGCCCTGTACAAGTTTTTCATAGACATATTTACGTAGGCGATATAGAGTCCGTCACTTTTAAACTCATGGTAGCGCTACTGGTCAGAGGTTAGACACCGGATATAGGATCGATTGCCGTTGACCAACATGTAGGCTAGTAGGTAATTGTGTCATTACATATGGCACTGTTTTTAATTGAGTTTAGTTTTAATTGATTTTTTTGGTAATTTGTAAAAATTTTGGGAAGACTGTATTTGCTACTGTATTTTATGTACCGTTTTTATAGAGCTGTCTATTTAGGAAGTGTGAATCCATAATAAATGCTAGTTTCAATTGTTACGGATAATCGGCAAATAATATTTTTCACATAATTATTTTTAAATCCGATGGGTCCATTTTTAAATATTTGTTTTTTTTTAATTTAAATAGTACCTACATATAGGTCCCCATTGCAATATGGTACGTATTTACACGGAATTTTCAGACCCTGTAAGTCTTAATTTATATGGCCAAAATATCAGTTTCAATGATTCAATGTAAGGGTGTAGTACCCACGTACTTAAATTACTGATTTCATTTGCCTTCTTTGTTAATGTTTAATTTTATTGATGTGTTTTTGAGTTACGACTGGACCGATTTCAGTAATCATTTTTTGTGATGTTTATTATTTACAGACAAGAGAAGAGAAAAATAAGAAGTTGGCGTATGGCGTATGACGATTGGTTGGTGGTATGTTCTCCGGGTTCACTTGTGATATATAATAGCAAACACACCTCTTGACACCTCTTAGCCCTACTGCCAGAGTGGCAAGACGGATTAATTCACCAGCACACAGGTTCACAGGGGCGAAATATAATCACTAGCAGGGGCCAAAAGCCCTACGCAATCCTCAACACTACGTATACATCTGTATATGCCTTGCTTAATCCCTTTGAGATGCTCGTAAGACAGATTGACTTGACGACTTATGACCGGAGAAACATATTGCTGGAGTGTTGCAGGTATTAGTTGGGTGTGAACCGTCTTTTGTTAAGTACTCGTATCACCTTTGAGACATCAATCAATAGGTACGTATAATAACTATGTAACGTGGCTTTCTGTAGGTACGTTAAAAAAAATCAAGCCTATTTATTATTCGAAAAAATGCCGGAAAGGTACGTTGATGATATGTTTTGAATGTTTTTTTAACATGCACAGATCAAATTCACCGATATAGGTTGCATGGGGGACTAGACGGCGGTCTATATCGAAGGAGATCTGTTTGAAATCTTGTGTCCCTGATAAAACAAACATATCGAATAATCCAGAAAAGAGTTAATGGGATTTCCCATTAACTCTACTTACTTATATTTATGCTCCGTTGTGCAAAAAGTCAAACATGTTACGTACACTGAAAGACGTTATTCTCTTTCAAAGAACGTGTGTTTGTAAATTCGATTTCTGTTCTGAGTTCGTAATTAGTCAACCCAACGGGGTGCAGCCGGAAGGGTAAAATAAACGTATCGCAGTTGTTGAAGATCGACAATCGAACAGGTTTGCGATGGCTGAACACTTGTCAGACATGAATAGGGTACTAATCATTGGACGGAGGGCGACTCGCTACAGATCGGCACTATATAAAACTATCATCACTATCATAAGAAAAACTAACAGAGTGAGTCTAATAAAAGCTTGTGAAAAAGATTGAAATCGAGTTTGTAAACTAAACTATATTACAAGGAAAGAAAAGCTTAGGCTAAGTTAGGTTTTTCCAAATGATTTTAAAACCGTGTACGACATTGTGTAAAACGACAAGCTTTTGTCAACTGACGGCGCCATTTGTGGTTAGACGAATTATACAATTTGCCTGCGACTTGGGCAAGGAATCCAATGATTAACGAATGCAAATCGCGTTATAGTACTTATAGTACCAACGTAAAACAAACCGGACATCGTGACTGTTGTGTATGCATCAAACAAAGAGGGTGGCTGATCGACAAATGTCATTAGCGTTAGTTCAGGGGTGAAAGGAGAACTCACACCCGCACTAGCAGACCAAGACCAACGGTTCCAGTTGCTTCGAGACCATGATTGGCGTCACCCAGTCGAAACGTCGGGCAGTGACTGGCTATGTATTGCTACTGTATTTTTAATCGTGTTAAGTCCAAGAACATATAATGAAATGTAATGGAACGCGAAAGTGTTAATTCATATCTATGTAATTAACCGATATGCCACCAACGGCGAAATCCAGATTAATTTCTTATCGTTATCGTCAATGTTCTATGCGTTGGCTAATCTCAACTTAATTGATGTCGAGGGCCCGCGGCTCACACACTTTAATTCAATTCATCGATATCAATATTGTTTAATTAAAAATGTGCAGTGGTATAATATGTGGGCTTACGACCGTCGTGATTGGGACGGCCCTCGTTGTGGCCAGTACTTTAGTCGGCTATTATGTTATTCCAGACATTATAGAGCGATCTATACTTAATGTAAGTAAAACCGTTTTATGTAGGTACCGATAAAGCACACGAACACACCACATACACATACTCCCATCACAATGATGAAATAAAATCAAATATAATTCGTCTAACTGGAAAGGAAATCACTTGGAAATATATGTTATTAAATATTAGAAGCTATTTCTATATCTTAGAAGTGACTTTACTAATTGCTTTATCAATGCTAGAGAAAAACTTCATTAGGTGACACCAAAATTTCATACAGAACATTGTTTTCGCTGTAGGTATACATTAAAAAATAATTCAAATTTCAAAGAAATATAATTCGGTAACTATTATTAAGTTAGCCCACAAATATCTTTTTTACGATACAATTTGACGATTTGCTAAATTACCTGACGTTCTGTTTTTTGATTATTTTTTTTTCGTTCCAGTACACCTAAATACATTTAATCTGTTGAAATCATCCAGACAGTTTTTTCGTTACAGACCTATGCAATCTATAAATTATTTCCATCCAGGTGTAACAGGTAGATATTATCCATCTATAAAGCACCGAACATACCGAGCTTACAGGTGCAATTTCCATAGAATAAACTCATCTGTAAAACCGTCCATTTACACTATTTACCTATGTTTGTCGACCCGGGCGGAACGTGCCGTTCGCCGCGTGCTACGGCATTATTGCCACACCGGGAGCCTATGTTTTATCTCCTTAATCTATTTGCGAGCACTGGTTCAAATTCAGGTGCATGAAAATAATGTTAGTGATGGCCTGAAAGATTGTCATTTTTAAACGCCCTCTCAGAGATCTCCTAATTATTCTCTTCCCCTTTCCTGCTAACATCCGTAGGCCGAATAATGAAACGATAATAATTAATTACCTACATGATTTAGTTCTGACATTAAATAAAATTATAAATTAAAAACCATGTGTTCAAGTGCAGCTTAAAATATCAAGTATTTTATTAATAACTTTAAACTGCTATGGTAACACACATTACAAAACTGAATATGTCACGGCATTTACCATGTTTTCGTATTTTGATATTACAACACTGCCTGCGCCTTTATCTCAAGTGATATATACTTAATCGTCTATTTAGAACCGTGTAACAGACATGGTCTCTCCATCGATCTAATATGCCTTGTGTGACCACATCAAAATAGGTTACATTGTTGATGTATCCTCCTGAAAAGTACAAAATTATTCCTCTTCAGACTCAGCTCCAGTCCGACAACACGGCTCGACATTTGATCCCAAATCAATACTTCACCCCACAAAAAATACATGCATATTACGGATCCATTGAACTACGTACAAAAGGATAGCAATATTAATTTTAAAATTTGTTCCATAACGGAGGCAAGGATTACGGATCGCTTTTAATAGAGTGCAGGCTCGGATACTGAAGTGATCACTCTGAAGTCTTATATGTATTAGAATAGGGTTAATTATGGAATGCTCCGATGTTTTAGAGCTTTGTCTGCGCTCACGTAACTATAATCCTCTCACAGCAATTGTTCCGCCCGTGGTTAAATTCAGAGTACAGGTTGTTTTTGCGTTTCCATTATCATATTTCTCTCCATTGCAAAAATATTGGATTTTATGTATATCAAAATAAAAACAGTTTTCACAATACATTAAAAATGTGTTGCATCAAAAAAGATGGTAGATTAAGCAATATTTTTAAAACCCTCGTATTCCTAGTGTTTTATCACAGCTGGCTATCTCAATAAAGTACTTTGTAGTTTTGCTTAGTTAGGTATTATAGAACACAATCAGTCTCAGTGGGTCAAGCGCAGGACCAACGGCTTAACATGCATTCTGAAATCCACTGTATCTAGCCAGTCAAACGGCTGCATTGAGTAGGCACTGGGACAATGTGACATCAAACATGGCCGTTCGTTACAGGAAGTGCTGTTACTCAACGATACAATACAAATGGAGAGGTTCGAGACAATCCCGTTCCCTCTCAACTTTCGAGTGCGAGTGTTTAACATCACGAACAGGCAGGAGGTCCTCGAAGGCAGCATTCCGAACATGCAGGAGATCGGACCCTACGTGTACAAGTACGTATATAGTTAGATATACACTCCTGGGCACTAGGGGTGAGAGTCATCCGCTCCCCTGCTAGTCCGGTGATGATGACAAGTCTTCTCCAAGCCATTATCGAACTCAGTTAGAAAAAAAAAACTCCCTTTTTAATCTTGGCCCCGCATTTTCCGGGTTCAAAGAAATCATGAAAGAGCATATTTTTTAATATTTATATTATACGTGGTTATGTGGGGCCAAGAATCGATTTTGGATTGAAGGTTCGTAAAATTTCAAAAATTTGGTCTAAAGCGTGATTATGTAAAATAATATTTATTTAATTTACGTTATTAAGATATAATTAATGTTCGGGTAGCGTTTTCATAATGAACAACAAACGTTATTTACATTGTATTTTAGCTTTATATTTTGCTGCATTTTTAATCGAACATCATGTTTGGTTCTGAAAAATAAACTACTACGTATGAATTTATAAAGTAGGGAAATGGGTTTTATTTAAAATGTAAAATGAATATGTGAAATGATGAAATTTTCAAATACTTATAATATTATTTCATAAACAAAATTTATTTCTAACCTTTTGCAGCGTTGAGGCCACGGCAAAAGTGGAAAGTCTTTAATATTATTTCTCCATCAGAAACAGTATTAGCGGCGCCGGTAGCTTTGTGGAACTTCATTCCTTTCAAGTTGAGTGAGGAGCTTTGATTTTGTGAAGCATATTTTTCTAGATTTCCTTTATAAATCGAAGACATTATGAGTATGGGGCGCTATTGTTGAAAATTGACCGCCGAGACCACATGCGTACCAAAGCCTCCAACATATTCGATATCGTACGTCATCGCTGACCGGCCAGCATAACTTCAGAATGTTTCCTATATTTATTTGTATGCATATCTAACTATTGATCGGTCATCGCCGGTGACCGGCGGCGGTCAGCGGGATTCTAAAACCAGCCTTTATAGACCAGCAAATAGGTCGGGCCGAATATTCTAGCAGTCTAGTACCTATTTAGTGACCGGACACAAAAATATCTGCCCTTTATCCACGACGTGTCTGAAACGGATTCTAATTCGGAAAATATAGATTTGTCTCTTTCTCAACATTAAATGTGAAGAGAAGTTTAAAAAAATTGGTAACTAAAGAATAGACACGTAGATAAATAAGTAGGTGTTTTTATTAAAATTAAAAATATTTAGCGTACCGACGAAGGATTGTTGATAACAAAATTAATTATGTAACAAAAAAACAAACATGATTTGTTATAAACCCAGCTAATTATAATTAATAGTATTGTGATAGTGAAGATTATGATGCCAACGCTAATCTTTAGAAAGCCAATAATTATCTGGAATTACATTTATCATAATGCACTGAGTGTGGTAAATAGCTATTTTAATAAACAACTCCAAATCGTCGTCATTATCAAAAACAGATGTGAGATAACACAGTGGTAATGAGGGCTCTTGCGTTACTATTTGCCGTTAGGGACGCTTGTGAAGCATAAAATCCTATTTTTTTTATTTAGCCTGTTCTGTCCCACTGCTGGGCAAAGGCCTCCCCTAACTCACTCCAAAGCTGTCGATGGCCGAAAATTCTATTCAGTCCCTGAAAAAATGCAGCAAGGATAATGATTGGAATAAAAGTAAAGCTTTATATTTTATCCATATACCTACGGTAAACAGAGCCTAATTAGTTAAGCAAGTAATGAAGTACGTAAATGAATAAACAATAAAAATTATGCGTACAGAGTTTCCATTACATTCCATTACACTAAATTATATTAGTCTTCATAGCTACTTAGTGCCCGACGTTTCGACTGGATTACACCAATAATAGTCGCACGTGACAGTCGAAACGTCGCGTAGGGCAGTAAGTATCTTTTATATATTTGTTTCTACTAGTATCGCGAGTAGAGCCATAAACACTAAAATTTAATAAAAAGTTGCTATTGGTTTCTGGTATTAAATTGACTGGCTCGGAACAGTGGTTAGTGACTCAGGTTCAAAAACCTACGGTTCCAAGAGTTGAGGGTTCGATTCCCACCCAGGACAAATATATGTGTGACGATCATCGCTGTTTGTTCCGTATCTGGGTGTATTATTAAATATATTTAAGTATATTTGTGTATCCACTGTTGATCCTGATATTCGTAAAACAATTGCTTAAGCTACTTACCACGGAATCAGATCAATTTATGTGATGTGGTGTAATATTTATTTTGTATTTATTACATAGAATCTGTTTTCTCCCAGATTGTACCATCATCGTGTGATCGAACACATGGAACACGACAAGCTGAGCTACCGGATCCTCCTGGAGATGGTGTTCGACAGCGAAGCCTCCTTCCCTCTGACAGAGGACGACATCGTCTATGTCGCCAACGTGCCTTACCATGTGAGTCATCACTTCTTCTTTTTTAATAGGTTTTTTTATTCAGCCAGTGACATTTTCCTCTTGGACAAAGGCCTCTTTTGTGTAAATGAGGGTTTTCGCGTAAAAGAACTTCACTAGATGGCAATACGTAGGCGTGAGGTCCAACTGCAGCATGATTGGTTATTTTTGACGTGACATTGACAGACATGTCAATATTCACCAATCACAAAGCAGTTAGACCTAATATCTACGTCTTGCCATCTAGTGGATATCTTATACGCGAACACCCTCATTGAATGGTAATTTTATTTTATCAGCCACTGAAGCGGTCTTAGGCCCTATTGATTGTCTCCCCTTTAAAATCGTCATAATTTTTGGGGAAAATCTATGTTGTGCTGGACTTAGGAAACTAGCCAAATGTAAGCCTGATTTGCACGTAGGTAGTGTGTGCCTATTATTGTATTTGAATTCAATTGTTTGTTTTCAAAGCTAGTATCTATGCTACATATTTATACGGTTTTATTTAGCTCGACCCGTACGGTATTTATTTGTTTTATGATAGTAAACTATTACTACTGAGGCTATAATAACTCATAGCTTCGCAACTGGTCATATCGAATTTTATTAACACCTATGAAACTAAGTCCAAATAATCCAATGATCACCCAACATTAGAATTCTGTGGAAGCTGGGTCTATGTTACAGTTCTATTGAACCCGCCCTCGGCTTTACGTCAAACGTATTTATCCGAGAACTGGGTATTCGGATTGATATTATCAAAGACAAATACCCACCCCACACCAGCCTGCGCCCCCGCCAACCCCCCTTATCCACAACATGACGGAATCGGATTCAAATTAAGTAATAAATGGCGGTTTAGAGATGGAAAATGCCTCCTGGACTCTTCTCATGTCCAGGAGTGTAGCCAATATACATCGGCTCTTAGCGGCTCACACTACAACTTCAACTTTTGTATAATTAAATTACACTCCGGTGTAATTAAACTCTATCCTTTGTTTTCTGACAGCGGGCACGATCCAATGCACCTTACTATTAATTGCTCAACTAAAGTTTCACCGTACTATTCATTGCGCTAAATTCCATTTTGTATTTTCATTACTTGGATCCTTTATGTGCTTTGTATAATAACTAAGCCGATTTCGTGGAGGCGCATTATTATTATGCACAATACGTGTGCAAACACAAGTACCTTCAATGTTTTACTCTCATAGTTCGTGGAGACGGCAATCCGACATTGCATTGAGTGATCAGGCGCACAGAACACTGGCTTAACGTGCTTTCCGAGGCACAGGTGCATCCGTCAACTTCCTATATGAAAGCTGAGTAATTTCATAACTCACTGCAACCTCATAAATTTGGCCCGACCCCGAAGTCGAACTGGTGACCTGTCGGTCATTATGTATCGCTTGCTGCCAATAGACTAACGAGGCAGTATGTATATTGTATACCCATATTATTATCTGGTAAATTAACCGCGTAATTATTTAACCCTTGATTGCGCAATGTTGTATCAATACCACATTCGCTTAGAACGTCCAGGAACAGCATAGCTATCCATGCTTTTTTTGTAATAGCAATGGAAAGTCATTCTACAATTAGTATAAATTAAATATTTAATACTTGCAACCCTGGTATTTTAAAAAGTTCACTTTTTTTTCTGGATCTGTCAACTCACGGCGGGAAATAAAACTTCAAGCGCGCCAAGTAAATTTACATTGTTGTAAAACAATATTATTTGAGCAAGTAAGTATTGGATTGTTTATTTATTCTATTGATTATTACCTTGATTTTATTACTATAATAGTGATTTTTAATTTTACCATTCAAAAAGGTAATTATTTCGCATTTTATTTTTGTTGTTTATAAACAACATTGCGCATTTATTACTGAATGTGATGTATGGTTGCTAATGGAATTTTTGTGTTTTTATTTTAGTATGCCCCGCTTGAATGACGAAGATATACGTGAGTATTTAGAACATTTAGAGGATTCTGAAGATGGTTTCGACGGCTCTGAATCGGAGGGTGACGAAGAAGAGGCCTTTTACCAATCGGCTCGCGAAGTTCTTCGCGACCTGGAGGATTCAGATTGCGAAGACCCTGACATAGGTGACAATAATATTCCAAGCCCATCTTCTGAACAGCTAGATAATGATACGGATCCTCCCCTTATTATAGAAGAAGGACCGACTTCATCTTCACGTCGTCCTACAAGACCTCTGGTTTGGCGTAAACGAAATCTCATTACTCGAGAAGAGGATCTAGTATTTCAAGGTAATACTCAACTTCCAGAAGACCTTACACAAAGGGAGACTCCGTTAGATTTTTTTTCCTATTTCTTCACGCCAGATCTGTTGAAACATATAGTTGCGCAAAGTAACTTATATGCCACACAGAAACAAGTTTCTAACCCTGTCATCATAGATGAGAATGACTTCAATAAATTTCTTGGGATCTTGATTATTTCCTCTGTTATTCGTTTTCCTAACACAAGACTTTACTGGCATGATAAGTATGGATACGAGCTAATAAAACAAACAATGCCACAAAAGCGGTTTGAAAAGATAAGATCCATTATACATTTTAATGACAAAGAAAAATGTTTGCATAAAGACCATCCTGATTATGACCGGCTTTACCTCATAAGACCACTTGTTGATGCACTGAATGATAGGTTTGCCAGTGTACCCATTGAGCAACGTTTATCAATTGACGAACAGATGTGCGCCACCAAAATGAGCCACCACATAAAGCAATATTTGCCCAATAAGCCCCATAAATGGGGCTTCAAACTTTATCTGCTCTGCAGCCTCTATGGCTACGCTCATAAGTTTGAAATTTACACAGGCGGTGGCAGTCAAACTACAATGGCAGCTAATGAGCCTAATTTAGGAGAGTCAGGAAACACTGTTGTCCGTCTGGCCCGCATGATACCCCGCAAAGTAAACCATATAGTTTACTTTGATAATTTTTACACCTCCCTTCCTCTTGTGACTTTCTTAGCTAAAGAAGGCATTTATTCATTGGGGACAGTGCGTGTCAACCGCCTACGCAATTGTAAACTACCAGACAAAAAAGCTATCATGAAAAAAAACGTCCCAAGAGGATTTTATGAGGAAAATGTGGCTAATGTGGATGGCGTTGATGTAAGCGCTGTGGTATGGAAAGACAATAAACCCGTGAATCTCCTTTCTACCTACGTTGGTGCTGAACCTCCTACAACTGTACAGCGTTATGATAAAGTGAAAAAAGAACGAGTTCCGATCTCTTGCCCAAAAGTGATCAAAGAATACAACGCACACATGGGGGGAGTCGATCTTTTAGATTCTTTCATCGGTCGTTATAATATAAAAATGAGAAGTCGCAAGTGGACTATGCGCCTCTTTTATCATTTATTGGACGTGACAGTAATCAACTCTTGGCTTATTTATAAAAAAGTTCATACAACGGATACAAAAGTGTTGAATTTATCTCAGTACAGGATGGAATTGGGTGAAACTTTATGTCGCATGGGATTGCAGACCAACGGTACCAAGCGAGGGCGGCCAAGCAATTCATTACAAAATGAAATTGAACAAAAAAAGCGTAAAGGAACTACGCAATCAGTACCAGCAAAAGATGTGCGATTAGATCAAGTTTCGCATTGGTCCGTATGGGTAGACAACCAGCAAAGGTGCAAATTCCCAAAATGTGGTGGATATACATTAAAATTTTGTCAAAAATGTGGTGTTTCTTTGTGTGACACCAAAAAAAAGAATTGTTTTTACAAATATCATAATAGTTAATTTTTATGTTCAAATAAATTAGTTGAAATAAAAATCATTTTTCATTATAACATTACCCCTACTTGCCCATACTTCAAAAAACCTGATTAATGCGCAATGTTGTATTAAAACAACATTGTGTTTTTTGCAAAAAAAATAATAAAATATGACAATTTGATTTTTTTCAATATTTTTCTAGTAATGTTTATGATATTTTAAATTGAAAAATATTTTTTTGTTTTTGAAAAAAAAAATCGCGCAAGGAAGGGTTAATTTAAATATTTGGAACTAACTAGCTAGATTGGCGCAGTGATCCAGCAGTGATAATAAGATCCTCCACATAGGCCCGCGAGACGTGCGCGATGAGCTTGCACCGATCTTTTTCAACCTCATCCTTTCAGCGGTACCTGGGACTCCCAACTAGCTGCCTACCACTACGGTGTCCCATGTAAAGTCAGCTAAAAACCACCCTACGGTTACGGTTTAGTCTACCACTCTACGGTTGAGATTAGTTTGAACGTCAACAACAAGGTCAATTTTCCCTGTCAATAAGATTGTGTCAGTGAAAGAAATCTAGGGGTGAGAGCCATCCGCTCCCCCGCCAGCCCGGTTAAGCTGAGAAAGCCTGTCAGCAGGCTATCAGCGAGAGTCCAACAAAAAAAAAAACAGTGAAAGAAAAGAGAAGTCAATCTTAGCGGTCATTGAAAAGTTTTTTTGAAAAGTTTTTTATTGAAACAAACACCAATACAAACATTAATGTAGCCCTGACTTCTGAAATAGGAGAACCTGTGTTACAGAAGCCAGTACCTTCCTATCTTTGACACAATATTATGGTTTGTTGAGATACAATCTATTAAAAAGAGAAAAAATAAATACGAAAAATATCATAAATGGAGTAACAGAAGAAAGCTATTGGTGGTACCCAATAACTGTACAGTATTTTATGTAATTCGCTGCCTAACATTGAAAATTAACAAATTAATGAAATTTCATCGTCGTATGTATGTATGTATTATGCGTGTGTAAGTGTGATAGAGTGAGTATGATTGTGTAATGTGTGTATGCATTACATCTCGCAGAAACTTTTTTTCAAGAGTGTTAGACCACTTTCTTGACTAACTGTACGCTCGTTTCAAAGCACGGTCAAGCCATTCTATCAAGGTGGTAGAGCCAGTGAAGTCTGTGAGCAAAAGCTCACAGATCGGAGATAAAAGTCTCGCATGTGATGTTCCGCCCGTCCACCTAATCTTCGAGCGCTATTTGAAACAGTTTTTCATGAGAACCAAATCACTGATTATCCTATTCTGGAATCCCATCAGTACCAGTTTACTGGCGACATACCTACTTGGGACATAAATTATCACGAAAGCCAATGAGCTTATGGTCGGCCAGAGCCGTTCATTTACTTAAAATTCAATTATAATGCAACATAATATAGAAAATATAATCAGTAATTTTTACTTCTATTACTTTGAGAACGTCCGTTTGCGGGTAGTAGGGGAACCTGTTGTACCTAGGCCAGTTTTTGATATTTTTATTTTTTATAAATAAATGGTAAGAATAAGATCCGTCAAATAGGGAATAATGGAAAGATCAGTTACTCAACTATATAATAAATACATAAAATATGAGGATTTTCGGTAAAGCTGGAAACAAAAGCAACTTTTAAAAAAAAGGGAAAACTGTCCAAGGTACAACAGACCTGATGTACCTTGGACCGTTTCAGTTGTACTTTGCACATTCCAGGCTAGAATGAAGATAAACACTAGCAGTTGCAGCAGAGTTTTATTTTTAATATAGGTAAGTACAACAATAATGCTCATACCTGTAATCAACAAAAACATTAATGTAAATAGCAGATTAACAGTTACCTTAATTAATAGTCTCTTGTCTCTTTATTTTGTGTGAATAACATAACAAATGTTTACATATTTAAATATTTATTTTTTGCCTTAGATAAATAGAATAAAAATATAATCAAAAAATATGTTTTTATAAGGTTATATTATCTATATCAAAATTATCTATGTATTATCTATGTCCAAGGTACATACTCAGTTGGGGGGCCAAGGTACAACCTCATAACAACTTTTAGTTACAACTTGTTTAAACACACTTTTAATTGAGGTTGGGTTCTGACAACTATACTACCTAAAACCTTAATAAACTGAGATTATATCGGAAGTAAAAGATATTTTATAAATACGTTTCGTGACAAATTAAGAGGCCATAAGTAAATTCCAAAAAACGAACTTTTAAGGCAAAAAATAATAAATTACCTTTTTTAACTGCATTGACCCGGCGCCGGCGAATCACAACTAACTTCACGTGAGTCTTATTAAAGCAGGCTTTGACTGCCATATACAATATTATTGTAAAGCGCGGGAGTTTACGAAAAATTACAATTGTCCTAGGTACAACACTGTCCAAGGTACAACAGGTTCCCCTACCTATTTAATTTATCAGAGTCATAGTTTAAACTAATATAACATATTTGATTATGAGTGCTTTTGAGCGTGGTTTTCTATTTCAAATAATGGATATGTCAGCAAACGCAAATACAAATAAATTAATTTATTTGCATAAAACAATGTCAGCGTGCTAATTATCAAAACTAGGTACTAAGTGCCAATTATTTTCGTTTGAATGTATGTAGTTGAATGATGTTCAATATTGAACTAATTATCGAAAATATTTGTACTTTTAAATCCGGTTTGCAGTTTAGTGTAGTCCTTATATGTATGATTTATTCAATTCGTTTTTGCTCATATTGCAAATGTAATAAACAAAAAAAAACCGCCTTCAAAAACACGACTCACTAAAAATTACAAAATAATATAATACGAACATTAATCTGGGTATGAATTTGATATGTTGTTGAAGGCGGTGCCAATTAAATTTTTGAGGAAAACTGCGTGAAATATAAACGGCACCGCCTTCAACAACATATCAAATTCATACCCAGATTAATGTTCGTATTATATTATTTTGTAATTTTTAGTGAGTCGTGTTTTTGAAGGCGGTTTTTTTTTTTGCTTACAATTTTTTTCATCCTTTTTAGTGTTAATTTTTTTTACACCCTATTAGTTAAGCTCACCTATAATTCTACTGATATTATAACCAGTAGTATCAATATGTACACAGATTCGAAAGAATAATCCCTTTACTCCCAACTATTAAGGAGTTGACCTTCCATCATCAGCTCAGCATCATAACATTATGATTGCCAGAAGCAAATGCCAATATAACTTGAGAAAATATGTAAAACGCGGTACATGTGCCTATAAAATTTGAGGGTTGCCCTCGATTTCTCCTGGATCCCATCATCAGATCCTAGACTGGTCAACCTAATAGTTTAGCTCACCTGTAATGCTACTGATATTATAACTAGTAGTCTTAATATGTATACAGTATTAAAATAATTATTATTTTACTCAAAACTATTAAGGAGTTGACCTTCCATCATCAGCTCAGCATCATAAAATTATGATAGTCAGAAGCAAATGCCAATATGACTTCAGATAATATGCAAAACGCGGTACATGTCCCTATAAAATTTGAAGGTTGCCCTCGATTTCTCCAGGATCCCATCATCAGATCCAAGACTGGTGAAAATGGGACCACCTCGGAAGTAAACTCTATCCAACCAAAAAAAAATTTTGAAATCCGTCTATAATTGACGAAAATATCGGTGAACATACATAAAAAAAAAAAAAATATACATACAGACGAATTGAGAACCTCCTCCTTTTTTTGAAGTCGGTTAAAAATGATTACAATGTACCAGTTATATAATAATCGTTAAGGAAACTGAGCCCTAAGGTTAATAACGGGATCCTATTGCTTAGAATACGCCGATCTGTCTGTCAGAGCAGGATCAGCTTAAGCTCGATATTACTTATTACAGATTGGATTTGATAGTATTAGTACTTGGAATCCATCCATATCACATTATTGAGGTATAGACAATGAACACATGTCAATCGCCGGTATCAATTCGAACCGACATTACACATTTACACAATGCTATAAACTTGCCAGGGATCATATTCAATTCACACATATACGATAATAAATGCTGTAGTTCCAACGACTGATGTCCGAGAGCAAATTGCGTTCCAAAGAACAATGCCCATAGTCTCCCTCGTCCTCTGACCTGATAAATTGAATATTTCGATCTAGAATTTATAGAAATTTAACGCTGCTGTACAATATTCCAATGGCACTGTACCGTTAATAAAAATACCATCGGTATTAAGAACGGGGACGCTGATCCATATTAAATAGACACGCAATTATTAAAGGAAAATTGTGCTCATGCCCTTGATTTCATTCGCGTAAAATAGTTCGAGACGAGGTGTGTACCACAATGTTGGCTGTGACATACGGACGGACTGACAGGCATGACGAATCTATAAGGATGTCCGTTTCTTTTCTTTCTTTTATGGCTACGGAACACTAAAAATTTACTTTCATTCATTGAAATAAATAAATAATGAATAATGTTTGTAACCGTGTGTGTATGAAAAAGAAATAGACGCTCGCGTATGCAGAACTGTGAACTTAATTAGTTTGATGATACGAAATGTGTATTTGACTACAAAAGCCATTGCGTAATTATTAGGTATGCATCTAAAATACACGAAAATCCAAATACTGTCTGTTAGAAACCTTTATTTTTAAGTTAAGTTTTTTAAGGTACGTAACTAAAGTTAAGTTAGGCTTCTATTGATATAGATGTGTGATCGTGTACTAACAAAGATTTTTAACTTGAGTAATAGAAGCGTCGATGGCCGAGTGGTTAAGGTCGTTGCTTGCCATGCGAGAGGTCGCCAGTTCAAACCCCGCCAGGTACCAGTGTGTTTTTCAAATTTAAAATTCATTTGTACCGTCATTCGACGCTTTAACGGTGAAGGAAAACATCGTGAGGAAACCAGCACACCTGAGAAATTTTTCAACGGTGTGCGAAGCCATGTCAGAGGCCTACAGGCGGTTTAAAAATTCTGACACCAGCTTGTTCATCAACCATACGATAAGAAGAAGACTTGAGTAATTATAATTGTATGTCAGTTGTGGTGGATGTTCAGTGCCAATTTACAAATAAATAATTATCAGTCCACCAGATACGAAACAACCACAAATAGGTACATGTGTTCATTACACAAATATTTGTTCTCGCTCATCGTCCGCCGATGCCGGGTAAACATTCCGCTCATACCGTACTTACACGAGATTATGTCGTCCAACATCGCTGTGGCAGTGGAAAATGTGAAATATTTATTTACTTATTTACTCGCGTTATGCATGAAACATAATAAAAAAGTAAACGTATATTCATACTCACGATACCCTGTCCTTACAGTTTCTTTAGCTTGCCTCTTATTGCAGTGCACAGTCACTGAACAATGTCCCGAGTTAGTGGTGAGAGCCATCAACTCCCCCACAATAGGGTAGTTTCCTATTTTTTTATTTTTACATAGATGGATCGACAACACAATTGCAAAGGTGCTGTTAAAAGAATGGTTTGATATTTGGAAAACTCCCGGAGATATTACAGTTTCAATAGCACATCATTTGGGCGAGCTCAAAACGCTTCATACAAATGTCGCACAGAGCTATGACGTCACCCCTCTGTATACTGTATGAATATCGTAAGAGCTTTGTTCAGCAGCTATATCAAATGTTGCTTTTACGAATATGTTCTAATAGTGAAAGCTACTACTAATTCTGTAATTTATAAGATGGCATACTATTTTTATTGAATTTTCGCACTTTAAAAATGGACTTTCCCACCTAACTTCAAATGCCTATTACTGTCTCATTTCGTAAGAAATCTTAATTTCGATTTCACTTATGTTATTGATTTACCCATATGTAACTGTTAATTGTGAAATTTTATGTAAAATCAGACTAAGGAAACTAGCCTATTGCGGTGATAATGAGAAGGCTACTCTAGGCCATTATCGTATTGTCAGTTAGGAAAAAAAATGTCCCGAGTACTGCTGAAAAGTTTATAAAATGTTACTTTACACAAAAAAAAATATGAAGAAAGCAGGATATCCTCACTCCACCTGATGGTCGTGAAGTCCACATATGAAGTCGACAGGTACAATAGACCCTATTGAACCTCTCGCCCTCACCCCGAAGGCCTGCTTAGATGCTCTTGCAGTCCTTACGAAATATAATTATTTGTACAATAGATGTGGTTTTGTTTAATAATAATTATGTTTATAATACGGGAACCGTCAAGTTCGAGATACGTTGGATCTTACATAAGTAGGCATACTAACTAAACTATAACCGATCAATGAATCAATCAATCTAACTGTGACCGATCAATCAATATCCTATATTTATGAATACCACGGTGTATTCAATAACGTTCCTTGATTTAACGGCCGATTGCTGGAACTAACACTTACAAAGACAAGCTCGTCTATTTTTTAGATGAAATTTATAAAATATTTATTCTATTATTTAAGTTTGCAAGCATTCAATTTAGAACCTAAGATTATTCATAGTTTAAGGAGAATATTATTATTATTTCAGTAATTGGCCGTCTACTTGTCAAGGGTGTAAGCTTGTTATAATTTGTTCATTTCATGCTAGCGACAAGCTTAGTGCCATTTGTGCTATGCGAGTTATTTATTATTAAAGTTTTCTTTGCTAAGCGAACGGAATTTTTCTATAAGAAAGTTTTTTCTTGCTTGTGCTGCTATATTAAATTTTCCGCTGTCGCTCAGTACACGTAAGTGGTGCTTCAATATGTCTTCTGGAGGATAATGGAGGATGTGAGTGCTCCTGCGAAGCCTGGAGGCTCAGGTGCCCTAGTTACGTCTCACCGACGAGTCGCTCGCGGATAACCGGAAACGTATCGACAGGGCTAAAAACAGTTTAATGTTACTTAAATGTACCAAATCTTAAGCGTGGAACTTGACACTATGTTCGTTTTTCTTTTTAGAATATTCCTTCATCTCAATAGCAAAATCCTTAAATCTGTAAACGCGAACCTTATAATTAATTATCTAATATATAAAATTCTCGTGTCATAGTTTTCGTTACCGTACTCCTCCCAAACGGCTTGACCGATTCTCATGAAATATTGTGAGCATATTGAGTAGGTCTGAGAATCGGCCAACATCTATTTTTCATACCCCTGAGTGATAAGGGTTGTCCAAAATTTGTTGGGTGGGTAAATGTATATAATTATAAGGTAATTACATTATTACTTATAATTATATAAATTTATAATTAATTATAAGGTTTACGCGTATGAGGTATTCACTAGATGGCAATACGTAGGCGTGAGGTCCAACTGCAGTGTGATAGGTTATTTTTGACGTGACATTGACAGATAGGTATATCAATCAAGTCTAACTTCATCTAGTGTATTTCCCATTCGCCTCATTGCTGCAAACTCAATATTATACTAGCTCCTAACTTTTGCAGACAGGCATATATTGCACGAATTATTTCAGTAACATTCGGGTAATGTATTAATCACTAAACAAAATCGTTTAAAAATGTAAACCGTCTTCGGAAATAAACACTTACCTATTTCATTTATTAACAATGCCTGCCTACAATCCTACATACCTCGAAGATTTAAATCGCAGGGAGATTAACTTCACGGCGTTTCGGAAAACTTGTGGTAGATTCCCCACGCGACGGAGGTGCCTTTGAGACGTTTCGTATCAATATAACATGAAATATTCCTGTTGGAACTTCCAGATGAATGCACTCATATGAACTGTTACACTCAGGCGTTCGAGTAACATTTTATTTACTAGTGCAGTTACACACTACATAAGATTTTATTTACTAGTACAGTACACTGAATAGGGTGTTCGATTTATCCATGACGACAGACTCTGTCTCGGTGGCGCATTGAATAGGGGCTCTGTGTCTCAAATATTTGTATGATTAATATCGGTGCTTGTTCCGTGTCTAGGTATGTTATATTTGTGTGTGGTATAGACCAATGTAAAGCGTTTGACCAGATTCGGCCATGGCGGTCGATCTCAATTGAGATCAGCTAAGTGCGCAGGACATAATATTATAGTGCACAAGTGTGCTTGCAAACACAAGTGCGCTCTCTATTCCCTTACTCTTATAATTCGGTGAGACGGTAATCCGTCATGACAGAGGAAAGATCGGGCGCAGGACCACCGGCATAATGTGCTTTCCGAGTAGCGGGCGTGCGTCCACCAACTTCCTGACTTCGGGCTGAGAAATTTCTATACAGGGAAACTCACACAAATTTTGACCGCTGGACTCGAACCGGGGACCTCTCGGTCCAGTAGCGCTTGCTACCAATAGACCAACGAGGCAGTTAAATTTATCGTAATTATATATCTAATAAGATTATGTTTCTGACATCCGTAACACAAGTGCTTTACTCACTTTAGAATCGGAACAATGTATTTGATATTGTGTGATATTTTTAAGCTATTGCATAGCTTAGCTTATCGCGGGCTTTGAGCGCGGCGACCGAACCAAAAAATTCCGTAACGATAAAAACCTCTAGACTTCGGCACGGTGTTTGTGTGCGTGCGGTTAGACGTATTGTACGACTCTACGAAACTCGCACGAATCGAGACGAGCTGCTCCGAAATCGGACGATGCCATGCAATAGCTATACCGCGTCAGTCCCCGAGTGCCACACGTCTTTTTTTATCTCAATGGACGCTACCCAACTGGGCAGGACATATTATTGGGCTCAAGTGTGCGCACAAACTCAACTGCGCTCTCTGTTCCTCGTTCCAATTCTCATCTCATGATACGGTCGCACGACATTCCGACATGACCCACGAGAGATCCGGATCACCTGCTTAACTTATTGTACAGATCCACCTGCATCCGCCGTCTTTAAAAATCCGTGCTGAGTATTTTTTCCATCAAAACCACATTCATATTTGGCTCGATACGAGACTCATACCGGGGACCTCTATGTCATGACATGACGCCTACCACCAACAGACTAACTAGACAGTAATGTGGAATGTAGCCCGGGGGCAAAGTAATATCTCTGCCCGTACACTATGTGAGAATACGGTGTATTTTAACGAGACTGTGACTAATGCGTGTTTGGGAAACTAGGGCTTTGCATGGGGTCACTAGTTTACTGGGCTATGGTGTGAGATTACGGCTCTTGACACAACGCACTAGCGAATCTGACACAGCTAGACGGTGGCTGGCATCTCACAACCGCCCAATCTAAGCGTAAAACAGGCGGTACAAAAATCTTCTGGCTGAACGGAAAAAACCTTACCTTTTTTCTTTTCCTTCTTTATTTTTTAATACAATAATCAGTTTTGTCTAACGCAAAATTATTGCAAACAAACTGAACCAAATAACTGAGCACCTCCTTGTTTTAGGTCGGTTCGCAGAAAAATACTTATTAAGAAGTAACATTCAAAATCTTAAGGTGTTCATGTCTCCACTAAGGATGTTATGAACACTATAAAATGCGCCATAACGTAATGTCGAATAAAATTATAACTAGTACGTTACTAAAAAATGTATCATCAATAAACGTTACTTAGATGCTTTAGAAAATCGAGCATAACATGGCTCAGGAATCTCAGGATTCAGTATGATTGTACGTACAAAGATACAAAGGATGTGCACCTAGCTATAGCGCCGGGACGTCTCACACCTACGCAGCCCAGCTCACTGCAAGTGCCTTAAACGGGGCCATTGTGCGAACATTCAAAGGAAAACTCGTGGAAATATTGTACTTTTATCATATCTGAGGAGGAAGGCACGGAAAAGAGCTATAGAATAGAAATTGATTTTACAACATCCTGTAACGTTACAAGTTGAATAAAATATTAGCGTGATAACTTTGTGCTGACGATAAAGCCCGTGTCTTTATACGAAATGTTTAAATATTATTATATCGCATGTGAGAAAAAGTGTGCAGCTAGTGAAAAATCTAGCAACAATTAATAATAGTGAAAAATCTTGTCCACACAAATACTGCATTAGAAACGGATTTGAACTCAATCTGATTATAAGGAAATTCAATGAATAGGCTTAATTAAAATGTCAATTATTCGATACCGAAATCCTAACTTACAATGTGTATTTTTTAGTCCCATACCACCAAAGAAAAACAAACCCGAAACCTTGTGTCATTTTTGTCCATCTATTAACCAAGAAATTTTCTCTTGAGAGTGTATAGGTATCAATTCGATATTCAGATCTATATGGTGCTGTTAAATATCTACCTTCCAAACCATGCAGCATAATTGTTTAACTTTAGGTGTACTTCGTTCGCGTCCTAACCATATATTTCCATAATCATATTTTCCGACACTGACAAATATTCAGGCAAAATTGTCTTTTAGTCTTTGAAACCCCTAATGTGGACA
Source organism: Maruca vitrata (assembly GCA_039566165.1). NCBI lineage: Eukaryota > Metazoa > Arthropoda > Insecta > Lepidoptera > Crambidae > Maruca > Maruca vitrata. The sequence goes on along the minus strand of CM076911.1, from coordinate 15,230,948 downwards.
TCATAATTAGGACCCTGTACAGTACATTGACAGTTGTGAATGAAACATCCTAAGTGTATTCGGGTTCAGTTGGCTCGATCGTGCGATTCATCCGGACAGACCCTGTTCTGCATGTAAAATGCGCACAATGTAACCTTAGGTTTAATTAAAAATAAGCTATTAGGTCAAGTGTCAGTCACGGCGTCACTTAAACCAGATAGCTCGCCGGCATTTCCGTGACTCAATTTCCTACAAATTGTAATCTTAAATATAGAGTGCGCGCCGTCCTTCAATGTCCATTACTCCAACCGAGGACTGTGCTGTCTGATAGACAGGGACCTTCAACATACTAGGGATTGCACTTAAGCACTGATTTTTCCACAAGTCAAACCATATTCTGTAATAGCCCTTTAAATGTCAATGGGTTGATACGTCTAAATGTCGAGTAATCGTCGAGGGACTGCAGTCAGAATATTGCACATTGCGGAGACCTATTCCGATTTTAACATTCACTCATTTTCTTTTTTTCCCTTACTGACATATGATGGTGACTTAGAGTAGAAGGTTACTCCAAGCCACCATCGTAGGCATTCAGGCAAAGAAATCAAGCTCACTAACAAAATGAATGCGTCATCGAGCCAGTCAAGAAAAATATATAAAATATCGACTTTTTACTAAATAGGTACGAATCTATATCGGGTACCAACACTAAAATATTTTGTCTGTCTGTCTTTTTACTCTCGCTAATCTCCGAATCGACTGGACAAATTTTGACAGGACTTTCTCCAATATCTTATTTTACAAGGTCTATTAAGGCTATTTTGTTAAATCATTGCTGCCAAAACTATTTCCACGCGGACAAAATCGTGAGCAAGTGCTAGTATAAAATAAATATGTACAAGGTATCGTTAAGTTTAGCTCGTTCATATCACCTGTTGTTTCTTTGTTGTCTTGCTATTATGTGATGCGCTCACTCCGGCCGAGACTGCATCCTTTGACGGCAACTTTAATAGCTCGAGAGTAACTTGACACCGGGATATCAGTTCCCACTAAGGGATCAAATGTTTCCTCTGAAGAGTAACATCGAACTTGCTTCGTGTTATCAATATACTCGTATATAATATTATTGTATGATCAATTCTAAAGAAACAGGATAGAGCCATACGCTCTCCCGCAAGTCCGGTGATGATGACGAGGCATCCAAGCCATCATCATTATGTCAGTTAGGAAAAGGAAGAAAATGAGTGAGACAAGGCTACTCCAAACCGTCATCGTATGTCAGTTAGGAAATCTAACCACCATGGTACCATGATATTATGTGATGTGAACGCTTTTTAAAGTATTTCTTATTTTCCAAAGACATTTTTAAATAAAGCGATCTTAAATACCTACTTACTAAGTTAAAATAAAACAATGTAGATAATCTTGAACTATCCTGAATTTCTAACTACTCAGATAGTTACAAGAAGAGGGTGACTGAAATACCGAATAGCAATGTATAGGCTAGGAGCGCGCATGGGAATTATCTACAGTATTCTTTAGGTGGCCGTTTTTTTTTGTAATAAAATACTATCTCTCTCTTGCAACTCTTAGTGCATGAGTACTGAGAAACCTCTCAGCTCTACTAGTTAAAGACAGATAAACAATGCACAGATGGTGTGGATCCATTAAATGTACCAACGTGGACGCATTTTAATACCCCATTATTCATCTCTGCAGGACTAAACGTAATAAATTGAAGTATTCAATGTGTTTTTGGTATTGTCTATAGTTTGATCGAACACAATCTGTTTACCCGTCTCCCGTGACCACAACTCCTGAAAGAGGAGGAAACATCGGCACTATAAATAAATAAAATAAAATTTCAGTATACACTAATTTTATAAATATAACTAATTATTTTTATTACAAATATAAGATATTAATTATCAATGAAATTGATTTTGATAAAATTTTTGATTGCTAAAAAAACATTACGTCAGTGATCGATCCAATAACCCTAATCTTGTAAAATATGTCACATATCTCATTACTTTTAAGGTATTATTACCTTTATCATCAGATATTGATGACAGATAGATTACCCCCTAAATAGATAGATATTCAATAATATAATTGTAGTTGAGTGGATAATTCCCCTGTTGCATGAACATCGTGGGGCCGCGATTCCCAGTGATGAACATCAGTGTTTATCCCTGGTCTGGGTATGTTAATGGTTTATTTGTGTGAAAACATCAGATACCACTGTTGTATCTGATGTTTGTAACAAAAGTATTTAAAAGCTACTTACCACGAAAACAGATAAATGTAGGTATGTGATGTTGTGTAATATTTATTTATTACTACTTCCTTATTTCTTATTAGAATTCGCACTTGAAATTAGGAATGAAGGAATATTTATTGTATAAAATAGCAAAAACTACGCAAACATCGTTCCGGTTTAATGCAAGTAAAGCAGTGCGATAACATAAAATGTAAAAAATATTGGATCTTTCATTTCCTGGTAGATATTTTATTTGTAAGAAAATATCCAGAGTGTTAAATTAGCAGCAACATGAAACTTCATAGATTGTACATTCTCTTTTTAGAGGATATTCGTTGCATATTTTATTAATAGAAACAGCTTTAATTAAATCCAATCTGAGATTTTTTTTATCAAGTGTATAATATTTGTCGTCTTGCCCTTGGACTATTTGCACCAAGGAGCTCGTGTTGAAGTTTGCGAACTAATCCTCGTCAATTTATCGTACATAACCTGATAAATGCGAGTTTATCTAATAGAGGATAGGTAAACAATAGTATCTATAAAATCCAGGCTGAAGATACCATATACATACTCAGTAAAATAAAGCATATTTTCCTTAAACAAACGTTTTATTTTTTCTTTAGGTATTAGGTTAGCTGTATGTACTGTTTGAATTTCATTGTGCTGGTATTACAAATTATTTATTGATAGTAATTTTAAATCAGCTTTAATGCGCATAGAGTAAAAACGAAAAATAAAAGGAATATGTTCTGTTAATTAATGCATTGAAATTATTTTTTTTTATTGTATGCTATTCGATCTTATATCGTATATTGAAATTGATAAGTTATCAATAGTTGTATATTGAAACCGATGGATTTTTTTTCTTTAGAATGTTTTGCTGGAATAGGACATACATTGTTTTCATGCATAGTTCTCTTCAACCCACTCTACTAAGTTGTAAACTTAATTACGACCGAATAAATAATAAACATTTAAATATGCCGCGACGCTTTAATTCAAAATGTCCATATTGTATGGGAGTAGAACCTAACGAAACTATGGTGAATCTTGTTTCTCAGAATAATCTTAATCAAATTCTACAAAAGTGTATAAGAGAAAAAAATGTGTGGTACTGATACATTTGCTTATTGAAAGTCATTTTTCTCCGTGGTTTATGAGTAAATTAACGTTTTTTTCCTTACTGACATACGATGATGCCTTGGAGTAGCCTTTTTTTTTTTTTTTTTTTTTTTTTTACGCGGAGAAATGCGTGACGCACCTTCACTCCGGGCAGGGGTGTGCCCGGAGTGGTGTGTAGGACTCCCGGCCGCCGGAGACTGGAACTTCCGGCGGCTGCTCCTGGGAAGGTGACCCAGGGGTATACCCACTAAAACTCCGCGGTGCAACTACAATGCCCTATGGCGGTGCGACGGGACATAGCGTAGCCTTCCTTCCGCTGCACCACCGGCATGCCCTTTCAGGCCCTCCCAGGCCCCCCGCCTCATGGGGTGGGGGGCGGCAGAAACACTTTGCAACCAGTAGTTCCCACCCTTCATGCAGAGACCGAGTGCAATGCGAGCGGGGACGACCCCACGCCCCCGCCCGCCGGCCTCCGCTGGACACACTTAAGCCAGATTTCTTGCTCCCTCTACAAAGTCCGAGGTATGCATGGACCCGGCCAGCAATACGACGGCTGTATTCTCACCCCGGCCGCCTAGGGTTCCCCTCCTTAGGCTTCCATTGGAGTGGAAACCTCTTCGCCGCGTCGGTTACCCGCGCGACTCTCTTCAGGCGGGTGATCAAGCCCTCTTGTCCCTCTAGCAGGTGGGGGGCGACATGCCCGTCCCCCCATACTGTGTCCTGCGGGTAAGCCCGCCGCTGCGCAAACAACGCAGCTGGGTTCCGCAGTGCACTGGGCAGCCAGGTGTTCACGGCTGCCACAGCGGAAACAGAGTCCGCGGCGGTCTTCCACGGACGTGCACGTCGGGGCCGTGTGGCCGGTCCCCATGCACCTGTAACAGCGCAGCGGTTTCCGGTCCAGGACTTTGAGCTCGGCAGAGCTCCACCCTATCAGGGTTCGACCCTGGGCCATAACTTCGGCCACCCTAGCGGGGCAACTCACGATGGCAGAGCTGCCGCCTCCAGGGCTGGGGCGAATTCTCCCAACTCTCACTTCGTCAGGTGGGCAATCAGCTTTCTCAGCCAGGACTTTGGCGACGTCTTGGGCTGTGACCGACTCATCCAGCCCGTTTATTCTGATTTGCGCCCGCATTACCGGGCGTACAACTCTAGCCAAGCCAGTGGGGAGAGCAGCCTCAATCCCCTTGGCTAGATTTTCGGCCTTTTGGGCACTATCCGCCCCCGACAGCTCAAATAACCGAGCGCCGGTCGCCGATCTCCTCATCTTTATGTCCTCGATCCCCAGGTCCGCAAGATTAAGTTTCTTTCGGACTTGGGAGAGGACCTCGGCATATGTGCAGCCATTCTCCACTCCTTCCGGCGTCAGAGTGACCACCACAGCCTCCGACTGGAGGTAATTCTGATCTTTTGTCTTCTTCCCCCGCTTACGCCGCCTCGACGCTTTCTTAGCGGAGGCGGTTTTAGGGGGAGCGGTTTGCTCGGTAGTAAGGTCAGGGGCACGAGGAGGAAAAGTGGGCTCAGCGCCAGACACGGGGGCGGGGTTGACTTTCCGTTTTCGCCTTGTCACTATAGACCAGTTATTCTCTGCAGGAGCCGGGACATTAGTCAGGGGGACGGTCTTCGGGGGTTGTAGCTGCGGTGTAAGCTGCGCAGGTGATGGCCGCGACTGAGAGACCACATCGCCGCGGGCTCTGTCTGCCGCTAACGGTGGACGGAGGTTTAAAGCAGGGGGAAGGCGGCTCTCCAAGCCACTCAGACGGGCATCCAGGATGTTCCCCACCATTATGGCAGTGGAACGCTGATGTTCCTCCAACAAGTCCCTAAGACCCGTCAGAGCATCGACCCCTTGCGGGGGAGCCACACTGGTTGGTGCTGGGGAGGTCTTAGATGACTCATGGTGGGGACGCACCGGAGAGGTGGCCACATTTCGTCGGGGGACGGGCACTGGACGAAGTTTCTCTACTTCCCTCTGAAGGAAAAGCACGTCCTCCTTGGTTCTACACCGTTTTAATTTTTCCTCACTTGCATCCATGGCCATCTGCCGGACGCAAAACCATATGTCACGGATTGCCATCCGATTCTCCAGAATATTAACCGCCGTTCTGGGTTTGTCCAGTCTGGTAAATAGCCTCTCTGCGTGGACTTGTATGCGCTGGGTCAACAGGCACAACGGCATTTCCTCCACGCACATGTCCGTGAGGTCGCGGGGGACGTATTCTGGGAGGGCATTGAATTCTTCGCATGTGATGGAGTCGATATACTCCTCCTCCCCAGGTAATTCAGCGGGAGCGTCATTAACCCTCTTTGCAGTCTTCTTGGCTTCCTTTTGGAGCGCCACCAATCTGGAGCTGGACACTCGTTGTATTGTCCGCTTGGCTGGGGGCTTATCCGAGCCACCACTCTCCTCTGTGCTTTGGCGAGGACGTTTCCCTGTCTTCTTCCTCGAGCCACTCTCTTCATAAGATTCCGAATCAGAATCCCGCTCACGTACGCGAGCCAAATCGGTTGTCCTTAAAGATGCGCCTTGGTCGTTAGATAAATCAGATCGAGTTTTTTGGGAGAATTCAGTTACAATATCCATAAAGTTCCCACGAGTGGGGTCGCAAATAAAAGTCCACCCGGGCAGAGGCGCCTTACCCGGGTAACCCTACAAACCACACGGGGACGGGAAATCCCGCGGGGCGGGCCGTGCGCCGCCGACATACCCTGCCGACGTCCCCCTTTCGGGGGCGACCGGTATCACGAGCACCCACAACACCGGTCCTTGGGGTTTTTTATAGAGCGGAGCTGCTCGCGGGGCCGGCCAATGAAGGCAAGCCCCCCCACCCCTCCGTCTCAGTGACGGAGGAACGGGTTGCCCGACGGTGGCCGAAGCCCATCCTCTGTGCGCGACACTGCGACACAGAGGACCCGCCGCGCGGGTGCCGGAGTTTCAGCCGTGGCCATTAGTCGGCCACGTTGCCCAGGGTACACCGCGGGGAGGTTCTCCGACCTAGTACCCCTGCCTTGGAGTAGCCTTGTCATCATCACCAGACATGCGAAGGAGCGGATGGCTCTCACCCCTAAGTAAATTAACATAATTAATCATTAAAATGCAAAAAAAGTAGCATAAGTTATTTAAGGTGTGTGTAAAATCATCATCATCTCTGATATAATTGTATCTTAGGGTACAGCAGTTGTTTGGCCTCTGACTTGTAAAGTAACCATTCACAACAATTTTATTATGGCCACTAGGTTCTTTTAATATTTAGGTTGTTATCTTTAATATAAGGTTGAAACCTACATCGGCGAATCAGATCTCTATCAATAAACCGCTCACCCTTAGAGAGCCTTCCAAAAGGTCACGATTTGCCATGGCCAATGTGGAAGTCATTAAATAGACTTGGTACCCAGGTTAGTCGTAGCAAGGAAAATATGCTCGGATGGGGATTCGTTGACGCATTAGATTTAGATAGAGCAGTTTTTTGCCACTGTCCATGTGCCATCTGATGTCATGTCCCGCTTGTCCTGAAACCTGCTTGCTGTGCGACTTGATGGGTGCATCAGATAACGCAATTCGTGTGGCTGAATACTGGGACGATTACATTTGATTTTGCCATCGACTCGATAAGAAGAATAAACAGCCGTTAGTCTTGAAAAATTGCCCATCTCGTAAACTTGATATAAAACACTAACAATTGAAAGAAATAACGTGCAACTAGTAACCGATCAAAGAAAAATATCTCTCCTTTGAGCTGAAGGACACGTCTCCCGCTCCCTCTTAAGTGGGGGGTGACTCCCCCCACGTCAGGCCCAGTAAGGGCCGGGACTCTGGCACCGGCGCGTAAGATCGCAGTTAGTTGCATACTATAGGTAGTTATTGCGATGCACCCTTTCATAGGGATGGCCCTGAAGATCTGATTACCTGATTATCCTAAGTTCGGCTTGCGATGTAGGCCAATTGGCATTTAAGCTAGTTTTGGTAAAGTTCGCTAGTTAGGTAAGTGACGTTAATATCGTAATGGCGTTACGGCGAGTAATGTCATTCGTAGCAACTGAGTTCCGTCCAATGTTATGATAGAATCATCATAGGCCATGTATCTACATACATACTTTGACTTTACAAATGCTTGTTTCGCACCTCGAACTCTATTATGTTTAGCCAACATCAGCTTATTACCTGAAGGTATAGAGTCAACCCTAATCTTGGGCAATTAGGCCTTAGTGACCGCCGGCCAAATACGGGTTGCCCACCTTCAAACAACCTCAGTATTTCTTCCCAAGTGTACAGGTTTCCTTAGGAAAATTTACCTGTAGGAAACCTGCTCCCTACATTTATCAATTAAAAAAAATATCGCGTCGTGACTGTACGTGATAATTCTCTAGTTGTTTTTCGAAAACGGTCCAAAATTAGGGCAAATAGTTACTATGGGACAATTTCTTTTAATGTAGTTTTTTTAGTGCTTGGTAGCCCTGCGAAGGCGACAGCTAGTTGTGGATAGTTATGGAAGCAAGGATGATAATAATATGGTCTCTGATAGATAGATACGAGTAGGTGGCTATTAGTTGGTCTGGTTTTGTGATCCGCTCAAAAATCACTGCATAGTGTAAAGCAAAGTCGCTTTTCGCTTCTGTCTGTATGTACGCTTAAATCTTTAAAACTACGCAATGTATTTTTATGTTTTTTTTTTAATTGAAAGAGTGATTCAAGAAAAGGGTTTTTATGTATAACTAGTGGTCCAAGCGAGTTTCATACCGCCTCCTCTCATTTTACCATGTTTTATAACCGTTTAAACCTACCATTGACTATGATGAACATTTCAAACCTAAAATTAGTTGAATCGGCCCGGCCGTTCTTAAGTTTAGCGAGACTAATGAACAGCAATTCATTTTTATTTATATAAAGATATATCCGAAGCGAAGCGAGGGTGGGTCACTAGTGTATTTTAATACTATTGCTATTATTATATAATTTACAGCTTTTCATGAGATTTGTAAAACGAAATCACACTTCAAATTTATGCTGTACCGTGTGTTTGGTTGAAATACGTTCACTCACAGGAATGACTGCGTTTAGTGTCGTTCACTAAATATATTATGTTAAATGGCAAGTAGAACCGCGGGGTAACCTAGTTAGTGATATGCCGTTGCTTATGGTCCAAGATCCCAGAGCTGCCAGACATCACTTATTTTCTAATGGACGAAATATATACGATTGAGTAGTGTTGGGGTGTACTATCATCATATGACTAGTTGCTACCTTGACCAGACGGCCATTTTTCAGATATCAACCAATCAAGGTACATAGAAGCACTGCTCACCTCACTTAAATTCTGATGGCTGATTTTAAATATATTTCACACAATATCATTAAAAATCAGGATTCATTACTCCCAGACACATGCGGTCGGCGGTTTTACCTTACAGACGCTTTAAAGCTATGAAAAAAAATTTACTTTTACTTATTTTCTGATGTTTGATTTTTATATATGTTATTCAAACAACTAAAAAGTGCTCATCTGACCGCAATAATTATAGAATTGTACCTCACAAACTATTTTATTAGAAAAACTTAACTAAATTCAATTTTTAAAAAAAAATCTAAAACAGTTGGGTCTGGTGAATGTTTGGCCCCTTGGATCGGTCTGTCCGTTTGCAAAACGTTTTAAAATAGTTGTTTGAATAACATATATAAAAATCAAGCATCACAAAATAAGTAAAATTAAGTAAAAGTAAAATTTTTTTCATAGCTTTAAAGCGTCTGTAAGGTAAAACCGCCGACCGCATGTGTCTGGGAGTAATAAAACCTAATTTTTAATGATATTGTGCGAAATATATGTTAAAATCAGCCATCAGAATTTAAGTGAGGTGAGCAGTGTTTCTATGTACCTTGATTGGTTGATATCTGAAAAATGGCCGTCTGGTCAAGGTAGCAACTAGTCATATGATGATAGTACACCCCACCACTACTCAATCGTATATATTTTGTCCATTAGAAAATAAGTGATGTCTGGCGGCTCTGGGATCTTCCTCTATTATGCGAAGGCCTGCAGGCGTTGCACTATTAAACTCGGCGGAAAGCGTGGTTACAATCTGACATCTGTCGGTTTGGTGCATTCGCGACACTGACAGGTATGATCATGCTAACGCAGGTATTCGGCGCGCAAAAGGAGTAAAATGATTTAGGCGAATTTTCTCTTTGCGAACCGAGGTGATAGAATTACAATACCTTTCTTGTTGTATTTAATTCATTTTAGGTTTTTCTACCACACCACTCCTAGTCCGACACAATAATTTCCGAAAATGTTATTTTTCGTATTTTAAGAAATGTATCTATGAGCCGTGTAATTGACTGATTGACTGGCTCGGTGGAACAGTAGTTAGTGTTCCAGACCTACTGTTCCAAGAGTCGTGGGTTCGATTCCCACTCGGGACAAATATTTGTGTGACGAACATCGGTAGGAACAACATAGGTCAGTAGGTATACATATTTGTGACACAAGTGCTTAAGCTACTTACCACGGTATACCTCTGTTACGTGATGTTGTGTAATAAGTTTATTGTACAATCTAATCCCCGTTACTGAGGCTCTAAAGAGGCTCTTTACCGAAACCGATACGTTGAGATATCCTACATCGAAAAATGAATGTGTTCTGAAAATAAAATAACACGATAGTTCACGGACGATTGAGTTCATAAGTGAGCGGAGAGAATACTACGAAAAATCGTCGTCAGAGCTCGTTGAAGCAAACGGATTGCATCTACTCCTCCACTTGCGAACACTCGAGTGCACTGGAGGGTGCTCGCGCCTTGTATTGAAACCCTCTCAAAGTCTGTACTACAATACTATTTATAGAATCGGCATCGCAGAACATCTGAAACAACCGTGGAACATTACAATAACAATTTACGAAGTTAAATGTTAAAAAAAATAATGTTTCCTCTTTCCTAAGTCTATATGTTTTAATAAAAGATATTCTTTCTTTCCGAGATAGACCATGCTGAGATATTTCCTTTTGCTCACTTTTTTTTTAATATTAATTATTAATAATAATAGCGTACAATTTATGAAGCAATCAACGTTTTTTATACCTACTTTTTTATTATTTACCTACGAGCCCTTTTGTATGCAGATTTCGTTTTGTATTAAACCCATGTTTTAAATATGTAGTAGTATTTTTTCCATCAGATCTTACACACTCATACCCACTTAAGAAAATGTGGTCAGCAAGTATTGTAAGTGTGTAAGACGTACTATGCAATAAGTTTGTTAGATATCAGTTTGGTCCCTATCAATATTGAATGTTCACAAGCACACCATGTATTTATTTTGGAATGTTTATAAAGTGAAGGAAGGAAGTCCTGCAGGCTACAAAGCCTGTCAGCTGTGCAATCAGTGGGTGTCAGCGTCAGCGGCGGCTCGCTGACGCCCGTCAGGCTTTTACGGGACGACAGGTCATTTGAGGCGGCCAAAACACCATGTCGCTTACTAACGAACGCACAACGCCGTTCATTATAATGTAAAGCTTAATACTCGCTTAATACACAAAACACCTAAGCGTATTTTGTAAATCATCATCATCCTATCCTATCCATATACGTACCCACTGCTGGGGCATGGGCCATCCCTAAACTAAGGCGATAAGAAAACTGAAAATGTTCGAGATATTTACTATGTTGTCAGCGCCATGATCACGGGTGAACTGATCACCCGTGAGCATGGCGCTTGCAACAGTGCCGAATCGGGAGCTCATTAAAACAAAACAATATGGTAAATATCCCGGACATTTTCAGTTTTCTAATGTGTGTAACTACGACAGTTTAAAATTACAATTAAGGCGATAAGGCCCTAGTCAACCACTATGGCTATGACCAACAGGTCGACTACACGACCTTGGAACTTCTTCGTAGGTGTGCAGGTTTCCTCACGATGTTTTCCTTCACCGTTAAAGCGTCGAATAATCGGGAAAAACATAGTGGTACGTGGCGGGGTTTGAACTGGCGACCTCCCGCATGGCAAGCAACGACCTTAACCACTAGGCCATCGACGCTTTTTATTTTGTAAAATTATGAATATATACATACATATAATATAATTGCTTTGTACAACAATTATTCTCTTCTACATTAATACTATACAACATCACAAACATTCCTTCGATTCGTGCTAGGTTGGTCAAGCTCTTGTTACTTATTCTCACAATCTCAACACGCGCTGTTACGGAAAAAACACCGATCTTCATCCCACAATTTTTGGTCCGATTAGGAATCAAAACCACGAATTTTGGCACATTCGCCATCGAGTCAGTCCGATCAATACATTCGATTTTATTATTAAATAATTATAAAAATTACGTTTACCCAAATAAGTTAACAAAAAACTTTAACAAACGCTTGCTTTAAATGCTATAAATGTTTTATTTATATAGAAATCAAACATGTTAACATATGTGTATGCACTTCCAATTACATAAACTAATATCGGGTAAATAAATAAATCGATGACCTACGTATATCAGTGTGATATTTTTAAACAAGATCGATAATACACTTGACATAATCTATGATATAGAAGACCTAACCCACCTATTAAGTTATAACTCATTCTCTTTGAAGTAGGCTTCTTTCCAGGCGTAAGTAGTAGTAGTAGTAAGGCATAGTATATAATGAGGGCGATCAAACAATATTTTGACGAGGTCTAAAGTTGTCTCTGTCAAGACTGACATAGTGGTAATTATGTGACAACAGGACACCAGTACCTTGTAGTTAGCTTGATAAAAAAATGTGACTTTTTTATATAAGGTGTTCAATATTTACTTTGGGAATGCAATCCAGAGGGCCTACCATGAGTTGGCTATCGAAAACTTACTTACGCTAAAAACCTATCGAGTTGTTTTTTTCATACGGCCGATTTTAGTTCTTCGCGTAGCCACCAGCGGCGCTGTACAAGTTTTTCATAGACATATTTACGTAGGCGATATCGAGTGCGTAAATTTTAAACTCATGGTAGTTCCACTGATTGCAATTGTTGGATGGAACGGTACGAGTATAATATCATAGATAACATAAACTGCTCACTCAAAAATTCTGCCAGAATATCTGCGCTGTCGCGTCCTAGCGGCCGCTACAGCACATGCTGAGGCAGAACCTTTTGATAATTTTAATTGTATGTGTGCTTGCCTAACTGTTTTATTGTTTATGTGCTCAATAAATGTCTGCTTTATTTCTTTCATTCTATATCATAAGAAATACAAGGAAGTTAGTAGGTAAAAATAATTGATACAACTCTCACCATCCGTAAAAATGAGATGAAAACAATTTTAAACAGTTATATGTTTTAATAACGTCTTACACTTAGATTATTTTCCTGATAAAATTAGTAATTGCACCTGATGAAAAAAACAACGCAAATGTACCCACAAGCTAATTGTTTGGTAAACTTTACGAGTCAACAACGACGCATCACAAATGCTACACGCACTAAGTTGACGGGATGTTTTTAAAGAAACTTTTGTTGTATTTATTACTGTCTGGCCTCCCTTCAGTCCAATTAGCGTGACAATGGTGCACGGGGCACGAGCTAACTCAAAATGTCTCATTTTACGCAAGCATTTGCTGCATTTTTATGAAAATCAGACGAAGTGTCATTTAGTTTCATCGTAGTGGATTCTTAACCTTTATATTACCTAACACTAGTCCGGTCGAAATAACGTAGACGCTTGTGAAAATTAGCATTAGTTAAAAATTGGTAGTTTTATGTAAACCATTGCATATGAAATAGGTATCAAAAGTCCTCATCGGACTGACTTTAGCCAATAAATATAAAGGGAAAATGTTATTGTATGTGTAAGAATCTTTTTTTCGCCTAATTCTCTCGTAAACTGTAAAAGTCCAAACAATTGTCCTAAAATCCTTGTTATATACGAAAACGTGCGGAAAGCTTATATTTTTTGCTTTAAGTGTCAAGTGTACCTATCTGCTTTTTGCACAAGTCGATAGTTTTACGGCTAAGTGTTACATTAGCTAATTATTTTTCAGCCCCGGAGCAAGCATTTAATTGCAATCAATTATCATGATGCAAAATCCCAATCATTAGACCAGTCAAGCTAACTTATGAAAACTACAGTCGAATACGTTGATGATTTTTTGGGCAAACTGCCGTCACCACAACAAATATTGTTTTTATTATTACTTAGTTTAAGTTAACATAAAAAATGATCCGACCTTTAAAAAAAAAAAAAAAAAATTAATTGTATAAGTTACCTATACTGTAATGATAATATACTGTTTAACTATCTATGAATGTAATAATATAAATAGTAATATAAAATTTTGTACAATAATTTAATTTAATGCACGTTAGTTTTCTCTAAGGCGAAAATAACTGTTATATCAATAACACTAACATATGCAATTGATAACATAAGAATGTATATTGTTTGTTTTGCATGTATGCTATAATATGTATCTCAGTTAGTTTTATAATCTCTTCCAAAATATTTTCTGTTTGTATTTTTCATTTAGCTGGTTTAAATCGCTTAAACCCCATAGAGCACATAATGTAAGTGACTTAACAATAGGAAATGGCATTCACTGTATAATCTGAGCTTGAGGGTGGAGCACTGGTGACTTGTATCACGGGTTTTTAACGGAACCTTTTTCAAGCACCAGTCTCTCACATTCGGGTTTCATATGATACAAATTGTACTCACCTAGACTAAGCACTCTGTAACCTACTTGTGAGAGAAAATAAACATCTTTTTACTTTTACTTTACTTTTGCAAATACAGATGTATATCTCAACGGGACTATATCGCTCATCAAATCTCAACCTCGCCAAATAATTCCTCTATCTTTTTAAAGATCATGTTTAGAGAATAACAAATACTTTGTGCGTACCATAACTAGTTTATCGATGCATTGATAGGGGCCCGAAACGCTGGCTGTCGCGAGGTTTATATAACTAAGTATATAGTATAATATGTGTGCTAAGGGTATACAATTTTGCGGCTAACTTTAATGCGCCCTCGCATAGGAGCTCGATTGCTATAGTAAAAGGAAAAAAAGTTTGAATATGATATATGAATATAATATTACTATTACTCATAGGTAAATATCTGATAGCAAACCATCTTATTATTAAATATACAGCACGTGTTTTAAAAAGTAAGTAGGTATAAATAGCTGAAAAATAATAGTTCAATACCAAGTCAGTGTAATACGAAACTTTGAACCGTCATGGTTACACACATTGGAAAACTTAATTTGTCCGGGATATTTACCATGTGGTTTTGTTATCAGTCAGTTTAACCCCAGTCAAAGGCAGTGACATTAAACAAAACCAGATCTGCATCTTAATTTTCATCATAATATAGGTAGGTTCTCTACCTACCTGTAACATGTCGATGTTCCTTAGTTTTTGGCCCTTCTAAGTCATTATCGGCATCGCTCAGCCCTTTACAGGGCCGTCTCAGATAACTGGGTTAGTCTAGGATTGTTGAAAGTTTACCCCTCGATCAATAGCGCCTCGAATAGAAATTAACAGCAATATCGAACGTAATTTAGTTGCTGACGAGTATTGACGTGTAAATGCCAGAGGTTACGCCGCAGGTACATAACTTGTTTGGTGCATAAACCAAGGATAAAATATTTATTTTATTATCATTAGAATTGGAAATACAAAAGAAAAAAATATGCCTCGTTTTTTTAAAACGTTAAATGGCGCCTTTTTAAAGGAAAATAAAAGTTTTTATTTCGCGCCAGATGCTATGTCGTAGGAAACTTGTTTATTGTAATATGATAATACATACTTTACTATCGTCAGTATTCGAAAGAACAAAAGAAAAAATCCGACCAAGTACGAGGCGGACCCACATTTACCATTTACTAGGTAAAATCAAAAATTACAATTACAAAAACAAAATGTTTTTTATATTTTTATATAGAATGTTTTGACAAATGTACTTGTATAACGGTTATTAGGGTTATCTATTGTTTGCCCGAAAGATATATGCCATAATATTCATATGCCCGAATTTCATTTGCCATAATTTCATTTGCCCGAATGTTATGTTTGCCATAAAATACAAATGACATAATTTTAATTGCCCGAAAATCAGATTCCATAATGATTCGAATGCCATACGTATTGTTATCCATATTTTTAATTGCAATAATATTATGCAACAGAATTTTTAAGCGCCATACTCCTAACGCCAAATATTTGTCCTAAAAAGCGATTGGCTTTCTGGCACTTCGCCGGCCGCTGCCGGCGTATCGCTCGCTTCGCTCGCTCGGCTCGTGCGTGGTCTTTCATGTTTCTAACCTAACCTAACCTATTTTTTTTATCATTCTTTTAACCTATTTTACAAGCTTTTTCGGTGGGAAATGATGTAATGGCACGGAAACAACGTTTCTAACACGTAACTAATAAAGTAAACAATGAGTATGACATATATGGCGTTTGAAAATTCTGTTGCATAAATTATTGCAATTAAAATATGGATAACAATACGTATGGCATTCGAATCATTATGGAATCTGATGTTCGGGCAGTTAAAATTAAGTCACTTGTATTTTATGGCAAACATAACATTCGGGCAAATGAAATTATGGCAAATGAAATTCGGGCATTTGAATATTATGGCAAATGAAATTCGGGCAACTGAAATTATGGCAAGTGGGGGTATACCCGGTTATTAGATATATTATCCTCCATTTCGGAAAATGCGCTTACAAAATAACACACCCAGGCACGTCATAGTAACTATTCTGATTTATTGTATTCTTTAAATTTGCAACTGGTGACATACTCGTATAACCGTTAATATAATATAGTGAATGTAGCATTGAATGTAGATCTCAGTTTCATTACAGAGTATTTTGGTATCAGATTTGAATGCCAATATTGGGGGTACCTACAGTTTCAATTCACCCATAGAATTGCATGTCAAAGAAAATTGGAAATCAGACTCAGTCAGACAGACAGAAATATCCAGTGAAACATAAGACATGGAAATGTTCGTCTCAATTAATTTACAGGAACTATTTAATTTGTGTACATGCTATGAGTGATTGAAAATCAATAAAAGTACTTCACGTTGCGCGAGACCACATTAAGTACACTCTGTAAGTTACAAAGTGATGGAACAAAGAAAATAATACGTACAAAAATGTGTAAAAGAGTATGAGAACTATAATAATTATAGAGACAATAACAGCATAGAGCTAAAATTCCCGTATTCAGCACTTGAAACTACATTCAAGAGTGTACGGAATTGAATTTCTGTTAACATTTTCATCTTGTTTGAATTACGCTTTATATTATTAACGTTGTGGGAAATTCAATTTCCCACCTTAGAGACAGTCGCAGACTCCGTGATCTTGTTTCCGCCACGATCGCTCCACTCAAATAAAATTTAACAGATTGAAAGCGTCTAGGAACGCGATTTTCATTGCAAAACATGAGCTTTTATGAAAAGTGGTAATTTCCTTATTGGCACCGCTAATTACTTTCTCATACCTACACTAAAAATTTTAAAATGTTTAAATTAGGTAAACATACTCATAAACTAGCTGTGCCAGTAATATCGAGACATTTTTTCGTAATGGTGAAATGATAAATCATTCTTTACTACCTACTTAACTTAACTTCTGATAACCTTATATTTTGAAAGACCTAGATAAAAGTCTAGCTGGATATTGCACATCATTAAGCATAATAGCGTCATATTTAGGTATGTCATTAAAAAAATGTGTACAAGTTCGGCGGATCATAACATGTGTACAAGTATCATTACTAATGTGGCTTGGCTGTCATCGATTTGTTCTATTGCCCTAAATGTTCGCACCCCTTCGCAGCCTCGTGTCACCGCCTAGATCGCACTATAAGTATCTGGCACTAGCTAGGTGCGAACCGAGCCCTGAAAGCCCGGGATTCGCACGTAAAATGTTTATTGACAGTTAGTGGAAGAGCGGGCGTGGGTGGCCGGGTGGTAAGGGGTGGCCACAAGTCCCTGGCAACGGTGCAGTTAGCTGTGTGCAACCTCCACCCCGCCCGCTACGTGCACCCCACCCCACCCACAATGCACACACCTAAACTAGCATTTGTGTTGCAGGGCGTTCTACAAGTGGCGCAGGCAAAATATCCCGGGTTAATGGGAGTTTTGAACTTGGCCATGAACGGGATATTTGGAGATATGAACAGTCCCATCGCCGCTACCAGGGTCGGCGATCTGCTGATTGACGGAATCGACATCTGCCACAACGCGGGCCTGGTGGGCAACGCCGCCTGCTCCCTCATCCGGACCATGTCCGAGGATATCCAGAACATGGAGCTGCAACCGGACAACTCGATCAAATTCTCCATGTTGAGTTATGTACGTAGAATCTATTAAGTATTAAGTACATCTTAACATCATAGGTATCAATAATTTTAAACATATTTTTGTCTGTATTATCAATTTTCTATTATCCAAACTAAATAAATACGAAATATGAGTTTTAATTCAGCAAAGCATACAGAAACATGTAGAGCTTTAACTTTAAGAGATAATGTTTTTCGCATCATAATATATATGTAGCATCCTTATGCGCCCGTCCACGCGTTGCGTTTGGCCTGAAACTCTCTGTTAATCAGGACCGACAGTTAATTACCCACTAAGGTAATTAAATATTGACCCCGATTTTACCCAATATCCTATTAAAAGCGTGAGTAACGGCCCTATGAACATAGTACACAGTAGTATAGGTGATCATAGCTTAATTAAATCCGTGCTCTGAAGAGAGCCAATCGTCTGTCGAATCGGATGCACTCGCGGCGATACCTCATAGTCAGTTGTCACGCTATTTAAAAGAGCTATGTAATTATTTATTTCTTTTGAGCTTTGAATAAATAGTTTATTTAAGTTAAATAAAACTGACAGGTGGCACAGTTTTTAATCCCCTAAAAAAATTCCTTAATTCGTTATTTAAATTGCATCTTTGTTTTTCAGAGGGTCGACAAACCAGGCCGTCTTTTCACAGTGTACCGAGGAATCGAAGACCATGCCAACCTCGCCCGCATCACCAGCATGGACGGGTTGCCAAACCTGTCGTTTTGGGCAAAGAACGATGACGGTTCGCCCACTGACTGCAACATGATTAACGGCACCGATTCTGGCCTCTTCGCCCCCTTCATCGACAGAAGCAAGTCTATGTATGCGCTCAACACGGACATATGCAGGTGAGGCACACTTGCAACGGCTGCACACAGACGCAGTCTAGCCTAGGAGAGCCTAGGTCACCCGCGTGGGCGGCCGCGTTGGTGTGCGCCGATCAATGTATGCGCTAAGGGCGGAAATTGCGTCCATTTAATTTTTTTAACCACTCACACACATGCATTTGGTCGCTAATAACAACCGGGTTTTTGCGATTGCGATCAATAAACAAGGCAAATGATTGCGCAACAGGCTGCCCGGGCCGGCTGTGAAGAGTTATTGCGTCACGATATTTTAATGACGCGCAGTTTTCGTGCACTGGAAAGCGGTTGATGATTCTCCTTTTCTTTGCACTTTGGCGTGCTACGCCGCCCGTCGGCAAGTTGAAACGCCAAGTTTTAGAAACTTTTCGCCGTCGCGCGGGAAATCTCGCGTTGGAAATGGTTACGGAGTTGAAAGTAAATGAAAGATGTCGACTCTCTTTGTGAGGGGAAGTAAAAATTAGGCGACTTCCGCTTTTGAAAATTATCTAAGATTTTTTAAAGGAAAGTTTTAAATAATATCTTAATAAAAAAAATAAAAATCTTTATCGATATTTATTGCACTTATGCCGAGCAAAAAATGATATAAAAGAAACCAACTTTTTTACCAATAATGATATAAAAGAAAATAGCGAATACATTTGCCAAAAATAAATACAATTAGCATTGCTTAGTGATGATTCCATTATGCTTGTATTTTAGTGCTTGACTAAAATCATATGCCTTCATAATCGGAATTAGGTACCTTGTTTTTTTATAGTTAAAAGTATAAAAGATAAAAAAAAATATTTCCTACGGCAAGTAACACTCACATTTGCATACACTTACAGAAAGAGTTACAATTAGGTAAGAATAAGAATTAAAGTTATTTATGTGTTGTAAAACTTATATTACGTAATATCAATATAATAAATATGCGTATTAGTACGAGTATCTATAATAATAAGCTTTATTAAAAGGTATTTTATAATATTGTTGTAAGTTATGTGCGTGCAGCGTGCATTTTCCCGTCGGCAGCATGTCGCGAGCATGCACTCTATCATAATAATTTACATTGCACTTGCTGGCTTTTTGTATTTCACACTTTACTTTAAATAAATAGTGCATTTCATTAAAAAAGCTTGATTGTATGTATTACATTTTTGGGTAGAACTCTATCGTATCCGGAAAATGATTTTTTGAATTTTTGAACATAGCGGAGAAAAGTTTATTATCAAATTTTTAAATACTCGCTATCATACATAGGGTGGTACTACCAACAAGTGTATTCCTAAGGAAGGTTGGTGTTATGTGTCATGTTGGCAGGCGGCTGACCGTAAAAGTTTAGCCACAACTTAATGCAACATAATGATACTATTATACATAATTTGCATTTCGTAATGAGTTAGTACCCTGCTTATAAGGGTATAACTCATAAATAAATAAGGTAAATTCGTGAGCAATATTGTTATGTTTTTGGGACCCTACATCACTTTAGGCAGAGGTATGATATTCAAAATATTCTAACTGGTACTTCTAGTCTAACTTTAGTATAAAAAATAATACATAAATAAATATTGCACAACATCACATACATTGATCTGATCCCGTGGTAAGTAGCTTAAGCACTTGTGTTACGGAAATCAGAATCAACAGTGGATACACAAATAAACTTAAATATATTTAATAGTACACCCAAACACGGAATAAACACCGATGTTCGTCACAGAAATATTTGTCCCGAGTGGGAATCGAACCCACAACTCTTGGAACCGTAGGTTTTGAACCTGGGTCACTAGCCACTGTTCCACCGAGCCAGTCAAATAAAATAATGTCAGTAAAGTGCAGTTATACATATAAATCATCCTCTTAAATCACACTATTCATCTAAAAACCGCATTGATTTATTTCCTCTGAATTATTTCCGTTGTATGCTACTTCTAAAGATCTTTAAGCTTTTATTTAACTACCTATAAATATAGTGACAGATGGAAGCAAATAAAAGTTGAAATACGTACAAGATGATTAAATGTCTTATTCGCTTTCCCCGTGGGACAGAATTTGATGCACTGCGGTTTGTAAATTAGCCTGAGTGAGGATTAAATACACCATGGTTTTATTCTGTGCTGCACTTGGTCCAACTCCTATACAAAAATATGCTTTGGCAAAAATTGGTAAAACACAAGCGAAGAATCCACGTACCACCGTATTTCTAAATTTTAAATAGATACGTACGTAGATTATTCGACGCTTTAACGGTGAAGTAAAACACCGCGAGGAAACCTGCACATCTACGAAAAAATTCTAAGGTTGTGTTGTCGACCAACACGCACTTGGCCAGCGTGGCTAACTAAGGCCTGATCGCCCTAGTTTAGGGTAGGCCTGTGCCCCAGTAGTGGGGACGTATATGAACTGATTATGATTACGATGATGACAAGTGAAGATTTCTTCAAAAAAATACATATTAGTAATTCAATACCCACCTAATGCAATGTTTAAAAACAGTATAAATATGAAAAAATGTCGTAAATACAAACTAGTTTTTATTTCATTTACTCAATATAGTGGGTGCTGCGGCTTGGAAATAGCTGGTGGAAGGGAATCAGTTTATCGCCGGCTCATCGGCCACTTATCGCGTTATCAGAGGTGCCAACTTTATTATATTCCACTTTGCTCCTTTAGGCTGAGGAGAAAATAATAATAAATATCACATCACATAGATTGTTCTTATTCCGAAGTAAGTTGCTGATGTATTTTTATTACGGACTAGCTGTGCCAGCTACTTCGTCTGCGTTTCAACCCGTTTTTTACACGTTTCCTTCTGAACTCCTATTGATTGTAGCGTGATGAAAAGTATACTATAACCTGCCCAGGAGTATGAAGAATAATTACCAAGTTTCGTCAAAATTCGTCGAGTTGTTTTTGTTTCTATAAGGAACATACAGACCGACAGACAGACAGACAAACATTTTACTGATTGCATTTTTGGCATCAATGTCACTTATCACCCCTGATAGTTATTTTGAAAATATATTTAATAAACAGAATTGACCTCTTTACAGATTTATTATAAGTATAGATATCAGAATAGGTGTACACAAATATATTAAAATATGTATTAAAAATAAATAAAAATAAAATAAAAATCTTTATTTTAATAACAGAACTACAGTGGAAAATAAATCAATGTTGAAAGTAGAATTAAATGCGTATCACAATATTACCAGAGGTTCCCAAACTAGGTCAGACATGTCACTTGGGAAACCAGTTTTCCATTAACATACATTATTTATGGCAAAAATTAAAAAAATTAAACTAAATGTAGAAATAAAATTGTAAAAAGAGAAAGGAACAATTAAAAGCTGCATGTAATGTGTGTAGGTGTGTGTGAGTGTGTGTGAGTGTGTGTGTGTGTGTGTGTGTGTGTGTGTGTGTGTGTGTGTGTGTGTGTGTGTGTGTGTGTGTGTGTGTGTGTGTGTGTGTGTGTGTGTGTGTGTGTGTGTGTGTGTGTGTGTGTGTGTGTGTGTGTGTGTGTGTGTGTGTGTGTGTGTGTGAGTGTGTGTGTATGTAAGCGTGTGTATGTGTGAGTGTTTGTGTATGTGTGCAAAATTGTTGTCATGTGTTAGTGGTGTGTAAAATATTCAGTGTCATTGTAGTCACAGGTTAACAGAAAACGTTCAACAGTTACTTTCACCTCCATCACTGACATATTCGCTAGTCTACATCTGGCTGATATGGCATTGTACGTCGCAAAATGACTGTATCTAGCAAACCTTTTGGCAAAACTTGTATTTATAGTTGGCAAATTTAATCTATAAACTCGCCTGTTGATTATTGCGTTATAGTTATCCCAACTAAGGGCAGACCGATGTGCCGACAAACACGCTCTGACAATGAATAACTGCCTCACCCGAAGGACCTCTAATTGCTCATACAAAGAATTTGTAGGATACCTGAAAGGTTTCCTGAGCATGACTTTGAGAACAGCCCGTTGTGCCCTTTCCAGTACAAGCAAGTCAAATTTCGCTGCGCAACCCCAAACCCCTATACAATAAGTAACCTATATAATCTTTGCGCTGCAGTACTTCAGAGCAATTACAAACCGGGCTAGTTGGCATGCAGGAATGCATACGCAGATCGAAGGCTTTTGGGTTGGAAGCTGCAGTTTTAAAGAGGCACATATACAGTGTTTTCTTAGTGTTAAGAGTGAGCAGATTCAGCTTCAACCATTGGGAGACTTCTTTCATACCCTCTTCAGCAGCAGCGTATACACTCTTCCAATCCTTTCCCTTAAATAGGATTGCCGTATCGTCAGCGTAGCAGATAAATTCTGCATTTTTAATGTTAAGGTCGTGAATATCGTCCATGTATAAAATGAAGAGGGTGGGGCCCAGAATGCTGCCTTGAGGAACGCCGAAGTTGACTGGAAGACTGTCACTCTTAAAACCATTAAGCTTAACTAGCTGCTTTCTGCCTGTGAGATAGCTCCTGAACTATTCCAGTGCAATGCCACGGATTCCTTTACACTCCAACTTTTTGATAAGCAGCGGGGTAGAAACCGTGTCAAATGCCTTGGCAAGATCCAGAAAAACAGAAATAGATAGTAAACCTTCGTCGAGGTAGGATGAAGCAAGATCAGTTAGTCTTTTCACCGCATCTTCAGTAGACTTTTTTCTCCGAAAGCCGAATTGAGAATCTGATAATAGGGAATTCGATTCCGGGAACTCAACTAGTCTATTATTGACAACCTTTTCCATAATGTATATTAAAAGCATATATTAATGTATATTGACTGACTCGGTGGAACATTGGTTAGTGACCCTGGCTTGCGGTTTCAAGAGTCGTGGGTTCGATTCACACTCGGCACAAATATTGTGTGATGAACATCATTGTTTGTTCTGTGTCTGGGCGTGAATATGTATTTAAGTATGTATTTATAAATATCTATGTATGTATATCAGTCTCTGACGCCCATTATACAAGCTCTGCTTAGTTTGGGGTCAGGTGACCGAGTGAGGAAATGTCCCAGATATTTTATATTCATATCCAGCCACGCAAAAACACATGTTGATGGATGTTCTTCTTTGTTCTTTATAAAATGACACATCACTGTTTGTGAACGAGGACCAAAGCTCATTCTAAGCTTTAAGGTTCTAAACCAACTAGGCTACCCACGCAATTAGTCTAAAATGCGAGCATTTTCTTCTTTCCTATCCCTATGGATATGCAATATATCTTTATTGAACTTTTCATTCACAGTAGAACTCAGATGTTGCATTGTAACAACAAATACAATATCTACATAGCACTACGTTAGCCGCCCCTTTGAGGAAAATCGAAATGCTCATTAACTGACCTGTGTATGTGAAATTATAGGTTGGGCAGTATGTGAATTTCTTCAAAAATATACACCGTGAAATTTGAGTGGTTGTTTTCCCGTAGCAGAACGATTTGCCTTTAGTAATAATATCGAACCATGCAAATTATTCCCCGAAAAAAAAAATATTTTTCAAATTTTCAAATTATTTATTTTCCATCTCGAAAACGAGAGAAGCTATCGTTCTTTTATGAGATGTGACGTAATCAGGTACTGCTTGCCGCATGAAATCGATGCTTAAAACTAAAGAAGCTCGACGCCCTATGTAATAAAGCGGTTCGAGAGTGCATTCGGGTTTCGGTTGTTCGGGTGGTTTCGTAAAACAGGCATTTATTGATTTTAATAAAAAAGAACTGCACAAATCTATTGTGCTACTAATATAGAATCATTTTACTGCGGGAAAACAACCACTAAAATTTCACGGTGTATTGATTTCCTTCAGGGTAAGTGTCTAAAAATGTACCTATTAATTTTAAAACGCATTAATACCTATTTGACGGGGTTTCAACCGAACTTATTCATTCGATCATAGACGGTAAAAAGATTATTTTTTCAATAAAACCAATATTATTTTACTGTAAATTATCCAAGCAATGCCTAAGCTCCCTTTTTGACCTTAATAGAGCCAAGCGGAATGGACTCCTCTATAAAGTTATACCGATGCGAATCAACGGCCAAGACTTTGATTTTGTTCTTGGATCACAAATATCATTTCAGTTTTTCGTAGCTAAACCGGTTATTTCCTTTTTTAAGCCGCAACCAAATAAATATAAAATATCAGACAACATAACATACTCGTATATTCTCGGCTTAAGCACCTGTAGAATCTATAGCGGAATACTAGTGCAGGTCCCAAAACGTTCACAACATGTGAACCTAATACTTCCATTGCAGTCAATAAAATTAAATTAAATGGAATGTACAGCTAATGATACGTATAAAAAAGTTCACCTATTAAAAAAAGTGATCTTATTTTTTTGTTGAACCACAGAAGTAAGTAGTACCTATGCTAAACTATGCGTTGATGAGAAAAAGTAAATATGTTGTTAGATTACTTAATACTATAGTACTGATTTTAGATAACCAGTAAGTAATAAGAAAATCTCTGAATTACCTAAAATTATCAATTAATACCGTTAAATGCTAAATAAGGAATCTATCTTGATTTCCGCAAACATTAATTTGGTTCAAACTATCGTATAAGCAACAGTTCTGAAGTGCATTAGTGTCATCGCGAAATGCCCTGTGGCGATCGAAACTTATTTCTTTGGAAAGTAGCATCCATGAAAACGAAGCCCACTTTATGTTGGCGGCATTTGGAGATTGGGGATCGTTTATAAATGGTTAATGCCTGACTGAATTTTTTCCTTATTTTCCTTGCAGGAAAAAAAACACTTAGTATTTTAATTTTGTGCAGCAGGTTGAAGAGGTTTTAGGCTGCATATATTGATGACTAGCTTTCCGCCGCGACTCTATCCGCGTAGAGACGTTTAACGGGTAAAACATTACGTCTTTATGGCGCAGCCGGTTAAAAAGTAGCCTATGCCCATTCTCAGGCTCTGGAATCTCTGTACCAAATTTTATTTAAATCGGTTCAGTACTATATGTATGCCTGATTGCGTAACAGAATGAGTTACTTTCGTATTTATAATATTAGTAAGGAAATTAAGGATTAGTAAGGATTTGATAATGATGTAGGTGCCTGCACTCTAACTGCTCGGTGATAGGATTATGTAAAGGTGACGAGACTGACTTTACTTTTATACAGTATGCCGAATTAATCTTTCATTTATCTTGATTAGTCAGTCAACTCAAAAATCTATTAAGTATATTCGTGACGTTCATGAGCTTCGGCGTATTTCTTAATAATGTCTTATTATATGACAAATAAAGACAGAAAAGTATTTACTTCTACATGGTTAATGTGTGCCTATCCCTTAGGCGATACACCCGTCATACTAAGAACAGAAACTAAAATTATACAAGTATGGCATTCATTCGATTTGCTAACGGTTTTCAACTAGTCGCCAGAGAGCTTAGAGGACGCAGTGATACAGATTTTCCTGTGACACCCTAGCTAGCGCTAACGTCGTTATCACACAGAATTGCTTGTAGTGATGCCTGTTAGGGATAGGATGGTTGGAGGGTGGAACCCTCTACAGACTCAGGCTTCAAAAGATTGGAAAGTCGTTCTTAGGTTTAAGCACAGAATTGTTTAATAATATCCCACAGAATGTTATTGCCTTTTTATAATTTCAAACTTTTGTGATATTAAGTCGTGTCTTGTGAAAAAAGCATATTATAAAGAAGAAGATTACTTAAATAATAAAAATCCATGGACATGATGAGCTGGACTTGGACATCAATTAATTATGTAACCTGTTGAATTTTTTTGTAATTTGTGATTAATGTATCTACAATTTGACGTGTAAAAGAATTACATGAAAACTGTTTGCAGAATAAATTATTTCATTTTATCTCACAGACCACACGGATTTCCAAAGGTTTCTTAATCGAAACGATCAAATAATGAATTCTTTATAACAAAATTTCCAAAACCCTATAGAGAGGGTAAACATAATAAGAATGTCAACTGTCAATCGCGAATCATGGAGATACAGCCCGGTGACTGAAAAGACAGACGGGCGAACAGCGATGTCTTAGCAATAGGGTCCCGTTTTTATCTTTTGGGTAAGGAACCCTAAACACTACTATGTACATACACTGCAAACCTATGAGGAAGTGAGAAAAAAAATCGCAACAGCGTGGGTCGCAACAACGGCATGCGAAACTACGTAGGAGGGTCTCCTAAGCAATGTTCATGAATATGCACAAAACATAATCAAAATACATCCTGATCCAAAAGAAATTTAGTCTAAACACATACCTATAATGCAGACGCACGGAAGGGTACATCCGATCCAAAAAAAAATATGGATTTGCAAAAAATTACTAAGGAGTGTATTTTTAATCGCGTGAGAAAGATTTGTTGCCGTGGAACTTTAACGCGGGTGAAGCTAATGCTTTTTAAAACTACCTCAAGTAATAGGACAAGTAGGTATTCAATGCACAGCGCTGCACTCATCGAGTTGACTCATCATAGCATCTGCTGTTTGAACTTGCACTTTTCAAATGCATAAATATTGTTAAAGTAAGCCAGTTGGCACCCGCCGCCCTGCCACTCGTTGGCGATTGAATCTTGACCTGGGAAAGAACTGTGACACGGCGCGATTATGACTATAGTCACTGAGCCGACGCAATATAATGAGTTAAAACTTTAGGTTCTATAAGATTTAGTTATATTCAGCCGTGTGTTTTTTATTGACTTAGGTATCGCGCTAATGGCTGGATACTGGGAAGAAATTACATACTAGACAGTTTAAGGCGAACAGAAACAGAAAAAACCGGCCAAGTGCAAGTCGGCTTCGCGCACTAAGGGTTCCGTACTAAAGTAAAAAAGACGTTTATCGTATGGGGACCTCCCCTAAAATATTAAGGGAGGTATACGATAAACGTCTTTGTAATAATAAACAAGGGCGATAAGGCCTTAGTCAACCACACTGGCCAAGTGCGGGTTGGTTGACTACACAACCTAAGAATTTCTTTGTAGTTAGGAGTGCAGGTTTCCTCACTATGTTTTTCCTTCACCGTTAATAACCGTACAAATGATGTTCAAATATAAAAAACACAGTGGTACGTGGCGGGGTTCGAACTGGCAACCTCTCGCATGACAAGCAACGACCTTAGCCACTCGACCATCGACGCTTTTTGGGTTGTCAGACATGTAATTATCGTTTCAGAATTCGGCCGTGAGCCCCAGTGAATTGTACGAAATCGAAATCACTAAGCTTTAGTATCTATTGCGTTTACGCCCTCAAAATCCAGAATCGCTGCAATACCCACTGCGCTGCCCATCCCTACCGAGTTGCAGGGACTCGGCGAATATTAATATCCATCGCCTTGGCAGTTCCGACGAGATCGGAAATAGGATTATCTAGCTTGACCTTTGGACAAGTTTTGTGGTGAACACGAAGCCTTCGCTGGTTCCGCTCGGAATATTCTGCGGAACATTGATTGGATTGCCGACAAGTTTAACGAATGGACGACTATATTCAATTCCGAAATGACAACTTGATATAACTATTTATGCATGCAAGGGAATCCATTGCAAATGTACGTGTGTAAAGCAGTAGATATCAACTACCAACATCATCATCTGATCCTGTGCTAACGTTGCATATTGAGTTAAGTATGTCACGGATAACAGTTGCATAAGTAAATATTATAATACATCAATAGATATATGAGTATAATCAGGAAATTTACACAAATATTTGTGCTGATTGGGAATGAAACCTAAGTATCTTGGCGCAAGAGTGACGGGCACTAGTGAGCACGCTATGTGCACAATTTAAATGGAAGCTTGTCAAGAACAAATTCAAAATGAAAAAAAATATGTTGCAAAGTCAAGATAATAAGAAAATTCTTACAAAGTACGAATATCAAACGTGCAGAATGTGCAGCCGTTGGGGTTGCCTATCTTTGCCTAGACAAACTACTCGGTTGTCAAGTTCATGCGGGTATGTCGATGCCAGTTACCTTCACTTGCTTAATAATGGAAAAAAACTACACTAATATAAGCGTTTTTTTTGCGAACACGTAGGTATAGGGTTGTCTAAATAAACTTTGTCCTATTGGGACAAAAGAGGCGAGCATTTGGGGAGGTCTATGTCCAGGAGTGGAATGAAATGGGGTGATGATGAATTATGATTTGAAAAAAAAACTGATTTGATTGATTTTTAGGCAACTTATTCTCAATTATTTTTTCATATGCTAAAGTTACTAGAAAATTACTAGCCTGGCATATGTTTCACTCTATCATCAAATACCTACGTGTCGTCGTTTCAAGTTATAATCTAATACTTTTTCCCAGGCTCGTGACAATCTGTGTATCAAATTTCTGTAATTTTAAATGTCCGTAGTAGTTATGCCAATAGGCAGACAAAAGTTAATACGCATTTATAACATTAATAATATACCAAATGAAACCTCTGTAAAGGATTATTATTTCCCTTCTGCCTGTTGAGCGATGAATGAAAATTATTTCCACAATAGAAAATATCTTCCTTCCTGAAACCTTTACAAGAGGACTTCCAGACGTTCTGATTCATATCCGATTTAAAATAATGGCTATTAGCGTGAATTACGAAAGTAGGTACTTAGTTCCTACTCTGCTAGTTAGGAATTTAAACGTTCAGCTTTATGTGAAAATAAGAAACCACGTAATGTTATCTTTATATAACTTTTCTTAAAATTCGTACGTCTGTGCGAATTTTGCCGATTATATGCATTCTTAGATTTACGTTGTGTTGCATAAGGGTCAATCTTGAAAGCCAAAAAAAACACTGTCCGAGGGCAAAAACTACCCATAAAGTTTAAGTTTGAATGTAAGATTTTTTTTGCTGTTTCTTTAATGTGTAAATTAAATGGGGCAAAACAAAAAAGGTGTTTATTTCAGCTGAAACCACCTGAAAAAAAATTTCGAAGCCTTAATATTTGATTCCCTTGGGCTGTCCCTTTGTCATTTTTTTAACAAACCGTTAACAATTTACCTATTTATAGTCATAATTTTAAGATTTTTTGTGATTTAATAGTTAAAGGGTGAGTTATTTAATGATTTAATAAATAAACCAAGTCTGTGCCAATCACTCGTTTTGTGATTACAAATTGGTTTGAGTTTGTCCGAGTGCAACGATTGATTCCCTTGGCACGTCACTAAATGCCACCTGTCTTGCTTTTATAAAAGTCTACGGCGAAGGCGTGCACATCAGCAAGTAGCTCTAGTCGCGCTCTGTACATCATGAGGAGAGGTTTCCTGCTCGACCGTTCCAAGCCGGATTTATGAAGGTTTGAATTTGATTCCCCTGGTTTTGTTTCACTAGGTCATTGATTACCCTGACCACATTTAAAAATATTTTTTGATGATTAGGACTTTCTTAACTAGGATTAATAGTAGGGTATATAGGACTATCAATTGTTTTTATAATAATCATTGGCAAAAATCAATCCATTGAAACAAAATCGAAAGAAGATTAACTTTTCTTGACTCCCCTGGCATTGATTCCCCTGGCAAAATGCCAGGGAAATCAAAGCTTCCTTACATTATCATACTCTCATATTATGATTATAGGTTACGCACCCCAGAAGAGTCAGCCAAGTCATTCAACATCCGTTGTAGGTCCTGCAGCGTCTCTACTGACGATGTTGGTGCCTCGCCCTTTCCAGTACAGTGCCTTGAACAAATCCTCCATTGCATTTGTGAACAACTTCGGAGAGATGACGTCCCCTTGTCTTACTCCTCGCTGCAATGGTATGGGTTTATTTGCTGATTCAATACTTGGACGGATATGGTCGCGGCTTGGTAGAGACATTTCATCACCAGGTTGTATTGCTAATCAACTTGGTATTGCTGCCTTCCTGCCCCGGCCCCTCATGCCGCAAATCTCGATCTTTCCTCCCTGAGGACATGCATCATATTTTGATTTGATTTTTCAAGATTCTGGTTAATGTCAGTTGAGGTTTCCACTACAGCAATTCGGTTCGCCAGGTTTGACAAGAACGTTTCAGATCCTTTAATTTTCTGGAGCGGTGTAGGTCGAAGCTTAGACCTCATCAAGCGTACACGTTTGGCTTTGAAGTCGATATTCAGAGTGCCTCGAACAAGTTGGTGATCACTGTTGATCTCGGAGACATCTCTGAATATGTGCCGCCTAACCGCCCTAATGAAGTCGATCTCGTTCTTAGTTAAAGTATCGGGACTTTGCCACGTCCACTTCCTTTGAGGCTGCTTCTTAAAGAAAGAGTTCATCAAGAAGAGCCCCTCACGTTAGAGGAAATTGACAAGTATTGTAGGGGGTCTTGGTGGTAGAGTAGAGGGCCTTCGATATGTCATCGAACATTTTCTCCACTTCATCGTCAGAGGTCAGTGCGTTCACTTGCACCACTTTGAGGCTAAGACTCTTGGTGAGCTTAATAATGCTCACCTCGAAACACTAGACATTTCCACTAAGTTGTCAAAGAGGGACTTATTGACGAGAAAACCGACGCCTCCTTGAGAATGTTAGTCTTGCTCGTGGAAGTACAGTAGGTGTCCTGATTCTAGAGTTATGGTGTCCTCTCTCGCTTTTCGGACAACCACAGAAAGTGCCACCTAATCTTCTCAAGCTCTACCTCAAGTTGCGCCAGATGCGAGTCGAGCCGTAGCGTGCGTCCGTTATACGTCGCCAGGATCAGTGTGTGTTGGTAGCCTCTCGTAGCCCGGGGATTCTTAGCTCCCGCCGTCCAGCCGTAACCATAGTCGCCACCATGACCAGGAATAGCGGCGCTGCCGGGAACTAGGCACCGTGCCCTTTTTAAGTATAATTTGATAGTTTTTAGATAATTATGTTGATTTGTTATAGTAGATTGATAGTTCCTTAAAGATAGATATTGTTGTTTTGTTTTTATAATACTTCTTTTAAAATCAATAATGACTCTAAAGAACCAAAATACTGGTAATTTTAAATAAAATAAACGATTATTCTATACAAAATGTTTTTATTTTGATTCCCCTGGCATCTTGTATTGATTCCCCTGGCACCAAAATTTTAAAGTCATATATCTTTTTATCTAAACATGTGACAGTGATGCCTATTAGAGAAATATGTTCACAATGAGGTGTTATTTAGCCTTATGAAAGTAAAAGTTTAAACTCTTATGTTTTAAAAAGTGCCAGGGGAATCAACCAAATACGTCCATTTTCAAGATTGACCCTTAGAATGACTGTGGGTTAACTGTCAGAAGTCGCTAATACCGCTAAATTTCCTAAATTGCACTACTTAATGCGAATAATTTGTCTACTAATGTTCCAATGGGAATAATGTGACTTTTTGTGCAGTAATGAATATGTATATGTAAACTAGGAAAGGATTCAATACTAGCGGCTTCCCGCGACTTTGTACGCATAGACTTAGTAATTTGCACGCCCCTATTTTATTCCCTTAGGGGTGAATATTCGTGACATGCTTCTAGAAATTCCAGATTGCTTGATACAATTTATTTCTTCCTTTACGGATTTCCCAAAAATATTTTACTGGTGTTTCATGACTCTCAATGAAGAATCTTCGTTTTCGAATTTCGTTTACTTAAAAGTTTTCTAATCTTCTCACTTTACTTCCATAGAGATAAAATTTTAGAAAAATCCTTTTAAGTAGTACTTCCCTGCGTTATAAAAGATTCCTTTAAGCAAATTAAATGTTTCTAACCAATATAGTTTATGTCTACGTTGATCAATTAATCATTCTGTAAGCTTTGTAAGATAGATTAGCATCAAACAGATGGTCTATGCTATATCTACGTCCGACTCGAAGTTTTGACGATCAGCCAGTTATCATGATGCGATCGGCGGTGTCAGAGTATCTGACATCTGTACCCAGTTCGCTTGACTTTCCACAATGCAGAGTCCTTTCACTAACTCTAAGCTTTGACATAAAAGCTCCCGCTTGTATCCTTTATCTGAATTTTCCGAATGGAAACAAGAGAGCTGGAAATGTTAGGATGAAATGTATTTAATTAAACTGCATGTTTTGCGCCGCGAGAGTGTTTGTGACAGCAACGCACGGCCTTATCGTTCCCACTATTGTTTAGTAACTCGAACCGGTATATATTTTTACTCATTTAGGAATCAGGAAATTATTTACTTGTCATTTGATTATTGATATTGTAGAGTGCTTAAATTGCAGTTTTAAGTACTAAAATATCAAACGTTCATAGTATCAGGATGATGATAACAGAATGGAGAATTTTGCTAAGTTTCACAATTTATAGAATATAACTATATCTATAAATTGTGAATATACAACACAGATACTCTACGATCAATTTCTAATGTACATACTTGTCTAAAATCATGAATATCCTCCATCATAGCATATTTAGAACAAAAACTTGATGATACAGGTTGTACATAATATTTGTATCCATCCAGCATTGTACATTTGATCATACACAACCCTCTCTTTAGATATTAAAATTTACTCCTTAACCTTTGAACGGCGAAGCACAGGACAAAGATCGGTAGACAGCATTGTCTTTCACACAATGGATACAGAATAAAGGACGAAGACATTATTAGGAAGCAGAATAAAACAAATATCCGACAACATCGCATACATAATCTGATCCCGTGGTACTCGTGTGGCCTAAGCCTCTTAGAAGTGCATTTACCGTCGTTAAGTATGAAGTGTGAAAAAGGAAGGGTATGTCTACAGTATACAGGCGATCTGACGTTAGGAAAGGGTTGTAAGGGGATGAAAAGAGAAACATCGGTTAATCTCGATTTCCTTCAAACCTATAAATCCTATCGAAAAAAGTTTAATCGCAAAGTCATAGTTCTACAACAAAGATCTACAACTTTTGTTTTCTTAACAACCTCAAAACTCATGTGAAAAATTTATTTATTTAAAACATACATACTTAATCCTTACAGGCAAACCTAACCATTGACATCCACATTTTTGGTTTTTTATTCTTATCTTCATCAAATCAAATTATTATTTCATGAATTTTTTACTTCTTTACCTCTCAAAGACATTGGAATTTTTGGATTTAAAATATTAATATTTTCACCTTACTTTACTTATATCGAAAAACAACCCTCATTTTCAATCGAAAAATCTCACGTAATGGAATTTTTGTAAGTTGAAATTACTTCTTTTAGATCGTGTACAAAAATATATAGGTACCTACATTATTTGGATAATATTTCCAATAAGCGCAATAAACCGAAAATGATTTTTCTTGTTTATTAATGTGTACGGCTTT
Organism: Maruca vitrata; assembly: GCA_039566165.1. Taxonomy (NCBI): domain Eukaryota; kingdom Metazoa; phylum Arthropoda; class Insecta; order Lepidoptera; family Crambidae; genus Maruca; species Maruca vitrata. The sequence goes on along the minus strand of CM076911.1, from coordinate 15,197,147 downwards.
TGAACCCACGCTCAAAAATCCGGGCATACATTTCAATTAATATTTGTAATTATAAATTAATGATACAAAACTATTTGTTATCATGGTAACATAGGAATCTTGTTTAATTATTTGCTGAAATTTTAATTATCTTCTCACTTATGTAAGATAAATAGTTTGCATGCGTGAGTGTTTGTATGTAAGTATATAATAATATGTATGTGTGTGTGTGTCAGTATGTATGTATAACCAAATATAACCAATATTATAATTAGATCATCTGTTTGGGCATAGACTATGCCCAAACATAGGTAAAGTAGGTTTCGTAAGTGGGATGTTCTTTAAATTGATTTTACGGGCTATACTGTTATAAATGAGTGGATGAAGATATATTCAGGTAAGTTTAGGGTATTTTTGTGTACATAGACAACTACTAAATGTGAAATCGAGATAAACTGATTTCCCCCTTAAACCCCTTCCTAACGTCAGATTTATTCTTAATTTTAGTGGCATACCCTTCCTTTTACAATAGGTTGCATACATACATACAAAATACACATACATAACATCACGCCTTTTTCCCAGAGGGGTAGGCAGAGATCACTTCCTGCCATGTGCTACGATCCTGGCACACCACTTCATTATACAAAATTATAGTAGGACTATAATTTTTCTTTGTTTCTAAACCTAAAAGCACTAGGTATATCACTATCTATTTTATGCTCAACATTTGGGGTGTTCAGGCATGAAAAATCCACTAGAATGCGTACAATGATTGGTTAATCGAGGATATGTCTGTCACGTCAAAAATAACCAATCATGCTAAAGTATGATCTCACGCCTCTCATGAGCCAAAACCTTCAATGAACATTTAGTAGTTCAATAAAAAAGAAGATTCAACCGGCAAGAAACTAGATAGACTATTTTTTTCCGATACCTTTTTCATATCGTATGTAAAAAATATACCATCAAGCATTGTCATTTAACCCACTAACTGAGGCTACAACTTAATAGGCACAAGCTTAAGGGATCACAAGTGTTACCTGAAATATTGCAGAATCACTGTTTGATACATCGATGACGAATATAGCGGGCAGCGAAATGTTTGGTGCATTCACCCAAAGCATTGATTTGCCCGTTTATGACGTCACATCGCGCCGCCCGGATGCCCGGGGCTTTATTGAGTTATATCCCTGCCTGCCAATCATGGATATGCACAGTATATTAACGAAACGGACTCCCAAAAACCTGGTCTTCAATCTAACGGAGTTTTCGAAAGTTTTTTGCAACATTACACCCTTCATTTTAATAATGCGGGACAGCATGCTAATTTAGACTGCAACCTTCACAATAAAACCGAAACCACTTTATACAAAAATATAGCTTTATATAATATGGACTTCAGTTTTTAAAACCAATGGAGCTTAGCACAACTTGTTTAATAATTCAATTTAGTTATTGACGCTGTGCTGACATTATATAGGCCTGATATTTAATACAATATTTAGGTTACTGGTATAGCGCACATCAATTATTAAAACCCATTAGAGAAAAAAGTAATATAGTATAAAGTACAGACACAGTGCAAATATACATAATGCATAAACGTAAACAAAATCTACCAACAAAAAACCATAGATGATTATCCTGTAATGATTATCCGTCCTTTTAAATCTAGCCTGTAGAATCCTACTGCAGAGCAAAGGCTCCTTAATTATCTCCACTTCTGCCGATCTGTGGTTATAGATAGCCAGTTTAGGTCTTGAACAACGAGATCATCGCGCCATCTCTCCTTAGGTCTCCCTCTTGGCTGACGACCGTTCGGTTGCTTTTCGGTGACAAGTTTTACCCAACTCCAGGCATCCATTCGACCAACGTGACCTGCCCAGTTCCACTTCAGTCTTGCTGACTTTCCACCATCATCAATTATACCGGTTTTGGACCGAAGGGTAGTGTTGGCAATCCTTGAGCTTGCACTTTTGATGTTTGATCAAAGACCAGGAAGAAGATAATAAATCCTATATAATAATTTTGATATTATGTTTATAGAGACCAGGGGACTTAGACAAAGTAACAATATCGAAACGATGACGAAGTTCGAAAAGAACAAAATGTTTGGGATTGACCACGTGATTTATCTAATGACGTCTAATGTCAAACCCATGCATTTTATTCTTTTCGAACTTCGTTATCGTTTCGACATTGTTACTTTGTCTATGGGCCTGTGTTACGCTTAGCATTATCTAGCCCGTGGAGCGAGCCTCGGAAATTACATAATACGCGATGCGCTTAGATTTTCATAAGGATACAATATTAATTAAGGTCTAGGTATCAGAGAATGATATTGGTACCAACTAACACGAACGTTCCCATTATACCAAACCCGGTGCGATAATTAATGTGGAAAATTGAACGGATATGAATTTCGAACACAGGTAGGTATAACATTTTCAGTCTTATCGATTAACCGTTACATCTCTTTATCCGCTGCGCTTTGTACAACGCACGGTTATTGATTGTATTTTTATACGAGCGCGCCATCCATTATGAACTCCATAGCGTTGTCTGGCATTTGTGTGGCTTGCATTTCTCATTACGCGAATTTAATATGAGCTGACCATTCGAGTATTGGAATATCTCTTTGATTTGACAGATATTTAATAATTAAACGCACACTTTGTAACGCAGTTCAAAAGTTAATAAAAACTTTTATGTTCTTTTTAAGGTTCAAAAAGAACTGTACGACCCATGACATTTTCCACTGTACCAGACCTATTTTGCTCGATAACACTCACGGTAACAGGTAGAAGTTTGAATTATTCACGGAATATTGACATCTACGTCATTTGACGGTCACCTTCAAAAAGGTCAACTTGCACTTGACCTGTTTCACCGTAGGGTACAGCACCTTACAAAAAAGAATAATACAAAAATCACGTTGTTGTATGAGAGCAATTAAATGCTAATTCTATTTGAAGTATTAGTTATTGTAGCGCCAACAAAAATACAGCATCATCATCATACATTGATGATGTATGTATTGCCCATGTTTTATGTCCCCACTGCTGGGGCACGGGCCTACCCTAAACTAGCCAACACTGCCCAAGAGCGGGTTAATCGACTACACGACCTTAGAATTTCTATGTAGGTGTGCAGGTGTCCTCACGATTAGATAACACAGTGGTACGTGACTGGGTTTGAACTGGCATGGCAAGTAACGACCTTAACCACTCGGCCATCGACGCTTAAAAATACATCATATTTGTGAAAATTTGAACTGTCACCAAGTCTGCTCGTCACCAAGCTGCATACTAAGATACACATGACGAGCTGACGGACAAACAACGAAGTCTTAGGTATAGGGTCCGGTTTTACTGGGTTCGCAACCCCAAAAACACACTTTATATAAAGATAAATGGAAGCACTCTTACTTGAAGAAGTAGGAGTACGTCCATTTGTTCTCGGGTTTATGAGACAAATAAGCAGGTCTTAAGGCCAAAGTATTTAGGGTACTTTCAGATTCATTGATATTGAGGCTAAGCCCCAAATCTCCAACGGCCTGCAGCGATTAACATAAGTCGAACACCTTAACGGGACCGACATTGGGTATGATTGCATGCAAATTTTATATCGCTTCTTTGCAGTCGATTTGTCATTGTTACTGTAACAATATTTATCCTAACGGTAGACTGAACATGTAGGTGAATATATGTACCACTTATGGACAATACCCTATAATCAAATACATAGGTACATATTGGTTTCCGTTTTTGATCAATGGTGATTAATTTAAAAATCCGAAAGTTCGACAGTTTTGGTACATCTCAAATTGCCAGGTCTTTTGATTGATTATAATATGGTTGTCAAGTAGGTAGAGATGGCTAATTGAACCCAATTCAATTATTGATAAATATCTTATTTCTACTTGTAATACAGGATAACAATGTGTAAAATAATAGTTATAAATTGCTAAGACATACATTTAAGAGGTACTCGTCATCCGCCAGGTACCATATAAATTTAAAGTAACACGAGGCCTGCATTAATTTCCCTGTTATATTTTTATATATTAAATTAGCTAGGTAGTAGTAGCTATTTGAATTTACACACATGGACACTCGTTCTAATACGTCATAATGTTCATCCTTATAAAGATTAACTGAGATCTTTTTTAACGGACAGACAAGCAGTTGTGTATTTCCTTACCCTGTACTAGTCTCCCCTAACGAGTCCGATCCAATCGATAGCTATTCATTTCTAATTGCACTAAGCTCCTGTTTTTACATTCATCGAGGAAGCCAGTTCAAGCGGATTAGTTTATCATTTTGTAGCATTGAAGCTAATGCTTTCATGCTATAATGACGATACATTCGTATGATTCTGGGGTGGATCGATAGAAAGGCTGCAGCATAGCTCCCCGAAGGTTTAAGAGGCCCAGATGAAGGGATCCATCCCCCAATATCAATAGATTTGGATAAGCTATATGCGTGCGTATGGTCTATAATTGCTTGCATTGTTGATTAGGCAGGCCCATTAGCCAAGGGCCTGTGAAGCGATGTTTCGCCCCAGAAGATTGATTTGACGTATTTGCTGCACTGACACGTTTACAACTTAACTAGCACTACTTAGTGATCGATCGGAGTTATGGAATACTTGATGCCGCTTACTACAGACACGTAGTTGTTGTAAAAGGTTTACCTATATGAGTTATATGGGAATCTATAGCTGGACGGATAAATTACATATCCGTTTGTTTTTTTATAATTGGATTTGTTCCTGTCGTAATAAAATTAATGTAGGCAGAAGCTAGACTGCACTTTCGATTTAAAAAAGATTAAAGTAGAATACAATTGTCGTATTTTATCCTTAATAAAGTTTATTTACACAAGATACGTGTAAAGTCATTGAAGTCATGCGTTATCGAAAGTGATAGCTGTAAAGGACCAAATTCGGTTTTAACGAAATAAATTCTTTTAGATTCAAATATTCTGCATACTTTATTGTCTGTACCAAAACATACGTTCAGACGTAGTATTGTGTCATATCCTAAAATTCACGTTACTTGCCAGAGGATACAATACTAACAGAATATACTAGGTCCCAGCAATAACTTTCAAACCTATATAAAGAGGAACCGACGCGATATTGGGAGGTCCGGTGGTTCAAGTCCCCGTCGAGCGGGCTCAGGAACGCGATTTTTTTCAAATTTTAAATTTACATTGAGCTTTAATAGCATTAAAAACAACAAATAAAAATAGCTTTCTGTTAAAACTAGCCAAGTCTCGATGTCTTGTTTATATATAAAAATTAAAGAAATCTAGACAAAATAGTTCCAAGTGTAGGCTTCCTTACTGCGATTTCATAATTATTATACTTAATGTTTATTATTAAAATATGCTTCGCGATCGACTTAGCGGGGACACTGCCGTACCCTCAGACAGCACAAGATATAGAAAAAGAAGAATGGCCGAAATTTATGATAAACACAACATAAATGTAGTTAAAAAAGCACATCATTATTTTAGATTTAACCAGCAGTAAGAGCTTTTACTGTTAGTTATTCAATATACAAACTCAATGAATACACCATTAGCTTTTACGGCTTTCAAAGCACACTTTGTGTCCCAGAACAATATGCGACAAAAAAAGGTAAAAGCGCTTTCATATGCTCTTCAGTCAACAACAAATTATGTATATAAATTGCACGGCAAATTGTAAGTAAGTGCATCTATTAATAAGTAAAAATGGACAAAGCCTTTCATGATACAAGTTCCTATCGTTAGTTATTTTTAGAGCTTTTGTGACTGGCCAGATTTTTTATTATCATTATTATCGTCAGCCCATATACGTCCCCATTGCTGGGGCACGAGTCTACCCTAAACTATGGCGATCAGATTTGGGCAACTACGCTGGCCAAGTGCGGGTTGGTGGACCTTAGAATTTTCTTCATAGGTGTGCAGTTTTCCCCATGACGTTTTCCTTCACCGTTAAAGCGTCGAATAATCGTTTTATGAATAATAAAATAATATTATTACTTACATTTGGGGATCATAGGGTAAAAGGGGAATTGTGCAGTAAATAATAAAAACATACGGTCGAATTGAGAAACCTCCTCCTTTTTTAAGTCAGTTAAAAAGTATCGCCATAAAAAGATCGAAACGCTGACGTCCCTCTCCACATTTAGGCCGATTATTCCCGGTATCCACCAGTTGTTTGTCAACCACTGTTGGACAGTGTAATTACTTTTATAATTTTTTCCCGTTGTTCATCACTGGTTTATAAAGGCACAATATATCCCGGGCTCTTCAGGCGGGGCGTGAAACGGCATTTAAGCAGGCCTTCAGGGTGAGTGCGACAGGCTCAATACGATCTATTGTGCCTGTCGACCACATATTTGGATCTCACTACCGCTTACCATCACGTGGAGTGAGCTCATCTTGTTAGCCTTTTATAAAAAAAAAATATATATTCAAAAATTATTAAACATTCCCTTTGACCACTAAAAATCTGTGCTGCTGTCTACGGGGCTAACAAAATTAACTTGAAAAGTTGCGTGGCATTCGTATTCATTCCTCATGTACCGAATAGAAAAGTATGGAATTCGAGAAAATATTTTTTACAACAAACCATATGGACCAAGATCCCAGGGCCGCCAGACCTACGTCATTTTAGCAAAGCTAGAATTTCCATGACTTATAGTCTAGTATGTACTAAGGAGTACTCACTTGCTCGAAAGCGGGGCCGTTTCACAGGTAGCGCGAACTAAAAGTGTCCCAAAACAGAGGCAAACTACGTCATTTTAGCAAGCCTAAATTTGACATAATATATGTCTAATATGTCCATAGGTCTGTTGTAAAAGTGATTAAACTTCGAATGCAACACGGATCTCAAAGAGCAAGCAATGCTAACAAAGGTTTTAATTAAATCAAAAGGAAAACAGCGCTACAAGGAGAACACAGGAAAACTCAGCTTAATTAATCATAACACATTTTTCCCAACAGAGAAAAAGCTCAGAACTACTTCCTGATTTGAAATAAAACAATCGTAACAAACATTTTCTCTTAACTCATTCGACGCGCTGACTTTCCATTATATTAAAAGCATAATAAGTTTGCATATGTACAAGGTAGTTTATCGTCGGTCTAGTAATAAAAATGCGTAACTAATTTTGAGCGATTTTCTCGTTTCCATATTTAAATCTCCATTTATTAGTTCACATACAATTAAAATGTAATCAAAACAGTTTTAAAATTAAATTCTCTAGTGATTTTACCTACATTAATAAATAACATTGAAGTGACTGTTTCTAATATTAAAATAACAGCTTGTTACTCAATGGGACCAATTTTGACGAGACTTTCACTAATTAAAAAGCAAATTTGATTTTATATAAGACACAGTAAAGGCTATACCTAATTATAATTAATAAATAATTGCTGCTATAATCATTTTGCCGCAGAACAAGTCGTGTGCGGCCGCAAGTTTATATTATATTTTGTCAATTATCAAAAATTATAACAAAAAATCATATTTTTCCTCTGGTTAATTAACTCAAAATGAGTTACACTTTTTTATAATAATACAGACATTATGTAGTTTTTATCCCATCACAAGATCAATCGCACTAATGAATCCTGATACCCTTTGTGGGATTTATATTTCCATTGTTTTATTTCTACCTATTCGCGTGTGAGGACTTATTGGAAAAACACATATTGGAGTGAATGCATTGTTCTGATATGCAAACTTATTATTTTATTCCCATAGAGCAGGACACCAGGGCCGCCAGACCTTTCATTTTCTCACAAAGAATAAGCATGGGATAATATAGTATTTGTAGAGTCTCTGAGTGTGTGCATACCTGCTAGCTTGGGTCATGGGTTTTACATAAGTGAAGTTTGAAGAATATGTGTAGTACTCACTTTTAAATCTCAATTCTGATTATTGTTAATATTGTTGTTTTTACTTATAATCCCAGCTTTCATTTTTATAAATACGGCTTAGAATGCAGACTAATTTTATGAAAATGAAACTACATTTATGAGGCTAAATTAGATATCTCAAATTTGAACTTAAATGAACCGTGACTTTTTTTTTTCCCGAATTTTCTTTATGATAGCCACATTAAGTATTCGATTTGAATAAAAACCTTATGTGATTAATGATAATGTGGTTACATTAGAAAAATCTTGTAAAATAAAATTGCTTTTAGATACAGATAAACTCGATGCAATTTACTAAGTTACACGCATTTATATAGCCCGCCATGTAAAACACTTTACAGTTGTCTATAGAATCTTATTTTATGCAAGTTTCACCCATACAATTAGTTTTGTTAACCTTTTATAAAGGAAAACATAAAACTAAGCGACTGTGTGTCTCGTTAAGCTTACCTTCTTGACCAAAATGAAATAAGCATTGCAGCGAGTAAAATATATAGTGACGAAACACTGCCGCGTGTACAATTTGTAAAACTCTAAAGTGAAAATTTGAACGGTGAATTTTATTTGGAGCTCTTACCTAGGATTTTCTAGATGCTAGCTTTTAACATCAAAGGCTTGCTTTTATCTGAGCGTCTCTTTTGCTTTTATTGAAAATGCTTGATATTGGCGAAAAGTACCCTGTGCTGTGTTATTAAATATCATAACAAAGAATTTTAGTAAATGAACTACGTCTCTGTATTAGAAACTGAAATATTGATGTGTTTGGTGGTAGTCTCGATAGAGGCAGTTGACAATTTTTTAGCTATCCTAATATTCTTAATCTAAATGACATGGTCTTATTCTTTTTAAATAATTTCGAATTGTTTTAATAGTCTCGCAAACCTAACTCCTTTCGCCAGAAATTTATGTTTTTTGTTTTATATGTCTTCCTCTTGACTTCCAACAATACTTGAGTTGAGAAATTGTACTAGATAAAATAACATAATGTATATTATATGAGTAAGTCCGCATGAAATTTATGATTAACATAACTTTTTCCTACCACAAGTGTGGTCTGGTGTGATTAACATAAAAATATTTACAGTTGTTTCCCGACTTTCAATGAAGAGCCTTCCAACTTGATTTCTTTTGATTAATTTAGAAAACAGCTAAAGTTTATTATTACATTGCATCAGCATTTTACCCCCTATGGAAGTAAAGTTCCAACAATCCTTTCCTTGTGCTTCTTTATAAAAACAACGCATGTGCAAATGTTTAACTTCCTTACCTCATAGTTAAAGCCCCGTCGATATGTCTGTCAGTCAGTCTCCTTTTATATACCTCTTTAAAGATGAAATCATGTTTTAAAATGAGCTATCTGATGTTAAAATCACGCTTCTTCAGTATACAAAAGATAAGCAAAACTGCTCTTTACCAGATAATTTACATAGCATTGAAAATTGTAAAAATAATTTAGAGCGCTTTTAATGTTTACTATTTCTACCTGAAACTACCTTTTATGAGATATTAAATCAAGTACACACAAGGGTTTAAAATTTTGACGAATCAACCTCGTCGCCTAACCGTAGGCCTTATGTAAGAGACACCGTCTCTGTACGCTGGTGCCGTAGACAAAGTGACAATATCGAAACGATAACGAAGTTCGAAAAGAATAAAATGTATGGGATTGACATTAGACACGATAAATCACGTGGTCAATCCCATACAGTTTGTTCTGTTCGAACTTCGTTATCGTTTCGATATTGTTACTTTGTCTAAGCCCCCTGATCTACAGCCCAAAGACTTAGACACCACGTCGGTGCAGTCCTAGAACTTTATGTACCCGCCTGGTAGCGCCCTTATTAATTACCCGGTAGGGGACACTTCATCCTTGAGCAACCGTTAAAAGTTCTAGGGGTGAGCTTTCTATCCTCCCGCCAGCCCGGTAAAGCTGAAAAAGCCTATCAGCAGGCTATTAACGAGTAGTAAGTTCCGCAAAAAAAAAGTGTCGGCCGCGTCGTAAGGGTGAGTCCAGATAATCGACTTCGACATCGGTATCAAGTAGAACGATGCTACCGGATGTGTTTAGCAAAATCGCCCAGACTCACTTTGGCGTCGATACATATAGCACATAATGTAAGCGTGTCACATGTGATTGCAATAAAGAAATTATGAATGTGTAATGCTAAATGTTCCAATCAATAATGTAATTTTGGCAACTAATTTAATTCGATGTAGGTACACTAAAGTTTTAATTTTGCACAGGTATCTTAATATATATCTTTAGATATCTGCACCGAGTAAACAATTTATTCTATACGTTTCTATTATTTGGTTCTCTTAAATCTTTCAATAAGTATTTTTCAAAATGTATCTTGTTTTAAATCCCAAATTAGATTTCCTATAGTGTCAATCAGGAATTGCAATCCCTATTAGCCTATACCATTTCTTTGGGACTTGACTGTCTGTTTATACGTACCAAATATTTTAATTTAAAAACAACGGTTCAGTAGTTTGGACTTAAAAGTGTGATACACTAGTCGAAAGTGTAATTTTCGCATTTATAATATTAGTTAAAATTTAATAAAATAGTGGGCAATTAAACCCATAGTGTATCCCCAGCTTTATTCTGTTTCGTTCGGCTCTGAACAAAGGTTTTTTTTTAATTTTCGCCTCCACTCTTAATGGACAGATCGCAAATGCCCAACGCGACAAATGCACTGTAATAAAATATTCACAGCGGCTTACATCAAGAATTGAAAGTATAACGAGCTGTACTTGATTGGTATAGCCTTAAGTAAAATATAGAATCTTTTGGTAGGAAACAATATCAATTGGAGTTTACTCATTACCCTACATACCAGTAGGTAACTTATAGCACGTTAATGTATTAGTAGATACAAAGTGAATAGAGGCATTACTTTTATTGCACTACTTTATTCCATATGATTTGTAAGAAAATAAGTACCTAACACCTGGATGCCCTGGTACATTACATAGAGTATGATACCAGAGCAAAGAGGCTTAACACCTGAACAATGGCTGTTTGAAACCTTTTCAGACAACATTACTCGAAGCGTGAAACGGATTTATATTTAAAGAAAGTGTTATAAAGGCGATGAAGATTAGACCGACCTCTTTTGATTTTAAAGGTCTTAATTATTTCACCAAGGTAAATTAATACTCTTCCGTAATGTGTTGCACGACGATGATTATTATGAGCCCATGCCGCTGACCAGGAACATAATTACATGTCATTTCATGCCGAAAATTAATTGAACCTTCACAAACATCCATCGGTCTAGACCAAAAAACCACCCTTTCAACTGGCCGCCCAGGCATAAACCCCGTAACAATTGAATTATTAAATGAATACCTTTCATCCCCCGGCTAGACAGGGCTCTATTAATTAGTATCAGCTTACACTGAATATATTGATTGAGTGCTTTTTAATGGATGTACAAACGGAAAAGTGCAACATATCATCCGACCACTGTCAAATTAGTGAGAAATATAGGCCTTAAAACAACCATGGTAAGGTCTTGCATCGTCATTATTTGAATTAAGCGAGGTACAATTTTATTTGGTCCGTCCATATGCGTTGGGTGGGCAGACTGCAATTACGTGATCTCTTTGTTTCAGTGTTGCTACAGCGGTAACTGATTTATGGACACGAGCATATTTTCATTGATTAAATTATTCAGTCATTCTGCCTCGCCGTAAGTATCTTACGGTTATTGTTAGTAGTCGTTCCTATTCATAACTATTTTATGACGCCACCTCAATAGTAAAAGTTTCTATCGAGAATTAATTCGGTAAAAAAACGTTGTTCATTTGTCATTTTTTTGTTAATTTACCTCATATTCGTCAAAGAATCTCATAAATCTGCACGGGCATTGCACCTTACGCCAAAAACTATGGAATCAATATAGTAGGCGTTAGCTGGAGTATATTATTACAAATTCCGTAACAGTATACTTCAACACACTTTAATACATAGTTTATTTAAAGGCTGTAGACTAGGAAACAAAGCCTGTCCATTATGTCTAGTTTACCGGGTGCATTACACAGGAAACTTGTAGTTCTCTTCTCATTTCACAAGTACCGACGTACCTACGCTGAGCAGCCGCAATTTTAAGATTCCGTACCCAAAGTTAAATCAGGACCATATTACTAAGACTTGTCAGTCACCAGGCTATTCACAGATTATATATTACTGTTATATTGTTATTTATATTACTGTTATAACAAAAAATTAAAAAACAACATACTCGATTCTTCTCACAAAATGTTCAACCCTTCGAGCGCAAATCCGACTCGCACATGGCAAATTTTTAACCTATTGTGTGTTTGAGTTAGTGTTTAGAGACTCTTTGTGACTTGGCATCCTCTAAAATTAAATGCACACTTCCTTTATTTATTTGTTGACCATAAGTCTTCCTTAATAAATCCGCTAATTACGCTATAAAGAAGTAATGTTTTACCCGTTAAACATCTCTACGCGGACGAAGTTGTCACAGCCCAAACCACTGGACGGATCGAGATGAAATTTGGCATGCAGGTAAGAAAGAAAGAAAGAAAGAAAGAAAACATTTATTGATCATAAATTAAAAAAACATAATAATACAAAACTAACACAAAACATACAAATATATTTATGATCAAAAGGTTCTGCCTCAGCATGTGCCGTAGCAGCCGCAAGGACGCGACGGCGCTGATATTCTGGCAGAACCTTTGAATAAAAAAATATGGACGAATATAATCAGAACAAATCAAATACAAAGAGAAAAAGAAATACAATACGAAGAGAAAAAAAGTAAAAATAATAATACATGAAACAAGTTTTTTTTTCTTTTTTTTTTATGACAAACAACAACAACAAAAGCAGAAACAAATCGGATAATTTTATTTCTGTCCAATGCCATCAGCCGGCGACGACGACTCTTTATAGAGTTTTGTCTATGGTCGATGGCAATGGAGCGCAACGTGAGAAAAGAAAAAAAAAATACATCTCGACAATATTATGAAAACAACATGGTTTACATACCATTGCATTTGCAAGATGGAAACTATTTGTAGGTATTTAAATCTAATTAATGTGTGTGACCTAATGTTTAATCAACTTCAAGGTAAGTTACTGAGAACATCGTTATAATAATATAACCATAGTATGGTTAGATTGTGACTTTCGAAAACAAATAAAGTAACAAGTTAACAACATGTCTGTTTCAGTATACAACCTGACACAAATAAACAATGTAATGACTAATATATGTGGAGTAAGAGGACGACTGGACAGGTAGATGTTATCGTTAAGAAAGGATTTCCCGAAATTCCCACGGGAACGGGAATTAACGTGAAAATCCTTTCTGTATGAAAAATATTAACCGCATAACTTAGACGCTTGAAATTGGGCATGCAGATACCTTAATAAATTTAAAGTTTAGTTGCAACATTATATTATAAAATCCTGCAATCAACTCTTTACGAAAAGGACCTACTTCCATCAAAAGTGTTCAAGTACCTAGGCTGATTGTATCCTATATCTAAGGCAAACTTGTCGAGAGCATCGGAGAGCAGTCAGAGACCCGCTAAAGGAAATTGTATCGTCGATATTTGTCATTGGCGGTTGTTCCGACGCCGGCTTGCACTGTCAATTGCGGGTATGGTCTATCTCCGGTCATATTGCATGACGCCGCCGGAGACTGGAATGTTCACACCTGTGCATCGATTTGTGGAGCATAATTCTTGTTTGATATGTATCGGCAGTTATGGGCCTATTGGTTTAATCGGTCGTGCGGTCGTAGGTATGAAGTTATTGATGCTTTTAACAACTTGACGATTTGTAAGTGCCATAAGGCCTTTTGACTAAAGATGTGAATTATTCGAGTTTGTTGAAACTAATATTCGTGCAATGTTGTTGTTGATGTTCTGTATTTTTACCTGACCTTTAACGTAGGTCAGTCTGACTCGTACTTGGCCAGTTTTTGTCCTAACGCGATATTATTGACTATGTTTAATTATTTTATTTGGCTTTTTAATAACGAATACACTGCTACAATCTATGTATTACAAACATATTATTTTATATAACCTTAATAAGGACGTTTATAGGGATGTAAGGTACCTCTATAAGGGAGCGGGGAAACTTACTTGTGTCTCCAACTTTCCTTCCACTCGCTTAAATCCATTTCGTATAAGAACACACACTACCGCAACACCATCGGGCTCGCCCTTTCGGGCTCTCCTTAACCCCTTAGGGGGGACCGACGGGAACACTTCGCACCAGTAGTTCCCGCCCTTCAGACGGAGACGAGTGAGTGAGAGTCTAGTTTTCCCCCGGACCTGACCGTGCTGAACCTCTCCCCAGGTCCGTGGAGCTGCGGTACCAGTACGACGTGGTTTACGAGGGTATTCCAGCTGCAAGGTTCTCGGCCAACGAGTGGTTCCTAGATAACGACGAGGGCTGCTTCTGCCTCAACGTGACCGCCGGCGTCACCAACCCTCAGGGCTGTCTCCTGCGAGGGGCTATGGAGCTCTACAGCTGCGTTGGTGAGTTTTTCACTATTAATAGGCATTTGAAATAAAACTATCTTCTATCAGTCTTGCTCGAGACCACGAGAGCTGTTAAAAACTCGAAAAGTCAGATATCTAAATGATATGTTTAGAATAATACACGCAAGTTTAATCCGTAGAAATAGTTTTATTTTAATGTGTAGTATTTGTGCAATTGGTGTATCTCATTAATATACCTACCTAGTATTTAGAAAACGCGGCTCTGAGCTTTACATGAGGTTGACCATATATGTTACGGGACGAGATTTATTTATATTTTTAGTGCATGCTTGTTTAGAACGTAGTAGTAAAGGATGATACTTTCCATCCCAAAGTTCAAAGTCCGCAAGGAACAAAGTAGTTTCAAAGAAATCGTTGACTGCCTAATGATTTCGACAGTGGTTTTCCATGTGAGGGTTCTCAAATTCGAAACTCGCGAAAGTAGTTCAAAATCCGGAATTCATAATATCAATCGGCACTCTTGCGGTGAAGGAAAACATCCTACATGAGGAAACCTGCGCACGTGTGAAGTAATTGAGTAAGGTCGCATCGCCGTGGGGTAGGCTCGAGCCCTCGTTGGGCACGTATATAGGCTATATCGGATTAGTTGTTACAGTCTTCTTCAGGCTGTAGCTGAAAACCAGTCATTGCTATGCCAAGTAACATGGTTACACTCACCGCCATCTTGTACCACTACAATTAAGTGTTTCATGAGCTTTATTTTTTTTTAAACAAACGTTACAAAAATATTGTTTCAGATGATGTAGGTAAACTTTTTAAAGTGTGTCTATCTTATCAATCTTAGAAGACATACTTAATACAAAATCAATGGTCACAGATTATGTTGGCTGTAGAACTGTCTGTTAAGCGGATTGTCGACTGAAAGCTAAGCCGAGTAGGTTTACCCACAGTTAGTCAGTGATGCGAATTTTTCCGTGTTTAAGCCAACGGGTGGCGCCCCCACTGGCAGAGATCAAACCTATCGCTCCAAATCGACCGTCAGATGCTAGACAGACATATAACAAGATTAATAGACTGACTAGCTTGCATCGTGTAAAAGTAAATGTATGACCCACGTAGAGTTATGGCATGTTTTCAGGACTTGTGTGGCTCGGGGTGAAGTATGAAGTGCTACTTCCTAGTTAATCATTACATTAACGTCAATCACGCACAATGAAATTCTTCATAATTTATTAGTTAATGAGTTAAAACGCAGCCTATGTAATTTCTCAAGCTTACTGACTGTGTATCTCTTTTTTTCTAAATAACTGCGATAATGGCACGGACCCGGTGCGAATATCTCGTGATACCATTACACCAACAGTATGAAATGAACCAAATATTTATGTTCAGTTCAGTAGCTTTGACGTCAAAGCTCGACCGGCAGGTAGAGTTACGTTCTCATCAAACACGTGCGTACTTACAAGCACTTATTAATATTGGTATTGACGATTTGTCGTTGCATACTCGACTCAACTTTGTGACTGGCTCGGTGGAACAGTGGTTAGTGACCCTGGCTGGCGGTTCCGAGAGTCGTGGGTTCGATTCCCACTCGGGACAAATATTTGTGTGATGAACATCGGTGTTTGTTCCGTGTCTGGGTGTGATTATGTATTTAAGTATGTATTTAAATATATATATGTATGTATATCAGTCTCTGACGCCCATAGTACAAGCTCTGCTTAGTTTGGGGTCAGATGAACGTGTGTGGAAATGTCCCAGATATTTATTTATAGTGATATAATGATTATGCTGATGCATAACATCATAAAAGTAAGTAACACCAAAGTCACTTATCATTCTATCTCAGTACACGCGGCCTTCGTGAATGAGGTCTGATTTCTAGGGCAGGGCTTAGCAATGTGACCTAACTTGAAATACCTTGATTAGCATTTGTCATTGTGCGTTATCGCGACTGCTAATACTTGTTTTTAGGGCACAGATAGCAACCGTAGATTTTTCTACTATACCATTCTACGAAACTAGTAAGCACTTAAATTGTGTTATCAAATCAATATGTAAACGAACAATTAAACGAACATAATTAGAGCTACAACTGATTCTTAAGCTGTCGCACAGTACTGCCAACCTTATTAATCTATACGTATAATATAAACGTAATGCATCACTGTCTGATGTTATATGAAAAAAATATTATAGAAGTTGTAGAGACTTTTATGAAAGCATTAGGCATTAGTACCCAAAACAATAAGTTTTGGAATTTTTGTCCATTTGTCTGTGTGTTTGTGCACGCTAATCTCAGAATCAATCATCGGGCTTTTCACGCGAAGCCGCTGGCACAGCTAGTTTACAAATAAATATGTTCTGTATGTATGTATGTAATATGCCCATATCAACAACGTCAGTAATCAAGGCAAGCGGACGATTTATGCGCTTTGAAGGGAAACAAATTACATTGTCGACGAGAAATTAAAACAGTAAGGTACTGTCCGCATGGGTAAACACGCTATCTACTTGTTTACATATTGCACATAAAAATTCTTATATGGTGACCTCCCTCAACCTGATGGAAAGCGGTTGTAATGTAGATAGATAGATAGATAAGACATTTATTCACATTCAAGTTGACACAAACACAAATAAAAAAAACAACATCGAGAAAATTAAAATTACATAATAGAAAAGGTACAATAAATAATATTACAATTGAACAGGCTAAAATTAATACATGTAAAATTTACATAGTAGTGTAGGTCCACATATCGGTCGACTGGCACAATAGGCCCTATTGAGACATCGACCTTACCCTGAACACCTGGGGCTTAGACAAAGTAACAACATCAAAACGATAACGAAGTTCGAAATTAATAAAATGTATGGAATTGACATTAGACTGACCGAACACGTGATATCGCGTCTTATGTCAATCCCATACATTTTATTCTTTTCGAACTTCGTTATCGTTTTGATATTGTTACTTTGTATACGGCACCTGTTGTTCTTAATAAGTATAGTAGACGTCCGTGATGAATTTAAGAATTTTATAAACATCCATTTGAAAACGTACTCACGATGTTTAGTTGGTTGCCGTACATTGAGCAGTTGACAAGTTTTTTCCTACTTTTTGTTTTTATTGGTCCAAATAAAACGACTGAGTGGAGCCCAATCTTAAAAAAAGAAATAACAGCCTGTAAATTTTTAAATTTCTTCGACTATCCTAGAACTAAAATTCAGTTTAAATCCTTATTGTGAATTCAGTTCCTACAACTGTTCGATTCCCTTAGTTCGCCCGGAAACTCTTCAGCGATGCATTGGTACTTCATGAACTTTCCATGAAACTTGAGCCAAAGTATTATGAAGAGCGCGATTGCGGGTTGAACTTGTTTTTATTTTCTGCGAGTTAATTAAAATAGATTTGATCTTCATTTACGAACGGAACATAATGAAAATAATGATTGAAGCAACGGAAAATAAATAC
This sequence comes from Maruca vitrata, assembly GCA_039566165.1. NCBI lineage: Eukaryota > Metazoa > Arthropoda > Insecta > Lepidoptera > Crambidae > Maruca > Maruca vitrata. Next base: position 15,179,252 of record CM076911.1, on the reverse strand, counting down.
TAGCTACTTGTAACTGAACGAAATGCGTAGTTTAATGAATTGTACTTTCATTTATAAAGATTAAAGTGCACAGCCCACTGACAAGTACCTACAATAATGTACTTACTAACCAATAAGTTGTCCTTAATGGATACGACGTGTACCCATGTGTCAACGTATATTGCATCTGTCTCTGATACCATCACTTTCAGTGAATCCTAATCCAGCAACGAGACGAGACATTGAAGATAGAATCAAATGATCAAAGGGTCAATCTGTGCATATTCTAATAGCTTAATGCCACTCAATGTTATGCCAGAGCTTGCAAGCATAAAGGAACAGGTTAGCAACAGAACACAAGGACCATAATCGCAGGTAATTGTACTAAAGCCAGAGAACAATGGCAGATATTGATTACATAGTGTAACGACATAGGACGGCAGCTGTCGTATCAAATGACTCCTAGCGATTTCGATCTTAATGTACATGAACACATACACAATGTACGGGACGTAAAGCATAATTTTATATGTACTTACATAATTATATAACTCACATAAAAGCATAATGAACATTAAAAGCACAACTATGAGGGTACTCTTCTTCTTATCGTATGGTTGATGAACAACCTGGTGTCAGAGTTTTTAAACCGCCCCCGTAGGCCTCTGACATGGCTTCACACACTGTTGAAAAATTTCTCAGGTGTGCTGGTTTCCACGATGTTTTCCTTCACCGTTAAAGCGTCGAATGATGGTAATATGAATTTCAAATTTGAAAAACACATTGGTACCTGGCGGGGTTTGAACTGGCGACCTCTCGCATGGCAAGCAACGACCTTTACCACTCGGTCATTGACGCTTTTTCTATAACATAAGGGTACTAACATAATTAAATATTAATTGAATACTTTGATGTGCGAGCTGACTTTACAAATACTAAATGTGCCCTGAAGGAGAACCCTGTATCGAATGAATAAATCTTCGCGAAATCCACGGTGATACAATATAATGCTAAACAGCCGTGTTGAATGATCAATTATATCAATTTACCACTCGACCTTGGTAATAAGAGCCTCTAATGTTCGATGGCTATTAAAAAATATAAATGTTTAGTGCAAATATTTGCAAAACACATACAAACATTCGTCAGGTGTCATTTAGGGGCTTACTCGTGTAAGGTTGTCTGCAAACTGCATCAGATAATCCCTTATTAGATGATTAAGAATTAATAACGTACTTAATTGTTTCCCCATTGTCTCAGTTTTTGCAAACGACAATTTATTGCAGTTCATTACTTATCCCAGCAATGTCACATACTATTGTTCTTTCGTAATTAAGTACATTAACCTATTTGTCCATATGATTGGCCCTTATTTTTATTACCAAACCACACCAGTGCTTAGTAATTGCATTACGTAGATTACGATTAAAATACAACTATTCTCTCAGGGACTGATAATTTAAATATTTGTATAGAATGATCGTTTCTTTGGTACGTATTAATATAATTATCGTAAAAAACTAATTTTACGGATTAAACTGCGCGTATTACGATTCTAAACATATAATTTAGAGACCTGACGTTTCGATCGCTGTAAAGAGCGTTAGTTTGATTTCATACTAGAGGCGAACTTCATTCGGCCAATATAATAAGAATGAAATTAACGGATTTATTGAATTAACTCATATGTTATTGAATAGCTACGTGTGAACAGCAATTCATTTTTATGTCTATACATGCAGTGTTCGCGCAAATAATAGACAATAAAAGATTTTTTATATAAAAAACTGAGCTATAGTAACAATCTCGATATTCCATATCTTGTGTTCGAGCCACCCACGCGAGCCTTACAAAGGTTGAAGACCCCTGTGCTGAAGGTAACAATAGATATTGCATTATTTTGCTCATTAGTCAGCGAGATAAATAATTAAACATCTCGAACTATCACCGATAATGTTATATTCTTTTTACGACTACATATTCTTAGCCTTGTCATACATATAGTCCAGGTAAGAATCTCGGAATTCGAGATACCCAGCTGTAAGTCTGTAAATACTTGGATATTGACACCCTAAAAGTTGTCTCAAAACCTAAATATGGTAGGGTGTACGCAACTTAACATTTAAGCTTAAATTAGGTAAGAATCTCGGAATTCGAGATACCCAGCTGTAAGTCTGTAAATACTTTGATATTGACAATCTAAAAGTTGTCTCAAAACCTACATAGTATGGTAGGGTGTACGCAACTATTAAATTTTTAAGTTCAAATGCCACAAATAGCGACGCGGGAAGTTTTATCATAAAAGTGTGTAGGAGAAAATTACTTGTCATCTATTTATCTATAAAACTTGTCTGTACGTTTTATTCCTAAGATTCACCATTTCAGAGATACAGCAATGCAAATAGTTGAAAAAGTTGTATTTTCAAAAGCTTCCAGGCCCACGTGCGATATGTCCTAAATCATCATCATCATCATCATTAGAGCGGATTTCCTGAAATTTACGAAAATCTTAATTTAATCCTTCAGGACACCCTGCCTGGTAATCTAAGGAAGGCTCTACGACTATTTATATGTCTAATCTTTATTTTTTTTCTACCTCTAGTTTAATTTTGTATTTTTGCCATTCATAATGTTTTTAATGGAAAACTGGTTTCCCAAGTGACAGGTCCGACCTAGTTTGGGAACCTCTGGAATATAGTGATATGCATTTAATTCTACTTTCCACATTGATTTGTCCATTGTAAATCTGTTATTCAAATAAATATTTTTATTTATATATTTATTTTAATCGATTAGCGTTATACCCAATATTACAAACACGTGACTTTGTAAGGGATGCATTTTAGTTTTCTTAGCTACATATAATTTTTTTTGGTTAAGTTAAAATATTAAGCCGGTAAAGTTTAAAAAATGTAATTTATTAATAGACTAGCTGACCCGGCGAACTTCGTACCGCCTTAACGTAGCTTTGATGCACTACTTTATTTTGTTAACCGACTTGAAATAAGGATGGAGTCTCTTAATTATACGTATATATGCTTTTTATAGCTGAAAGTTGTTGTCCCATCTTGGGTATGAGTAAGATACTTCGCATACCTTATTTAGTAATCTGTGGCAATTCAACCGCGCTAACAATAATTTTATTAATGCTTGATATCGATTTTTGGTAACTTTTCTACCCAATATTACAATAGGCTTATTTTGATATATCTGGATGAGGAAGGTATACTGTTAAAAGAATGGTTTGATATTTGGAAAACTCCCCGAGATAGTAATGTTTCAATAGCACATCATTTGGGCGAGCTCAAATCGCTTCATACAAATGTTGCAGCACACTATGACGTCACAACGTGTATAAATAAATACTGTATGCATATCGCAAAAACTTTGTTCAGTAGCTATATAAAATGTTACGTTTACGAATATTTTTTCATAGTGAAAGTTACTACTAATTTTGTATTTTATACGATGGCAAAGCATTTTTGAAGAATTTTCGAACTTTTGAAATGGACTTTGCCACCAAACTTCAAATGTCTTTTATTGTCTCATTTCGTCAGAAATTTTAATTTCGATTTGACTAATGTTATTAATTTACCTATATCTTACTATGAATTGTGAAATCGCATGTAAGGTTTGCCTTTGGAAACTACCCTATTGTGTCGATGGAAAAATGTGTGAAGTTGTTCCACAATATACAGAATAGAATAGAATAGAATAGAAATCGTTTATTGATCACATAACATAAACAAATAGGTATATAATAAATTATATTAATACAAAACACAAAACTCAAGCAAAAACACACATATATGACAGACAAAAAAAGTACAAAGACTTAACACGAACAGATAAGGACAGGATGTGTATATTATCTTTACCAAATTGTTGTGCACAACGCTGATCAATACTGATTCTTATGCTGAATTTGGCGTTAGGACCGAGAGGTCCCCGGTTCAAATCCGGGGTCGGGCAAAATTTGTGTGAGTTTTTCTGTAATGAAATTACTCAGCCCGGAGTTAGGAAGTTGGCGGTTGAACGCCCGTGCCTCGGAAAGCAAGTTAAGCCGGTGACCGATGCGCGGTCCTGCGCCCGAGAGCAGATCGGGCGCAGGACCGCGCATCGGTCATGTCGGATTGCCGTCTCACCGAATTATGAGAGTAAGGGAATAGAGTGCACTTGTGTTTGCGCGCACACATGTGCACTATAATATGTCCTGCGCACTTGGCTGATCTCAATTAAGATCGACCGCCATGGCTGAAAACGGTTGGACGCCTTACTTTTACTTATGCTGAATTGCGCATAAAATATATTTGCAAAAATTTCTTGTGTAAAGATTTAATATCTATCTTCTCCGTTTGATACAGGTATAAACCGTATTTATTTGTAGTGCGATCAGTGGGGCTACTGTGAGTTTAAAACTTACGCGCTCGATATCGACTACGTAAATATGTCTATGAAAAACATGTACAGCGCCGGCTGGTGGTTACGCGAAGAACTACAATCGGCCATATGAAAAATACAACTCGATAGGTTTTTAACGTACGTAATTTACGATAGCCAACTCATGGTAGGCCCTCTGCTCGTCTTTTCTTCTGAACTAAACACATTTGATGATTGAAATTTTTTGACGACGAAGCTTCTTTGGTCACTATAGATATTGAAATGTTTGTCAATAAACGAACATATGTCAATTAGATGTCACTATTTTGCTAAATGAAAATCTCTGAAATAGACAATAATCTGAATAATATAGATGAATTTTGTCGATTCAACACCCTTATAATAATCTGAGGTATTATTTTCGGATATTAAAAATCAAATAAATAATTTACACAAATTAATATCTGAAACAAACAGTTATAACAGTACCTAAACTTTTGAGACATTTTACTAAAAATGAATTTCTGAACGCACACATGAATAGTGACTGACGTTACATGTCAAGTCCCACGGGAACGCTGCGGAACGGGATAAAAAGTATCCTATGTCCTTCTCCTGGCTCTAAGCTACCTCCCTACCAATTTTCAGCCAAATCTGTTCTGCCGATCTCGAGTTATAAGTGGTGTAACTAACACGACTTCCTTTTATATATATAGATTCCTAAATTCGTTAAGTAGGATACTATATCAATCCGATTCTCGTTTTTGGTTTAATAAAGTCGTTGGTAGTCGTATTATTTAATAGGTGACCGGTGTTGCCTCAGCAGTATATCAAATGTTTAAAATAAAGACTTATGAACTTTATGTAGTACGTCGATCTAATTCCGAGAAAATGTGTGAGACATTACCGGGAGTATTTATATTCAATATTATTATGTATAACAGTTCCTACCTACATAGCTGGACAGAAGATACAAAACGAAAAACATCTTTTTTTTATTTTAAATAAGATGGGAATATAATATTTGAAATTCTAAATTTCCACACCCAGGATGTCGCATGAAGCTTTTTTAATTAGGTATAGTGTCTATCTTCTCTCCTCATAGAAGTAATATTGGTAAATAATTTACTACTATAATTTTATTGTTTTTTTATAAATTACAGTTGTAAGAACTATGTAGGTTTTTATATGTGATGTCAGTGTATTCACGTATGACATTTAAATATATCCATCAAAAACCTGGCAACATTACTAGATCAATAGATTTATTAATTATTTTTTTAAAGGAAAACTGGAAATCTGGTCATTAAGAACCTGTTCTAAACGTGGCTATGGCGATAAAGATATGACACTTCAGTTAATTAAGTGATTTGAATATTTATTGTTAACCATTTACTGTGTAAATTGTATCAATCTATTTGTGGATTTCGTATTTGATAAATTAAATTACTATTGTTAAATTATCATCTACCTGCTACTACGCTAGCTAGCTAGGTACTAGCTTTACAATATTTCATACAACATTTCCTTCTCATAGCCAAATCGGTTAAAAAGTAATCGTTCCTCAGACTTCTCTATCATATCAAATTTCAATTTAAGTAATGCATTCGTTTTGGCCTGAAAGAGCGACAGATATGTAGTTGGCTACTATTAGATAGTTATTTTTGTATTTATAATAATATATTAGTGAGGATTCCTTCTTTGTTTTCAATTTTATAATACATAATATTATATAACGTTAACGTGTCCCTACACCAGTGGCACCCATATCTACACACTTCCGAACTAAAATAAGTTACAGTACTTCATAAATTTTAAATAGCCAGCCACATATATCGACAAAAGTAGAACTCAAATGTGCATGTATGTAAACTTGAAGTGAACATACAATGAATAATATGGGAGGAACACCTTCAGGTTAATTACTTTTATCATGAAGTTTATTGGATGCCATGATATTTATTCATAGTAGAGCAATACAAATTGAAGTTCGATCACTTTTTCTTTGAGGGGCTTATGCAAAATGTAGTTTACATTTTCTTGTGAGGAAAAATCTTATTTCCTCTATTTCCATCAGTAGTTATTACGCAGCGCTCTTGCAGCGATCCCTCTTTGAAAACATCATGTATTTGTTCGTTTGAAGTATGCTTATATTGCATACAGAATACGTACGATTATATTTGCATCTCATAAGCGGCAATTTGTCTTGTACCTACGTGTCCGGGTAATAATGATTATGATCTGGTGGTTTCTTGAAACCTGACGTCTTTATACTTTCAATCATAAAGGCAAAAGCGTCGATGGCCGAGTGGTTAAGGTCGTTGCTTGCCATGCGAGAGGTCGCCAGTTTAATCCTCGCTAGGTACCAATGTGTTATTCAAATTTGAAATTCGACGCTTTAACGACGAAGGAAAACATCGTGAGGAAACCAGCACACCTGAGAGATTTTTCTACGGTGTGTGAAGCCATTTCAGAGGCCTACGGGCGGCTTAAACTCTTGACACCAGGTTGTTCATCAACCACACGATAAGAAGTCTACCGACCATTGTTATTGTAAAATGGAAACATAAACATTTTATACAGAACTATAGGATATGTTGAGTACTCCAATCTCCCCTTTTTGTTTGATTGATGAATGAAAAATGTGTGTGTTTGGACAATTGAAATTGAATACACACGAGAACTGTTTGTTCTTAACACACAGCTCTTTAATTTCATTTCTGAATGTAAACTGTAAATGCGCTTTGTTTCTATCTGCAATGTTTTATTTACTTTTTTATAAACCTTCATCATACAACGTCATTATACATTGTTCTGTTTAGCTTAGTTGCTTATGCCTTTGAGTTACGGATTTCGGAAGCGACTGTGGAATACCCAATTGGGGATGGGTGTCGTCCACGACTCCTGGAGCAGGAGACAGGGGCAACAGAATCAGTACTACATAGTTCCACTGCAATACATTCCATGAAACTAAATGTACTGGAGTGAAATGTATAGAAGAACCATTTTATCATCTAAGATTTTAGACTTTCGCGTTCCATTACACAAAATATTAATCTTTATGGGTCTACACGCGTTATTAGGAGTAGCAAATTTACATAGCTACTTACTGCCCGACGTTTCGATCACTTTATCATCTGTCTTATAGCTAGTCTCATACACAAATTTTATAAATAATAACCATTTTGTTTACTTAATGTCTGGTCTGCTGTTCTTCTCACAAGGTTGCCTCTATCAACAAACTTGGTATTTGATCCTCTAACTACAAACCTTGTAAAACAATATTTTATCTTTTAACCATGTTTTCATCTAATTATCACTTCACCGTTCACAGTCACATTTATTATCTTAGAGGATTAGAATAATCTAAGAAACGACACTGACATATAAAATAACTTGTGTCATTGTTCGACTGGCTCGGTGGAACAGTGGTTAGTGACCCTGGCTGGCGGTTCCGAGAGTCGCGGGTTCGATTCCCACTCGGGACAAATATTAGTGTGATGAACATCGTTGTTTGTTCCGTGTCTGGGTGTGATCGTGTATTTAAGTATGTATTTATTAATATATATGTATGTATATCATTCTCTGATGCCCATAGTACAAGCTTTGCTTAGTTTGGGGTCAGGTGACCGTGTGTGGAAATGTCCCAGATATTTATTTATTATTTATTTATATTGTGTAATTTTGTAGTGAGTTTTTCTTTTAAAATATTACAGGCTTAACTTGATCGTCACAGTATCGATATATTTGATCAGCAGTGTTCGTTATACTAATACTAGGACACGATAGTACTTGTTTATTTATATTATATCTCTGGCATAAGGTTTTGATATCATTAGAGTACCTACCTAAGTTACAACGCTTTTACCTTCATAAGATTAACTAGCGGCCGCCCACAACTTTGTCCGCATTGGTTTTGACAACAAATATGTATTAATATGCCTTGTAAAAACATACCTTCAATAATATAACCATAATATTAGTCCCGTCTAAATAGGTCCATCGGTTGCGGAAATTTGCTAGAATAAGCAGACATAAATAGCCACCTAAAGAGAGCGTAATAAATAAATAATTGAATACCAACACACTATAGTAACTTATCTCTGACAATAGTGTTCGATCACTCTTACTATACAATCAAACAAAAACTTCCTCAACCATCAAAATGGTAATAAGTGCTAACTATTAAGCGTACATGTTTGCAGAGGGCCATAGAACAGGTGTATAACATTACACATCTCGTAAAATGACCTGTGAGGCCATCGGCTCACCTATTGACCCCCGGAAAGGCGGTGTTTACATTTGGTCAGAGGAGCTCAACAATTTTTTACACTTAAGACGAACATGTTTTTATAATACGAAATTATGTCGTAAGTTGGAGGTTAAGTTTAATCAAATTAAACAATTTCTTTATGTGTACCTGACAGATATAACAGGGAAACACAATAATGTTTCAAATACACTGCTAAATGATTACCTACTTTGATATGGAAACCCAGCGGGATAGTTTAAATAGCCACCATTTGGACAATCTCAAAACGCTCCACACTTTTATGGTATTTGTATGCAACGCGTTAGAATGTTCGGCAGGTATTCCTATCAAATTTTGCGTTTATGGAAATGGTTTCATATCGAAAATTGTTATTAATGCTTTGGTTAAAACATGAATTTACCTATTTGAATTTATTTCGCAATTTCAATATGCGCTAGGCGCTTTGAATGTCTATTGTTGTCTTTATTAAAAAACAATAAAGATGAAATAATTATTAAAACTAAACGTGAGATGACATTACCAAATCAAATACACCGTTGTCCCCATTTCACCTAAGCAACTTCTAACTATTGAACTTATCTACCATTTATCTAATCTAACGAATCGGTGTAACGTGTAATTCTGTGTATAGTTAAAATACAAATAGAAATCATTTATTGACCACATAGTTGTGTACATATTTACGTAAGTAAATACATATATTGCATGTTCGTTCATTTACATGTGTAACTAAAGTTTGTCCCCAAAAACTGGCAACGCAAACGCGAAAATCCAATCGTTCAGGGGAGAATTCCGAAATTGCTTGTTTGATAGGTAGGATACGTACCTACCTACCTACCTTTTTGTACGTATTTCGCAGGTTCGTCTGAACAAACTATGCGCGCTGCATGAATGTGAATCAGATTTCAGTGAACGTATGTGGCAACAGCCGGGGAGTTAATTAAATGGCATAGGTTTTTGCGCGTAGTAATTTTTTCAACATTTTCCGTCGGTTTGCGACAACACGAGACATTGTAAGGTCTTTTTTTTATCTGTTACAAACTGTACGTACGTGAATGTACAAATTCAGTCTCAGCGTTGTTTGGAAACCATTTAGCGGACCATTCGTAGTTGTCGTAAGTAGTTAGATCGTGTTTTGATTTGTGAAATATTGTCCGACAATGGTCCCTTTATTATTTCAATTGGGGAAAATGCCCGTACTGAGACAAACTGGGATTGTGGGAGTGCCATTCCATTTACGCCGTTTTTTGAATCCGAAATGAAAAATTTCCGAAAGACTTTTCAATCTTGTCCAATCAGAATTCGATTCCCACTCGGGAAAAGTATTTTTGTGATGTACATCGGTATATGTTCCGGGTCTGGTATATCATTGTTGTTCGTGAAATCAACCAAGAGCTTTCTTAAGCTACATTAGGAAAATACCTAGAAAGCTCCTACTTTACCGACTTTGATTTTACACGACACTACTTTCAGAAAAGCAGGTTCATGCCTTATAAATATATCGTTTATCTGAACTTTATTAATATCAGATGATCCGTTTGGCCTCTTTGTAATATAGAGCCAAGTTGCATAAAACACAAATGTACCTAATATCAATGTTGGCTGCAAACCTAGCCAAATGTATTTGAAACCCACCTGTTCATTCCCATTGTTCGTGTTTGATAAATCCGAGCCTCTGCCCGGGCCGCGCCAGACTATTCCAACTTGCTCTGTTCGATAAAGATGCATTGTATACGTATATATTTCAGGTTGTGTCTGCCCTAGAATATTCATTTTAGATCCCAAATATAGAATTCCAGGTTACAAGTTGTGGTTCATTCCATAACTTGAGAGTCGAGTATTCAAATTTATATAGATTTTAGATAGCATTGACGGATGGATTGAAAAAATGACTAGCCGCTTTTTTATTTTGAAGAAGATAAACTTACACTTTATTTTTAAACAAAAATAAATTACACGTAACTATCAGTACTTCAGTGCAGTAGATTGAAAGTTATGCGTGCATAACTTTACACTTACAATAACATAACACTTACATACGTTTCGGCGATTATTTTTGATCATTATTAGGATAGATAAGTGCACAACCTCTGTCAAAGATGACGTGACCGGTGACCTCAAGGCAAACCGCCGCAGCCTCTCTGACGACAGACGTTCCGCGTCCCGCAGCGGCCAAGCGTGTGTCTCACTGCACAACAAACATCCTACATAAGCGGGCGAAATAATCATTAATTAAAATTACCGTTAAAAAAATACGGGCGCGACACAGATCGGAGTGGCGGGAGACTGGCTCGTTGAAATAATGCTCACGCGCGGCTCGGAAGTCTGCAAGTGAGGATGATCCGCGCCGCCTACTGGACGTGCGCGCTCCTAGCGCTCGCGCATGCCCACATCTACGAGCGGTGCGAGCTCGCGCGCGAACTCCGCAGCCTCGGCGTCGACCCCGAAGACATCTCCACCTGGGTCTGCATCACCTTCCACGAGTCCCGCTTCGACACCACCGCCACCAACACCTACAGCGGTGACCACGGCCTCTTCCAAATCAGCGAGCTGTACTGGTGCGGCCCCGGGAAAGCCTGCGGCCTGCCCTGCTCCGCGCTCCGCGACGACGACATCTCCGACGACCTGGAGTGCGCCCTCAAGATACGAGAGGAACACGACCGATTACAAGGCAACGGATTCCTCGCTTGGGTAGTTTACCCCCAACATTGCAAACATAACACCAAGAAGTACATAGTGGATTGTGACAGTCAATTGAAAAATGCGACAGTGCGGACTCCGAGCCACTCGCGCTCGTTCAGTAATCCTCGCGTCAAGAATGCCACCTTCAACTACAATCCGGACATCGATAACTTGAAGCCGCCTTACTTAGCAGTGAATGAAATTGTTCGCGGGACATACGGGAAAATGTTACAGAACAACAATAGACAAAGTGGACCTATTAACTGGTACAATTATAAGATAGATAACATTGATGAATTAACACTGCCGGTATTTAATAAGCCGTTCGATGGGTTCCCAAGATTCACCGCTACTACGACGACAGTTGTTCCCACCACGACCGCCAGGCCCACCACGACCGCCAGGCCCGCCACGACCGCCAGTACTACCACGACCACAGCCTACCCTCCTATTAAAGTTTGGAGACGAATTGAATCAAACTCGTTCCGGAAAAAGGTGGCAATCGAAAAGAAGCCTACGCCTACGAAGTGGCTAGAACTTGGAAAACCGGCAAGTCATGTTGGATTCATATCAGCGTCCCAGGCCGAAAACCAAGGCAGCTCTGCATCAGATGACACCACCACTGCAAGACCTTATTCAATAGAATCAACGACACAATCTGCCACTACGAGAATAACAACGGCTGCTTATAGCAGACCGGAGTATTTAGATCGGACCACAAAGACACCAATCATTACGCCCAACGAACAATTTGTGCCGAGGACTTCCAAAACCACGACTGAAACTATACCCTATACAACTAAGAAATATATACAGTTTACGACTCCAGTTCCCGCCACTCGAATAACAGATATAACAACAAAAAGCTCAACTACCGGTAGGCCCGTGAACTATAGTGTTACATCAGTGACTAAAAGTGGTACTATAAAGAACAAAGTATTTGAAACGATTGCATTTAGCACCACGCCTAAGCCGACAACATTTCACTTCTTTCAACCAACCACTACCATAAAGCCTACATTTAAACCAATGCCGACAGTAAACTATTTCCCAGTGAAAACCACCGTGAGACCTAGTGTAAACGCATTCAGTTCAACCTTAAAACCTTGGACTTTTAATTTCGACCAGACTTCGACTACATTAAGACCTAGTGCGATAAGTTTTAGTTCATCGAAAACAACTCCCATAAGTAAATTCAATTACAATCCAACTACAACATCTACAAAACCTAGTGCATTCAGTTTCATCTCATCAACAAGCACTATAAGACCTAGTGAATTTAATTATGGCCCAACTACAACAACATTAAAACCGAATTATTTTACTTATGACTATTCAACAACTACAACAAAAAGGCCTTATTCATTCAACTTTGACCGGTCGACCACGACGACAAAAAAGCCTAGTGCATTTAACTTTGGGACATACACAACAACTCACAAACCCCAATTTAACTTCATCTCAACGAAGGCAACGACTAAATCAAACCCATTCAGCTTTGGCCTATCAACGACCACAACTGAACCGACAACATTTAAATTCAACACATACTCTACCAAAGCACCCACAACCCGTACGCTGTCAAAATCAACATTTGGATCGCCAAACGCAATTCCGGACCCGTTTAAGTTCTCAAACACTTCAAGAACGTCAAGACTATTGACACAAGAGGACACAGCCATTTTGTCTACGAATCAGCCTATATTTTCCACCACAAGCAGACCACGGCAAAGTACCGCGGCCACATCGAGAACCGAAGCGCGGACTGCAAAAACAACCCAATCAATATTTGACCTTTATCTGAGTCCCACGCAGTGGCCAAAACTACCGACACGAAAATTCCCGGAACTCAGAAACAGCGCATTCAAACTGAAAATATTTTCAGGCGGCACGACACCGGCTCCCGACAATAAAGCTCGTAGGACCGGCGACACTCGGCAGAACCATGTCAAACGGCATACTACTCACACATAATACCCTGAACAATATTATCCTGTGTAAATATTAGAATAAGGACGATAAACGGATCGATATCTATAGAATAATTAATTATGTATTTTAAGCAACAAGACTTTGGAATCTGTGTTCGAAATTAGGCAAACCAAAAAGCATTTATTAATTATTTACCCATCGAATGCTTCTACCAATAAAGTAAGCTATCGAATGTTGATGTCATTTTATTTATTTTAGCCGAAATATTTAAGTGAATCTGGTAGTCATAAAAATAAGGCATCATTATTACAAAAAAACATAATTAACATCACAAAATAACAAGTTTTTACAACGCGGAAACCAGAGTTGCGAGTTGTTCGCTGCAATGTAAAACATATTGTACGTACATGTATACTTAATAGGTATTCTTGTTTGTGATAGCATGTGCATGAGAATTCTGCATAATTAATTAAGTTAACGTCCGACACTTTCTGCTTTGCGAATATTAAACATTATTTGATACTAAGCACATAATACGAGGTATAAAACTTAGGATATGTATGCAAGCTTGTATTTATTTAATTATATATAGTGCGCAATTAATAAGCCCTGCTAAGCCGCATTGGAGTGCTCATATTGTCACGTGTACATACCAACTTGGTCCCACCAGCGCGGGTGACGCAGCTCTGAGCAAACAAGACATCATATTGCAAAAGTTGAAGGATGTTAAGCGAAATACTTGTCGCGTCTCAGTTGTAAAGGAATTTTATTCATTTCCTCTCCTATCGCCGTCTACCCTCGCCTGGGCCTAATGCAGCAATTTGCATCTGAAAAATTGAAAATCAATAAACACTGCATCACTGTGTTTACTTTGTTAAACTCGAAAGCGAATGTTATCGCTGTTATACCTACCTATGCGCTTACTTTCTTGTATTTTATGAAGATGCATCTTTAAGATATAATGAATTATTATATTCAAATGTCCACAGGTGCGACATCCAACTTCATGGTAAAACTATTAAAATGTTTAACTATTGGTATATAATGGCCAAATTAATATTCATGTGGTTTGAAGCCTGATCAGTGTTTATCTCGTTTGGCCGGTCGGCTGGACTGATTTGACGATGACACATCATTTACTTAAGGTGTTCTGGGGCTCATTTACAGAATACTAATTAATCAATGTATTCGCTAACCTTGACTCTAATTTACGAGATCTTTTAGCTTAGTCTCGATTAAAAATTAAGCGTTTTTTTTAAATCTGCCATACGTAGCAGTAGTAGTTTATAAAATACGCTAATATCTACTATTACTCGCCTAATATCTACTACATTTTCTTTAGACACCCGAACATTCCACTAAAATATATAATGACTTCAAAAGCAGCTCTTAAACTCAAATTATTATATGAGTTTCGAATTATTAAAAACCTGTTCAATTGTTTGACAAACAGCAATGTTTGATTGGCTTTTCAGAATTCGACTATACATCGGTGAAATGCGAAGCCATCCAGATACGTAACTAACGTGCATTTACACCTGACTGACCTCTCTTTGTAAAGGTATGACTTACAGGAATGCTATAGACTGCAGGGAGGAGGATGATGCCGTAAATAATTCGACTTTTCAAATGTGACTGGGATTGGGTCCTAGCGTTCACAAAGGACTTAATACTTGAGTGCAGGTGTTGTTGCCAGACTCGAAGCAACGGGTATATAGTTACTAGATAGAGATGAATCGTTTTTATTTCGTTTGGAAAACGATCTCAATATTAAATATTAGTCTTTATGGGTCTACACGCGTTATTAGGAGTAGCAAATTACATAGCTTCTTACTGCCCGACGTTTCGACTGGGTTACACTAATCGTGGTCGCGAGCGAACTGTAAATAAAGACTAATATTTAGTGTAATGGAACGCAAAAGTCTAAAATCTTACGATCTCAATACCTATTGTTCTGCAATTTTACAAGCTCAGCAATATAATAGACTAGCTGTGCCAGCGACTTCGTTCGCATTTCCCCCGTTTTTTACACATTTTCCATTGTATCTTTGCTCCTATTGGTCGCAGCGTGCATATAGCCTAAAGCCTTCCTCGATAAATGGTCTATTCAACGCAAAAATATTTTTTTCAAATTGAACCAGTAGTTCCTGAGATTAGCGCGTTCAAACAAACAAACTCTTCAGCTTTATAATATTAGTATAGATATAAGGATTTCTATAGAGCAAAATCGATTTTAAAACTATCCAAATAAGTTGTGTCTATCCAAAATATATTCATAGATTGACTGGCTCGGTGGAAATGGTTAGTGACTCAGGGTCAATACCTATGGTTTCTTAGAGTCGTAGGTTCGAATTCCATCCGGAACAAATAATTGTCTGACGTACATAGAGGTTAATTCTGTGTTTGGGTGTGATATTAAATATATTTAAGTACATTTGTGTATCCACTGATTCTGAAATCCGTAACACAAGTGCTTAAGCTACTCTTACTTAGATACGCGTCATCAGATCAATGTATAAGATGTTGTGTAATATTTATTTTTTTATTATTATCGACTCAATTGTGCGGAAACTGCCTAACTACACTACATCCATAATCCACGTCATACAAATTGAAAACCGTTCATCATACTTCAGTATTTTCTCCTGCAGACTAAATGATCGTAGACAATTTACAGACTGGACCTAAAATTAAGCTTGCTAGGTCCTGCTATTGTTTCATTTAACTATGCTTTGAAATTCAAAAAACTTGTTTTTAAAGCTTAACAGTTTGGTATAACGCTGTTTCGTTTACTAAATTGTTTGTATAATGTAATCGGAAATACATATTATCTCAACCGTGTATTATTATATTATTTAAACATGTGAAGTGAATGACACGGATCAACAAAATGATTTATCCTTTTGTGGTGCTAGTATTAAAGGCCAAGTTCATGTAACATAGTGTCAGGCCCTCAGAAGGCAAATTATGTTATTGGTTAAGGTCAATGCGATATATCAGTAAATGCCTCGCAGTCACGAATTAAAAAGAAAAGATTGATTAGTTTAAGATCTTTTTTAAAGGCACGATTTGAATGGGAAACATAAACTAATAAACAAGGCTTGATTTGATATATGTAATTTATTTGGTAATTAGTTGTTTGTGTAGATATACTTCAAATCTAATATTGCTATTAGTTTTTGTATCTTTAAAGTCCAATTATCTAGAATCTAAAAAACAGAATATAATAATATGTACGGACACCGTCTCTAGCTAGACAAACTAATAGGGAAACGGTGTTTGATATTGCTTGTGATCTCACTATTACTAGGGAGAATTATGTTAGTGAGAACTATTTCTAAATAAAATAAAATAAAATAAAATAAAATAAAATAAAATAAAATAAAATAAAATAAAATAAAATAAAATAAAATAAAATAAAATAAAATAAAATAAAATAAAATAAATATTTCACAACATCACATACATCGATGTCATTCCGTGGTAAGTAGCTTAAACATTTGTGATACAGATATTATCAGAATCAACAGTGGATACACAAATAAACTTAAATATTTTAATAACACACCCAGACACGGAACAAACACCGATGTTCGTCACACAAATATTTGTCCCGAGTGGGAATCGAACCCACGACTCTTGGAACCGTAGGTAGTAAACCTGGGCCACTAATAACCACCGAGCCAGTCAAAATTTCTAAATATGTAACAATTTTTTTTGTCAATTAAGACGACAAAGTCGTTAAAAGTTGACTACTGAAAGCGTCACCATCCCTATTCCCCCGTTTGTTCGACAAACTAAATAGGGATCGGATCACAATTCCCACGCCTTCCAAATTAACATTTACTTTGTAAACGCTGAAACTAAATTAGTCGGGTTTCTGAGCTTACCTTCCTCTCTCTCAGAAATTCTAATTCAAGCAATCGTATAATATTTTACTCGCTAATTGGACTACTTTGCTTGCATATCGAGAGTACCTTTGTAAAAGTTATTAACTGTAAACTAACCACCAAAATTGTGATGCCTAAATGTATGTAAGTAAGTACCTTCTTGTTAAACCCTATTACGAGGTGTAACAAATTGGTCTTTAAGTTACTTGCAAAGTCAAAGTCAAAATTTCTTTATTTATATAGGCATTCACATGCACTTATAAATCGTCATTATATTAAATAAATAATTAAAAGATAAGTGATTCTACCACCGGATCGGAAAGCTGGTTCTACTGAGAAGACACCGGCAAGAAACTCGATAGTTACTAGCAAGTCTAAATGAATGTATTATCGGTAACAAATTAAAGAAATTAGGGGATACCGCAATGTGCTAGGAATTTAAAAGTGAAGCGGCGATCAATTTGAAACTGTCGCCTATGTACTCGTATTAAAAATGCGTCGGCGGCGATCGCTCGCCTATTTACGGCTGCAAATTGCCAATAATACAGCAGGGACACGGAAGCAGTTGCCGAACTAATTGCCTTTGACTGCGCACTAAAACCGACCTTTGATTCACATTTCCCCGGTTAAAATCCAGACTCAAAAAACGGGTACCGTTACCAACCCCCGTGGGTGGCAATGTGGGAGGACATCTCATCGATACTAAATAACAAAATACAGAAGGATCCGATTTCAATAATTAATGGTTCCCGAGAAAAGTAGACATATCACATTTTCTGCTATGTAAACCCGGTGCTTTTTCAAATAATAATCTCGACTTTAGAAAAGCGTAATAGTAAAAGCATGGAGTATGTGTAAAGGCTTATTAGAAATACTTTCTACGTACTTCAAAGTCTCGGATACATGATTATGTTACGGATATAAATAATTGTTGTTGCTTGCTACTATTATTGTTCAACAACAAACTTCTTCCTCGTATCGTCGAAGGAATTATTATTTTCTCCGGTTTCCCTTCGGTTTACGCTATTATATTGTAACGGCTACCAATTAATACTTCAGTTTCGTGTTTATTGTTATATTCATGTTAAAAATGTACCAATCGTACACATAGAGGTATAACAGATGTAGTAAGTTTGCAAAACATCGGTATGGATTTATTGACAGCCTGTTCACATTAGCGCGATTTTTGGGCGATTTCACGGCTAGGCGTTAGTTCGCTGCGAGCGCGCTGCGATATCGCGGCGGTTACGCCTCATCCAACCTACCCACTTAGCGCATGCGCCGCATTCTACAGTGCAGGTTCGTTCTGATCACGCGGCGCAATCGCGGCGTTTTTTTATCGCAGCGATATCGCAGCGATCGCCCGCGTGCACGTTGCGAGCTCGCCGCGATCACGCCGCCGCGATATCGCCTTGCCGTGAAATCGCCCAAAAATCGCAGGCTGTAAGACTACCTGAGTTTTTTTCATACCTGTACGTATCGTCCGCCTGTAGCTGTTTATATATTTAAAATATTAAATAAACCGAGAAATTCCGTAACGAAAAAAACCTCACAATCGTCTAACGTCGTTTCAGTTCGGTAGACTTCGGCACGGTGTTTGTGTGCGTGCGGTTAGACGTATTGTACGACTCTACGAAACTCGCACAAATCGAGACGAGCTGCTCCGAAATCAGACGATGCTATGCAATAGCTATACCGCAGCAGTCCCCGAGTGCCACACGTCTTCTTTTTTTATTTTTTCCTCCTAGCCTCAATACTTATTATTAAATGCTCTTTCATTAACAGTATCTCCTTAGTTCGTCGTCGCAGAAGGCGATTCCTCTTTAGGCCGGCGTGTCAGGCTCCGTGAGTTCGCTAAGTACCTGGAACAGACAGGGCTCCTTGAAGACAGGAACTTTCTCATATTTTTCACAATAATATTCTAAGAAGCTGCATCTTGGATGCCTCTTGAGCAACTTCGTGTAGGAAAGCGGGTAATAATATTTTCTGAAGGTTGGTAGTAGGCTGCATAGTGCATCTATCGATTTCAGTTTACGATGTTATTTGAAGTGTTCTCAATGTACATTTTTTATTTCAATGGTTATCTTATCTTATGTTAACATTTTGTTAGTAAACATTTACTAAATGTTTACATTTACTAAATGTTTACTAACAAAATCTAGTATACAAAATGATTACCGATGATCTCGTATGGACACTATGGTCAGAGCCTTCTGTCCATATCATTCACTTGCCGGGCTCGCAGTACTAATAGGGGAGCGAACGAATGGTTGAATGATGAACGACTGATTGATCCGCACCCTCAACCTTGTTACGGTCACCGTTGGAACATTATTGCTTTTCGGTGGCAGCGTTTTTAGGTATGGCGTACCAACAGACACAACAAATGTGTAGCTAGCAATGGTAGACCATGATTTTGTGGGGCCCGGGCTGAGAGGGGGGCTGTCTATTTAATTAACAGCTAATGGATAGGTACGCTATATTGCCAATCGAAACCTGGGCATGTTTGACGGAGGGTCTGAGCTTACTTTTTGCATTCTGCTACTACTAGACTAGAGATACTTTATAACGATTGACCGGCCTGACAAATACAAGTAGGTGTATCGCCTAATGGTTACATTGTATACAAAGCAGGGTTTTAGGGTTCCGTATCCAAAAGGTAAAAACGGGACCCTATAAGTAAGCCTGCGCCGTCCGTCTGTCCGTCTGTCTGTCCGTCTGTCGGTCTCTAAGCTGTATCTCATAAACCGTGATAGCTAGAAAGCTGAAATTTCAAATGATGTATTTCCGTTGCCGCTATAAAAACGAATCCTAAAAATGAAAAAAATATATATATTTATTTATACAATAAACGTGTTTTTTTATATAATTTGTACGGTATTTGCAATGTTGTGTATTTTGGAAATACGCATGATGACGATTAATGACGACTTTAAGAATCAAAAGAACAATAATCAACATATATGTTGCCGAAATGTCAAATGCGGCGAGTGTATGCTGGCGCATATAAATAGCTATGACTGTTTACATCTCATAACCTTTGACTCGTGGCTAATTTGTATAAATAATGTCCGAAATTATTTATTAACGTTTTTTATTTAGCAATAATTTTCCTGAGCGTATCCTATTAGATAAAAATAAGACGAATAGGCATATCATAAATGTCATCTATTATATATGTGAGTTAATCATTTTTTAATCTACGAACAAAATGTATTTTAGATTTTTAGACAAAATATAAGTAATTGATTTGTTTAATAAATTCGACGACGCGTTTTGGATAGGTTTATTCTAATGGAAGTAATATCGACAAAGTGTGTACCTTCACAATGTGCGGATATGTTGAAGGTACTATGTAGATATTCTTAGAATCAGAAATAGATACCGTTTGAATGTTTGATAAAATATAGTCCAAAGGAATATCTGTCGTGTCGAATATTCCGTGAGTATCCCGAAAAGGATATTGTGCGATTTTCCATCTACGCCATTCCCTTTTAACTGCAAAATATGTGAGCACTAATATAATTGTGTTCGTTCGCTTTATTACCGATAATCCGTGGAGGCCACAATCCGGCATGTTGGGCAGGAGATCAGGCGGTGGACTGACGGATTAACGTGTTCCATGCACGCGGATGTATTACCGCCAACTAGATGACAGATTTAAGATAAATATGTTCGTTAATCACGTTAAATACCGTCATAGATTTTAATTAGTCTGATACTGTGAAAAGATGACTTTGTATCATGGCTATCACTATCTATGGTACCAAAAACAAGGCCATCTTTTGACATATCACTGGTATACCACACTCAGACACAGAATACCAGTGCTGCAGGAGGTTTTGAGCTTCTGCAGTCTACGCTGAGACACGTACCTTGTTGGTGACTGATGTGAAATATTCATATTATATATTGATGTTAATTACTTTTATTTTCTTTTTAATTTATTTTTTCTTGTAATATGTAATTGTGTATGTGACCAATAAATATTTATTCTGTTCTTTTCTTTATCATATCCAGTCAGCTTGCTACTTGTAAACAGTCGCACTGTTTAACAGAATAATCACTCAACATTAGCCAAGCGTTCCTGCAAATATGTAGGAATTAATATTGTGCCTTACCTATCTACATCTCAATGTCGATATTGACTACAAATTCTTCAGCCTCTGGCCCACGGTAACAAGCTCAAAGCCCTGTCAACGGCTATCGGCGCCCGCCAGCCAATGACCATGTGTTAATATAGATTGACGACCAGAGCTTAATTGTATTTGCAGCGTGCGAGCTTAATGTACTTACGGCAGGCTGTAGAGGCCGTTTTTTGCGAGTCCAATATTGAAAATTGTGTCCAAAAGTCAGGTTTGACGGCGACTGAAATCATTTATCGTGGAACTTTTTTTAATGATGCATAAGTTTAGTATAAAGATTCAGATTTGTATTTCAAATTTGTTTAGTTCATATTTGTATGCTAAATATAACATATTCCATTGTACTATGTATATTTTTATAGTTAGACTAGTTTGCAATTAATCAGTAGTATGTACTGTAGTAAACGAGAAAGAGACATCCGAACAAACACTCACATAGAATGCATGTTTGTTTAGAGTTAAGAATAATCACAATTTTCCTCATACAGTTCAATTCCTTTATATTAGTTTATTTCCGGCTCAATACTCGTCTGACCAGTAATCTACCTTATGGTTCCTGAATACTATCAGAATCCTTGAACGATGTTTTTATATCTTCCACTGGGCTCTAAAAATTGCAACTCCTAAGAGTATTTATCTGTATGATATTACTTTATCGTAGAATAAAAGATTTTTCTATTTTATTTAACCCTGAACTTAACGATTGAGACATGGATATAATGTTACTTAATTGTGTACTTATTAAGTGTACCGTCGTTCAATTTCAACACAGTGTTGTTTTGTTATCATCATCAGCCCATATACGTCCCCACTGCTGGGGCACGGGCCTACCTTAAACTAGGGCGAACACTTTTGTATTTATAGGTAAAATTGCTATTTAGTCAGTTGGCCTACCCAACCTTTATAAAATAAACCCTTTAATATTCTCTATTTCATTTTATTAGCCATTTAATTTATGTTATAGTAAAAAAAATATGTTACCTGACCTGCAGTGCTCAAAAAAGAGCTTGAGTGATCTCATGCTCAACATGAGATCTGATAACTTTTTGACAAGGTAATCTATGTGACTCGTCTAGGCAACGTTGTTACATGGAATTTTTGGTAGGATTAGGTTATATGTAATAATTATACATACAGACGAATTGAGAACCTCCTCCTTTTTTTGAAGTCGGTTAATAAAAATAAATACATACACAAATACTTTAAAAATGCTAAGTTACTCAAGCTTCTTGACCTATGCGCCCATTCTTTGCAGGGCCTAACTTCACATACTCTACTTTTGAGAAAAAACTAGATGCTTGGCAGTTTTGCTACCATTACGATGGTTTCATAGGCATTCGTTCCCATTGTGTGAAATAAAACGGCCAAGCATCACGTTTTCGCCATGAGTACAGATTATGTGAAGATAGGCCTTATTCATTTACAAAAAAAAACCTCGTCTTGATAAAGTAACATAGCAGTAAGCCCCTTTTTAACCACTATTGTATCTTATATCTGTCACACAAGTGCTCAAAATACTTACCACGAGTTCAGATGTATGTCCTGTTGCGTGACACTTATTTTAAGAGTAAACTGCATAAAGTTCATCTAGAAGAATCAAACAGTCGAGGCGATTAATATTCATACATCATCTAGTTTCAGTCAGAAAGTAAATCAATGCACACATATTAGTTACATGTTGCAAAGCGGGTGTGTGCAAAAGCTTCCCTTTGCGGCACCAAAGGGACTAAGTCAGCTTCTCGGCTTCCCTTTGACGTCAGTAGGTTTAGTTAGAAGTTCCCCGTTACGCAAGCTCATGAAAAATAAAATAATTGCTTTATAACCAGACGCTGCGCTGAAATGTTAAATTGAAACTCCTTGTTTATTTATTTCTAAAGGAACTCAAACCAGTTGGTACAGCGGCAAATTGAAATATGACTTTATGTGTTTTATGAAACGTTTCAAAGGTTTCAAGGGACCGGTGTATGCTTCACATTAGTACTAAAAGCAAAGAGTATTCTAGGTATTTATTTAGTTGATATTAACAGAAACTCAAGCACGTGCATGTACGAAGGAATGATCCTTACGTAGATAAATAAATAAATTCTTTATTTACTAAACATACAGCAGTATTTACAATTTTCAGTGGCTCCCACACTAGGCTACGTCTTGGGGGAGTTAGTACATGAAACATTTCATAAAAAATTACATAACAAGATTACCAACACCATTACTACTCGAGCCTCGATTGCTAAACTTCAGATAATTGCTAAATAAATGAAAAAAATACATAAGAATCGCTATAATACTCAAAAACATTAACAAAATTCCAAAATGTACTAAGCGTAATGTGAACTTCCACATTACAAACTTGAAGTTACAAATACCATAGGAAGTCTAACATCTGCACGCGTCATTGTATGTAGGTAGTATAGTTATTGTGCATTAATAGAATCTCTAATTATAGGTAATTAAATACCCAAGCAGTCATAGACCTATTAGCGACTATTCTAATGAAGCGGTTGTTAATTGAGATTAATGTACCAAGTGTCTTAGTAGAAAGCTAATGCACGCGCACTAAGTGCATCGATCGAATTTACCTGGCAGCTTAATTAGAAGCTTGTAAATTATGGTGTTCAATTCCAAAGTCTTTGACGGTTTGAACGTCCTTACAAATAAAATTATACAAATATTATGCCGGGCTGATGACGGCCTGTAGACAATTTAATACGGTGTCCGACCAAATGCAGCCGGCAAATCGAATACAAATCAGCCAACCGGTCACATCATAGTGCACAAGTGTGCGCAAACACAGGTGCACTATGTGTTTCTACATTCTCATACATCAGCGAGAATGTAATCCGACATGACTAAACTCATCTGGCCTCAGACGGTTTAACGTCTTCTCCAATACACGCGAAGCCGCCAACTTCCTAACTCAGAGCTGAGAATTTCAATATCAGGAAAAGTCCCACTTTGACTCGACACTGGAGTCAAACCCGTGACGAGTCAGGCGTGAGGTAGGCAATAATGCGTATGGAATATTATACAGTAGGTATCACATGCCATGGCTTCCTATTAGCCATATTCAGTTTGGTCCATGGAACCGAACAGTATTATCTGACTGGCATGTTTGTGATTTGCCTCTTGACCTACTAGAATGTTCCTATTAAATCATCATTAATTAAATATACGATATTACTAGTACCGCCCTCGCTTGACTTACGCGGGTATATTACACATGAAAACCTTCATTTCGTTGTGCGTTTTAAAGATTTAAGCATACATATAGGGACGGACAGACGCAGGAAGCGACTTTGCTTTGTACTATGTAGTGATATGAAGAGTCCTGGGCTCGATTCTCACCCGTTACAAATATTTGTGTGACAAACATCGGTGTTTGTTCCGTGTCTGAGTGTGTTATCAAATATATTTTAAAGTTTATTTATGCATTTACTGTTGATTCCGAAATCCGTAACACAAGTGCTTAATCTACAACATTGATCTGATCCCGTGGTAAGCCACGGGATCAGATCAATGTTGTAGTTATATGTGATGTAACATATTTTATTAATTTTATGATAAGTGTAACGAACACGACTTTTGACTTTCCAGCAGATTGCTAGGAGCACTTGAACGATTTTCTTGACATTAATTAGTTACATTATAAGTCAGACAAAACGCATGATACGTTTAATATAATAAAAAGGCAATTCCAGTTTATTAAAAAGTACTTAAGTTGTTCTATTGGCATATTGTAAGTCTATTTAATGTGTCGCAATTATGTCAACAATTTTATGGAAAAGAAGCATTAATATGCTTTAATGGATAATAATAATTATTGTGACTAACATATTTAATTCAATAACTTTATTAAGTTATTGACATTATTCCTGCACTTGTGTCTACACGTGATCCTGTAAAACTTATGTTCCCGCACCAGTGGATTTACCGGAAGAGATCGATTATTATATTTATAAAATCCTTAATTGTACACTTTTACGGTCGTCTTTTCCTACTAAAGCTTCCGTGTCTATACGTCCGGATGTATCTCAAGAACAGATATATTCTGTTCAACAAGTAATTCTAAAAACAATATAAAACGAGTATTTTATAAAATACGTGTCTTTTACCACAATAAAAAACCGGTCAGGCGTGAGACGGACAAAGCACGAAGGGATCCGTGGCAAGTCCGACTCGCACTTAGCCGTTTTTTTATTGTCAAACCAACTCTGCAAATTACCGTTTTACGAGCAATACAGATTTATCAATGTATCTGTCTACAATCCAACTAGAGTTTTACGATGTTCCGTTGTAGAAACAAACTCCTAAGTACAATCATAAGCTCTCATCGAGTGTACTAAGTCACCGCGCGCCGTCTTATTACAACGTCGATATCTGCTTGGCAGAATCAGATTGCCATCTGGGGTGGAAATACTGAATCGGTTATGCTTGATAAATCTATCCATTTTCTTGAGCACGCCGCTCTCAAAGGAACGTGATGTGCGCAGGTAAACTATATACAATCTTCACAGACAGGCTAGATTGCAATCGTAATAAATATGTTTTGTAATAGTTTATTTCGTTTTATATTATAATTTCAGGCAAATAGGATATTTAACTATAGTTGTTGTGCTATGTTTATGATTAATAGTAAGATTTAAGTAAATCTATACTTAAATTTTGGGCGAAATGAGCAAGTAAGTCCATTTCAAAAGAGCTTAATGTCGTTGTCATCTTATAAATAACAGAATTAGTAACATCTTCCATTCAGAAAACATGGCTATGTTTTCGCAATAGAAGAAAACGCAACTTTTGATGAACTTTTTGAACAAACTTCCTAGGCGCTGCATTAAAAAAATAGGCATGTGACATTTGTAGATTTTGTAGTCTTTGCTCGCCCAAATAATGTGCTATTAAAACTGTAATATCTTGTCGAGTTATCGAGATATCAAAGTGATACTTTCAATAGTGCTTTTGTGTTAAAATAAAAAAATAGTCAAGTAGCCTATTATGCTGATCGAATATCGGTCTGATCAGCCATCAAACCCGTTGCTTAAGACAAAGTACCATAAATCGTTATAATATCCGTTAAACATGTAGAGACAATTATATTGTTTCTTTTTCAGCGATGTAAAGGAAGTCGCGAGTACGGTTTGGTTAACTAGCGTTTAATAAAAGTAAAGACATCTGTTAAAAACAAAAGGAAACTTAACAAAATACAAAACGAAACTATAACACTCAACACGCGCGTCCGAGCTATCAACGCCGGGCCATCTGTCATTCTGGGTAACACGCTTTTCGCTTCGTTCCGAATTTCCTTTACGCGAAAAGGGCTTTTAAAAACAACGTCATCATCATCAGCCCATATCGATACTTTAAATCTCAAATGGCGTAACCACCAAAACACTACTTTTCAGGAGAGCAGAAAAACAAAAAAAAAATGTTTTTTTAATTCATAACTTTATCAATTTTAATACAATGAAAATGTTTTATACATCAAATTTCTTAGAATTTTGAGATAAAGGCTTCAGTAGGAACTCTTTGTACCTAAATCTTATATTTAAGAAACTAGAAGTCGGTTACGACTTGTGAAAATATTACAAAAAGGCGTTTACGCCCCATAAAAATCACGATTTTTTAGAGGTGAAGGTCGTATCTCCAATAAAAAAATGTTTCTTGTGCTTTAAACTCATTTAATAATAAAAGAAAACGTAAAATATTCACTCTGTATTACGCTTTTACAAAGTTACGCCGTTTGACACTTTTTCATAGTGACTCAACGCGTAATTTTTAGAATTGGATGAAAAATTTTGGAATATAGGAAACTTCACTATGATTTTTACGTATCTAAATCGATTAATTTTGTCATTTGAAACCCCCGCTGATGTGTATTCACCATACATTTATCTATGTATTCAGCCATTTGCGTACTTGTGCGCATAGATTACGTTCCTCGGTGTATTTATTATTTTTTGTGACCGTTACGTTGACTTTGGCGCGTTATTGGTCTTTGATCCTGATTTGTGTTTGGACATTGATTTAAAATGCCGAAACAAGGAAAAGCAATAAATAGCCAATGTCTCCGCAATCTTAATCCCCCCGCGCATCAATACTAACAATAATAATGACAATCATGTGTTCAGCGATGTTGGGTGTAAACGCCTTTCTTTTGTATTGCAATTTCGAAAAATAGCATGTCTTACGAGTTACGCCAGAAAATTATGTCACTTACACCCTTTTTTTTTGAAATTTTTTTCACGTCACAATAATTTCTAGGGGCGTAAACACCAAGTAAATTAGACTTAGCCTTTTACGACCTGTTTACCTTATGAAAAGTGTTCAAATCTATAAAAAACATTGGGTCGTAATAACCTTTTTTTTGCGAATTTGAGGATTTTAAATATACAGATCGATAGAGAAAAAAAAACTGAATAAAACTGCATTAAAAAGTCATTTTGACCAAATTGGCGGTTACGCCATTTGAGATTTAAGGTAGCGATATAATATCGATACCTTAAATCTCAAATGGCGTAACCACCAAAACGCAACTTTTCAGGAGAGCAAAAAAACGAAAAAAAAAAGTTTTTTTTTATATAACTTTGTCAATTTTAATGCAGTGAAAATGTTTTATACATCAAATTTCTTAGAATTTTGAGATAAAGGCTTCAGTAAGAACTCTTTGCACCTAAATCTTATATTTAACAAACTAGAAGTCGGTTACGCTTGTGAAAATATTACGAAAAGGCGTTTACGCCTCATAAAAAAACATGATTTTTAAGAGGTGAAGGTCGTATCTCCCGAAAGTAATTGTCTTTTGTGCTTTAAAATAACTTAATAATGAAAGAAATCGTAAAATTTCCACTCTGTATTACGCTTTTTACAAAGTTACGCCATATGTCACGTTTTCATAGTGATGTAATGGGTAATACTCACCTTGTAAGTTTTATAACAGGATGAAGAATTTTTGTACATGGGAAATTTCACTTATAGTTATACGTAATTCGATTAATTTTGTCATTTGTAACCCCCGCTGCTGTATATTCACCATACATTTATCTATGTATTCAGCCATTTGCGTACTTGTGCGCATAGATTACGTTCCTCCGTGTATTTATTATTTTTTGTGACCGTTACGTTGACTTTGGCGCGTTATTGGTCTTTGATTCTGATTTGTGTTTGGACATTGATTTAAAATGCCGAAACAATCAAAAGCAATAACTAGCCAATGTCTCCTCAATCTTAATCCCCCCGCGCATCATTACTAACAATAATAATGACCATCATGTGTTCAGCGATTTTGGGTGTAAACGCCTTTCTTTTGTATTGCAATTTCGAAAAATAGCGTG
Organism: Maruca vitrata; assembly: GCA_039566165.1. Taxonomy (NCBI): domain Eukaryota; kingdom Metazoa; phylum Arthropoda; class Insecta; order Lepidoptera; family Crambidae; genus Maruca; species Maruca vitrata. The sequence continues at coordinate 15,150,643 of CM076911.1, read as the reverse complement.
TCTTACGAGTTACGCAGGAAAATCATGTCCCTTACACCCTTTTTTTTGACATTTTTTTCACGTCACAATAATTTCTAGGGGCGTAACCACCAAGTAAATTAGACTAAGCCTTTTACGACCTGTTTACCTTATGAAAAGTGTTCAAATCTTTAAAAAACATTGGGTCGTAATAACCTTTTTTTTGCGTATTTGAGGATTTTAAATATACAGATCGATAGAGAAAAAAAAACTGAATAAAACTGCATTAAAAAGTCATTTTGACCAAATTGGCGGTTACGCCATTTGAGATTTAAGGTAGCGATATACGTCCCCACTGCTGAGTCACGGACCTACCCTAAACTAGGGCGATAAGGCCTTAGTCGACTTACTTATACCCCAAAATACTATATTATAAAAGGATGTTAAAAAAAACATACCAGTGTTAAATATCAAACATTTAGACATATCTATCTACGTACGAAATTCATACCGCCAATACTGATTATTTTTCTATATTTTCTCATTGAAACCTTCCCTGGACTACGACGAACATTTTGAAACCAAAATTACCTTAATCGGTCCGGGCGTTCTCGAGTTTTAATCAGACTAACGGACAGCATTTCTTTTTTATTTATTTTTATTTATAAGATAATAACAAAATGTATCATATTTAAGAATATTATCTCTATTTTCATGTCCTATTGCAATCATTCATATCGTCAAAGACATAGTCGGTGGAGTGGATTTTTTATTTTATTATCGTGGTTAACTTAAACATAGGAATATATTTTATTCCAAAAATATTTATTTCATACCAACACACTTTTGTTTTATTTATTTATGGCCACGGACATTTATTTTTTATTTATTTCTGTATGGCTTTGAATTCAGCAGTACTAGCAGTACTTTATTCAGCAGAATAATATGCCCCGCTTTTTCTACATCTATTTTGTGAAAGACGAGAGAGTACTGAACTTTTTTTAAGTTTCATCCACGTTTTGTCCGGCTCTACCTTACGAGTTGTTTTACCACAGTTCGATATATTCCTGCAAGTTTTAATAATACAACACCTGTACCTACAATTGTTAAACGTAGGTAGCTTTGTTAACTAAAGTTTTATACCAGATACTTAGGACAGCACCAAAAAGTACGTAATAAAAAAAGTAAAAATGTTTTTTTCAAAAATAAAATATTATAAGATTAAGAAGAATCTTATTTTTTTTTTGTTCATTTACTGATTTACGTTGGTTAACCAATTTGGTGTATCCGCAAATGTCATGTTCGCAGTATTCCAAAAAAATCACAAATTCCAAGAAAACGCTAGCGGTTATCGAAGCGTTGACACTCAACGCATCTCAAGGCCTTTCTAAGAAATACGACATACGTGTAAGTTATAAAAATAGGTACCCACTTAAGAATATCCATTTCTATCATTACTATGTTGACCTTCCTCAAAATGTAAAAGCGGTTATTTTTTTGATTTGTCGAAAATTAAGTATAATAACAACATAAGCGGTAGTAAATATTTTGTGCAACTTCTAATGTTGCGCTTTTGAGAATTAAATAAACATTTAATGTAGTACAAAAGCAGTAGAGCTACACCTACAAAAAATAAAAGCAATACATGCAGTAACTAAAACCGTATCTTATTTCGAGAGGTCGAGAGACAGGATGTTGAATTTCCTCCCATTAACTAGCCTACCTTTGTCCAAGAGCGTATACAAAACATTGAGCTTTTACAACATAAAAGCTTTCATAAATTGCATTCTCCTTGCTCCACTATTTATTGGTAATACTCAATACAAGTTTATAAAGAATAACATCTGTTTTCCGTGCACATCAACAATCCGACCACGAACCGTAGGCTTCCTTTTTCCCAGAGAAGTTCCTAACAAGGTAGGAATCCTTGAAAACTGTTTGAACTTTTCTATTTTATTTTCCTTCAGCGACGCGTCCAATTTTCTTTGAACTGCAGTAAATTGTTATCGCTGTAGGTATTCTTGTACTTGTGTTTCTTCAAAAGAAAAGGAATGATTACTGCCTGAGAATAGAGGTGGCGTGGCTTCCGGGGTCTCCCGGCTGGGAGGCGGAAGTTGAACGACCGACCTGATGAATGGAATATACATTTACTACTTACTCTCTCGATCCACTAGAATCATATCCCACTTTATATACTGTAGTGACTATAAACCTTATTCTTATATAACAAATAAATATTGTTGTTAATAAACGTAATAGTAGATTTGTAAGCAAAATTTAGATTAGCAGAAAAATTTGATCTGTCAGCAAAATAGCCAATTGATCAGCCAGCGAATATTAAACAATCATCGATTTATGTAATTCTGAATGGCTATAAATAATTTCAGTTCAGCATATTCATATATGACCTGCAATGAGCTGCTCGTGTATACAAAAATTTGGTAAGCACTTAGAGGGTAAGCAAAAAAACATATTGTGCTGCTTATACAAGTAGCAAAAATACTTTACTTCGTCATCAGCCCATTTACGTCCCCGCTGCTGGGGCACGGGCCTACCCAAAACTAGGGCGGTAAGGCCAGAGTCAACCACGCTGGCCAAGTGCGTGTTGGTTGACTACACAACCTAAGAATTTCTTCGTGAGTGTGCGTGCAGGTTTCCTCTCGATGTTTTCCTTCGTCGTTAAAGCGTCGAATAATCGCACATATGAATTTATAATTCGAAAAAAACAGTGGTACGTGGTGTGTTTGAACTGGCGACCTCTCGCATGGCATGCGACGACCGTAACCACTCGGCCATCGACGCATCACAATAAATATGCTTATGAGACATATATATGCTTATTTTAAGACATTGATTGACTCGATTGCGACTTCGATAGTACCTCTTTGGCGCAAAGTGCCGTGGATTCAATTTTTACTCGGCACAACATTTTTCGAACATCCGTGTTTATTCTAGGTGTGTTACTATACATTTCTGTGTACCACTGTTGTAACTTTACTTATCATGCACAAAATGGGCTTATTACTATACTGTATTATGATAATACGTATTTTGATACATTACCTATTAGCGACTTAAATGAAGCATCAGTCAATCAATCCCAACTAGTGGAAGGGATCAAGTGACGTGGAATACTTCGATTACCGTCTTAATGGTCCTCAACATTGTTGCCTACCTGTTGGTTGTGACAGTTGTTGTCATCATTTTGTCTTTTCATCTGCTTCGGTTTGATGATATTGTCACTTTTAAAACGTTATGTTTAAAATCACAACGTTTCCGATCACTGTACATAATAAGTATATATGTAACTGTTTTACTTAGTGCCATTACCTTACTTCTAGTATTAAGGTGATTGTTTTGTGTATGTTATTTATATGTTATTTAAATAGGTATATAACCTATAAAAAAATATTACAAAACATCACTACCTACATTGATCTGATCCCGTGGTTGTTAGTTAGTTAGCTTACGCACTTGTGTTACAGATATCAGAATCAACAGTGGATACACAAATATAATTAAATATACATATTTAATAACACACCCAGACACGGAACAAACACTGATGTTCGTCACACAAATATTTACCAGGGTGGGAGTGGAACCCACTACTCTTGGATCCGTAGGTAGTGATTCTGGGCCACTAGCTCTACTCCACCGAGCCAGTCAAATTTGATTGCCACTATGCCACTGCAAAATTGCAAAAACTGCAAAAAGCGTCGATGGCCGAGTGGTTAAGGTCATTGCTTGCCATGCGAGAGGTCGCCAGTTCAAACCCCGCCAGGTACTATGTGTTTTTCAAATTTGAAATTCATATGTACCATCATTCGACGCTTTAACGGTGAAGGAAAACATCGTGAGGAAACCAACATACCTGAAAATTTTTTCAACCGTGTGTGAAGCCATGTCAGGGGCCTACGGGCGGTTTAAAAATTCTGATACCAGGTTGTCCATCAACCATACGATAAGAAGAAGAAGAAGACTGCAAAATTTGATTTTTGACAAGCTCTCAAGCTTTTACCACTACAGATTAATGTTTATGATGTTGTCTGCTAATTTTTCATCTGTTTCCTGATAGTACTAAAACTAAATTAATCACCACAGCAAACAGCGGAAATGTCTTCCTAGTCTTTGTGCAAGCTTAAAGTAGACATTTAAAAGCGTTTGGGCATAAACAAAAGGGGTGACGTAAAAGTATGGCCGGGGGCGCAGTACATGTTTTTTTTATTTTGAACTACGCCATGTTTGCGAATGGATGGACAGTAATTAGTTTTAGTTTTTACGCCGTCTCTTTGATGGTGCACTGTCCGCCCCACCGGGCACCGGCTAAAAGGTTTTAACAGGCCAGTAGGGCTACCATGAGTTTAAAACTTACGCACTCGATATCGACTACGTAAATATGTCTATGAAAAACTTGTACAGCGCCGCTGGTGGTTACGCGAAGAACTAAAATCGGCCGTATGAAAATAACAACTCGATAGGTTTTTAACGTACGTAAGTTCTCGATAGCCAACTCATGGTAGGCCCTCTGTACGCCCAAATACTCGAACCAATAATGCAAGTACATTTTTTAAAGTCCTCAGAAACAGCTGTGATATGGATGTTTTTATGTACAGTTATGATTTTCTATACATAAGTATTAAGAAGATGTAAGGGCGTATGAATATAAGTAGTTAGGTACTAATTTTAATTTTATAAAAAAAATATATGATTTTTGGTTTTTTTTTCCTACTACGAAAACCACGTGACAGTCCGACTAGCCATTAACTAGCTTTATTAAAGCTTAATTTAAATTGATTACTTATTAACAACACATACTTTATAAACGACTTATAAAATCCCTAATATTCGTCTGTTTGAGAACATAATCAAACTCAAACATTATCTATTCATTGCGCAAAAGTGAGCATTGACCTTAAGATGGAACGAAATAGTTTAATCCACAAGCGCCCAACTCGGTATAATTTAAAAGCCATTGAAGAACAGAAACAAAAATACGAACAGCGTATTCTCGAACTAGTCCATTCACAACCAGCTGAAACTATTGATGATCTCAATAAACGCCTAACCGAAGCCATCACCAAAGCATCGAATGAACTGGGGAAAGTAGTCACATCGAAGGAGTCAGTCCTGACGAAGGAAACCAAAGACATACTTGAAAAAAGAAAGGAAGTGCTTTCTTCTCGATCTGGAAACCTCTCTGAAATCAATAAAAAAGCCAAGAAGGCCATCAGAAGAGATTTACGAGAGAATACACATAAGACCATTATGAATACTATTGAGCAGTACAGAGGACCAAAGGTATTTAGGAGAAAGCTACAAGCGAGTATACAGCAAATGTATAGACTAAAAGTGGACGCAGGCATCGAAACGACCGACTTGGAGGAAATCCTAGGCACTGTCACTAAGTTCTACACAAACCTGTACAGCTCCAAGGTGCCTGCGCCTACCAGTACGGGAACAGATAAAAGAGCGAAACTTACGCGACACTTTACTGAGGATCTCCCAGACATTAGTCTGTATGAAATAAAAGCTGCCCTCAAATACATGGCAAATGAGAAAGCGCCCGGTGACGACAACATACCTGTCGAACTAATTAAATTCGGTGGAAGGGTGATCTTACAAGAACTTAAACACTTATTTAATCAAGTACTGGTACAAGGAGTAACACCAAAAAGTTGGAAGAATGCCATAGTTAAGCTCATATTTAAAAAAGGCGATAAATCCAACCTAGCTAACTATAGGCCTATATCCATATTACTGCACATTTACAAATTATTTACTAGGGTGTTAACAAACAGACTAACCTCTAAACTAGACGCAGCCCAACCTGTCGAACAAGCCGGATTCAGAAAGGGTTTTTCGACAATGGATCACATCTATTGCGTGAAACAAATGATCGAGAAAAGCATTGAATACAACCAAGACTTGTGCCTAGGCTTCATAGATTACGAAAAGGCGTTTGACACAGTGGAACATTGGGCGGTATTCAATGCTTTAAAACGAAGTATGGTGGACGACAGATATGTGGAGGTGCTGAAGGAGGTCTACAGAAGTGCTACTCTTCAAATACAGCTACATAAGCTAACAGAGCCAATCAGCGTCGAAAGAGGAGTCCGCCAAGGGGATACCATCTCACCAAAACTCTTCAATGCTACTCTGGAGGACGTTTTTAAGCTCATAGACTGGTCTCATACCGGAGTAAACATCAATGGCGAAACGCTTTCACACCTGCGTTTCGCCGACGATATAGTGATTTTGGCGAACTCGGTTGAAGAACTCACAGCTATGTTAGAAGAACTGTACATGGCGTCCTTATCTATTGGCCTAAAGATGAACGTAAACAAGACCAAAATATTGTGTCGGGCAAATAACAACCAGCCCTACATTGTAGTTCATGGACAGAAGGTAGAAAACGTCCTGGAATACCCCTACCTTGGTCAAGTCATCTCATTCGGAGACAACCGTCACGAAAAGATAATCGATAAAAGTATCCAACGGGGTTGGGCTGCGTTTGGCAAGCTCGCCGACGTTCTGAAGAGCAAACGAATGCCTGTCTTCCTCAAAAGACGCGTTTATGAACAATGTGTCCTGCCTGCAATGACATATGCGGCTGAGACATGGACACTAACGAAGAAACTTGTTCATAAGCTTCAAGTTGCCCAAAGAGCGATGGAACGAGCAATGCTGGGAATATCGATCGCAGACCGTATCCGAAATACCATCATTCGGAAACGTACCGGAGTCACGGACATTGCATCGATTGTGACGAAGTTGAAGTGGAGATGGGCCGGACATATGTGCAGAAGAGAGGATGGCAGATGGGCACGCAGAATCGCTGAATGGAGACCGAGGCTCGGACGGAGAAACGTTGGGAAACCACCTATGCGCTGGGCCGATGACATCACAAATATATTGGGCAAGACCTGGATGCGATCAGCAAAAGACCGGGTCAAATGGAAAACACATGAAGAGGCCTATACCCAACAATGGGTGATACAGGGCTGAAGAAGAGAGAGAGAAGATCTATTCATTAGATAAATCAACGATTTCAACAATGATGCAAGCAAATATTACATGTCATAACAGGGTAATAGATAATTCAATAATCACTTATACGATTATACACCACATGCATATTTTAAGTTATGCAACGTTACTTATTCTACTACTTATATCTACAATAAAATCTATATTACTATAATGAAAACACTAAACATGTAACTTTACTATCGTATATAGTCAATTAAGTATGTTAGTTTTCCAACTTCATCAAATCATACTTGATTTAATACTGCTTTAGAAACTTTGTCTCAACATGACATAGTTTGGGACTTTTATAAAAAATACCAAAAAAGTGCAAATACGAGTATTACGTGGTTAACCAAAAAACGTTACGAAAAACAAAACTTTGAAAGAAAATATTATCCAAATCGGAGCTGTTTCTTCCACCCAAAAAGGTTTATTAACTCGATCAAACACTTTACTATGAATTTCAGACATGCATTGACAGGTAATAGAGTGTTGTCTAGTTGTCTACTCTTTGCCCTGCACCGCACGGCTTATTCCGGGAAATTCCAATTTCCACTTCTATCTAGTTACTTCCTGTGGCCCATTTCCCGCGGTGGAATCTATCGACAAAGATTTACCACAATTTAAAATTGCCTGCGCTAGTTTTAGTTTGAAATGCCCTATTCCAAATGCCAAACCGTTATGCATCTGACGTGTATTTGATTTGGTTTTGTTGATTGAATATTTTAAAGATTTTCTTTTAGCCCAAGCGATGCAGAGAGCTTGAAAACTCCGTACTTGATAGTCACACTTTTTAACCTAAAATCTAAACGGGCCCATTAGTAAACTTTAGGAACCGCAGGCCCTCCAGAGCTCATTTGATGGAATTAGGATCCCTTTGTGCAGGACACATACACAACCTATAGCAGCCCATCTGCTAATTAGACACGTGAATCGTGATGTAATTTGTTACCCTAATTGCTATTTCTCCTGCCCATGTGGTCTTTGAGTACTGAAGCTTTGCACTAATTGACGTAGCCCGTAATTGGATATTATTGGAACGGAGAACCACGGGGCACATTAATTAGGTTGCATCAACATAGGTACCCTATATACAGACAGACATCAAATCTAAGATCGTATTTGTCAGTTATAATGGATAATCACCTCTCCACTGATGGGTTCGGTTACGGCAGACAATCTCGGTGATAATAAAATTAGCCTGTTGCATAAACCACAATATAGGGAATTACTACACTAGCACACAGGTACACTTATCAGCTCTTTGTTCCTTCAATCTCATAGTTCAGTAATGTCTTGAAAGAATACGCTTATCGAATGATACTCATGTGCGTCAAAGCGAGCTTAGAAAGCGTTTTCAAAGTTCAAGAGTAGCTTTGATTCCGGAGTCAAAGCTTTCAGACTAATATTCAACAAATAAATGTGCCATCTTGAATTCTGAAAGATCTTGAAATCACTAAATAATATACTCATTCGTATTTCAACATCAGACATTACTTACATAGCTCGTTTTTTAATACTAGCACCTGCCCTCTCTTCAAATGCTAACCTAATAACAAGACGCATAGAAATCGTCTGCGTAGTTTGTGTAGTTTGTGCATAGGTGCGGACAAATAGATAGAAAGCGGAAACTACTTTATTTTGTCTTGCAGCTGTTCGCCCAAATCAAGTGATGAGGCTTGTCAGCATACCTACACAGCCTACTCCAAGCCGTAGTGGTATCAATGATCAAGTAGGAAGAAAACAAAAAAGTTATTAATTTATTAGTTGCTCGCTCGTTCGTCCTACATTTTTTGCACAACATTTTCTTGTTACAAATACAATCAAGAGCTGCCATTTATAGGCTGTAACGGCAAGGCGTCATACTCATGCCGTCATTGGGGCTCGAGGTTACCGCAATCTTGATTGGCTCCCGATTGCTTGGTAAGTTGCTTCCGAACTCTCGTCTCCTTGTTGAACATGACAAGACCACAAGTGATATTACACAGTGCTCTTCAAATAAGTCGAGTGTTGTACCTTATATAGGATTTGAAGTACACCATAGTCCTATAACCTGTAGACCTGAGTTTTTAAATGCGTATACGCTTTTAGTTAGTTTAAGTTTACATTTTTTATCATTAATACGCGTACACACGTAGAAAGATGCGATACCAAATACTTAGTTAGATAAACATCATAAGATGTTCTTATAGAAGAGACCGCATAAAGTTTTTTTTCATCACATCACTTATTTCGCACTAAGTTACATATCAGAAACATAACATACCCTTAAATAGAATAAATATCGATTTCTACAACACAAATACTTATCGCAAGTGGGAATCGAATATAGCTGCAACAACTAGGGGCACTGCCATGCCATCGAGCTAGGTAAAAAGCGAAACCCCCCTAACTGTATTTTATGCCAAAGTGTAAGTACTGTATTTTATCTGATATTTATCCGCCACCGTGTTTGCCAAATCATCGAGTCATCGTATAGGAAGCCTTCCGGCGGTACATACATCTTAACTCTTGAACCAATATATCACGCTACGACCAACAATGCGGTCATATTCATTACGGCACCATGCTTACCGTGTCTCGCTAGTCATACAATGTATACTTACATGTTTATAAGTACCTAGTAGCTGTTACAAATCAGGACCGAGCGTGAGCTAGTTGATAATCGAGTTGGACTCTCTCGCGCCCAACGCACATTTGCGGCCGTGTTTGCGGCACGCTCGGAAACCGTAAAGGGCAAACCTGCATATAACCAATTTCAGTTGCGGCCACTAGAACACTCCGAGCACTTGGTTACAGTATTTTCTATTGGATTCGTGTTTGTTTGCTTCAGTGTTTACTTATTTATACTTCTGAATTCAATGCATCCGTGTGCTTTTAAGAAATCTGTGATGTAATCGGAAATAATGTACTACAAGTTACGTTATGTAAATTCACTCTAATGTACGATCGATATCACTCAAAAGTTAATATAGTTTTACCAATTCTAGTAGATGTAGTAGATAAGGTTGATATTAAAATATGAAATAGTCAAAATTATGTACGACTTATAAAATAACAATTGGTACCTGCCTACGTTATTTTTTAACTTTTTTTTCATGTTTAGCTCATCGCATAAAGTCTAATGGTGTATGAGGAATAAGATTGACCTATACGCTGGGTACATACATACATAAAATCACGCCTTTTTCCCAGAGGGGTAGGCAGAGATCACTTCCAGCGATCCACTTTTCACCTCGTGGGAAACGTGACGTGACGGGTTGTGGACCACGTCGCCGCCATTCTGCCGTCTGCATTGTTTTAACAAAGTCATTGCATTCCCACGAGTAGCAAGGATATATGACGAGGGAAGGAAAAGGGGAGGAAGGATACTATCGCCTCGGATGATTTGGACTGAGTCGATAGTAGCTCGTGAAGCCGGGGTCGCTTACCCGTATACCGTTCACCAACCACCGGACAGATAGTTGTGACTGGTATCCCCTGACTAACACGCTGGGTGCCACAACATTTCACCGTTATATAAATATGTAAATATAATTTTTTGTAGTTTTTAGTTGTAAGAGTTTGCGTGCTGCATGTAGTCCAAGGGAATAACAAAAGTGCTAAAACATTTATATTACACGTGTTTCGAAGAAATCGAGTATACTTTCTACACAGAAGCCTTTTCAGATCAAACAAATACATTCGTTTAGGTAATAACATGATTGAAAATAATCTTTTCCTGAACAAAACAAAGTAACTACAATAAATATAAAGCCTAGTACACATGTATTCAATTACCTGTTCAGAATGATAGCTGTTTCTTGTGTCTAGGTTATCTGATTCTATCGCGCAGTGATGGGTAATAATAATACATTTCCTCGGCAAATGCCGCACCGTAAACAAACATCACACCGCTCTAAACGACAGTGAAACAAATACAACAACCGGTATTTTTGCAAAAACTCATTCACTCGCAAAATACTCATTTACGAACTTTTAATACCCAATTGAACTTACTGTTACTGTAAATAAGAGTATGATAAATATATATTTTAAACTGTCATGGTTACACACAATATTAGAAAACTGTAACTAAGAAAGAGGGTAGACCGATATGTCTGCCCTTAGACCTACCGTCATTCTCGCAGTCCTACAGTTCACCCGTGATCATGGCGCTTGCAACAGTGCCGAAATATCGGGAGCTCATTAAAACAAAACAACATGGTAAATATCCCGAGCAGTTACAGTTTTCTAATAGAGTATGATGAAGTTATTGTTTCGTCCGTATTTTCGAAACGAAGACCACACAAGTTATCTTTATTGTTAATATCTTTGTTGTTACGCTATGTTGTATTAAATTCATGCATTTTAACCTGTGTACTGGTTGTACTGGTTTTGGGTATGATTTACCACATTACTTGATATCCAACTTGGGCTCGTAAAGCCACGCGTGCCTTAAATGTAGGAGGTATAGGTATAACCCAAAAAAAATCTGAATGTATGTATCCTAGTTTTGCACAACTATTCTTGGATCTGATATGGATTGTTTCTACACGAAGTAATATAAATAGGACCATTTCATGATACTCAACAGTTTAATCACGGCAATACTAACAATATTTCCGTGGTTTAGTAGCCTTTGAAAACCAAAGAATACTCAATATTCTCACTGTATCAATCAGCTACAGTGCCGTTCAATATGACTGGAAACATTCAAGGAAATATAGGACCCTGTCTTCCGATGGAACCCGTTTTACTCGCATATTTGCTACGCAAATATTTCTCGATGCACCACAACTGATTCAATACATACGTAGGTACTGTAGCTCTCAATCGCCGAGAAATGCATTTTTAAACGTGACATTGCCGTTGAATTCTGTAGCTGGAAATCGATATGTTGACCTTAAGGGCGGCGGCAAATAAAGTACAAGGTGTTATAACATTAATGGCTGAAATACAATTGACATTCAAACTCACGAAATTATTACGTCCTTTATATTTATTTTGATAACCTTAACTAACCCTGATAGATAGGTTTATAAAATATTGAACATCCGGTTGCCATCCTTACATACACCGGAAACCGGAACAATCATTACTAGATGGCCAGGAAATCCGGAATTGTCCGTGAATTGCGTATCTTGTCTCGTATCCAAGATGTTTGTAGTGTACAAATCGTGTTCACCCACACTAGATTTCACTCTTGTTCTGTAACATCCTACTGGTTTTTTTCCTAACTGACATACGATGACGGCTTGGAGTAGCTTGCGGGAGAGCGGTTGGCTCTCACCTCTAAACATCTCACTGTAAAATCTATACATATCTATGAAAATCAATGCCACTTTCCGTCGTAATTTCATAAATCAAGAACGGGCTCACCTGTCCAAACAAAATGGTTTACTACCTACGGTTCCAAGAATCGTGGGTTCGATTCCCACCCGAAACAAATATTTGTGTGACGAACATCGGTGTTTGTTCCGTGTCTGGATGTGTTATTTGTTGATTCTGATATCTGTAACACAAGTGCTTAAGCTACTTACTACGGAATCAGATCAATGTATGTGAAGTTGTGCAATATTTATTTATAATGCTTTGTCCGGATTAATTTATAGCTTATGTAAAGTTTGCACGAAATCGGTCGAGCAGTTTCTCATTGAAGCTGCGATCTTCACGCGGGCGGAGTCCTGGGCGGAAGACAAGTGCATCCCAATTACCAAAGAAGCTATTAAAAGCTCGGAAAGTATCAAAAAATACCACGAAATGACAATTCGGTGTCTGGGAACCCTACATCCATTTCAATATATCTGTAACTCGTCATGGTCTTAGCAGCAATGTTACGGATATTCCCAAATCACCACAGGCATAGTTCACTGGAGACTCAGGTTACAGAGGCACAACGAAAATGGTAGTGTGTCAATGCGTCAAAACACGTGATGGACAGTCCTATTTCAAAAACACTGAATATTGAATACGCTGCGCCGTGCACAGGGAAAATAAAAATGGCTCGGTGACTTCAATGGTTTCAGTTAAAGAACTGGCAACATTTAGGTACATACAAAATATCATGAGATTTAAAATAAAAACAAGCAGATTATGAGAGAGATAAACATTTAAAACCGGCCAAGTGCGAGTCGGACTCGTGCACGAAGGATAAATATACAAAAAACGTGTTTTTTTACATAACACGTTTTTTGTATCGGATCCCCTTTAAATATTCGTAACATTTTGTTTTTAGTGACAACAGAAAGACATCATATGTGAAATTCTTCACTGTCTAGCTAACGCGGTTACGAGATAGATCCTGGTGACAGACGGACGGACGGACGAACTGCGAAGCTTAAGTAATAGGATTTGCTGTTTTATCGATACCTCAAAAAATACTTATAAACTTTAATAATATATCTTAATAATATCATTTATCTAAGCATAAAACAGTAAGCTTGGCAAATGTTAAATCTAAAATTGGCGCCCAACGTGGGGCAAGAAACATCTAGATACGAATCAAATTGCAACTATTAAGTTAATTAGACAATTATATCTACTCGCTCGCATAATAATTTTATGTTAATGTCATGAGGCTCGCGCGGCGCGGGCTGCGCGACGAGCTGCTGCGAGCTGCGCGCACGCGCCGCACTCTCGCCGCCGCGGACGGCGCCCGCGTCTATGTCAACGAGCGGCTGACGCGGTTTAATCGTCAGCTCTTTCATCGGGTGCGTGAGGAGTGCCGGAGGCTGCACTGGAGGTACTCCTGGACGAGGCGTGGTCGCATTCTCGTCCGGCAGGCTGATGGATCTCCGACGTTCCAACTGCGAACTGATGCTGATGTCGATCGCGTGCTCGGCTCCTCCGGCCTCTGACTTATGCCCCTGGAAAATTTTAAAACTTTTAATTTTTATGTTACTGTGTTGCATGTACTCTATTTGTAAATATATTAAGTTCTTACTTTTTTTCATGTGTCTTCATGTTAAAGGAGCAGGATGGACTTTCAATAAAAAAGATTTCTACTGTGTTTTAGTGGCTATATACTTAATATATTATATTACTCTGTCCTCACATACACACTTACAAAACTATACTTTAAATCAACACACAAACTACGCACATTTAAAAATAAATATTATAAATATTATAATACACTACACATTATTCAACATTATTCCTACCTCTAGTCCTTATACACATATTTCACTATTTACAATTACACCTATTCCATTTATTTTTACTTTAATTAATCTATACCTATACATATTTACATATTCACACTTCCTTTAAAAAATCTGAGAATTGGTTTGTTCAATGCGGGATCACTTAGCACAAGACATGAGGAGTTTATAGTCGCATTTGAGGAACTAATCCCCGACATCCTAGCAGTTAATGAAACATGGCTCAGGCCTGGAGAGGATGACAAGGCTCCTAAGGTTGCTGGATACCGGCTTAAGCACACTCCGAGACCGCCGAGCGTCCGCGGGGGCAGAGGGGGTGGGGTGGGGTTTTATATTCGCAGGGGTATTTGCGCAAGATTGTGCGAATGGCCACATACTACGGGGGTTGAGCAGATGTGGCTCAGGGTTCGTACCCCCGGCGCTGAAGTGGTGTTGGGTACGGCCTATAGACCTCCTTGGCAGGACATCAATATTTTCCTGGACGCGATCGCGGACTCCATTTCCACTCTCGCTAACTTCGACGCACTTATACTAACAGGGGATTTCAACATAAACCTTGAGGATACCAGCAGCGGCAAGACAAAACTTCTTATGCAGTTCCTGAGCACAACTGGTCTTAACCAAGTGGTCTCGGAGCCAACTCATTTCACGGAGCACAGTCGCAGCTTAATAGACCTGATATGCACGGACGCTCGAACCCTCAATGTGGTGATTAAGCATACCCCTGATTTGGGAGGCCATGCAATGATCACTGCGGATCTTAAAATTAAAGCCATGAAACCCCTTCCTCAGTGGGTCACATATAGGCCTTTAAAAAATATTTTAATGGAACAATTTACCATGGATCTTGATTTAATTGATTGGACTGATTTCATGCGTATAGATAACACCAATACCCTTGTCGATACCCTAACTTGCTGTATGACCAATCTTTACAACCTGCATGCTCCTATCAAAACCAGGAAATTCAGGCATCCTCCTCATCCTTGGGTTACAGATACGGTTAGATCTATGATGCGAATCAGAGACGACTATCATGCTGTTTGGAAGCGACAGGGCACCATATCTTCCAAAGGTGATTACAAAAACATGAAGCGCATTGTGTATGAGGCCCTGGAACGTGAGAAGAGTTGCTACTTTGATAGGCACATAAATAGGCACTTAAAGAACCCTAAAAGCTGTGGAAAAACCTCAGGGCCACCGTCACTTCAAAAAGGATCACTGACCTTCCTAACATTTTCAATGACCCAGACGCAATTAATGGACACTTTTTGAAGTTGCCTGGCGACGGGGGCGTTCAGATTTCGCACCTGTCGTATTTTGAACACCACCGCTTTAGCCCATCTAGCTTCACATTCCAAGCTGTGTCAGAGGACAAAGTTCTAAAAATTATTAGGGGGCTGAAATCCAACGCTATTGGCATTGACGGGTTGTCATTGGATATGATTCTTCTCTCCCTTCCTCAAACCCTGCCTGCTATCACTTCTATCATAAACCACTCCATAGGTAGCGGTGTCTTTCCTAACAGCTGGAAAGTAGCAGTAGTCAAACCGCTGCCAAAGAAAAATGATCCATCTTCCATGAGCGATCTCCGACCAATCAGCCTACTGCCTTGCCTATCAAAGGTCCTAGAAAAAGTGGTCTGCGAGCAGGTGACACATTATGTGGAGACCAATGACATACTGCCGCTATTGCAGTCTGGCTTCCGAAGGGGCCATGGTACAGCAACTGCTCTAGCTGATGTGGTGGACAACCTGCTAGCCGGCCAGGATCGTGGGGAGGTCAGTGCCTTGCTGCTGCTTGACTTCTCACGGGCATTTGACTCCATCAACACCTGCCTCCTTCTTTCCAAATTGGCCTACTACGGGTTTGATTCAGCTGCGGTGCGCTGGTTTGACAGTTATTTGAGAGACAGACAGCAATTAGTCGAGCTTACAAATCCGGACGGCTCTAAATCTCGTTCTGCCCTTCTACCTGTAACCCGGGGAGTCCCTCAAGGATCGATACTCGGGCCCTTGCTTTATGCCCTATATGGTGCGGACATCACTAAGTGTATAAGAAACTGTCATTATCACTTATATGCAGATGATCTTCAACTTTTCCACTCATTCAAACCATGTGACTATGTCAATACTACCACAAGAATAAATGATGACTTGGAGCGGATTACACAGTGGTGCGAATCCAATTGTCTTACTCTCAACCCTAATAAGTCTCAACTGCTGCTGACTGGCTCAAAAAGGAACCTGGCTAAATTAAACAACATTCCACTCCACCTCCAGATCAAAGGGGAGATTATCAAATGTGCTAGCTCAGTAAGAAACCTGGGACTTGTCATGGACGGCCACCTCAATTTTGAGAGCCATATAGTGGAGTGCGCACGGAACTGTTTCTATAGGCTGAAGTTACTTTATAAATTACGACCCTATCTTAGTGAAAAGATTAGAATTACATTGTGTGAGTCGCTTGTTCTTTCTAAATTTAATTATTGTGACACTGTCTACGGTCCCTGTATTTTAGCTAGAACTGATAAACTGATTCAGAGAGTACAGAATGCCTGCGCTCGATTCTGCTTCAGTGTTCCTCCCAGAGGACACATCACTCCTTTCTTGAACGGAAGCAATATGCTTAGGATGAAGGCTCGTCGACGGCTCCATCTGGCCTCGCTGCTGTTCGGTGTCATCGCGACGTGCAGACCGCCGTATCTTCACAAAAAACTGGTATGGGCAGCGGATCTTAGCAAGTATCCCAAAAGATCGTGCACTCACATCCTCTCCACCGCAATGCACCGCACGACCGCATTCCGTGGGTCATTCAGGTTCGCGGCTACGAAGTGCTGGAACAGTCTCCCACCGCCAGTGCGTGACCTGGAAACGTTATTTTCTTTTAAGCGTCACCTCAAAATATTCTTGCTCGCGGAACAGAAGTATGGATGCTTACCTCCGGGTTATTCACTAAACTCGTTGGGAGCCTTGTCCTAGCACATCTGCCGCAATACTGGTGGTTGAATGAAGTTCCCGTGGGTTCCATCACGACACTCGTCGGAGGCATTGACATATCGGACTCGATTTTCATTTTGGCTGTCTTGCTTCCACTATATGTTTATATACATGTATATATGTACTTATTTCTTCTTTTATTAAAACTCTTTTATAGTCACTAAATTGTCTTATAATCGCTAACATTATAATATTATTTACAACACATTATCATTTGGCTAAAAGTGTGCGGCGTGACACGTCACTCTGCTATACGTGGCAGGCGGGCGTGGCACGTTCGGAAACGAAGTTTGTGTTCCTTGTTTTTGTTTTTGTTGTTTTTCACATCCTTTCTTGTTTGACTTTTTCTTTTTATCCGTCTGTATTTTTTATTATTTTATTTTTGATTTTTTTCCTTCTGTCTGTTCTTGTTTGTGTTGTTTGTTATAGGTAAATATGTATTTTTTGTATTGTTTTCCTAAAACGTCACTCAAATAGGCTCCAGCCAGAATACCAGCGCCACAGTGGCTTCATGTCGTTGTGGCATATGCTGAGGCTGGGACCTAGTTGACCACTTATAAATGTTGTGTTCCATGTTGATTTTTTTTTTGTTTTCTTTGTTGTTTTGTGGTCAATAAATATCTTTTATTATTATTATTATTATTATGTAGTTTCATTCTTATCATAAACTTTCCAACCATCCCCTGGCGTAAAAAACAGCTGTGCGACATCATTTAAACACATCAAAGAAAATAAAAGATTATGTAAAACTAATCGTGCGATGCGCTATAATCAACTGAGTAAATACTGTGAAAAAAGTTATTGATTAAAGGGTAGTTGGCAGTAATTTCTCATCCTTTCTTATTATTTTACTAGCTGTGCCCGCGACTTCGTTCGCGTAGACTACAGGATTTAAATTCAAATTTTCTTAGATTTTAGCAATTGAATTCACAATAAATATTCATAAAATATGTGAACAAAATTGTCAACATCTTAAATATACTATTATTATAATAAAAAGTTAATACACAATTTTTTAAATCCTGTAGTCTACGCGAACGAAGTCGCGGGCACAGCTAGTTATTATAATAAAAAGTTAATACACAATTTTTTTACTATCATAAATGTGAATCAATCTGAAACGATAACCATATACCTACTTTCGTTACTACTTTCGTAGATTGTATTGTATTCGTAATAAAACAATGAGATAATAACGTAAAGCGCAATAAAATATAACTTATGAATTACTTTTTGTATTTGAAATATTGCGAAATAGAGCATAGTGACATCTCTTTAACTAACCAAGAACTAAACACTCATCACATCATATCAAATCTGACAGCATTTGACATGACTTGCCAGCTAAAAACGTGATAGTTGGGGAGCCCAACAGGAGTTTTTGGAGTATTGATCAGACTCAGACTCGTCTTGTAAGATTTTTAAATGGGAGACTCCTTGCACCCTTTCATGTACCTCTGCCGTGTATGTACACTTCATACGGGAGGGAAGGGGTGCGTGATCTTAAATAGGATAGCTGCTAATGCTAATTACAAAGACACTGTTAAAAGAATTGGGCAGGATTATGAAGAACTAATAATCTCTGCTGGTTTCCATGGGGCGATGACCGTAGAATCGCGCCTATAACAACAATTACTAAAACCTTTGACACAACAAAGATCCAAGGGGCACTTGACCAGTTTTCTACTGATCTATGTGATTTTATTTGTAACGATCTTTATATACGATAACTTTCTTTAATTTTATAATGGCCAACATTTTTACGTGAATGTTTATAATTTTCCCTTTATTTGCTTAGAATAGCGATATCCCTCTATGTATATAAACATTCAGATAATATCGAACAGTCTATCAATTGGAACAACACAACCCACCAATGTAAGCCAGCAAGCAAATATTGGACAACTGACCACCTCCATACCGAAAACCAGGTAATAGAGAAATGTAGCGAATTCAATAAACCTTTGAACCTGGCCATTGTGGATTATTCAAAGGTCTTCGACGGTATCACCCACATCAACCCATTTAGCTTTCTCTTCTTCAGCAAAACATCGAACCCACATATAGAAAAACTTCTCCAAATAATTTACCCACAAAGCACAGCCGATATCAAACTGCACACTGAAGGCCTGACATTCAAAATACAAAAAAGAGTTAAACAGGGTGACTCCCTATCACCAAAGCTTTCAGTAGCACGCTCCAAGAAGTCTTCAGGTCACTATGATATTCTTAGGAAACAAAAGGAATTGGTGTAGAGGATATGCGACTGATAAACTTTCGCTTTGCAGATGACATTTTCCTAGTCGAAATACGTATACATCGACAGAACTTGAGTTGATGCTCGAACGACTGAGCGCAGAAAGCGTTGACGTTAGACTGACGATGAATAGATCAAGACCAAAACCAAGGTCATGACCAACAGCAGCGCTGGTTTGGTGGATTGCAGTCAACAGCCAGGTGAAGCAATATGTAGAGGAGCATACTTGGGCTAGGCAGTCTCCTTCGAAAACAGGCAGGACAAAGAAATAATCCGTAGAGCAGACAACGCCTGGAAAAGCTTCTGGTCCATGAATGGGTATATGAAGGGTGATCTTCTTATATCACTGAACCTATCCCAACACATGGGGCACAATCTTGGTCCCCCGCCAAAAATCAGAAGTCCAAACTCAAGGTTTTTCAAAAAGCTATGAAGCGGAGTATCATAGGTATTATGTTAAAAGAAAAAATAAAATATACCACCATAAGAAGACCTAAGAAAAGGTGGTATAACGTATCAAAGAACTGGCAAGTCCTAGGAATGGACAGAGAGCAGTAGGTGAGTTTGAAGGATACTTTGCCCAGCAGTGAGGTGATACAGGTTTAGAAAAAGAATTACAGTTTATTATACAGCAGAACTTCGATATCAACTTGAACCTCCTGCATAAAAATGTAACGCGCTGAAGTATCTCAAGATTTTGAACAGACACAAAGATTAATTATAACTTTGTGGTCCAAATCGGTACAATGACACTTTTTAGGGATTATTCAACATGCATTTTGAATGACTGACACGGTCAAATAACTTTTTTCTTTCAACAGCTTGTTTATCCTCCTGTATCAATCGCTGTCCCCCCACTTATAAAGAAAGTGTAATAAACTTTTTTCTTATTTAGCGTAATCTTTCTACCGATTCCATGTCGTTCGAGTAACTGCAAATCTAGCTAGTTACCTCCCCTAATATGATGTTTTGCTCAATAAAGTAGTCCGTATAGACCTAATCAGAAGGTTCATTTTGGTCGATATACTTTTACTACTTTTGTATATGATCTAATAAAGTTAGATTTTTAACTATCCTACAGGTATTTCTGTGACTAAAAGTATTTGAGATCTTGACCGGGGATGTATGGTACCACCATGCAAAATTTCATTGAAATTGGTTTAATAGTTTCAGAGATCAGTCATTTATTTAGGTTTTTTGAATATCCCACGGGAACCAGTTAACTGTCAGTGATTTCAAGTATCCTATGCATTTTTCCGGAATTTAATTTACCTTCGTGTAAACTTTCATTTAAATTGGTTCAGCCGTTTAGGAGGTCAGTCGAAACAAACAAACAAACAGACAGAGATACAATTTTTTTTCTAAGTATGGGGTTGTGTTCTACTACTCTCAAAACATATCCCTGACTGGTTTTTTTACGTTTCTAAGAAAAGTACAAGAATTTTTGCCTCTACGTTTTTATTATAGTATAGATAGATAAATTGCATTTACTACTATTTACCTTGTTTTTACATTCGATCAAAGAAATTGTGATTGTTTGTTTACGATGTTTATGACTACGTACTACAATTATCACTACATAGAATAAAACAATGTCGCCTTTTCTGTCCCTATATCCCTATGTGCGCTTAAATCTTTAAAACTACGCAACGGATTTTGATGCGGTTTTTTCCAATAGGTAGAGTGATTCAAGAGGAAGGTTTTTATGTAAAATTTATCCGAAGCGAAGCGAGGGCGGGTCACTAGTTAGGAAAAAATGGATACACCATAATATTAAAAATCCATAAAGATACGGTAAGTAGATACAGTTCGACCTCACGGAGTACAAAATATCAATAGCGTCATTTACCATTATGTCATGGGTCATCATGACGACCTAGTCGACCTCAATTGATGACGCAGGTAGTGAGGTACCTGCGCAACTACCGCACAAGGTTCGGATTCGATTCGGATTGAAATAGGCAAATAATAACAGGGCGATAAATGCAGTTGGCAATTTCTCACACACATAATTTATGTTCAATCAGGTTGCAGGGCAAGGCCAATCCTACGTCTTCTGCCTTAAGGCAGAAATCAAAGTACTAAAAGCGAAAATCCATACATAGATTAAATAAATGTGTGTTGCTACTTACAATCTATAAAATGTTATAAGATTACAGACACTGCTATTTCTGTCAAAAATGACTAAAAAGTATCTATTTAATATAACTATATAATAAATAATTCCCTACTTCACTTGGTCACGGCACCACGCATGAAATACTAGATCGGTTTATCTCATTTCTTTTTAGTTGTGTTAGTTATAGTCAGGAGTATATTATGAAATATAATGCTTTTATAAAACTTCATGCATTCTTGCAACAAAATCAGTAAGTCTAACTAACTGTCTGCCTTTTGACCTTGTATTTGAATGCAAAAATTTCGGAACCCTCTCATTTGCGGGATGAGTGGCTAATATAGATCATCCATAAAGGGATAATAATAAAGATTATTCACAGAACGACCATATTTATGTGATGCACGTCACCCAATCATATGTACAGCAAGAAAAAATATAGAAGACAGATGTTAAAAAAAGTAATATCGAAAACTACCTTACCCAAAACTAGGGCGATCAGGCCTTATTCAACCACGCTGCCACTACACAACCTTAGAATTTTCTTACGCTCATCATAATCATCATGTAATCGGGAGCGACATTAACAATATAGGAAGTGGAGAAGCATTAGTTTGTAAGTTTTTTTTATAATAGGTAATCATCTTCATCATCAGCCCATATACGTCCCCACTGCTGTGGCACAGGCCTACCCTAAACCAGGGCGATAAGGCCTTAGTCAACCACACTGGCCAAGTGCGGGTTGGTTGACTACACAACCTATGAATTTCTACGTAGGTGTGCAGGTTTACTCACGATGTTTTCCTTCACCGTTTAAGCGTCTAATAATTGTACCTACATATGAATTCCAAAATTGAAAAACACTTTGGTACGTCGCGGGGTTTGAACTAGCGACCTCTCGCATGACAAGCAACGACCTTAACCACTCGACCATCAACGCTGTTACTATTGCATAAAGATAATTCAATCCACGAGGGTAGGCCACCATTTTCGGGCCAGGCCTTAGTAGAGTACAGTAGAAAGATTATTTTTATTCACCCATAGAGATATTGAGAAAAGGTGCTGTGTGGCTTCCTGGATTTAAACTATTGAACTAATGTGTTGCCCGTAGCCGTAGCCCATAGTTTCAGTGGAATTATTTCAATAGTAAAATAATCTTCTGAATCCATTTGTCAAAATCTTTGGTACTGAGAACATCAATATCATTGACAACATCATTGCAAACGACTAAGGAAAGTCTAGAACTAGAATTCCTGTCACTTAGTAGTGTTGTCAACTGTACTTTAAAACTTTAACTCAAATCTATTATTTTTGTCTTCAAATACTAAGTGGGTTAGTTTATTGTTTTTTTCTTGCTTTTGTTTAACAATGGAAACTATTTAGTTAACGGGGTGAGTGTCGAAAGTCCTCACCTTCCGAGTAGCAAGAGGAGCAACAAGTAGGAGCAAGGATTGTGTTCGTTGAGGTAGGTCGGAGGAAACTAGGTCAGTCGCAGCACTGCAAATGTAAAAGTGCTAACACCAGACGAGGGTGAGTAATTAAAATAGGACGGAGAAAAAAAATACCAGGAGCGAAGGAAAATATTTGAAACTCAGCGAGTGTTTTAGCGTAACCCACCGTTTTTGTTAGTACCCAAAATGTAATTATTAGAAAAAAAAACAATAATTTGGCTCATTCGATATTTTTGTAGTTGAGTTTACTTCACAACTGAACCGAAGACTAATTATGCGTTCTTTACCCCTATCTCTTGCGCCAAGAGTGGGTCTGGTCCTGACCTAGGACAATCTAATTGTGTGGTTAACCCAATCGTACTCATACTACTCATTCCGTTTCTGTGTGTTGAAATGTATTGGCACCTACAAGTAGCCGCAAGAAGTCAAGCCAACAGATCTTATATTGAAAATCTTTTCGTTTATAACTGTTTAAGCACATACCTTGGAGTTTTATTCGTACAAGTAGCTAATAAAGTGTAATTTAATACTTATCTATTAGGCATCTAACTACTGTAGGTACCATCCATGGCTATGAAAATAATGTCGAAATTAGTTTTCAACTCATAAACAGTTTTGACTACTGGTTGCAACATAATATTCCCACAGCATAATATGTGGGCCGCGTAAGTCCAATAACATGCCCGGTTTCCCGAGGGAATGATGCAAGGGTGGGAATCGCCTGCCACCCCCTTCACGCACAGGGAGGGGGGTAAATATTGTAAGCGGGTTGCATTGCAGTGTGAAAACTACACAGGGTTGTCAGTCTAAAACCTATACTATAAACTTTAAGGCTATGGGCAAGTGTTCTTGCGTCCGTTTGGCTCTCAGGAAATCGATAGTTGCCACCACAACGTGCCTATTATTACCACCACGATACCATACCCTTGCCTTTTTAATGCAGTCAGGTACCTTTTGCTGCACATCAATAAACCTAATAGTCCAGTCATTTAAGCTTAAATTAGGTAAGAATCTCGGAATTCGAGATACCCAGCTGTAAGTCTGTAAATACTTAGATATTGACACCCTAAAAGTGGTCTCAAAACCTACATATGGTAGGGTGTACGCAACTATAAAATTTTCATGGTCAAATGTCACAAATATCAGTTTTATAAACTTTTGAGCGAAACAGGAAGTTTTATCATAAAAGTGTGTAGGAGAAAATTGCTTAACATCTAATTATCTATAAAAATTGTCAGTACGTTTTATTCCTAAGATTCACCATTTCAGAGATACAGCGATGCAAATAGTTGAAAAAGTTGTATTTTAAAAAGCTTTCAGACCCCCGTGCGATTGTGCTAGACAGTTAAAATTTTCACAACTGATGTATTTCAGTAGTCTCTATAACATCTAATACTAGAAAAAGCTTAAAACCAATGTTTAAGTGGGTTCTCATACAAAAACTATGGATTTTTTTTTCTCACACTTGGCCGGTTTTTAACGTGGTTACCCCAGTAAACCCATTACAAACGACACCTTTTATACGTGAAGAACACGTTGTTTATATGGAAGCCTAGTTAAATAATTGTTTTATGTTGTTTTTAGTACTATACATATACGTTTCAGTACATTTAAACTGCTTATTATGGGTCAAAAACGCAGAAATCTTAAATCTTCTGAATACTGAAAACAACACAAAACAATTATTTAACTAGGCTTCCTTATAAACAACGTGTTCTTCATGTATAAAAGGTGTCGTCTGGAATAGGTTTACTGGGGTAACCACGTTAAAAACCGGCCAAGTGTAAGAAAAAAAAAAACACAATTTTTGTATGAGAACCCACTTAAACATTGGTTTTAAGCTTTTTCTAGTATAAGATGTTATAGAGGCTACTGAAATACATCATTCGTGAAAATTTTAACTGTCTAGCACAATCGCAAGTGGGCCTGGAAGCTTTTGAAAATACAACTTTTTCAAATATTTGCATCGCTGTATCTCTGAAATGGTGAATCTTAGGAATAAAACGTACAGACAATTTTTATAGATAAATAGAAGATAAGTAATTTTCTCCTACACACTTTTATGATAAAACGTCCCGTTTTGCTTAAAAGTTCATAAAACTGATATTTGTGACATTTGACCTTGAAAATTTTATAGTTGCGTACACCCTACAATATGTAGGTTTTGAGACAACTTTTAGGGTGTCAATATCTAAGTATTTACAGACTTACAGCTGGGTATCTCTAATTCCGAGATTTTTTCCTAATTTGACTGGACTATAAGGTCATTCGGCAGCCAGTACGGTCACTTCAGAATCGTAAATTTCTTTATTTATGAGTTCGCCCATCATCATCCGTCCATACACGTCCCCGCTGATGAGACACGAGCCTACCCTAAACTAGGGCGATCAGGCCTTTTTTAAACCGATGAAATGCGTTGCGCACCTGTTACCCGAAAGGGGGTTCTCTCCGGGTGGTGTGTCCCTAGCGACTGGCGAAGAGATGGTAAATGCCAGCCGCGACTCCTGGGCGGAGTGCGATGCTCAGGAGCTATACCAACTAAAGCACCGGGTTGTACTTCATCGCCTATTGGCGGTGTCATGGTGCCTGGCATAGCCTTCACTCTATTAAAGGAAGGACGAAGGACTATTAGGCCCTAGTTCAACCACGCTGGCCAAGTGCGGGTTGGTCTACACAGCCTAGAATTTCTTACTAGGTGTGCAGGTTTCCTCACCCTGTTTTTTCTTCACCGTTAAAGCGTCGAATAATCGTACATATGAATTTCAAATTTGAAAACACAGTGGTACATACGTGGCGGGGTTTGAACTGGCGATATGCCGCATAGCAAGCAACTACCTTAACCGCTCAGTCATCGGCGCTTTTTATGTGTTCATTACTGTGAAATAAATCATAACATAAAAATTTAAATCAAAGCAAATACGTTTCGTTTTATTCAGATTAATGACTGTCGGAAAACCAATTTACGTGATATTACTTCACGTTGTCGGAGACCTAGGCAGAAGCAAGCGTCTTTAAATATACTTTGTTGTAGTACATATTGCCTTTTGTTACCATATTTTAAGATATCTGTAACAAACAACAAGTTATTCTATTCTTTTTTATGCGAGAACATATAGTAATAGCATTAGTATAGTAGATAAAATATATAGTATTTTAATGAAACTAATAGTATGGATGAAACTAGCGTATTTATTCGAAACATAATTATCTATTAACCCACATTATTATGTTTTGAATTTTAAAATAACCATGAGTTTCATATATAAATAGTCTACATCTGTTTTTGTTCTGAATAGAGTTCTTTATAGGAACGCCAATAAATTTGTATCATATCAGATTTTTAGATCACATAAAATTGTTTATGCTATCGATTTAATGTGTTTATTATTTAATTGCATTGTTCAATAATGAATAAATAGATAAAGAATTAGAAGAGACGCAAATGTAAGATCTAAAAAGTAAAAGAAAAGGTCAATCCTAACCTAAAAACGCGGTCGTCATTTGGTGACCCCTGCTATATGCAGCGCGGTCTCCGCGTCCCGTCCCTAGTGTTTGGCACACACGCCTCACTGTCAGCCACCAGCTCACCGCTAACATTTTGTGGGTCTTACCCACACCGTTACCCCGACATCAACTCGAGCCACAACGACACGTCGACACTATGGTACCAATAAACAAACATACGTACCTATCTAGTTCCATACCGAACCTACGCCATTTTTCCCAAAGTGCATTTTTCTGTATAGAGCTTTTATTCTGATTCGTTATGTGGAATATTCAGTATTGAGAGCCTTTATTTTCACAATCGAACACACTGGCTGACGTTTTATTTCGTTACCGGAAAACAGAAATCGGACATCTATAGGATTCCATTCGCAGCATTTAGTAGCATACCAACTTTATCATTGCGGAGATATTTTGTATTTTTGCAGTGCTTTTCGTTGAGCTCCAAAAGATATAAGAATACCTGTTAACCCTAATTTAGATAATAATGTGCAACCCTGGTACTGGCGAAGTAAACAGCTTTACGTGTGACAAACTTAGTCATACGCTCTCACTTAGCCTGCTCACTTATGTATGGAACAAGTTGGGAAACTTGTAACAAGGATGGATGGATAGATCATAAGTTGCTAAGAAGTATTTACACGCTCCGATTGATTCTTTCTTTAGGTATTAGGTATATTTTACCTCACACTTAGTTGACAATAAATACTTTGACTTTGACTTTGATGTAACCATAGGAATTGCAATAGGAACTTAGTTTTTGTCGCATAAAATGCACACTCAGGTTAATGTAAAATCATGCAGATGTTAATGTCCATTTGTTTCCCTTTCTTCGGTCTTGTCATTACGACCTACGTTCTTTAATAATCTTGACTTGATATCATTTCATTGTTCTGTATTTAGATATGTACCATTTCAAAGAATGTTAGCAGTTTACACTGAAATTTTTGCCGTGTAATAAGTATATTACATTGAATTGGCTATTTCATGCTTAAGACTTAGATAAGATTAAGAGGGTTAATTCTTAGTCTTATATGAATAGATACTATTTGTAATCAAAATTTAAGGGATCCAATCAAATATGTAAAAACCGGCCAAGTGCGAGTCGGGCTCGCGCACAAAGGGTTCCGTAGCAGCAAATATAATAAACTTATTATGTCAGATCTATCTTATAAGGTTCAGCCATCGTTTTCAGTGTAAGCACAATAACTTAACCAAAATTACAGTTAAATCAACCTATCTCAAAAACTATAAGAGATACTTTGATCAAACCAAAAATCGTTGAAAGAGTTAATTAGCATGCATCACCTCTATTTTTTTTAGAATTTTATACCCCGTAGTTATAAAAATAGAGGGGGGGGACATACTTTTACGACTTGAGAGCTGATATCTCAAAAACCGTTCACTTTAAGAAAAATGTTTTTTAGAAAACTTTATATCATTTTAAAAGACCTTTCCATTGATACCCCACACGGGTATGTACATCGAAAAAAAAATTTCATCCCTCAGTTACATGTATGGGGGCCCCACCCCCAATTCTTTTTACTATTTAGTGTCATATTTTTGTAGCGGTTCATACAACACATATTCCCATCAAATTTCATCACTGTAGTACTTATAGTTTCCGAGTAAATCGGCTGTGACAGACGGACAGACGGACAGACGGACAGACGGACATGACGAAACTATAAGGGTTCCGTTTTTGCCATTTTGGCTACGGAACCCTAAAAACCGTGACAGTTGCATGGAATACCTTCTTCTATTACTAATCGTGGCGTGGCATAAGGAATAAAGCTAACCTTAGCGTGAGACTACCATCTGCATATAGATTGTTACTTAAGAGGCACAGCATATGAGAAGAAATGTAAAAAACGAAAGGAAATGCAATAAGACTGCGGTATTAAGAGAAAATAGAACTCGAGAGAAAATGAATACATGATAAATTATACTTCTCTCGGATAAAGGATTTAATTTTACGATTAGGTATCGCCATATGTGCGGCAACACAAATTCATTCCGTTATAATAGTAAATAAACACATTTAATTCATTGATTACAGTTACAATGTAACGAAGTACGTAAATAAAATTTATAAAATGACATAGTTTTCATACTTCCTGGTAATTAGGGACTAAATCTTCAATTTTGAAAATATTATTATATGTAGAATTGTGTTTCAATAATTAACCACAGCTGCACACGTGAAACTAAAATAATCTCGGCAGCTCAACCAAACTCTTCAAAGCTGGATTCTAAGCACGATCACGCGTTGATTAGCATTTGAATTTAGCCATTTAGCATCGTATTCCGTCTAGGATTGCTGAGCTAAGCGTAGCCAATTAGTCGACCAAAACTTCAGGATTTGTTTAAATTGATACTTACCTTTGTTTATTCAATTATGTTTTTTCGTTAAATACCTAGATAGGTACACCCTGCGATTTAATTTTAGGGATTCTCGAATAGAATTTCAATCTAAATATAATTATTTAGAGACCCGATGTTTCTTCACTTTCGGAATATTTAGATCTAGGTTTTGACGTAATCGTTATTTTTGAATATCATTTCTATAATTTGCACAAGCATGCTCTAATTTAGAAGCTCCATGCATAATGTAGAAGCTCATCACCTTTGTCCATCTGTCCTCATGCAAATGCAATGTCCAAAGATTAATTACTTACTGCCTCGATGATGAAATTCGTAAGTGGATTTAGAATGCAACGTTTATTTTTATTCTCATTCCACTAAAGTTTTACTTTGGTCAGAAATATCGAAGGGAATAAAACTTTACGATTTCTAAACGAAACATTCCCGTTATTATAATAAACGTAGTGTTCTAAAAACTGCCTTCGTCCACGTAGAAATCATACACTGCATTCTCGCATTAGGTTATTGATTATAAATCTAAAACTGTTTTAAAAATGGCTTCTGATGTCTGTAAATGCATTACTACTGCTAACGTGGGAATCGCTCACCGGGCCTAACTGAAAACCAACTCATCAGGGCCTTTCAAGTAGCCCGAGGGTCTCAGGAAACTAGGCCATTCTATCATGGACGACCGACTTGTAATATTTTATGCACTGCTTGGTTATTTGTAGCTCGTTCTAAATTTTTAACTTTGTTCGTGTCACAAAGAACACTCACGCTCCCTTTTTTCCGTCCCGCAATTGTTTTGAAAATGCATTTGTTTTGTTGCGCTCACGTTAATTTAATATGTTTTAGTTGCCCATTGAAAAATTACAACTCTTTGTGTGTAATGTAATGTAACACGTAATTAGAACTTGTAAAAATACGTTAGTGTTTTGTAACGGTATAATAATTGTATGTATGTCAGTAATTCTTCTTCTTCTCAGTCGTACTTTCTCTTGGCAGAGTGGTCGTGGTTGCTTTGATGATACTAGGAGGTTGCGTCGTCGTCGGTCTGTAGCATCAATTGCCTTCCTGTCAATAGTTTTCCATTTCAGGCGGATCATTGCTTTCATGTCAGTAATTAGGACCTTGAAATTTTGAAATTTTGTGCAACATAACTCAAACTGTCTGCTGTCTTTCTTCGAGTTTGTGTTGAGCATTTTAGTATGAGAATACTCAGACCCTGCCAGAGTTTACGCAGCTCCTTTAGAAATTTCAGAATATATTGCATGTATCAGGAAAATCATTTCTGCAATGAATGTAGGTCATATTATTTAGCTACATCGGGTATATTCGATAGATCTGCCTGAACGACTGATAAATATGTTGAAAACGGATTTTTTCCGAGATATTTACCGTGTTGTATATATTGACAAGCTCCTATATTTCGGCACTGTTGCAAGCGCTATGTTCACGGGTCAACCGCCAGTTGTTATCATAAAACAACATTGTAAATATCCCGGACAAATTCACTTTTCTAATGTGTGCACCATGACAGTTTAAAGATAAATATATAGTATGTGTTCGTAGTGTCTAAAGATAAATATGGCGTAGGTACCGTAGAAGAGCACTAAGAAATGAATTCCCAAAATTCCCATGGAAACGGGAATAATTGGGAAAACACTTTTGTATGAAAAATCCTGTTGTCCACGCGAACGATGTCGCGGGCACGGCTTGTTAAGTATATAAACGGTGGACCCACTCTACATAATAAACATACGATTCAGCTGGATTCAGCCACGACATTCTGACGAACTATCCAATCTGTCGGCTGAGGCATTGATCTAGGCTTACTTGAAATTAATCCAACGTGTTCCAATGGATCTAACGGGAGTGCCAACTGCAATGCCCATCGGCACCGGAGGAGCGGATGGATCGCACACCGGATATTTGATTAATCGACAAGTTCTAACCTGGAGTGCGCCTGTCAAAGGCTTTTAGAGCTGTAACTAAAGCCTAAAGCTTTTGTACGGAACCCCCGAAGCAACGAGAAGCCAGGCGTCGTGTGATATTGCCGATCTATATGGGATTAAATCTATTGTTTATATTACAATGGATTTAATCTCATATAGACGACCTATCGTTTAAAGACGATCGCCGTAATACCGTAATAACTACTTTATTGAGCAAAACGTCATAGTAGGGAAGGTAAATGGCTAGATTTGCAGTTACTCGAACGACATGGAATCGGAATAGAAAGATTACGAAAAGTATATAACACTTCCTTTATAAGTGGGGGGACAGCGAATAATACAGGAGGGCTACCTGGTAACAAGCTGTTGAAAGAAAAAAGTTTTGTAACCGTGTCAGTCATTCAAAGTGCATGTTGAATAATTCCTAAAAAGAGACATTGTAACGATTTTGACATTGTAACACAGGAGGGCTACCTGGTAACAAGCTGTTGAAAGAAAAAAGTAATTTAACCGTGTCAGTCATTCAAAGTGCATGTTGAATAATCCCTAAAAAGTGACATTGTAACGATTTGGACCACAAAGTTATAATTAATCTTTGTGTCTGTTGAAAAACACATAATCTTGAGATACTTCAGCGCGTTACATTTTTATGCAGGAGGTTCAAGTTGATATCGAAGTCCTGCTGTATAATAATCTGTAATTTTTTTTTCTTAACCTGTATCACCTCACTGCTGGGCAAAGTATCCTTCAAACTCATCTACTGCTCTCTGTCCAATGCTAGGACTTGCCAGTTCTTTGATACATGGACCAGATCGTCATACCACCTTTTCTTGGGTCTTCTTCGGCGAAAATCGTCTTCAGGCACGCGATGTGTAACAATTCTGGTCCATTGTTCTTTATCCTCGCACATTTCATATCACATTCCCCGCCCATTGCTACATCAGTTTTGGCCAACAACAATACCTGTACGGGAGTGGATGGTGGTATATTTTATTTTAACTTAATACCTATGATACTGCGGCAGTGATGCTGTTGGTCATGTCCTTGGTTTTGGATCTATTCATCGTCAGTCTAACGTCAACGCTTTCTGCGCTCAGTTGTTCGAGCATCAACACAAGTTCTGTCGATGTATACGTATTTCGACTAGGAAAATGTCATCTGCAAAGCGATAGTTTATCAGTCGCCTATCCTCTACACCAATTCCTTTAGTTTCCCAAGAATATCATAGTGACCTGAAGACTTCTTGGAGCGTGCTACTGAAAGCTTTGGTGATAGGGAGTTTGTTTAACTCTTTTTTGTATTTTGAATGTCAGGCCTTCAGTGTGCAGTTAGATATCGGCTGTGCTTTGTTGGTAAATGATTTGGAGAAGTTTTATATATGTGGGTTCGAAGAAAAGAAAGCTAAATAGGTTGATGTGGGTGATCCCGTCGAAGACCTTTGAATAATCCACAGGCCAGGTTCAAAGGTTTATTAAATCCGCTACATTTCTCTATTACCTGGTTTTCGGTATGGAGGTGGTCAGTTGTCCAATATTTGCTTACTGGCTTACATTGGTGGTTTGTGTTGTTCCAATTGATAGACTGTTCGATATTATCTGAATGTTTATTATAGAGGGATATAGCTATTCTAAGCAAATAAAGGGAAATTTATAAACATTCACGTCAAAATGTTGGACATTATAAAATTAAAGAAAGTTATCGAGTATAAAGATCGTTACTAATAAAATCACATAGTTCATTAGAAAACTGGTCAAGCGCCCCATGGATTTTTATTGTGTCAAAGGTTTTATGGTCATCACCCTATGGTCATCACCCCATGGAAACCGTCAGAGATTATTAGTTTTTCATAATCCTGCCCAATTTTAACAATGTCTTTGTAATTAGCATTAGCAACTATCCTATTTAAGATCACGCACCCTCTCCCTTCCGTATGAAGTGTACATATCCGGTAGAGGTACATGAAAGGGTGCAAGGAGTCTCCCATTAAAAAATCTTACAAGACAGAGTCTGAGTCTGATCAAGACTTCAAAAACTCCCGTTGGGCTCCCCAACTATCATGTTCTTAGCTGGCAAGTCATGTCAAATGGTGTCAGATTTGATATGACATGAGTGTTTAGTTCTTGGTTAGTTAAAGAGATGTCACTATGCAGCATTATTTCGCAATATTGCTTCAAATACTAGAAGTTATTCATAAGTTATATTTATTCAACTTGCGCTTTACGTTATTATCTCATTGTTTCATTACGAATACAATACAAAAACAATGCGCTAAAGTGGCACATAACAAAGTAGCAAAGTAAATACTGATTAATTCGTCACATTATCATGTCCACTGCTGGACATAGGCCTCTCCAAATGCACGCCACTTCTCTCTATCCTCGGCCACTCGCATCCAGCTACCAGCCGTCACACCACCTGGCCTGCGGGCGTTCGTCACATGGCGACACACATCCTTCATAGATATTTTGAGACAGTGGATCGGTAGTTTGTATTTTTTACCTTTTGAAGTTATCCTGATATCAAACATAAAATTTTTGTACTAACTACATAGATACAGTAAGCTGTTTGCAACCATTGAAACCTGTTCCTGTCAAATAAATTCAAGTTTTTATCGTGGTTTAGGTACTAAAAAGTGAAAAATAATTTTGTGAGTCCTAGCTACCACTCCACTCTCCTCTCAGGCTAGATGAATTATCTTTTAGTTGGCCGATTTGTAATGAAAAATGTGATATGTTGTTTATCACCTATTAATCTGTAAACAATTTCAGGTTCTTTAATGGATATTAATCTAATCAATTACTAAGTTTTATTATATTTTATTTTGTAATAGTTTTTATAATTTATGTAGCTTTATTTATTTTTCCTGTAATTTCTATAAAAAATGCGTCCTGAAATTAAAAATGCAGGCAAAAGTTACTATTCTACGCAGACGAAGTTGCGGGCACAGCTATCATTAATAAAAACTGGTACTTAATGGGCTACTTTTGCTGAAATCGGACTTCAAAGACAGAAAGGTGGAAAAATCATAAAATTTGCCATTTGAATACGAAGTATTATTTGGACATTTTATTATTTCTAAAGTTAATAAGATTGTTAACAATCAAAATTATACCAGAAATGCTAAGAAATAACCACTTGAAAGTTTAATTTGTGATACTTAAAAAATTAATTAAGTTTAAAAATGGGAACTTTATTAAAAAAAAAGTTATCGTTTTTGATTCGTTTTGGGACACCCTGTATACGCACAGCCTAAACGGCTAAACGTAGGCACTTGAAAATTGGAAGGGACGTAGCTTAGGTGCCGTAGAGGTGCACTAAGGAAGGAATTCCCGTAAGTCTCACGGGAACGGGAATAATTGCGAATGTAAAATCTTGTAGTACACGCGAACGAAGTCGCGGGCACAGCTAGTTATGAAATAAATAAGTAAGCTTTTATAAAACTTCATGCATTCTTGTAACAAAATCAGTAAGTCTAACTAACTGACTGCCTTTTGACCTTGTATTTGAATGCAAAAATTTCGGACCCCTCTCATTTGCGGGATGAGTGGCTAATATAGATCATCCATAAAGGGATACTAATAAAGATTATTCACAGAACGACCATATTTATGTAGTGCGCGTCACCCAATCCTATGTACAGCAAGAAAAAATATAGAAATTGTAAACAGATGTTAAATAAAAGTAATATCAAAAACTACCCTACCCTAAACTAGGGCGATCAGGCTTTGTTTAACCACGCTGCCACTACACAACCTTAGAATTTTCTTACGCTCATCATAATCATCATGTAATCGGGAGCGACACTAACAATATAGGAAGTGGGGAAGCATTAGTTTGTAAGTTTTTTTTATAATAGATAATCATCATCATCATCAGCCCATATACGTCCCCACTGCTGTGGCACAGGCCTACCCTAAACCAGGGCGATAAGGCCTTAGTCAACCACCCTGGCCAAGTGCGGGTTGGTTGACTACACAACCTATGAATTTCTACGTAGGTGTGCAGGTTTACTCACGACGTTTTCCTTCACCGTTTAAGCGTCTAATAATTGTACCTACATATGAATTCCAAAATTGAAAAACACTTTGGTACGTCGCGGGGTTTGAACTAGCGACCTCTCGCATGACAAGCAACGACCCTAACCACTCGACCATCCACGCTGTTACTATTGCATAAAGATAATTCAATCCACGAGGGTAGGCCCCCATTTTCGGGCCAGGCCTTAGTAGAGTACAGTAGAAAGATTATTTTTTTTCACCCATAGAGATATTGAGAAAAGGTGTTGTGTGGCTTCCTGGATTTAAACTATTGAACTAATGTGTTGCCCGTAGCCGTAGCCCATAGTTTCAGTGGAATTATTTCAATAGTAAAATAATCTTCTGAATCTATTTGTCAAAATCTTTGGTAGTGAGAACATCAATATCATTGACAACATCATTGCAAACGACTAAGGAAAGTCTAGAACTAGAATTCCTGTCACTTAGTAGTGTTGTCAACTGTACTTTAAAACTTTAACTCAGATCTATATTTTGTCTTCAAATACTAAGTGGGTTAGTTTATTGTTTTTTTCTTGCTTTTGTTTAACAATGGAAACTATTTAGTTAACGGGGTGAGTGTCGAAAGTCCTCACCTTCCGAGTAGCAAGAGGAGAAACAAGTAGGAGCAAGGATTGTGTTCGTTGAGGTAGGTCGGAGGAAACTAGGTCAGTCGCAGCACTGCAAATGTAAAAGTGCTAACACCAGACGAGGGTGAGTAATTAAAATAGGACGGAGAAAAAAATACCAGGAGCGAAGGAAAATATTTGAAACTCAGCGAGTGTTTTAGCGTAACCCACCGTTTTTGTTAGTACCCAAAATGTAATTATTAGAAAAAAAAACATAATAATTTGGCTCATTCGATATTTTTGTAGTTGAGTTTACTTCACAACTGAACCGAAGACTAATTACGCGTTCTTCACCCCTATCTCTTGCGCCAAGAGTGGGTCTGGTCCTGACCTAGGACAATCTAATTGTGTGGTTAACACAATCGTACTCATACTACTCAACTCCGTTTCTGTGTGTTGAAATGTATTGGCACCTACAAGTAGCGGCAAGAAGTCAAGCCAACAGATGTTATATTGAAAATCTTTTCGTTTATAACTGTTTAAGCACATACCTTGAAGTTTAATTCGTACAAGTAGCTAATAAAGTGTCATTTAATACTTATCTATTAGGCATCTAACTACTCTAGGTCCCATCCATCGCTATGAAAATAATGTCGAAATTAGTTTTCAACTCATAAACAGTTTTGACTACTGGTTGCAACATAATATTCCCACAGCATAATATGTGGGCCGCGTAAGTCCAATAACATGCCCGGTTTCCCGAGGGAATGATGCAAGGGTGGGAATCGCCTGCCACCCCCTTCACGCACAGGGAGGGGGGTAAATATTGTAAGCGGGTTGCATTGCAGTGTGAAAACTACACAGGGTTGTCAGTCTAAATCCTATACTATAAACTTTAAGGCTAAGGGCAAGTGTTCTTGCGTCCGTTTGGCTCTCAGGAAATCGATAGTTGCCACCACAACGTGCCTATTATTACCACCACGGTACCATACCCTTGCCTTTTTAATGCAGTCAGGTACCTTTTGCTGCACATCAATAAACCTAAGGTCATTCGGCAGCCAGTACGGTCACTTCAGAATCGTAAATTTCTTTATTTATGAGTGCGCCCATCATCATCCGTCCATATACGTCAACGCTGATGAGACACGGGCCTACCCTAAACTAAGGCGATCAGGCCTATTTTTAAACCGATGAATGCGTTGCGAACCTTCACCCTGAGAGGGGAATCTCTCCTGGTGGTGTGTCGGACTCCCCAGCGACTGGCGAAGAGATGATGCTAAACACGACTCCTGGGCGGAGTGCAATGCCCAGGAGGCATATCAACTAAAAACCAGGGTGTACCTCATCGCCTATTGGCGGTGTCATGGTACCTGGCATAGCCTTCACTCAGAATGCCGCCGGAAGGACGGTCAACACTGGCCAAGTCAGGTTGGTCTACACTTCCTTAGAATTACTTCCAAGGTGTGCAGGTTTCCTCACCCTGTTTTTCCTTCGAATAATCGTACCTACATAATATGAATTTCAAATTTGAAACACAGTGGTACGTGGCGGGGTTTGAACTGGCGATCTGTCGCATGGCAAGCAACGACCATAACCGCTCGGCCATCGACGCTTTTTATGAGTTCGTTACTGTCAAATAAATCATTACAAATTTAAATTAAAACAAATACATTTCGTTTAATCAGACTGTGCCCGAAAAACCAATTTACGTGATAAGCGGTCGGAGACCTAGGCAGAAGTAAGCATGTTTAAATACTTTGTTGTAGTACATATTGCCCCTTGTTATCATATTTACATATCTCTACCAAATAAAAAAAATCTACCTACTCTATTCTATTATTTGCTAGAACACTATATGTTTAAATGTGATCTGACTAATTGTATTTAATGATTCGAAACATTATTATGTTTTGGATTTTAAAATAATCGTGAGTTTTATACTTATAAATAGTCTATATTTTACTTTTGTTCTGAATAGAGTGCTTTCTATCTACAATTTAATGTGATTATAATTGAATTACACACGATACGTTGCTGCACTTAATAAATAAATAAATAGTTAAGGTATTAGAAGAGACGCAAATGCAAGTTCGAAAAAGTAAAAAAAAAATGTCAATCCTAACCAAATAGCGCGGTCATCATTTGGTGACCCCTGCTATATGCAGCGCGGTCTCCGCGTCCCGTCCCTAGTGTTTGGCACACACGCCTCACTGTCAGCCACCAGCTCACCGCTAACATTTTGTGGGTCTTACCCACACCGTTACCCCCGACATCAACTCGAGCCACATCGACACGTCGACACTATGGTACCAATAAACAAACATACGTACCTATCTAGTTCCATACCGAACCTACGCCATTTTTCCTAAAGTGCATTTTTCTGTATAGAGCTTTTATTCTGATTCGTTATGTGGAATATTCAGTATTGAGAGCCTTTATTTTCACAATCGAACACACTGGCTGACGTTTTATTTCGTTACCGGAAAACAGAAATCGGACATCTATAGGATTCCATTCGCAGCATTTAGTAGCATACCAACTTCATCACTGCGGAGATATTTTGTGTTTTTGCAATGCTTTACGTTGAGCTCCAAAAGATATAAGAATACCTTTTTTAGATAATAATGTGCGTTAACCCTAATTTAGATAATAATGTGCAACCCTGGTACTGGCGAAGTAAACAGCTTTACGTGTGACAAACTTAGTCATACGCTCTCACTTAGCCTGCTCACTTATGTATGGAACAAGTTGGGAAACTTGTAACAAGGATGGATGGATAGATCATAAGTTGTTAAGAAGTCTTTACACGCTACGATTGATTTATTCTATAGGTATTAGGTATATTTTACCTCACACTTAGTTGTCAATAAATACTTTGACTTTGACTTTGATGTAACCATAGGAATTGCAATAGGCACTTAGTTTTATAGCATAAAATGCACACTTAGTTTATATTAATGTAAAATCATGTCCATTTGTTTCCCTTTCTTCGAGCTTGTCTTTACTACCTACGTTCTTTAATAATATCGACTTGATATCATTTCATTGTTCTGTATTTAAATATGTACCATTTCGAAGAAAGTTAGCAGTTTACACTGAAATTTTTGCCGTGTAATAAGTATATTACATTGAATTGGCTATTTCATGCTTAAGACTTAGATAAGATTAAGAGGGTTAATTCTTAGTCTTATATGAATAGATACAATTTGTAATCAAAATTTAAGGGATCCAATCAAATATGTAAAAACCGTGACAGTTGCATGGAATACCTTCTTCTATTACTAATCGTGGCGTGGCATAAGGAATAAAGCTAACCTTAGCGTGAGACTACCATCTGCATATAGATTGTTACTTAAGAGGCACAGCATATGAGAA
The DNA here is from genome assembly GCA_039566165.1 of Maruca vitrata. Lineage (NCBI taxonomy): Eukaryota > Metazoa > Arthropoda > Insecta > Lepidoptera > Crambidae > Maruca > Maruca vitrata. Next base: position 15,111,884 of record CM076911.1, on the reverse strand, counting down.
GAAATGTAAAAAACGAAAGGAAATGCAATAAGACTGTGGCATTAAGAGAAAATAGAACTCGGGAGAAAATGAATACATGATAAATTATACTTCTCTCGGATAAAGGATTTAATTTTACGATTAGGTATCGCCATATGTGCGGCAACACAAATTCATTCCGTTATAATAATAAATAAACACAGTTAATTAATTGATTACAGGTACAATGTAACGCAGTACGTAAATAAAATTTATAAAATGACATAGTTTTCATACTTCCTGGTAATTAGGGACTAAATCTTCAATTTTGAAAATATTATTATATGTAGAATTGTGTTTCAATAATTAACCACAGCTGCACACGTGAAACTAAAATAATCTCGGCAGCTCAACCAAACTCTTCAAAGCTGGATTCTAAGCACGATCACTCGTTGATTAGCATTTGAATTTAGCCATTTAACATCGTATTTAGACGGATTGCTGAGCTAAGCGTAGCCAATTAGTCGACAAAACCTTCAGGATTTGTTTAAATAGATACTTACCTTTGTTTATTCAATTTTTTTTCGTTAAATACCTAGTAGATAGGTAGGTACACCCGGCGATTTAATTTTAGGGATTCTCGAGTATAATTTCAATCTATATAATTATTTAGAGACCCGAAGTTTCTTCACTTTCGGAATATTTAGATCTAGGTTTTGACGTAATCGTTATTTTTGAATATCATTTCTATAATTTGCACAAGCATGCTCTAATTTAGAAGCTCCATGCATAATGTAGAAGCTCATCATCTTTGTCCATCTGTCCTCATGCAAATGCAATGTCCAAAGATTAATTACTTACTGCCTCGATGATGAAATTCGTAAGTGGATTTAGAATGCAACGTTTATTTTTATTCTCTTTCCACTAAAGTTTTACTTTGGTCAGAAATATCGAAGGGAATAAAACTTTACAATTTCTAAACGAAACATTCCCGTTATTATAATAAACGTAGTGTTCTAAAAACTGCCTTCGTCCACGTAGAAATCATACACTGCATTCTCGCATTAGGTTATTGATTATAAATCTAAAACTGTTTTAAAAATGGCTTCTGATGTCTGTAAATGCATTACTACTGCTAACGTGGGAATCGCTCACCGGGCCTAACTGAAAACCAACTCATCAGGGCCTTTCAAGTAGCCCGAGGGTCTCAGGAAACTTGGCCATTCTATCATGGACGACCGACTTGTAATATTTTATGCACTGCTTGGTTATTTGTAGCTCGTTCTAAATTTTTAACTTTGTTCGTGTCACAAAGAACACTCACGCTCCCTTTTTTTCCGCTCCGCAATTGTTTTGAAAATGCATTTGTTTTGTTGCGCTCACGTTAATTTAATATGTTTTAGTTGCCCATTGAAAAATTACAACTCTTTGTGTGTAATGTAATGTAACACGTAATTAGAACTTGTAAAAATACGTTAGTGTTTTGTAACGGTATAATAATTGTATGTATGTCAGTAATTCTTCTTCTTCTCAGTCGTACTTTCTCTTGGCAGAGTGGTCGTGGTTGCTTTGATGATACTAGGAGGTTGCGTCGTCGTCGGTCTGTAGCATCAATTGCCTTCCTGTCAATAGTTTTCCATTTCAGGCGGATCATTGCTTTCATGTCAGTAATTAGGACCTTGAAATTTTGAAATTTTGTGCAACATAACTCAAACTGTCTGCTGTCTTTCTTCGAGTTTGTGTTGAGCATTTTAGTATGAGAATACTCAGACCCTGCCAGAGTTTACGCAGCTCCTTTAGAAATTTCAGAATATATTGCATGTATCAGGAAAATCATTTCTGCAATGAATGTAGGTCATATTATTTAGCTACATCGGGTATATTCGATAGATCTGCCTGAACGACTGATAAATATGTTGAAAACGGATTTTTTCCGAGATATTTACCGTGTTGTATATATTGACAAGCTCCCTATATTTCGGCACTGTTGCAAGCGCTATGTTCACGGGTCAACCGCCAGTTGTTATCATAAAACAACATTGTAAATATCCCGGACAAATTCACTTTTCTAATGTGTGCACCATGACAGTTTAAAGATAAATATATAGTATGTGTTCGTAGTGTCTAAAGATAAATATGGCGTAGGTACCGTAGAAGAGCACTAAGAAATGAATTCCCAAAATTCCCATGGAAACGGGAATAATTGGGAAAACACTTTTGTATGAAAAATCCTGTTGTCCACGCGAACGATGTCGCGGGCACGGCTTGTTAAGTATATAAACGGTGGACCCACTCTACATAATAAACATACGATTCAGCTGGATTCAGCCACGACATTCTGACGAACTATCCAATCTGTCGGCTGAGGCATTGATCTAGGCTTACTTGAAATTAATCCAACGTGTTCCAATGGATCTAACGGGAGTGCCAACTGCAATGCCCATCGGCACCGGAGGAGCGGATGGATCGCACACCGGATATTTGATTAATCGACAAGTTCTAACCTGGAGTGCGCCTGTCAAAGGCTTTTAGAGCTGTAACTAAAGCCTAAAGCTTTTGTACGGAACCCCCGAAGCAACGAGAAGCCAGGCGTCGTGTGATATTGCCGATCTATATGGGATTAAATCTATTGTTTATATTACAATGGATTTAATCTCATATAGACGACCTATCGTTTAAAGACGATCGCCCTAATATATCATCACCAGCCCATATACGTCCCCACTGCTGGGGCACGGGCCTACCCTAAACTAGGGCGGTAAGGCCTTAGTCAACCACGCTGGCCAAGTGCGGGTTGGTTGACTACACAACCTAAGAATTGTTTCGTAGGTGTACAGTTTTCCTTGCGATGTTTTCTTTCACCGTTAAAGTGTCGAGTAATCGTACATTTTTTTTTTAAATTTGAAAAACACTCAGTGGTACGTGGCGGGTTTTGAACTGGCGACCGTAACCACACGGCAATCGACGCATCATAATATATGCTTATGAGATATATATGCTTATTTTAATAGTCTACAGGCCCGTGTTGAAAAAAATTTGGGTCATTTGAACCACCAGATGACCTATGTAGAACGATATAAGAGCATAAAATAATAAGATTTAGCATTATTCCGTCACTTGTAAGCTGTCCAACTGAGTGCAGGTGAGAAAATTCAAAAGTACAGGTAGAGTTAGTATATTTTGGTCATATATTTTTGATTGTTCCTGATATCCGTTACATTCGGCCTATTAGGCTTAGTATTCGGTTAATATACAAGAAATCGCTTATATCTTTATATAAAGCGCCATCTAGGTAGGTAGCTACGGAGTGGCGTCTATCTACGTCAATAGTGTGCACAAAATGTACACGTGTGACGTCACGCCACATAAATCTATGTATTTTATGGATTACTTGGAAAAAGAAAAATACGTGTCCAAAAATGTTCAATTATCTACTAACAGACATACAATTAAAATTTTGTATAAACCCATTATTATTACAAAACTGAATCTTAATCCCAAAAAGAATCCGCAAATATACTTAGGTACCTACTACTTACCGCAGTAGCTCGCTTCGCCCGTTCGCAATTCGTCGGTGTGGCTGAGCCCTCGCATGCACTCGACCTGAGTTAAGGCATTAACTGCAACGCAAACAGACTGTTTCCCGAACTTTGCACACACTGTGCATGCTCTAACAGCCAAGGATTTACCCACTCCGAATCCGCTTAAAAAGGCTTTGGCTCTTCAAAGATAAAACATTATTTTACTCATATATTACGCATGAAGAAATACACTCCACTTTCCTACCCCGTTGAGTTAAACTTAACGTGTCTAGACGTCAGATTTGAATGGGACTGTTCCTTTTTAGAATAACGCCCCGTATGAGTGTACGGATACGAAATTTCCATTTTAACTAAGTCGCCAAAGCTGTAATAGTCACGTTTCATAAAAAATAATGGATGTACGCCTGCCTAAATGAACAAGATCCGACTTTTTAACGAATTTAACGGTCTAATAAGTCAAGCCATTTCGACGTACGAGTACCTACATACTTTACTACGCGTATTACGCGTTGCCTAGACGCAGTTGAACATTTTAATGTAATTAATCTTTTTTGTTTTATTTTTCAGGAGCGTACATGGCTCTCTCCTACCCGCACTTCCTGTATGCAGACTTGATATATAGGAACGGTGTTACAGGCATGACGCCACACGAAGAAAACCACAGAATATTCATAGATTTGGAACTTGTAAGTGACACTTAAGTTATAAGCGTGGTCAATATGGTTAACATGGGTTTAAATTTGGGTTTCTTACCCATTACCGCGTTACAATAGGGCACAGTAGCGGTACCATGAGTTGGCTATCGAAAACTTAGTACGTTAAAAACCTATCGAGACGTTTTTTTCATACGACCGATTTTAGTTCTTAGCGTAACCACCAGGGGCGCTGTACAAGTTTTTCATAGACATATTTACGTAGGCGATATCGAGTCCGTAACTTTAAAACTCATGGTAGCGCTAAAGTTAGGCGATGACACCGACGTTAGAATCACTTGGCTGTATCTCAAGAACCACTATAAGTATACAGTTGATATTTAACTTAACTCTCTCTTAACTGTTTCGTTGGTCTATTGGTAGAAAGCGCTGCGTAAGGACCGAGAAGTCCCCGGTTCGAGTCCGGGGTCGGGCAAAATTTGTGTGAGTTATTCTGTAATGAAATTACTCAGCCCGGAGTTGTGAAGTTGGCGGTTGAACGCCCGTGCCTCGGAAAGCACGTTAAGCGGGTGGACACGTCCGCCCGATCTCTCATCGGTCATTTCGGATTGCCGTCTCACCGAACTATGAGAGTAAGGGTATAGAGAGTGCACTTGTGTTTGCGCGGACACTTGTGCACTATAATATGTCCTGCGCACTTGGCTGATCTCAATTGAGGTCGGCCGCCATGGCTGAAATCGGTCGGACGCCTTATTTTATATATTACAGTTGATATTTATAAAATACTAGCTTTCCGCCCGCGATCCGTCCGCGTAGAGACGTTTAACGGGTAAATCATTACTTCCTTATAGCGCAGTCGGTTAAAAAGTAGCCAATGTCCTTTCTCAGGCTCTGGACTATATTTGTACCAAATTTCATTTAAAACGGTTCATTACTCTATGAGTGAAAGCGTAACAGGCAGAGTTACTATTTTCGCATTTAGAATACTAGTGAGGATACCTACGTCCTACATGTTGATTTGGGCTTGTTTCAGCACACTGGTACCGTGGTCCGAGGGGCCAAGAGGGCGCAGTTCAACGTGTTCATGAGGCCCGTCGACGGCATACCGGCCACGCAGAACCTGCGGACGACGCTGACGCCAGTCATATGGATTGAGGAGGTCGGTAAACTCACCAACACCACTCTTTTGACTGTCTCGTACGAAAAGATCCCACAGGTATACAGACAACTGGTTCGATTCCCACTCGCAACAGAAATTGTGTGATAAACATCAGTGTATATTCGAGACAACAGTGGCGTATACGAATAAACTTAAATATATTAAGTTAGGTATACATCATTTTCATAAAATTGCAACTTAAAGCATGCTATTTCATAAATGTATGTGAAATCATGAAGATACCTAAGTTGTCTGTGATTTATCTCTGTAGTTTAAGACAATTAATTAACAAGGTCCATTGTTACAGGGCATCGAGCTTTCAGAGGAGTACGTGGATATTCTATCATCTAACCTGCTCGCCACCCTGAACCTTGTGAACATCCTGGTGCCGATTGCCGTGGCCCTCAGCGGCGTAGTGCTTATCTCTGGTATCGTCGCCGTCCTATGCATCCGTTTCAACAAGAAGACCACTGTTTAAATCTACAGGATATAAAGGCAAAGACATTAGTTTTAATCCTCAACTGAACAGTGAGCCAATTGTAAGATTTTAGACATTCGCGTTCCTCCATCACACATCTCTTCATAGGTGTACACGCGTTATTAGGAGTAGCAAATACATAGATACTTATTGCTCGTCGATTCGACTGGGTTATACCTATCATGATCGCGAGCCGCTACTCCTAATAACGCGTGTAGACTTATATAGACTAATATTTAGTGAACCAACAGTCGTTTAAAATAGACCAATAACACTTATTGCTTTTACGTATCACGGATAGTGGCAGTGTGAATAGTGGCAAAAAACCCAAAATCCCTTTAGAGTGCTACAAAAGTAGCATGCAGGTATGAACTGAAATTGAGTGCTGTGTTGTTGACAGAACGAAGTGCGCCGAGTTGAAACAGTTGGATATTTTTGCTGACCACGTTGTTCGTTGGTTGTTTGTGAAACCGTAGTTGTAGCCACACACCAGAGATTTAATGCGAGATGTATATCGTAATTTCATCCCATGTAAAATTATGAATAACATTTACTTAATTGTTTAGTGTAGCCCAGAGTTATTATTTTCATGGCATTCTGTGACACCCTTACAACATCTGAGAGAGCTCTATTATTTCAAATAGAAGCTTAACAACTTTGGAAATGCAGTTGTTTTTGGTCTCGGTCAACTTAATGTTTTAAAATATAACATTAAGTTGACTGTTTTCTAGTTTTCAATGTTTTATAAAGAATTTGCTGCAAGCAATTTAAACGAATATTCGAAATAGATATTAAAGAACCTACCTACGTGTGAGCAGGAGTTGACCAGACAAACATACATCAGTTCATTTTTTTTTCATATGTTGTATACCTACCTACTAACTAATGATATTTATTGTAAATTAATGATAACTAATAACTAAACTAAGTGTCATATAGGCTAATCGAATAAAGACTTATTATTTTGTAAATTGCAATTATTTCTGCCATTTTATCTTCCTTCTAAATATTTACTGTATGTTTTTTTATTTACGAATAATTATTGAGCCCTTAATGTTTAAAGTAAGTAGATAGTAACTACCTGCCTATTTACTGAAAGACTTACAATTTACCAGCACAAAATAAGTTAGATCATAAGGCTATCAACGTTTTGATATACCTACCTGAAGCTGATCAATAAACACGTACCTATCTTGTATGTAATATGTTTGTAGATAATTCCAGATAGAGATATTTTGTAAAATAACATTGTGTGACTACATAAAAGTCTGGTCTGACTGGCTCGGTGGAACTGATTACTTAGTAACCCAGGTTAACTATCTATGATTCCCAGGGGTGTGGGTTCGATTCCCACCCTGGATAAATATTTGTGTGATGAACATCGGTGTATGTTCCGTTGCTGGGTGAGTTATAAAATATATGTATTTATGATGTCCGTAACGAAGGACCGTAATCCGTCCGTAACGAAAGGAAGTAAGCAGATGCACATCTGCTTACTTCCTGACTCCAAGCTTATTTCTTAACAGACCGGATACAAATTCGGCCCGATCGGCCACGAACCTGGGACCCCTGGGCGCAACTGAGGGCAAGTGCCATCACTTTCCCTCAGTTGCGCCTGCAAGGTAAAGTCCGGTGATGATGACAAAGCCTTAGCAATCATCGTAATCAGGCATGAGCTAGAATAAAAGATTAACTATCATTAGTTAATCTTTTATTCTAGCTCTTACTACTTACTACTCGACTTTCTCTTACTACTCTCATGCAAAATCTTACAAATATTCAATACCTAAGTAGAATTAGAATGTGTAACATGATTCGTACTCTTATCTAGGTCTTAAACTATCGATCGATATATGCCCTTTAGGTACAAGAAAGTCGATATTGCTAGCCAAGTTAGATAAGTGCTTACTTCACTATTAATACGTTTCAATTGAGCTATTAGAGAGCGGCGTCTGTAATAGGTGCATAAGGTAGTAGGTACAATTAGGTTGCACTTTTCTGAAGCGAAATTACCTGAACTTAATAAAGCATCTTATTGACTGGTCATGGTAATATTATCTACTATAACAGTAGATATTGTAACTAGACAGTATTTTTAAAATAAATACATACCTACTCACAATAAAGACGTACCGTCGGAACGGGTTATTCCACTAATCCCTATTGAAAATTCCCCATCAATGGGTAGTAGGTAGGGTAGTAAAGCTTTGTGTCATTAATAAGCGTCTCTAGAAGGTGCTGAATATTCTGAGATTCGAACTCCGAACATTTTTTTTAGGTTGGCAATAGCATAACGCTTCCATATTTTATTAACCCCGAATATTCCGGTTCAATTCTGCTCTACAGACGAGGACTGACAGCGAAGACCCGGCGCTAAATAGCGTAACAGAATCAGCGGCGTTAATATAGAGAGCTAATTCTTTGGCAAGTCTGGGAACCAGATCTTGAATGCTAATAGCAAGCCAGTTTGATGAAACTTTCTCTAGAGGCCAAACCTCAGGTTTACTGGGATTTGAACCCAAAATAATCCAGGATCTGTTCTCGAAAAGAATTTATATAAGGTAGGTAAGATTTTTATATTTTTTTTATTTCATAAAGCTCCTTTTATTGGCCCAAAAGGATCAGGTGCTGATTATAACAATTGTCTGAGATTCGAACCCAGATTAGTTTCATTCATCTAGCAACACCCGTTGTTTCAGTGTAGGTATGAAGGTAGAACGATGCAGACTTAAATTAATATCTTGGCCGTAGCCCACTAGTAGCGTAGGTATAAAACAGCGACGTTGGTGAATACGCATTGCGCAGTCTCAGATACGAACCGCCCGCCGCGTGCGCAGACCGGAAACATGGATCCCACGAGCCGCCATCTATCGTATCGTAAAGGAAGTGTTCATTCTCAAAGATAGGTAGTTATAGACAGGCGTCTATTCTGTACTCTGTATCCTCTGTCTCTGTACGTAATATCTTGGATCAATCATCGAATACAGATCCATATAAAAGTATCCGTCAGGATGGCGGACGTATGCGCTAGGTAATAACGGTAGGTACGCCTACAAGTACAAGTAGTAAGTTCCATATGCCTGCTAGTCATTAGGTACACCTAACCGAACCTGAGAGTATTCGTCATAGGTAAGCTACCTATTAAAAGCATCTCACATGATAGAGTGGAGTTAAATAAAATACATACTTTTCAACATTGAGCTTTATTTAAGAATTAATATTGTTTACGTTCATCATATAATAAACAAAATTAAATCGATACTCACAAGCTACATAGTTCACTTGTGTTAATTTAGAAAATAATAAGTCTTCTTTTTAAAATATTCATAAAATCACATAGTATTGAGGCTGATAATGGGGTTTTTAGTCTTTCCTTTACTGGACTAGAAATAAAACAATAGCTAATGCATTGAGATTTCATAATATTATATTAATTAATATTGACTACTCAAATATCTAATGTAAGTATAAAAATAGTTAACAAATGAACCCAAACTCAATGACACAATTCGCGCAGACCGCGTTATCAGCCCCGTACAATCAACACACTTTTTGTAAAATCTAAATTCCAAATAATTTCCCAAATAAAATTCATTTATATTTAATATACATATCCTAATAATATTATGCGGTAAAATGATGGTTACATATAAAGTCCTCCATATAAAGTTTAACTAACCGAACGTTATGACAACGAATGACGGGGTAAAAGTTCATATATACTGGTATGCTATGAGGAACTGTGAACACAAAATGAAGTAATGAATACATTATTTACATAAATATTGATAATGCCGCCTTATGCAGCTAAGAGAGCTTAATAATAATTATGTCGGCTGACTACACGTTAAAACTGTAAGCTTACTAATGTACTTACAATGAACGGCTAATAAACGAATTACATTCCATATTTCATAACCTGTGCATCAAACTGAAAACTAAGCGAGAACACACGGAAAGATCCAGGTGATATCCCGATCTTACACGGTACAGAAATCAAATACCAAAGTGCAGTGCAAGTATACGTTAATATCTGTACTACAAAAAACACCATTCTCTGCCATTACCAGTATTATACGCTGGATTAGGCAAAATCGAAGAAAAACATTATTGGTATGCACTTGAGAGTATTTGAGACGTGTCTAGTGCCCTATTTAGTAAATGTAACAACATTGATAAAAATTAAAAATATCTTCATAATTAAATAAATTAAATTAAAAACTTTTAAAATGCCAAATCTTTTAGCAACAGAATAATATATATCATAAATAAAATCAGATTAAAATGTAATTGTAACTTTTACTAATTAAGGCCTAGCTGAAGATAGTATATTAAAACATCAATATTATACGTGTCGTTATAAAGTAGTAATTATTATTATTATAGTACGATTACATTGCAAAAAGGAAAGTTTGCATGACACCAATATCGAAAACGGTATTTCGCTACATAATTATTTATTATAATCTGTACACATTCAAAGGTACCCCGCCGTATTTGAATAATTATACGCAAAGTAGTCAAACCATCGATTCGCTTGGAAGAGGACTTGAAAACACCGATTTTTTATTTGATGAAATCTGATAAACATAATTGTATTCTGAAGATTCAACTATTATACTGCAAGGCTGTTAAATAAAACATTTAAATAAAGACAGACCTCACAGTACCAAACATAATTTAACTAAGACATTATTTTATGTACAAACGCTAATGGTCTAAACATTTCCGGCACGGTCCGTGAAACATTTTTAAAAGAGCTATATACAAAATATTTACAGGGGATTAACATAACCTAGAAAAAAGTAAACTTACTCCACCAAATGACGTTTGTCGTCATTGTTGCGCTTACGACCCTTAGCATGGGCTAACATTGTAACTAACTTCTTGTGGCTGTCTCCCACGATCCAGCCGTGCTGCTGCAGGTGCTCCTGCTCGTCGTCGCCCTCCGAGGACCAGTAGGAGGCGGGGCGCGGCCGCCCCTTGGCTAAGGGCGCGGGCATCGCCGCCGCCGCCGCTGCCGCTGCCGCCGCCGCTCCATCGCCGCTGCCGCTACCGCCGCTTCCACCACCTCCGCTGCCGCCGCCGCTACCGCCGCCGCCGCCACCGCTGCCGCCGCCGCCGCTGGACATGCCACTCGTACCTTCTCCAGGATCGTCAAATTCAATGCTGCCAGCACTCGATATCCTATTACTCCTGTTTTCAACTTCCATTTTCTTAGGTGCGACCTGGCGATTATTGCCGCGTCTCCCTCCAGCCTGCTGTCCGTCCTTCTTCCTCCCTTTCCTCTTCCGGGTCACGCCAGATATGTGAGACTCGGCGCTGTTAGGCCTCGCGGGCCCTCCGTCTGGCTCCGACTCCGAACTCCACGTCTCGGCCAAGACGTTTTGCTTGCCGACGGTGCACTTGCGTCGAGCTCTTTGGCGAGCCACGCCGGTCTCGTCCTCTTGGAATAAGTCATATACTTCAGCACTGTAATCGTAACTTGTGCTAATACCTTCGTCCGGTTTATTCGTAACTGACGTTAAATCATCGTCGTATGAATTGAAAAGCTCCTCTTCGATTCTGGATGATGAAGAATCTTTACGCTTCTTACTTTTCGTATCATAATTTCTAAGAGATTCTTCTTCTTTTTGCAAAGGAACTGAATTATAAATCTTTGGTGACGATTTTTTACAATCTTTTGGAATAGCATTAAAATACTTTTTCGACGTGCTCGGCCCATAATCTACAGAAGGGACACAGTCATACTTTTTAGAAGTAGACGGACCGTAATCTATTTCATGTGATTCATATTTTTTGAAATGTGGACTTTCGTGTTTTTTATGAGTTGATGCATAATTTTTGGACGGTGAAGAACTGCGGCGTTTAAGTAATGGTGACGTTTGATGAGAGTCAACTTTGCAAGGTGATGAAGAACGAGATTTATTGGGATATGCGAAAATGTTGTCATCCACTAACTGATTGTAAGATCTCTCTGCAATATTCGATTTGTGTCTGTATTTAGTGGCCGGTATTGAATCGTCATCTTTAGGAGATGCAGCTTCACTGTTTAGCATAGATGAATTAGGTTCTTCTTCCAACAGACTATCAAACAACTGGTCTAGATTTGCTTTAGGCTTTTCCGGTTCTTTCGAAATAACCACCTTCTTTTCAGCTCTTACAGCATTGTGTTTAAATATCTTCCCCATTACTGCATTCTTTTCAACCGTGTCCTTCCTTTTATGGGGAGAACTTTTCTTGTTATCAACTCCCACCTTCACATTTCCTAGTTCGCAAGATAATAAGCTATTTTCGGTTTCGTCATCGCTTCCAACATAATCATCGGACATATAAACAAAATCATCGCCATCAGAGGCACTACCAACACTCGAGTTGTCTTCTGCATCTGGAATAAACTTAGAAGTGCTGGGGACATCTCTGTTATTATTACTAATACTTTTGAACCTTTCCATCAAAGTTGAAGGCCTAAACTCAAACAACTCCGCGTCTTCGTTGTCCATAAATTCGTAAACATCCACTTTCTTCGCAGAATTATCTTTGGCACGGTGTTCACTCTCATATTTATAGCTAGATTCAGAGTCCCTCTTGTCTCTCTTCTTTTTAGAACTGGATTTTTTCCTCTTTTTTGGTGAGCTTTCTGATACCGGAACTATAGCAGACATGTTAATATCTGAAGTTGGAATAGAAACTTTGATGCTATCAAATCCTTTCAAAGCACCTTTCGTCGGCACTTGACTATTTTGGTGCCTCGCTTTCTTGGAACTTCGCTTTCCTTTCTTCTTTTCCGATTTCTTCCTACCTTTGTGTCTAAAACAAAAATATCAAGAATTGTAAAACAAATTTAAGAATACAGACAAATATGGCTATAAAATAATTTATAATTTACCTTATTATTTGTAGATCCACCACCGGTTGCGTTTGTTTTGCTGCCGCAGCTTGAGATCTGCATTTTCTTTTGATCTTATCAAATTTATCTTCAAACATGTCAATATCTTCGATTAAAATATCGGGATACATTTTTTCCTTTACTTCATAATGCTTTTTGGGTTTTACTTGTCTTGGCTTTGGCGGTACATCGAATTCTTCTATTTGGTCATAATGACAATCTGCTACATTCGGGCTTGAAAATTGTTCGCAACATTCATCAGGTATGTCTTGCGTTATTATCTTCTCAGTATCGTTTACTATTTCGTTGACGCATGGCACTTGCTCAATTAATTCCGCCGCTTGCTGTGCGTGCTCATGTTCTACCATTTCAATCACTTCTGGCGCTCTAAACTCACCAAGCGAATGCTGGTATTCCATATTTGCTTGCCTTGTAGCATTTGCAGCTTCCTTTAAACCAGATATAAGGTCATTTTCTAGGTTACGTACTTCTTCACTTTCCAAAATATTTTGTGCTGTAATTGAATCACAGGTGTCATCTTCACTTAAATTTTCAATCGTTTCTAGATTATTAATAGCTTTCTCCAAAATATCTAAGCCAGACATTCCAAACGTATTTATACTACAGGGTCCAAGTTTGTGCGATTCTTTTAAAAGCTCACAACAATCGAGGAAAAGAGCCTCATCTCGGCTTAGCCCTCGCGCGCATACTTGTTGGTCTCGAACGGCTTTATTCACATCGGCAAGAACTTCATCACGAGTTGGCAAAACTATTTTCGCGGCGGCCTTAGGATATTTCTTCTTCTTTTTTGCCAATATATCCGTCAATTTTTTCAATCGGCCTAAATATTGTTTATAAGCAATGAGATAATTTGGTTCTTCGAGCACCGGTTGGGTCTTAAATTTCATTTCCATGTCTGATATTCTTGATATATGCAATAAACTCATTTGATGTCGTAAGTAATTGTCTGTACGGCGGAATTCCTTTTTACATACTGCACAATAAGAATGCGTGATTTTACTAATGCACTTCTTTGTTTTTCTACCACGCTTTGGTGCCGACTTTTTGGAAGTTGAAGCGAGTATTTGATTTTTAGTAAGCTCACTATCAGTCGTTTTGTTAATTTCGGTGTTTAAATTTCTTTTTACGGACCGCTCTTTGAATCCAAAATACATGTCATCGCTTTCGTTAGTTATGTGGAATGTTTCGGAGATCTTTTTCGTAGCCAGTAAATTAGACTTCCTCGGTTTTCTTTCTGAGAAGAATCCAAAACTCTCCATAAATTGTTCGGACCGGAGTTCTTCTTCGGCTTGAGCTTGGGAAGCCTGTGCTATTTGTATGTCTGGAGATGGTATTTTTTCATCGAGATCCTTTTTAACGCAATTCTTGGTTTCATTTTCTGTTGATACATTATTATGCTCTACCTCTTGGATTTTCTTTTCTTTCTCCTCTACATACTTCTGCAAAGGAACATCGCTCTTGGAAGAATCATCAGAATCACTAATGGCACTCTCTTTAGCTTTATCATCTTTAATGTTTCTATCGATCTCTTTATTAGAATTATCTTTGCCGACATCTTTTGTATGTTTATTGACGTTTTTAATTGAAGACTTATTTGTTCTATTTTTAGTACCATTATCAGCATTTTTATCTTTTCTTTCAAACATTTCACCTTGCTCAATCATGTCCTCGAGATCTATGTCGTAAGGATCATATGTCGATGATTTAACCACTACGGATTTGGATCGTGCGCGTCTCATTGGCAGTGGTAAGTTATAACAAGCAGTCTTTGTCTCACATGTTGTACTAGACATCGACACATCTGTTTTAGGGTCATCATTTTTATCTTCATTGGATACAAATGCTTTTTTGTCAATTTTGTTTAATCTGCATTTCTTAGGTTTAGAACTTTGGTTGAGATCAAATGAGATCTGATTATTATTTTTTCGTTTTTCAGTCGACAGGATATGAACGTCGATATTCGTTTTCATATTGCTCAACTCATGTGTTTGGTCACATAAAGCGTCGGCATCATTAGCTACATCGCTAGTAAAAACTCCGTGGTTTGTTAATTTACTTGTACCGATTTCAATTGATGAATTATGATTACTACTGGTGGACTGTTCCATTGCTAGTTCAATATTACTTGAGCTTTCATTTGTTGTACATGATTCATCGACTGATTTCTTTTTCTTCGTTTTCTTTGAACACTGTGAACCACTTCGTCGCTTTTTCCCCTTTGGCTTTTCGGGATACAATTCATCTACTAATTTCAGCTCACTTCGTTCTGGGGAAACTATTATCTTACTATCTATTAAATCACTTTTTTCACTTGTAATCACGTCTTGTTTCTCCGGAGTAGAATGAGCGGATGGTCGTGGCCGTTCTTCATCAAGTAATAATTTAGAAAATATTAATTGTTTTTTCGTTAATGGAGCTTTCTGTTCCGTATTTACGTCTTCTGCTACAACAGATTCTTTTTCCATCGATGTGCTGTCTAAGTATAAAGATTTACCTCGCCTGCTACGCCGTAATGGAGTAAGTATATTATCATGTGCTTCCGGCGTACAAGACACATTTTCTGTACTGTCAAATTCATAATCTATTTCGTAGATATCTTTCTCAGATAGTTTTGTGCGCACTGTCTTTTTTATTTTTTTTACAATATTTGATTGAATATCATTTTTACTTTCAGGTTTTAACAACTTCTCACTAATAGGCTCTTTGTCATTTAAATGATTTGGTGTAACCGAAATAATATTTGATACTGCAGTCTCTTCAGCAGAAATATTTTGATCTGAATGTAAAACTCGAGCAGTTTCTTTAGTTTCTTCATCAGTTATCTTGATTTCTCCCTTTGCTTTGATTTCATTAACGGTTTTAGCAGAATGTGCAGATAGTTTATCATCGCACTTGCTTAGTTTTATTACAGGATCAGCGGATAGTTCTTTTATAATTTTTTTACTTATTTTTACTTTACCAACATCTTGCTCAATAGTTGCAACTTTACCTCCAGGCATTAAATCTTTCATACACGCAGTACCCAGATTAGCATAATCAGAAGTGTTTTCTTCGCTATTAACTTTGTTATTTATTACTTTAGACGTGCGATCATTCTCTTTATTAATATCTTCTTCTATGAAGTTGATTATTTTATTACCCTTATTACTTTCTACTACTTTGTGATCAGCAGTCTGACGTCCTCTTTTAACTTTCTTTTTGGAATGTTTATTAATCTCAACTTCAGTTTGGTGTATCAAGTTTTGTATATTAATGATCTCACTGTCAACATCAGGTTCCTCGTCGCCTGAGTTCGAGATCGTATTGCAGTGAGATTCTTTGTCTACATGTATCAGGGTATCAGATTTTATGTTTTCATGTATAACATTTTTGGCTTTCTTGGCTGCTTTTTTACTTTTTCTATCTTTCTTTTTCTTTTTGGTATCAATATTTTTAACATCCTCTGATTTGTTTACAACGGTTTTCGGTTGATCTTGTTGTTTTTGCTTCACGATAGCTGCTAAACACAAATCGTCATCAGAATCTTCCTCTAATTCTGATGGTGCTGTTGAGATATCTAATGGCGTTTCATTCAATTTTATTTCCGGCACTATCGCACCAGGTTTATCAGAATCTTTATCAGGCATTAATAGCAACGCATTGCTTTGATCAGTAGCCTCCGCAATTTTGTTTTCAACGTCTTTAGGGTGTTCTTCATTGTTGTAAACAGATGATGACATTTTACGTAAAGGCTTTTCGTAAATGGCGTTTACAGTTATATTTGACTTCACAACTTTAGTAGATACTATAGGTGATCGTTGTGATTCGGTGGACTTAATACTTTCATTACCACTGGGATCACTGCTACTTGAGGAAATGACATGAGATAATGTGTCAACGCTGTTAGGCTGAGTACTCTTTATTTCTACCTCTTGAATTGCTTGAGTTTTATCTGAATCAACAGATGAGCTTTTGCTCCCTATTGCTTCAACATTAGACGAAGTTGATTTATTTGGTGGTGTAATATCAATTGATAATGATTTATTCCGCTCTGATGGTGCTTTTATACGCACTGCCCTTAGGCTTGCAGTCTGTTCGTTAATTTGTTTGCCTGACTTGTTATTTAAGGGTGCAATAATTAATGGCTCGCACGGTTTTACTGCATCATTGTTTGAATTTTCGGCTGTCTTTTCCTCAGCAGTATTTAGAGGCACATCATCATCAGTCAAATCTATAACTGTGTCACTGCCACTTTGGAACATGTGCATTTGTTCTGAAGGTTCAGTTTTGCCCACGTGGACTACGGGTTGAGATGCAATACCAGGTTGATATGAATGGAAAGACTTCGTGTCCTCAAATCTCTCTATACTAGACATTACAGGAGTAGTAGATTGCTTCATTTGTGTGGATGCAGGTGAATACCCAAGAGAAGGTTTTATATCAATATCATGGGTTTCTGTTCGTGAAACTTCATTTTGGTTAGATGGAGCAGATGTAGATACATATTGTGGCAATACATTCAGCAATTGGTTTCGGTGATCAATTGGCATTGTTCCTAATATTTCAACAAGTTCCTTTGGAAGCAAAGCTATCTTTTTGGCTGTTTCCGGATCAAACCCATCATAATTAACACTACCTGTTTTCTGAACAGGCTCTTCAGCGGATATTGATGGAAGCGACACGGTTGTAGTTTTCTGGGTGATCATCGGCGTTCTGATTGTAGGGGTCTCCGACACTGTTGTTTCTGTTAATGTGTAAACAGGAGCAGCAAGCTCATCACTTGAGACCGATTGTGATGATCGACCAATATGCGAAGGATCTGCTTTAGTCGTCGATATACAAGCGTTTGCTAATGTATAGACTGGTGTTGTGCTATCATGTTTTGAAGTTGATGTGGGCGTCTCTGTATCCTCTTTATTGGCAATTATTTTAGATACAGAAGTATCATGTTTTCCAACTTCAATATTTTCTGAAGTTTTATTTTCATTGATCAACTGTGAATTGCAACTATTTTGAGATCTTTGAACTTCGTCAGTAATTGATGGAGAATAGGTTGATGGCGGTAACTCGTACTGAGATTTTTGTGCAGATGACTCATATGTTACGTATGAAGATTCACTCAAAGGAGTATGCAAATCGCATTGATCGTTGGCACTATCTGAAATGGCTTTTTCTTTGACAAGATTGGGTTCTGGAACTTCTTGTGAACGCATCGCTGTTTCCAAAGTCATTTTATTACCAGACAAATCCGCTGATAGACCTTCCTTTTCTTCAAAAGTTCCTACAGAGTCTATCTGTTTATGTAACGTCTTATCCGAAGTTACATGTAATGGAATATCAGACAGTCTTCCAGGTATGTCTGATGGAATATCCGAATTATTTTCAATTGTAGATAATGGCAACTTTGTTTCCTCAGGAGGCGTTTCCTCTTCTAAAAGATCATTTTCTCTATTATCTGAATTAGCATCGCTTTCTACTTCCCCTTTTAAGTTATTAGCTTTAGTATAACTTTTTGTAGTTAAGTCAGTCGGAGTATCATTGTCACGTCCAAGAGACAGATCGGCCGCTTCAACCGTTTCATTATTGGAATTTTTTGCTTCGGTTGCAACGATCGTCGAAGGGCTCGTTTTTGTTTCGGAAGGAATTTTGACGCTTAAATCAACTGCTAAGTTGTGATCGTTGTTTGGATCTCTGTGTGACAGGTCTAACATCCCATAACTTAAAACTGGTTGTTTATCTTCCTTTGCTGGTTTAGATAAATCAAGAGGTGCCTCAATATTTTTTGGGTACGACTCATCAACGGTATTGTAGACCTTTGGGACCGATCGTCTTCTAAAGTCATGGCTCGCATAATATTCAACTGATACATTAGTGTTGGTTCGATTGTCACACTCAGATGGCACATTTTTATCATGTAAATGATCTGAAGACACCACATGATTATTTGGATTATCGCCAAAAGTTACTGCTTGGTTTTCATTCCTGTAGTGGTTCTCGGTGTTGCTTGCACTACTTTGGTTGCCATATCTAATTTCGGCTGACATAGGACGTTGCGTTTCTACTGATACACTCCTTTCCGAAGAACTTGATATATTAGAAGAATGTATATTTTCATTGAAATTCACAACTTGGGTATTACTGTAGTCAATATCGGGGTTAATTAACGCCTGATTTTCACTCATTGTGTTGTTGTCAATACGAGGTGGTGTACGGGTTTTAATAGTATGATCAGTATCTGCAGATGGTAAAATTGGTCCTTTATTTGCCGATTGGTTTTCTACTGCAACCGCCTGTGCTTTCTTGCTTATAAAACCACTTTCGGTATACGTAGACGTTGATTTCGTCAGTACATTACTTCCAGTTGAATTCAAGTCATGATTTCCGGAAGTAGAATTTTCTGGGTTAGGAGCTACCTGTTTTTTAGATTGACTTATTTCAGAAGTCGCAGCCTGTTTCTTGCTAATGAAATGAGTTTCCGATACCAAACCAGTGTGCTTGTTGTTATTGTGGTTGGATTCGGCTGCGACCGCCGCTTGCTTTTTACTGATGTAATTGTTCCCAGGGCTAACTGATCCTTGTTTACTATTCCCGTATTTAGTCCCAGGACTGACATTCAAATACAGATTATTATCATGATGACTGCCAGGGCTTAGTGATGCATTTTTGTTATTATTGTTTCCGGGACTGATGGTAGTATGTGAGTTGTTGTCATAATTGTGTACAGAAGAAATCTCTAAATTTTTATTGGCGTCATAGCTGTTTCCAGGACTGACAGAAGCTTGCATAGGCTGGCCATGGTAATTTTCAGCGGTTGAAGCAGCATTTATGTTAGAATCATGTCGACTTCCAGGGCTGATAATTGCACGTTTGCTAAGCTCGTACATGCTTCTGGGACTTACGGTCATGTTTTTGCCGTGGCCATATTGATTACCTGGGCTAATAGTCATACTCTTATTATTATCATATCTTCCAGTATTCACAGCTAATTGATTCATGCTGTTGTCATGTTGGCTACCTGGACTGACAACCAGTGTAGTGTTATCGTATCCACTTCCAGGGTTGACCATTGTGGCCTGGCCACTCCGAGGACTGACATTCATGTGCTGGTTGCTGTCATATTGATTACCCGGGCTTACATGTAGCCGTTGGGTATTGTCGTATCTATTCACGGGGCTAATAACTAGCTGCTTATTATTATTGTACCTGTTACCGGGGCTGGCAGCCATAAGCTTGCTTAATTCATAGGCCTCTGTGGCGGTCATGGTGGCATGTTTGCTGTTTGCGTACATGCTTTCAGCATAGGCAGCTGCTGTTAGCATTTTGTTTGCGTAATTGTTATCGACACAAATAGCTAATTGCTTCTGATTGATGTAGTTTTCAATCATTTGCTCAGCGATTAACTGGTTTTGTTTATTGATTTGCGTCTGGGTGTACGTTTCCGCGCGCGCCAGTTCCATCATGTGTGCCTCAGGCGGCATATGCTGTTGTTGATGCTGACGGAACTCCATAATCCTTTGCTGAGCCATAATCGCTTCATACTCATGCAACTGTTTCTGTCTCGCCGCATTAGTCCGATTGTACGACATACTGGCTCTGCGCCTTGCGGTAGCCGTATTGGCGTTGGCTGTCACATTCTGGCTAGACAAACGTCTGCCTTGTACAGAATTCACTTTTGAGGGCGCCGGCATATTCATGGAATAACTCATAGCAGCCATTCTAGCGTTTACATCTTGTTTATTCATTGCGTTCTTATCTGTCCGAGCAGAGCGTCTACGAACAGGCTCTCTTTTACCTTGCGCTTCATTTTGTTTTTGTCTAGTAGGTTTCACATATTTTGGAGCTATGTCAGCTGGTGGCGGTAAGTCATAAGGAGGCATTCTTTGTGCTGGTATATAGTGGAACGGTAATTCCGCATAATTCTGTGCGATCATATTAGCCTCTCTAGGAAACTCCATATAACCTTCTGGTATAAATTGATGCCGTGAATATATTTCTGCTGGTCTCGACTGCAAATCCATTGGATATTCATAAGGCGGCGGTCTCTGGCTTACCATCATTGACTCGCAATTAATGCGGTCATCATTACCGCACTGCACAGCATGTGTCATCTTTTCCGGGGGTATTGGGTCAACCAATTTGTTTTTCAACATTGCAATGCAATCATTTAAACCTTTTTTAGGTTTAGGGAGCTTATTCCGATAAGCAAAAGAATCCATCGGAGGTGGTGGAGTAAAATGCAAAGGTGGTTTATCGAGCTTGGTCACAACAGCTTCGTTTTCAAAAACACGTTGCTGACCAGATGGCACATGCTGGGCCTCGTCGGCCTCCGAACTCTCTGGTGGTTGCATAAGGTAAAGTTGGTGATATTGTAGAGCTCTATTATGCGCGTCAGTTTCCGCTGTTAAGCGAGCTATAGAATGTTTGAGTGGGTTATTATTCATTGGTCCTAATGGATTGTTTGGGTCACCGTTTGGATTATTCCCGTCAGAGCCGATTGGCTGGTCGTTCCGATTGCCGCGACTGTGGCCACGATTGTTGCCACGGTTGCTTTGTCCACGATTTGATTGTTCTCTGGCACCGTCCGGCCCCTCGCCGACATCAATCGTGTCTTGCGAGGGGGCCATAGGTAGCTGATCGCCGCGGATATTCCGCGACTCGCCTTCACCCATATCCTCAGGAGCTTCTTCTGGCTCCAAGATATTTTCGTTCAATCTTTGTTCTTTTATTTTCGCTCTTCTCTTGGCTCTATTCAATGCGACTTTGCGCTTAAGAGATTCGCTCTGTCTTGTTAGCACTCGTTTTATTTTTGGCTTTAGAGGCCTATTGTCTTCGTCACTTTTGTTATCATTTTCATCGTCGCCGGCGTTTGAACCACTCGGGTTCGAGTCAGTAAGTTTTCTCAAATTACGTTGATTACGATTTTTCCCGATGTCGGAGGATCGACGTTTTATTATAATTTTATTTCTTTGTTTGTCTAGTTTACGTCTAGGGCGTAAAATGGGGTTCAAAGGATTAACCATTACCCGATGACGCTTAGCTGGCAGGTCCGCAAGCATCTTGCGAATGGTCTCCGCTACAAAAGAAAGAAAAAAAATAGGTTAATATTACACATAGAAAATTATGTTTTAAAATATATCTAGTAATAGAAAATAAAGCTTACCATCTCCAACTTCACTCCTAATTTTTGGTCTTTGTCTCATATGAGCCTTTTGTCTGGTTTGTCTGCTTCGAAGGTCTTTGCGTATTTTCTTACGAATGGTGTTGTCTGGTAAGCGGGGACGACGCCGGCGCACCCCAAATGGTCTATAGCGACATTTGCGGCGCACAGCCGGCGTGTCTCCAGCACAGTCTAACATGTGCTGATGAAGGTCTTCCAGACTGATCGATTTCCTACATTTTGTACAATCCCTAAAGCCACGAAGAGGCCTGGTCCTATTGGACATCTGGCTAGGAGGGACGTACAAATGCTTTAAAATGTCTGAATTGAGCAACAGCTCCCCAACAATCTCATAGTGTTGTACTTGCGCATTCGGATGCTGAGCTGATATGTGCGAAGAGAGGCCGCGAGAGTCTCGAGTCTGCGCGCCACAAGCGCAGCACACATAGCACCGAGGCCGGACCCATTCGCCACTCAGTACTGCCGGTTCCATATCCAAAGCCGGTGCGGAAGGTTTCAAGCCTAGCGAAGTAGCAAAATCAACATTTTCTGTTGGAGGCTTCGGCTTACTGGTGTATTTCACCAACTGGCGTGAGGAGCTCGGTAACTCTCGACTTTCCAGTATTTGTTTCAACTCTTTGCTAATGGTGTTTTGCTTTTCGGTTTTCTTTTCCAATGGAGGAATACTAAATTTATCCTCAAATTTACGTCGCATACATAATTGTGTCCATATATCCAAACTGGAGACTAAAGTTATGATGCAATTATTAACGTGCGAGTCACGTTTGATGTCATCGGGGTTTAGCAAGATTTTGTCGCTTTCCCATTTCCACTTATGTTTGGGCGCAAGGGTTCTAGGTATATAACCGTCAAACACGTTTCGAGAATATTGTTCAAATGCCAAAAGAATGGGAAAACCTTCAGCGGCATTGATTACCACGCTGTTTTTAGATTTTCGGGTCTTAATTATGGAATCGGGATCTGGATTAAAATTGAAAGATCCATCGAGGAATCTCGACAGATTTTCATGAACATTGCTCGCTACTTTGGAATAAAAACCGGTATCAAAACATTTCTCAAATTTTTGAACTGGTTCTTCAGCGATTTTGTACCACTGTTTTTTAGTCGATTCGCCAGTTCTTGGCCATCTATGCACCACTCCGAGCCGTGATAGGATTTGGTCGGCATCAGTGTTGTGAAAGGAGAAATTAGCGGGCATACGTTTATTCCATTGTATATCGTCTAGCACAATGACTGCATTCTTTTCAATGACAGCATTAGTGCCTAAATTTTTAGGGGGGAGGATCAAATTTGTTGTAATATTGTCCTCGATGTCAGCTTCGTCAGATACGTGTGAGGGCTTCAACTCGCAAGAGATTACTACTCCATTGAAGCAGTGTCCGTCTGGGTAAACCTTGTCGTCATTGGAAAGTTCTTTGTCGTCAATCTTTAGCGCTTTTTGACTTTTCTTCGAGTCAGCAGGAACCTTCTGTCGCAGCTTACTTCGGTAAGGTTTCTCCTTTTGTTTTTCACAAGCACTGATTTTATGCTTTGCCAAGTCCGATGTTGACAGAAATCGAGTGTGGCAATCGAGGCAGGCAAAGTATTGATTCGGATGATCGTCGACCATGTGTCGAATGATGTCGTTAGGGTCTGCCTCGGCAGAGCTACAAAAGAGGCAATCGATGGAGTCTTGCTTTGTGTTGGAAAGGTGTATGCGACGGGCATGTTTGGTGACCGTCTGCTTGGAAGCGAACTTCCTGTCGCAAAACGGACACAAGAGCTGTGGCGCCGCCGGTACTGGAGATAAGTCAGGTTTGTTGAGATCATCAGATTTGGATGCGGCTTTAGACGGAGTGCTAGTGCGTTTGGGTCTGTCCAGGGCCGGCTTGCTCTCAGATTTACGTACGGCTTTAGTAGCCTGTGGGTTGGGGGCTGTAGACTTTCTAGGTCTCAATCGTCCATTCAAACCAGACAAAGGCTCATCCTCGCTATTCATGATGTCGTACTCAATCCTAAAAAAATTAAATAAAGTTGAAATAAAATAATAAACAGTTACTGTGATTAAAAACCGAAAAAAATTATAAGTTATTTAACAAGCAATTCTTAACACATCTTTCCTATTAAGATGCGTTAACAAAAAGCCGGTCAAGTGCGGGTCCGTCTAGTAAAAAAGGTTTCTTTTAGACGCTCTATCTTTTTATCTCTAATTAGCCTGATTTATAAAACACCGAGTTAAAATAACGAATTGCAACGCGATTAATTAACCTCAAATAGTTATAATGGATTAGTCGCATAAATGGCATGCAAAAATCAACTACATAGTTGATCATCCCCAATTGTAGCTGTCATGACAGCTGTCATACGACTTGTTATAAAGCGAGGACTATAAATATTGTTCGCAAATTGCTTTCGCCCTATGCGCCCATATATTCCTATTGTGCGAAATCATAGTAATGTTTGTGAAAGCAGCAATCATTGCACATAAAAAGTGAAACTAAAGGCATGTTTTTCTCCAAAGAACAGGCACATGCCATCTACAACTGGATATTATGAATACCTATAACTTAAAATGGCAGCAAATTATTAATTTATTGAAGGCAACCATAAAATAATTGGTTAAACTAATTTACTGTAAGTGCTAAAGCGTTGTCTTAATTAGATGCTGTCATGATAATTTTATACGCAAGTTCAACTCGCACTTGGCCAACTTTTAGCTTGGAAATACAGAAGAAGACATAAAACATTCGCGAGTCTTACTAATAAGGGATAAAATTACATACAATACTTAACAATCTAAACACAGTACAAGAAGTCTTACCGTAGGCGTGTACTACCTTAAATCCTGCGGTTGTAGAGTGGTGATGTGGTACCTCCCTAACTATTGACAAAGTTTAAACCCCAGGCACCTTTTTTATCTGGTAGTTAGTCGAACTCTTTTGAGTTACTAGCTTAAAGGCACACTTGTCAATAAACTTGTCTTTATTATATGTTTAAAAAATCAAATTAACGGAAAATAAAGCTAGTCATGTCGTATTAGACTAACATATCGGTTCCGAACACACTTCTATATGAATGGCTATATGGCTAACCAAATCCTTAAAATTAGCCTTCTGGGAAAATCGACATATTTTTAAAGAGATGCATTATTCGATGAATATTTAATGTAAACAAAAAAAAACCCACGGAATAATTTCTAATGATCAATAGGCTTTAAAAACAGAACTATGCAAAAGAAATATCGTATCGTATCGTAATTGTTTCTGAGGTCTTCCACCCAAAATAAATTGACTCGACTGATGATCTACAACTTTTTTTCTAACATAAAAATACCAATAAGCATATTGCTTTTTAACATTTGACGTTTTTCTCTTTGGCATACCGGGTCGGTGATTACTTTGGAATATTATTTTATGATGGCGCATTTAAGACCCATTTAATATTCACCAGTGTGCAAATTTTTGCAACCATAAATTTCTATTTTGCCTAGATTAGAAAAACAAATTGTTTCTGATTACGTATATCAGTCACAAGTGCTCAAGATAATTATCATCATTACTAAGGATCAGATGAACGGATGTAATGTTGTGTATTATTTCTTCATTATTTATTAATTTCAATGTTTCTTAGGATATATCAGTTTCAAAAAAAAAGCTAAACAATTATCAGAATCGCAGTCTTCGGCGCCCAAAGTACAAGATCTGCTTAGTTTGGGATCAGATGACCGTGTGTGGAAATGTCCCAGATAGTTATTTATTTATTTATTAGTTGTGATAACAGAATAAGTACCTAGTATAATTCGGCACTGAAGGTTCCATTAAAGCTGTTGGTTATATGTATTTTTGTTCATTTTCACAGTATAATGGCAATTAAGCCTACATTATTTGATATATTTTTCAAGTTGATACCTTCACAAGTTTAAGGAAGAGGATAATAAGTAAATTATTATTATCAAAATAAAAAATATGTTTTGTAACTAATGTTTTATTTTGGAGTTTTCGGAATTTAATGTTCATTAGCGCTATAAATAAAGTATTGCTTCATTGTTATAGATTGGTGTACCGAGTAACCTTTCAGTTTTGTTCCTTTAAGAGAAGTTGCTAGTTCCAAAAATGCTAGTGAAATTGTTGTTTCTTTTGTATGTATTGATATCAAAGTACGCGTTCAAGAAGTAAAGGGTAATTTAAATTTAACTGAACTCTCTCTCTCTCTATGACTGAACATAAAATTTCGAAACTTTTCCTTTATTTGGTCCTATATAAATTGCTTCATTACAAAATATTTAAGATTTTAAATTCCTCGGGATTGTTTGACCCTGTAGGATTTAATTCCCTTGCGAGAGTCGACATTATGTAAATTACAAATTAATGAATAAAACCTAAGCCCTGAACAATTACTTCTTTCTTAATAAACAGTTCTCGTTTCTTCATCCCATAAAACTGATCTATACCAAAATAACTACCTACACTACAACTACCCACATCACCACGCACCTAAAAAACAGACAAGTCGTCTGTCCTGACTGGTAGCAGAATATAGACCTGCATGAAGGGTCACTTGCATACACACTGTAAATGTAACTTGTTGCGCTTCAAAAGTTCTAATACACGTGGTACGATATAGCAGTAATAGATTACTGTATGACTCTTCACAACAGATGGGCGAATTTATATTGAACTATTTTGATATAACCGCGCAAGTGACCACCCCATCACAAATCAAAGCGGAGATGCAGTACAATATTACCGATATTCGGTCTAACATAGCAAAAAAACTTGAAAGCGTGTGCATGACATCAATAGAGATATAAACTCATTGGATGAACTTACTTAGTCAAAGGGACGTCCCGATCGAAATGATGAACACCATTTGGCGCGGACAGGTGGGAGTTCAGGTCTACTTCATAATTGAAGGGGTCCAGTGTCAATGTGTTGGCGTTACTACAAAAGAACAAAAAACATCATCTTAGTAATTTTATTCCGATAAACACATGTTCACATACAGTTAATACATTTCAGTTGCCCGAAGAAATTGTAACAGTTATGGGAAACAGCCGGCGAGAACACACACAAACGGATGCGAAATTTTTAAAAGTTACGAAATGTTATAACATAGAAATAATAAAGATGAAACCCTATCCAGAAAAAAATAAAACTCAACACATACTTTACCAACTTCATACCATTGTCATTGAATTAGAAGCCGGAGCCCTGAATTAGAGATACCTCAGATAGGTAGACGATTCTTAAAACGTAGTAAGGTAAACGCAAATCGAACTACTGAAAAAATTTCACAATATAGACATGCAGCTTCCATTCGAATCTCATACATATCTCATTTAACTTTAACAACGTAGGCGCTAGCTAGGTCGGCTCAATTCAGGCAAATAGGCCGACGTAAGTATATTTATTGGCAAGCCGCACAGCAAAACCTTTCCGCACGCATTTCTATAACCTTTCTATTAATCATTATGCTCTCATCAACAGTTCAGAAATCTACTCCACTAATTAGATAATTAATTATTGCTTAAAAGCATTACTAAGTAAACCACAACTCCACTTAATATGATAGAGAATCGTTATTTTATGGCGGCAAAACACCTCAAGCAACCTCCGTTTAAAAAGTTATAAAACTATCTTGTCCCTTGAAATAAGGATCTGCCGCATTGTTTCTAACTAGGATTTAGAAAAAGCGTGCAGGTCCGATGAACTAACTCTTATAGAAATAGTAAAATTTGCAGAGGGGGAGGATTGAGGAGGAGTTCGTAGAATAATCTGTCGTGTCTCAAAAAGGGGGTATGCGTCGGCAAATTATAACAAATACAAAATGAGTTGTATTTATCTATGTTTTTTAATTTGCTATATTTCATTCATAAAGGTTCAATAGCGTTCAGCCAACTGCACAGGACATCTGTTCCCTCGCTCTCATACCGATCCGACATGACCACCAATGAGACATCAAGCACAGGACCACCGGCTAAACGTGCTTTCACATCCTCAGCTCCCTGAATACGGACTGAGTAATTTCTTAACAGAAAAACTCACACAGATGTTGGCCGTCTCTGGATTCGAACCAGGGGCCTCTCGATCCTTACGCACCGCTTGCTACCAATAGACCAACGAGGCAGATAAGATATTCTGTTGTAAGGATCAGTATGATTGTTAGCATAAACATCCATAGCAATGAACCCTCACTAGACTAGATGCAAATACATATTTTCATTTCTTAAAAACATCCCCATTCTCAACCTCCTAACTAACCAAACTAATCTAACTCAGAATACGGGATAGACATAAAAACCAAACAATTTACAGAGTTGGCTTTATAATAAGAAAAGAGTACAATTTAGGAGATCTTATCGCTACTAGCGATAACCCACAGGTGAAGGAAAATAAGTTTTGCAGAAAGTTATAATTAAACTTTCATTGACGTAAATATTTCACCGGCAGGCTGTGGTATTTAGTCTTATTTTACTGTTACTAGGTGGGCTTATGAATTTATCGTTATGCTACCTCAAATCTCTGCCTATACTCCTTGTTTATCGCATTATTTATACATAACTTATAATAAATAAGGCGGACGTGACCACAAAATAGAACAAAATAAAGCTGACGACTGTACAGAAAAATTAAAACACTTAAAAATAAATTAACACAATACAGAAAAATATAAAGATTGCATAGAATATTAACCATAACAAAATAAAAGTTTCATAAACAAAAGACATTTCGCTTTGAATATGTTTACGCTGATTCACGTGTAGCAGCAAACTAAATCAACTCGCATTTAGCTTCTTATTGGAAGGACAATCGCATTGCAAAATAAAACAATAATAAAATACAATTTACAAACCTCTGCCACTTCGCCTTGGCCTCCCATACTCTTTCAAGTATTTGTACACACATTTTGAAAAGTTTATTAGGACCCACAACAATTATCACTCTGTTCGGTTATTGTTTATAATCCACAAACAAAATGTTAATGTTATTACACAATCACCATAACAAATAGTTAATGTTTTTACACAATCACCATAACAAAGTTATTTTAAAATAATAATGAAAAAAAAACGAAGATCAATCACTGTTTTCCAGAATAGTCAGTTTATATTTGGTACAAGATCACATTGTACGGGCTGTGTAGGTTATATAGGCCGTACAGCCTATATAACAGAATGCCACAAACTGCACTCGCGACAGTCACTACGACCATATTTTTCATTGTCGAGGAACGTCTACCTCCAGCGAAATGCGGAGCGCGAATGAGCGGACTCTCGGCTACGACTAATATTTATAAAGTCAGGAGGGCTGTCGCCATGGCGACGCATTGCGCATGTGTGTGTAAACAGTGTCAGTGTTGTGTATGTGTGTAAGTGTGTAGGCGTATACGTACATGCAATGCACTTACATATGCAGTTTCGGGGCGGCGCAAAGCGCCCGCCCCCGGGTGAACGCAGGCCCACACGTGGCGCCTTCTCCTCGGTGTGGCCAATACGCGAAAAACCACTTCTAATTATTTCACAGTGGGCATGCGTAGTCACAGCCAGCTTGATGTAGACTCGGACTCATATCAGCCGATAACACCTGTAATTTCGGGTTATTTCAATTTTGTAGGCGAGGGTCACACACACATACGCCCCCGACCTGTTGAGCGCCCGGCATCATAGGCACGCTGTCGCGACGAGGGGCGCGTGGTGTGCGTCCGGCCTCGCAGGAGCCCTAGGCGGGCTAGGTGGGCAGTGGGTGGGATAGGGGGGAACTTCTACATTATATTCAATGTAAAACAGCGCCCGGTACGTGTCAAAAAGATAGATTGCTAATTAATACGAGCATTTCATCAAATTTTGTATTTAGAATTGACCCATCGAATGACAAAATATACAAACTAAGGAAACTACTGAACTATTAATTAGTATATTACTACGTGCGGACCAAAAAACCATCAACTATTCGGATTGAATCTAAATCCTTAACAATGTTATAAAGCTGCGGGGAGCTAGTTGTTAATATTTTTTCGCTAATAACAGCGTAACTTTAAATATATTTAGGTTAATTTTCTAGCACACCACAAAACAAAAAAAAATATTTAAAAAAATAAGAACTGCCCGAGTACACCTTTGAATTTGAAGAGGAGAAAAAGTACTAAATACATACTTTGAATATAGTTATTTAGTTGCTGAACTTTTATCACGGTTATTTACTACCATACAAGCACAGCACGGGAATGAACGATAATATGTTTTTTGATTGTGTATTTAACTGACTGTTAAAAGTACTAAGTACAATGGAAACAAATTGTATGGAACCCAGGGGCAAAACTCTTTTAAACTAAAACAAAAATAAATATCTCGAAACTGGCAGTCTGATAAATTAATCATATACAACAAAGGGTAACCCGTCACAGGATTACCCCCTGACACATTTTCCCCGCGAGTAGTTTTAATGAAAAAAAGATATATTAATTATCCAGTTACTGAATCTTTGGCATTTGTTGTTTGTTTCTAACAATCGGGTACGAAACCCTTAAAAAAAGATCTGTTAACGCGATATATTCGGCATACATACATACATATACAAATATACATACATACATTTTGTATTAAACCCCTTTTTTGAAGAAGTGTCTGTCAGAGACATTTAATCACGATTCAATTTCAATATCGTATCAAGCACTGTTTTATGCTGAACACGGCATTTTTCATGTACAGACAGATAGACAACGCGACGTGTGCAGCTGTGTGCGTTTGCAATAGTGTGCAATGTTTTAAACTAGTGTACGACAAGTGTGTTTGTATGCGCTCACAGATTCAAGACTGAAAACTGCGCCAGTAGTGGGCACATTATGTTTGTGTGAGTGCTACCTCAATGAATGAATTTCAACTTAGAGGAAACACTTTCTTCCCCATGTAATAATTATCGAAACAATAGAGACGCATATTAATAACATATCTGAAAACTAAGCCTGTAATCATATACCTACCTAACATCATGACGCTTAGCGGTATCATATGGAAGAACATATATGAATGAAAGCCGATATTAAAATATATTATGCAACGTTGCATTCAGGTATATCGTGGAATAAACAAAGCAGTATTTTTACTAATTTTTACAATAGTCTCACTACATGGGAATTGTTAAATGTACTCTCTCATTGCACATTCGTGCATTATGAATGAATCGAAAAAATATTTTAAATATATTGACATTTTAAATATATTAGGAAATTGTAAGTCTTTCTGTTGTGAAAGCTCGGAGTCGGGAAGTTGGCGGTGCGGACCTCCCTAGCCATGGAAAGCACGTTAAGCCATTAATTCTGCGCTTCCTCCTGAATCTTTTTATCGGTCAAGTAGGATATCTTGCCAAAATATATGAGTAAAAGGACTTGTTACCCCTGCCCTTTAAAGTACTTTGTGCTTTAAGCGAAAACTTGGACAGGAACGACATTTTAGGATATTGTTTCTACAAAAGTAATGTTAATGTACTTAGTCCGGCCGAACCATTTCGAATGTGTGTTTAGAGCCTGTACTAAATACATACATACATACATAAAATCACGCCTTTTAACCAGAGGGGTAGGCAGAGAGCCTAAGTTATTTATATAGCTTAATTACAAGAGGACCGTGCAACATTTGGCACGCCAGATGTATGACCACAGTGCAAGCTAAGAAGTTGCAGTCTCAACAATACTTACACGTGGCTGATTTTATCACATAATAACACAAAAACATAAATGATATTATACTGTTACCGGCCAAACCCGATTTCAGGACAAACTAGTTTAGCCTAGGCCAAACTAGTTTGTCCTAAGCCTGTCAGGATAAACCGGTATAGCCTAGTCCAAACTAGTTTGTCCTAAGCCCGTTAGGATAAACCAGTTTAGACTAGGCCAAACTAGTTGATCTTGATATAGATACGCATTATCTAGGATATACTGGCATGGCCTTTTCCATACATTGTAATATGTCATGAAAGTCAAAATAAATAGATTATCCAAATAAAATCCTCCGCAATAGGAAAAATAATAATTTTTATTATACTATAATCTTATTTCTTGTTTCTTATAAAGATAGGATAAACCGGTATGGCCTTCTGTTTACAAAAATTAAATTTAAAAATTGTGATAGCATGAAAATTAAAGGAGTTATTAAAATTTCGGCATGTGATTATTTGGAGCAATGTGAGAGTACGCAGTATAATACAGAGACCCAAAACTATTGTATTGTGTAAATTAAATTAATTAAGTATACATAACTATCTGTGCCCGCTTCGTTCGCGTGGACTATGAGATTTTACATCCAAAAGTTTTTGCCCAATAACTCCCGTTCCCGTGCGAATTTTGCAATATCGCGTTGCAACTAAACTTAAAAAAAATTCAGGGTTTCAAGGGTTGAAAGGGGGTTAAAACTTGAAAATTATTATAGAAAATATAAAATTTTACTTACTCTATATTTACACACTAATGTATTTCTTTGTGTTTTTTCAATTTAGTTAGGTAGGTAGGTTGTTTGCAAGGGTTGTAAGATTTTCAAGGGTTGAAATTATTTTAATA
The DNA here is from genome assembly GCA_039566165.1 of Maruca vitrata. Taxonomy (NCBI): domain Eukaryota; kingdom Metazoa; phylum Arthropoda; class Insecta; order Lepidoptera; family Crambidae; genus Maruca; species Maruca vitrata. The sequence continues at coordinate 15,079,497 of CM076911.1, read as the reverse complement.
TGAGGTAATTGTGTTAAAAAACACTTCACGACTTCATCACTCACTATTAGACATGTTTTTTATCGATTAAAGTTTTTCGATTAAGGTTTTGTTTACACCCTTTAAAAATAATAGGCGCAGTTCAGATCATTTTCACTTTTGAAGTTATGGGGTACATAATACTCATATGATTATTTATTTTTATTATGATTTGTTAAAGTATGATTGTTTGTATTATCATTTATTATCCACTAGCGGCCGCCCGCGACTTTGTCCGCGTATTAATGGGTTTAAGTAGCAATGATGTATTAAAATAGCCAACTACTTCCATACCAAGTTTTATAAAAATCGACATACTAATTTTCACCCCCCCCTCCCCCCCCACTCCCCAATGTACCCCATGGGGATTGAATTAAAAAAAAAAATAGCGCTGGTGTCTCTCCGGAATGCCAGCTACCTCTATAGCAAGTTTTATAAAAATAGACAAACACGTAAAAATTCTCCCATACAATTTTCACCCCCCCCAATGAACCACATGGGGATTGAATTTAAAAAAAAGTAGCCTATATGTTATTCCAGAGTGCCAGCCACCAGCATACCAAATTTCATGAAAATCGGTTCAGAAGTTTGAGCGTGAAAGAGTAACAAACATCCACACATACATCCATACATCCACACATCCATACATCCATACTTACAAACTTTCACGTTTATGATATTAGTAAGGATAATTTTTAACGACATAATTATTGTAATAATTAAGACATTATTGCTTACATAAAAAAAACATTTATTTCTTGCCAAATATAGTATGATTGCACGAATGAAAACTTAACGACGAATCATTATAAGAAGTAAGAAATAAGATTATAGTATAATAAAAATTATAATTTTTCCAATTACGAAGGATTTTATTTGGATAATCTATTTATTTTGACTTTCTTGACATATTACAATGTCTGGAAAAGGCCATACCAGTTTATCCTAGATAATGCGTATCTATATCAAGATCACCTAGTTTGGCCTAGTCTAAACTGGTTTATCCTAACGGGCTTAGGACAAACTAGTTTGGACTAGGCTATACCGGTTTATCCTAACGGGCTTAGGACAAACTAGTTTGGCCTAGGCTAAACTAGTTTGTCCTGAAATCGGGTTTGGCCGGTAACAATACCAATAGAACGGCATTCTAATTTCTAAGAAAATATTGATGTCGATTCAGGTCATACATACATTTTACATACACAATATGTCCTTCATGATAGTTTAGTCCAAGATATGTAGATAGTTCTGTGCTCAATTCCAGACATATCTATTATCTAATCAAACGAGAGCTAAGGATCTGAGAACGCATCTATGTACTACTCGTACCTACATCTTCTGTGCAGGTGGATCCCTTGAGATTATTGTCCAACAATATTGAAAGGGACTAGGTAACCTTCCGATAAAGTATCATTCTATTAACAAATCTGCACAACCATGGTAATTATCACTCTAATATTACAAAGGCGAAAGTTTGTGAGTATGTATGTGTGTACGTTTGTTAATTCTTCACGCAAAACTACTCAAATTTAAAAAAGCGTCGATGACCGAGTGGTTAAGGTCGTTGCTTGCCATGCGAGAGGTCGCCAGTTCAAACACCGCCACGTAGCACTGTGTTTTTCAAATTGGAAATTCATATGTACGATTATTCGACGCTTTAACGGTGAAGGAAAACATAGTGAGGAAACCTGCACACCTACGGAGAAAATCTCAGGTAGTGTAGTCAACCCGCACTTGGCCAGCGTGGTAGAATAAGGCCTTTAAGGACTTGTAAGTGATTGTGATACACTTACTTGACTTTTATTATATTTATGGCTTTGCCATAAAAGTTCAAACGCACACTACATCTTGATAGTAAATAATAGTACAAGTTAGAAATTTCTTGCAAATGTCATATTATTATAAGGATTCCTCACTGTCCCCTTACTACCACCAGCGGTGAGCAGGAAGATCCCGGAGGTTTTGGCCGGTAAAAGTCCGGCCGTTGCCCCGGGGCTATGGTATCCATGAGGATATCCCCCGGGTGAAAAAAAAATGGTCCTAGAGGCACAGATGCCTAGTAGGTGCCGCATTTGGTCGCTGCGTTTGATACTGAGCTATGTTTGGCCATGTTTTAAACTTTTTTTTAACTGTTCTTGTGTTTTTTTGATGTGATCATAAGTGACAATGTATGGAACATGGAACTATCAAATCGTCACCTAAGCACCTAAGAGTACCTAGAGCTCAGAACTAGATAGTTTGACATGGGTAAAATCTATAGACTATCTATCGAGATAGTCTATAGATTTTACCCGGGTACCCTAACCTAACCCTCGAGTTAGGATATCAAAAGTGCATAAAAACGGCCAAATTAAGCGGATTTTTTTTCTTTGATCAAATCAAAGAACCATGTCACAGTTCCAGCAAACATAGAACAGAATTGGCTCCTAACTGTAATCAAGAGCATAAAATGCTTATCGGTAAGAAATTCTTCTAAAATAAAGAGGTTAGCGCTAGAAACATTACTCTTTTGAAGAACATAGTTCGTTCTTAAAAGTAATATTGAAAAAAAAGTAAGTAATTTTGAAATTCGACGACTTCAATTAATAGCTGCTGGTCTGGTTTGATGGTAATTCACGTCTGGGCGCGATTCCTAGAAGGACGGGTGTTCGAGTCCCCGGGCCGCGGTAAGGCAGTTGATATTTTTCTGTTTTTCTAAGTAATAGAAAAGCTAGTGCAAGCTTTGGCACTTACAAATTTTAAATTCACAAGTAGGATTGAAACCTTAATGCGAAACTGGAATGATTTTGACACTCTTGATAGAGATGATGTTGATGAAAAAGGCCGATTATAATCGGTTAATAATTATTAATTAGATTAAGAAGAGAGTATTTTTTTGCCCTCACAGTGAGAAGAAACATTTTTGTTTTATTGATTTAAATGTAATTTTATGCGAAAGTAATCAACACCACCTTAAAATGTCTACACAAAAGTCCCATAGATAAATTCTTGTCTATCTCAATCTCATCACAAAAAGGCGACACTATTAAACTTCTGGACCTTGTTCAAATCCTCCCATAATATTAGGACCTCCTCACAAAAAAGTACTTAGTAGCCCCTGGCCTTGAAGTACTATATAGAAATTAAATCGCGACTCAGTTTTTTATATAAAGAAATCAGTAACAAACTCATACTTCTATGTCAAAAGTTTGTACAGATCCCCTTTCTTTCAAGTCAGGTACTTAAAAATGGGGTTGGACCACAGTACCTGTACATCACAAAGCCTGAGCGGTATAAATTCGCCTTGCTTCTCCAGAGCCTCCCCCTAGATGCGCGAAACTTATGCTAGAAGATCACCTGTGGATCTTTTTGATCTAAAATAATATTTCTGGCCATAGATAAGCCGCTCAAACACGTTATCGAATACAGAGAGATGTCATAGTTGGTTAATTAGTTAGTAAGTTATATATGTCGCAGTCATCTGGTTAAATCAGCGATTTGATTGGATCACTAGCGCGTTCATTGAATGACGACGTTCAATTGAATGACTAAAGGACAACTCGTGAAGTTGTTGAATCTAACGTTCAACATCTTGACTGAACGTCATTTAGCGTAGTCGTTGAATGGGATATAGCTGACTTTGTTATGTTTGATTAGGGTAACCTAACCGTAAAAATAGGTAGGGTGAAAGGGTAATAGTTCGCAACTTAAAAGATAACTAACGTTAGATTAAAAAATGCGGACATGACATAACACACCTTATTAACCAGCCAGTTCTGCCAGGATTTTTTCTGTTAAAGTAGCCGGCGACAGCGTTTTAATCGGTACATCCATGCTGTATCAATTTTTTTACGTATAAGTCACTTTCACAAGTCACAAGATTAAATATCAATTTCACTCAAAAAAGTATCAACACAGTGCTATTCGATTATATCTGTACCAGCTGTTTGACGCCATCTTTGTTTTGATAAGCACTAATGCCGCAGTGGAATAAAAACGAACTAAATTACCTGACTGATTTTCCATCCGCTATGTTCAAAGGGCTATGTATCAATCTGCTAACTTGTTGGACGTTGAGTGAGGATAGTTCATTCAACGTTCGACCTAGTCATTCAATTGAACGTCGTCATTTAATGAACGCGCTAGTGATCCAATCAAATCGCTGATTCAACCAGATGACAGCGACATATACACCGATAAATTTTAGTGGTTGTTTTCCCGCAGTAAAATGATTCTATCTTAGTAGTGCAATAGATTTGTGCAGTTATTTTTTGTTAAAATCAATAAATGCCGGTTTTACGAAAGGTTTAACCGAAACTCGAAAGCACATTCGAACCGCTTTATGACTTAGGGTGTTGAGCTTCTTCAGCTTTAAGCATCGATTTCATGCGGCAAGCAGTACCTGATTACGTCACATATTATAAAAGAACGATAGCTTCTCGCGTTTTCGAGTTGGAAAATTATTATTTTGAAAATTTGAAAAAAAAATTTTTTTTTCGAGGAATTATTTGCATGATTCGATAGTATTACTAAAGGCAAATCGTTCTGCCACGGGAAAACAACCACTAAAATTTCACGGTGTATATGGGGCGTTAGTTAGCAGTCAACCTGTCCCCTTTCCTGGGATGAACATTCGGCTCCTTCCTAGCAAGGGGCAAAATACCCGAGGTATACAAGAGGCGGTACAGGCGTCTGAGTACCGGAGACAACACTGCTGCACACATTTTAGGTTCCAACGCTGAAATACCGTCAGAGCCTAGTGGCACTACCTTTCCTAACATCGAGTGACTGCAACTCAGCTCGTACGTCACATTGCTTGATTCGAATATCAGGCATTGTGGTACCGAAGTCTGGAATTTTAGGCGGCTATGCTTCAGTCATCGATGCACAAACAAGTGGCATATTGCTCGAAAAATTAAAAAAATCAACACGAAGCAATATGTTTTAACGTTAAAAAGCCCAAGTTTATTCAGTTTTATAGTAAAATAAGACTTATGTCACGTCACATTGGGTACTGATTTTGTTTTATTTACGTAAATATTGAAACAATATCGCGAAGTAATAGAGTACAGTGCCATCTTTTGAACTAAAACAACTTATCAAGTACTCATGTCATATGAAACTTGAGAGCATTTATGGCATGCTATACAAAGCACGAAGCCATCTATCTATACTATAATAAAAACGTAGAGGTAAAAATTCTTGTACTTTTTTGAAAAACGCAAAAAAAACAAGTCAGGGATATGTTTTGAGAGTAGGAGAACACATCCCCATACTTAAAAAAAATTGTGTCTCTGTCTGTTTGTTTGTTTGTTTCGACTGACCTCCTAAACGGCTGAACCAATTTAAATGAAAATTTACACGAAGGTACTTTAAATTCCGGAAAAATGCATAGGATACTTTAAATCACTGAAAGTGAACTGGTTCCCGTGGGATATTCAAAAAACCTTAATAAATGACTGATCTCTGTAACTATTACAACGATTTAAATGAAATTTTGCATGGTGGTACCATACATCCCCGGTCAAGATCTTAAATACTTTTAGTCAGAAATTCCTGTAGGATAGTTAAAAAACTAACTTTATTAGATCACGTACAAAAATGGTAAAAGTATATCGACCAAAATGAACCTTCTGACTAGGACTATACGGACTACTTTATTGAGCAAAACGTCATAGTAGGGGAGGAAAATGGCTAGATTTGCAGTTACTCGAACAACATGGAATCGGAATAGGAAGATTACGAAAAGTATATTACACTTTCTTTATAAGTGGGGGGACAGCGATTAATACAGGAGGACTACCTGGTAACAAGCTGTTGAAAGAAAAAAGTTATTTGACCGTGTCGGTCATTCAAAGTGCATGTTAAATAATCCATAAAAAGTGAAAAACACATAATCTTGAGATACTTTAGCGCGTTACATTTTGTACGCAGGAGGTTCAAGTTGATATCGAAGTCCTGCTGTATAATAATCTGTAATTTTTTTCTTAACCTGTTTCACCGTGGAGGATGTGTAACAATTCTGGTCCATCTATTGTTCTTTATCCTCGCACATTTTACATCACATTCCCCGCCCATTGCTACATTAGTTTTCACCAACAACAATACCAGTACGGGAGTGGATGGTAGTATATTTTATTTTTTCTTTTAACTTAATACCTATGATACTCCGCTTTATAGCTTTTTGAAAAACCTTGAGTTTGGACTTCTGATTTTCGGTGGGAGACCAAGATTGTGCCCCATGTGTTAGGATAGGCAGTATGAAAACGTCGATGAATTTGTGGTTCAGTGATATAAGAAGATCACACTACATATACCGATTCATGGACCAGAAGCTTTTCCAGGCGTTGCCTGCTCTACGGATCATTTCTTTGTCTTACCTGTTTTCGAAGGAGACTGCCTAGCCCAAGTATATACTCCTCTACATATTGCTTTACCTGCCTGTTGACTGCAATCAACCAAATCAGTGGTGCTGGCTGTTGGTCATGACCTTGGTTTTGGATCTTTTCTTCGTCAGTCTAACATCAACGCTTTCTGCGCTCAGTTGTTCGAGCATCGACTCAAGTTCTGTCGATGTATACGTATTTCGACTAGGAAAATGTCATCTGCAAAGCGAATGTTTATCAGTCGCCTATCCTCTACACCAATTCCTTTTGTTGCCTTAGAATATCATAGTGACCTGAAGACTTCTTAGAGCGTGAAAGCTTTGGTGATAGGGAGTCACCCTGTTTAACTCTTTTTGTATGTTGAATGTCAGGCCTTCAGTTTGCAGTTTGATATCGGCTGTGCTTTGTTGGTAAATGATTTGGGGAAGTTTTATATATGTGGGTTCGACGTTTTGCTGAAGAAGAGAAAGCTAAATGGGTTGATGTGGGTGATACCGTCGAAGACCTTTGAATAATCCACAAAGGCCAGGTTCAAAAGTTTATTAACTTCGCTACATTTCTCTATTACCTGGTTTTCGGTATGGAGGTGTTCAGTTGTCCAATATTTGCTTGCTGGCTTACATTGGTGGTTTGTGTTGTTCCAATTGATAGACTGTTCGATATTATCCGAATGTTTATATAGAAGGATATCGCTATTCTAAGCAAATAAAGGGAAATTTATAAACATTCACGTAAAAATGTTGGACATTATAAAATTAAAAAAGCTATCGTATATAAAGATCGTTACAAATAAAATCACTTAGATCATTAGAAAACTGGTCAAGTGCCCCTTGGGTATTTGTTGTGTCAAAGGTTTTAGTAATTGTTGTTATAGGCGCGATTCTACGGTCATCGCCCCATGGAAACCGTCAGAGATTATTAGTTCTTCATAATCCTGCCCAATTCTTTTAACAGTGTCTTTGTAATTAGCATTAGCAACTATCCTATTTAAGATCACGCACCCCCTCCCTCCCATATGAAGTGTACATACATACACGGCCGAGGTACATGAGAGGGTGCAAGGAGTCTGCCATTTAAAATTCTTACAAGACTGAGTCTGAGTTTGATCAAGACTCCAAAAACTCCCGTTGGGCTCCCCAACTATCACGTTCTTAGCTGGCAAGTCATGTCAAATGCTGTCAGATTTGATATTATGACATGAGTGTTTAGTTCTTGGTTAGTTAAAGAGATGTCACTATGCTCTATTATTTCGCAATATTGCTTCAAATACTAAAAGTAATTCATAAGTTATAAATTATTAAACTTGCGATTTACGTTATTATCTCATTGTTTCATTACGAATACAATACAATCTACGAGAAATATACAAAAAACAATGCGCAAAAGTGGCACATAACAAAGTAGCAAAGCAAATACTGACTAATTCGTCACATGGCGACAAACATCCTTTATAGATATTTTGAGACAGTGGATAGGTAGTTTATATTTAACCTTTTGAAGTTATCCTGATATCAAACATCTATTTTGTGTACTAACTACATAGGTACAATATGCTGTTTGCAACAATTCAAACCTGTATCTGACAAAAAAATTAAGTTTTTCAGTTACAGTTTCTGGTTTTAGTGCTAAAATGTGAAAAATTATTTTGTGAGTCCTAGCTACCACTCTCCTCTCAGGCTAGATCATTGCTTAGACAAAAAACATATTGTGCGAGTGAATTATCTTTTAGTTGGCCGATTTGTAACGAAAATGTGATATGTTGTTTATCACCTAATAATCTGTAAACAATTTCAGGTTCTTTAATAGATACTAGCGACCCGCCCTCGCTTCGCTTCGGGGATATCTCTATCTCTATGTAATATATTTTAACCCCGTAAGGGAAATCTGTTTTTTTATCTAAAAAAAGCCTATGACACTCAGGGATAGTGTAGCTTTCCAACAGTGAAAGATTTTTTCAAATCGGTGCAGTAGTTTCGGAGCCTATTCGAAACAAACAAAAAATCAAACCTTTCCTCTTTATAATATTATTATATGTATTATTATATTACATATTACATTGACTCCCCCGTACCCCAGTGACGCTTACATGGAGCCTACATCGCATGCTGGCTAGCTGAGCGTGGTGGCGGCAACCACGCGACTTTTTTCTAATTCTTGCATTTTTAAACTCGTGATATCTTCCGAATTAAATGTCCGAATTGAATAATTCAAAAAGTTATAAAAAGGTGTTGAAGCCGTCTTGAAATTGAAGTAACTTATTTTTTTAAGGATTAATACCAAGGTACAAATAAAGAGCCCTTTCAAGCGGCGGCATATAAATTAAATTTTTAGAATAAAAAACCGCTTGCTGTGACATAACTATAATATTTAGACATATGCTGTCGCGACACTTTTTGTAGATAATGATGAGTTCTGCAAAATCTTACAAAATGGTTTTGTTCTATCTTCAATAGTTTTCGCAGCGCAAGCGACGTAAGGTATTTTTCAGATCTATTTTTTACACCTAAGGTTACATTGTTGGAGTTTTAGTAAGGATCCCTAATTTTTTTTAAAATATAATATAGCCTATGTTACTTCTGAATAATGCAGCTTTCTAATGGTGAAAAAATTATTGCAATCGGTCCAGTAGTTTTTGAGTTTATTCATAACAAACATACAAAAATACAAATCTTTCCTCTTTATAATATTAGTATAGATTAATCTAATCAATTACAATTTTATAATTTTTGTACCTTTATTTATTTTTTCTGTAATTTCTTAAAAAAATGCTTCCTGAAATTAAAATGCAGGCAAAAGTTACTATTTTACGCAGACGAAGTTGCGGGCACAGCTAGTGTATTATATGAACCATATACATCAATTTCATAGATACAAATTCAAACGAATTAAAGATATTAAAACTAACTAGCATATTTTTTGGAACATCATTTTGCATGATTTACTTACATTACACATTATAAAATGTCATATAAAAAATTTACCGGTTTAACAAATGAGTTAAATCCAATGTTGGAAGAATTCGTTAAGGTTCCAGTGATGAGGTATAATATTCTCTAGAAAATTTGCTACATATTAGTGAAATTCCCGTTTCAGTCAGTCCAGAAGTACCGGAGATTATCGGTAAAAAGAGACAAACAAAAAAATCTAATTGTTTGTGGTATTGTTACCCGATATACATTCATACTTATAAATATTTAGTAAGAAAATCTTTTGATATTAATTTCAACATTCGTGTGCCCCGCCTTGTGTGCAAAGGGGGATAAATGTTACATTAAGCACGGAAATAGTAGTATAACTACAGTAGTATAACTTCGGCATATTTTTTAAGTAAATACCTACAGCCGTGCCCACCGTAAACATGCGACAGGGCTGCTGCATACAATATTTTAAATACTGCTGATTTTAAATACTTTACATCGAGCTTTGAGATTGTAAATGTATTTTTGTTTAATTAAACAAATAAAAATCGCTCGGTTAATGCATTTTTTATTTAAAAAAAAAAATTAATAGAGGCAATTTTTTGTCTTTAAGGCAAACTATGTGACCAATTGCAATAAAATATTGTACTTAAACAATAGGGTATTTGATTATAAATATTTGGGCGAGCTCAAAAATGCTCCATACAAACGTCTTCTGGCGTGTGACGTCACACGCAAGTACATATTTTGTATGCAGCGCCTAGGAAGTTTGTTCGGTAGGTTGATCAAAAGTTGCGTTTTTTAATATGTTTTCACAATGAAAGATGTCACTAATTCTGTTTATAAGATGGCAACGAAATTTTAAAATGCTTTTCGCACTTTTTAAAATGGACTTGCCCACCCAACTTTAAATGTCATTCTTTGTTTCATTTCGCCAAAAAGTTAAGTTTCGATTTCATTAATAATATTGATTTAGTTAATACTGCTTATCATAAAAATGGCAAGTATAACAACCACGTGTCAAATACCCTGTTTCCATTTAGGCTGTGTGTACGCAAACTAGCGCCACCAGAACATTTTTTTAAAATATTTTATAGTCTCTTGATCAGAAAGAGACAGACTATTCGTGTGAATATCTGTGTTTTGTCTAAGTCTGGATGTGTTATTTATATAGGACATTGCAAGATTTTGCATTGTTTTGGTTTTGCAATGATGTTTTTTGCCCGTTTTGTTATTTGCCCGTCTCTTGCCCCAAAAGTCAGTAAAATATTTGAGAGAGTTAGATTCCCACTCGATAAAAATGTTTTTTGTGATAAACATCTGTGTACTTTAAAATCATGCATTTTTGGCGCTGGTGTGCGTACTACACAGTCTAATAGGAAGTAGCGATTGTTCACACATTTATGAGGGCAATATTTTATTGCAATTTGTCACTTAGTTTACCTAAAAGACGAAAAAATGGCTCCATGCCTCCTCATAAACACCTGCAAACTTGTAACTCTCATAACTCAGTTCGGACGAAGTTTAGAGGTATAATATTACATAATTACACATGGCATACTAAGTTTGGTTATTTACTGATGTATACTGTATCATTCTGTAATCAATAAACAAGGTTTGATTTATCGCCCGAAAATCGCCACTTTCTTGGACTGGCCTTTGTGGGAGATTTTCAGAAATTATTCAGAACAGATTCAGTGACTCGAACCTAAAAGTCATCTAATTATAATTATTAATATTTTAGTAACTTCCTAAAAGTATTTTTTTTTGTTTTGTTTTAAGTATTTGTTGTTATAGTGGCAATAGAAATACATAATCTGTGAATATTCTACAGTCTAACTATCACCATTTATGAGATAGACCATGGGGATCGTTGGATTTTTTACCCTTTGGGTACAGAACCACTTTTAGAACACATAAATATACAAAAATAAGCACAAGTAAATTAATGGACTATAGGAAGCATAGTTAAACTTTCTAGATTGATGTACAATTTACATGCCGAGATAGATAATGTCAATATCTCTCGTAAAGGATGTCAATAGTTGGACAATTGGTAATTATTTTTTGCTTAAAAGATTTAGGTAATGATCTGAATAGGAATGATGTTAATCCATGAAAATTTTACAAATTAAATTTTGAGAAAAATTACTTCAACAGTTGACAAGTATGTTTAAAGAAACCAATTGATTTTAATCATTTTTAAAATGTAATAATCAACATAGCTGCTGTATATAGAATAAATTTTCAACCTTGGGTTATCATATTTTTTATAAGAACTTATGTATCACATTACTTGCAATATCTCTCTGATGCATGTGGGTGAAAGACAATTATCGTGTAGGTTCTACATACAACCTACATGTTCAATTCTGTAAGTATGTTCTGTGTAAAAATGCTTTTACATAGAGCAAAATGTTCATTATGAGCAATTAAAAGATACTGTCCATATCTGTGAATTATAATAGTTTAAAAAGGTATGATTGAACTTTGTAAATTAAAAATACAATGCTGTAAAACTAACCTATTGGTTGCATGAAGGACCTATGTTGTCTTTTACCAACATTAAACAGTGATACATTGTATGTAACATGACATATGTCTAACTTTAAACCATCATGATCACACAAATTAGATAGATGATCACAAACGCTTCATGATCATGGGTCAACTGGCAGTTGACGTGACATGATCATGGCGCTTGCAACAGTGACAAAATATTAGGAATTCTATGATTAACAGAAACATGGTAAATGTTCCAGACATAATTGATATCTAATGTTTGTATCATCTATCTATTTTCTGAATACACATACTATTCCTATTTTTCCAAAGCTATATGTGCTAAATCACTGGATAGGTACTTTAACCTGTATAAAAATTACTATGGACGGCGTGAAGTTCCACATTCCTGACCCTTCAGAGCTACGTTTTTATTTATTATTCTTTTTTAAACAAGGTGATATACTGGCGTTCACAAAACTGCCACAAAAGTAAACAAATCAGTTTTCATGTTTACATAATGTAAATGTAATGGTCCACAACCCGTCACGTCACGTTTCTCACAGAGGTGAAAAGTGGATCGCTGGAAGTGATCTCTGCCTACCACTCTAGGAAAAAGGCATGATTTTATGTATGTTTGTATGTATAATGTAAATTTATATGACTATGTCTTGTAGGCTAAACCTCTCATTCTCATATATTATTGTAGACAAAGATAAATAAAAATGCATTTGTTTTTAAATTATATTATTGTCATTTAATTAAAGAAAGCAGTTTGTTGCTGTTAACGCTTGTTTACCATTAACATTATTAGGAAATGAATATTAATTAGGTAGCATTGATTTTGGTTCTTGTAAAACTACTGTTTCAATTAACAATAACTCTGAACAAGTTACTGTTTTTTAGCCTATAAGTATATCTATTCTAATATTATAAAGCTGAAGAGTTTGTTTGTTTGAACGCGCTAATCTCAGGAACTACTGGTTCGATTGGAATGAATCTTTTTGCGTTGTATAGACCATTTATTGAGGAAGGCTTTAGGCTGTATAACATCATGCTGCGACCAATAGGAGCAAAGATTTATTTATTTATTTATTTATTTACAATGATTAATAAGATACAACGGAAAATGTGTTAAAAACGGGGGAAACACGAACGAAGTCGCTGGCACAGCTAGTTATTCATAAACGGAGCAACACTGTCATAATAGAAACCCTGTCATCTTTCTTAGGAAATGGCAACCCATCTCAACTCACTGCACTCTCTCTTAGCCCACTCTCTGAATTTCTGATATTAAAGCAGTATTATGAACTGCCTGAAGTAGTTGAAGTTGTTATTTGAAATTCATTATTTGGAAAGGATAAAATGCCCATAACATGAATTTATTCAATAACATTTGATTATAAAATTGTCATATTACTTTCTTTTATTGCAGTATTGTTTCTAAAAATAAACATATCTTCTTAACTACATGTGTATAAAGTTATAAACTGTTTGAAATGGCATAAGTTGTTGACTCTACATCATAGCATTTGCATAGAAACAACTAAATAGCCTTAAGAAACATCACTATGAAAATGGAAATAGAAATGCTCTATGTGAAAAGTTATTATTACAAGACCAAAATAAATAACTTAAATATTTTTTCAACACCTAAATTGTTTTCTACCTATAACAATTTCATTTCAAACAAAAATTCTAATTGATACCAAACACCTCAGTGTTTGTATACACAGCCAAGAAATTATGTTGTATGTTTAACTAGAACTTTATTCATCTGCGTTTTTCATTGCAAAGACAAAAGGATATGGTATAGGACATTGTAAGTACTATGGTTTTGGTATATTTGGGCATTCGTATTTGGGGTCAATTACTTTTCGGAAGCTAAAAAGATGAATAACTCGAAATAAGTAGAATTTATGTAAAAGGGACCTTAAAGAAACGGAATTTCAAGTAGGCGCAGGTAAAAATCAACAAAATATCGGGACAGAAGCCAAAAAAGCCTCTATACGTACTTATTATTATGTAGTTGGTACCATGCACGTAGCAGTAAAATATGGAGGATGCATATCCGAAACCATCAAAAAACTCGTCTCGATATAAAAGTATCACAAACAAAACGTGCGCTAGCACTTTTGGGACGATTATCAATTATTTACTATCATTTTTAGTGATAATACAAATGTTGAAATTAGGAAATGCTGTCAATTACCACACGATCGTACCGCCCTAAGCTGATGTTGATGTAGCACAAAATGTTACTTACCACGCCGAAGAATGACATATTCCATGAAAAACAGAAGTAATCAGGATCAAAGTCAATAATTATAACGAAATTATAAGGAAAGGATGTAGAATTTAGTTAGGTTTCACAATTTTTTCCACAAAACAATAACACTACGCGCAATCACTATCGCACCACCACACTGAAGTTGTCACTGTGAGATCAATACTACCAACCTAACACAAGAATAAATCAATTATTTCGTCAACACTTCATGCCGAATGCTTTTTAAAACTCGTTATTTGTGGTTTGTACTTTTTATGTTGTGTAATAAAAAGGATTTCAATAATTTTAATATAATTAGGATATTATAAAAAATTATACAAGTACCACATAAACATGAAAATTTATATCATATATTCTACGAATAAATTACATGCATAGGTATTTAGATTTTGTAAAATTTTTAATAACATCCAAACATAAAACTTTTATTTAGTAACTAGCGGTGCCAGCGACTTCGTTCGCGTTTCCCCCGTTTTTTACACATTTTCCATTGTATCTTTGCTCCTATTTATCGCAGCGTGATGTTATATAGCCTAAAGCCTTCCTCGATAAATGGTCTATACAACGCAAAAAGATTTTTTTAAATCGAACCAGTAGTTCCTGAGATTAGCGCGTTCAAACAAACAAACAAATAAACAAACAAACAAACTCTTCAGCTTTATAATATTAGTATAGATACATTCTTTTAACATTTCCTAATTTATGATTGGTACTTGAGTACTTGATCTACTTTTTAGAATTATTGTTTATTGTTAGAATCTTTGAGTATCCCGTGTTATAATATTTATATTACATTCACATACCTAACGATCCTATAATATAATTAAATAATGATAATGTTCTAGAGTGATTCTTCCGTTTCGTCCAAATCTCAAAGATTTTGAGAAAAAATTTTTTTTAATCGATTTTACAAAAAAAGTTGCGTATAATCATTCATGTACCTTTTAAGTATAGATTATCAGTAAAGGCCTTCATGAAAAAACTTTAATTGTCAAGAAAATAGACGGAATGTAATGAACCCACGGAAGGTAATGAAATAAGTACGGAAGGTAATGATCGAATTTGGAAGGTAATGAAATAAAATTAAATATGACGGAAGTTTAATGATTTTGTATGGAAAAAAATGAACAATCAGAAGATGAAATCTTTTACGTACCTATAACTTGGGTAGGTATATGATTTTAAATATTTTTGGACTATAAATAAAAGACGTGGGTGTGTAATCGAACTTTTGTTTTATTAATTACATGTGTTATTCATGAACGAATATAAAGTAATGGAAAAAATATCAGAAAGGAATGAAATATTATAATATTATAATAAGCGTTAGAAGGATGATGAAAAAAATAAAAAACTAAAAAAAAAACAACATAAAAACCTTCTAGAATAAAAAATTTGTTAAAAAATCAACTAAGTAGGCTGATCATGAAAAATACAAATTAGAGAAGGAGAAACAAAAGAGGAAATACTTTGTAAAGAAGAAAAAAAACATAAGTATAACAGACATGACGGCACGACAAAAGAGGGAGCGAAGGCGAAGATGTTGAAAAAACTCCGAAAAATATTTAAATAAGCCGAAAGAGCAGAAAAAATTGCAAATAATTTTAATAGATAACTCTCCACCCAGTAGTGAGACTGAAGAAATTATAAACATGCCAGATCCAATACACGACCCTCGTTACAAGAAGAATCCACATCAAGCCAAACCGAAGTCACATTGTACACCGAAGTCACATTTAGTGCATAAAATTACTAGTACTTACTTCAAACGCAATGAGGAAGCTGCGATACAGATCTAAAAAGCAATAACAATTTAACAGAATGAAATTGACAAACTAAATAAAAGAGAAAGCGATTTAAAGAAGACATTTATTTATGGAGCGGAAATTACAAAAAGTTAAGATTCAAGATAGCATAGAAAAGAAAGAAGATGAAGTCATAAAAGACATAAATAATGAGAAGGTACAAGAAGTGAAAAAGAAGCTTTTTTTTAATGAAACAGTTTGTCGAAGAGTATCAGAAAAATACAAAAGCCTTCCGAAAAAAGAGAATAGATGTTTTACTGGAGATATAATTGATAATTCGAGGCTCAAACAATATGGGATATTGTCAAATATTACTTTTGCTTCTTCGAAAACAAAAAATCGTTTTTCCTGGCGCCATTTGACTGTTTTCATCTTCTTGTAGAAAATTTTCAATACTTTGTTCTAGTTTCGCAGTTTTATTATCTAGAGCCTCGAATTATCAGTTATATCTCCAGCAGAAGATCTTTTCTTTTTTTTCGGAAGGCTTTTGTATTTTTCTGATACACCTCGACAAACTGTTTCATGAAACAATAGCTTCCTTTTCACTACTTGTACCTTCTCATTATTTATGTCTTTTATGACTTAATTTACTTTCTTTTCTATGCCATCCTGAATCTTATCTTTTTGTAACTTCCGTTCCATGAATAAATGTCTTCTTCAAATCGCTTTCTCTTTTTTTAGTTTGTCAATTATTCTGTAAAATAGTTATTGCTTTTTTAGATCTGAATGGCAGCTTCCTCATTGCGTTGGATTATTAGTTTTTTTATGTATTAAATGTGACTTCGGTGTACTTTGGCTTGATGTGAATTCTTCTTGTATCATAAGAGGGTCGCGTATTGTAGTATCTGGCATGTTTATAATTTTCTCAGTCGTACTACTGGGTGGAAAGTTATCTTTTAAAATTCTTTGCAATTTTTTCTGCTCTTTCAGCTTATTTAATTTTATTTTTTGAGTTTTTTCGCCATCTTCGCCTTTGCTACCTCTTTTGTCGTGCCGTCATGTCTGTAATACTTAGGACTTTTTTCTTTGATTTTTTTACAAAGTATTTCCTCTTTTGTTTCTACTCCTCAAATTTGTATTTTTGATGATCAGCCTTGATTTCTGCGTATTTTAACTTCTTACGCAATCTGTCTTTAGCTATTTTTTCTTTTTTAGTTGCCCTTTTTTTCGGCTTCAACATTGTTGCGGATGTATAATGTATCTAAAAAACAATAACTAAGCAAAATAATCGAATATTTCACGAAACCTTCATTATTAATTAAGTACCTACTTACTCCGTTCGTTCAGTAGTTTTTCAGTTTATTGCGAACAGACAGAAAGGCAGACAGAAAGAAAGAAGCAGCGGGGAATTATTATTAACTAACAAGTACCTAGGTAGGTAACAAAATGCATAGATAGAATTTAAAGTAATTTCAATAATACTGACATATACTTACACAAGTTA
The DNA here is from genome assembly GCA_039566165.1 of Maruca vitrata. Classification (NCBI taxonomy): domain Eukaryota; kingdom Metazoa; phylum Arthropoda; class Insecta; order Lepidoptera; family Crambidae; genus Maruca; species Maruca vitrata. The sequence goes on along the minus strand of CM076911.1, from coordinate 15,062,155 downwards.
TAATTCGATATAATCAAAATAATAGAAGAAAAATTAACAAAGAGACATACTAAGGAACATATTAATTTTATATTTTAAAAAAATCATTACCCTCCAAAGTGGCTCATTCCCCTCCGTTAAAAAATTGGAGGGAATGGAAGGGAATGATACGGAAAGGAATGAAGTTTGAGCGGATTTTCTGAATTTACTCGTGAATTAATAAAGGCTAGATATTCATAATTAATTGATAACTAGACCCTACAGTAGGCTGTTACCTAAAGTTAAAAATTATTTTTTTACGTCATACACTTACATACAAAAACAATGGAAGGTAATGTTTACTTCTCGTGACAAACGCTGTTTTCAGCAATTAAATCGTGAAAATATTTTGTCCGGGCAGCGTGCGTCCTATCCTGACGACTTGTATCGACGGATTAAGGTCTAGGGAGCGTCTTTTTTGGCAAGAAATAGATAGTATAGTACGTGCATTAAAAATTTAATGTTCAATTTTCGTGAAATGAAATGATGTTTTTGGGGTGACAAAACTTTAAAGACGATTCTTTCTATGTTAAACACGTATAAAAAATACTGTATTGCAAGTTTATAATAGTCAATGAATACATTAGTATATAAGAACAAAAATTATGTACATTTCCCCTAGGAAAGTCACCAAATATGTGTCACAACGTTCTGAGGGACCATTTGAACAAGGAGGGGAATGAAAAAAATGCATGTTTTTGTTCTAAACTTTTTTTTATTATGAATCTTAAACCTGATATAGATGATGGACATTCAAGATAAAAGTACGTCCTACCTTATTGAATAAAAAAAATAAGGTTAATTACAATATTCATAATGACTTTTGGCCTGGAAAGGCGATTTGGACGAAACGGAAGAATCACTCTCTAACTTCTCGTTACTAATGAGCAATGTAATCTACTGTGATTGGACTAATGTCCAATAATGTTGAGTACTTATTAATATAAGTATTCAACACTCAGCAGCTTACAATAATCTCCTATTCCAAATATAAAAAACTAAACATCTGAAATAAATAAAGCAATTTATCTTTCTATATTTTTTCTTTTTAAGTAAGAACAGCTGCCCAATTATTTTACTTATGCATAAACTTATTACAATGTTGAAAAATAAATGTGCATTCCTTCCGCGGGCTAAATATGTTATTATAATAGTTATCTATTGCCTTCCCGACACGAACACTATGTATAAAAAACACATCAATAGCGGATCACTAAATAGTAGAAAAAGATAACAGTTACGCTAACGCCTCGCAAAATTCCTGTAAAAAGTAAAACTGTCAAAATTCTAGTGACAAAGTCAAAAACTTGTGAGGTGTTTTGGTTCCGTTTTAATCATATTTTAGTTCTAAAATTGGTTTAGGGTGTTTAAAGGTGTCATTCTTTTAGTCAGACTTCCATTACAAAAGCGTATTGTTATAATAATACGCGTATAGTTTAGATAACCTCCTGAGGAAGAGTATTAGCAGCTGTTGTACGCGGAACGATTCGCCTGTGGCTAACACAGGGCTATATTCATTCATTGATATTTTATTAACATGACCTATGAGTATTGCGAGCCTAGCATTAGATCACTCTTCGTAATTTGGTGAACACATCCGTGTGGCCCAGGATGCGGTCACTTACAGTGTTTAGAAAAGTATTCATAATGTCTCTCATAGTAAGCATTGTGTTTTCTGTGCTTATTTGGACTAATTTGGGAATCATAAGGTAAGTTTTTCGCGCATGTTTTCACAATTTATAATTTTTTTTATAATCTCTGTGTAACTATCTAACTGATGAAGTAAATAATGAAATTTGTTTTAAAAAAGCTTTGAGGAATCTGTAAACCAGCAGCTTTAATTTGGGAACTAAGATTTGACTTACACACAGTTTTTAGCACTTATCACAGCTGTTGCAACCTTTGTTAACAAATGTAAAAAATAGGCTTTTAATTATTTTTTTTTTTATGAGTGTTGATGTAATAATTTTGATAAGTTAATTGTAATATTATTTTTAAAAAATGTTTCAGTTTCGAAGGCCTGTCTCTAAAAACAATTCCTGTTAAAAATAAACTATGCTATGTAAATTTCGTTGATGATAGACCACACCTGGCTAATAAGACTGATTTGAAGATGATTTACTTTGTCACACCAACATACCCTAGACCAGAACAAGTACCGGAATTGACACGGCTAGCACATACAATGATGCATGTACCTAGAATACATTGGATCATAGCTGATGATCAACCAGTATGCTCTGCTCAAGTGATTAGCATTCTGAGGTGGGTATTTTCCTCTTTATTATTGTTATGTGTCACAGGGGGGGCTACCATTCAATAAGCATGTTTTTTTATTACAAAAGTGGTACAGAACCCTTAATTCGCGAGTCTGACGCAAGCTTGGCCGGTTTGTATGTATATCAGTATTATCATAGTTTAAAAAATAATTTCAGGCGATCTGGGATACCATTTACACACATATCCAGCCCGAAGCCATATCACTACAGGAGCAGCAACTTCCCCCGAGGCGTAGCCAATCGGCGCGCGGCATTAACTTGGCTCCAGGAGAACGCACAGGATGGCATCCTGTACTTCGGCGATGACGATAACACCGTTGATCTACAGCTGTTCGATGAAATAAGGCTGACAAAGAAAGTCTCAATGTTCCCAGTTGGACTTATCGGTGGTTATGGGGTGTCATCCCCTGTAGTAAAAGATGGGAAGGTAATTTATTTCACTATTCTTTCTTATTTTACCTTAGAAATAACTAATTCTGTAATTTACTGAAACTGTATAAATATGTTTTGAACAGATAAAAAATTTAACAATATTCTATATATTAATCTATTTTTCTGTAAATAAAAACGAATGAAATCTAACAAAATACTTGAAACTAACATTATTGACAAGAAATACCTTGCAGTTATTTCTGTGGTAATTGCATCTTCATAATTTAAACCAGGGTTGTCCAAACCGGGGTAAAATATTAATATTATAAAATACAGATAGCTATTTGCTCATTAATGTTTTTATCAAAGAAGATATAAAATATTCTGTGAGACACAATTTGTCACATTAATGCAAGGCACAGGCACCATGCGGCCCGCGGGTCATCGGTTTTGCACAGCTCTGATTTAACTACTATTCAGTCATATTTATATGTCATGAAACGGAGATCAACAACACTCCATTTTTTTTTTCATGTAAACAATTAATAATTTTCCAATATTGTCATTCCAGGTTGTGGGATTCTTCGATTCCTGGCCAGGCTCCAGGACATTCCCCGTCGACATGGCAGGCTTCGCGGTCAACATAGAGTACCTCAACCCCTCAGCCAACATGCCTTACATAGCCGGCCACGAAGAAGACAGATTCCTGGTTAGTCTTGGATTAAAAATTGAAGATATCGAGCCACTTGCCGAAAACTGTTCCAAAGTATTAGTGTGGCATACAAGAACAGTTAAATATAAGAAACCAACACTCAAATTTAATGTCGACAAGGTAGACCAGTCGAAGTATCAAAGTTTCGTTAATTTGCTTAAAGAAACTTCCAATTTGGGCATGGCTACCATTGACCCACGTAGTGGTACGAAACCCCTGATAACACGAAATCGTAAAAGCTATGAAACTTTGGCTGGTCTGCTCTAATATGTTTCACTTAATTTGTGGAAGGAAATATTTATTTTATACATACATGACAATTAATAGAATTCGGGTTGGTTTTAGGTATTAATTACACTGGCGCTAATATTCATAGACAATCAATCAATGAGAGACTAAAGCAATAATATTTTATGTGTTTCCTAGTCTGTACCTTCAACATTCTGAGATTCATTTTATTACAAGAGATTAATTATGTACTTTGAACTCTCTCTAAATTTTCTCTACATATAAATTAAATATTCTTCACCAAATCGCCCTTATCATCGTTATGTATTCATTATTTTCTTGAATCTCCTTGAGAATACTTTTACATTTGTGATTGTAGATCTGTCTATTGCTTCATTCTATAAAATTAGTATGAGTTACTTGTAGGGTTGTAGACAATGGTGATGTCTTAATTCGTATTTGTTACTGTACACACAGTAGAGATAATATAGTTGAAAAGGGAATATGAACACTACTTTTAGGAATTTAAGCAGTCATAGATTAATGCAAGATAGTGTACCTAAGTTATTGGGTACTACACACACACACTAACTATCTTTTAATTCAATGGTTGCCTTTATATGGAGGGGTGATGTGTCTCAATGGGGAAAAGATATTTTTACTATTTGTACTTTATGTTTTAATTCTTGGTGGTTAGTATTTCAGGCAAGGGTACTTTAAATTAGGACATTTATTGCATTTCATGCCCCTACCGCTCCTAGGCCTTGTCTGATAACAGAAGCCTGATTATTTGACGTTTTAATAATTATTGTTTTTATTTATTTATATTAAGATAAAATACTCTTTTGTTATTTGCTCATTCTTCAACCTAAAGGTAACTTATTGCAATAAAACAATAATTATACATTTCTCAGAGAGGATTTTTTATCGGACTGAGGAGACTAATGGAATGGATATTTTTTCATCAAAATAGTTGTCTTTATTAATGTAGTCGCTTTTCTCTATCCTCAAATCTATCGTTCTAATTTAATATTCATACCTATGGTGTTAGTCAAATAGTCCTAACTGCCTACAGAGTTAGCATTTATTTAATTATTTGTGCTCTAAGGTAAACTTTTTTATCCTTACTGACTACTATGTTGGTGGCTTGGAGTAGCCTTGTCATCATCACTGGACTTTTGGGGGAGCAGATGGCTCTCACCCCTATCTACAGAATAATACAAATTTTCAAGGAAACATCTTCAATCACATTCAAATTCCAACCGTAAAACGGGCTAATAGATTATAATCAATATTTTAGAGATAATTCTTACGCGAATAAGAAGTTAGAAATAATAATTAAGGTTTTAACTCTTTAACAGATTTCATAGTTAACGTCCGGATTGTGATTTAGATAGGAACTAACAAATTAATTAATTTCTGTTGTAGACAATAGATTAACATTTTATATTTTGTAAAAATTTGTAAATCATTATTTGTGCTGTCTTCCTATTTTTAAATAATTTCAAGTAAATCTACACGAAATACTTTGATATTGGCAGTCTTTATTAAGGAATGGTATCTAAGGCTATTCATGAGCAATATCTTCCTTTGATAATTTTCGCGCAGAAGGATTATGCGCCTTTGTTATTTTCATGTTATAAAGTGAGATCTTGAATTATAATTTCTATGTGTTACAAATCACGAAATGATCTGTTTTTCAATTCTATATTATTTTATTTACTTGTTTTAACGCAAGACGATAAGAAATATTCTTTATTTTAATATTAAATTGAATTATAATCATAATTATATAGTACTTTAATTTTAAATGGATGATGGTGTTAATTTATTCAAATCGTTGTGATGTAAATATTTAATGTTATATTTTAAAGACGAAAACGTTATGATTACGATGAACACATTTATTATTGCAGTGTGTATTTTAGAGGCACGTTACAATTCGTCTTATATGAAGTATTCTGGTCGTATACAAAATAAGGATCATTCGCTGTAGGTCAAGACTAAATTATAAAGTTATACTTTTATGGCAACGGAAAATTGGATGTCAGGTTATTGTTTCCATTAAGGGTTACTGTTACTCTTATAGATTTCGTGTTAAGGTCCCAAGGTGGAAAGACTGGTGGCTAAATTAAATTGATGCTCTAACGTAAAGACATGTCAAACAAAATATGTATATGTGCAAGTTAAAACTTATAATTTAGACTTGACTTACTTACATAAGTATTGATAATTGCAAGTGATTTCAGAACACTATTCCAATAATATGGAACAAATTCCAATGAAATGGACAATATAGATATTGTGATAATTGTCATAGATATCAAAGTAATAACTTATGCATTCACAGCTATCCAATGTGTGCTTAGATAATAATTGATATAAATCGAAATAGTGATGTTACTAAAGATTTAGTATCGTATTATATATCCTTTGACTTGATTGATTGTTAACAGTCATATCGTCGTCCGGAAAATTCAAAGATTGTGGTTCGCCTTTTACTGTATAGTATTAGTGTTTTACTGTCTCTGTAATAATGCTCATTCTGTGAGTAGTACTGTCAACATCAAAAGCAAGTCAGTGGGTAGCTAAGGGCGCGTCCCCATTTGGCAAAAAGTGAGCCTATAATAATATGACTGTTTGCTTCCAGTTTGTCTCCCTCTACATTTTAAATGGAAAATTCATGCAACGCATTATGTTCGCAGTTTGCGAAGTTTCGCCTTCTGTCTTATACTTTATGCGCCTAATACGCAGCGCTTCAGCCGAGCGAGTGGTATAAAATATAGGTATAGGGAGGCAAATTGGAAGCTGGACCAGCTGCTCACTGAGGGTCATATGGGGTCGTGCTCTAAAAGATTTATTTCGCAAAACGTCAATTGCAAGATTCGTGTCAAAGATGAACAACTGTCTTCTGTGCTATTTGTTGACCGTACTAGGTGCAAAGCAAATTAAATAAGGCCTCTGTCGTGAACCTCGTCTGTCGATGAGCCGTTCCTACATTTGTGATATTATAATGTTTAACTATGAAATAGGTATTTTACAGATTAGAAATAGAACTGTTATAAAAATTCAGTCGCAACTCTCTCAATTACTACGACTTATTTCATAATATAATAATACTAATATGGTGTCGTCCAATCTTAAGAGTAGCTTCAAAATGCACTGCCGTATCTGTGCAATAATAGTAATATTTGAGACAATCAAGTGCCTACCGATATTGGGCAAAACAAAACAACATGTACAATAAATTTGACATAAGATCACTCTATACACCTAATTACAATGATATGACTATGTGGTAGGGCGCTACAATATTGATACATTATGTCCAAATTGTGCGAAAGACTATATTTAATTCAGAATTAATAATATTTAGATTTTAAATTAAAATAACATAATGGTTGCCAGTAGCGTGTTACTCAAGTAGATTCTCTTTACGCAATAAATAGGTAGATATCGAAGCAATGTTAGACAGTTAATGAAATTAGATGCAATTGTGAGTTGTTCATCGATGTAGGCCTCTTTTCTGATGGACTTATTTTAATGTTAGAACTATCTCATTTTAATTTTAAAACAGGAGGACTATCTCATACGAGTGTTTAATATTGTAGTATTATCTAGATATTCTTTAAATTGATATGAATCTGGTGTGTTTCATTATTTTATTTATGTACCAAGTACACATTATAAATCTACTCGAAAAACAAAACAAGGAATACTCATTGGTTGAATTAAATATAAATTATAAAATACTTGTTACCAGCACTTTTTTCGAATTTGTAAACGAAACATCACATTTAATTTTAATGGTAAGTGTATTTTATTGTCACGGTAAAATAATTTAGCTACAATTAGCGGTTGTGTACTGACTAAGGTTGATGTGTCTACCTCGGGTAATGGGGCAATTTGCAGCTTATGTTAGTTAAGATTGTGGATTATAAGTAGGGACAGTGGTTATGTCAATGGACCATCATACTACATGTTTATTTGTCCGATGAAGCAATATAAATCGATAAATGTTAAAGGGAACTGCCTGACTTTACTTTTGTGTTATCCAAGACACTTCAAGGTTCTATTTTATAAACCATGTAAAGCCATGAAAATCTTATTTTAAAAAGTAACCAACTGCTGTAAATTGTATTAAAAAGTGTAATAAATAGGTACTGTAAATTGTATTCTCACATTGAAGTTATTGCGTGGTGCAAAAGCATCACTATTAATTAGTACTTAAATAATTAAGTATTGTATTTATGTTTTATTCTTATAGTTAAAAAAAGTGATTTAAAGATGACTTTATGTTTTGAATCTTGGTATAATTTGTAGGTGTAATAAGTAATAAAACCTTTGAATTATATGACTCCTAAAAATGTGTATTAAAATTTAAAAATGACATCGAAATTATGTATTAAACAGGTGTATGTACCTTCCCTATAGGTATACGATTCATATGAATCTGACATGTGTTATCGCCAATATAGCTTATATTAGCGGAAGGCCTAAAAGGTTGTAGGTATAAATTAAAATGTATATATTGAATGATTGATTGCTGGTATGAGATATTCGAAAAAATATTAATAGAATTCACAGTTTTGTCCTTACATTTTGTCTTAAATCTTTGTATTTTAACCGGGTTCCAGAATTTTAGTGATATTTTTACAGATATCAAATGATAATAAAAAAGAAGAATAAAATATAATATAAAAATTTTTCCTCGATTCATTAAATACAAAGTAAAATGTCCTCTGGGTTGTATACATTTTCGAATGAGGTAAAAATTTTACGTTGCGATCAAATGCTCAATACATCACTTATTTTGTATAACTATCGATAAAGTTTTAAAAGTAGCAGCTTTCTAATTATACCTTCATTATTTAAGATTAGAAACTACTTAATTCATGTCTTGTCAATGATTAAAGAATCTAATTCTAATTAAATGTGATTGCAGTAGCGATTATGTCTAGCAGTTACCTTTTCACTTTAACATTGCTAAACGAAATTGGATAATCAAAATCAAAGATAATAATATGTCGAAATACCGAAAATAAGAGTAGAAATGGCAAAAGCTAAATAAAAAGTGCATTACTAAACTAAGATAAAAACCATGATGTACCTACGTACCATCAATTTTGTAACTTACCAAATTATGTGATACATCTAGTGGGGTACCTAATTAATCCACATAGATTGTAGTACAAAATACATTTCTGTTAAACGTTAACGCTGTTTTATTTAACCCTTTGATGTCATGTATTTATACTAATATCATAAAGCTGAAGAGTTTGTTTGAACGCGCTAATTTCAGGAACTACTGGAAAAAATATTTTTTGTTGGATAGACCATTTATCGAGAAAGGCTTTAGGCTATAACAAAGAAAAAGTAGGAAATGTGTAAAATACGGTGGAAAACGCTTATAGTTCAGTAAGATGGAAATACGACATGACCGATGAATGATCGGGCGTAGTAGGTACCAACGGCTTAACGTGCTTTCAAGACACGGGTGTGCAACCGCCAACTTCCTGACTCCGAGCCACAAATAACATAACTATACTCTAGACTGAGTAATTTCTTAACAGAAAAAACACCCACACATATTTTGACCGATACCGGGCTCGAACCGAGGACCTCTTGGTCCTTACTCAGCGTTTGCTACCAATAGACCAACGAGGCAGTCGGGTTTTCAGTAGTCTATTAATTAAGGTGTATAAAGTATAGATTTAGAAACTTGACACCAGATATGCTTTCTGAAAGCAACAAATATTTCGCTAGAGAACATGATAATAATCCCTAGATAATGTTTGTTCATACCGGTATTTGGACCCTAGTTCTCTAGATAATTCAGCCGCTCGAATAAAACAACGGAGGAGAGTAAAAAATATTATATATTTCCAATGCAATTATATGTTTTGATTAGGAGTAAAACTGACAGATTATGTACAGTAACGTCTTATGAACCATGGAGTCATCACATTTGTGAGACCCTAAATGTAAGGTAGCAGATGATGTGTACATACCTTAGTATTAAATTATTTGATCTATATAGTCACTCATGTATAACCATATGTTGTAGGTATATAATTACTATATAATTTACAAAAAAAGTTATCTTACAGTTCTTTATTACAACGCACATACATACGAGCAATCGATCGATTGTACATCGAAAAAAACGAAGAAAAATCTTCACATCTTCAAAATTTTGTCAAGTTTTGTCTTGTAAATGGGCAGCTCCACACCGTCCCAGTGTAGCGTGATCCTGTCGAAGAACCTGAAATACAAAATGTATACTCATAAAATATATTTTTTATAATTAAATTATTATATTTTTACTAGACTAACCGCATTTGAACTTCAGAGAGAACTTTCTTCTCGTGGTCGGTGAGGCCTTTCTCATAGACATCCAGCGTATCAATAAGTTGCTCCTTGTTGTAGAATCCGCATACATTGGTGTCGATGCCTGGCTGGTTCAGAGTGTACCAGGTGGCTATTCGAGCTAGCTCTACGTTTTGCTCCTAGAAAAGAATAAACATTTCGGTTATCTAGAGACTGTATGATGTCGCCCACGAACAACTTCTCAAAGAACAATAAAATCGATCACACACCAGAATCTGTATCAGAAGGAGACGAGACAACTAATGTTACTCTTGCCTATATCTTATTCACGAAGACGAAACGGATTTAGACTTGAGTGTTACCAATATAGTACCTAGGTATGAATGAGTGATAAGAGTGAGCCCAAAAGCTAAGTTAGTGCTAATATAAGAAAATGTGAGGGAAGTTAAGGTATATAAAGTAATCGTTAGGTATTATTGGCATAAAATAAATATACTTTTACACGCAATACGTTTTCATAATCTTTTTTTACTGTGGAAGTAACTCCGTCAGCTTAACGAGCTTTCACGTTAATTTACCGAACCGATTCGATTGTTAGTTTTCAGCCTAAGAGAGGACAGGCTACTTATTAACCGACTGTGTAAATAAGAGAGTAATGTTATCGCGGTGACCATCTTCACGAGAATTTTTAAGCTAAGGTAAATTTATGTAGGTAATGGGTTACTTTGGCCGGCGAAGCGGAAAATCGCAAAGTTTTGAGCACAGCCTTCAGATCTTAATACTACCAAAATTTTAATGATCGTACCTTGCAGTAATCAGATGCCTTCCTGCATCTTGCCTTGATGTCATCACTGGCTGGGTGCCACGGCTGAGGGCCCTTGTTGGAAAGGAGTCCCATCCCCGTCGCCGCCGCGTTAATTACGCCGACGCCTTTACTCTGGAACCAATAAGTTGTAGTATATACGCCTCCTTCGGAGAGGGCTTGAGAGGAGCCCTTTGGGGCATTCGCCGGTGGTGGGTAGTAGAGCTATGCCAGGAACCATAACGCTGCCAAGGCGATAAGGTTCGTCGCGGTGTTTTGGTCGGTATACCCCCTGGGCATTGCACTCTGTCCAGGAGCAGTGACTAGCATTAACCATCCTCTGGCCAGTTTGCAAAACACCTTCACCTATAATATTTTCAACTTCCAGTGAGCGTTATTATACGTATAATTCGGTCATTTATCTTCGTTGCGTACCTACGTTCTAGTTTTTATCCTTCGTGAAAGACTGGTGTCCAGTTGTAATCCATTTGTGATATAGGCCCCGTTAGCCCGTTGTACAATCAGTCATTTCGTTAATATCATTATGATATTAAGGAGTGCAAAAGATAAATAAATTAAACAAAAGGTCGTTCATGAAGAGAGATGTTTAAATAAACTAAAATAACATAGCTATAGGAAGATAAATACATTAAAAAGTAAAATGAAATAAATCTTCATGCAAGCAGTTATAAATCAAATGAATGACAAACACTGAAGGTAATGTGAAACTCAGTTCGGAATGAAGAAATGTCTCTACGGTCTCTAAGGATAGGTACGGAACTTGGAATGAAATTTCTTGGTAAAAATTCAACATACGTTATTGAGATTTCTAATTTAACTACGTAAATAAAGGTAGGTAATTTAACAATCTCAATAACAACTCAGGTATAGATAACAAAGTAAGACCGTCGTGTTTGTCTGAAACAAGTAAATGGCCAATTACGTCGGTATATTGTATCCGATACAACTCAGGTTCATATCATATACCTGCTATGTAACTATAGGTACCTACCTACCTACGTAAGCGAGCATCGACCATTATCTTGAGAACGCGAATTGCTGAGGTGGTGTACATTGACGAAGATTTGTACCACAACAAGAAGAAACAACTTAATCTCAACATTCCGTGAGCGTACGACTCTTAACGTCAGTTTGCCGTCGATCGCGACAATGTTGCAACTACTCGACACAAGTAGAAAATCATCGGGTGCAGGAAGGGGATCCTTGCAGCTCCAGAAGTGGATGCAATAGTCAATTGCAACCGTCACCAAGCACCAGGCGGAAATAGGTAATCACTGTAGTTGACGTCAACGGCTGGGCTAGTGGATTATTCCACTTTTATACCTATCATGGGCGCCCCGTCTATCACCTTGTACATAAAATCTTTCGAATTATGAAAACATGCATGCATTTAGGGTAAGAAAGACCTAAAAATACAGGCCGTCTATACCGACGAGTGTAGAATTTCCGATAACGAACGTCAGGACTTCGTGATTGAAGACTAAGTGGCATAGGTGACTGCCTAGAATTTGTTGAAGGAATCTGAGCAACCTTATTTCAGCTTCTAGTTTACTACCTTGCTATAGCCTGTCAAACATCTAAGTGGAGAGGATAAGACTAAGAAATTTTGGGCATCCCATGATGTCTCAAAAGTGGGGCGTCAGCGGGTCGTGTGGGGCACACTGGCTAATAAAAGGATTTGAAAACGTATATATTGTTTATAAATATGACGCGATATAACCTTACTAACATTAACTAACCAGTCCGATGGCGCATTGGCAGTGCCCGTTTCTTTTGCACCAAAAGTCGTAGATTCGATTATCTCTCGGGACAAACATATATGGTGAACTTCGGTGCTTGTTACGTGTCTGGGAGTGTTATTTAAATATTTAAGTATATTTGTGTATACCAGAGCAAATGTGCAACACGTTCGTTGACTGGGAATTACGTAAGTCAGAGCCAAGGATTTAGTCCAAAGCGGTCATTCTCGAACCAATTATTAGGTATGCACTGCGGTCACCTTGTAGCGCGCGCGAGTTATTTTTATTAGACGATAATAGTGATAGACGATAGACACGGAGGACAGAAATGTGTGTGAGTGATTGTTCACATTTTGAGATTGATCAATAATTGTTCGATAAAGCACTATATGTATATTCATATAATTAATTAAAACGGGATTTTTTTTTTCATTGCAAGAAAATCTACCTTTCATTTAATCCCGCTGATATCCTATATAGGTATACAAGTAAATCACCAGTAGCTCGGACTATTAATGACTAAAACACACGGTTACTTCCTCCTAACCACTTGTAGCAGTTAAGTTTGAGAACGCACAGGCAACCGACGAACCTCTTTCTAAAAAAGTATCAGCCTACCTTGAAATACGAGGTGTAGTTCTGCAGCCTGTTATCACAGAGAGTGGCCTTGGCGTAAGACAGCACCGAGGATATCCTGACTTCGGATTCTTCGATGATCTCCTTCATCAGGTCGATGTCGTAGTCCGCCAGGCCGATGTACCGGGCCTTGCCGTCCTTAACAGCCTTTTCCAAAGTCGGCAAAGTCTCCTTGATGACCACTGAAATGTCCGGGGCGAAGGTAGCGTCGTGGACCTAAAAGTAGAGTGTATTTATAGAAATTAAAAGTACTTATTATATATTTTTTTCCTAACTGACTAACGATGATGGCTTGGAGTAGCCTTGTCATCACCGGACTTGCGGGGGAGCGGATGGCTCTCACCCCTTATGAGTACTTACTTATTACAGCTGGCACATGAAACAAAGGGCAGTATCCAATAGGCCATGAGGTGAATGTTATATTATAATTTTTTTATACGCCTACGGGTCAACGGAATAGATTAGTACCCATATAATGCCAGATAAGTAGGTACCTAATTAAATAAGGCATGAGACACAGTCTCCGTGCCTTTATCGGATTATAACCCTCGTTGTGTAATCGTAAAGTTATTGTTACGTTAGACAATAGCAAAACTCGTTAATACTCTACTCTTGATTAGGTGTGAGAACCCGCTCTCCCGTAAGTCCGGTTATGCTGAGAAGGCTACTTCAGGCCATCATCATAGACTCCAGCGGTGGCCCGCCGGCGGCGGGTGTGGGGCTCCCGTCGGCATTGCACTAACGGCCGCTGTTGAGGGACGGGTGGTCTCGTGTACCGGGTCCCCCGTCATCCTCCCACTAGTGGAGTGTGTGTAGCCCATTTTGCGCAACGTCGGCGGCGTCATGGTAGTCGAAGACTAGTTTCGGAGTCCCAAGAAGCTGCCATTCGGCGATGAGGTACACCGCGGTGTTTTAGTCGGTAAGCCCCCTGGGCATTGCACCCCGCCCAGGAGCCGCGGCTGGCATTTACTATCTGTTCGCCAGCCGTTGGGAAGCCCGACACACCACTGGGAGAGATCCCCCTCTCCTAGTGAAGGTGCGTAAAGCATTTCACCGCGTTAAAAAAAAAAAAAAAAAAAGGCCATCATCATAGACAGGGGAGACGAATGAAGAATGCACCAGTCAACCACTATCTCCTTACCAGCTGTGAGCAGGAACCTCCCAGGGGTTTTACCCGGTAAGAGTCCAGCATACCACAGCGTTCCCCGGCGCTATGGTATGCAAGAAGATTTCCCCCGGGTAAAAAAAAAGTTATCATCACAGTCCCATAATTACATACTTGTTTCGTAGTGTTAGTCTTCCGGAATTGGACTTGATTTATGTGAAAAAATGTATTATATGAGTGACGTTACTAAATCTGGCTCAATAGTACACAGCGTGAACTTATAAATTCCTAATTGCGTGCAATGGAACAGTGGTTACAAATTTATTATGGTCCTCTACCCACGCCAGAGGTTCAGTTACCAGTCTAGAGGTTAAGGACCCATTATATTTGGTCATAACGTGCAATGACTCCAAACTTCAAAGATGTAGAGCTGTTGAACTATAACAGCTATATCGGGAAACTAAGAGAATTGTCTGTCTGTATGACTTAGCCCACATAAAATAAAGTGTATTAAAAAACGTTTACTGGGTACGAAGGCAGTAAGGTACCAAAACAATTATATTATTGAATCGTTTGAAACATTTTTTATGTAGATATGTATTAAAATAACAATTCCGTTCATTTGTGATTGTGGTTCTTTAAATATATTACGAATAGCTTCCCGCCAGCAACTCTGTCATTGATCCAGCTGATTAGCGGGAATTAGTGGGTATAAACAGACAGACAGACTTTGTTATTAGTAACAGATATCGATTCATACCCATTAAGTAAATAGTTTTTTTAAATATTACAAACAGACACATCAATTTTATTTATTCACTAGCGGCCGCCGGCCGCCGGTTTTAGTAGCAATGACGTATTAAAAAAGCCTACATGCCTTGTAAAATTTGTTATTTATTAGTGAAAGTTCCGTCAACGTTCTCCCATAGTACGCCCCCCCCCCCCCCCCCAATAACTTCCAGGGGGCCGAATTTTGAAAAAAAGTAGCACTGGTGTCTCTCCAGTGTGCCAGCTACCTCCATACCAAGTTTTATAAAAATCGACAAACACGTAAAAATTCTCCCATACTAATTTTCACCCCCCCCCCCCCCAATGAACCCCATGAGGGCCGAATTAAAAAAAAATTGCCTATATGTTATTCCAGAGTGCCAGCTACCTTCAAACCTATAAAAATCCATAAACATTTAAAAGTTCTCCCATACTCATTTTCACCCCCCCCCCAATGACCGCCATGGGACTTGAATTTAAAAAAAAATCCGCTGGTGGCTCTCCGGAATGCCAGCTACCTCCATATCAAGTTTTATACAAAATCGACAAAAACGTAAAAATACTCCCATACTAATTTTTCACCCCCCCCAATGAACCACATGGGGTTGTTGTACTATATGTTATTCCAGAGTACCAGCTACCATCATACCAAATTTCATGAAAATCGGTTCAGTCGTTTGAGCGTGAAAGAGTAACAAACATCCATACATACATACATCCATACATCCACACATCCATACATACAAACTTTCACGTTTATAATATTAGTATGATTCGGATTTGTATAGATTCAAAACAGGTCAACAATGATTTCATAAAAAAATATTTGTGAAAAATTAAATTATGTACTAAAAGGAGATCTCTATCTGATAAGATAAGAGATAAAAACAAAATAAATAGGTAACCGGCACTTATCAAGATAGCCACATGTGTACATACAATATATACAAAAAAAGTTACGTTTAGTTACGTCGGTTGGTATACAAATACAGATAAAAATAAATCCAAAAAAAAATCTTAGATAAAATGTAACTGCAATTGCTGCACTGCATACTTTACCAATATTACTTGCACTTAACTAGTTGAAATAGTATTACTATTTCCTAATATGAGTTAGTTAGCAATAATAAGTAAACATGCATAATTAGATAAAGATAAAGATAAAAAAAGATAAAAAATATTTATTACAACAACAAGGCAAGATACACAAAATATAATATTAACTAAAACATACAACAAAAAGAATTGCTAATAATAATATTATATTATACGAGACGAGAGTCGAGTTATACATAGGCAGGCACAGATAACAAATAGGTAATGTTTGCGCTACTGACTGCGGTTATGTAGGTACCTATAGGTATATGCCTACTTACTTATTAGCTAACCGCGGCCAAATTACTCTAAATTGGTCTGATCTTGACTTGATGACCCGTATCAACATTACGTAATCCGAGACACATCAATGGCATACATCTTACTATTAACTGGCTCGGGGGAACAGTGGTTAGTGACCCTGGCTGGCGATTCCAAGAGTCGTGGGTTCGATTTCCACTCGGGACAAATATTTGTGTGATGAACATCGGCGTTTGTTCCGTGGCTAGGTGTAAATATATATTTCAGTATGTATTTATAAAAATCTTACAATCTCTAACGCCCATAGTACAAGCACTACTTAGTTTGGGGTCAGATGACCGTGTGTGGAAATGTCCCAGATATTCATTAAATTGATTACACCATTTTATTGAATACAATAATGTCTCATTTAAAGCACCTTCATTGGAGCCACTAGGCGAGTTACCGACTCCAAATTGTGGAGGATATTTTCGTAAAGTGAGCTTTTAAATTAAGAAAATTTCAAAGCATAAAGCGCGAATACCAATTCGTTTAGGTTGTTATGTTGTATTGAAGAAAGAGGTCTGGCTCTACTTACTTAGGCTGTATTTATACGATACCCTTGCCACGTTGCATCTTAGCTGTAGAGCGGTGTCCTAGACTTTGCTTTTCAGAGTCACCGTGTGTAAGGGTTGGTATAAAGCTTAGGGTGACTAATACAGTGGCATCGCGAGGCTGTGGGCGGTGCCGCACCGCCACTGTAGCATCATATGTAAACAGGCTTATGATATTTGTGGGCTCTGTGGCTCTACCTCTTCTAAAAACCAAAATCAGGGACCCCCCTATAAACGTGCAATTTTTGTATTAAGTAATTTAATTACTTCGTTTGGGGTTTACGAGGGAACTAAATTGGAGACCTCCTAACTAATTATTATACAGGGCCCTCCTGCCTAGGAGGAAGCTTACCTGTAACGTAGTGTGCCCACGCTACGTTACTGGTAAGCTTTCTTTGCTTAGGGCCGATGGATCCCCCGCTAGTCCGGCGTTGATGACGAGGCTACTCCAAGCCATCATCGTATGACAGTTAGGAAAAAAAGGCTAAATCCGCTCTTACTTGTATCAAGTCGACGTAATCCAAGCCAAGCCGGGAGAGTGTTTCGTCCACGCCAGCAGCTGTTTTTTCCGCCGAAAAGTCGAACATTTTCTCTGTCGCTTGCTCGTACCGCCCGACTTTGCTGCCGATGAAATAGGACCCCCGTGGGACCCCTTCCAGAGCCTATAAATTGCAAAGGTATTGTAAAATATAATGCAAGTTTTGCCACTTGTAAAATATCGGCGTAACACGTCCATTGATAGTTTACACGGTGTGTTATTAGTATTCAGTAGGTTTATTTTTTGTACCATATGAACGAGTTTCATTTATTTTCCGCAAAGTGCATTCATTTAAATCTCACTATATAACATACCTACATTGATCTGATACCATGATAAGTACCCAGTTTTAACGCAAGTACAAGTATGAAAATCGACAGTGGAATGCACAAATAAACCAAAATAGAAACAAACCCAGACACCACGCATACAGTACACTGATATCCATCAAACAAGTATTTGTCTCTGGTGAGCATCGAACCCACGACTCTTGGCGGACAAAATCATATGCACCATCAACCCAGTTAATATGTCTATTATAGCCTACCTTTCCCACGGTTCTTTCCGAGCTGCCTTGTCCATACCAAGGGCCTGTCTCCAGATAGTTGACACCGTGTTTAAGACTTTCCCTTATTAAATCAATGCCGCGTTCCTCATCGAATTGCCTGTAACAATATATGAGGTAATAGTAGTTGCACTACATTGGTACAGTCAGCGTCAGAAAAACCTAATTCATCTCATATCCCCAGATCTACATAACTCCATACAAGTTTCATAAAAAAGTAGTGGGTAGGTAATTAAGTGACACAATTTCCACACTCATAACTTTATTAATCTTATCAATCGAGAATAAAATACCTATACATGTGATCTTCAATTCGAATATTTTGACGAATCGTTAAAAAAATACTATTCCGTATGCAACATGGTCCATGTCTATTTCAAGGGTTCAAGGGCGATTTAAGAGTAATCGATATGAATATACACTACAGACAGAAGTGACGAGCATTTGGGAAGGCCTATTTCCAGGGGTGGACTGAAATGGGCTGATGATGATACACGCCCTTTTACCCTACGGCCATACGGCCGTGTTTACTTGTCACAGCAAGCTAATTAGTATCTACAACGCTCCCTTACATGGAATAGTCACTAATTTTACGCCATTGCGCCTTCTCTGTATCAAACGCCCTGAGCGATCCCCACCGCGCCCTGACGTCGGCTCTGACTGCAGCCTTGGGGCTTCAAACCTGACGCGGCTTTGCCTGATTTACCCTAACAATAATTAAAGTTAATCGAGGCCATAATATAATAATGCCTAGTGAAAACTTTGCATGAATCAGCAGGAATTAAATTAAAATTCATCATCATCATCATCGTCAGCCTGTCGCAGTCTACACCTGGACATAGGCTTAATATAGGCATAGGCCAAATTTTCAGCACTGCCGTCTATTTTCGGTTACACGCATACAGTTACTAGGTATCAGTTACTAGGTCTTTTCAATTTAAATTCGAATTTTTTAATATTCATATTTTTTTTCTTAATTTTTAAAATTTCGAATCACCTACAAATTTCAATCAGGACCAGCCATCATCGTAGTCACTTAGGTAGGACAAAAACTTAAGGGCAAGTTCATTTCAAGTGTGAAAAATCAATTACAAATTTACCTAATCAATAGGTAATTTGTTCTGTTTATGTTACATAATAATGAGTATAATTAATTAGACTACCTAGGTTACTATCTATTTACTAGCTAAATATTCTTTCTTTTTAATTAATCAAAATAATGTTCCTAACTTGAATTGCTAGATTAGCTGTTCTTCTGTTAGCGAGCGCAGAATGCTAAATACCTATCTACGAACGAACGGATGACGTCATTATGTTTGTATGGAGTGTATGATTGTTTGGATTTAACGTTCCACTGTAGGTCATTCATTGATACACGAACGAACGAATCACGCTATTTATCCTTAATTCCTTTGCTGATACATTAAAAAGTATAAACAAACCAAAGTATTTACAATAATCCACAATTTTTAACTCCCACTAAGACAAAACGCATCACAAAGTTTAGGTATCAGAGTTGGGCACTAAACTGCGAAATCGGTCGCACATATAAAAATAACTGTTTCATTTCATCAACACTATTATTGAAAATGTAACCTACCCATAATAGTTGCTAAATGCAGCTCCTCCCAAACTGATATGGGACAGTTTCATTCCCGTAATACCAAGTTCGTTGTACCGCATAATTATTAACCTTATCACACGTATTATGTCGGCAAAAACAATAAAACAACTGTGCCGGATAAGTGTGCGCGTGTGATTCGACCGTACGCGGGTCTTTAACTAAAAAAATATTATACAACTTGGAAATGATGTGATAATAAGTTGTATCAGTCACTCATTACGAATGTAGTCAAACTTTTAAGATAATGGGTAGGTAGGTAGGTATGTACTTTTTCTCACAAAAGTACATTTTATTCAAGTAAATTTTTCTATACCAACTGAATATTAACTCAGCGCAGTATTCAGGAATGTAAAATAAAATAAACATAAGATACTTCTTACTGATAATCAAATCTATTTGATTACGAGATAAAATAATACATACATGAAATAAATTTATACTCACTTTTGTATGGGAGCATATCAATTGCAAAGTATTTTTTATAATTTTTACCTAGTAAGTAAACCAAAATTTTGATTTTATTAATTATATTGATGAATCATACATCATAATGTAACTATTCAGCGAAAATCTCCCATCTCCTTAATTTTTTTTAGGTAGACATCCCTAACGAAACACGTTCCGAAACTAAAATAATAACTTGTCAGTTTTGACATGGACATTGACATGCAAATTACGATTTATCGTGATGAAATAAAACACTAAAAGGATGTTTTTATGCCAATTTCATCACAATATATTTTTAATTTGAAGAACAAACTCATTATTTGAGAAGATTTCAATAAAAATGAACTGAAAATGAACGAACATTCCTATTTTTGTTTCTTTCCTAATATTTTAGAACAGAATACTCAAGCTTAAATAAAAATTACATTCAGGACATTGGGTTTTCTAATATAATAAAATTTTACGTGGTAAAACGTTACTGAGCTCATACTTGAAACATTAAACAACAATGTGTTTCTGAACGGACTCTCAAAGTTGCCACAAGAAAATAAGGCCGGAGTATACCATAACAAAAATGATTACTAAGCCCGAATCGAATGAATTTTTTTAGTAAATACTCTTGGTATCGAAACTACACTTGTATTATTTGGTTATTTTAGTTTTAAGTTATTTGTGTGATGCAGTGACAAAGTATTGGTAGTAAATTTCAGATTGTTGGCATCACTGAACACTCATGCCAACAAAATCGTCAATCGGTATTTTTTAAAGTATCGCACCCACCGGAAGGTAGCGTGCGTGCATTCGGTCGTGCATTCGCTCGTACTATCTTAATTATTTTGACGAAATAAAAGTTTCGTAATTTATGTATGAAAATTAAAATAAGATGTGAAATCTTATAAATCAACTATTGTAAAAATAAACGTAAGTACCGATATTTTACTGCGATACAAACATTTCATGTCTTGTTTACTTGTTTACAAATCTTCGGCGATCACTTTTTAGACACACTTTTTTGCGTTTCCTTAAGTTTTGACTAATAATTATGTATTTTCCTTATCCCAGATTTATTTAATACGCTATCGCCGATATTTTGATTACTTATATTATTTATTGATTACTTTTAATATCTTCTTTTATTTTAATTTATGTACAGACTATTATTATTGATTCTTTTTTTAATTCTTTACGTTGTTTTTATAAATTCTGATAAATATAGAAGTAGATTATAGCGCCTGTATATATTTAAACACTTAAAAATTCAAACTTAGGTTAGAATGCCTTTGGTAACATCTTATATTGTGTAGGTAGGGATTATGATACTACTTCTTGAGAGCTTTGCTGTAGCATTATTTATCAATATCTTTACTCGAAAATCTTTACACAGCAAGACATTAAATGTATTTTATGAACTCTATAATAAATCTGTAGGATTTATATGTTGATTTGTAATTTAATGTGACTTTAGAATTATTCCTGGAAATAGAAATTGAGACAAATTATGATTCAATGAATGACATCATATCTTTTCTTTTTGCATTTTCGTTAAAAATTAAGTAATATATGTACATAAAAATCCCAAATAAAATTTGAAAAATGAAATCTTTGTAAAACAGTTCCCTCTTAGATCTGTACATCAAATAGGTGCAACAAGAATGTGCCCTAAAATTTTCTTAAAGGGGTCAAAAATTATATTGAATACTTTTTTGCAGACTTCAAAATGAGGGCCCGGTTACCGCGGTGCAGACCGTTCTCCGTGCGGCTGATGGCACTGCTATTCTTCATCCTGGCTTTTGGCGCTTACTGCTACTATTACACCTCCCCTTCTTTCTCTAAAACAGGTATGTCAATTACTTTTGTTATTTTAAACATGTTACATACATTTCAGGTTATTCTCTCTTCTCCGCAGACTCCTTATGAAGGGTCACTTATGCAAATTTGTTGGTCATCTCATTGAAACTGAATAGGGGACTTCATAGAAACTTATTGAATAAGAATTAAAAGGTAGATTCATTAATTCCTCATGCGAATTGATATTCTTTATATTAGGGTCACTCGGTCAGATCGATCAGTTTAACCTTTTATTCAAATGATTTTTTTTATTACAAAATAATATAGTGAACAATTGAATTAATTGCACAAATTTAATGAAAGGTTCAGTAAATATGTATTTATTGTTCAGCATTATTTAATATGTAAACTATAACTTAAATGTATAGTAAGTATACATATTTCAAACAAAAAGTTAATCTCTAATGTTGTTCTATTATCAAGAAAATTTTACATAAAGATGCATTGTACAGCAATTGATATTATAAACTATACATAAACTGTGTAGCTTACAAAATTTTTACCTTAATCTTACATTATTTCTTTTCAAGCAAAATTAATTACCATTAGTTAGTGATAAAATTTCTAAACTATACATATTAGGCATCTTAAATCTTAGAACATAATGGAGAAGTATACCATTAACGTATTTACATGGCCGCTGGTTCCTTTTATATGATGGCGCAAGTACACTCGACGGAGATCTAATATCTACCTTGCTCTCGAGCGCAATATACAGACTGTTTACTTTTTAATATCGTCCCGACTACCTTCAGATCTCTGAGACTGACCTCTCGAAATCGACTGGAGTTCAGTACAGTTAGTGAGCTAGCGACGTGCATTAAATGAATTACTCAAGTAAACTCGTTCGCGTATTGCGAGTATCCCTCGTTCGAAGCTGGGCAGTGGCAAGTCATTACTAAAGTCAGATCATATTTCGAAGAAACTTTAATAGAGGCACCATTTATGTTGGAGTGTGTCACGCCTAATAGTCAAACATACTCGATATTATTTGCGCTATTAGTTTTTTTTTATAAAACAGATCAAATTTAAATTGCATTCCTATAAATAGAAATAAAAAAAAAAATTATTGACAGCAGCTTTGTTTAAAACTAAGGAAAAGATGAAATCTTTCAATATAAAATAGTCAGTCACCACATTTAATTAGATAAAGAAAATTTTTAATTTGATATCATATCATAGTCGGTAACAAAACAATGAAACATGAAAATTTTAGGACAATAAAAAAAAACACAAATTAAGTACAAAGCAAATTATATTGGTTACCAAAAGGGTATTGGCTTAGTATGAGGTCGTGAGGCCGCGTAGAGCTACCACAGCCATTTTTGATGTTTTATCATTATTCAAGATGTAAATTATTTTGGCATAATTAAAATCAAACAAAATTATTTCACCTATCGTAAAATCTCAGTTTCATTTGAAATAATTTGCTCCATTAAAACGAAACTTACGCAAATAAGTATAGAAATCAGTTAAAAACCTATTAACCTAACATTATGTCATAGTAAGAACCTAATAATTATCTGATTCTGTACTGATGGCCGTGAAAGCATATAATGCATCCTAATGCATTATTGCGGGAATTTCAAGGCCGATACCCACATAAAGAAAATATGCAGTACTTTGATTGATTTTTCGATTAGACCTGAATTAAAAAGTCACAGCACTTGACCACCGCCGTCATTAGTCTAATCACTTTCTACTTAGTTAGCAATTGGAGGGAATCAAGGTAATTACTAAGAAAGAAACGTTAGGTTAGTTACGACCTAGGTATTTAATTTACTGTTGTCTACGTAACGCGTCTAATAATTAAAATTAATGTCTTTTCAATAATTTTGCCAAATATAAAAAAAAACAACGTTGGCTTATATTAATAGGCCTGGACCTAATTCTTATTCTCTCTCACATGTTTGTACATAGCATAGTAGTTAGTTACTAGATATAAATCCGCGGCCAAATTCAAATCCCTGATAGACCGTAGGTTTTATCGGTGTACCTGCTTTAGAGATGCACTCTAAGCGTCTCACGAGAATCCGCGTAAATAACAAAAGCGAAACAAATTCAACATTTCCGTCAGCTTCCACTCGAATTCCAATACTCGACAACAACAATAAACGGAACGCTATGCAAGAACAAAAAAAACCTAACGTGTGAAACTGTAAATTATACATTTCGCTCCTTAACAAGAGTCGGGCGCAATATCAACATGATGCTAAAAATACCGCGCCGCCGCGTAAGATTTGCGTGCCCACGGCTGACGTGAATTGATACCCAGTGTGCTGTACAGACTGTTATTATAGTACGCGTTTTTCCTCCTAGTTATCAATGCTCACGGTCGAATACTGAGATGGTAATTAAATATTTTACTACTACATACACAGCCGGTTGAGGAAGTCCAAAATTCTGGTTATTGAGTTGAACCTGAAGTACCAATCCGGTGACCGCATTATTCAATCGTAAAAATTATATAGGCAATCACATACGTACGTACGTAACTCGTCAATATGCACAGAAATAGTATGATTCTACCATCGCGTCGGTTCGGAATATCGATTCTAAGGAGAAGGACTCGATATTTACTCGACAGTTACTTCGACTAAATATGTAGTTATAAATTTAAAGTTTTACTTAAAATGTTAAATATTTGTTCATCGCTTTATCATACCAAGACTTTAAAATCAACTTCGTACTCTCGACGGCTCGCTCCGAAGTAAAGACGAACGGGCTTGCAAAGATAAATAAAGCGAAATTGGACTCCGCTGCTCTTTGATTGAACGAATATATTTTTCCATAATATTTTAAAATGAAACTAGAAAAATAACAGTCGCGGCGCGCTCTTTACTTAATACTTGTTCGTTTCTTTTTATGTGGTCGTCTTGCTATCTATGCAAGGTAAAATAAATACACTTGCGAAAGTCGCGTACGCCCCCAAGCAGAAGTTTTGATCGTACTCTTTTAGTTACTATCTCAATATTAGTTACGTTATTTTTAATGTAACCTGAACGTCTCTCTGTGGTATAACTATATACTAGTCTTTGCACGCGACCCCGCTCGCATTAAATTCTTACGTCATCAGTTAACTTTTCTGAATACACTATGCTTAAAGCAAAATACCGGTTTTACGCCAACCCATTAGTTTTTTTGGAATGAAAGGTACACTAGACATAGTGTACCTTGAGTATGAAGAATGACAATTCTTCATACTCTTTGACTGTAAGTTATTATTATGATGATACAAGAAGATTTATTGAGTAGATAAAGCGTAAAGAGGTAACAAACATAGAAACGGACAAACACACTTTCGCGTTTATAATATTAGTAACGGTTATATACAATTTCCTTATCGATGCGTCTTATGTATATATTCGTATACGAACAATAAAGTCCAAGACAGCTCTTGTTTATTACAAACCTTATCTCAATTGTCCAGTATTCAATGTTGCTAATGGCATTACTTTGACGTCGGAGAAAAATAGCTCATTAATGCGTGCGTGGTTATTATTACAGAAAAGACGTTTTAATAGCGCATAATTAGCAGATCGCAGTTAATCTAAAAAAATGTGAATATCTTCCACTGTTAGAGAATTCCACGTATACCTATATACGTATATTCCTTATTATCTTAGAGAAATGCTTCAGCAATATTTACAAATATACTTACGAGAGAATAATTAACATTTCCTTAAACTATTTTTAGCTTAAGGAAATATAATACAATATAACATGACACTCCAAAAATGTATTCATCTATACTCTATACTAATATTATAAAGCTGAAGAGTTTGTTTGTTTGAACGCGCTAATCTCAGGAACTACAGGTTTGAATTGCCTTGGATAGACCAATTATCCAGGAAGGCTTTAGGCTATATAACATGCTGCAACCTATAGGAAAGGCAAAGAAACAATGGAAAATGTGTAAAAAACGTGGGGAAATTCGGACGACGTCTCTGGCACAGCTAATACTTTATAATAGCAGTCTAGTTCCCGAATTATAAATTATTTAAAATTTTTATTAGACATTACGAGTATATTATTACGTCGTTTACATAGACTATCAGTGTGGCTACCATGAGTTTAAAACTTACGCATTCGATATCACCTTCGTGAATATGTACGTGAAAACTCATGGTAGGCCCTCAGAGGGCCTGGCTATCGAGCAGAGGAGTTGGCTATCGAAAACTTACGTACGTTAAAAACCTATCGAGTTGTTTTTTCATACAGCCGATTTTAGTTCTTCGCGTAACCACCAGCGGCGCTGAACAAGTTTTTCATAGACATATTCACGTAGGCGATATCGAGTGCGTAAAATTTTAAAGTGATGGTAGCCACACAGATCGTATTAAAATGTTCTTTACGTTTACCATAGTAGATTTGCTCTCGCTCTTTAATAATATCTCTTAGGCCAAGTATATCATTTACCTGATGCTAACAAGTTTACAATAGTTGACAGTTGAATGAAAGTATTTAAAATTAATTGTGTACCGTCTATTGTAGGCAGTGAATTGGTAACAGGTAAACGAGCTATCCTATTACACTGGTCGACAATATTCGATTTTTTTTTCATCCCTGGAACCAAAGTATAGATACTTGTTTCAGATTGTGACGCAAAACGCGATTTTTAGGATGAGATATCTCAAAAACTTGACGTGATAGAGATAATTTGTTTGCGAAAACAATGTTTAGTGCATTGAAAACTTCAGAATAAAGTAAATTAGAAACTGCTACAAATATCCTTTCGACCACTATAACATTCAGCTAATGCAAAGATGAGTTCTTGTAAAATGGACTGGCTCGGTGGAACAGTGGTTAGTGAGTAGTGACCCTAGTTGGCGGTTCCAAGAATCGTGGGTTCTGAAAAGGCTCAGGATATTTACCATGTTGTTTTGTTGTAATGAGCTCCCGATATTAAAACAAAACAACATGGTAAATATCCTAGACATTTTTAGTTTTCTAATGTGTGTAATGACAGTTTAAAATTATATTTAGTCGTGGGTTCGTTTCTTAATCGGGCCAAATATTTGTGTGATGAATATCGGTGTTTGTTCCGTGTCTGGATGTGATTATGAATTTAAGTTTGTTTGTTATAAATATCTATGTATATCAGTCTCTGATGCTCATAGATCAAGCTCTGCTTAGTTTGGGGTCAGGTGACAGGTGGAAATGTTCCATATATTTATTTATTAATTTAAATACAAGGAGTGACAGACACGATAATGTCTGGACCTAGTTTAGTATCAAGTATACAGTAGGCCCGTCAGGCCGACTTCTTTTTGTACATTTTTCCGTCCAAGTCTGTAAAAGCTTTTATGTAATTTAAATATTTTATGTGTTGAATGTTTCATATGTGCCCGATTCCGTTCTGGGTAAAACTTATTATGCATTTATGATGAAACATTTCGTGCTGCGTTTGTATTAAAATATCTTCGTGCCAAACCATATAATATAAAAGAGGTAATTGAATTCCAGTCTTTGCTATTGTGGAGCATCATTATTGACATTGACTCGATAATTTAATATTATGACGTGCATTCGTTGCTATAATCATGATTTCCTCTGAAACAAATAATTTTACTGAATTATTTGGTTTACAACGGCTGATGGAAAATGTATGCTAAAATGCTACTTAATATTATAAACGTGAAATTTTGTATGTGTGAATGGATGTTTGTTACTCTTTCAAGCAAATACTACTGAACCGATAACGATGAAATTGGTGATAACTCAACACCTGGGTAGCTCAGTTGGCTAGAGCAGCAGACGCGATGTCTGAAGACCGGTGGTTCAAGTCCCCGTCCAGGCGTCATTTTATTTAACAGCTTTAAATAGCACTAAAACAACAATTAAAAATAGAAAAGTCATCCAATTTGGTGCAGTAGTTTGGTAGTTGTAGACAGGTAGTTGACAGTACGTACACACATTATTTCGGCTATGCATTTTTATTTTACATAATATTACATTTAATAAGGTAAGTTTATTCCTAAACTTAGTAAATTATAAGGCATGAGTCATATTTTGTCAAAAATGATGAGAGATAATCCGACTTACAAAGGACATTCATTATAGTTTGGCAATAAGCAAAGTGGTAACAGAAATTCTCAGAACCGATAGATTTTCACAAAAGACCGAAATCGACAAAACGGATCAGAGAGCCTCCGGCTCATTTTATTATTTAAACAAATGTATGCGAGGCAAAAACTATGCATTTTCCGTCACTACTACATGTCATGTACGTATACTTTGATTGATAGTATCTGTATACTATCGGTTAGTGTGATTTAATAGGAAGGTTTATATGATGCATATAATTAACTAGCTGTGCCCGCAACTTCGTCTGCGTAGAATAGTGACTTTCGCCAGCATTTTGATTGTAGGAAATTGCAGTTAAAGTAAATAAAGCTAGAAAAATTATAAAAACTATAGCTGTGCCCGCAACTTCGTCTGCGTAGAATAGTGACTTTCGCCAGCATTTTGATTGTAGGAAATTGCAGTTAAAGTAAATAAAGCTACAAAAATTATAAAAACTATTAGAACAGAAAATTTAATTAAACTTAGTAATAGATAAGAATAATATCCAGGAAAGAACCTGAAATTTTTGCAGATTCACTCAGCAGAATCAGCTTAAAGAGGATTCACTTGCTCAATAATTTTTTTTTTGTCTAAGCAATGCTCCAGCCTGATGAGGAGAGTAACTTATTTGGCAAAAACAGGTTTCAATTGTTGCAAACATCATAAGTACTGTACCTACGTAGTTAGTACATAAAATTGATGTTTGATATAACAGGATAACTTCAAAAAACGTCCTAAAGTATCTATAAAGGCTATGTGTCGCCATGTGACGAATTAATCAGTATTTGCTTTGCTACTTTGTTATGTGCCTCTTTTGCGTATTGTTTATTTTTTTGTTTATTTCTCGAAGATTGTATTGTATTCGTAATAAAATAATAATATAACAACGTAAAAACGTAAGTTTAATTAAATATAATTTATTAATTACTTTTAGTATTTGAAGCAATATATCGAAGTTACAGAGCACAGTGACATCTTTTGAACTAACCAAGAACTAAACACTCATATTCATATCAAATGTGACAGCATTAAAATTTGACATGACTTGCCAGCTAAAAACGTGATAGTTGGGGAGCCCAACGAAGGTTTTGCCGTCTTGATCAGACTCAGACCTGGTCTTGTAAGATTTTTATATGGGAGACTTCTTGCACCCTTTCATGTACCTCTACCGAGTATGAACACTTCATACGGGAGGGAGGGAGGTGCGTGATCATAAATAGGATAGTTGTAGTAACAAATATTCAAAGGGGAACATGCCCAATTTACTAATGATCTATGTGATAATATTTGTAACAATCTGTATATACGATAATTTTATAACATCCAAAAATTTTACGTGAATGTTTATAAATTTCCCTTTATATGCTTAGAATAGCGATATCGCTCTATATAAACATTCAGATAATACCGAACAGCCTATCAATTGGAAAAATACAAACCAGCAATGCAAGCCAGCAAGCAAATGTTGGACAACTGACCACCTCTATACCGAAAACCAGATAGAAGAGAAATGTAGCGAATTTAATAAACTTTTGTACCTGGCCTTCGTGTCACTATGATATTCTTAGACAACAAAAGTAATTGGTGTAGGGAATAGATGGCTGATAAACTTTCGCCTTGCAGATGACTTTTTCTCATCGCAAATAAGTATACCTCTACAGAACTTGAGTTGATGCTCGAACAGCTGAGCGTAGAAAGCTTTGAGGTTAGACTGACGATGAATAGATCCAAAACCAAGGTCATGATCAAGAGCACCAATCATAGCATTGCAGTCAACAGGCAGGTAAAGCAATATGTAGAGGAGTATATACTTGGGCTAGGCAGTCCTTCGAAAACAGGCAGGACAAAGAAATAATCCGTAGAGCAGACAAAACCTGGAAAAGCTTCTGGTAAATGAATGGGTACATAAAGGGTGATCTTCATATATCACTGAACCGCAAATATATCCTATCCTAACTTCCACACAATCTTGGTCCCCCACCGAAAATCAGAAGTCCAAACTCAACGTTTTTCAAAAAGCTATGAAGCGGAGTATCATAGGTATTAAGTTAAAAGAAAAAATAAATATGTTACCATCCACTCTCGTACTGGTATTGTTGTTGGTCAAAACTGATGTAGCAATGGGCGGGGAATGTGATGTGAAATGTGCGAGGATAAAGAACAATAGATGGACCAGAATTGTTACACATCGCGTGCCTGAGACGATTTTCGCCGAAGAAGACCCAAGAAAAGGTGGTATGAAGATCTGGTCCATGTATCAAAGAACTGGCAAGTCCTAGCATGTGCCCAGCAGTGAGGTGATACAGGTTAAGAAAAAAAAATTACAGATTATTAAACAGCAGGACTTCGATAGCAACTTGAACCTCCTGCATAAAAATGTAACGCGCTGAAGTATCTCAAGATTATGTGTTTTTTAACAGACGCAAAGATTAATTATAACTTTGTGGTCCAAATCGTCACAATGACATTTTTTAGGGATTATTTAACATGCACTTTGAATGACTGACACGGTCAAATAAATTTTTTCTTTAAACAAATTGTTGCCAGGTAGCTCTCCTGTATTAAACGCTGTCCCCCCACTTATAAAGAAAGTGTAATAAACTTTTTTCTTACTTAGCGTAACCTTTCTATTCCTATTAAATGTTGTTCGAGTAACTGCAAATCTAGCTATTGACCTCCCCTACTATGGCGTTTTGCTCAATAAAGTAGTCCGTATAGTCCTAGTCAGAAGGTTCATTTTGGTCGATATACTTTTACCATTTTTGTACGTGATCTAATAAAGTTAGATTTTTAACTATCATACAGGAATTTCTGTGACTAAAAGTATTTAAGATCTTGACCGGGGATGTATGTTACCACCATGCAAAATTTTATTTAAATCGGTGTAATAGTTTCAGAGATCAGTCATTTATTAAGGTTTTTTGAATATCCCACGGGAACCAGACAACTGTCAGTGATTTCAAGTATCCTATGCATTTTTCCGGAAGTTAAAATACCTTCGTGTAAACTTTCATTTAAATTGGTTCAGCCGTTTAGGAGGTCAGTCGAAACAAACAAACAAACAGACAGAGATACAATTTTTTTTTTAAGTATGAGGATGTGTTCTACTACTCTCAAAACATATCCCTGACAATTTTTTTTTCGTTTCTAAGAAAAGTACAAGAATTTTTGCCTCTACGTTTTTATTATAGTATAGATAATTATTTTAATTCATGCATATTATAGTAGAGCAACACTGATAATAATTATATCTAATAGAACACCCGTGCGTAGTCGCGGCGGCGGTACGCAATATAAGAAAATTCTTACAGAATCAGTTAGTTCAGCGGTGAGCTAATTGAAATAATTCTGACTGCATTCAGTAATTAAGGTGAACTTAATTAAATATTGTAATTACCGGATTTGCTTACATGAATGCACCCAGCTTAATATTTTTTTTTTTACTAGTCTTATGCGTTACTAACTAGAGCGGTGAGATTCTGACAGACGGGTTAAACGGTGGCCCGAGTGGACGCCCCTCTTGTATAAAGGGTGCCAAACAAATACAACTGCTGCGGCCATTTGATTCAGCGTCCTTTGAGCAAATATTGTTTTCGGTAAATATTTTACCGTGATAGGCCTCGGGTTAAAACTACGGATACGGATGTGCAGTAATCGATTTTTAACACCGAATTAAGCCAATTTAAAAATGGAAATGGTCGGCGACGATTATTCTTCGTTTAGAATTAATGATAAGTATTTCTCAACTCCCATTGGGAAGACAACCGAGAGTTAGTTAGCTCGTATCGTAGCCGTAGGTAAGAGCTCCGATGCCATGGTAATATATAGCACACGGAGACTATTTAATTCAATATTCAAGCACAATGGCCGTATCATAATTCACCACTGGGATCATAGTTTTGTAGCTGTATCAAGGTTCCAGTGAAATTAATTAATCATTATTTGCATAAAATCCGGCGGTATTGTTAGAACAATGAATTCTTGATAGAGATTTCTGGAATTTCATTTCATCAGCGCATACCGTTTCACATTATTTTGGGCATAAATAATATATAAATGAACCAAACAACGCATCGTAAAATTAAATACAAGCTGAAGGTATATAAGGAATTGTTTACAACTTCAGTAATCTGAGCCATTTTATGTCCAGGAAATCATGACATGTAAAAAGGAAGTTTTACATTAAGCTCAAAATAACATTGCATTGTGTACGTAAAAAGTCGTGTAGTTGACAGTTTGACCTTACAAGTATGCGCTGTGAGAATATGGGGGCCGGTGAGCGCGATCAGTACGTCATGTCTTCATGGAAACAAGTTTGACCAGTCGGGGACTTGGCCAAATAATCGAGTTCGTGGAGAGATATATGACTCATTTGCCGTTGTCAATCTGAAAGTTTGTATTCCATAGTTCTTCTACATGCGTCAATATTGCAAGTTTAAGGTTACGTTAGCGTGGGCGGTGTGCGTCGAACCCTACCTGTCTGGGCTATCCGAAAACCTTTGATAAATGTTTTAGATACGTAATCTTCCTAGTCAGTTTACAGACATTAATAATATTCTGACTTTCAGTACCCCCCAGACCAAAAGGATTTGAAGTTAAAAAGCTTTGCCGCTTTCCTCTCATTTGTTAGTTTTTTATAAGTATTTTTTCTTTGGAAAGAATACCTTTTTAATTACACGGTGGCATGGCTTTGGAGAACTTGTATGCGAAATTGCTAACAGACTTAAATTAGGACATTATTTGCCTCACTTAGTACAAGATGTACAACTAAGAAGTTTAAGTTTACTATTATGATAAAGATGAACAAACAACCGTCAGTTTGCTGTCAGTTTTAATCTAAATCTGTTAAACTATCAATCCCTACAGGGAAGATTAAATATTGCAAATGCAAAGCGTTGTCAACAAAGCACGTACTAGGCATTCGCGGCAGATTAAAATAGTGGGAAAATCTGCTTTTGATTAATATTAGATCGGAACGTCGTACCGATCTACTACTAGAAACTTTAGAACTTGTTTGCCCCATTTACGAATCGAACCTAACCTACTGAGCCAGTTAGGGTCTGGGGGCCAGATTACTTGTTTCCACTCGTCGCCATTATTGTAGTGTGGGAGTATTTCACGAGTATCCTTTTAATAGTCGTAAACCTATATACGCTTTATGACACCACAAGTGTTTGACTCTGCAAAGATGAAAATGTCAAACCACAGTAGGTTATTATCATGGACAGTAGTGAATAAATCGGACGGACGAAGTCGCTGGCACAGCTAGTTTTAAATATTATTCGAAAAAAGTATCCATAAGTACTTTTTATACTTTTTCTTGTTTATTTTTATTTTGCATACCGGTTTACACACAAATGTTTTTCTATAAATTGACATTCATTTGTCACATTAATATGATGCCTACCAATTTGATAAAAAAATCATCTAACATTTGTTAATGTATTGTAAGCGAATAATTTTTTTTTGTTCTGGAATGTTACTCTATGAAAGTATAGTTCATAACAATGCTTCGTTGGTTATTGTGTAGTATAGCCAATGCTTTTGCATATTTTTTTATTCACCTACACTGTACTATTAGTAGAACACAATTCAATACAATATGTATTCACATACGCATTCGTTACTCACTATTGTTGTTTTTAACTACAATCGTTTCTTTTGAAAATTAATTGAATCGATAAGATTTTTTACGACTTCGTTACCAATTAGACAACTCACATAAATTGACTTATACGTGTTACGAAACTCATTATCACGAAGTTTGATGGAAATTGGAGAGATCACGGTTAAAGCTACTCTTGATTAGCGACTGGAGCTTAATGAATGGTATTCAATGTCTCGGGGCTCCGTATTATATTCAGTAAATTAAACTGCAGTGAGGTTCGGTCTGGAATAGTGCGATATTGGCGGCAAGGTGGCCAGTCTGCCAGTTGACGCTCATATATTAATAACGACTTCACATTGCCTTTACTTCCTTATTTCAGATTGTTTACAATATCTTTAATTGTATGAAATATGAATTGCCTATGAAATCATCGGCGAGATAAAACCTCACGGACTTGGCTTGGAAGATGGGTTTAGGTTGTGTTGTGGAACGAACGTACGTATGACGCCCTAGTGGTCGGCGGCCGGTTGGTCATCCCAAGTATCCCTGGGAAGACGATTCATTTGCGGGATGCGATTTAACGAAGACTCGTTTTGGAAAGCGGCGTCAATCTAGTTAGTCTTTTTTGTTCGTATGAAATTAACTGTAGCACTTCTTCAGCGCAATCGAAGGGATGATCGATCGGCTTCGAAAGTCTAGCCCACCGAGTTTGTTGAACACAAAGCTCACTGCATGTGGCAAAAATGTTTCAAAGTGCTGTAAACTCCCGGAGTGCGATAGGCGACGAAGTGTGAATTGATTGAAAAGCCTAAATTGAATGTCACTCCACCTGTCAATATTCACTAGTTTTACAAACAGAGTTGGTGCTATGTTTTAATTCGAATACGATTGTTATGCATCCGCGTATTTTTTTGATAAACTTGTAAAATAGAAGAGAACTGTCAATCGGTTTTGGTATTTTTTTGCAAATGTTCGACGTGCCCTACGTTATTGGATTGTATTAATATTGCAGGATTAAAAGTTATCTCAGTCGATGCTAAGTGATTGCATTTAGCGTCTATCCGCTTAGCGCTTTTACGATTATTCACGTTGCAATAAAGATTAATGGAAATAAAAATAATTTATCTGTTTGATTCTGGAAATTGCACGTTGACCGCATTTGTAACAGTAGGTCGACGCGATGGCCCGATTCCGCTATTAACAAAGAGGAAATGTAATATTGCAATTCAATCGTTTAATATTATTATAATCTTGTTTGATATAACATAATTATAACATACTAGCTGTGCCCGCGACTTCGTTCGCGTGGACTACAGGAATTTACATACAAAAGTTGTTCCCAAATAACTCCCGTTCCCCTGGGAATTTTGTAATATCGCGTTGCAAGAAAGCTTTACGTTCATTAGGGTACCTGCATGCCAAATCTCAATCATCTATCTTACGCGATTTAGATTTTTTCGTACAAAAGTTTTTTCCTTATTACTCCCGTTCCCGTGGGAATTTTATAATATACTGTTGCAACTAAGCTTTAAATTTATTAAGGTATCTGCATGCCTAATTGCAAGCGTCTAACTTATGCGGTTAATATTTTTCATACAAAAGGATTTTCCCGTTAATTCTCGTTCCCGTGGGAATTTCGGGAAACACTTTCTTAACGAAGGCCTACATTATAACATCTACCTGCATGCCAAATTTCATCTCGATCCGTCCAGTGGTTAGAGATGTTTAACGGGTAAAACATTACTTCTTTATAGCGCAGTCGGTTAAAAAGTAGCCTATAACCTTTTCTAGGCTCTGGACTATATCTGTACCAAATTTCGTGTGAATCGGTTCAGTAATCTATGCGTGAAAGCGTAACAGACAGACAGACAGACAGACAGAGTTACTTTCGCATTTATAATATTAGTAAGGATTAGAGACCCGATCTCGCTGCGCTTTGGGTATAAGACTCAGTTAGATCGATTTCTAGTCGCCAAAAACCCCCACATATCAAATTTTAGGGAAATCATTAGGGTCGTTACCAAGATCACATGCTTTTTCAAGCAATCAGCGCCATCTGCCGGGCTGATTTGTGAATCTAAACCGTCCTGAGCGCGGGCGCCACTCAAACGCATTCAGAAAAATCCATTTAAATCGGTCAAGTCGTTTATAAGGAGTTTTCAATGACATACACCCGTACAGCAGAATTATATATATATAAAGATTAATAAATAAATAAAAAGCATTATCTAAGGAATTTATAATAAGAATAAAACTTGTTTCATTGAACTTTCCATCCTATGTTAGTGAGTAGTGTTGAACACTAGCAAACCTCTAGCCTCTAAGAAACTCCTCACGTACCACAGATGAATTTTGCAATTCTCCTCATTGTGTTGTGTTCGTGCTGCACCATGTATGGAGGAAGGATTTAAAATTGAACTTAGTGTTAGGCCTCTAATGAAATGCTCACGACCGTGGTCGGCGGCGGCTTCCCCTATATTGCAAATAACAGACATTCTTACCATATTCTGACGGAGCCACTTCGAGACGGTAACACTGCATTATGTAATTCTTATCAAGACGCGTGCATAATCTTAGTTCATAAAGGTTTAACAAATTAATATGTATCTATTAAGAACTCACTATAAATAGTCACCTGACTATGAATATGATATTCACTTTATTGCCTCTACAGTCTACACGCTTAAACTGTTGAACCGATTAAGCGGAAATTGGTACGGACGAAGTTTGAGCCCTGATAATGGAAATAGGCTACAACGCTCAATGTATAAAATTATTTTTGGTAATGGTTGGCACATTGTTTTACAGTGTTTTCGCTCATATGAAGGTACCAAATTGATATTAATGATGAATTCTTGCGTCTGCTTTCCCTTAGTAGTAATTAAATACTTATTTCTGTAAATCTTTAGTCAATTAAAACCTATAGGGTTCATCTGTAGACCCAGTATTATTAAATTAAACAACAAGAAACTCAAGAAAACAATCAATTAATAAAATTCAAGTTTATGTTTGTAACATTAAAAAAACGACTTTACTAAATGGGTACGAACCTATATCGGGTACCAATAACAAAAATACAATTTAAACATTTTTTGTCTGTCTGTCTGTTTGTTCGGGTTAGTTAGGTTAAAACGCAACTGGGGAAAGTTGCGTTTGCACCCGAAACCAATTACAGTTTTACCCAAAAATCACAACTTGTTTTTTAACAAAATGTTCGGATGGAATCGTAACTGGGGAATAACGCAACTAACCCCTTTGTTCTCGCTAATCTCCGAAACGGCTGGACCAATTTCAACAGGACATTCACTAATGCGTTGCTTATTTTACAAGGTGTATTATAGGCTACTTTGATAAAAACATAGCTGCCAAAAGTTACTTTTCCACGCGGGCGGCCGCTCGTTTCATATAAGCTTGTAAGTAAGTACTGAACCCTCAGTAAGTTTTTTGGTTATTGGTCAGCTCCGTGCCCCGTCGCAACTCCGAAGTCCCGTTATCTATTTCATTTTTATGCACTGAGGGAAGCGACGACGATTGAGGTGAACAATGTGCGCGCTTTTCGCTGCTAAGCTTTCTTCCCATTGTTATTACACAATGCCTTATTGTCACTTTTATAAACTCCTCTATGCGTACGACACTTACCGTCAGATTTAGATACCAATATTGTTCTCCTTCCATTATACAAGGAAACAATAAACAATTTTGAGTTTGAATTTAAATGTGGGTATTCTAAGATGCTCGACAGCTTCAAATCAGCATTTTGGGTGATTGAGTTATTTTACTGGGATAACTATTGATTTATAAAATTTTCAACAACAATAATAGATCATACTTTTATTACTTGTACAAAAGGCTAATTATTCTTTCTTAAAAACCCAGTAGCGTCGCTGTAATCATTAAAATGAACAAGGTAACAATACATGTACCGACTACATACCACTAACTAGCAGGAGCATGTGACAAAGTTTAATTTATTAGACTAAAAGTGCGAAGCTGCTGGCCAGTGTTATCGATTGTGTCTGGTAACGCAAAACTCGGAGAGATAAGATACCCTAATGGTTATCTATGCTGCATTATATTAAGTGCCAAGTTAATATTGCATACCCCTGATGCAAATATGGCTTCGATTTTTCTTTTTTCATAAATTCAACACGGCTGCAACAAAGTGGATGGTTACTTTCTTAATTGTCTCTGTAGTTTTTCGGACGTGGCTGTGTCGTGCGAAATATATTGATCAAATACGTTTCCAAATTTAGTGTGGTTAATTATACGAATTTTGCACTAAATCAATTTCCTGTTTTCAATTACTCGTAAATTACGAGCATAATTAATAACGAATCGTAATTAACTATCAATTATTACATATCCAGTCTATGACATATTTTTATTACTGTATTTGGAAAATGACCGCATGACTTGGCGCAATGGTTAGTTCCGTTTTCAATTACAATTCTAATATTCAGTGAACACGATTGCTAATTATATCGTTAATGTGAAAATTGGGTGTACGTACGTACGTATGGTTGCACTTCTGTGCAAGGTCCATATATTATTTGGCTA
The DNA here is from genome assembly GCA_039566165.1 of Maruca vitrata. Lineage (NCBI taxonomy): Eukaryota > Metazoa > Arthropoda > Insecta > Lepidoptera > Crambidae > Maruca > Maruca vitrata. The sequence goes on along the minus strand of CM076911.1, from coordinate 15,023,943 downwards.
TGATTGAAAATCAATTGTTATTTCATAATTAGTTTATTGATAAACAGAAATGTTTGTGAAATTAATTAGAATTTGTGTCCTAATAAAGCAGCAATAGGCATTTAAAGCCGGGTGGACATGTGATTCTATTTGATCCATTTTAATAGTGCAAATATTTAAAATAACTAATACAATTTTGGCGACTTCTTGAGATATCACATGACAAAGTTATTTCATCAACAGTAAAAGTAGGACCACATCCACACAAAAAAAAAGATCCTCCGAATTTAGAGCAGTATAATAAGCGCAGTAGCAACTCGCACTGTACCATAGTGGTGCCCTGAAGTATTCCAGCCGGGTTTCCGCCCGGATGCCTATCCAACTATGTTATACTCGCCATTTCGAGGATTCCGCAGATTATCCCCCAAATCAAGTTGGTAATGTGTTGCCTATTAGCCCACAGTTCGACAGGCGCGAGCTTCACATTTGTAATTAACTGCCTACCGGTGCGGTTACAACTTGTTCATAACACGCATTCGAAATCATGTAATATGCTTATATTAGTTAGCGCAGGCAGAGTCCATACTGGAGAACTAAGATGTCGAATTTCTTTGAGCTGGAAATCATGTAGTATTAGCGTGATCATAGTAGCGACCAGGCCAATACTAGTCCATTGTAAACCCAATACAGCTTTACGAAAATAGCCTTGCAAATAAATCACAAATTTTTGAAGTACAAAATTAGGTAATTGTTTACTACAAAGTAATTAAATGATACAAACACATAAGAAAACAAAAAAGAAGCGAAACGAAAAACATATTATGAAGGATGATCAATATGACATAAGAAGTGTGTTTAAAATACCGTCATAACAACACTCGACAAAAATGCGTTTTAATCTGTTTTCACGTTTAAAGCAAATTGCCACTCAACAGATGATGCTTTTAATTTGTATTGCGTTGCCTTTTTTCCCCACCTGGTAATGGAATAAAAGGCTCATACCGACGTGCATTTTTGCGTTCGGCGTAAATCCTTTTGAAGTGGGCGTCCGTTGTTTTAATTCATTTTCATGTTTTACCGACAGTTCCCGCTTTTCGATGCACAAGCACGCGCCTAAATCTCCTCTCACATTCGCAAATGTGCAAATGTTGATTTTAACTGAATACCGAATGAACTGCATAATGTGTAAAATTTTGTCGAAACCTTTAAAGAATCCATGCTATTGATTCAAAATGCGTATTCATGAGGGTTTTCACGATTGCTTGTGCACTAGACTGTCTGGTTGGCGTGTAATAGCCGTCTGCCTTAATCACAACGTGTCTGAAACGGATTCGGAAACTAAGCTCTGTGACAGAGCATAGATTTGCCGAACCCGACTGTCAGAAAGACTTTGTGAATAAGCGGGATGGTCCGACTTAGCTGCATTGGTTCATCCTAGACACGACACGTAACGTAACAATATCTTTATAATACTGAAAGACAGATACCTATTACCAAAGTAACATTTTCAGATGACAATTTCCTAGAAGGTAGATACGAAAATCTAATTAGTAGAAAATTTAAACCTATGATGTTGGATTTCAAGTTTCAAAATTGATGTATGTGCAATTGTCAATCGTTGTCTAAGGATGGTTCAGAAATAAATATAGCTTTCTTTTAAAATGAATAACTATTTTTGATATTGACTGTACCAAGGTACTTCAGCCGATACTAAAGAGCTCCGTGGTATATTGGATGGAGTTCTTGTGTTTCAAAAGCGAGTTCGTTGTTTTCTAAAGATCCACTTCACTGTGGCGCCACTTACATCGGCAAATAAGGTTGATTTGATCGAGAGACCTAATAAACCCTAGTGTATGATGTATGTATACGTACGCTATATAATATAAAGCTATTAAATCCGTATATAGTATTCTAAACCCCTTTTCACCCTATTTTTATTAACTGAATATTTTAATCGTGGTAAGTAATATATCATAACTCTTTTCGTTTTATTTTGTACTGCTAGCAACATTTACCTTTCACAGTTTTCTAGGAACAATTGCCGCTCTATATTTTTTCCTTTGACGTTTGCCGTTAAATAATAAGTTTAATAAATGTGATTCTTTAAAACTTCATAGCTGATATTTACACATCGTTTCATTGAACTTTAACATAAAATTTATTAAAATGTTCCAATTGATCGTGTACGCTTCATATCTGAAGAAATAATTTATACCTAAATGGGAGCTATAAAATCATTAATTCTCACAGGGATTTCGTAATCCTGTGCAATATTATATTCATACAATTTTTTTGTGTTCTATTTAAAAGTGCGTAACAGTGTCATAATAGTAATGTACAATTTATGTAGGATGTTTAGTTTCATATGATATTTTAAATTGAAATGAGTTATCTGCGAATAAATTTAGAAGAAACACGGGGACGGCACGAAATGTAAAACCAATACTCGTAACACTCGTATAATGGAAATTTACATTCTCAGTTGCGAGCGAATAGAAAAGCAGAGGTCGAATTCTTATGCTACTTTTTATTTCTCCCATGGGGGAGACCTTACGGGAACGCAATCACTTACTTTCCCGCCATGCCTATTTTAGGCCAGTCTAGGTGGAATGGACTTGTTATAGTTCCCGCTGTCTAGTCTAGCTCAAGCTCGTATGTACGAGTGCATAACAACGTCGTTCCGTAGCTATGTCGTGACAATGGCGTTTATTGGTGGGGTGCATATTATTATCTGAAAACTGACGAACCTCGTTATTGGATGCTGCAACTTAATTTGATTTTCAGCAGACGATATCGATTGCGTTTTGTTCATCAAAATTGAATTGGATTTATTCTATTATGGTTACTTAAAATATTATTGAAAAGTTTTAACGTTCCCACGATCAGATCGTGACAGACAATTTCTATTTTTGACGACGACGTTTTATATTTGCGTTGACGCTGTTTAATAAAATATGTTGCGGGAGGATGATAAAATTACCTATCATCTGGCTTTATAATATATCTTTCGGTACTCTCACTCGCGGAGTAAGAAAATATGTTAGATGCCGATATGCTGCTTATTATTTTAATGACGTGGTTTATATATTTTTATTATGTCTTATATCCCAGATGACGTGATCCCACGGACCTTTCATGAATAAAGAAGTTAGTTTCTACGCCGGGATATGTTTATGTTATTATTCTCATGTTTTTCAATAAACCATTAACCCTGATATTATGAATACGTTCTGTAGAGTTACCTAATATAGGGGGGGGATACTATATGGGGTAATCTAAACAATATAGCGCGGATAAAAATATCATAATAATTTAAACAGTAGACTGTTTTTTAAATATTTTATTTTAATGTTCTTGTAAGAATTGCCACACGTTTTCTTACTTATCAACGAATAAAAAGCCCTAATTATAAACGTCCATGTGGTATATAGTTCAGGTGTGAATATGGAAGTAAATCAAGACGAAATTCCGTGACGGATGCTAGCCCAACTGAAAATGCAAAAGCGTTTGACCTCGCAAAAGGCACTTTTAAATCTGTCGAAGCTAAAAGGTTTCCCGGCTTGGACCCTAGTCCGGAGCAGCGCTTGCCGTTGCTTTTAGACATTCAGTTCAGTTGACACTGGAAGCGGTAAGCTGTTAAACAGAATCGGAACGAAGCCGCATTGAATAGTTTCCGCCAACGTATCGCCGGCCCCAACTCCTGAACCAATCTCGCCGTCGTCTCGCCGTCCAGGTCTTCCTTGTTTCAGAAATATTCTATCTGGATAACATTTTGTTTGTGAAGAACCAACGAAACTCAGTCTTCATCCTCTCAGTTGAGTAAATACGAAAATTGTTCCGCAAGGAAAACTGAATTACGTCAGTCAATATTGGTACTTGTTATTTTGATTGTTTATCCCTTTCTGACAATGTTTCTCGCGGATTGCGAACAACTGGGTGACATTTTACAAGCGCAAATAAGGCGTCCGACCGATTTCTCAATTAAATCGATCTCAATTGAGATCAGCCAAGTATTATAGTGTACAAGTGTGCACGCAAATACAAGTGTATTCCCTGATCCCTTACTCTCATAATTCGGTGAGACGGCAATCCGACAGTACCGATGAGAGATCGGGCTCAGTGCCACCTGCTTAACGTGCTTTCCGAGGCACGGGCATTCAGTCGCCAACTTCCTAACTTCAGCCTGAGTAATTTCTTTACAGAAAAACTCACACAAATTTTGCCCGACCCCGGACTTCAACCGGAGACCTTACGCAGCCCTTGTTACAAACAGACCAACGAGGCAGATCAATGACAAGTGCAAATAATTAATGGTTGGCGCACCTCTCGTCTCAACACAGCGCTCAGTTGACAAATAGTATCAATCTCCGATTTCCTCGGTTGTATTTGATTGAGAACCAAATTCGCGTTCAATCCTGTTTCGGACTTAGCGTGCTTCAGCTTATTTCACTCGCTACAGCTTAGAGCTACTGCACCATCGAGTTTGGTTGAAACGCAGTAACTATGTCCTATGAAATTGTTCAATGAATTTATTTTGTTAACATATTGCTTGAAAAGTGGGACTCTATTTAAAACCTACATTATTTTCAATCTGAAAACGGTCTAATTAGTTTCACCCGTGAAATAAATTAAATAAAAACATCCGCAACAATAAAACCACAACGTCGCCAACTATGCGGGCCATATTTTGTGAAACCAAATTTTGCATTTAGCTTCCCAATGTATAACAGTAGCCTGGGGGTAGTGAGCCGTCAAAATGTAGTCCCTATAGTTTATGTTGCAAAGTGCATTATTGCAAAGGCAGCGGTCGAACTGCGTTCGCGTGTATGTTAACAAGATTACCTTCCTTCAGCCCTGTATTGGAGCGACTGCATTCTCACATAACTCGCTTTTAATCTTGTGAACCAAGGATCGCAGTTTGTACTGAAATGTAGCATACTTTTTCTTATATGTATTTAGAATTATAATATCGTGTCGCTGTCACCGCGGCGCCGTCCGCTGAATTTATAGTGGGACTGTGTGTCGTTAGAATGGGAATAAACACCTGGGTGTTAAAAATTGCATAGCCTTTTCATATTGTGGCTGCCGTGTATTAGCTGTCTCCCTTGTGGCCGCTTTTGTCATTCGTTAAAACACTTTGACCTGTAATTGATATAGAACTGTATGATAAAATCGTTACCCTTAATGGGTTAACTTCGTATTTCACCTTTGTTTTAGCTTAGTATAGCACGCCTTGGCACACGAAAAATTAAACACCAATTTAGGCACATGCTGGTTGGCAAGTGACAAGTTATGAAAGGTAACTGTCCGTGTATGTTAAGTATTGTATTAGAGTCAATTTAATAAAGTATCAGTACTGTCCTTAACAGTACGTATTCGGCAAAATATCAAAGTAATTTACATGAAAGGTGAAGAGCGCACAATTCTATTCAAGTGCATGGTTAAATCGTATCTCAGTCTGTGCTTGCATTCGCTCTCGCTTTCCGATGCGCTGAGGTACGCCGCCAACTTTCTGCCTCCGGCCGAGTACTGAGTAATTTATTCGCAGAAAAAATTTATCAAAATATCATTCGGCATTAGCACTCTGCGAGCATAATGTATTAAGGTGCACTTTACAGCAGTTATATAGACGCAGCTACTACAGCAGGTATGCAGCAGCGTCCGTGTCTGTGATATTATATACCTTCTTGTTATTTTCATAATATTGACTTTTTTGAATGAGTCAAGTGAGACAAAACACATTTTTTTTAAATTTATGTGTCCAAAATAGCAACCCCTTTTTAGGGAGACACCGCAAATACATTGTATAGATTATGAAAGAAATTCACTCGCGAAGTAGTAGTTAGCTTATTAATCGATTAAAAAACCATTTAATTCAAAACACGCAAACTAATTAAAATTCAGAGCTGTCAAATGTATAAATATAACATTCGGGAAAATATGAAATTCATACTTGCTGTATGGGAGCTGCTTCACACGCGCCATTCAGTCTAGTGTAGTAGTACTGTAGTTGTAGTAGTATAGATGATCGCGTGACGCTTTTTTCGTTCTAGAGAGCGTCGACGATTAACGGACGTGGGGGACTCGACAAATGCTCGTTTGAAATTGAGCCAATGCACACGACTGCACCTATCTATAGGCGGCACTCCGCTTCAAACGCGTAGGGTGCTAGTCTAGGTACCAAAATGACGTTAGAATGCTTTTTCGGACACCGGAACTTTAAAAACGCATTTTTCCCCGTCAGGGAAATAAGAAGAAAAATATTTGTGCACAATATTTCTTACTCAACAAAACATTGAAGTTGCAGACAGAAAGGACAGTTAAAAGTAATAGATACATTTTTCTATCAGGTAGTCCAAGTTATGCTTCTAAAGAAACGCAATCGGTCCTGTCATTAATGGCCGAGCAAACGGAAAGCCGAAAGCTGAATCATTTTACTTTATTTTCTGCGTTGGATTCTTGCATCGCATTCGATTATTCCCGTTGAAACGCGATATGTGTAGGACTGTAGGCAAATACACGGACGCTGTAATCAGTTTTAGTCTAGTCGCATTCGCTTCACTGCGCGTCTCACCTGCACAGTTGCACAGTAAGACGAGCACGTTAGTCCGTCTTTGTTAAGGATAACAATATTACCGACCAGGTACGTTCTTTCGGACGGAACCACTGGACGGTTCGCGCACTACCGACTGCCACTGCTAATAACACTGCACTCAAACCTGTGCCCATCGTGCATATTAATGGAATTATATTATTATGATGCCATTACAGCTACGGCGATGTCACTAACCGAAACTAATTTAATATTGTTCCCGTATTGTCCATTAACTTGGAATGCCCCTGCGCCTCTCATGCTAAGTACTCGCCGCACTGTAAAGCGTAATGACAAAACTATTGACATCACTTTTTGTACCGCCCACTGCTTTATCATTCATTTTCCGCTATTCAGAGAAGCTTTTGACCTTTGATGAGTGCGCGTACATTTTATTTGGTATCATTGAATTCTTTGAATATAAGACAGGGTATTAGATGTCGACTTTAGAAATTGTTGCGTGGGTACCATGTATGGAATTACATCTGGCTCGAGCGTGGGTGGGAGGCAAGTCGTTATGTGTTCGATGGTCGACAGTTAACTCAAAATGGCGACAGATGTAATGTAACGTATGCGTAAATATGACGAACATCGGTCATTGTTTTTATTATTTTTAAGCGAGCGCAGTTTATGACAGCCAAATAATATAATTTGACTGTCTCAATGACTGTGTCCACTGTCTTCTGCGTCAGGAGTCGTGAGCTCGATTCCTAATCGGGACAAATATCATTATCAATAACACTAAGCAACTTAGCCGGTAATAAGATCCATCATCACATACATGTGATATTTATGAAAAATGTACTCGTAAACTTCCTTACTAAATAAAAAACTAACTAACAAGATTGGCGCAACGTCCTAAAACGAGTCTTGGCCTCCGATAATAAAGACCGTACGAAATTTCACTACCCTCCACCGATCACAACATCATCACATATTCTCGCAATCACTTTTTATTCACATATTTTTTTTTTCATAAATAAATAAATTCATTTATTTTATGTGAGGATTTAATTTAATAAAATGCAGTGTGTGCCGGCGGATATTGAACGGAGTCCGTAGCCGAACGGAAATACAATCACAGGGACAACACACGTTGATTACCGCACCGTGTTTGACAAGGGTGGCGATATGTAAATTCTTTCGAATAAATGCAGGAGTAGCCTTAAATATACCATATCCCCGTAGAATGCTCACTGAACTATCGGCCATTCAGCTACTGAATAAAAATAACCTTTTTAATTGAACTTTCGTAAATGAAAACTTTATGAGTTTAACACAGAAAATAACATTGTCTACATAAAATGCCCCGTGGGCCAAATTTTTTTGACTAGGTAGTAGAGCGATTGGAGGATTATCTCTAATTCATTACTTTTAATTAAACAATTTAACGCATTATGGTATTTAAGTCATAAGTTGTACAAATATTATGATTTTAGAATAAGTGTACAAAAAGAGTTATAAAAGACTGGACAAAGTAGGAACATTATTACCTATATGTACTAGAAGTCATGTTATCCGACATAAGATTAAACTATGTTCTATTAACATGGTTTAAAGTTTAACGCCGCGCGCGTAAACGATCAAAATTTCATCCATGAGAGAGCGATTGCGATTTATCAATCACGCTAGAACGTATACTAAGCACGTAGCTTATGTAATAAAAACACACTAAACATTACTGAAAGAAGGAAAAGTGTATCTATGTAATTAATAAAAAATAATAAAATGAAAATCTTAAACAAATATTATTTAATGCTTTACAATAAATAGTTTAGAGGCATGTTTTCTTTTGCAACGGTCAAAACATTTTAGACATTGAGTTTTTCATATTACGCTGAAAGCCCCAAAAATGGGCATAGAATACTATGCATACATTTTTCTAGACTTGTTCTAGGGTGAATGTTTACAGTAAATTTTCGAGTTTCATTCTTCAGTTTCCAATATTCTGTGCAGCATGGCAATATGCTGTGTACAAGCTAACTGGTCGTAGTTCGATGTATTTTGGGTGGCTCCATTTCACTTCGGTAGACAAGCCGATATTAAATGTGGTTGGCTCTTGAATAGACTTTCGGTAAAAATAACAGATACAAATCTAGGACGTATTGGATGTGTCTAAACTTGGGTGCTCTGTGACAATAAAAATAGTGTTCTTATCTTCAATATCGATGGTATCGATAAAAAATAATGCTCATGAAGGACTATGATTGAAGGGAAAATTAAATAAGAAATAAGGTCTGCAAATAATTAATTAAATAAATTGTTATTACAGAAATATTTATCCCAAGTGGGAATCGAACCCGACTCTTGAAGTATGAGAAATGAGTCAATAAATGATAATGAAATAATTATTATGCTGCTTATTTAAACTTCAGCTAGAAGTAATCGAAATCGCAAATAGTTCTCATGTGACTTTTGCAACGACGGTAGCTGTGTTAAAGCTTAAATATCAAACAGGGGATCCTCGTCTACTCATTAGTCTGATCTCTATTTAGGCTCTATGGGAAGCCTCGTGGGCGGCGGCTTTTCCAATTTGTAGACATGAGTATTAATGCGGCGGTTAGGGCCACATCTAGGAAACATGCATATTTAGATAACACTGGATGTGTAAACATGATTAAATCGACCAGACGGTTATGCCGAGGTCAGGCGACGCTCTATTGTTATTACCAAGCCCGCTTTACGGAGGATATGATCAAAGTTACATAGTCACACAAAACAAAAAATGTGCTGAAAGTCAACGTTTGGGAAATACGTCTATTGTGAGACTAGTTTATCAAGAAATGTTTAATATAGTGTTTTTACACTACGAGTTTCAATTATCCCTTCCATTTATAAAGTAAGAAAATGGTTAGGTACTATATTAATAAAAACAACGATACAGTTTCGATTGCGATTCTATGTAAACAAAACTCGAAAAGTTAGATATTTTCATTTTAATTTGTGCTTTCATCGTCTGTCGCGTCCACTAGTAGGTAGACAGTAAAAATCAAAGAGGTTTTCACAAAAAAGTGTCTGCGCAAAGAGATCTCTCCAGAAAACTAGTCTTAGCTGCAGAACGTACGTGATTTTGATTATCCAGTCCCTTTGATATCGCAACACGTACGTTCGCGATCAGATTGCGTTTGTTCTGATATGGCATAGCAAACATATTCGGCTCGTGCACCAGTGATTGGAAACCAGCAAAGCAGTAATTAGGAATGGCCAATCCGCATTATTTGTTAACAAATGGGGTAGTATTAACAGTAAGTCCAATACAGCACTTTAACACATATTACCCTGTTCGTACATTGTATATATATATTTATGTATGGTTTAAGTATTGAATTATATCCATATATGTTACTTATCATTATTGTTAACCGCGTGACAAACTGTGGTAGGCAAACGCCGCGTTAAGACATTTGCTCCGAGAGGTCGTGAGTTCGAGATCCGGATAAAAATGTGCCAGTTTTTCTGCAAAGGAAGTACTCAGTCGGGAATCAGGAAGTTATCGGTTGCATTCGCGTGTCTCAGAAAGCGTTTTAAGCTTTTTCCCCACGCCTGACTGCCTGTCTTATGCAATTGACTGGCGTACGTACGAGTCTGGTCCTACACCTTATCTCATGGGCATGAGTGAGAGAACAGAGTGTACATCTTTGTATAAGTACGTGCTTTAATCTTATTATGTCCTGATCAAACGGCTGATGTCCTATGAAATTAGCTGCCATGGCCAAAAGGTTGGATTACATTATTAACATACCAGTTTACATACATTTTACACAACGAAATGTTAATCACTGAAATGTATCCTTGCTTACTCGGTCAATCAATCTTCTATTATAGTATCGTAACTTCGTTATTATCTGTTACGTAGGGAGTACGTAACTTTGTTTTATTTTTGCTTATCGTATTTCTATTGTCTGTGCGCTGTGCGAATTATTCCGTAGTTTTTATGAGTTTGTGTACGTATAATGCTTTTGCGCTTTTTTGCTGTTGAAAGTTAGCACAGCGACTATATGGTGTATATTTTTTATGTTTTTATTTGTCTGATTTACCCTTGATTTTTCAATCATTATACTGTGTTTAGACTAACAATGCGTTAACCACATAGAACATGCCAAATAAATTTATATTAACACTAAAACCGCACTATGTTATGTGCAGTCGTTATCATAGAGATATATTCGACAATTGGGATAGGTACATTTAATTTGCGCCGTTTTATTAGTTTGAGATCTACGAATGAATGTAAGCTTCTTAGACTGTGCCAAAAAGACAGTAGTATTTTTCTTGGTAAACGACCTCACGCGAATGAAGTCGCGCCTAAAGCTAGTGTTACGCTTAAGCGAACGATGCATGTTTTTGTTAAAATCAAGCAAATCAATTATATTGCTAATATTGATCAGGCAACGAAGATGACACGGAGAATTAAATCAACCGACGCTTGCTGATTGATTGATTCGATATAAGCTGCAGTTTATATTAAAACGTGATGACACAGTGGACATTTAAATTCTATATTATCGGCTGCATTCGGCTTATAAGCCGCCCAGGAAATCAAGTGCCGTAAAAGCGTGGAGACCGATTTAATGGTACTCCGTTATTTAAACATAAATAATACTTACAACACACGCATTGATCTGATTCCGGAGATAAGTACAGATCGTATGTACCTGTTTTACGGATATTACAAGCAACAGTGGAACATTTTATTATAATGCATAAATAACACTCTTAGATACGGAACGTCTATGTTCTACACACAAATATTTGCCCTTAGGAATCGAACCCACGACTCTGTCGACGGGCCAATCGTTATATTATCGTAATTGGATTACGGTAGCAGGTCACTGATAACGCAAAGACACGCTATGGAGGACTAGGTGGTTTAAAACACTCATTAATATATTCCACGTCATGTTTAAATGACTTGTTCCGGGGTGTTAATTTGTGCAGGGGTGCATCAATAACGGAACTAAAAGCGCACGCACTAAGCCGCGTCTGCTTCATAAAGGTGCAATGACTTAGTGCATACGCATTTCATATTTGACAAGTTTAATCACCTCACGCCTTTATAAATATTTATCCGATCACGGCGAGGACACACGTTATGATTAGCACTCAATTTTTACTAACATTATAACTCTGTCTGTCACGACCAAAACTACTAATAAACGAAATCAAAATTTAATCTTAAATTGGGTACACATGTGCAGAGACTGAGAAAGGACATAGAACGGAAAACTATACTTGTTTGAACATTAAATCGTAGCGTTCATATCTATTAATTGCGACTTAGGCTGCCAAGTTGTTCTATTGGTAGCAGATAGCAGTTCTGCGTTAGGACCGAGATGCCCCCGGTTCGAATCCGGGGTCGGGAAATATTTGTGTGAGTTTTTCTGTTAAGAAATTACTCAGCCGGAAGTTGGCGGTAACACGCTCGTGCCTCGGAAAACACATTGAGCCGGTGGTCCTGCGCCCGATCTCTCATCGGTCATCGGATTGCCGTCTTCGAACAATGAGAGTAAGGGATGATAGTGTGCACTTGTGTTTGCGCGTACACTTGTGCACTATAATAATTATGTCCGGCGCTGTTGGCTGATCTTCATTAAGATCACCCGACATGGCCGAAATCGGTCGGCGCCTTAGATTTATATATTATATATCTATTTATTTATACCCCTGTAATATGAACTCCATAACAAGGAAATAGAATTGACTATGTTGAGCTAGGATTTTTATAGAACAGCTTAAATCCCCAGTGACACTTTTTCCAGTTTTCAAGCGGCTTAGTCTGACAGATAACATTTTGAAGTGCACAGCACACTGATGCAAAAGTGTGACGACGAATATGCCCTAATAAAAGATGCACTGCCGGCTTTTGCAATTATTTAGACTGTAATTATAAAAATTGCTCTGTGCAGATAAAACAAACGTAGCGAGCTACGTGAGAGCAATTATAATTGTTTCTGTTTTTCGTTCTTGAATGTACATGCAGTCAACAGCTCGTCTGATGTAACACTTTGGACTTTGTAATCTCGTGGGCATAAGCGTTAATATTACGCGTTCTCCGTTGTGCGTTGTGTACTGTGAGTGTAAGCCTAATATGCTGTTGACTGTACCTATTGCTATTGCTTGTTACTGTTTCTCTGTTCGTTCAATTCATACGCCGATCCGTTGTACTCAAAATTTCGATAAAAAATCGTATATTTTTCGATTGCAATCCGCACATGACACATGTCTGTTGTGTAATCACACGAGTTATAAGGCTCTATTTAAAGGCAACCTTAATATTCTATATTCAACCTTATGAAAGTTTGTTGTTTGTCGCATGCAGCTCTGTCCGTCACAAAAGCAATGGACGGACAGAAATCAAATCATGCGAAAATCCTCTCTGAACGGGATATGCGCATGACTACGTTCGATTTCCAGTTGAAGGTGCAACGTTGGAAAAAATACGTGGCCTTCCATGGTAGTTATGGTATTATTGTAATCATAGCATTACAGTCAAGTTTACGAGGGCCATTCGTCTCGTCGCGAATTGATATGTTAGTTCAGACTGCAAACCGTAGCTGTGAATTATTGGTCTAATATTACTGTACCTATCTATCTATACTATAATAAAAACGTAGAGGCAAAAATTCTTGTACTTTTTTTAGAAACGAAAAAAAACCAGCCAGGGATATGTTTTGAGAGTAGTAGAACACAACCTCATACTTAAAAAAAAAATTGTATCTCTGTCTGTTTGTTTGTTTGTTTCGACTGACCTCCTAAACGGCTGAACCAATTTAAATGAAAGTTTACACGAAGGTAAATTTAATTCCGGAAAAATGCATAGGATACTTGAAATCACTGACAGTTAACTGGTTCCCGTGGGATATTCAAAACACCTAAATAAATGACTGATCTCTGAAACTATTAAACCAATTTCAATGAAATTTTGCATGGTGGTACCATACATCCCCGGTCAAGATCTCAAATACTTTTAGTCACAGAAATACCTGTAGGATAGTTAAAAATCTAACTTTATTAGATCATGTACAAAAGTAGTAAAAGTATATCGGACCAAAATGAACCTTCTGATTAGGAATATACGGACTACTTTATTGAGCAAAACATCATAGTAGGGGAGGTAACTAGCTAGATTTGCAGCTACTCGAACGACATGGAATCGGTAGAAAGATTACGCTAAATAAGAAAAAAGTTTATTACACTTTCTTTATAAGTGGGGGGACAGCGATTGATACAGGAGGATAAACAAGCTGTTGAAAGAAAAAAGTTATTTGACCGTGTCAGTCATTCAAAATGCATGTTGAATAATCCCTAAAAAGTGTCATTGTACCGATTTGGACCACAAAGTTATAATTAATCTTTGTGTCTGTTTAAAATCTTGAGATACTTCAGCGCGTTACATTTTTATGCAGGAGGTTCAAGTTGATATCGAAGTCCTGCTGTATAATAAACTGTAATTCTTTTTCTAAACCTGTATCACCTCACTGCTGGGCAAAGTATCCTTCAAACTCATCTACTGCTCTCTGTCCATTGCTAGGATTTGCCAGTTCTTTGATACATGGACCAGGTCGTTATACCACCTTTTCTTAGGTCTTCTTATGGTGGTATATTTTTTTTCTTTTAACATAATACCTATGATACTCCGCTTCATATCTTTTTGAAAAACCTTGAGTTTGGACTTCTGATTTTTGGCGGGGGACCAAGATTGTGCCCCATGTGTTGGGATAGGTTCAGTGATATAAGAAGATCACCCTTCATAATATACCTATTCATGGACCAGAAGCTTTTCCAGGCGTTGTCTGCTCTACGGATTATTTCTTTGTCCTGCCTGTTCTCGAAGGAGACTGCCTAGCCCAAGTATGCTCCTCTACATATTGCTTCACCTGGCTGTTGACTGCAATCCACCAAACCAGCGCTGCTGTTGGTCATGACCTTGGTTTTGGTCTTGATCTGTTCATCGTCAGTCTAACGTCAACGCTTTCTGTTCGAGCATCAACTCAAGTTCTGTCGATGTATACGTATTTCGACTAGGAAAATGTCATCTGCAAAGCGAAAGTTTATCAGTCGCATATCCTCTACACCAATTCCTTTTGTTTGCTAAGAATATCATAGTGACCTGAAGACTTCTTGGAGCGTGCTACTGAAAGCTTTGGTGATAGGGAGTCACCCTGTTTAACTCTTTTTTGTATTTTGAATGTCAGGCCTTCAGTGTGCAATTTGATATCGGCTGTGCTTTGTGGGTAAATGATTTGGAGAAGTTTTTCTATATGTGGGTTCGATGTTTTGCTGAAGAAGAGAAAGCTAAATGGGTTGATGTGGGTGATACCGTCGAAGACCTTTGAATAATCCACAAAGGCCAGGTTCAAAGGTTTATTGAATTCGCTACATTTCTCTATTACCTGGTTTTCGGTATGGAGGTGGTCAGTTGTCCAATATTTGCTTGCTGGCTTACATTGGTGGGTTGTGTTGTTCCAATTGATAGACTGTTCGATATTATCTGAATGTTTATATACATAGAGGGATATCGCTATTCTAAGCAAATAAAGGGAAATTTATAAACATTCACGTAAAAATGTTGGCCATTATAAAATTAAAGAAAGTTATCGTATATAAAGATCGTTACAAATAAAATCACATAGATCATTAGAAAACTGGTCAAGTGCCCCTTGGATCTATATTATGTCAAAGGTTTTAGTAATTGTTGTTATAGGCACGATTCTACGGTCATCGCCCCATGGAAACCATCAGAGATTATATTAGTTCTTCATAATCCTGCCCAATTCTTTTAACAGTGTCTTTGTAATTAGCATTAGCAGCTATCCTATTTAAGATCACGCACCCCTTCCCTTCCGTATGAAGTGTACATACACGGCAGAGGTACATGAAAGGGTACAAGGAGTCTCCCATTTAAAAATCTTACAAGACAGAGTCTGAGTCTGATCAATACTCCAAAAACTCCTGTTGGGCTCCCCAACTATCACGTTTTTAGCTGGCAAGTCATGTCAAATGCTGTCAGATTTGATATGATGTGATGAGTGTCTAGTTCTTGGTTAGTTAAAGAGATGTCACTATGCTCTATTATTTCGCAATATTGTTTCAAATACAAAAAGTAATTCATAAGTTATATTTTATTGCGCTTTACGTTATTACCTATCTCATTGTTTTATTACGAATACAATACAATCTACGAAAGTAGTAACGAAAGTAGGTATATGGTTATCGTTTCAGATTGATTCACATTTATGATAGTAAAAAAATTGTGTATTAACTTTTTATTATAATAACTTGCTGTGCCCGCGACTTCGTTCGCGTAGACTACAGGATTTAAAAAATTGTGTATTAACTTTTTATTATAATAATAGTATATTTAAGATGTTGACAATTTTGTTCACATATTTTATGAATATTTATTGTGAATTCAATTGCCAAAATCTAAGAAAATTTGAATTTAAATCCTGTAGTCTACGCGAACGAAGTCGCGGGCACAGCTAGTACATTAATATTTATGAAACTGATTCTGTCTCTTTGATACCTTACCGTTGAATTGATCTGATTATCTTTTGTGTGGTACGTTGTACTTGACCATTAGAATATGACTGTTTTGATTATAATAATAGGTATAATCAAGTAACACAAATGAATAATCTTTCAGTGAAATCTATAAGCAGTTTTAACTAAGGTAGTGTGCGAAAGTTAAAACTAAGCTCATCATAATGTTTCAGGACTCCATTTACTGTACTACAGTAGGTACCAATTCCTGAGACCTTCCCAATAAAACTTATCAGTAACGCGGTATGGCGTATGGCTCAGTTATCCGTGAATCCTCTAATTCATGCCGTTTACGAGCGTCCCGATCACTTTGAGCCCGCACCGTGTTGCCAACCAAAACGATTTGAACATCGGCGGGCGCCGGTTCGGAAATAAAATGCGGATGAAGTGAACATCTATTTATTTAACCTTTGACTGCAGCAAAATTGTACAGCAAAAATATTTTTAATTTTCACTCCGTTTACTGGCGTTCGATAGTGAAAAAAGTTTGATATTTCTGTAGTACAAATAGGTACAAATCGTCGAATAGGTTTTAAATACGGGTACGATTGGACGAACGAATGTTGATTTAAAAATAGGAAATATTTCAATTGCAGCGTTCGTTGGTGCGCGCATCATAGTTACTCGGCTCTGCTAATAATTCGCTGATCTTATGACTGAGCCATAACTAAAAACGAATCTATTTATTTAATTATACATCATTATTTAAATGCCATGCAATTATTTATGTAAGTTATTTTGTAATTATTACTAAGATCTTTAAAGTAAAGTTAAAAAAAACGCAGAATAAAATGTAAGTAAATTGCGTCCAAGATTTCTGCTGGCGGAATGCTGGTCAACACATAAAAACAGATCGTTACCGAATAGGCTCCCAGCCTCCCAGCCTCCCAGACCTCAGCATCTAAATGTCGCGCGTACTCCGATCACTCACAATTTCACACGAGAACGGCTCTCAAGTGACTAACTGCCGCCCGACATTTGCCACTCGAATCCAATATCGCATCAGCGAGCCACGCTTCTGACTTGCAGAAGAGACATTTGACAGCAACACGTTGAGTTTCAGCATTATTTTGTTGCTACATTGAATAAACAAGCTACGCGAACACTCGCGTCAGCCTTTCTAACTCTTGACAAAAGAAATCCAATCCATATTGTAAAGGCCCCTTTGTTAAGTGAAGGTTTTTCAAATTCCCTGTTGACGGGGCTTGTCTTAACCGGCTCATTTTTGATGCAAAATTAATTTAATTCTAGATTCTCCATAAGCTGATCCATAATAGTCCGTCCGATGAAAGCCATTTGCATGATAAATTGTTGCGTTGTTGCTCTGATTTATTTACTTCATGTTACAAAGCAAGTATAAATTTTAACAAGTTTATACAACAACAAATTTTATGTTTTACAACTGGATAACTCGATTCAGTCAATCGGGAGAAGCAAAATGCATAAACCGGCTAAGTGAGAGCGGGACTCACGCACAAAAGGGTTCCGAACCATTCAAGGGTTTACCTGTTGCTGTTATTAAAAAACACGTTTGCTATTTGAGTACCCATCATCATTCATATTATTCAAATTAATCATTTATTGTACATCTAAATATTTCAAACTAAACAATGTTAATGTTATGCAAGTTGTATCAGCGAAGAGCAAAATATTATTATTTTGTTCCAAACGACAGTTATTAATCTTGGCCTTTCTGATATTAGGCAAAAATATCACTAGCGATGTCGCGAACTAGTAGATTGTTAATACAAATTGTCTCCTTGATATTGCTTGGGTTCGTTCGGGTCACTGTCACATAAGTTATCTTGGCTCTGGGTTTTATACAAGATGATAACGCTTGGTAAATCCACATGACCTACCCCTGATAACATTATATTTATACTTCAATAGTCACATTATATATTTATGACTGACATAATTTGAGTAATGCCAATACTTTTGTATTGGCAAAGCTCAACCAGAGTAACAAGAATTAAACTTAGTAATTTTTCAAGTACTAGAATTCAAATTCGCAGAATACAAAATCTTGTTTATATTAACTGCAAAGAGTACTTCGAAGAATGTCGGATTCGATAATATGATCTTTGCATAGCACAACTGCATAATACATCGAAATATGCCGTTACAGGTATTATTGATGTGTTTAGTCGAGGTGCTATTCCGACAATTCTGTCTAATTCCTCCCGATTCACGCCTGTCGATTTGATGGCATGTAATTACGGTATGTTGATTGACTCAAAGGCACAGGAATTTTGCACCTTTGAATCGTGTCCGGCTAACATCTTGTAACTAAAGTTAAATAGAAATCAAATGTTTAACGAGTGGATTAAAATAATATAACAATACATGAAAAATAATTACACGAATCAATTTGATTAATCCAAATATGGACTTCTACTAAGCTACGTATCATTTAATAAGCTAAGTTAATGCGTATATTAATATTCGCATTTCGTTTAAACACTTCTTTAAAGCTATACAGAAACTGAACGAAATTAAGGACAGGTGTAATCTGTACGCGCCCCTGCTGATTATATCATCATCATCATCAGCCCATATACGTCCTCACTGCTGGGGCACGGGCCTACCCTATACTAGGGCGATAGGCTGATTATATACATTTTATTAAAAACCTTATTATATTAAATTCGGGAAAATTTATTTTCTTTAATGATGTTGTTCTGCTTGTTAATTTTAATCGTGCATTGCCCTTGTCTGTTACAACTATTGTATGTAGGTATCCTGCAGTTTGTTACTTACTCACAAAACATAATATAATAAAGTGAAATTGGGACATCGTCTCCGCCCCATATCAAAGACAAATAAGCCCCTTTCTTTTAGGATTTTATAGTTCCTCATCCACTCACATAGTATTGCAATTGTGTTATGGGGACAAAAGAGTTCAAGACCTAAGGAAAAGTGGAACACTTCAAGGCCGCGACTGGCGACTTATAAGTGGCTTATTAAGGCTAAGGGAATTAGCCTGTCCACTGTTCCGAGACCTATAGACGGACACTTTAAACTTTCTACAACAATTAACTAATTGTGCCAATTCATCGCCCGGGAAAAATAACGTTACAGCTAATCTAATGACCATCGGGAAACTCATTCATTAATTTCAATCATCGGATCATTTGTCCAATCAATTTAATTATAAGTCTACTCGTATCAACAGTTCAGAGTTATCCAATCTAAGCGGTCCTTACATATCTGTTATGCATGTTGAAAACAGGTCGATAGAACGTTTAATGTTTCGATTCTAACTTCCAAAGGTCGTCTTATTATGTGACCTTGTCCATGCTGTTTCTCATTACAAATGTACGTATTTGCTTATGATTGGAGACCTGTCAACGCAATTGACCAACTTTCTAGGAAAATCCTTTTTTTAGATTCGATCGAACGAATACATTCTTCCTAGTTTTAGCGCAGACTTATAAATAACGACAAAGAATATAGATTGTACTTACCTACGTATTTCGGACATTGTGGCGTTATGCGTCACGTGCCACGTACCTTTCATATATATTTAGGAAACCTTTATAGGTACTTTTCTTTCTTGTTCTATACTTTGAGCAGCTGTCATATTGAAATGGAAACAATTAGGTTAATTACTCGCACGTATAAGTTACGCAGCTCTGTTATACCGTAACTCGTAATTTATTTTAACTACATATAAAATTCAGGTACAAATACGGGTTTCTGGTAAATATTGAGTATATTAAAGCTATTATATATATGCAAGTTTATTTCATAATCCTGTTATTTAAATGTGAATTACATTACACATAACTTTGTTACATAAGGCTTAAACCAGAAGCTTAAATAAGTGATCTATAAGGTTTACTGTGGACTAATCTTAAAATAACTATTTTATGACGAAATATTATTTCTAATATGAATTTAAATTTTAATAACAGAAATCAGTTCTTCGCCGTCATATTTCCATGACTGTAATAGTGGTGCGGCTAATGTCCAAATGTTCTGCCACGCCCTTTCTTTGTATAGTGACTGTTAGCTGTTTACTTACTAGATCAACTGTCCAAAGGTAATGGATTCTTTTGGCTATCGATTCGTTTCATTTTGATTATACTGTTGCTTCGGTACAAGTATGTTTGACGCTCGTTGGTATCAATAGATCATGTTCGTTTATGTACACCTAATTACATTACTGAATTTATAAGTGTTTGAAAACTTTTATTCGACAACTCTTATTGAATATGCGATAGGTACAGATCATGATAATGGTTTGTGTTATATTTAACATTCTTCAAGACGTATCAGTTTGTATTATGTACGGTCCCTTAGGTGTGCATTCCATTGGGCTGAGATACATATACATATTAACAAATCCAAATATAGTATTCGTTTAGATCGCTTAACGAACATTTAATATTCTACATGTGTGAAGTACTTGTAAGTTCAAACAAATAAGTATTATGCACTTTAATCAACCTACTCCCGATAAGCGTTTATTGCTGCCAACTGTGCATTATTGCCTTGAACTTAAGATCAACACACATCGAGTACATAGAATTCTGTCCAACATAGTGTCCATTTGTCTGTAACATCACACACCTTTACGTGAATCGTAAAGTGTTTATTACATCGTAAAACTTTGGTGCACGCGTGGACCTATTGTCTTATTACTAGGTGCCGTGTATAGTCTCGAGGAGGCTGGGAAATTGATTGAATTACCGTGAGCGGGAGACGTTCAGTTTCTTATTTGCCCTTATGCATCACAGAGTAAGTACCATCTCCGGCATATTTACCTCGCCGAGTTTAAATCGAGTTGTACCTAATGAGCGCGCTCCTATCATCGTTACGGTGCCTTCAAAGGAAAAACAAACATTTTACTTTTTTAACATCACTATCTATGAGTCTCTTGGTTAGTCTATTTGTATCTGATATACCTCTCTTGTTCTGCGTGGGACGATAACGAGTCGAAGTATCTAGTTGAAAGACGAAGAAGAAAATAATAAACAAAGTTACTTAATATTATAAATCATTTAACGTTGCTCTAGCATAAAAGATAAATAATCCCTACTTACCTCCCTGCATCCTCTCTGCACAATTTTAAAATGTGAAAACATTTTTCTTGTGTTGAATCAGAAAAGTTATTATTATAAAAACAAAGTGTAGTAAGCGCCTAACGCCAACATTTACATTCCGAATGAAATTGTTATTCTCAGCCCCGGTTTGTCCTTTGACGTAAGTTTTAGCAAACTTTTTGTTGCACGTTCAAATGAACTTTATTTTCTGATCTCACGCTGTGTTTACTTAAGGACCCTGCAGGCCTTTCTCACTGCCCTGCAGACCTGACACTTTGTAACATTGAACACTTATATTGAATCTGTTTACAAAATAAGCCTTGAAAGTATTTTTTAATTTACTCGTTACGAGTATAGATAGTCTTTGTCGAGTGTGCTCCCATACAGATGGGAGTATTTATTAAATTCTTCTTTTGAAATGTACGCTCATTTTATTGGGATTCGTTGAACGGATCGTTTTCTAGTATTTATTGAATAGACGGTGGCATTTATTACGGCTTGGTGGTGGCGTGTAGTCGCTTATATTAGTTTCTTCGGTGCAGCGTTTATCAATATAGGGCTGAATGTTGTTTATGTGTGGCAGTTAAGTGTGGCCAGGTATTGCCGAGGAGGGCGGCGCGTGCCGTGGCGACCCCCCGCTGACCCCCCACTAACGTTGTTATTCGTTCCCTGAACTTTTCCCACCTCACGTGACAGCCGGTGCACCACATATTTCTCGAGGCATACTGATGTTTGAAGTATAGCTATTTAGAAAGAGTTGTTGTTTAGAGTGCAGTCGAAATTCTCAAACGAAACTCTTTGTAGTAATAATAATCTTAGTATAACTAGTGGATTTAAAACCTTTTGAGCAAAGTTTACAAAATGCTTTTTTGATAACTAGTTTGAGACACATTTCTCGAAAGGTAAATGGCTTTGAAAGCTTTTCCTTACAGGAATCAGATTTTATCGGCTTGCGCAAAAAGAAAGAAATAGTAGCGCAACCGTTGCATAAACCACTGCTCCATCGCTTGATGTTTTTCATTTAAACATTTTTTTTAGGGTTCCGTAGCCAAAATGGCAAAAACGGAACCCTTATAGTTTCGTCATGTCCGTCTGTCCGTCTGTCCGTCTGTCCGTCTGTCCGTCTGTCACAGCCGATTTACTCGGAAACTATAAGTACTACAGTGATGAAATTTGATGGGAATATGTGTTGTATGAACCGCTACAAAAATATGACACTAAATAGTAAAAAAAAGAATTGGGGGTGGGGCCCCCCATACATGTAACTGAGGGATGAAATTTTTTTTTTCGATGTACATACCCGTGTGGGGTATCAATGGAAAGGTCTTTTAAAATGATATAAAGTTTTCTAAAAAACATTTTTCTTAAAGTGAACGGTTTTTGAGATATCAGCTCTCAAAGTCGTAAAAAGTATGTCCCCCCCCCTCTATTTTTATAACTACGGGGTATAAAATTCTAAAAAAAATAGAGGTGATGCATGCTAATTAACTCTTTCAACGATTTTTGGTTTGATCAAAGTATCTCTTATAGTTTTTGAGATAGGTTGATTTTTATTATATTTGCTGCTACGGAACCCTTTGTGCGCGAGCCCGACTCGCACTTGGCCGGTTTTCTTATTAAAAAATCCGATTAATAAATTTATATAGCTGCAAAATGTTTTAACTGCCAATGTTTCAATACGTTCAAATAAACGAAGGATATACGATACTACAAGAATCAACGGATTTAAATTAACGTGCACTGTTCCAAATAATTGGGTTTTATCAGCACTGTACACTACACGAAACATTTGCCCAATCAATTTAATTATAGATGCCAAATAAAATTGCTCAATTGGAAAGGTATTTGGATTTCACGTGTGCAATTGAACAACTATTACATTGTGCATGTTATTATTATTTATCCCAGGGGCAACTGATTGATATAAAATCAAAGAAATGCTCCAATTAACACAACAGTAAGCGAACCTAAGATATTACAAACATCCGCAAACATTTCAATTGCACTACACTCGGCAAAAAACGTACGGTTCAATATAATCTAACATTTTCTCTACATGTAATGGACAATATCTATGTCCCGTCTGACTCGAATAGACTTTCATCATTAAAGGAAAGATGGACTGAATAATGAATTTGTCTGGGCCATAACTTTAGCTGGTATCTTTTAATGTCGTTTTTAAGTCACTCAAAATTAACAAATTATTCTCATTTTTCTTTCCGCTATGTTAGGTAATATTAAAATTGGGTAATAATTATTATTAGTAAAACCAAGTACACCTGGGCATTTAGGACGTTCGCCTTACATTATTATTATTTTAATTATGTTCACTGGGACTGCATACGATAAAACATTTATTATTCAGTCGTTTATCGGGTTAAGTCGCAACGAACATAATTATTACATAGCTTCATATCATTACCATCCGATATGTCTATGATATACTCGGCATAACGTTTGAGGTGTGGATTGAGATGTCGCTAATGAACTTAACCACAATCCTAATCAATCCAACCATTAACGACATATTATAGGTACAATTTAGAGTTATTAGACAGTAGGATAGTTCATAGGCTGATGTTGCAGGTCCTATAATTAGCCGCTTGACCGACCTCAATTATGATATCGGTACGATACCGGTCGAACGATTTAGGAAATTGGTTCGTTATTATATCTTCATAGCCAACTATTTAAATTGAATTGTCCTGATCCATGTTATTGTTTTTAATCCTGATCTAAAGTTTAAAGCAGATTATACAATCGTCTAATTAGAGGACGTCAGTGATAAAGCCAACAAAGCCATAATTTAGCCCGAATAATGCGCGTTTGAAAACTTTTAGTCACAGTTAGAGTTTACG
This sequence comes from Maruca vitrata, assembly GCA_039566165.1. Lineage (NCBI taxonomy): Eukaryota > Metazoa > Arthropoda > Insecta > Lepidoptera > Crambidae > Maruca > Maruca vitrata. Next base: position 14,999,923 of record CM076911.1, on the reverse strand, counting down.
AGTCAAGGTAGCCATAGTTTAGAAAGCAGAGCCAAGCTTGCGATCCTATTAATTTAATTACTGTGCGAATTTATTCCTAGATTTCTCACCTGGATCTAATTAAGCTGCAAGCCCGGCTGGTAAATTTGTCCAAGCTTAAACTTATGTTTTGGAAATTGGAATATGTTTTATTAATTAAATTATTTCATTTAATTTCAAACAGTATTCAGACAGATTCTCTGGAACTTCTCTTTGAGCTTGTGAAGCCATATTTTGACGAAAGTAAAATAGGTTGCTTTAGCAGTGATAAGTTGGCTGACGAACTCAAATTCAATACTAAAATAGGCTTTCGTAGGGCCTTTTTAAAACAAACACAGATTCTAGGGACGGCAGACTAAAACACATCACACTTCTAAGTGCTTTAGCTTGCCAGCCCTAGGTTTATACATCGTCAGGTATGTCCGAGTTTAATATCCGAGACCATCATGTGTTAATATCAGTTTCATAGATAGTATCTATGCTTCCTATTGGATATGCTCACTGAATCTGACAATCACTTAGGTTTAGGATATCGAGTCTCTTGTTTGTAGTTAGTGTTAGGCCGTGTGGATATTAATAGCCTCTTGACCAATGCCTTCTGGTTAACACAATAACCATTTAAGCTCGGCGATCCACCTTACCTATTCAAGTCACACACCGAATTTGGTTATTTCTTAGACTAGATATAATTGATATCATATTCTTGTTCTTGTGCAATAAGAAGGAAGACTCAGTTAACATTTTTGTGTTTGGATGCACAAATCTGTTACTGATAACAAAATGCAGTCTTCTTCTTCTTATCGTATGGTTGATGAACAACCTGGTGTCAAGAGTTATTAAACCGCCCGTAGGCCTCTGACATGGCTTCACACACCGTTGAAAAATTTCTCAGGTGTGCTGGTTTCCTCACGATGTTTTCCTTCACCGTTAAAGCGTCGAATGATGAAATATGAATTTCAAATTTGAAAAACACATTGGTACCTGGCGGGGTTTGAACTGGCGACCTCTCATATGGCAAGCAACGACCTTAACCACTCGGCCATCGACCCTTTTTTTTACAAAAAACAAAATGTAGTTTAAAGTAGTTAATATTGTTTAAAAACTTTAAAACTACATAGTACTACTAAATAGCCTCAAACTTTACAATTAATTGAAAAAAACGCGACCGCATAGTAAAATTAGGTTATTAATAAAATTCAATTTGTTGTCGTCTGCGTACTTTAAAAGGGCATGCGGATAAAAATCAGACTGGCCAGATAAAAGAAAATCCTATCTCGAGGTACGGAGTTAAGATAATGTCTCCATTGAAAGAAGTGGAACTGGAAACCAAATCCACTATGTTGTAAAATTCAATTACGATTGAGTCTACAGCTATTGCTAAAGCTATATTGGCAAGGGTGAGGGCCCTTCCCCTTAACCTGCCATGAACCCGCACACTCCCGCGCCCATTACACTCTAAATGAATTCTCTCTGGCTAGAACTTATATAAAGACACTTTGGACTAAGATAACGAAACTGCCTACTGTAATACTTAAGTATATGAGAGTAAAGTTAGTTGCACTTCAAAACTTAGACTTCAGGAGATGTGCATCTGACGTAGTCGGGCACATCATAACAGCACCGTTGCTTTATAATAATGATATGCATTGTATGTATACGTAATGTGTAATTAACACTCCTTATTAATAATGATATTACGCTGGTTATAATTGAATATCCAATGTCATTTTAGAAACGTGGTCTTCAAACTAATGAAATTTGTTTTCAACAAATGAACAAACCTCTAATTATAGGCAAACAAAATTTAAATTAAACATTTAAAGATAATATTTGCAAAAGTTTATAAACGTTCAAATCGTAAATTAATATAAACAGCGACATAGATATGATTCGTTGTTAAACATACTAAGCTGATGAACACACATTTTTCTACAGCCAATAATATATCTCTTTAAACATTTCTTTAATAAAAAGTAAAATCCCGAGCTAGTCTTTAATACATTGCAACAGCTAAAATCGTGAAATATTTTCCTCAAAGCAAAACAGACTAGTGTGAATGTAGCTCCTCTTTGAAGGATCGATTTTATTCCGTAGCTTCAAATTTCGTTATAATGATCTCTCTTTATAACCGAACCGAACGTAACAAATAAAAAAAAAAACATTTTGCGTTGACTTTTATTTGTTTTATGATCTAGTCCAGACCGGCAATGTTTCGAAGCGAAATCCTTTGATATACGGCACTGATTGGTTCACCTGGATTTATTATTCAGTTAATGCGCTGCTTACAAGTAATAACTTTATGAAATTAGTTATTATTTGAATATACAAGGATTTATTTATTAGTTTATTGTTCCCACGCTTTTGTTTTGTGTTTATTTTTGCGCTTAAAATGTTTTGTATAATAAATTACAATCCTTTGTTTTTGTTGTTGTTGCTCTTTAATTTTTCCTATATATATATGTATTTTACATGTAAATATTTCTTAAAATACTATAGTACTTAAATACTCCTGTAAGTGCATGTATTGTTTACCTGTAAAAGATTGTGCATTAAGCTCTTAATATTGAATGTAAAAACGTATACTTTAATGTGACAGTTGTTGGTAAACTAAATAAATAAATAAATAAATCCTCTATTAATTATGAAATAGGATAACTTTCAAGTTATTGCTCCACTGACAGGGGCGAAACTCTTAAAGATAAGAGATCTTTAAGAGCATGCATGTAGCATTGAACTTTAAAGTACATAGGTAGTGGCCAATCCTAAATCCGTATGCATGCTGCTTCGCAACGAACTTCTAATGAACCGTGTTGTTTTTAGATTCGAGGTACGAGCGTATGCTAAGTAACGATAATTGACTTATTAGTGTCAATTAGCGGGATCACTGTTGCTATGTGGATTTCGTTTACAATCACTCTTATTTTGCAACTAGTGGCGTACAATATACAAGCCGGACCAGTGGAGATCTTTTTAAGTTCATAGGTAATGGAAATCATCAATAGAATGTGTTACTAACTATTTTGTATCTACATTTTAGTTTAGATCATGTTTTTTTTCCCAATTTTAATATTTAAAATATTTTCTGTATGAATATAGTTAAGTAATTTAACGACATAAACAATAGTCATATTCGTGGGGTACACCCATCCAAATAAGATTATTAACTCTATTTGGAAAGTATTTACTACATACGTTTTAATTTACGTCCACATACAGATGAATTTGAAAAGTTACTTGAAGTTATGATATTATCTTGATTGAGTTGTTTACCATCTCCGTGCGCACCAGAAGGTCGAGGCATAAAACATATCTGAGCTCGAGCCACAAACAAGCGATCCATTCCATCCCCAAATCCAATCGGCCCACATCACAAGCTTGACAAGGCCAGTACCTTCGAACAAACAGTATCATGTCATCGGAATCGAATTGTTACTGCAACTTCATTAGCCCTGAATGGCCGGCGATTGCCTGTGTTCACGTATTAATCGATGTGTTACTGACATCTGGTATAAAATACAGGTATATTGCCTGGATAGATGCTTGTAATGGCGTATCGATATTTCCGGCATCGTTCCGGCCTGCCACTGGCCGACCAAACGTCCATCAGACCCCCGACCGTAATTGGATACCTGAAGGCAGTTTCGTACTAGGACTTGGGAGAACACTAACTATTATGGATGAACTTAATGACAACTAATGTCGTCATATGCTGTCATAACTCGTGCTTGATAATGGAAAGTTATTGAATGGAGATCAGCAGCACAATAATTGTTTATTGTATTTTCACATACGTAAGTTAATAATAGATGATTAATTGCATAGTATTAAAGGTCGTTCTCGCTGTTGGTCTTAATATAACTTTTAATCTTTAAAACTATGGATTTTTGATGCAGTATCTTTAAGTTCGTAAAGTCCAGAAAAAGGTTTATATGTATACCCGCCCTCGCTTCGCTTCGGGCCAATATAAACTCGAAGTAGCTAGTTTTAATATAAAATATTCGGATCACGTTATGTTCTTAAATTCATACAAAATTATGCGTAAAATACGTATTTACGGAACAGTAAAACTAACAGAAATATTACTATATAGGTAGCTAGCTACATAGTTCCTTCCTCAATAAATAACTAATTGTGTTTCGTTGAAATTTACTATGTTAAGCATGAATGAACCTCTGTTCGTTTAGAAGTGCGTAGATAAGTATTACGAAATTATAAACTGTACTGTACCTACAGAACGAACTTCAGTGTAATGTATTTTGGCGTGTTACGTTATTTACCTGTTACTATCATAATGATGTTTGTTTAGAAGTTGTTAATGTCGCAAAACGACATGTCCGCGCGTAATTTAACTTTCTCGAGCTTTCATTATAACTCAATTTCAGTTTGTGAGTATGTACATCAAATATTCGTCGTTTCTGTTTTATATAATATATCATTACGGTACCATACCTTGCCAATAAATCATAATAGCTAATAACAACTGCGATTTTTTTTATTAAAACTTCCACGTGAAAGTGAATGTAATTTTATGGAAATTTAATTAATACACAACCCTCGAAGCATTTTATTCTGTTGGAATATCAATAAATGCACGGAAAATGTGCAGTATGCAAAATATTTTTGCTATAGGCAACTCCTATGCGATTCGGAGGCGCGGCGCAGGCTGCCATTACGGACAGGCCATTTCCACCACGGCATTTAGACGTGGCCCGTGGGTTGAGAAGCGGAAGTTCCTCTTCTGCCTTCACGGATTCGGTAGAAAACATCTGTAGTCGAAACAAACATTATACTTTTTAATAATAATGGTTAATTTTATTACTGTATCATAACTGTACCATTTTCAATATTTTTTGCGATAACAATACGAGCAATCTTAAAAATCGGTTATAATGTAAGTCCTTTACCAGGCGTGTTTATACGACTTATGATTAAGTCACCGTTATTCTATGGACTCACTTAAAAATACATTACATTGAAATATATTTAACAGGACGAACGAAATTCAAACTTAAAATCAAAATATTTATTGCTTTTCCATAATGTAAAATATTATATTGTGTATGCAATATGCATGTTATAAATACGAGTACATTCATTGAAATTCATTATTTAGATATTTCTATAGTCAATTTTAAAATGATACATTCCCTCTATGCCGTTTTATTTCTATAATAATAATGAAAAACGCACTGAAATAATACCACGTACGTCCTTTAAATTCTAGGCTTCCCATGCTTACAAAAAAAGATGTATTATAACATATAATTGACGTTATCTTTTCCAAAATTAATCAGAGTAAGAAAAATAGAGCCGAGTTACTGCATTTATATCAAACGCATCTTGTTAGAAATAGGAAAAGGATTTGATTGGATCTTTCCCGTGTAAATTGTATCTTTTGGTTTATCCTTATCCTTACTATCCTTACTAATATTATAAATGCGAAAGTAACTCTGTCTGTCTGTCTGTCTGTTACGCTTTCACGCATAGAGTACTGAACCGATTTAAACGAAATTTGGTACAGATATACTCCAGAGCCTAGGAAAGGTTATATGCTACTTTTTAACCGACTGTGCTATAAAGAAGTAATTTTTACCCGTTAAACGTATCTACGCGGACAAAGTCCCGGGCGGAGAGCTAGTTCAATATATGTAAGTGGACGATATACTCTGAAGCCAACTTATGTAGAAATAGAACGAAAGCTCTTCAAAATATTCTTTACTTGTAATTTTATTATTATAATTCTAAATCGATAGCATTGGAAAATGATTTTTCCAAAATGTTCTATTTTGACAACGATCGGACTTATTATCGGTAAGCCGTGTCAAAGGTATGAACGGACATGCAAGAATTTCCCGAACCGAGCTTTTGATAGTCCTGTCAAAGCCATTCAAATAAACTAATATTAATCGAGGAAAAATTCATAGGAACTCGCGATTAGTCTGCTTTGCCATCAAAACCAATACACTAAATTTCATTTTCAGTTCTGGAAATCATATGGAAACTGCATAACAGCTGGTGCGTTAATTAGTTTCTGTAATTGCGGCTAGTTCTAATTAACCTCCAGATATTATGTTACCGCGATGACCGTTGTTCAAACAATCGACGAATATTACCAACCTAAGCTTTGCGTCGTCGGATCGCATCGTATGATTGTGTAAATGCGTCCTACTCCTCATTGAACGGTACACTGTATGGTCTTCAAAGTAGGAAGCCGGCCGGTGGACGCCTAGCTTTACGCCATTACAATCTCTGCTAGAACTTAGTCATTTCAATATCCGGATATGACATTTTGCATCAAGAAATCCCGTATCATTACTATTAACGCCTATGGGAAATTATCTAGACACGCGGGAGCGTGTCAAGCCAAGTTCAAGAAACAGAACTGGCGAGCCGCACCGTGTGTAATATTACACGAACCATTTGGAACCACTTTTGAACCCCTCATAAATCAAAAACTATTTCACATAAACGTATCAAATTTGGCTCATATATTGTGACTTGCGAGATAAATATGTGTTCTAAATTTCATAAGCTTATCTCAAACAGTTATTTAGATATTAATGTCCAAAAATCCTCATTTTTATCATTGACTGACTGACAGATCAAAATTCTAACCCAGTTCCAAATTACCTAAAGAGTTAAAATTTGGTATGCAGATAGGTAATTACATGAATACAAAGGAAAAAATAAAAAACTGGCAATTTTTTAATAAATAGGTTTTTTTTTTATTTTTTTTTATTTTTATAAGAGGCTAACAAGATGACCTCACTCCACCTGATGGTAAGCGGTAGTGAGATCCACATATGAGGTCGACAGGCACAATAGACCATGTTGAGCCTGTCGCACTCACCCTGAAAGCCGTGAAAAAGGAGACCATTGCTGCGGTTAGGTTCTATTATGAACGCTTAACATAAATACCTAATTAGTGCCTAATCACGCCTATATACCGGGGAAGGCAGAGCACTAAGTATATATTTAGGTATACATACTTACTTATTTACAATTAAGAGTAGGTACTTATAGTCGGTTTTCATATTTATTACTTAGGGTTATACCCCGTAAACGTAGGAAAATACAGTAACTGATTCAATTGTTTTATATTTATAAAGTCTAGTTTTAGTTTTGAATTTGTCCTTTTCAAAGGACCTACGGCGTTACGATGATATATACTTTTCTACAAAAAGTAATGATATCCAATCAAAAACATAAATGTGAAATGAGAGCCAAGTTCAATATTATGATAATTGCCTTGGTTGTTGACTTCAACGACAAAAGAAGTGAGATCTAAATGGGTGCCAAGTTCAATGGTCAACCCTGAAATTTATTTATAAGTAACACTATAACATACCTATCATATCTTCTTATAACATAAGATAATGTATGGTGGTAGCCTATGAAGGTCTGTCTTGGCTAGTTTTCTTTAGTTAGTTAGTTAGTAGTCTAGTTAGTTGTCTTGGTTAGTTTGGTATTTGTCGGCTTTTATTTTATAATTCCGAAAATTTGGATTGTTGGTAGAAACTAGCGAGCGAACATAATAATACGTTGGTAGGTTTATAGAAACTAGCCAAGACAGACCTTCATAGGCTACCACCATACATTATCTTATGTTATAAGAAGATATGATAGGTATGTTATAGTGTTACTTATAAATAAATTTCAGGGTTGACCATTGAACTTGGCACCCATTTAGATCTCACTTCTTTTGTCGTTGAAGTCAACAACCAAGGCAATTATCATAATATTGAACTTGGCTCTCATTTCACATTTATGTTTTTGATTGGATAGGATATTACGTTGACATTTTATTACGTATTATTGAACGAACTGATTAATTAACATTGATCTTAACCTGTTCTTGTTGGCATTCGCCTAATTTAAAACTTATCCTAGTGCACATCAAGTATAAGATGGGACAAAACCCAGTTTAATGAAAACCTATACATACGTATTTCCAATAAAAATTTCAAAGCGTGATTTTATTAGACTCTTTTATAGGTATTCTCCTACCTTAGTTAATACCAGTTTGTTAATGTATGGTTTACAAAACTTTAATTATTGTAAATAGTGTAACCATATTCACTAAATATATGAAAAATAATATGGCCGTTAATTTATTAATTACTATTATTAATTAATTGGCTCCACACCCTAAGTTATGAAAAGATTGAAGCTCTATTAGACCGATAACCCTTGTCTCCATCTTTCATTACCCTACATATACTCGCTATCACACACACAGACACACACACAGACACACACATATACATACACACACATATACATACACACACATATACATACACACACGCACACACACACACACACACACATACACACACGCACACACACACACAAACATGCACCCGCAAATATAACATAACATAAACACCACATACACATGCATTCATATATTTCACCTATTTTCAGTGTATGATCTAATCTAGTTGGTATTCTTTTTTAATTTTTATTTTTTATTATTATAGGAACAACCATGTATACCTTCTTCCTCAGAGGTGGGCGTTAGCACCTGCACCACAGTTTTACAAACTACCGCAGTTGTTATCGAACATCCTATTTTATTATGTACTCTTTATGTTCCAATAAAAACTTTTTGATTTTGATTTTTGATTTGATTTGTTAAATCAAATACCTTATACTTGAAATTAAAAGCGTGCAAGCATAGTTTCGATACTGAATATTACGTCTACCGTTGGCCGGGTACCGTCAATAAATTGGTAGCTGAAACTCTCAAACTACGTGGTATGAAGTAAGTAGAACATGAATATTGTATATCAAATACGGCCAGTGAAGTTATATAGTTGTAAACAGACATCGGGGAAACTGAGCGCAGTATTTAATTATTCTTAATAACAGTTTAATTGCTTTATCTAATATTATACCATTATCGTTCTTCACGCCATTAACTTTTTCGAATAAATAATAAAGGAAATAACATAGAAAAGGTAATCGATTTTCTTAAAAAAATAACTTTCAGCATCGTGATAGGTTTCCTTTAGAGACTGACGACTTAAGTTCTTTTGTATAACATCGAGTAAAGAGCCCTATTGAAGTTCCGGCGAATAAAATAAAAATGAGAGGACATAAAACACACAACGGGTCGTTAAAATAAATTCCGCTCTAAGAGCGTGGAGATCAAACACGGACACTAGTTATAAGCGGAATAATATATGTATAAATTAACATGAAACGCGCTGGAAAATAAGAACAGGGAAATTTATTCGTGGAAAACGATAAAGTAGGTGTAATAAGCTTCGCCCTGAGGTCTTTTAATATTTAACCGCTCTGGTAAGCGGATTATTTACTGAAGGTATTCGACTTGAAAACAAGTTGTTCTTCATTAATTAAATAGGCTGAAACAAACTATCATTGAGTTTGGTTTTTAAAAAAAAACATTATTTTTCCTAACTGACTTAGGATGATGGCTTGACAAGGCTACTCGCCTTGTCATCATCACTGGACTTGCGGGGGAGCGGATGGCTCTCACCCCTAAAAAAACTATAGTCTCCACTGATTTTTTTAATTATATTTATAATTTTAGCTCCGAAAGTAATATTGACAGTGCATTTTAGGATGTTTTTATCATTCACTTTCTGCAATTTCTTACTATATACACCTACAAGCCTAAAATAGAGACAAACTTTCAAAAAAGCTCCATATATCCCTATCGGTTAAGTTCATTTGTCCAGTTAGGTTTTGTGTGCCCAGTATATTTTTTGCATTTGAAGCCTCACTTGGCTTGAGGGTAAATGTACGAAACGAGAATCCTCGTCGTTAGTATTTTTTGCGTGGTTTTTCGAAGCCTTTCATGTCGTATCAAATTTTCACTGTGCAGTCCACATTCGTTTATTTATTTAACAAATATACTGCGAAATGGTTTTACTTATGGATTTATTCATCTAGTCCAGCGCCGATTATCCGAACGACCGCTTATCCAAGTGCCTGTGTTGCCGACCCGCGTGTCTTTTGCATTACGCACTTATATATTATTAAAAAAACATGTTGAACAATGAAAAATTATAGTAATTTTATTCCCCTGTACGTAAATATGTATAGATGAATTAATGCAGTTCTATTATATCGGTTACCTATTTATTATACCGAAAATATCGGCTTCCGAGCACCTACGTCACCCAATTAGTTCAGATAGTCGACGTTCTTCTGTACATTATGATTGAAAAGTAAGGCTAATGGATCTACTGAGAACTTATCAATTACTTTGAAGTACTTATCAATAAATGAGTAGAGGAGTGAGACAGGATGCTTAAATCTAGCTAAATCTTACCTTTGACTAGTCACTTTAAACTTAACGTGAAGTCAAGCTTAATACTTGAAACGTTAAATTATATTACCGTAACTTCCACACTTATACATTTGTTTAGCGAGTATTAACGAAGGCAAACTTTCTCGCTTGCTTGCTCTTTATTATAACTTACGCGTCTTCCCCGCCGCCATTCATAGAGTTCATATGAAATGTATTCATAAAAAGATTTAACGCGAACTTGCATACTTAAAAAGGTACATAGTAAGCCATTTCTACTTATTTCATGGTCCGCTGATACTTACCTATCCGTAATTTCTGCGTCTGTTGTCGGAAGTGAACTCCCATATGTAACACATGTTTCTTACTGCAAAAGTATAAGTTAGTTGGTCTTAAGTTTAATTGTTTTTTATGCTGCAATTTATACATATATCCAACAAATCAGAATACGTAGCTGAAAAAAAAATTATTGTCATAAAATAAGATTAATATAAATAAATTAAAATAAATATTTCACAACATCACGTACATCGATCTGAGTAAGTAGCTAAAGCACTTGTGTTACAAATATCAAAAATTTCAAACTAAAAAACTCAGACACGAAACCAACACTGATGTTCATCACATAAATATTTGTCCCGAATGGGAATTGAACCCACGACACTTGGAGCCGCCAGCCAGGGTCACTAACCACTGTTACACCGAGCCAGTCAAATTAAAATTAATATACTTCCTTCGCGTTAAGAATAAACAGTGAACCATCAGTCCAAATGCAAGATAAAATGATGTTTGGTGCAGTTTCAAAAGATCAGTTTAATGCCTACAAAATCAACTTTATTTGAATCAAGTTCAATGCGTTTTATGAAGCGGTGTACGTTTAAACGTCGAAATATCCGATGATTTACTGCATTCTAAATGCGAACACACTACGAGTATAAGTCAATAATGATTTTCGTTTATTTAAAACTATAATGATTTTCGTCAATTTCCGACGTGTTGAATTATGGATTATCAAATTAAATTATTGTGCTATAAAATACATAATATATGTTATTGAGGAAAATCTATACAAAATAAAAGTTTAACGGATCGCTCTGTATATGAAAAAAAATGGAATAACTTCATAAATGCGATAGTACACTAAACAATGATTTTAAATATGGGTGTATTATGATACCTATAGTCTCTTTTCCACGCGGACGAAGTCGCTGGTACAGCTTAATGTAGTAGTTAATACAATTCAATGAAAGCTCCCAGTAATTTAAGCTAAATTAATATAGACTACGAAAACAGAACAACAAAAACATGTCTGTATTCTTTGTCCATATTTTCACAAACGCAAAATATATATTCTGCCAAAGAACAATTTAAACAATATTCCCAATTATACTGCATAAATAATCGTGATTTACATCATCAAAGGATAATCGCGCCGGCCTTACCACAGACAAAATGATATTGGTATTTAACACTAATAACATTTATTCAGCGATGTGAAGTTTTTAATGGTTTAACTAGATTCCATTGGGCTCTGTCGAATGCTCGTAATTGGTAAACCACAAATGTTTTCAGCTACCCTCCAAAGCTAGTCGCTGGCGTGAATTAATAATTAACTTACAGAAATATTTTGCATGTTCAATTTTATTACAATCAATGTGTCAATTATTAAGTGTCGAGATGCAATGTTTACCTTATTGCTGCAAGTAGTTTTCGAGTTTGTAATAGTGATGGTTAGTTCTACCTCGTTGGTCTCTTGGTAGCAAGCGCTGGCTAAGGACCGAAAGGTCCCCGGTTCGAGGCCGGGGTCAGGCAAAATGTTTGCCTTTTCAACTATTTATATAAAAAATATTAAAAGTAATAATAATACAAAATATTTCTGTTTGTGTAAGGAAAACTTTTTATTTAAATACGCTAACAAGCTAAATATGCAACTTGCAACTTTTAACGTCATTACACAATGTATGCCTAAAAGCTCGTAGCTTGGTTTGATTCAAACTATGTAATTCTGAGGACCTAATTCTTGTGCTGGATTGAAAATAACATCACACAGTTGTCATCCAATCTGAAATTGCTAAATCTCAGCTGAGCTGATTGAAGATATCTGCTTAAAAATTGAGATATTGATCGAATCATTTCAACCAAACTATTTTAACATTCTTACATGTTAAATAATAAACTTGTATTACAAGTTATTGGTATACTTGGATTGCCTACTCAATTGCCATTCGACCTGCATAGCCCAAACCTTGTTAGGACCCACTTGAACGCAGATAAATAATTTAATTAGTGTCAATTAGGAGTTCATTGGCACAATAACACACGGCTTATGTATATTACCAGATAATTACTATTAATCTAAATTCGGAATACACAATTTGTCGTTTAATACTGCCTACGTCGACAGTATACTAGTTCATCTGAAGTCACGTTCGATGCAAGATTGAAGGAAGCTTAAAGCCTCTTGACATCACGTTGGCCCCGATAGTGGCTGGCCATGCGTCAAAGTTTCTTGCATGCTACATATATTTTCCAAATTGGAAATTACACCGAAGGGAGTAAAGCTCTGAGATAAGATTTTAGATGGTAGGTATAAATGGTATTTTATGATATTAAATACTTAAGACAATATTTTCCTATGATTATTCTAATTTAAGATGTAGCTGGATCACAAAGCACTGAAAGTCTTCAGTAGCGTTTTTTAAAAGACTAGACTTGTAAATGACTAAGTTTAAACCAGCGACTTCTTATCCCAAAATCAGGTTCTATAGATTCCAAATCTTACTCACTTTAGATTGCTAACGTTTTGATACTGCAGATTTTCTGTGGAGAAATGAAATGTGTTATTTCTATTTTATTTTTCCACGAGACAAAGATGCAGCAGGATATGCAATAGTTGGCGCGGTTCTGTCATGCACCGGATATCCGCCCGGTAGTTTTCTATTTCATACAACGTTCGTGCATAATTTTTATCAAACGATCTATATCGTATGATAATAAACATCAAACTGTGTGAGATATGGATACGCAATTGTACTCTTTATTCGCGAATATCAATCTATAATAAACTAGCGGCCGGCCACGACTTCGCCCGCGTGGAAATGGTTTTGGCAGTAATAATTCATTAAAAAAGCCTTTAATATACCTGGTCTAAAACAGACTACAAGACAAACATTTTTAAATTGTTTTTTGTTGTTGGTACCCGATATAGTATTCATACCCATTAAGTAAAAAGTCGTTATTTTAATATTACAAACAGAAACTTCAATTTTATTTAGTTGTATAGATATTATTTTAAATTACTCTTGTGTACTGTACTCTACATTTTTAGAGAACAAGGCATAATTTAACCCTCAACACGAGTCAAATTCTACATTAAGTTGACGCATACTACTTAGGTAAGTATATGAATCGCTACGTTAATCTGTAAATATAAAATAAACAGTTTTTTTAAATGTTTTTTGTTCGGATACGTCCATAATCAACTGAAAGTAAAGAGCGGCTCTTTGCGGGCACCGACTGAGTTAATTTCACTGACAATTAAATTGATCATTAGCAAATAGCTGTAGTCACTGAAAGCCTGCATCTCAATTAAAAGCGTTTGGTATTTTTGGAGCTTAATTATTGAGGTAATGGACGTTCGACGTTCTGTCGTTCGTTTGACGTGATTGTCACATAGTCTTGTACCGGTGTGTGAGAATGCCGTCTTTAGTAAACTCTGTAACAGCACAATGTCTGATGTTAATTTCTTTTCGATTGTTCCGCTGGTACTTATTGAAGACGTGACCTGCCCTAACTAATAGTCTCGGATCTAATAAATTAGTTATTTTAACTCCATTTTTGATGATTAATCTTATAGCTCCTTTTCTATTTTTATACTTCCTCTTTCATAAAATCAGAGTAATAATTGGACTGGCTCGATGGAACAGTGATTAGTGACTGCCTGGCGGTTCCGAGAGTCGTGGGTTCGATTCCCACTCGGGACAAATATTTGTGTGATGGACATTGGTGTTTGTTCTGTGTCTGGTAGTGATTATGTATTTATAAATAAAATATGTATGTGTATCAGTCTCTGGCGCCCATAGTACAAGCTCTGCTTAGTTTTATGTCAGGTGACCGTGTGTGGAATGTCCCAGATATTTTTAGATATTTAATATTATGAAGCCAAAAAAGCAAACGTGTCGTAGATTCCAACTATTATCGTGGCCAATTTCACAAAAACCAAGCGTAAAACGTAACTCGCTACAAATAAATAAATCGCACCGATTGCGCACACCAAACGGTTCCCTTGTTTTAATGTGGAACGTTGATGTCCAAATGTTTGCGTAGGTTAATTAAAATATTTTAATCGATTCTAGAGCTGCATGAGTGATAATATTAATAGCAATGATGGATTGTTATTGTTATTATTACAATGAGCAATAACAATGAACTTTTGGATGGTACGAGCTGGTTGGAATATTTTACGGGCTTGCAATAACAATATTGATATTGAACTAATAAATCTGTCTGTTATTTTGAATTGTAAAACATATATTGTTTTAATATATACGTTTGTCTGATTATCTATAAATAATATTGTGGAACAACAATCCAAAATTAGTAATTCTCTTTTGACTTAACCTAATATGCATCCCTTCATTATTCGACTGCACTCAACACAGGCATTTGATCTGGGGCGTTCTGAATTGGGCTGTAATGCATTTGTGGTCGGACAGAACTGCCATCCTAATATGAATATTAATGCGTTCACCCAACTTAGATATTATAGGTAGAGGCCTTTCACATTTGTATGCAATAGAGTTCAATATACTAAGCTCATATCATAAGATGGTATAAAATACGTCGTACTACGTCAAATACAATCCATTGTATTGGATCCTTTATTGGTTTGTCCATGCATTGCAGAAAAAAAATATTTAAATATAAATCCAAGCAAGTATTTCAAAAAGCAACGAACAAAATTAATTATCGAAATGCTCACGGAGGATTTACTTTAAAAGCAGTTGTAATACGTATTGTAATATTCTCATACCACTGAAGTTATTTATAATGACGAATAATCAATCCTTCTTTTGCTCGCACTATTTATTTAAATGCACATTTATTTTACGTAATGAGGAGCATGACTTAATTAATGACTGGAATTATTGTTTGTTTTAGGCAATGCGATCCCCAACGACGAGGACGAGCTGGACCTTAAGGCCCCACCGCCCTTCTTCCACGAGCCCTTACAACAGGAAATGGTAAGACTGTAATTGAGACCACCAGAACCAGAGTGGCCCAAGTGACATGAGCGGTAATAGCGTGGCCCGAGGGATCTGGGCCTATTAATCCCTACTAATATTATAAATGCGAAAGTAATCTGTCTGTTACTCTTTCACGCATTGAGTACTGAACTGATTTAAATGTTATTTGGTACAGAAATAGTCCAAAGCCTGAGAAACGACATAGGCTACTTTTTAACCGACTTTACTATAAAGAAGTAATGTCTTGCCTATTAAACATCATTATGCGGACGAAGTCGCGAGCGGTAAGCTAGTATTGAATAAAAATCATAACATCACTTCGTTTACTAAAAATACTTTTGAATCATTCTGGCTATTAACTAAGGGGTTTGAAAGGGGACATTTCCATCGTCAACTATAAAAATGCAACTTGTGGTTTGGGCCACTCTAGTTCTGGTGGCTGCAATTTTTTCCTAATGCAGCCTGCACGTCCACAGCCTTTCATATCGAGCGTCGAGCAATCTAATTCCAAAAATAATCTAATTTCTTTGAATAACAAACTTGGCTTGTTATTATAGAAATATTATCATCATCATCAACAGCCTATTTCTATCCACTGCTGGACATAGGCCACCCCAAATGCACGCCACTTCTGACGTTCTTTAGCTACTCTACGAAGAGATATAATATTAGTTTATAATTATAATAATCTTAACTGTCATCATGTCTATCATATTATCACAAGGCATAATAGGGAGAGTTTCCAAAACATCTGCCTACAACTGGGCAGTTTCATTAAAATTACAAGAGGCAATTTCATCAGAATTATTCCTTTTGTACCAAATTAAACACAAATGCTTTGTGAGCATGTACGCCGGGGCAATATCATACATAAATGAAGGCCTTCCTGGGGATAGAAGCCACATCAACGAACAACTTACGGGAAACATGCAAGCTCCTACGTGATGCATGGTTGTTAAATATTGAGCGGCTTAAGCGATTTGCAAACATGCACTAACGTTTTGAGGGATCGAACCCGATATGTTTCATCCGAAAGCCGAGTTCAAAACTGTTCACTACACGAGTAGGAAACAAGTACCTAAAAGGTAATTTACGTGCCGAAATTGATATTAAATCATATTTCGTAAAAACTTCAATGTGGATGTGATATGGACCTCATGACCGGTTACTATCTGGCCGTCCTCACTCCTAGTCATCACAAATGTAGCTCTATTATACTGTAATTTTTTAAAGAACTTTGTAGAACTTTGAAGAAACTTTACTAAGAACCAGGATTTTGTAGATTGGCAATGTAGAGTTTTATTTAAATACCGGAGGGAAGTAACATTTCTATTCCAAATTCATAGTTACTACATACTTAGTTTCCGCTAGTTTACTTACTTACAGTTCTATTGAGCTACTTAGGCATTTAGGAGGTGGTGGCCCGAATATCCTATATATCGCAGTTTCGAGATTAAATTAAAATGCAGCAATGTGTTACAATTTTGCATTAGTGCTCTGTAGAACAAAACAATAAATAAAAAAAATGGTTGCCTGTAAAGTCGGTTTTACGGGCGAAGATTTTACGTGACAACGTCTAATTCTCTAGTGCTGCGCGCGCGGCAGACCGATCATAGTTGAGTGGGAGAGAGACGCAAGGCATTCGGCGGGCCTCTCTCTCGTTCGGTGACTCATCGTAACGTTACCGAGCGTTACACTTTTTCATAAGTGACTCCCAGCCGCAACCTAATTTAAGACGTTGTCACGTCAATAGTTTTCATCAATATTATCAAACTTTTATTAATTGGGGGTTATTCCTACAGGTAAACCAAGAAAAATGTCCGGTATTGAAGGAAAGTGCGGCAGACATCGACACCGTGGCCATCTATCCCACCTTTGAATTTCAGGTGAGCTTAACAACTTTCAGAAGTCTCTTCAAAGAGACCGAACCTGTGAAAGATTTTAATTAAAATACTGTCTACCAGTTTTAACTATGTGGTGGTAATTTCCTGTTAGTAAGCACTTGTCGGCTCTATTAATTTTTAGGACGGCCTAAGATTAAAATGTCAGGTTATTAGTATCTGCGCCTGATGGCTTTTAATTGCTTTTGAGAATAACGAGGATCATTTAAGCACACCTCGTCTGAGCTAACCTAGACCGCGCATAGTTAACTCCGGGATAACTTTGATTCAAACGGTATGAGATCGAGACCGCCAAGGGAGAAGTTAAGGAATCAATACAGCTTAAGCAAGATACTTGGGGCAAAGTAATACTTGCACTACGGACATGCAGCTGAGAGTGTGATCAACGATATGCTATTGAAAACTACATATACCTATTGGTGTATACTGTTCAGTTGTGAAACTGTAGGTTTAAACCTGCTCCTATAATTTTAAATCATTCTATAAATTACCATAAATTGACTTGGAAATCAATAAGCTCGTTAAGAAATCTCGCATCTTAAGATGGTTTTTCTCACAAAGAGATTGTTTCCATCCATTTAACGCGTTTGGTGTTCAATTGCTACCCAGCTAACGATCTTAATTAGAAATTTTGTTTGTAAGGTACGCAAAGTATTCCAATCTAAATGTATACTTTCTATTTAAAAAGTTGTTTCAGTAAGGAATTTCTTCCTCATTAGTAACTCGACTAACAGTTTATGCATTGAAACTTTTTATTTGATATTCTGATTGTTCGTTAAGAAATTAAAATGTGAATGTGGAATTATCCAATGCTGCAGGAACTTTCAATAATGAACCCTTTCAGTGACAAAACACCGCCAAAAAAGACACGTTTTAACGTTAATTTTAATTAACATATCATATAAAGTACTGTGAAAAATATAAGTTAATTTCGCTTGCATAAAGGCTTTGATTATTTTTCTATGCATACCCGGAAATATCGGTTGAAATAATTAAAAGTCTTGAGGACTTTTAATTATTTCAACTGAGCGTTGTTATAGTTTTTAATCCTTTCGAGATAAACCTAATTAAAATAAGTGAAATTGTTATTTACAGAGATTATTTATAAATTAATTGTGTTCAGTGCTATATTTATTTATTGTCTCTTGCAAATATTTTTATAAAAATATTATTGTTAAACCTGAATCAAAACACTGTAAATACATTTAGTTTCCAATAAAAGCGACTGAAGGCGCCGGGCAATTTTTCATTCGCAACGTCGGTGTCAAACCGAGAACAAACCGCGTTAAAAACTGATCAAGAGTTATTATCGACTGTCTTACCGGGCCCGGCGGACGGCTAGGGAGGACGGGAGGAAATTAGCTACTGACTATTTGATTCCACTTCTTGTTCAATCGCGCTGTTTAAAGGTTTCTACCGTGTCGCTTGATTAGCCAATTTTGATCGCCCTTTTTTATTAATCCCGGTATCGGCAATCGGCATCGGACGCCGTCGTGTGCGTGCGAATAATGTTGAGTGACGGTAAAGATGTCTGTCTTTTATCACCTTATATTTAGTAAAGTGTACCTAGCATGATGCACGCACAATCCTCTGCTAACCAGAGCGCGGCGTCTCGCCGATTTTTTTTTAAACAGAACGAACTTAATTTCATCTCTAAACGTACACTCTCATACTCTCGGTGAGATGTTCACGCTTTGCGACGTTTAGATAATCTTCGCCGCTCCTTTCCGCCACCGCCTTTGACCCATTCAAAGTTCAGATGCTTCGGAATGTTATCCAACTCCCGTTCCAACTTTGTCCTTCCGCGTATGATGGAACTCCTATATTTACATCTAAATATTTAATTGAAGTTCCCCGGTCTGACTGCTCGGTGCGGGCGAATCTCGGTAACCCCTTCGGGATGTTCAATTTCATACACAGAACTTAGTCATCTCCTATGTTTTGTGTACCTATTAATTCAGTCGGTGGTTCGAAGGTTTCAACGGGTTTCAATGTATGAACCGCTAAATTCAAACGCGCTTAGTTTAGTAAGTGAAACATTCCACTGTACTGGTACTATGTAGAAGAAAATACTAAAGAAATGTTTGACAGTTTTTGTGGAAATTATTGGTAAAGTTTTGAATATCGGAGATGAGAACCTGCCTTCTCTCGCAAATCGGCGCTCAAATATCTAATTGATTCAGTTTTCGCTCGATGGTGGATCGAGGGTGGCTTTGGTGGGTGTAATGTATTTGTTTAATATGCTTAAATATAGTTTCGTTTGGACAATAATTTGTACAACCACCTCGAGTATAATTTTTTTCATTATAAATTATTTGAATGAGCCAAATACATCTGAGAATTTGATTCAAGTGCATTTTTACAAACGTACACAGTAAGTAGATTGTAGAATGTAGTAAAGACAGGAAAAACACTAGATTAAAGACAGTAACGGTGACAAGTCTTCCGCCGAGACGCTTACGTAACCGGCAACAGAGACGAGCTTCTACGCGATGCACTCTGTTTCACAACATACCTATTGTCCCAGATAATTAGAGCACAATATATACGTACATATATAATTATAAAAGTGCAGGAAATTCCGTGTAATTTGCGTCGCCTTTCTGTGTACAGTTAGGTTAATTTCATTATTTTTACCAGCGCGGAATGCTTTGAAAGAAATTGTAAGTTATTTTTAAGTTAGCTGAATATGTCTGGGTAATTTACTATGTTCGTCGTTCTTATTCAAATAAAATAACATGGTAAATATCCCGGACGACATATTTATGTTTTGTTTATTTTATTAAGCTAAGTTTAGGGGCAATAATATGCTTTATTTTCATATATATAATAATTATTTGGAATTACTTTGTTTGAATATGACTTTTAAATTATCTATGTACATATGTCTAGGTGTAAGAAGAAAATACGTTTTTCATTTAAATTAATAAATTTTACTCTTGTTGAGGTAGCAAACTTAAGTTCTCTGAATAAATCTTGATGTTAATTTAGCATACACAAAGAAACGAAAAAGAATAATCTAATCTCGTAACATCTTAATACCTACATTTCTTTATTGTATGTTGCGTATATTACGATACGAGTTTTTGAATATCTCTGGAGACGACCATTCTATAAATACTCATCCGATCCGAGATTATAATATTGAAGCTTTTCGATATTGCTGAGTGGAAGAGTCACCCGGTCGCCCGCTGGTACCCTTGTCAAGCAATGAAATGTGCGAATGAACAAAATATTCACGCCCTACTGACCAATTGACGCCACACAGCCACTGCCATTATATTATTAAACAGCCCAGTGGACGTTTAACGCCACCAATCCGATTCCAACTTACCGTTAAGCGCCAATAAACGAAAAATACCATTTTCGAGTTAATAAATTCAACTCTCCCGGTTATATTATGAGCTAATGCATATTGGGTACTATTTATTATTTTATTATCGCTTCCATTATAACTGATTGGATTAACCCCTGCTTCATTAACGAAGCAGGGGCAGACTTAAGTCTATTTGATGCAGTCAAGGTTTTTCAGGATAATAAAATTTATTTCTTACGTAATCCAGATCGTATGCATGATTTCTTCTAACGTGAGCGATTTTAATCGTGTGATAGATTTTGTGGTTTCTCATAGAGCGCCATAAATAAAAAAACCTTTTGAAAATTATAATTTTTTAATAACTTTTTTAATAAATTTTGAAATAAATAGTTTTTTAAATAAAAAAAAGATTTTTTATTTAAAAATCTAGTTGTTCGTATTGGTGTTAGTGTTATAGATAGTTGTTGTAAGGTAATAAATATTATAATTATTTTTCAGCCAAGTTGGGTGCGAACCAAGGAGTTCTGGGACAAGACGTTTGAAGACCGCTACGAAAGAATGCGCAATGATACCAGCCGCCCCCGACTCAAGGTATGAAATTATTCACAGTTCTCTTTAACGTGAAAGTTTTTCTTCGACTTTTAAAAAACAATTTTTAAAACATTCCAGCAAAAACAGAACAGATACACACACCGAAGGTGAAATAACAATGCTTGATTGAGGGAAACGGGAGGTAAAAATATACGAGAAATATTCGATGGAACTGGCAGGCAGGCTTCCGGCTACGTAGGCGAAGATGGTTTTTTTTCCGTATTGCAGTATGCTGAGTTTATTTTTATTTTTGGATTTTTTGGTCCTGTCCACCAGTTTGAAATTTGAAGGAAAATGCTTAGCGATGTGACGTGTAGCCGAACGATTAGATGTGTTTTTTCACTTGTTTAAAGATGGTATCTTTATTCACTGTGGCAACAGCGTGGTGAATGTTAAAGAGGATTGTTCCCGTGCAAAATATGTCTTAAAGTGGGCGACGGATCATCATTACTAGTTGATGGTAGTGGTAGCGCAATGTTTTGCTGTTTCGAGTGTTTGATTTTCCTGGCCTATTAGTCCAGTCAAATAAGGAAAAAATCTCGGAATTCGAGATACCCAGCTGTAAGTCTGTAAATACTTAGATATTGACACCCTAAAAGTTGTCTCAAAACCTACATATTGTAGGGTGTACGCAACTATAAAATTTTCAAGGTCAAATGTCACAAATATCAGTTTTATGAACTTTTAAGCAAAACGGGACGTTTTATCATAAAAGTGTGTAGGAGAAAATTACTTATCTTCTATTTATCTATAAAAATTGTCTGTACGTTTTATTCCTAAGATTCACCATTTCAGAGATACAGCGATGCAAATATTTGAAAAAGTTGTATTTTCAAAAGCTTCCAGGCCCACTTGCGATTGTGCTAGACAGTTAAAATTTTCACGAATGATGTATTTCAGTAGCCTCTATAACATCTTATACTAGAAAAAGCTTAAAACCAATGTTTAAGTGGGTTCTCATACAAAAATTGTGTTTTTTTTTTCTTACACTTGGCCGGTTTTTAACGTGGTTACCCCAGTAAACCTATTCCAGACGACACCTTTTATACATGAAGAACACGTTGTTTATAAGGAAGCCTAGTTAAATAATTGTTTTGTGTTGTTTTCAGTATTGAGAAGATTTAAGATTTCTGCGTTTTTGACCCATAATAAGCAGTTTAAATGTACTGAAACGTATATGTATAGTACTAAAAACAACATAAAACAATTATTTAACTAGGCTTCCATATAAACAACGTGTTCTTCACGTATAAAAGGTGTCGTTTGTAATGGGTTTACTGGGGTAACCACGTTAAAAACCGGCCAAGTGTGAGAAAAAAAAATCCATAGTTTTTGTATGAGAACCCACTTAAACATTGGTTTTAAGCTTTTTCTAGTATTAGATGTTATAGAGACTACTGAAATACATCAGTTGTGAAAATTTTAACTGTCTAGCACAATCGCACGGGGGTCTGAAAGCTTTTTAAAATACAACTTTTTCAACTATTTGCATCGCTGTATCTCTGAAATGGTGAATCTTAGGAATAAAACGTACAGACAATTTTTATAGATAATTAGATGATAAGCAATTTTCTCCTACACACTTTTATGATAAAACTTCCCGTTTCGCTCAAAAGTTTATAAAACTGATATTTGTGACACTTGACCATGAAAATTTTATAGTTGCGTACACCCTACCATATGTAGGTTTTGAGACCACTTTTAGGGTGTCAATATCTAAGTATTTACAGACTTACAGCTGGGTATCTCGAATTCCGAGATTCTTACCTAATTTAAGCTTAAATGACTGGACTATATGCCTAAAATCGCTGACCAAACTGCAGTCTGAATGATGGTTGTATTTACGAATTTATGCGGCTTGGGCGGACGGTAACTACACAGGTAACATAAACATGACGTCGCCCAAAATATGGTTTACAAAGTAGCTGTACTACACCGAAGTAGTGCGCGGAGCTCGGTCGGTCGCTACCGCCAACTTGGCAATTTACCTTTTTTTCGCGTTTCCTTGCTCGCATGTTCAACTTGCGGTGTTCCTGTTTCGGCGGCTGCAAGTGTAGGGCTGCCGATTCAATTATGACGGGCTCGTCAATCGCGCCGCCATTACTTTTTTACTATTTTCAAATGTATGCCCGTTTTAGTCCAATTTGTTTTAGGTGCGTTCGCTGGAAATGCGGAAAATGTGGGAAATGTTTTCGTAGAACGGACCAGTTTAGGTTAAACTGTCAGTATTATGTGTGGGTGACTACTAAAATATGTATTTAATTTTATCGTTTTGTTAATTTATTACGTAGTTTTAGAAATTTATAGAAGTTACACAATATTATATTGTAAATTACATTCGTAATATTCTCATAGGTAAGAGATCAAGAAAAATAAAGGCTCATTTTTTAGCAAACATTCTTACAGGTGGCTAGGTGGCTATTCATTTTGTCATTTCGTCGTCTAACCTTAAGTATTCAAACAGGTTTTCCCGGGTCAATAAATTATGCAAAAAAACTTTGAGGAAATTGGTAACTGTCTAAGTATCCGCTACACAACTTATAGCTGAGGTGTCCACCGGAGGTGTTATCGCGTATAATATAATAATTATATTTGTAAATATGTAATGTATAGTTATATTTCTATATCTTAAGATTTTTTTTCCAGCAATAAACATATCTTCAATTTTATTAATTTTCAAATGTACCAGCAGAAATGACCAAATACAGTTTCACCTCGAGCCAAACCGAACCTCAGTTGAGGGACGTGGCTCCAGTTTGAAGGCACGTGTCTTCCGTTTGATATTCCAGCCCGCAACATCACAAAGCCTATCCAAGTATAGACAGATATCGGAGGAATATTCGTTTATTTACTGGCTGCATAATCCGATCCGCCGCTCCGGGCCGCTCGATCGCTAACTGCATTTAGCAGGGGATCGCCACAGGCTTGAAATCAGATTAGGTGACAAATATATGCATATTTGGGTCTAACTCCCGTCGGCTGAAAATATGTCATCATCATCGTCATTTTTGAATATTTAAGAGCATTTGGAAAATTTTAATACATATGCAGTTACGTTTATTATCCGACAATGGATTGTCATGACTGAGCATACGTAATTTTAATAAATTTTACACAACTTCACGTACATTGGTCTGATTATGTGCTACGTGTTGCATTTTGAGCCATATATCCAAAATGAAAAAAAATTACGTAAATAATAAAGATACAAAAAAATCCAAAATCTTAAACGACAATTTAGTATAAGAGTGTAATTTTAATAAATTTTACACAACTTCACATACATTGGTCGGATTCTGTGCTATGGGTTGCATTTTGAACGATATTTCCAAAATGAAAATTACGTATAAAGATACAAAAAAAAAAACAAAAATCTATAAAGTCTAAATTATACTTTTAAAGTTGAAAGCTTTAGTTTCACGACAATTTAGCATAAGAGTGTAAAGTACGCGGGGATTAGTCGATTGTGTGCGACACCCCACGACTATACTGTAGGGGTCATCCCCCGAAAGTTAAATCTTTTCGCGGTCGCCGCCCCGGCTGGCGCGACGGGCCTGCGGGATGTTTAATACTACCGGGTGAGTACGTCCGATGAACACGTTCAGGTTATAAGCTGATGTTCTGCGGCACTCATTGTGTTCAATCAATAGCACGAATAATAACTAGCTAACTCGCACGCGTCCGCCCTAAATGACTCTTGATCGAATATGTTAATTATAATTGCAATACATGGATATAATGTTTTATGGTGTCTTTTCCAGCTGATTTAGTGAAATCTTTAAAACCTTACTGTAATTTATTTATTTTTATGTTTTTTGACTTCGTTAATATTTTTTTTAAATCATCTCTATCAGACATTACCTAATTTAGTAATTGAGTTTGACATGTAATACATACTGGCGCTTAGGGAAACTGTAAGCCAGTATATGACAAATGTTTGAATAAATAAATAAATAAATCTTGGCCTCCCACAATAAGACTCCGAAGCCGAACCACTGCAGAGCAAATACAAAAGACACAATTCTCAAAGTTCATACTGTCCATTGTTTGCAAACTTATTTGTAAAAACTTTTAACGCGATAGCGCCAGTAAAGGGAAACGTTTGTACAAACATTTTCACTTTACATTATCCGATGTTAGATAAAACGGAATCCACGCTGGCGACAGCGTTTTACGTTTCACAAACGCCGGGAATTATACAAGTTCCACAGAAATTTGCGCGTGTCCCACTCAAAATAAACTCTGTGTCACTCGCAGACGCACGGCGCCAGATATATTAATTGCAATGCAACAGAAATTCATTAAACTTTTCTGTAGACAAGAAATTCAAATACCGCAGTGTACAAATGCAATTTCGGAATGAAATAGGAGGCAACCGTAACATTTATGTTAGCTAATGTTCTTTTTTGTATTAAACCCGTTGACATTACATTTTTTATATGATTTTAGTCTTTCGTGGTAGTTTGTTGAAAGAATATGTTCAATTGCTCTGCGTAATTTTCTTTATACCTAATTCTTGACATCGAATGGTTACTCCGGCTCTGGCTTTACACAAATGTCCTGTCTGCAAAGATCAAATACATTTATTAAAATAATAAGTGGCAAAAAGTTGAATGTTCTGAAAACAAGCGTGAGAGAGCTCTGGACTTTAAAATTAAAAACGAAATCCTTGTCTATGTAGAATCAGATAGGAACTGATAGAAATTTACTCAATTTTACTTTATCAACACTTTTTTCCGTAACTAATAGCAAGATTTTAGTAAAAAATCTTCGTCATCGTATTTAACGGATCGTTCACGTACAACTTTATACTAAAAGTTTCGCTCGTAAGGGCGCGAGTCAGACTCGCTCTCAACCGACTTTATTGTTTTATCTAATAGTAATGTTTATCAACTTCTAAATAAAGTTAGGATAATTAAATTATTTCTATAACAATGTAGAATTAATAATTTGGAGTAGAGCATATGAAGTAGAGCACTTTCAAAGAACTGTCAAGTTTCCATCGTCATAAAACTTTTGTTGCGCGAAGTTTAAAACATCGCATAATGAATCTTATGTTATTCGCACATAAAAACGGTATATTTCTAGAGAAACCGACTTTCCGCACACTAAATCATTTAAGTTATTAATCACTTTGATCAACGTCATCGTTAACTCTCATAAATTAGTTTCAATTACCCGCAATGTGCAGTTTGCTGCATAATCAGTCGTATAGTGTTTGTTGTAGTTATGGCCATCAATTCCGATCGGAAGGTTCTGTGGACGGGGTGCGCCATCTCTCGGCACAAGTTTGACTCACGACTAACGAGGAGGATGCATTCGGTGCAAGCGTGCAGGTGCAATATCCGAACGCCATCTCAACCCATTAACTGACATCCCCCGGGAACCGTAGAATCAAAGGACGAAGTTACAGTACGCTAATGGACTTATCTGATAGATGGCAGTTAGTCATCTCTGGATTGGATGTATTTAATAATTCATAACGTTTTCGGCATGAATTATTAAATGCAGTAATATAGATGTACTAACCGCTGTGCTTCGCGGTTTGCTCGCTTTAACAGCCGTACTGCAATATTTTATGGCCTGTACAGTATATCATTTTTATAGCTAGAAATCATTTTTCAATTTAATTGGATTGCTTCTTAAGATATGCGCGTTCAAACAAATAATTATATGTATAAAGCAAACATGTGTGTGTAGATATTATTAAAAACAAAACAATTATATATGTAAACTAAACTTATTCAGGTTCTTAAAAAGAAATCATTAAATGTTTTTGTAATGTACTTATTTTACCCTATTAAAATTTATCGAAAACCTAAAAAATATGAAGATTTTATAGTCAGAAACACTTGCATACTAACGTTCCCGTGGGAATTTAGCGATATCTAAACTTTACTTTACTAATGTAACTGCTTGCCAAATTTCAAGCGTCTTACTCAAGCGGTTTAGATTTTTCATACATAAGAATTTTCCTGATTATTCCCGTTCCCGTGAGAACTTCAGTACCTTTTTTCATTTTTCATTTTCATTTTTTCATCTTATAGTGATGAAGACTTGTGATCATCAAAAATAATATACGTAATATAATTAATTTGCAATCAACTCTGTTCCAGGTAATTGTCGTGCCTCATTCTCACAACGATCCTGGCTGGCTGAAGACCTTTGAACAATACTTCGAGTGGAAGACGAAGAACATCATCAACAACATCGTGCAGAAGCTGAACCAATACCCCAACATGACCTTCATCTGGACAGAGATCTCTTTCCTAAACGCTTGGTGGGAGCGCTCGCACCCGGTCAAACAGAAGGTAAAACTATGTTACCAAAAACTAATGCTTTCATCATCAATCAAATTATATTCAATGTAAATAGTTCTTCCAAATCAATTAAACAACTCATCTGTATTGTCAGAAATAAAATACAGATCAATTTGTTGATAAAATGTATTAACCGCTTGTGTGTGGAATAATTTTAGGCCTTAAAGAAGCTAATCAAAGAGGGGCGGCTGGAGATTACCACTGGTGGCTGGGTTATGCCTGATGAAGCTTGCACACATATCTATGCGCTTATTGATCAATTTATCGAAGGTAATAATATAACAATTATACATTCGAACTATACAAATAATTTTATACAAATATTATATGCCACTTTCATTTACTTTCCAGGACATAATTGGGTGAAGACGAATCTCGGTATTGTGCCAAAAACTGGCTGGTCTATCGATCCGTTTGGGCACGGACCCACTGTACCTTATTTGCTGGAGAAAAGCGGCCTTGAAGGCACTGTCATCCAGAGGATCCACTACGCATGGAAGCAGTGGCTCGCTCAGCGGCAAATCGAAGAGTTCCACTGGATCCCGGGCTGGGCCACCACAAAACCATCGCTCATCGTGCACAACCAACCGTTCGATATCTACTCCATAAAGAGCACTTGCGGCCCACACCCCTCGGTGTGCTTGAGTTTCGATTTTCGGAAAATACCTGGTGAGTACTCCGAATACACAGCCAAACACGAGGAGATAACTGACCAAAATCTTCACAGCAAGTCTAAGACACTCATCGAGGAATACGACCGCATCGGCTCGCTAACCACACACAACGTGGTCATGGTTCCGCTCGGAGACGACTTCAGGTATGAGTACGATATTGAATTTGACGCACAGTATGTGAACTACATGAAAATGTTCAACTATATCAACAGCCACAAAGAACTGTTCAATGCTGATGTCCAGTTCGGAACGCCTCTTGATTACTTCAATGCCATGAAGGAGCGACATACCAATATCCCAACTCTGCGCGGTGACTTCTTTGTCTATTCGGATATCTTCAGTGAGGGCAAACCTGCGTACTGGTCCGGTTATTTCACCACACGACCCTATCTTAAGATTCTGACGAGGCAATTCGAACATCATCTTCGTACGGCGGAAATTCTTTTCACCCTGGTATTCAACTATATCAAGCAAAATAACGATAATAGGCTGATTACATCTGAGAAGCGACTGGAGAAATCCTTCGAGCAATTGATCACCGCCCGTCGCAACTTGGGCCTCTTCCAACATCACGACGCTATAACCGGCACCTCCAAAGCTAACGTCATGTACGACTACGGAACGAAAATATTCACCAGCATCTACCACTGCATCCGCCTGCAGGAGGCAGCGTTGACCGCTATTATGATTCCTAATGAGAACCTCCATGGCCAAAGCGTCTTGCAAAGCGAAGTCGAGTGGGAGACCTACGGCAAGCCGGTCAAGAAGCTCCAAGTGTCCCTTATTGACAAGAAAAAGGTAGTTCTGTTCAACCCACTGGCTGAGGAACGTACTGAGGTTATCACTTTGAGGTCAAACACGACCAACATCCGTGTGTTCGACAACCGCCAGAAGAAGTATGTCCAGTACCAGATTACGCCTAACATCGACGTTCGTCCGGACGGGAAGCGCGTCATAAGCGAGAACAGTTTCGACCTGGTGTTCGTGGCGTCGCTGCCGGCGCTCACCGCCGTCTCTTTCGACCTCCAGGAGCACGCCAACAAGTCCCACCACTGCGAGGTGTTCTGCAACGACTGCAACGAACCGGACAAGCCCGACTCCGAGCGACTGTTCCGCGCCAAGAAGATGATGCCGGGCGACATCCAGCTCGAGAACTCCTACCTCACGCTGCTTATCAACAGGAATACCGGCTTCCTCAGGCAAATCTTCAGGAAGGAAGAACGGAAACGCAACGTCGTCGAAATGCAGTTCGGCGCATACCAGAGTGCTCAACGACACTCCGGAGCATATCTGTTCATGCCTGACTACGACTCGCCTGAGAAGAGCGTGCTTAACCCCTACTCGAACCAGCAAGATGACAACATCATCATCGTCTCCGGACCCGTATCGACCGAAATTACCACTATGTATCTGCCGTTCCTAGTACATACTGTCCGCATCTACAACGTTGACGACCCGGCGCTGTCCAAAGGAGTGTTCATCGAGAACATCGTCGACTTCGAGAGCCCCCCGAAGAACAGGGAGACAGAGCTGTTCATGCGCATCCAGACCGATATCCAGAACGGAGACATACCCGAGTACTACACGGATCAGAACGGCTTCCAGTACCAGAAGCGCGTGAAGGTGGAGAAGCTGGGCATCGAGGCGAACTACTACCCGATGACGACGATGGCGTGGCTGCAGGACGAGCGCGCGCGGCTCACGCTGGTGACCGACCACGCGCAGGGCTCGGCCGCCTCGGAGCCCGGCCGGCTGGAGGTCATGCTGGACCGGCGCACGCTGTACGACGACTTCCGCGGGATCGGGGAGGGTGTGGTGGACAACAAGCCGACTACGTTCCGCCACTGGTTGCTTCTGGAGTCGGTGGGCGGGGAACGCAAGCGGCGCTCTCCCCCGGCGAGTCGGCGCTTCGGTCCGGCGCAGCGCGACGCGCAGTACGAGCTGCCATCGCCGACGGCAGAGTTTCTGAGTCGCGCTCTGAACTATCCCCCGAACGTGTTCCTGATCGACTCGAGCGAGGCGGGCGGGGTGGCGGTGGAGGCGCAGCGCGCGCTGGCGAGCGGCTTCCCGCCCGCGGTGCACCTGCTGGCGCTGCGCACGCTGCCGGACGCCGCGCTGGAGCAGTTCCCGTCGGCCTCCAGCTACCTGGTGCTGCAGCGGCCGGCGCGCAGCTGCCGCGTGGGCGCGCGCCGGCGCCGCGCCGCGGGCTTCGAGCGCGCGCGCTTCCCGGGCGTGCGCGTGGCCAACGTCACCGCCGTCAGCCTCACCGGGCTCAAGGAGCTGCGCGCGCCCGGCTCGCTGGCCGACGTGCGCCTGCGCCCCATGGACCTGCAGACCTACAAGATCAACTTCTAAGACTGCTAGCGAATAGGTATGTGTTAGACATTTCGGACGGTCTCCTGACTCACTCGCCGACCAGCGCGCGACCATGTGAAAGTGCAATTCGAACACTGTAGGTTATATATCTGTAGTTTGACGACGCCACGTCCCAATATCATAGCAATTTTAATATATTATACAAAGTCAAATATTGTCTTATCAGAAGCACATGCCTATTTTGTTTATTTATAATGTTAACCCCATGTTAATATTTCAGGAAAATCTAGGTTAACCTAGATAATCTACCTCAGGACCAAATGATATACCTGTTTTTTGAGTCTTTACGATTCTATCTATTCTAAGAAATTATAAATCCTATTATATTAGTTCAATGTTATATTTTTAGTCGGATTTACTTATGACTATGTATAACGTCCCCTGCTAAGGAAGGGACACTAACATCACTTGTTTATCCCTGAAATCTTCGCTTGCGAGGCCCTTGTTCCTTGCGAATCGGGCATCTCACATTGCATTGTTTGCGTCAAACATCTCACTAGATAGATATTTATTCCAATTATAAATTAGTTAACTGTGATAGTGTCCATGACATATAAGTGTGCACCTAAACTAATTTGCTAAATGAATTTTCTATGTAGGCAATGTAGTTTATCTATTTGTATGCCATTAATTAGTTAAAGTTGAAATTAATCAATCACATAGAAATAGTACTTATGTAAAAGAAATACATTTTAGAATCTCTACACTCAATGTTATTATGTCCATGAATAAAAATGGTCTTTTTAAAAGTAGATGAATTATACTGTTCACATAATCCATAGAATTATTAGAAAACCAGTCTCGATAATATTAAAACGTTAGATAGATGTTATATAACTCATTAAAATATACAAGTAATTAATTAAATTGACGATACATATTATGTAGCTAGATCTTATACACTTTTGTCTACTAGCGATATTTATATCAAAATTAATAGTACAGTATTATTTTCTATTGTGACTAGAATAATTTGATTAAAATAAATTAAATCTCAATAGAAATGTGTTTAGTGTAGGCGTAGCGCTTATATATTATGCAGCATAGTTTAAAACATCGTGTTAATATTTTATTTTAGAATTGATGTACCTATGTATATTTTTATTTTCGATGCATTTACTTTTAATATCCTGACACCGATTTTTGTAATATCTACTTTTATTTGTATATAAAACACCTATGTATAAATTAGGGTTGCCGAATTATAGTTGGTTTGTCTGTCTTTTACCATATCGATGGCTTTGCTACGAAAACCTTCAACCTAAAGAATTACTGTGGATAGACTTATATGCCACTATGGAACGGCAACGCTAGTGTAAATAATTGTTCTAGTTTTATGATTTGTAAATGAATTCATAGAATAGTTAGGTAAGAATTGATGTACCATTGATAAAAAAAATCTTTATAACGGAATAAGTGTAATCAGAAGGAATGACTCGTCACGGCTACGTGCTTTTTAATAGTTCGTAGTTCATAGCAAATTTACAATTTCAGTGTCTAATATTATAAGTAGTTTACAAGAGGTCCTACGACCGTAAAGCATATCTGGCTATATCAGTAATCGTTTTCAACTTTATAGTAACTTATTGTTAAACCATAATCAGCGTAGCTTGTATTAAATATTCTTCTCAATCTCATTATTCCCGTTCGATATGTTAAAAGCATGCATTGTTGATTTAATTTAAGGTCTGCAATAATGAGGGACATGTTCCTAGTAGTTGTTGACCTATCATAATAATTTGGTTGTTGTAATATTTTCTGTTGTAATGTAGTAAACATTGTCAGAATACATTTATTATGTAACTTTTTTTTTCGAGTTGTTTATTTTAATAATTATTGTCCCAATGAAACCTGTGTTGTGGTCAAGTTTTAAATATAATTTATACCTTTATTGAGTTGTACTCGTTTATGAAATAGTCATTTTTATTGAATTAAGTAGATATTAACATCTCTGTACAATTTTTGTTCATGAATTGTGTAGATGGAATAAATAAAGACATAAAAAGGAATCATTTTATCTTTCATTTTTCATTGAATATAATGCACTCCCTTCAAGGACAACGACCCTAGCAACAAAAATATTAGAAGGTAGTGATGGCGATTCTGATTGCCACATGTAAATTTGTGTGCCTTATTATAGATAGCTGGCGATACGATGATAGCGAAGCGATTCATAGAAATACGTACACAATACAAGCCAGGGTGGAGTCGCAATCGCCACAAAAGCAAATAAGTGCAGTGTAATTCTAATCGTCACACGATTAATACTGAATATTTCATCCTTATGCGTTAAGCAATTGACTGTTTTTCTCGAAAAAACAATAATACCGCCTCAGGTTACCAGGTACCATTTGAATCGAGCTCCTAGTTTCTTGATTCAGTTCATACCACAATATAATTAATCCAACAGCTCCCTCCGATATTTTATATAATACAAGACGACGCTGCGAACTTCGTACCGCCTTAGCGTAGCTTTGATGCACTACTTTATTTTTGTATAGCTGAGTAAATGTATACTTTATTTTCCAATCTTTCTGAGAGAATTTCTAAATATTTTTTAACCTTCTACAGATTATTAGAAAACTACAAAAAATGCCAGCATTTTAATAAAGATAGATAGATGATATGATGTTGTGCTTATATGTAGTTAATCAATGTTCCTCTGTTTGAATCGTCCATGAGGGGTGATTATGTGTCTTACAATAGGATTAGTAGCGAAGGGTTTGCTTAGAATGTCAAATATGTTACTGTAGGGTGTGTCCAAAGAAAATCAGTATGCGTTCATCATTGTTTATTTATTAGTCTCTATGAACCCTGTGTTGTGATATTAGGTAGGTATATTATATTGTTTGCACGTTTGTTCGTGAGTTTGTACTCCTTACGCGTATCATATTAGTACTAAAGGTCCAGAATTTTAACATAATTTGAATATTTTTTAAGAAATATGCACAAATAAACAAATAAAAAATACATTAAACATGTTTTATTAATTATTATATCCCGTCCATTCATAAAACAGTCGTAAAATCTTGAAATTCACATTTTAGAATATAAGTAAAACTTATTAGTCATAGTTAATTTGCATTTACATTAGATATTTATTAAAAATATAATCCATTATCGAATTCAACGTCAACAATAATCTAACGTGGATGTCTATTCATTAAAGTATTATTAGTTCCTTATCCTAATTTTAGAGGGTCACATATAACTACACAATTATTTCTTCTTTATTCTGCTGGCAATCCATTCGAGCCCCAGGTGCAGACTGAAACAAAACAAACATTTTTATTACTATGGGTACTTAAGTTATGATGGAGTCATATATTATTCAAATAATGGTCATGCCAATCTGACTGATATGAAATAACCATAACTTAAATCAGATTAAATCGAGCTACACACAATAGTGTTATTTATTATGACTTAAAATAAATGTCAAGTAATATTAAACTAATGTATAGAAAAACGCGAGTTTAATAACCGTGGTTTAAAATAATAACTGGAAGAAGGTCATAATATTCATAATGGGAATATGCACACATTTTTTTTATTATCCTAAATAAATCTTTAATATTGAAGAAATATGAATATATTTTCAATTTACTTTAACGACA
Organism: Maruca vitrata; assembly: GCA_039566165.1. Taxonomy (NCBI): domain Eukaryota; kingdom Metazoa; phylum Arthropoda; class Insecta; order Lepidoptera; family Crambidae; genus Maruca; species Maruca vitrata. The sequence goes on along the minus strand of CM076911.1, from coordinate 14,965,585 downwards.
GCAGAGATACACCTGTTTAAAGTTCCTGAGTAGACAGAGAGATCCGATACGTCAGGTGACGTGAAATTACACTACGGCCATACGCAATCCATACAAAACTCTGTTTAGTAAGAAAGAGATGGAAAATTAATTTTAATTCATTATAAAGCCTTCGTTTTTGAACCGATTTCCACTTCAATTTCACATTGTATTATATTTTGAAGTCTATTTGCATAAGTTGTTGAAAAAATCAAGATTGCCGGTTTATGCATATTCCTTATTACCAATAAATATACTGTTATTTGGAATGTTTGATAGATTGACATGAGAAAGCAGATTTTATACAAATTCCACTTACAGTATTATTTTTAATGTCTTATAAGCCTTAATATTACTTATAATATCTAAGCAATTACTTGTTCGCAAATTATGCAGATTATGATGTCGGCGCCATGATAACATCATTGTCACCACTGATTTTACAAACATCAATACAATGTATGCGGGCGCTGTTGTTTATGCGTATCGACCTCGAACAAATTGGAAAAACGCTGCACAAACAGGAGTAATGCGGGCCTTGCACCGACATGCCGCTAGGTAGTAAGTAGGATTCTTCACTAGCACATAGTACATACACATATGTAATGTTAGTAGTATGTGTATGTATATTACACTATGTAATTTATCTACAGTCTCGAATAAATGTCTACGAAGTAGCGCTGCAAGTAGGGATCGTTCACAAACGTCTGTTCCTATGATTTATAAGGAATACTATAACTACATAGATCTTCTCATAATGTGATAGACATTTTGATTGTCATTTTTTTATTTAATTGTGATCATCATTATCACGATATGGTAGGTTGGTATAAAAATGTGACAGGATCAAAATTTTTATAAATTGTAATGGGAGTATTGGTAGGAAAGTAAGAGTTGATTCACAAGTGCATTAGAATCGACCTTAGCATTATTCGTGCGTGTGTAATTCTCGAAAACACACATCCTTTATGTATTTAGCAGTATGTATAACGGAATATTAAAACGATAATTACCTAATCATGACCGATCATCATCGGTTTAAGCACCGATTACCTGGTTTAGCTCTGAATTCGAAACTCCCATTGAATTCTAGTGTCAAATAATAATTAAACTGTACGATCAGTAGTGCTACCATGAGTTTAAAAGTGACAGAGTCGATATCGCCTACGTAAATATGTCTATGAAAAACTTGTACAGCGCCTCTGGCGTTTACGCTAAGAACTAAAATCGGTCGTATGAAAAAAACATCTCGATAGGTTTTTAACGTACGCAAGTTTTCGATAGCCAACTCATGGTACCGCTGCAGGCCACCAGAACCAGAGTGGCCCAAACCACAAGTTGCATTATTTAAGTTTGCTATGGAAATGTCTCCTTACTAACCCCCTATCTAAATTTACTAAATTTACCTTTGAACCATTCTGGCTAATAGCCAGAATGGTTCAAGCCAGAATGGTTCAAAGGTAAATTTAGTAAACAATTACAAGTGACATTAAATAAAAGACGAGATGAAGGCTTTATGAATTGATTCAATATTAATAGAGTATAGGGACCCCTGACACGCTGGTTCTTGTGGCCTCAAATATTTAATTGTCTTTTCAGTATTCGGGCGCTAGTCACTTTGCATGGAAGGCGGGCTTAGCACTCCTGTCTGATCAACTAAAGCACACCGTGTGTTGAAGCAGTGGCGTTACTGTAAGGGGGCAGACCTGGCAATACGCCACGGGCCCTGACCCAAGAGGGCCACGGAACTGTGTGCTCAGAAATAAAGTAACTACATAAATATTTAAGATTTTAGACTTTCGCGTTCCATTACACTAAATATTAGTCTTTATGGGTCTATACGCGTTATTAGGAGTAGCAAATTACATAGCTACTTACTGCCCGACGTTTCGACTGGGTTACACCAATCGTGGTCACGAGTGAACTCGTGTCCACGTCGGGCAGTAAGTAGCTATGTAATTTGCTACTCCTAATAACGCGTATAGACCCATAAAGACTAATATTTAGTACATAAATATTATCTTTTTTTTTTCTAACTGACTTACGATGAAGGCATGGAGTAGCCTTGTCATCATCAACGGACTTGCGGGGGAGCGGATGGCTCTTACCCCTAAATAGTATTACCGTGGTTAGGGCACAAACAAAAGAAATTGCTACGGGCTCCAGGTGACTTAGTATATTGTAAAATGTAGTTACCCCTCTCCTGTGAGAGCACAGCACGCCTGTATGTGCCACGGATGCTGTTTGATGGACGTCAGGTCCAGCTGCTCAGAGATCTCTGCAGCGGTCATTGACCCCTTCACGTCCTGGAACGAAAAATAACCGTACTGTAGTAATATGTTAACTAAATAAGACTTTATGCTTAAAGTAACTACTTTAACTTTGAACTGATAAAAATTTGAATTGTATTCTGTATTATAGTAGTGGACATCATAAATAACCTAGCATCGAATGTAATCCAAACTTAAGTAATAGCTTTTATACAAACAGAAGAGAAAAGATGTAGGTACATCTTATCATCATCAGCCCATAAACGTCCCCACTGCTGGGGCACGGGACTACCCTAAACTAGGGCTATAAGGCCTTAGTCAACCACGCTGGCCAAGTGCGGGTTGGTGGACTACACAACCTTAGTAGGTGCCAATTTCTTCATAGGAGTGCAGGTTTTCTCTCGAATGTTTTCCTTCACAGTTAAAGCGTCTTATAATCGTACATATGAATTTCAGAAAACACATTAGTACGAGGCGAGGTTTGAACAGGCGACCTCTCGCGTGGAAAGAAACGACCTTAACCACTCGGCCATCGACGTTTTTTTACATCTTATACATACGTTATATTGCCTGCCATAAAATATTACAAAAAATAATCGTTGTGTTGTTTGGTAACCTAAATAAATAAAAAAGAGCATAAATATTAAAATGTAGGGAGGGATATAGAAATACGAGTTGGTAGTTTGATTTATATGCGCGTGTATTTGAATCTATTAATAGTTTCGTTTCAGTCACTTGGCTTATATTAAAAAGTCATACATACATTACATACGGACATACAACACAGTAACGTTGATCAATCGATTCAGTTTATACTCGCACATGGAAATAAATTACGAATCATCATCATTCGTTATTAGCCAAATTTCCTGCTATTAGTTTCATTTTCCTATATAACATAATCATATTTAAGAAAATAGATTCCAATACTTGTATTCCAATAAATTCCAATAACTACCATGATTACGGAAATACATCAATTGATGGACACGATTCCTTTGGTATGACTAAATTGCCTTATTCATTATTTCCCGAAATGCTATGAATAGGATAACACATAAACATAAATTCATATGAATTTCCCTAATTGCGCACAATTCAATGATATTTCGCGTGTGTTATCACCAAGAATATATGTAGTTTAAACAAGTGGCAAAGTTAACATATGCTTATGAGGAAAGGCAACGACGTATTCACGTCATAACACAAATAAGTTACCGAATGTCGCACGCAAATAGTAAAATTATATTGTTTTTATTGGATGCTATTTAGTTACTGATTGGATATGTGAATATCATCTTCATATAGTATAAATATCGGCTACACCTTGTCATTCATTTAGAGGTAGAAAATACCTATTTATCCTTTGGGTATACCAAATTGATTTAACTGTTGTCCCACTTTATACAAGTATTGAATTTATTTAATTTAGAAGACAATTATGGCCCTCAGATTTTTTTTCCTAACTGACTACGATGATGGCTTGATGAGCCTTGTAATCATCACCGGACTTGCGGTGGAGCGGATGGCACTCACGCGGCAAAATAATTAATATTCATAAATACATTGTGTATACTTACATAATGGAATCCATTAGGGAACAGTATGCCTTAAATTACCCGCCGGCCAAACAATTAGCCGATGCAAGTGATTGATTATGACCTAATTAAAATTTGTTGGGCACATTTTAATGTTTTAAGCTAGCGACCGACCGCGACATCGTACGAGTGACGTTTAAATTATATGTTAATAATTGGGCAAAGTGTTAATTTTATATGTTAGCTACATATAAATATTTTTGTGATATTAGATTTAGTCAAAATACTTTAAATAGTTTTCCGTGAAAGAGTAACAGGCTTACTAGTACATCAAAGACGCATATCGCATTTATAATATAAATTAAAATTTTAGTAGCATATAAAACTCAATGTCGGTACAATAATTTTCATCTTAGGCTTTCAAGCGTGTTGAATGTAAAAGTACGAGATAAATTACATCAGATAACTCAAGTGCGTATCATTTAAACATAAATTATAAAAGTGAAATTCTGGAATAACCCTGAAGGCCTGCTTAGATGCCGTTTCACGCCCGCCTGTAGAGTTCGTGATTATTCCATAAATTGATTCCATAATTCAAGAGGCCATAAGCTACCCATGGAAACTATAAACGCTTGCACTTTGTCGTCATAAATTTTATATTACAGTTAAAATGGTTCTATGATTTTATTTTACAAGCTTGTTTATCATGTTATGGATTCTTAATACCCATATTATTTCAAGTTCAAATCGAAATTGACCTTATAAAGTTTTAAGTTAGGTCCCGATAAGCGCAGCCATCGTCGAGTCAATATATGGTTGACGATTTCACCTATAAATGTTAAACAAGTGTCGATACTAGTCGAGCTCTGATATTAGCGAACGACTCGAAATATGATTAGTTTAAAGGTTATTCGTCGTGACCGTTTTGTCGCCGAACCAGACCGGCTATTCCGGGAAACACTTTGTCCATATCTGATGCCGACTTTGCTATTAGCAGTGTGACCTAATTGGCCGGCAAAGGTTGCATGTGACCCCGATACAGGTATAGGGTAGGGTACCTTCTTTAAAAACAATCTTCACTCACGATTATTGACCATTTTTCCATGCGAGTTCTTAAGGGCCTGTGAACTTGAAACTAAACTGTTCTGATGGTGAAATATTTTTGATCTGTCACTTCGAGCCGCAATTACCTCGAAGTGACAGAAGGACAGTGCGATCCTTTCGTAAATGGACCGGTAAGTTCTAAAGGATGAGAGCCATCTGCTCCCACGCAAGTCCGGTGATGATGACGAGGCTCCTCCAAGCCATCATCTTATGTCAGTTAGAAAAAAAAAGCCGTGCTCGAAGTGACAAACGGACAATGACGTAAAGGGACGGTGCGTTCCTTTTAAACGGATATATTTAGCTAGTCCTGTTTGTTTACTTTTGTCATTTATTGTCTTTCAAAGTGGAGTGTACACAGATTTGAAGAAGACATTTGCCTAACGGTGGAATGACGCATGTTAAATAAAAAAAATGACTTAAATCTAACCCCTTTAAAGGGACTAATGATTTTGACTGAGAAACACTTTACTAACTTTGAAGGACAGTTCGAACTAGTCCATTCTATCGCCGTTTTAATTGTTTAAGAAATTACAAGCATGACGAAAAAGAGAGTGCCTTATCACCATAAATCATTCTGCCAGACACTTTGAAAAACCAAGAAAAGCACGATTTAAGGTTGGCATGTTTACAGACGAGGTAGGCAAACGTGACAATATCAGAATGCGTTGTAAACTCTTGATAATAGTGTCAATGTTTGCTGGAGGATTATTGTATATCTGTAATTAGGTGCCAACACGATCGTGCAGTAGTTGCGCTAACGTATGAGTAAATAAGCAGACGAAGGTAATAAAGAGAGAACATCTAGATTATAAACCTCTATTGCTTGGATGATGATAGTGATTGACATCGCATCTCCTAGAATACACACAGTACTAGTCAAAACATAATATTCTTAGCACTGCAGTGATGTTGATGTAGAAGTTCCAATATTTTTTCTTTATGATTTTCACATACAGTCAAAGATGAATGTCTAAATACAAAAGCATCGCTTTATTTCATATCATAGACTGCATAGAATAAGATCGTGTATGCGGTTTCAAGACTATCCACTTCTTTTAGCAAGGATATAACATCCTAAGAAGGATTCACCAGACCTGTTAAATTGGTTAAATCATAACTGGATTTTACCACTTGCCAAATTTCAATGTATCTCAAATGTTTACAAAGACGGGAAGCGTTTGAATGTGCTTTACGATTTTCAACCTTACTGTTAACATCTTTAGAGTTAACCAGAGTAGTCAACAGTACATTTGATACACATAAGGTTTCCTAATCGTCACGCGTTGTAACCCGCACGCATTTCGTAGGTCTCGTGCGGAGTTTTACTTAATAATAACGCGGATTATTACATTGAGTAAAAGCAACGTCGTTTTGTTGGTATGAACGTGTTACTTTCTACATAAGCGTGTTGAAATAAGGTCAGCAATATGCGGAGGCCACGTTGACACTAACGACACGATTTGGTTATTATCAGAGTATTTTTAGAGTTTCTAAGATTTAGTCATATTTTATCTTTCCATAATTTTATTGTTGACGAAAATAGGTCGGCAAAAACTTACTCTCCCGCAAGGGCTGTATCAATTCGTTATAACAAACCTGCAGTCGAGTCGCTATCGGTATCAATAACTAAAAGTTATGACAGAATCGATTTTAGTTTTTGCTCGAAAAATCCAAGCGCAGTTCTGCCCTCAGTTTTTCCTGATATTTTATTCAGACTGTTGGAAATCCTGTTATGTGTGAACCCGAGTGAAAATACCTAATATTTTCACTTGGAAAATATTCCATTCTGACACAAAGGTAACATATTGGCTTGCTTACGTTTCGAAACATCTATGCTTTTAGAAGACCACATAATTTTTTCCTAACAAATAAACTGTAGAATAATTGTTTGCAATTATATTGAACATCGTACCTGCACTAATTATTATTTGACTGTACTATAAAGAAGAAGTAGAAGCGATTACTTATCAGTTCATTAAATGACGTCATTAATTAATTTTAATTATCTTTCACTTTGTCTAAGTAAACTCTATGTACAATATACTACTAGACTAGACTATGGCAATGCAAATTGTATGGCATGTTTTCTATATTTTTAAGAGATAATAGGCATGGCCAGATGCCCGAACCACATGTCAGAGTCTAAATTGTGTAATACAAAGTAAACTGTGTACTTTTGCATTCTTACGATGAAAATGAAAAAAAAATTGGTGTTTAATAAGATTAATTATAATAACCTTGAATAAAGCTTATGCCTGTCAACCTCATATCTGTATTTAAAAAAGGGAGTGTACATACCTGTTTGTTCGCGAAGACGAGCAGACAGGCCCGGCTGAGCTCTTCGTGGGTCAGCATGCGGTGCAATTCCTCCCGGCTGATGCCGAGGCGCTGGCGGTCCGTCGAGTCGATCACCATTATCACAAACTGCGAACACACGGTACCGTTAGGGCATGTCCCCACTTATAAGGCGTCCCGACCGATTTCAGACATGGCGGCCGATCTCAATTGAGATCAGCCAAGGTCATATTATTATAATAGTGCAGAAATGTGCGCGCAAACACAAGTGCACTCTTTATTCCCTTACTCTCATAATATGAGACGGCAATCCGACATGACCGATGAGAGATCAGGCGCAGGACCACCGGCTTAACGAGCATTTCGAGGCACGGACGTTCAACCGCCAACTTCCTAACTCCAGGCTGAGTAATATCATTACAGAAAAACTCGCACAAATTTTGCCCTACCCCGGACTCGAACCGAGGACCGAGAGGTCGTTACGCAGCGCTTGCTACCAATAGACCAACGAGGCAGTCAAATTATGCCCCCAGTAGGCTCACTGTGGGCGGCTAACAGTTTGCTTTCAGTTTGCCTCCTTATACATTTAAACCTGAAACGGCTAAGCGACGCCAACTGGGTAAATTACGCGTTGTATGGAAGACACTCCTTTCGCCAAATGGGGACGTGCCTTAGCCTGCAGCATCGGAGAAACTGAAACATTCACCAATAGGATTGCAAAATAATCAGATTTAGTATAATCCTATTGGTTAATGTTTCTTTGTTTCTTTGCCCCGATGTACAGGCAGCCCAACTCTTAACTACGGAGAACGCCCGTGGCATATACCATTCGATAATGCGGAAGTTTCTGTATCGAATGATACATATTCGGCAAAATCTCCCCTGCATTAATTAATTACGCCAGCAGCATACGGTTTCGTCCCATTTATTCACAACGTGTCGGAAATAAGAAATTTTGCGTTAGATACTGTATCTTGCTTGACTTTGACGATTGACCATGACGCAGAATAGGAGGCATAGACATTCTAAATCTCAACTTTAAACACGATGTAAACATGGGAACTATAACTACACCACGACACAATGAATGGAGTCGCATCCGCTACCCCGCAACTCCGGTGATGATGACAAGGCTACTCCAAGCCATCATCGTAGTCAGTTAGGAATAAAAGGGGTATATTACTACATTTCGCTCAGCGCTGGCTTAAGGGACCCTAACATAACACACGCCTCAAATAAACCGAAGAGGGTAAATAAAATGAAGAGGGGATAACGTTAACCCTGTGTCATAATGGTAAACAAGTATTTCCTTCCCCACTAATATACACGAAAAGGCTACTCCAAAACTACCATCATTATTCATTCAGACAAAGTAAGACAAACTCACATAATATTAACATTCGTGTTGATACTAGACATTACAACTAGATACTTGATTTGACAAATTGACTGTGACAATACAGTAAGTGTGACGATCTACAGCTGGGCGATATAAAACAAAACTTAAGCGACGTCATACCGTAAACAAGACCAGGGAGTCAGTAAAAGATGGAAATAATATTTTTTTGCAATATTTCTTACATTGCTCAACGATCAATTCAGACAAACTACCACCTTTACAACAGTAAGTTACAAGTGCGAACTTTGCTTATTTATTTCCAAAGATAACATTTATAAACGCTAGCATTAAGCAATTTAATCATAAAACTAAATAGCAGTTATTTTATTATTAGAGTACCAATGCCCTATAATTATTTTGATTTGTAAACAACAACATGTAGACTATAGGCACAACATATTATTTACAATAATTGGTATTGGATATGGGTATTAAAGATTTTATCAGCCTATTTATCAAACAATCTTTCACTTAGCAATTCAATATTTGATATTTATATGAAAGGTTGAATAAACTTAAGATTCTTTTATTAACTTGTATATTTTCCATAAAATAGAATGAATTAATTATTTAAATGGTTCCAAAAGGTTGTATTTGCAATAAGATTCAAACTGTAAAACTTTATCAATATTATACAGACATGTGATATAGTTTAATGGCACAAAATTGGTACCAAATAAGCATTCTAAATGTACACACAATATGCATATGGATATAGTATACAAATGATGGAACTGTTACAAATTTGATTTAATTACCAGCATTTGAGCCAAACCATACTGTATAGAGAAATGCAACTCGCAAATGCAGTTTCTATTTTGTTGCATATACAAATAACTAATAAGAAATACAGCATCAGATACTATAAAAAAACATTCATAATTACCTCACTATTTGTGTAGTAGGTGTTCCATGCGGACCTCAAGCTCTGCTGTCCTCCAAGGTCCCACATGACAAAGCGAAGGTTGCGCCACACAACCTCCTCTACATTTGAACCTATTGTAGGTCGAGTGTGAACCGCCTCCCCAAGAAGCAGCTGGTACAGGATTGTGGTCTTGCCGGCATTGTCAAGCCCGACCAACACCAACTTGTGTTCTGGGAAAGTTTAAATTATTTTAGGGTTTCTCAGAATTTCATTAAACACCTTTATCTGTTTTTGATGTGATAACGTCTTTAAAATCGTTTTAGTCGGGTGACATGTTCAGAAACTTGTGTCACACCAAAACCTAACGAGCGCGATTGCAGGTATGACGAGAGAGAGACGGCCCAATCTCCTGTCTTTCTCGAGCGCTGCCAGTCATTCCGTGAAACTTGTCACGCGGAATCCTCACGAGCGGAGGCTGGCATAGCGTTCGAGTTAGTGGACCGATCTTCTGTCTATCTCACTCTAGCGGCATACAAACAAATGGAGATTTTCTCTTAATAAGACGTTATCACATAAACATCTCGATCGTAAACCTACTTTACAAACAACCAATTTTTTTCCTAACTAAGATAATGATGATGGCTTGCAGTAGCCTCGTCATCATCACCAGACATGCAGGGGAGTGGATGGCCCTGAACCCTAATCCTATAAATGATAAATATTTTAGACCTCTCACAGTAAGGTAGATGTGAATTGCTTACAATATGTGTCTTGGGCCATGTAAATAGCTGTTACATTTCAAAGAAAGACTTATTAATTTCAATTCAAATAAGAAAGATCTCCTTTATAAATCTGTTTGAATATTGTGCATTCCATTGACAGTTTGTACATCAGAATTCAGAAATTCAGAAAGTAGGTTCTAAATTAGTTTTGTCAGATCTGACCATGCATATAGGTAGTCAAAATTATCTATGTTCAAGCCAACAGCCCACTAGTAGTTGTGATTCAGATGTCAATGAATAAGCCACAAGAGCTTGTTTACAGTATCATTGGTAGGAAATTGTAATTATGTGTGAGAAGGGAAGCCCAGCCAGACCCCTCCTGTAGCACACTATCCTAACTAGGCACACATGATAGTTTAGGCACCACTACACATGTGGTGACACTAATATGCACATTACCTGTCAATTTATCTTTATTTTTTTTTCATTTCAACATCTGATTTTAACAAAAGTAACTGCATGACAATTCCTTTTGTTACAATGGAATGATACCTAATATTTTACTTTAAGATAAATAGAGATTTACTGCCTTAACAAGGTCAAATAGAAGAAATGCGACCTTTCTGTATTGTGAAATATATCATTATTCATATTAGGTACCTACTTTTCAACTTTATTACGCGCAATATTCATACTTATAGCAGAACTTCTCATTGACCTTGTATTCTAATATCAATTTAAGTAAATTTTACTACAACGAGACAAAATTGACAAATTGTACCATCTTTATCTTATCACAATATGGCATTGAATGGCTAAGAATAAAAATATAAAATTTACTTACCCTCGTTTCCAAAGAGGCTCCAAATCTTCGAAATAAGTAAGCCCATCGCTAAGATTACTCACTGAGTCAAAATATTACAGGAACAAAGGCGACAAGGCGATTTATGTACTTGGTTTATTCCCTACGTCTCATTCTTAGAACAGTAAATATTGTCTTGGGACATGACGATCAAATAAAAATTACACTAACCGACAGTAACTCTAATGCTTACACTTTTGATTACTTTGTATTTTCAACAATATCATTTTTATGGAAGAATTTACGGAAAATATGTTACGCGTCGAACTTTCATTTCTTTTAGGAATCGGAAGAGCGAACGAGATCAGGCAGTTGGCAGCAGTCAGTCAAGTCGGGCCGATGTAGTAGTGTTGGACAACGTAACGTACTTAACTAGTGAAGCAAGTATTAAAAAAATAATATGTATATCGATACAAAGAAAACTCGTCTGTTAGTTTATTTCTTTCGCTTTTATAATAATCTAAAAGGACGAATCTTTGATACCAATAATAAAAAAGGTAAAAACCACGTCATTTAACAATCACACATCCTAACTAAATAATTAAAACTAGTAAATTTAAAGTTTATTTACATTTTCATGGCATTCGTTGCAGAATATTTGTTATTATCATTAATAAATAAATAAATAAATCCCTACGGATTTATGTTATTATTATTAAAGTATACTACCAGTTAAATATTTTTAAATTACTCACCTTTTTTATTATTGTAACAGGAGGATATACAATTTTTATTTAGATTTACCGTTTTAATCAATACATTAATAAAACCGGTATCAATATACTACTCTTGGTACAACCTTAATGTAAAACCATAGACTAAGCTGTCAAAAATGCGCTGACGGGAGAGGAGGCGGGAATTTCTAAACATTTTTAAATGCATTTCATTTACATACTTGATACTACTATCTTTTCCAACTTATAGCCAACATAATATTCTTCTATGAACGGAAGAAAGTTTAAGTTTAAATTAAGGGAAAATAATAAAACAAATCAGTTATTTAGGTAAGTTTTATTTTATTTATATTTTTTTTCAAAATTGATATCCTTGAGATGTACACTTAAATTGTTGCTGATTTTGTTTCATAATACAAAAATGTATACCTACCTATATAATCCATAAAACAGAGTTCCGGAATACGGGCTGGACTAAGTACATTCCTCCATAACATACATAATAGGTACTATTTGTTCTATGATATGCTAAAAAAATAAAAACCACGTATAAAATAAAACCTAAGCATGTGGACACTTAGTTACAACGGACCATCTAAAAAAATATTTTCACAGTCATTAATTCCATAGCCGGCAAGTTACCCTGATTGATGTTGCTTATTGGAACGCCTTCATCTGTTCCTACTAAATTAGTACGTAAACTGTTCTTTATATCCCGGAAAATTTGTTCTAACGTGAAGCTACTATCGCCGTCACAATGCTGTTGCGTGGAATACGCGATCCTACAAGAAACACTTTGCCTGTGCATTACTAGTAATGCTGTATTCGAAGACAACATTTGACGGGGGGATTTATTTATTATAGTTCTAAAATTAAGTATAGTAATGTCGCATGGAAATGATGTTTTTATCAAAGGCAAGAATCTATAATAAGAGAGCTCGGCGGCTCCCTTATTAAAGACGAACAAATCTAAAATATAGTCGAGAGAATTGGCCAAATACACAGCTTGAAAACTAGGCAACTTCAGTTCAGACCGAGGAAGATGATTATTTTGGATTGAGGGGTCCTCAAAATTTTCAAGTAATATATAGTGGCGGTGATGCGTAACACTGCTATCTGCTAATCCTTCGTGGGTGCCTCTGCCATCGTCGAAGAGGACTCTCCTATCTAGCATAACCACTAGTTGGCCCTCCTGAAAAGCAGTTACACCTTGCGAATGGTCTGTGATTAATGTTAGTCTACTTTTATTGTCTTGAATATAAGCCATACTGGTCATCGGATAGACATTCGATTCAATCCGTCTACTAATATTCAGGGTCCGTGATGTGTACTGAAAACCATTATTGTCAGTATAAATCTCCGGATGATTACCATTGTTAATATCAGTTTTTATGGATAAAAATACTTCAAGTTCTCTGTTTTTTGGTGACACTTCGTAATCTAATTTGCTTTCAATGGAAATAGTATTTGCTATTGGACTATTCACAAGATTATGTAGTCGTGTGGTATGTTGCAATAGACGACCAAATATAGTGGTAAGTTCGGTCGTAACTTGTCCAGCTATAATAATAGAAATTTTTGTTTTGGTACCATCTCTAAAAGGCAACAGTATATCGTGGAGGGGTCTTGTTACATTCGTGTTAAATAAGAATACTCCCGAGTTCACATCGGCACTTTGGAACGCCCCGTAATCTACCATTACATTTTTTTCTGTATTCGTCTCTTTTTCGACTATTGTTTTGAGAAGCCCAGATAGTTCATCAATAACGATTCGATGTTTATAGCTTTCTAATTGTACGTCACCTGGCTGTAGCGGCTGTATGTTGAAAGGATATGACTTGTTATCAACGAGACAACGACCGCAATAGATCGTAGCCATATATTGTGCAGTATCATATGTTTCTTTGATTTTGTATAGTTCGAGAGCCATCGGAGGTACAACGATTGCAAATATCACTTTATAAAGTTTAGTTGATATCTTGATAAAATTATCGGTGTATGACCATATAGGATTTATTTGTATTGTCACGTCCTTTTTGTTATAATCAACCACTCTAATATTTGGATGTTTAGTTATGAGTTCGACAATTTCTGTTCTTTCTTGGCTCAAAGAATTGAAAACGTATATTTGATCCCCCACATCAACAGTTTTAAAAGCTGAAAGCTGTTCACCTTCTCTGTAAACCAGTTTTTGAAGATATATTGATCTATTTTCTGGATTCGAAGTGAGAAGACTTGCAGCTACTTCTTGTATATGCCAACAATCTTTTACTAGTATCAAAATTTGCTTAAAGACGTATTGAAGAATATTCATAGTTAAAGTTCCCCCTAGGACATGTCGATCTTGTAAACGCGCCAAAGATTCCCTAGATTTAATTAGTTTTTCGAACAATCCAGTTACGTTATGGTTTGGAAAAACGTTAAAGTTGACAGCGAAAGTAAGCAGAATTTCTGCGGATCGCATAATAGATTGGACACGTCTTAGCAATATTTTAAGTAAAGGCCTAGACGTGAAAAATCCACTCCAGTAAGCAGGAGTTCCCATTTTCATATCGGCGAAATTCAAAAAATCTCCATGTAAAGATGGATACGTTTTATGCTTCTTAAGAATAGCGTTAAAGTAATCATTAGCGGTGCCGAATTCCACGTCAGCAGTGTAAATATTTTTATTGACATTAATATAATCAGCCAGTCTTTGGTAGTTGTTGTATTGGAAGTCGAACTCTGTTTGTGATTCATAGCGATACGGACCGCCTATAGGAGCTATCACAACATTGTGAGGGCTGAGAGTGCCTGTTTTGGAATACTGTTCAAGTAACTTTTCCGCCTTTTGTTTGATATTGTAAGTATGTATATCAATATGTTTGTTTGGCTTTCTGAAATCGAATTCCATTAAACACATGTTTTTTTTCGGTCCACAAGCTTTGAAATTATCGGAATTAAACTGCAAGTAATGTGCCAAAACAGAATATTTTGGATAGCGGTCATTTCCTATCCTGCTTAACGCTTGGTTTAAAATGGATGCAGAGTTTTTGTCATTATCAAAACCTTGAATCCAAATGAAATCACTTATCTGGAATTCGGCAAAAAACTGTTCCCATGAGTAATGGACGTTAGTTAATATAATTTTCGTTATACCCGCAGCAGACAGAAGGTATGTTAAAGTGGGACTGTGTGTTACGCTGTTTGTCAGCCATCCGACCTTTGGGACATAATTTAAATTATGTTTGAGCCATTGGTGACCTGAAAATGATTAAATATTATTTCAGTTCATTGCCTGTCAATAGGCAATAGTTAGGTAAAAAAATATATCTTACCTTCAATTAATTGATGGACGAGTCCGAATAAATGTGCAGTTGCTTCCTCGGTTTCGACCCATCCTCCAGTTGTGATTTCTATTCTACCGCTTTTCAACAATTTGCGAAGTGCCTGTCATATAAGCATAATATCGAGAATAACTTACGTGAAAAATATAAAAAAGGCCCGTTGAAACGTGGCTATGGGGCGTTCAACAGTAATAAATACGGAAATATCGGGAACTCGCCAAATAGTTTTTTGATGGTAAATATTCAAACTCTGAAGCGTGAT
Organism: Maruca vitrata; assembly: GCA_039566165.1. NCBI lineage: Eukaryota > Metazoa > Arthropoda > Insecta > Lepidoptera > Crambidae > Maruca > Maruca vitrata. The sequence goes on along the minus strand of CM076911.1, from coordinate 14,950,250 downwards.
AAAATGAAACTTTTATTACCATACGGTTCTTAAGTGACGTCCTTTGCCACCACTGACTTAAATGGGACACTTCATTCCATGTGAAAGTCAACTTGTTGTAATACTGGAGCTTTTTCACAATATTTGAAATAATTTTGTTCACCGTGTTATTGTGGTATTGCTCAAAGGTTCGCTTCCAAATAGAAACCACATGTGAACATGGCATCAGAATGACCTGAAAAGTGTTTCAATTATTCTCTTTATATTATTTAACACCGTAATCCTGAGAAATGCTCTAACGATACTCGTACTTACATGCAACGGAGGCCACTTTGGATTTCGCATCAAAGATTCGTAGCGGCTATCAAAAATATTATCCCAATAATGTTTTTTAAGCATCCAGGAAGGCTACGAGAAGATATTATATAAAAATTAAAACATATGGAAACATAACATAAGCAGGTCAAAATACGATCTAGGTAATAGAAGTACCTATTTAATTAATTACCTCTATATCGAAGTTAGAAAATTGCGCAGAAGTATCAATATCTGCTTGTACTTCTTTTACCGTAGTGCACACATAAGGATTATTCGTCATATTATAACTATATCGCGAATTTGCAGCTGAATCTAGCGACACTTCTTCGAACAAAAAATCAGGTTTTTGGTCATTCTCCGAACTGGTTGGATTATTTTCATGCGCGACATCAATAGCTGGACTTGCACTCTGATCATGTATACTTGTGTCTGCTATGAATATTCCTTTTACTAACAAGCTACTATTATTTTCTCTCTCGATTCCAGAGCTCGCTGGTATGACAATGGTATCAGCTTTGTTGGTATTGGTTGGTACCTTTGGGTCCACACTCTGTAAATCCCGTTCTTCCACAGACGGAAAGAACTTGGATGCTGTAGGTATTTGGTAATAAGATTCTATTGCAATGTCGGCAGGGTTAATAATACTTGTATTTCGATTGGAACCGCGTTGTGATTGAAAAAGAATACTTTCTTCAGTGGGTATCTGAAGTGCAGAACTTATTTTGTTAACTGTATTTCTGGCTAGTCTTAAATCAATGGGAGTCATGTCAGTTTTGGCTATCTTCATTCTGGAATACGTAGATTTCCCCTTGCCTGTTTCAACTGATGAGAGGATTGTGGATATTTTGGGCCGTTGCATTTTATGAAAAAGTGTTTTGACCTGAGCGTATCCAGGTAACATTATGTTATCATTCCTGGGCTCCGACGTATTTTTCCATACAGTATTTCTAATCGATCCGTCGTCACTAAAAGGTCGTTGGACCATTTTCGATTGATTTCGGACTATTTTCCGTAAAGCTAAAAGAGAATTTCCATTAAAAAATATAGCACATTATTTCAACATTGGGCGATCACTATACCTATATATTATTATAACGTAACTCACTTTTTTCATAACAAAATAAATTAAATGGTAATAAAAACAATATGAATCCTTGGATCCATAACCGGCTCTTCCGCGCCATAGTTCGAACATTAACTGGGTCATACTCCGCAAAGGAAGACGTTTGTTTAAAAAGTAAAAGTTCAACATTTATTGTTTTCCTGTCTGTATCACTCTATAGTACGTGTAATGTTGATGTTTGGTTCCGTGAATTGTTTGATTTGGCTCTAATTGTGAGTGTACGCGAACGTAAATTTCAACTGTCAACAGGCGTATTCTATACACAACGCAGCTATAAGAATAGTAATTTGAAATACTAACTCTGAATATTTTTATACTAAGCATATACTCCTATGTTTAAATTGCTAATGCCTATATTTTGGCTTTCAATCGAAAAGGTAAATAATTAAGATAAATATTAAAATATGGAAGTCACAATATATTATAAGTTTTGGAAGATTCAAATGAGATGCCCAAACGACATAGAGAGAGAGACACGTGACACCACCGCGAAGTTCGTAATCAACCAGGGGTGCCAACGTTGAGTTAAAATGGGGTGCAAGGAGCGGTATTGATCCGCGCAACCCCGGCCGGAGCCGCCCCCGCGCGGTGATACTTGTAGGGTGCCGGCATCAATATCCCATACAAAACATAGCTACACAAAATAAAAATCTCCTGATGAGAAGTTATAATAAAAACAACTAGTTGCAGCAATCCAGCTCGAAAATGGTGAGTGGATTTTTTGTTTTGGTGCTATCTGTTCCACTGATAATCGTAGTGTCGTATAAATAAGGAACGTTTGAGCTTAGGCGAGAGTATCTCTACTATGTGATGTATTGTAAGAATACCTTCACATTTCTATTGACGCCGAATTTTGAGGACTATTAATCGTTTACCAGGACGTGAGTGCAATGACTACGTCCGGCCTGCTGGAGTGGGAGTTCTCGTTGCCATCGGACCAGATAATATCCCACGGATGGTACCACGGCGCGCTGAGCCGCACGGCCGCCGAGGCCCTGCTGCAGCAAGACAGGGAGTTCCTGGTGAGGGACTCGTCCTCTCAGCCAGACAACTACGTGCTCAGCTGCCGGTCTAACGGACAGCATCTACATTTTGTTATACAACGGGTACGTTAGTACAACTATATCATTTATATTAATATGAAAATGGATGTCACGATTTAGTGACAACCGTATTCCAGAAATGAGTGATAAAACAGATTATCTTGTTTATAAACAGTATGCTAATGTTTTAGAATCTGTCTAATTTAAACAACCCCAATAATTCTCCCACTTAGCTAACGACACATGTTTAACTAAATCGTGAGTTAAAAAAATATTCGTGATTGTGTTTCTTACAGATCGTCGTTCATCCAGATACAGTGTACGAAAGGTACCAATATCAATTCGAAGATGAAGCTTACGATACCGTAGCAGATCTTATTACATCGTATGTTGGCTCTGGGAAACCGATATCAGCGGCTTCCGGAGCCAGAATACAATATCCAGCTAACCGCATTGTCCCGTTAACAAATTATATTCCTAGTGATGACGCCAACTCGGTGGTATCTCCGGTTGGTGACACAGGCAATTATGGGAATCCATATAGCCTGTACAGCTACTTCGCAGCGAAACCTGGAATGCAGCTGAGGGTGCCCTTCAAGAAGCAACGATCACATTCTTTGACTCCCATCGACATGGGCCAGCACGTCAACCACGGTAAGAGCGCCAGTGCAGACGGAGTCATCCAGAGCCAGACTAGTAAACATGCCAAGAATTTCTCCAGTGAATCTAATTCTGGCTCCAGCACATGGGACGCTAACTTACCTACCAGCCCTCCAGCCAAACCGGCAAGGTACGACGGACCGAAAGCAGACGACAGGCGCCTGGAACTGCAAAGGTTATACCACGTCTCTGGATCAGACTCCGGCAACGGATCTGGAGATTCCACTCAAAGCTCTGCTCACAGCGACCCCAATAAATCAAGAATCGAATCGGATTACAACGTAGTGACGCCAACAATAAAACAACAGTTCGATTATGAACTGACGGAAGCAAAACTTCTGCAGTCAGAAAACTTAGATTACGTGGTTGAGTCGAGGATAAATTTGGAAAACTTCCAATCTCAAATCATTCCCACTGGTCTCACGAAGCCTTTGGAATCTGAAACTCTACACACTATCAAGTTGTTGCTGAGAACGTCTGGGCCACGCATATTGGCGAATCACCTGACGAAAGTGGACCTACACTTTCTCTTGGACGATGCAGTTCAGATTGAAGGTCTGGATAAAACGGCGTCCGGCTTGGAGTTGTTGTTTTTGCCGCAGGGTCGGTCACTTCGGATGGACGTCATTGAAAGGTAACAACAATCATTGATTCTTTTTCCACTTCACTCGTTATTTTTCTAATAACACTCCTAAATGTGTAATGTTTCTTTTACAGGATTGAAACTTTTCGCCTTCTCATCGCTGTGACTATCCTAACTTGTCAATGTGATCGGCAGCGGGCAGACACGATCAACGATTGGATACTTCTGGCAGTAGAAACAAAGACCGCTCTCGGAAATCTGTATGGTTTCTCAGCTATCATGTTTGGGTTGTGTATGCCGCAGGTAATACATGTTTCAAAGAAGTTTGAATAGTTATTCGAGTACTTACTCAACTGTGAAATTTATGGTGTCCATTCATTTTCAGGTGGAGTGCTTAGACAACGCATGGAACATACTCCGTCGCACTTACACGGATAATGCGTTCATGTTCGAAGCTAAATTGCGACCGTGTTTCAAGAGCATGAATGAAGGGACAAATCCATTGCCACCTAACACCACCACGCCCTACGCGTTGCCTGCGGTACTGTGCTTCCATTTATTTGGTAAGTGATAAAAGTTCTTGCCATCCTGAGACTCTTTCAGTACTCACCTAAAGTTTCATCATTAAAAGTGTATCCAACCTTCTTTCTTTGAGTTTGCATGACACCGATCTTGCAAATAACTTTACATTATTTCTTACTTTCTCACAGATGGTGAAGGCGGAGGTCTCTTACCGCCAGACGACACCTTCCCCACAAGTCTGACCAACACCCTGGATTTCGACTTCAACTCAACAGCTGCCCATCTGGAGTCAGCTCGCCACTTCCCCAACCAAGTGGAAATGTTCAAACGGAACGCGCGCACTGTCATCCAGGAGATGTCTTCGCTTGGTCCGACCCTCGACCCTACGCTACTAGAACTGTTCAGAACAGAGTTCCATATTAACTTCCTTTGGGGAGAACGCGGCGCGCTGACCACGCCGTACCAAAGATTCGCGAGGCTCACAGACATCCTGACAACAATGGCAAATAAGTTGACTACTCAATCGGTGGAGACTGATTACGTTGTTTAAAAGCCCCATTTGTATGTTCTTTGTATATTCCTGAAAAACTTATAAAAAGCAATGAAGATATTACTTATATATTTTCGTAACACAGATATTCAACATTTATTGTTTGTTCTTATTTTCATATTTCGAGCATTGCGATTGTACAGCAGTTCGTCCACAAAATCTTGCACCCGCGATGTCGATATTTACAGAAAATATACCTACCTTTTCTCTAGAGTATTAAGTGCGTTAATCGCGTGGATCATTGTGGACTGAAGAGTGAAATGGACTCATTGTTTAGATTTATAATGTATGCGAGAATTGGACGATGAAAATGTTTGATAAATATGCGTTATTTAAAGCACAAAAGGCGATTGTATAATCTGGAGTTTTTTTTATAAACATTACCTGGCTATCACCGATGCGACAAGATGGTACATACATATGGTAAAAGGAATTAAAGTAAATATACTTATCAAAGTGTTGATTGATAAAGACATTAAAATATATCTCTCCTGTTGTAATAATGTTATATTAGCAAGCGAAGGACCCAGGATAAAATATAGGTGATTTACTGCACCTGGACTTTTTTGCTCGAAAAATATTATTTAAACTATACAACGATATTATTATAACCATAGGTTTATGTACCGAAATCATATTTAGATGGATTTATATACCATGTCTAGTTGCTATGTGAAAACGTGTATCAATATCAATGTTTAAATGTAAGAATTTACTTTTTTAAAATAGACTTCATGCCTACATCCTGCGACTTCCCCTTGTTTATAAGTAGTTAAATATACAACAATTCAATGATCTATTAAAATAAGGTTTAAAAGCCACGAAGCACTCGTGGAAACAACATTCAATACCTACAAACGATTAATATTGTTAGATATTTTATAAAATGCATAATAATAAAAATTTGTTTCTAAATAATCGTGATTTTATTGCAGACCTAACTAAACAGATAAAAGGACAAGGAATAGCTTATCTATAAAAACATCCGAAATTTATGTAAATACTTTATTTTAGATCAAAACATACAAAATATTTAACATAAAATCAAATTTCATCTACTCATTACCTTATCGTAAATGTAAATGTTATATTAACCCCAAACGTGTTTTATATATAAACAAAAAGCTGCAAAATGTGTTGGATAATTATATTATTATGTTATAGGCTTTGAAGGGTGAAAATAGTTCATCATACTATTCGAAAATCAGTTTTAGCCAAAAGACCACATATTGAGTATCATATTAAAATTTATTTCTTATTTAAAATACCTATATATTTTTATAAAATCTGAACTCATTTCGTTTAAAAGATATGAAACTTTTAATATAGTTAGCTACATCTTAAAATAAAACACACCATGTATGTGATCAAAGAGCAGTAGTAAAAAGTGGTAATATAAATGTATTCAAATCGCAATAAGCGGCCGTTACTTATAGGAAAATCAAGATGGCCAAATATGCCACAAATACTTAATAAAAAAGAATAAAAAATCAGTCACTTTTGGTTCAGTTTCCCAAGCCGTAAATCATTTACATAAAAAAATTAATATATTTGCTTATCCATTAGTTACTTTAGCGGATGTACATTTGAATCCCTGTTGAAGAAAAATAGCAATACAAATTTTGAATACTTTGTATGACTTATAAGATATATTTTAAAACTACTGGAGAGCTCATAATGTTTTATATTTGACAGATGAGTTCAGTTATATACTAAATATGCAACCCCTGCTTACCCTATTAAGTCGAAACAGGCGTTCTCGCAAGACTGTCAAATACATGTCCGATGTAAGTATGTTGTATGCCCGATCGTTGATTGCAAGTTATCAAGGTTCTATTTAATTTTACCCTTTATTCTATACAAGACAAGTAGAAATGGCTATGTGAGTACTGGCCTAAACTAGGCCAATCTTTCTGAGATTTGTGGTAGATATGTTACGGTCAATGTAAGCAATCGGTTATTATCTATAATCACCGGTAATTATAGATAAATACCGACACACGTGGTAAATGTAGAGAATTATTCAAATTTACCGGTATTTATATAAAACTCCCTCGCGACTGAGGTAAATGTTGACATTGCTGACAAAAATCACAAGTACTCTGCAATTCCAAATGTCACAATACTAAAACCTGCAAAAATAATATTAACGAGAAAGAATTTTAAGAGTTCCAATGATAATTGCCTGCAAATTTGTTAATTTTTATTTTTATACGATTATATTTTTTTTAAAACCAAACTTGAAGTTTGGTTTCTAGATATGTCTAGTTAATTTTATAACTAGCTGTGCCCGCGACTTCGTTCGCGTGGACAACAGGATTTTACAAACAAAAGATTTTTTCCCAGTAACTCCCGATCCCGTAAGAATTTTGCAATATCGCGTTGCAAGTAAGCTTTACGTCTATTAGGGTACATGCATGCCAAATTTCAATCATCTATCTTACGCGGTTTAGATGTTTTCATACAAAAGTTTTTTCCCGCTAATTCCCGTTCCCGTGGAAATTTTGCAATATCCTGTTGCGATTAAGCTTTAAGTTTAATAAGGTACCTGCATCCCAAATTTCAAGCATCTAACTTAAGCAGTTGTAATATTTTCCTGCTAATTCCTGTTTCCTGTTAGAATTTCGGGAAATCCTTTCTTATTGCACCTTTACGGTACATAACCTACGTCCCTTCAAAATCTTACGTTCCAGCGTTCAAAGTTGACAAAGTTTCATACAACCAACTTACCCCCATATTTTATTTGTTAATTTATATATTTTTTCTTTTGATTAACCGAACAGAAGGTTTGGTCTCTTGATATTCGAGGAATATTTTTGTTTGTCCGATGTTTGTAAACAAATTTTATTATAATTAGGACTAGAATTGTTTATATCCTAATAAACATTTGATTCAGATGTTTACATAAATAAATAAATATTTGGGACATTTCCACAAACTAAGCACAGCTTGTACCTACTTTTGGCGGCAGAGACTGATAAACATACACATATATATTTATAAATACATACTTAACCACATAATCACATCTAGACACGAAACAAACACCGATGTACATCACAAATATTTATTTGCCCCGAGTGGGAATCGAACCCAGGACTCTTGGAACAGCCAGGCAGGGTCACTAACAAAACCATTGTTTCACCGAGCCAGTCAAGTCAGTTTGATTTTATTATTTACCACATTTACAAAAAGGGTATGGTATTTTTATATAATTACCGGTAAATGTGATTAATTCGATAGTTTTTACCACCTTTACCACGAGCACTGATAATTATGCATAGTTACCGGTAATTATACATAATAACCGCTCTATCCACATTAACCGTAACAGATATATAATCATGAACTTTAGACCTTTAACATAGCAAATATTAAACTTATATTTAGATGTAGAGTCAGTAAAAACAGTTTATTATGTACGAGTTATGAGGTCTCCCCTTAAGTTGAGCTCTGTAGTCACTTTTTACTGCAACGCAGCTTATACTAAACCATAATCATACAAATGTACATAATTTTAGATCAACAAAAATCAACGATCGATAACAGACATACTTATAGAGTAGAAAACACTAGAAAGCCCCTAGTGGCGCATTTTATACACCTTATACAATACACATTACATAAATATAGCCATTATAATGATAAAAAAATATATTATAATCCACATTAGACTACAAAAACATACTGATGCCCTATTACAGGAACTCCCAAAAATTAAAGTAAGAAGCATGCACAATAAATTATACCTAAAAATCACGATATTACTTTTTCGCCTGCGACAATGTTATCTTTTAGTAATAGTGATAGCATTTATGTGTGAAAGCGAGTCATGCCTATAAGTCACAATGCCTTGGGAACGTTTGGCACGGATATCGGAAATTACACTAATTTATTTAAATACTTTTTAGAATATCTGTCTAGTCTGATTATCCCTATTTCAATTTTTCTTTATAATTTAGCATTATAAAAATATTTGGGAAGTCTTTTATAGTATGTAAAATATATTGAAAGTTTTAAGAAGGCCGCAATTAAATATTATAAACCCACAAATCCATAAACTCATACCTCACAAGTTCCATATAAAGTTATGTTAAATATATGTAATTTAGATTAATTACTTAAAATGTCTTCTGTATTAAAAAAATACGTAAATCCTCAATATTGAAGAACATAATTAAGGAACCACGTGAAAGTCATATTAATTTACAAGATATGTTACGCCATTTGTTAGCAAGGTAGTATAGGAGGATGCGCATCAGAATGCATTCGCACAACCAGAACGGATATTGTCGGATATATTAAATCATCTACTACTAGAAATCTAGAATACCTACACCTGAATCTGAACCAGAGTTTAGAGCAAAAATTTTGTTAATAGGCCCCAACGTGTCTTCTGACTCTTACTCCCTGAGAGTAAGTCATCGATCCAGTGCAGCGAGAATCTTTTACTTATTCGATCAGAACTTGAGCGACTTGGCGAACAACGCCACTGTGGCTTGGGTCTTGTCTCCGTTGAAGCGTCGCAATTCGACAATAGCCTGCAAAGACGGAAATATAGCTCAGCAGTATACCAAAGGGATATTACATTGGCTAAAATAATATAATGTCAAGGACTGCCATAACATTAGATCAGTGGTCCGTATGCGTGACCGTGAAATATTGTGAAGTCATCAGATATCAATTAATAACAATAATAAGGGTCGAGCTTAGTAATTTACGCTAGCTACGGTGAAACTATGTAACAGGTAATAGGTTTTTGGACCTTAACATTTTTTTCCACAGTAACTTGACTTCGCCTTAAACTACTTGTCCACCCTTGTTCTAGATGGTACTAATTAGTAAATTTAGAAATCTTTAGCAAGTTAAGAATATTTAATAAGGGTTTTCACATGATGAAAACAAACTCAGTAAGTAGTATAACTCGAGACCAATACATTTTATATTTTGTCCATGATATAGAATTATGTATCAAACGATGATGAAACATCGCGCAATAATATCTAACAAATACATTAGACAACTGAAAATATCTCGGACATTTTCAGTTTTCTAAAATGTAACCATGAAAGTTTAAAATGATATCAAACATATATATTTTTTTTTCTTCTGTAGCATTGATTTATTCGCTCTTTGGAAATTGTTAAAAAAAGAAAAATCCTGATCAATAAAAACTACACATACCTGTTCCCTAGTGAACCCAAGGTTGACGATTTCCTCCACTTCTGCCTCGCCAAATCTGTCACTCGGAAGTATAGTCTGACTGGGATTGCTCAACCCTAAAAAAAATATTCCATTAAGAAAAGTAAACAATTCAAACTCAACATTTTAATATAGTAGTGTAGCAGCATAAGTGAAAGGTCTTGTGAAAGGACCACTGGAAATACATGGTGACTGAATGTGATGGTTCAGATCTCCATGCCACATAGTAAATTTTTTTCTGATTTTCTAAATATTTTATGATCTTCTGTGCAAACGTTAGCACTCAAAAGATAAAAATTAGTGTACATAATATAAATATTATGATACAATCAATAATATTTACCGATTCTGGGACTGCTTTGAGTTGACATGGGCGTGGGATGCCCCGATGTGGAAGACCTAGAGGCCTGTGGCGAGTTCCCCTCTCCTATTATATAAACAAAGCTGCAATTACGATTCGTACTATATACATACATTAGAATATTACTATAGTATATCTTAAATACAATAAATCGCTAATTGATGAAAATAAGAGAGCAAAAGTAATAATGACAGTACTTAAAAACTAACTTCATAGGGCAGAGGGAAATATCACATTCCCCCCATTAGCAGGGTTAATAAATACATAATGCCAACTAAATGACAATGTATCAGTTCTAGTCAGCATGACTAGTGGTTGTAACAATACAAATCACATACCTAATTACATTTTAAGCATGATATGCCAACACAGGCAGTATATGTATGAACTATATGATAGTCCAGTCAAATTAGCATCTAAATTATGGGTAAGGTTGCATTAATTCCCAACAAGCTGGATTTTTGTGCAGGCCTTGAATACGTCATTACAAATGATATGTCAAAAGTCCCCATCGATCCGACGTGTGCAAAAAAAAATATTCATGGTCAAATGTCACAAATATCAGTTTTATGCACTTTTGAGCGAAACGGTAAGTTTTATCATAAAAGTATGTATGACAAAATTACTTATCACCTAATTATCTATAAAAATTGTCTTACACTTTATTCCTAAGATTCACCATTTCAGAGATAAAGCGATGCACAAAGTTGAAAAAGTTGTATTTTCAAATGCTGCCAGGCCCCCGTGCGATTGTGCTAGACAGTTAAAATTTTCACGAATGATGTATTTCAGTTGGCTCTATAACATCTAATACTAAATACAACATTAAACTTTCACTCAAGGTGGGCTCTTTTTCTTTTCTCTACGAAAGCTTTTTTTTATTTGCTCGCACTTGGCCGGTTTTTAACGTGGTAACCACGTTAAGCCATGGTCACCACGTTAATGTGGAATAGGTTTACTAGGGTAACCACGATAAAAACCGTCCAAGTGCGAGCAAATAAAAAAAAGCGTTAGTATGAGAGCCCACCTTAAGTGATGGTTTTATGTTGTATTTAGTATTAGCGATAATAGAGGCAACTGAAATCCGTAATTCCATTCGTAAAAAATGTATCTGTCTAGCACAATAGCACGGGGGCCTGGAAGCATTTGAAAATACAACATTTCAACTTTGTGCATCGCTGTATCTCTGAAATGGTGAATCTTAGGAACAAAGTGTAGACAATTTTTATAGATAATTAGATGATAAGTAATTTTGTCATACATATTTTTATGATAAAACTTACCGTTTTGCTAAAAATCGCGAAAAACTCATTTTTTTTACCTTTGACCTTGAATAACATTTTTTCCTTACAGGGGAAAGATGGGGAACTTTCAAATTTTGTTTTTAATGATATTTTAAGCAATCTTACCGATTTTCAGCTTGGTGGGAATTTATGTAACTTCGAATGTCTAAATTGACCGGACTATGAGAGAATGACATGATTATTTTACTATTGAATCTCATACTGTTTTAGAATAGAATTTTACTAGTTAATTATAAAAAATATCTTCAAAGAAAGTCACAAGTACGTTTTAAAATTAAATACATTTTCTACATTAAATTACCATTATAAGGATGTGTTAATTATCATGATGTTTTGTTTACCTTTCAAAAGTACACTTGAAGGAATATTATTACAGAGAATAACTCTTTTTGTTTACTTTTTTTAAGAAATGTCTGTAAAGGCTTGTATTCAAAAAAATACAAAAGTATTAAATCTTATGAGTAGGCAATATAAATAGTCTGTGACATGTGTGTCATGTATCAAATTACGTTATCTTATTAATGACTATGTATTAATAGCATATCTCAGCTCCCTCAGTTAGATATGTAAATAATATGGTACTAAATTGTAATACATAATATTGATCAATATATTCAAGAAATTCAAATTCATGCAGCTATTTGGACGTTTGAGATTTATGATACAGCCGCCCAAAATAACCATCATCTTTGATATATCAAGATCCTAAATGTATTGACACAATCCATAATTATTAGTAAATGGTTCATCATGCCACAATTTTGACAATACATATCATGAACCACATATGATTAAAGATAATGTCTACAGCCTTTCTTAATTCCAATAGATTACCATTTATTAACTTTCAATGTCACTATGATAAGTAAATAGAGTGAGATCATATCAGCTAGATCAAAATCTGTAAGAATGTAAGTGTTTTACACACAATCTGCAGCCAATCAGGTCACAAGACAAAAGGCATATTGTGCACCTGAAAGCCATAATTCGTCTGATAGTGCTATCTACACAAAAAACAATAAACACTTTTACGATTTTTATTACTTTCTACTTTTTTTAGCAGATTCTTATGACACATTTTACAAACACTGCAGATTTCACCTTGTATGATTATGTACAATATATTTTTTACTTTTTTTTCCCTCGCCCACCTTGCTTAGATTTCTCCATGGCTTCTTTCACTTGTCGCTCTTCGTGGTCCCTTATGGACTGGTTAACGATTTCGTCCTCAGAGTAGCCTGAAAGACGAGCGCACTCCGGCAACTCAGACTCTGGTAGAAAAGGCGTTTCTGTTCCAGTTGTTCCAATACGGAGTACATTCCTCTTCAAATCAATGTTGCACTGTAAAGAATGGGTTCTTTTCAGTCATACTGTACAGAAGATGGCTAAATAGCCAGTATTATAGACATGAAAGCCAGTATTGGAGCCACAATGTAAGGTTTATCAGTAAATAAATAAATAAATATTACACAACATCACATACATTGATCTGATCCCGTGGTAAGTAGCTTAAGAACTTGTGTTACGGAAATCAGGATCAACAGTGGATACACAAATAAACTTAAATATATTTAATAATACACCCAGACACGGAACAAACACCAATGTTCGTCACACAAATATTTGTCCCGAGTGGGAATCGAACCCACGACTCTTGGAAAAGTAGGTTTTGAACCTGAGTCACTAACCACTGTTCAACCGAGCCAGTCAGTGGCATCAGTGGATGACTAGAACCATAGGCATATGCAGTTTTTGGGAGGACAATAATTAATATAAACTAATAAAAAGTCTTTAAAGACTATATGGAATCAATGATAATCAAATAGATTTAATAACAGTTCAGAGTTTAAGTAAAAAAAGGAAGATGAATCATACCATAACATGTTTGTGACCATTAATGACCCTAAATTAATTTTGAATTGTGTAAGATTGCGCAACATTACCTGATGTCTTTTCAGCATGTCAAGTCCCAGCAACATATCCATAGGTTGCTCTTCTAGCACAGAGAATGAGGTTGTCAGGAAATCTTTTTCAATCCGCATTTGCACCATGTGAATGCGACCTATGATCCTTTGCACGCCCACTCCTTTCGCTATTCCAGCCCATCTATAAATATCATTACTTATTAATGAACCGATCTCTCCTAAATCTTCTTATAAATCTTCTTATAAATAAAAATGAATTGCCGTTCGTTAGTCTGACTAAAACTCGAGAACGCCCGGACCGATTTAGGTAATTTTGGTTTTAAAATGTTCGTCATAGTCCAGGGAAGGTTTATACATAGTATTGGCGGTATGAAATTCGCCGGGACCACTAGTTGTTGATTAATTATGGTTGTGTACACAAACAGATGTTATTGTTACAAATTATGACCAGTCCACATAACCTTGAATATAAAGAATTTAGTATTCATAAAGCTACTTGATTCAAGCCAATATTTATAAAGCTGATAGGACACTGCACATTGCCACAGATTAAGAAACTGTATACTCAATATTATCATGTTATGGTTATAAATTAAACAATCTTTGCTTATTCATGATTAGTTAAATACCCTGAGGATACATAAGGTCATGGAAGGAAAGAGAACAAACAGGTGTTGTAATTGGAGATCTTAATACCTAATTTCTTTTGGTTGACTTGTAAACAAGACATGCTGTTTTGAAGTGCGCAAAAGTTGCATTTAGAATGTTAGAAGTCTTACCTTGTATCTACCAGTCGCATAATGTTACACCTTTCAGCACAAGCTGCAGACATTATTGTTGTTTGAGCTCCAGAATCAATGAATGCTTTTACAGGAAATCTAAATGCAAATAGAGAAGTAAAAAAATATAGTATAGTATATTCCTTGATTTTAGGTAATCATTTGAAATTTATATGTTGCAGGATAGCATAGCGTCAAATAGATTCATTCTTCTTACCCATTTACATGACAGTTGATGTATAACATGACAACGGTTCCAAAGGTTTCTGGATTGTATTCCATTGCAGCTTCCATGTTTGCTTCTATATTCTTTTGCCTAATTTCCTCTGCAATCATTCTTTGAGCTTCTGTGTCAAAGGGATCGGAATTCATCATCCTACAAACAATAACATGGTCCAGTAAACAATAATTAGAGTAATGTTGGTTATCTTCAACATTTTATGAATATTGGTATTCATGGTCACCTTATTCTTTGTTGTTGGCGTTCTGTCCTAGCTGAAATTTGTTCACGTAGCACAGAAGCAAATGTATCTATGGAAATAAGAAATTTGAATTTACAACAGCATCCATTTTTTCAATCCTCCTATGTTTAATGCATAGTGAATAAATAAGTATTGTTTATAGGCAGGGAAACATACCAAGGTTACCACTCAGCAGAGCATCAGCCAGTCTTGGATTATTTTGTTTCAACAAAGCTAGCTGATCAGGATTTGCAAGAAACATTTCTCTTATGATCCTAGGGTCCTCTTCCACTGGCGGACTTCTTGCAGCCATTGATGTGCTCGCCGCTCCCGGTGGCACTCTGATGTTGCTAAAATCTAAGCTGGCCAAGCCTGTTGGCAAAGCTGCGAAATGTATACGATTTTTTTAGTTGTTTGCTAAGTTATTTATAAAAGTCAACAAAAATAACAAAATTCAAAATTGGGTTTGAAAGTTTGACATTAAAACGACACATATTTTTTAAAAACATTAACCCAATTATTGCTTGGGTGCCAGTTTATTTTTGACAATGGGAATGACATGCAATGTCAGGAATAATAGGATGACAATGCAGTTTCAAGTAAACAATGACTGATGTGTGCATCAAGCAACAAAGTACCTTGGTTGGAGTCGTTGACGTTGGAGTTGGCGGCGGACTGCAGCATGTGCAGCAGCACCACCACGTCCCCGTCGTGAACGCCATGCTCCTTCAGGGACTTCTTGTCGTCCAAAAGCGGCTTGCCATTGAAATTCAACGTTATGTCCTTAGCCGGGAAACCTGACTCAATTTCACAAAACGCCTTAAAATTCTCCAACTCCAAGTCCTCCGACACGTCCAGGACGAAGATCTCGTCGTTCAGCGTAGTCACAGTAACTTTCATGGTGAAATCTTGACTATGTAGGTACCGCCGATACGAAGCGAACAGAACACTTACAGGCAGGTTTGTGTTGACCGACTTATATTTCAGGAATGACTGTCCAGAACATTGTTATTCAGTCGCACCTAATATATTTAAGTAGGTATCCACGCCCCTGTGTTATAAAAACACGAACAGATAAACTTTTGGGACCGTTCTCTTGGAATAAAATTGAGATGGAAGTGGTGGAAGTTGCTGCTAGTGTTGTACAACGACAATGATTTAGTTAGTCAGCTACCGATGATCACCGAAATACGATTATTCGTCTTTATTCACTGCGTCTTGATTAAAATCAAGTAATATTAATATTAGGCTGTAAACAATATAATCTTTGTATTTTTACAGTATATAATTATGAAGTATTTTGCCTTTATTCAAATAATAGACAAAGTGATAACATGACAGTTAGCAAGAAAGCAACACTCATTACGGAGCGCCTCACTATTTAAAAAAATCAAAATTCGATGACTGAGAAAACTCGAGGAAAACCTGCTGAGCCTTTGTTATATTTTCGTTCGTAGTTATTAAAAGCTTTGTGTTTTGTGATGAATTTTCTGAAATATTGTGTTAAACAGAAAAATTGCGGTAGCTAGTATTCATAGTAGAAAATGAACAGATGTCAGTGGTCTGGATAAATAAGTTCAACAATGTGAAATCGACTGCTAACTGACGTAGGATGGTGAGTGTTTTCTTTACGCTAAATAACTATTTTTTTACTGTAGCTTGGTATATAGCAATTAAATTTTTATTGATTCGTCTGTGATCTGACAGATAATGGGTTATTTTTTATTGACCCACGGTGAAAGTGTTTGGTAGTTTGTAGCTTCGCAAAACTAGTTCTCAGGGTGATGAATGTCGTTGTGGATTCGCATACATTATCTTTAGTAATATTTGGAGTTATATTAGTGGGTTGCAAACGCCATGCTTTAAGTGTCTTGAATTGAATGTAAATCATATTTCTTGAGCCATGATAAAATAAAATACAATATTTTTATGGGTAGGTAGGTAGGTAGGTAATTCAGATGAGTCAAAAATCTAAAATTTTTGATAACAATAACCTTCATGTTTTAGTTTCACATTTTAATAACATAAATGATTGTCAATATTTGTTTGGAATATATATGTAGTATGTAGTACTCTTTGAAATTTTAATATTATTGCATTCAGTTTTGTTTTAAGTCTCTAAACAAATAGGCTAAAATTTTCTTTCTTTATCCATAATAATGTCTATATACATGTTGTGGTTGGTCACACACATACAAATAGAAAATGTAATTTACAATGGGGATTTTATTGAATTTATATTTGGTATTTTATCTTTTAGTGCATCACAATAAACTGACGGGAGTTTCAATCATTAGTGCAAGTGGAAAAATGTCATCAGTGGGACAGTTAGTTCCGCCGGTGACCCGAGGCCCTCCCAATATGACAATCAAATTCAACGGGCCCCACATTGAGGGCTCTTTTTGCACTTCAATTGATTATAACTATGATCCCATAATAAGCATTATCTGTGCTATGTATATAGCATTTGGGATTGTCTACACATTGTTTGGTAAGTTATGAACAATTAATTACTTACTATAAAGTTTGAAAAATAATATTGTTTAATATATCAAGTGTGATCCCAATATAACAATCTAATTGCATTTCAGGATATAGATGCTTTAAAGCTAGCATGTTTCTAACAGGTTTTACCTTTGGCTCAGCCATTGTTTACCTAATCTGTCTTCAAGAGTATCTGATGCCACCCTATGGCAATGTTGGTAAGTACCTACTAAATAGTTTGTAATCTGGCAAAATAAAGTGTCTATTAACATTTCCATTACAATGTTTGCTAAGTTTTTACAAACAAAATCTTTTTAACAAGCTAATCTAAAAGTCTATTATTGTTATTTGTCATAGTTGAGACATCATATCATACCCCTCACTTTAATATTGCCTTCTAGAACTGGTCTAAATAGTAATATTTTTACTGTTTTTTAGGTGTTGCACTCTGCGCTGGTTTGCTATTTGGTCTCATAACAATGCTGATACAATATGTTGGACTCTTCATGACTGGCTTTCACACAGGCCTCCTCTTGGCTTTAGCAGGCCTGGCTATCTATGACCATTTCCTTGACAGTCGACCAACCACAGTAAGTATGCTTTTGATATAACAATTTTAGACCTCTTTACAGTGATAACTAACATCTTGATGGAAGATACTCAGTTATGAGGCTAATAGGAGAAATCCTAGCCTACTCGAATTCCTATCCAATTTCCTTACTCCATTTCGAGATCAATGTGGGAAGACACGTTAATAAGTTGTGTTTACGTCATTGGGTATAAGTTCGCAAGTAAAACATGAGTCATGTGTTTGAGGGAAATGAATCAACTTGTGCCCCTCAAAATGTATAGGTAACTTATATTTTTAGCCAGTAATAACTTGTGTTATTGAGTTCGAATGATGCTACAAATTTATTGATATTGTGATGTGCATTGTGTAGCCACGAGGATTGAATTGATGCATTCTGCCTAACAACATAATGACGGCCTCAATGCACGCTTCAATGTGTGGCACCCGTATGCTTCGCGAGTTGCTGTTTACATGCTCTCAGATAAAGCATTGAAAAACAATTTTCGAATGCTTGTGTTCAATATACGTTTAAAAGACATTCAGACTGAATACTGAAACTCTACGTAGGTATAATTATAATGTTTTTCGCGAGTTTTGACTTTAGGCCCTTAATCGTCGTAGAAGTCCAATATTTAATTATCTTCAGTGTACAGCTGTTAAACTGCTAAATATTTACGTTGCGTTTCGGTATTCGGGCATCTTATATGTGTTTTGAAGGTTATCGACCTTCTCGCAATATAAGGCGCGGTATTATCACTGCCATATTTGATTTTCAATTATTCTATGCTAGTTATCTAGCGCTCCTTAATATGGCTTTCATGCAATGTCGTGACTAACATTGCATTATTAGGGTAACAGGAAGAATAGTACTCTCTTGAATTTATAAGTTGAACTGTAAATAAAAACGGTACCGGCCCGGCGCAAGTTATTGCCGTATTCACGCATGCAGAATGCAGAACAATCAACATTAATAGTTTGAGTGTTCTATTTCCAACTTTTCAATCGATATGTGAATATGATCTATATTTGATAATACGGTTTCTATTTAAAGGGGCCAATTTGCATGCAGCGAATGATGTTTATTTCGTCAGTCCAGGTTAATAGACGCGTTATGAATAACTTAATATGCGAAACGACAGACAGCTGTGGAGTAGTTATCATAAGTGTAACTGCACGTGGATTCAGGTCATGAATCGACCGGTTCTAAAGATACTCCGTTGGATCTTTCCTTCACGACACCAAGAATATACGTTTCAGGCTAATGTTTTGCAATGCGAAATACCTTTTGTTTGTATTGTATTACCTGCCGAGGTCGAGCGAATGATGTGTCGGGTTCATTTGCGTATGAATTTGGGTCTTGGACTTTAAACTCGTTTGAATTTATAGATTTTATACTTGTTGCCTACTCTTAAAGAACCTTTACGAAAAATTATTTCAAACTTAGCTGCATAAGCCTTGTTGTTACTGAACTGTTGCAGTTAAATCCAATTAACTAGTTCAAGGAAAAATATTTGAATGCGTCTTGCAATAAGCGCAACACGTAGAAACTACTCGCCTAATTGACGATCGGCATAAAGTGTTGTTCGGGACTGGGGATCTTCTGAAGGTATCATGTGCAATATAATATACATAGCCAGGAAATTGCCTGCGCTGTATGCTTTGTATTTATAGAGTACATAATATGTGCAGTGCATATGTGCGCCCCGTCCCGCCCGGCAACTCTACGCGCCGGTGAACACACGGAACTATTATTATCATTCGACATTGGCGGCAATTGAAAATAATGCCATACAAATAATAGGCTCTGTTGTGAACATATAGGTTCAGATTTATATCGAAGGGAATCGAGTAGGTGCTTGATCGATTTAGAATCAATTTTGAATGATATGCGTTATCTACATATTGTAATAGTTTTCCCCGACCATCAACCACGAAACACAATGCAGTTCGATTTTCGAGGAACCTCCCGGTTCATCCAATACGATATTTATTTTTTGAAAACACTACTAATTAAATTATTGGTAAAATATACCAGTGAGTTTACTTCACTGTTTATTCAAATAAATATTCAGTGTAAATATTAACATACCAATTGCTCTAATTAGACCACATCGTTTGTTTCAATTTAACTCTTGCAATGGCTGCTCTCAACACACGGTTGCACATTCCGAAGCTAGCATGAATGTTACATCGGCAAGTAAATGTTCCTATTGAACGTTTAACAATGAAGGAAATTATGATAAAACATTAATTTAGCCCTCTTAAATCCCTCCCAATCATAGACCAAATTATTGTCTATACGAAAGAAAGAAATTTATCGCTATGATCATTGCTCATTTTCCACTCTATCTGCCATACTCAGTAATATGTACGACATTCGTTTTTGTTTGCAATCGAACAAAAAATATTCAATATTTCCATAAATCGATCTATAATTGCTTATAGATTGCGAGTCGTTTAATGGCTTAGAAAACGTTGGATAATCGTTTGTCTTCAGCTTTCTGAGAAAATTTATGATGTCAGTTAGATAGCTCCTGCTGCGTTGACGTCACAGAGTACACAATATTCGTACAATATTCACGTCAGCAAACACTGTACGTACAATTGTTTTTGAACCCCACGTAGTAGCTGCATTATGGGCAGGCCATACCATTGTCAGCTGTTGAATTTCTCTTGTCATTAACTGTTAAATGTGTGGTACTACACTACCGCTGATTACTAATAAATAATTTGAATTTGATTGATACTGTCTGAATACTTATTACAAGCAAATGGTGACTGTTTTGATAGTCAGATGACTTAATACATGTATACTGGTTTTCATAAAAAATATTACCCAACTCATAACGATATGGGGTGTATGACAAGTAAATAGGAATAAAACTGAAAATATAACGAAGAGTATTGAATAATAAGGCGGGAGACTTATATTAACAGTTTCAACACAAATCAGTTACGACTAATTAACTCAAACAGTTCTAACACAACTTAACACCTCGCATAATTATTATGTATCATTATCCAATTTCTAAAAATCATCCGGACATGCTTAATTGAATCTTCATAACGGGGGCGTTTAATGATTATCCAACAGCGCTTATGCAACATTTGAATGTAGGAGTATGGGCAATATCAAAACGATATTAGTTATCGCGAAAGCTCCGCGGTGAAAGCGATGTGAATAATTTACACGATTGACTTGTGATGTGCCGGGCGAACTGCATAATAAACAACTGAGTTGCTGAGCGAAAGTTCTTTTTTTTTGTGCTATATCTATTTGTCGGTGAAAACTGCATACGGGTCGTATCCGAAGATTACACGGAATGTTTAATTCATTTGTTCAATGGAGCTCACTTGTTTTTCAGTTTTGCACGTGAGTTTATGCGTGCCTAGAATACATTTAGCCTAGTGTATTAAAAGAAACCATTTAGTATTCTCTGTAACTATTAGAGTCTTTCAACACAAACATTACTAGCGGTAAGACTTGTTCAAAAGACCGGTCTTCGCCATTTTAGCTGACTTCAAAAAGGCTTCTATTGGACACAATATTTTTAGTTTTGTTTATTTGTTATATTAAGTACATCATGTGCGATTTTAAACAGCATTTCGTAACTGTGTTCACAGATTTACTAAAAATCTATGTATGTGGCAAACACGAACGAAATATATGATATTTTCCAGTTTGGTTCCACCTCATAGACACTTAGGCAAATTGTGACGATGTCTAAACAGACTACAATTATGTCTTTAAAAGTCTGAACTGTAAACAAGAAGCTAGAAAAGTTAGAACGGTTCAATTACTTTGAGAACAAGATTTATTGACAGTTGTTATAGTACCGTTAATATACTATAGAATTACAACAGCATTTACAAAACGTCCGTATTATTATTATGTATTAACGGAGTGCTGATATGCTCCAAACTAGAACTTACTTATAATCTTGGTTTGGCGTGGCTGACTAGTTTATATTTACAATAGTTGATTTTATTTTAACTATTTAAGCGCACAGACCGTTTCCAATGATTTTTTGCATATATTTTGAGGCATTAGTCTGATGTTTATGTGATTAAATGTTTAAGTTTGATATGGAATTTATACCGACTTCAATTTTGTGTGTTTACTATGCAAACCTCTGTTGACCTGTTGATGGCAAGAGACGCGTTTAATCGGGAGGTTCTGGGTTCGAGTCCCGCGTAGAGCTGATATTTGTATTTGGATTATCCTTTTGAGTCAAGAAGTTTATCAGTACTCTCTCAGTCAGTGGCGGTGTTACGCACCACCCCACCTCAGAACGAACGTGAAGCCGTAGGTCCTGTGCCTGTTCACCCATTGGTAATGTCGGATGTTCGACTCAACGAACTGTGACGAAAAAGGAAATGCACCTACGTGCACACTGATATTCCCTGCTTCGCTGGATAATTCAAAGAATAGCCGCCGTATTCCTAACATTGTCAATAATATTGCGATTGTTATTGTTATGTGCATGCTGTATATTTTCGCAACTGAATGCTTGAGCGAATTGCTAGATGTTTTTGTCCGTCGTTCGACCGTCATTCATTGTTTTCATGTAAATGTGCTATATTGAAAAACGTTACGTTTATATTGGATGCCTGTAAAAACTCGGTGCTTATTAGAGCACAGCATTAAAAGTACGGATGTAGTCGCGATGATTTATGAATTGTTAATTAGCAGTTTTTATTACAATTTGAAACTTTACGTTGTCTTTTGTTTTGTATTTCAATTAAGTACTCTCTTCTATAGAAATAATGAATGGGTTTCTAAGGTTTAACTAAATTAAGACATTTAAAAATATAGCCGCCATTTCATAATGTCCGCAACCAATGATTTTGAACATGAAGTGCCCCATAACCACGGGTAAAGTCTACATGCTTTGTAGACTGGCGGTAATTGCTCACATGGGTTTACCCTTACTTGCCCCCTGTAAGTTCAAGTTAAACTGCACATATGGTAAACATCGTTAAAGCATTTTTGATGAGGCCTTACAACGAAATCGTTATTGTTTGTAACGTACGAACGTAGGTTTTGAAATGATGTCAATTTAGATGAATTCTCTAGTAGTAGTAATAGAAATGATTTTAGGCTTTTTAACGCATTGAGATGATTGAAGCATCCGTGCCACTTCCTCCTGACATACCGACCTGGGTAAACCAGGGGTGAGAGCCATTTGTTCCCTCGCAAATCCGGCGATGATGACGAGGCTACTACAAGCCATTATTGTATGTCAGTTAGGGTTATAGTTGAGTTTAGAACCTGGGATAGGAGATAAGCTACTTTTTATCCGACTGCGCTATAAGGTAGTATGTTTTACGCGAATTATGCAATGCAGAAGTGCAGGCAGAAAGCTATAAACTAGAACCTATATTGCATCTGATCGCAAATGCGACTCGTGATGTGTCGGTTATCAACAAATAGGTTCCCTAGAGGGGTGCCTGCGCACGTCATGATAGCAATTTGCTATTTATATGCACCATCTGCGAATTTACACACTACGCAATTTGTAACTAAGTAGGGCATCTGTAAAGCGGTATCAGTAGAGCATTAGACATTAGATCTTATTCTCGTAGACGCAAGAATCAGTGGCGGTCTCAATTATACGTTTTATTGGTGCCGGTGAATGCGTCTGTGATAAAGATGAGAATATACTATCCGACTGCATTTCTGGCACCGACTTGTCTGGTATTTAACAAAAGCGGTATAAATATTAGGTTAAGACATAAACAAAACCGCACAAATGTAGCGTAACACTTGAACGATTACTGCTATGTTTTATTATTATATTACGTACTATACGTAACGCTTTGTCGGTCGTCGTTAAGTATGATTACGTTCGTTAATGAACATAATTATTTTTTGTTACAGTATTGGCTGTGCGTAGTTGTATTGCTCACATCGGGGATATTCTTCGCTGTCATCAATTTGTACTGGAAGAAAGGTAGTAACTCTTTTCTTTAGAATTACACTTATTCATGCAAACAATGAATTGTAATTGATTTAGTCCATATACGTCCCCACCGAGGGGCTTGAGCCTCGCCTCGCCTATTTTAGTGCTACAACGAACAATAAGTGTGTGTGTATAGTTTAGTAAAAGAATTATACACAATTATACACGTGTATCTTTTCTACTTTTCAGTGCTTACAATATTCGGAACGAGTGTATACGGTGGTGCAGTAATTGCGACTTCTCTGGACTATTTCTTTGAAAGAATGATGATGCTGAAATGGGTAAGTAAATTAGATCGTTAGCTTAATTACTAAGTGTATGTATACGATCTGCACAACCTGTTATCGATACATTTTCGTTCGTAGTGGAAAGTAAAATTGATGATATGTAGATGATTAAGAATTTGGCTGCTATTCAGAGATGGTGCTAGTTTCAATTACTATTATATTTATCCTAAAATTTAAGTTTTCCTGCCAGTTATTTTCACAAGTTATATCGTTAATCGGGCCCTTGAAATACTATATTTTTATTGTGCTTGCGTGCCCGCTCTAGTTCAACAAATGCTGTTTACGTTGCTGAACTTATATTACAACCGAAATAAGTAAATTTACAACCAAAATAAGTACTTACTGTTACGTGTGTTTTTATATAAGTCTTATCGAATAAATGATAAATCTTTACTTCCTTACTGATATAATCATGCAAAAGAAACTCTTGACTGTCGAAAACTTAGCTATCGTAAACTTACGTACGTTAAAAACCTATGGAATTGTTTTTTTCATCCTACCGATTTTAGTTATTAGCGTTACCCCACCGCTAGGGGCGCTGTACAAGTTTTTCATAGACATATTTCCATAGGCGATATCGAATCTGTCACTTTTAAACTCATGGTAGCGCTACTGATCATATTTTTATAGCAGCAGTCAAGCTAAAACGGAGCTTTATTATGGCAAATACATGGAACCGTAGAACCGACAACCGTTGGGGTAGACGGATTCTGGAGTGGATACCGCGTCTCGGCAAACGTAGTGTAGGACGCCCGCAGGCCAGGTGATGTGACAACCTGCGCAGGACGGCTGGTAGGAGCTGGATGCGAGTGGCCGAGGATAGAGAGAAGTGGCGTGCATTTGGAGAGGCCTATGTCCAGCAGTGGACAGAAATGGGCTGATGATGATGATGATGATACATGGAAAAGTTTAAACTGCCACAAGAGCACCAGCCACCTTCTTAAGGGGTTTTACTACACACCCTCGTTACTCCTCAGTTGTGGGAGCGCGCGAAGCTGGAGCCGGCGGTGGCGCCCCCGTGCCGGCTGTCCTGGCTGACTCTGGCCGCGTGGCCGGCCGCCGCCATAGTCGGCTTGACCGCGCAGTGCGCACTCACGGCCACCGGGATCTACCACGAGCAAAGTGAGTGGAACGAGTTGTTAAGGTTTAAGACATTTATTTCTCACTAGCTGGCCCGACAGACTTCATTCTGTCAAAAAAATGTGAAAAAGAAAAGGGCTGTTTTAGGGCTTTCCAGGTAATAATTAGATTTTTTCTTCGCCGTAAGAACCATCCTTGGACTTCAACAAACATTTAAAAAAAAAGAATTGGCCAAATTGGTTCAGACGTTGTTGAGTTATGCGCTTCCCAACACATTTTGCGATTCATTTTTATATTATAGATTAAGATTAACATAAATCACATGAGAAAAATAACCAAACATCCGAAGGTAGTCGGTTAAACATCCGTGCGCTTGCGAACGTTATCATTGTTTTGCCAAAGTTCGTACGAGGCTTCGGCAGAACGAGATAGCTTGCACGACGCGTGCAGGTTGTGGAGCGTCTTACACGTATTAAGCTTACACATTTTGTTCCGAGACGTGACGTGCAACACTTAATCCGGAGCCGCTCTTAGATGACTGATTTGACACTTTTTATTTTATATTTTGCATTTATCCTTGTTAAGAGGAACATATTTAGCGAATCATAAAGAACAACTTTTAAAAATAAGACGTTATTTCAAAATGTCAAGTGCACCTAATTATCTAATTATTTGTCTTTTATTACCTAAAATAATTGAATTATAAAAAGAAAACGTAAAATTTCCACTCTGTATTACGCTTTTACAAGGTTACGTTTGACACGTTTTCATAGTGACGTAGTGGGTAATACTCACCAGGTATTTTTTTAAAATAGGATGAAGGATTTAATAAGTATTGTATTTTAAAAATAAATATACGAGGTGTGCCAAATAAAGTAATGAGACTGATTCCATAAAAACCGTATATTTTAAAATTATTTTACAACTCTGCCATCCCCTTCAAAGTAGTCCCCTTGGGCAGCTATACAACGCTTCCAGCGTGTTTTCCATGCTTCGTAACATTTCTGGAACGCTTCGACTGGGATGTCCCCGATTACCCTCGTCACGGCCGCCTGGATGTCCTCAATGGACTCAAAATGGGTTCCTTTGACCACCGATTTTGTTCTAGGGAACAAAAAAAAGTCACAGGGTGACATATCGGGCGAATAAGGCGGTTGTTGCAACACGGCGATCCCTTTAGAGGCCAAATACTGGGACACGCTGAGGGCGGTGTGGCACGGCGTTGTCGTGATGAAGGATCCAGTTACGAGCAATGTCTGGGCGCACCCTGTTGACTCGTTTTCGCAATCTTTCGAGTACTTGGCGATAGTAGACTTGATTTACGGTTTGCCCTGGTGGAACAAATTCTTCGTGAACGATTCCACGGCTATCAAAAAAGGTAATAAGGTGAAAACGATGAGTTTTTACCTTCGACTTGCTCATGCTCTTTCAAGCCCCTCCTTAAACTCTTTATGCCATCGAAACACCTGGGCATGACTAAGAGCACTATTACCATGCACTTTTACAATTTTAGCGTACGTTTCCGAAGCTGTTTCGCCCAATTTGGCTCAAAATTTTATCGCGACGCGTTGCTCTTGATTTCGTTTTTCCATTTTCGTGACGAGCACCACGAAGGCACTTTTACTCAACACGACACAGCAGGCGAACAAACCAACCAAGAGCGATGGCAAATATATCAATGGAGAGGGGAAGGATGCGGAAGAAGAGAAAAGGGAATTTTAAGGTCGCAGGATTACCACAATCGCGGCAATATAATCAGTCTCATTACTTAATTGTCACACCTCGTATTTTAAAATAAGAAACTTCAATTCAATCTTCTGGATGTGAATGAATGTTTTTAATAAAAAATTGTTATAATTAGACCTTGCTTGGTTATAAAGTGGAAATAACTGTTATTTTTATACTTCGGCAATTTTACCGTTGTCCCTCACTAATGCAGTCAGCTTGACATTGTCAAATCAGTCAACATAGAGCGGCTCTGATATGATATACGTGAGGTTTTCTTTTCTATTGATATCAATGGGAATCGAACTCTATAAATGAACCTCTGAAAAAAAGCAGAGGTTTCATTGTAATTAAGTAATGAAATGTACAATAAACATATGTATTCTGATATCGGACAAAACGAAAAATTCTCATGTACAACCTAAATAACAATTATATTTACCAAAATGTATTATTACTTCCTAAAAATCGCGAATTTTTGGTTTTGTCTGATACCAGAATACATGAATTAAAATGAAAATTTGCATTTTATTTTCCCATTAAACTGCGTTCGTGTCCGAGAAATCGCAGGCAAGGTCCTAATGATCGCGATCTAGAGCAGTTCTAATTATCCACACAGATACGGCCGTTATTATGATTTTTTAGTCTTAAACAAAATTGATTATAATTCATTTCTTGTTTGAGCTTTTATTGATCGAAAAAAGGAAGGACAACCGTACAACCGTAGTTTCGAGGCAAAGTGTGAGTCCAATTTTACAAAGGAGGAAGTCAATCCTGGTCCTCTTCATTAGCTATGCTATTATTCACATAGCTATTGGAAGGTGGGACCAAATTTAATACAAACTCTAGCATCATCCTTTATGTTTAAAAAAACTGACACTGATCGGGATACGAAATGAACGTCTTCAGGTAACCATTGTGTGACGATTTTGGCCCATCCGTCGTCCTTCATCTTGCACACATGCCCCGGCAATTGCCAAATTCGTCATATTTGTTTTCCTAACTGACATGATGGCTTGTAGTAGCCTCGTCATCATGACCGGACTTTTGGGGAGCGGATGGCTCTAATCCCTAAGTTTCGTCGTGTTGTTACAGGCATAAGCGCGCAAAAGCGTCGGCTGAAAGCGCAACAGACGCGGCCGGTGACGCGCGAGCAGCGAGCCGAGATGAAACAGCGCAAGTACAGATACCTGTACCAGGTTCGCACCGCCCACGGCGACGTCATATCACAGGTCGGTGCAGTTTTTGGTTAACATTTTAGAGGACTAGCTACTACTAGCTATCTAGCCTTTGATATATTTTAAGGAACTTAGGCTATTCTGAGAGGATGCTCTCCAAGCATTCTTAGCATACTCTATGAAGTTACCATCTAAGACCTTCTGAGCTATGTTAAGGGATCTCCTCAAATATCAGTGGTATAGAGAATCCTCTACGATGTAGGCTCACTCAGTGGACGCTCGTGAATGTTCAAATCATCGTACGGTAATAACTGCAAACCTTCAACTATTACTAATTTAAAAAATATATGAAAATTGTAGGTATATATTGTTGTCTGCCAGTCTATCTCTTTTAGCATCAATCTTTTTTATGTCATAAATTTCTGATCAAGCTCTAACTCATCCGACCCCGTCTCCGCAGTCGTACGTGCAAGCGTTGCAGAAGAAGGCGCAGTGCGGCAACTGGACCGGCAGCGGCAGCGGCGGCGGCGAGTGCAGCACGCTGCAGAGCGACTCCACGCACCTGACCGTGCTCGCCGGCTCCGAGCACGCGCCGCCCACCGACTCGGACGACGAGCTCAACCAGATCCGCGCCGCGCGCTAGCCGCAGGTACTTACAGCGAGTACCTACAGCGGTACCTACGGCGGTACCTACGGCGGTACCTACAGCGGTACCTACAGCGGTGCCTACAGCGGTACCTACAGCGGTACCTACAGCGGTATCTACAGCGGTATCTACGGCGGCGGTACCTACGGCGGTACCTACGGCGGTACCTACAGCGGTACCTACGGCGGCGGTACCTACGGCGGTACCTACGGCGGTACCTACGGCGGCGGTACGTACGGCGGTTCCTACGGCGGTATCTACCGCGGTACCTACGGCGGTACCTACAGCGGTACCTACAGCGGTACCTACAGCGGTACCTACAGCAATACCTTTAGCTACCCACAGCAGTACCTACAGCAGTTCCTTCTGCAGTACGGGAGCAGCAGAGTACAAAATACAGACCACGGAGCAAGTGCTATACCAAAGCCGCTCTAAGTTGGCCGATTTGCTACATGTCAGACTGACTGCACTAGTGAGGGACAACGGTAAAATTGCCGAAGTATATAAGTAACAGTTATTTCCACTTTATAACCAAGCAAGGTCTAATTATAACAATTTTTTTTTAAAAACATTAATTCACATCCAAAAGATTGAATTTAAGTTCCTTATTTATAAATATATTTATTTTTAAAATACAATACTTATTAAATCCTTCATCCTATTTTAAAAAAATACCTGGTGAGTATTACCCACTACGTCACTATGAAAACGTGTCAAACGGCGTAACCTTGTAAAAGCGTAATACAGAGTGGAAATTTTACGTTTTCTTTTTATAATTCAATTATTTTAGGTAATAAAAGACAAATAATTATATAATTATGTGCATTTGAAATTTTGAAATAACGTATTATTTTTTAAAAGTTGTTCTTTATGATTCGCGTAAATATGTTCCTCTTAACAAGGATAAATGCAAAATATAAAATAAAAAGTGTCAAATCAGTCTTCTAAGAACGGCTCCGGTATAATTATCTAGTTATTTGTCTTTTATTACCTAAAATAATTGAATTATAAAAAGAAAACGTAAAATTTCCACTCTGTATTACGCTTTTACAAGGTTACGCCGTTTGACACGTTTTCATAGTGACGTAGTGGGTAATACTCACCAGGTATTTTTTAAAAATAGGATGAAGGATTTAATAAGTATTGTATTTTAAAAATAAATATATTTATAAATAAGGAACTTAAATTCAATCTTTTGGATGTGAATTAATGTTTTTAATAAAAATTTGTTATAATTAGACCTTGCTTGGTTATAAAGTGGAAATAACTGTTACTTATATACTTCGGCAATTTTACCGTTGTCCCTCACTAGTGCCTTTGAGTATAAAGCCACTGGAGATGCCATAACGTCAACGCTTCTAACAAATTTTTTCGCCACTTTTAGCGGTGGGCGAGGTAAACACGTACAGCACACCACCAAAAAATTAATAACTCAACAGACACAAATTTTGCTGTAACGATAAACGCACACTACAAAAATGTTCAACACTTCAAACAATACACGCACACAAACAAAGTTTTCACGTAACTACGCAACACACATACGAAAAAAATAGTGATGACACAAAGAATAAAATAAAATCAGTTTGGTGAATGAACTGAACTATCTTGTACTGATTATTGTAATTCAATAACATTTTGTGGGATCTTATTAAACAATTTTGTGCTTAAACCCAAGAACGACTTTCCAGTCTTTTGAAGCCTGAGCCTTGAAACGGCAAACTTATGTTTATTACTGGTGTTAAAATGGTGAGGATCCGATATTAAATGATTGTATGTTCTTGTAAACATATAAGATACAGTCCAAAATGTACTGAGAGGATACGGTTAAAATATCTATGTCTTTAAAAATATCTCTAAGGGAGTCACAGAATTTCTTTTCATTTTCAGACTAAATTTCAATATCGTATGACCAGAGGAAAGAAAAGTAATTTTTCTAATTCATCTTACAAGATTTAAATATAACATATGTTTAGACCTTTTATTTAATTCAAAATTAAAGTAAAAAACGGATTATACAACTAACTGCAGGAGTGAATGATTCATTCACATGTCGGGTCGCTTTTTGACTTTGTGACATCACTAGCCCCCGTACCACTGTATTCTTGTTTATTTTTTTCTGTCGTTTACGTATCGCAACGACTTTTTATTTAAATGGCAATTCTTCTTAAATACACGTTTAAAAGTTAATAAAAACACTTAGATATGATACTAAACGCGCTCTTGTTGCGAATTTGAGCTCTCGATCGCCTTTTACATGAGAATACTGCACAACTAACCATTTTTCAAGAGTAACGTCACGCGACAGGGATCAATGCAAAATGGCGGTGGTGCAGCGACAAGTAGTTTTATTAAACGTGTTTGAACAGTTGACCAATGTACTTTGCCGGAGGGGGTCGCCCGTGTAAGGCATCTCCAGTGGCTTTATACTCAAAGACTAGTGCAGTCAGTCTGACATGTAGCAAATCGGCCAACTTAGAGCGGCTCTGGTATAAGAGTTGTTGTTATTAATAAGAGATGTAGGGGACATCTCAACGCATGTACTGAGTGTGGAGTTTGTGATGAAGGAGCGGGGGCTAGGAGTGGAGGTTTAAGATGTAGGAGTGGAGGGTTCAAATGTAGGAGTGGAGGGTTCAAATGTAGGAGTGGAGGGTTT
Source organism: Maruca vitrata (assembly GCA_039566165.1). NCBI lineage: Eukaryota > Metazoa > Arthropoda > Insecta > Lepidoptera > Crambidae > Maruca > Maruca vitrata. The sequence goes on along the minus strand of CM076911.1, from coordinate 14,918,850 downwards.
AAATGTAGGAGTGGAGGGTTTAGATCAGTGGCGTAGCGTGCCTTGTCGGGGCACCGTATAAAAAAATGTTTGGAGGCCCTTATATGGGGGTTAAGATTGCTTTATAGAATTTTGTCGTTTATAAAATAAAATAATTATTTTTTCTATCACACTATGGGGGCCCCCGCGGCCCGGGGAGGCCATATAATTGATACGGCAGATACGGCGATAGCTACGCCCTTGGTTTAGATGTAGGAGTGGAGGGTTTAGATGTAGGAGTGGAGGGTTTAAGTGTAGGAGTGGAGGGTTTAAGTGTAGGAGTGGAGGGTTTAAGTGTAGGAGTAGAGGGTTTAAGTGTAGGAGTGGAGGGTTTAAGTGTAGGAGTGGAGGGTTTAAGTGTAGGAGTGGAGGGTTTAAGTGTAGGAGTGGAGGGTTTAAGTGTAGCAGTGGAGGGTTTAAATGTAGGAGTGGAGGGTTTAAATGTAGGAGTGGAGAGTTTAAATGTAGGACGGGAGGGTTTAAGTGTAGGAGTGGAGGGTTTAAATGTAGGAGTGGAGGGATTAGATGTAGAAGTGGGGGTAGGAATGGAGGGTTAAGATGTAGAAGTGGTGGTAGGAGTGGAGGGTTAAGATGTTGGAGAGGGGGTTTTGATTTTTGTTGAGCCTGGGGGGGTAGGTGCGGAATTGTTTAGATGAAGGAGTGGGGGGTTTAATATTTAGGAATAGAGGGGTTAAGATATAAGAGTAAGGGAGTTAAAATGTAGGTGCTGACGATTATTAGATTTAAGGGTAACTGACCCCCCCTCTTTTTAATTATTAATAAATGATTGAGGGTTAATGTTAAGAGGTTGTCCCCCCTTACGTCCGATGACGCTTCTAATAATTTACATTGCTAGGCCTTTTTTAAAATTATGTTTCTCCTTTTCAGATGGAATGCTATCAAAAGGAAGAAGTAAAGAAATGTATTGGGGTGAGCGAAATTAATTTTCATTCTATGTATCCAGTATTATAAGAAACCCACTCATATTATATTATTATTACATATTAGTGGTTATCATTATTATTAATCGTATATTTGTATTCCATGTGAATTTATTATCGTATTATTATTAATCTTGAAATTTCGTTGTAAGTAAACGGGGTTCAAGGCCTAGAACAATTGATCTATCGCCAAATGTTGTCGTTTACACAAATTACTAGACCAGCGTTTTGTAATAGTTACGTTTAGTATTTTCGATGGTTTTAAGCTCTCGATACTCCCAACATCATTGGTGTATGGTACAACATGTCACGACATGATGATATATCGTACATGTTTACTGTAAGAAGATTTGACACCAACAAAATGAACATTCCAATTTTTTTATACACCGGAAGTTGGTATAACTTGAAACGAAAAATACTGTAGTTTTTTTTATAAAAGATAAAACAATCCGTCCTAACCAAATTGATAAAAAGGAAAACAAACAACGATCGTCGATTTTATAAGGATTACCGAACGTATTGTTTGTTGGGCTTTTTATTAAGTTGTATCAAGATGGATGATATGATGGATGATAAAAATATTACAGCAGCTATTAGGAAAGCCAATAAAAACAACCACTGCCATTTTCATATAGCTATTAACGCTTTTGTATACCGATTTTTTCCCCATGGTCTTGGACTCCATATAATTGAGATATGGTTGTGTTGTTTCTTGGACTTTTACTTCGTACACTTATAGTATTTTAACTATTGTGACTGTGACGCAAAGCACTAAGAGTCATTATGTGATTAGATATGTTTGACGATCTTTATTTAAGAATTATCAACGAGAATGGTTTGGCAATGCTATTGATTACGAGACACTTCGGATGTGTACGTATAGTAACATATTTTTTTGTGATTTTAACGTTCAGCTTAGCTAGAAAAGTAGTACTTTGGTAGTTTAAGCTGATCGTTAAACTCTTCTATTAGTCATTTATCGCCCTCGAATCGATGGTAGAGTTGGCTAATTGTCGGTTATATTAACCATTCTACTTTGCATCTAAATACTAAACATTAATATACTACACATCCGAAGTTCATGTAACTTGACCTGAAGTATATGATATTAAGCAGATTGTAATATGTGTGGAACCACGAATCCAATATGTTATGTAAATATAAACTGCCATGTATGTGGCCTAATAGGTTACTGGATGTCAAATAATCATGAAGTCATCAGACATCGATTGTAAACGCTTATGAAAAAAGTGTACTGAAATACAATTAATGCAGTTTATTGTGAAATCATTCGTCTTTTACCGACTCTTGCTACTTCATATTCACATATAGTATTTATATGTATATCTAAGTAGATCTTTCTTGCCAATATCTCCATATGGGGGGGAAACGAATTGCTTCAATTGTCCATATAAATTGTATTTTATATTTAGTGTTTATTTTGAAGCGAAATTTATTTCAAGCACTGCGATTTGGATGTGATGAACGGGTACACTCTTATGAAGAGTTTAGTGTAAGTTAATATACAAGAATTTAATTAGCGGAATATATTTTGTGAAAAGGTAATGTAGGTATTACTGTCGATTGGATACTTACGTGATTGGTTCGTTTCTAGAAAGGAATATTTTCTTTTGTCGTTGAAAAGACATGAATCATCGAAAACAGGGACAGATTTCAAGAAACGACATCAAGAATTGGGAGTTGGGTCGTTGGGATGTCATTTCTTGAAAAGTCCTTTAATCCATACTGTCTTTTCTGAGAGGCCTATTCGAGAAAAGAAAAGATGTTAAGAAAGGAAATCTTTAGCAAAGGACATTATCGTGATTATATTAGTTCGCCATCCCCGACATTACTGAACCATAGAGAGTTGAAATGACTTCTTAAAACTAACTGAATGGTTTTGACTGCCTAAATAATCTAACTTATTCTGACTGGTTGAATGGCTTACTCTGACTGACTCGCGAGGACCGAACCGACTATACATCACAAAAGAAAGAAAAATCCGATTCGGAAGGCGACCGAGCTGTGCTGATAAATGTGTATTCCGATGAACGGCTTTTTCTTTAGTTACTTTTATTCGATTTTAAATAAATGCAGGTATTGATGTCAATGCAAAGCATAAATGTTGTTTTGATATAATGCTGAAATATTTATTCATAATTTTAACCTCAAAGGTAGTGTAAACTTGAGCATATTTTTTTGCTTTTTAAATGTATTTAATATTTTATGTATAGTACTTTGGATTAAAATCAATAAAAGTAATAAATCAATTAAATAAGTGTAAGTGTTTAGTTTATTGACAACTTTTCGGTGGTTTCTTTTGATGATTGGATTTTGGCTAAAACCAGTTTAATTATCATAAAAATGTGTTCAAGTGATCATTAAAACGCGTACATTCTATTCAAAATGTGATAAGTTATTATTTGGCCAAAGTTTATTTTAGTTGTTACAGCGCTAAGAGCACAAATATTTTTCTTGGACTTGCTTTATATCTAGACATATCTATCCCTTGTCCAGTTAAGTGTATGTTGAGTTTTGTTTTACATTTGTGTTTATGTATGGTGATTGAGGGAGTAAAGGTTAGTCTCATATATTCAGTATCCCACAGCAGCATTTATATGTGGAAAAATTGTATATATTGTACTTGTAATGTAGAAGACTAGTGATGATAGGGGTAGGACAACAGTGCCGCAGTATACACACGCACGACACCGATCCCCATTTTATTTATAAGTATTGTTCACTCTCTTTTTCTAGTCTTAATTTGTATTTTTGTTATAATTTTGACTCCGATGACTGTCGCGTATAAAAAGCAAGTGTTATTTTTTAGTTGTAAATTGAAATGCCCTGTCGGATTGTCTTTTATTATTTTTATTTTTGTAATTTATGTACACTCAAAAATAGTCAGACCGCACATTAATGCCAGAATCTGGTTTGGTCATATTTCGATTTAATATTTTTTTATACTTCTTAGTGTCTTAATAATAAATTATATATTTTGAATTAAAAACCTCAGAGATTTTAACAATGATGCAGTATAATTTGAAGCAAAGTATACATATTATATTATTACTTTTACTGTCACTGACTGATAAAAAGAGGGAAGTGAAATCATAAGTATCTATAATTATGTTATGTTATTATGATGACGTATATTTGCGTTGACCTAATACATTTTATCAAAGTAAGACTTGCACTAACGTGTTTATAAATATCACAATTTTATCGGCTTAAAGTATTTAAACGTAATAATTAGACTTGTGATTTATTTCATCACCAATAAACAACCCCGTATTCATAAAAATAAACAAACAAAACTTCTGTGTTCATTTCTTCTATAAGTGGCAATGAAGTACATCCCATTTATAAATTTAAAAAATCACACGTATCGATAAATACTACATTTTATTTTTATGAATAAGGTTTTACATATTGTTTCCACTTTTTGTATTTAACTAAGATTATTTTATTGATGTTATTACATGTATATCATTTTATTGAATGTACGTAGTTTATTTTGTTTTATTTATCCTTTCTTTCCCATCTCCCTAACACAACACACTTTTTGCTGTAGAGATATCGATATTTAAAATGTAAAAGCAAATATTATGAGCAATATAAATGTTTCGTAGTACTTGAGTCGATCTTTTTTCGTTAGGGCACGCTCTGATGGAAAATTAAAAAGGTATTTTGAAATATATTAATAACGTTATTATATCCAGCCATAGGATTATTATGTACATTGACAATATTGTCCCTAATAAGTCTATATTTGTCGATTATTACTGCCATATAAGTAGTTTTACAGATATCGGATCAATAATTCACCAAACCGCTAGATTAGTCTTAGTACAATATTTTTATAGTTTACTTCTAGATATACAATAAGGGATTCAGCTATAGATATGGTTTCTTATATTATTATTCTGATTCTTAATATAGATTTTAAAAAGTTAACACTGCCATGATTAAACTAGCATGCGTATAATTGGATTTTGAGAATTTTTTTTTCAGTATTATGGCACTAGGGTTGTTGTTGTAAGAATCTGCTTTACAAGTTAATTTCTTACTATGTATTCTATACACCGGAATCTGATGTCCATAATTTCAGATTTTATTCAATTTTAGGATGTATTTCACTACAAGTAATAACAAATAAGAAAACTGCCCTTTGAAATAAGTATCTATTAAGAAGATAAGTTGTAACTTTGATAAGTTCACCGGTATGGGATATTTGGCCCTTTTTATTACTACATCCTAAAAAATAATAGATAATATTGAAAATACATTTTTTGTTCTAAAGTCACGTTTTATGTAAAAATCAGTTTTAGTGATATAGATTAATTATTGCTTTGGTGGTAAGGTGCATGAGGTAACATTTTATCTCTTCTACTACTATTTTACTGTTATCTTACCTACAACTATTCCATAACTGTGAACCTACCGTAACTTGAGGATATACACAGCTCTTATTCTAATAAGATAGCAATGTCGCTAGGCTTAGCATATAGACTCCTCGAATAGCATTCAACAGGCGGGTTTGGTGCCGTTCGTTTTGAAATACTGTTAAATTGTACACCCGATTAATACGTACTTATCTGTAATTATTATTAAATAACTGCACTTACTTACCCGATCTTCCTCCTCTTCGTTTTTAAGAACAGGGCTGGCGAACCAATGGCCCCCGATACAATATTTTCGGTACGCCTCTGGCATGGCAACGAATATAATATGCACTACGAAAAACAGTGTGAAGTGGCTATTATATAAGAATGCGCCCACCCAATGGAATATTCGAGTACGTAGGCAATACGTTATTCGTTATGAATATGAATCATAATGTAAAAATGTATACAACATTTGACTATGACTTTATAACGAAATGTTTACAACGTAACATAAAACGCTAATGAGACCTTAAGGTTCGCCATTCCTGATTTAGGATCGAGTCTGGCTCATTACATGTCCATAAAAAATATATTAAAAATTAACATCTTTTTCATAATAAAAATATTCACATTATTTCAGTGCTTTAGAATATAGTCCTGCAGATATTGCAGAATCTGTAAGATAAGAACCTATATGCTTGAAATGTTTGCACAAACTTGAATAAACATCTGTCACATTATGTCCCTTCTGCCCTTTTAGAGCCAGACTAGGTATCTAAGTATAGATTTTCTTTAAATCAAGTACATACTAGGTACTATCTTCAGTTTTACGCTTTGTTTTTCTCTCCTGGGCACATCGCGGTAGTTTAAATTGCAATTCGATATAGAATCTGACGCAGTAAATTGTAAGTATATATGTATATGAATTGGGCACCAAACTGGTACAAATTTGATTCAAAAATATAAGGGTACAATAACACAGCAATAAACATGTTCGGATATTTCTGGTTAAAATAACATTGACTCTTTTCAAGTATTTTAATGTTGACACACAAATATAATATATATCGGCGTAATGTTATGTTTAGGTATATAGTATGTACTATACCTACAACTACTATTTTCGTCGGATTAAAAATAGCCGTTTAAGATTCACTTTATTTAAGCAAATAATAATTATTTTAATTATTTTATCACAATGAAGCATATAGGTAGGTACGTAATCATTCAATTAAATTAAAAATTGTATCTTGATGTTTCGTGACGGAAATATCCGAGTTAAACGTGCAATAATAACGATTGAATTGGTTTTAAACATTGGCAAGTTCTATTTTTGTACATAAACCTTAGCAGATAGTTGTACGTATATAAATATTTTTGGTAAATATGGCCAATTGCAAATAGGTTTGCCAAATATAGCATGGACACTAATGATAGTCGCTTCTGATGTTTCTTGTAGGTATTTGTTTCTGCACCTAAAGCTGTTAAACATAAAAGTAATAAGGGTTTAGTCGCAATAGTTAATTGGCCTGCGTGTCTACAAAGTTGCAGGAAAAGTAACTGAATGCTTACAGTGCTATAAGGCACCTTATATAATTTATACACAACGAATCTAAACCGAGTAAGTTACAGGCATAGGAACGGGAATAAGAGGGAAAACGAACAATAATTCTGAAAAGATAAAAACGCTTTTATTAGTTCGAAATTTTGTATGATAATGATACTTATCATGATTACCGGGTCACTAATTGACTTATCCGTTCATGATCGTAATACGCAAATCGCCCGAACCCGACCGATTGAGCCAGCTGAAGGTGCAGAACTGATGCCGTAGACAAAGTAACAATATCAAAACGATAACGAAGTTCGATAAGAATAAAATGTATGGGATTGACATTAGATGACCACGTGACTTATCGCGTCTTATTTCAATCCCATACATTTTATGCTTATCGTCTAAGCCCCCTGATTCTCTAACACCGTTAGTCGTTCTCGAGCGTCTATTTATAAGAATTTTGTCCAACTTGCTTTGCAATAGATTCAATTACCTACTCTTGTAAAGAACTGCCTTACTCAGACACTTATACAGTAAAAATAATAGTTTAACTTAATATTTCCATATCATACTCACACATACTTTTGTAATAATTATCTACTTAATTAAAGATAGCTTTAAGTGCATCGAGAATGGCTTTCGTTAACTTATTGTGTTTTCTTACTTATTATGTACCTATTCAGTTTCATAAACTAAGTGTTTTTAAGGGCAGACGTGTCCGGTCCAATGTAAACACTCGTATGAATTTATTATTCCATCAGTAATATTGGTAAATGTTAGTGTAGTTAAATGTCGTAGTCGTATTGTAAAGAGGAAAGAATTGTGATCAGGTTAATAATTACGTTCAATGCGTTTGCAATCGGTACCGGTACCATAACGATGTACATTACCAATGTTGTTGGTCTAAAATTTATACGTCTTAATTATAAAATTAAGTGACAAAGTCACTTTGAACTTTGTATTTAACGTATTTATATAAATTAGCGCCTAATTTATTAGATGGTAATGTTGTCATACTAACTAATGATTGAACATTGGCCGTTTGTTTGTAAAAACCTGTTTAATAGGTATGCCTCTGAATTTTCACAAGTTTTTTTAAATCATGAATACCATGTTAAGATACACGTCTTTCTTCTTGTAAAAACATGATAAATCAATGCGTAGATGTTACACCCTCATTGCCAAAACTGAGGCATTACTAAACGCTTAATATATTGTTTCGTTTCTTTAAGAACAAGATAAAAATAGTAAAGCTACGTTTCAGAGGCACGGAACATTTTAAAAGACTACTGTTTTTCCTCCCAAGAAACACAATGTTGGTCAATTGGCCATGGAATATAAAGATTGCAATAAGTGTTAAATACTTAAGACATCAATGGAGTTAACGGACGAGGATAGACCGATAGGAGATGTTTGTCGTTGTAATTAGGAATCGACGTAGAGGATAGGGCTATATAAGTCATTTAACGATAAACAAGTTAACCGATCGTGATTATTCTGCGCTCAGTTTCATACATAGTATGTATTCTAAATTTGAGTGCGATTGCAACAATTAGGATAACCATTTTTATATGTTTAATATAATACCGCACAAGAGTTCCATGCATGGACAATAAAATATGAATAACTTTGTCGCAAACTTAACAATAATGTGTCTCAATTGTTAAATTCGCATCGGGCATTTGAGGTATAAGCACGATTATTTATTACATACCTATAAATCTTCGGATGAAATGTTTACGATAAATTGCCACCACACTCGTTTTTGATAGTAAAATATGAATTTAAAGCTATTATGACTATGGTAAAAAGGAGTTGTCATGAAATAGGAACCACATAGATCGCGTGTATCTAAACTCAAGTAGACACATAAGAAAATCCATCTATATTTTATACCTACCTAATAAATGAGACTAGATTTTAGTACTAGTGAAAGGCGGCGTGGTATGTTATAAGAAATGATTGAAGATTGGTACCACAGAGTGATGAGCAGTGATTGCTGGGTCTATCTATATCATAATGAGTCTTTAATTCATAGCGCCGTGCGACGCAAAATGGAAATCTTCTCCCCTTTCAGTAGGGTTGCGTCGTGGTTCAAAATGGAGTAACCACGAACTTGACTTGACCGAACTTTGAACTCATCGTGCTTTGCCCCAAAAGTCCGAGGCAGGCCTTTGGACATTTGGTATCGGTATGATTGGTATCTTTTAGGCCGTGTCTTCTACGTTGGATAAATATAAACATATGTAACATGGGTTTAGTATTAGATATTTTTGGACTATGGTCCTTTCTTGCCAACACTGTAATGTAAGAACTTTATTTTAATAAATAATTTGTTGTCATCTCACAATGGTTCTTGTTATTATTTCATACTTATCAATCCCTTACCCTCCTGATCCATTGTTAATGATACGGCTATAAAATACTATCTACTAAAAAGTAGTAAGTAGGTTGGTAGGTACCTACCTCCTTTGATAACATTCGTAAGCCAAATATTATTAAGTGAAATATGAATGACATTTGTTATATTCCACTTTTATTATGTACTAACGTATTATCAATATTTCGTAGCTTCTAGGCTTTTCGTAACTTATAAACTGAAGCTTGGTCTTAGATGATTCTGTATGATAGATGTAGGTAGATTCTTTATATACTTATTTGAAAACATTTATTTGCAATGTCGGGGAATAACCCCCACACGTAAGACGTATATTCGTAGATCACTTGATTTCAAGATGAATTGATACAACAGTTTAATACTTAAACTTTTTAATTCAACATTAAACAACGCTTTGGTTTATTTTTATGCGAAATATAATAATTTACATCTTTAGTGTAATATTAATCACAATATCAGCATAGACATACAATTTGTTCCGCCAACACGAAGATAAAATTACACAATACCTACTTAACGTTTATTTATTAAAATATCATTTTACAATTGGTATATCTACCGCGTTATATAAAAATAAATTGACTAATTTATTAGTTCATAAACATTAAAATAAATTTATTTATTCGTTACGATTTCTTGACAAATTAGTTTCAATGTCTTTCAATAAGTGATACGCGAAATAACTTACACTACTTTATACATTTATTAGTAGTTCAGTTCTTCAAAAATATATTACATTTTAGTTCTTAGGTAAAATTGATTTAAGATGTGGTTACTTAGTTCTATCAATTTGTAATATTAATATTTGATTGACAGTGGTACATTAAACTTGCTGAATACCTACCTACCTAGTGCGGATTCGAAATAGGTACCTACCCTGCTGATAATTCATTGTTGTAGTATCATTGTAGTAACTATTAGTTTAAAATAGCTAATGTACTGTACATATTATTGTTATGCTTGATCTTGATATTCTGAATTATCTGTGTTTGGTTGAAATCACAACATTAACAATATTCCTTACATGGAAATGTGAAGTCTTAGTATTTATTAAGTAAAATATCCGAGGGTACAACCTTCTAGTGTCAACATGAGGCACAAAGAATAATATGATGGGTAAACATTATTTCTTACGACATAGTTGCTTCCATAGCAAATGTATTGCAATTTAGAACTACTAGAAGTGTCCTATACCAATAGGTTTTATGGTATTCCAATCCCATATTTATGAAGTTATTCGACGATGCTCCAAATATGTAGGTACCTAAGGGTATGCAACAGATGAAGTGTTGATGTAAAAACAATGTTAATCCAACCCACAAATAAGGTGCCACAGACGTTCCCTATAAAAGGGGTTTAGGGGGGATTCCCTTTGTGATGTAAATTAATAAATTGATCGAAATCGGCGATGAATAAATACAATTGAAGCATTCTCTCATGCTCCCAAAGTTCTCTATGTGATGTCGTATGTAACTAAATCGATTACGAATTAATAAATAGGGATTAAGCACTGAAAGTTTCATGAACTTTACAATTTATGTAACACATTGGTACACGCTTCTTTTATGTTTAACCAACAGTGGGTTCAAGCCGATCGAACCCAGAAAAACCGCTTACATAGGTAAACAATTCTCAGATGCCCTATTCTTCCTTTATAATAATTATAATTAAGATCGAATAAGAATAATTCTCCTTGTAGCTCGATGAAAATTCACTATTCAATATTCATGATAACAGCACTTCAGTACTTTTTGTATTATACTCGCAATATATGATATGTGGGTTATTATATCTATTCATTCTATATACAAGTAGTGATCTCCTCCACGTATGAAGAAGGGAAGATGCCGTAGCAACCGTTGAGATCGCCCGACCACCAGCCATCGTCCTGTTTTTCATGTATGTTTATAACGTCGCCTGAAACACAAAATGTACGTCGTATGAAATAAAACTAAGTATGTCAAAGAATAAATTGAATAAAGATTCTGAATATTCCGGATAAACTCGTGATTACTCTGAGGGTTTCATCCTCGGGCCCGTGTTGAAAAAAATTTGGGTCATACAAAAATATATGACCAAAATATACTAACTCTACCTGTACTTTTGAATTTTCTCATCTGCACTTAGTTGGACAGCTTACAAGTGACGGAATAATGCTGAATCTTGTTATTTTATGCTCTTATATCGTTCTACATAGGTCATCTGGTGGTTTAAATGACCCAATTTTTTTTCAACACGGGCCTGTAGTCTAATTCTTCATGTTTACTTTTTTTGTTATGGAGTTTCGGAATGCTAAAGGAACTCATTTTGATCTTAGTAGTTCTCAGATTTTAATCCACGACTTATTGTATATGGGACAATTCCTGTCTAAAGTGTGTCTTTTACAAGGCTACTGTAAAACTTTCTCTTTTTTTCTCTTGTAGATATTAGAAATCTTAAAATCTGTAGAGCCTGCCCATGCAACGGGCGCGCAGACCGGCGCATGAGACTAGCGAATCGTCACATTCCAACCACTGGCGGCTTACGTTACACTGGCGTCCCATTCACACAACCTCTGTACTTCCCCAATTGTCAATAAAATTAAATATTTGACCTATAAATACACAGTCCACTCATTTGATTTCCCCTCTTTCACAGTGTTTGAAGGACCATTGTGATCATTCGATGCGATGTCGCTATCGATTTGCCTATCTTTAACGAAGGTAGACGAATTGACCGTCATGTCTTTTACAATCGCGTGCAGTAAGTTTTATAGGTCAGGTGAGTGCAAATAGCTAAGCGTTATTACCTGGCGTCAAGGTCAGTTCGTCGTTCAGCCTCGCCTCGTAGGTGTAGAGGGCCCGGCATTTCCCAATGTATTGCATCGGCGCAGGCGCATCCACACTGTCGTTCTTGATGATGTCCGTCAGATCCGTAGAGCTGTCGCTCTGTGACGAGAATTCATCTGAAAATACACAATCACTTGGTTAAATGCTGACTAGTATTGTAACTGTTTACCTGTGGGTGTATTCAAGCATAATCTACTGAACCGACTAAAAGTAAAGCTGTGTAGCTTTACTTTTTTAGATGTGTATCTAGTTTAGGACCTGACATATAAGACTACTTTTTAAATTACTGCGACATGTATTTTCACGCGATAAACGACTGTGAGTCGGACACACGCATTATTACACCTCATACCAAGATTGTATAAAAAAATATAACAGTGCACGTTGTCTGTATGGAAGCCCCTCTTAAATATTCGTCTTAGTTTGATTTTAGGTACTATTTGTTGATAAAGTAGCAACAGAAAAAGATATTTGTGAAAGTTAAACAGATTAACAGCGACGTCTTAGTATTAGAGTTTAATTTTCACACTTTGGGAACGGAACATCAAGTTGACGATGAAGGTCAACTATTTGAATAACAATAACAACAAATGTTTAGTTTAGTCATTCATTTTCGCTCATATAGATCAAAAAGGCTTACCAAAATCGCTGTCTTGTTGGTTGGAGAGCCCGTCGCCGGCTCCACGCTCGCTCCAGTCGAGGGGGCTTTCTGGCGGCGGCACTTCCGGCGTGGAAGGCTTCAGAGGTGTCGGTGGGAGATCAGCGCAGACAGGAGTCACGGGCGCGCTGGATATCTTGTCCACGTTCCGCCTGAAGGACAAGTGCTCGATACGAAGCTTGCTGGACGCTCTACTCATGATGGAGTCGCGCCGCTCCCGCTCCTCGCCGCCGTTCACGCTCTTCGTCAGGGCGGTGTAGTTGGGCTGCAGGTTTTTGTTCACTTCGTTCTGGTAGTCCGATTGCAGCCACGGTGGTACCTGTGAATGGTTTGTTTTTTCATTTATAAGGCGGAAGTTTCGGGAATAAATGTACAAACATACCATGTAGGTAACAAAACATTTCGATTTGAAAATTCATTATTTTTGTTCAGATCAGATGTTTACTACTCTGCCAGTAGGTACGCCGCGGTAGTTATAAATTATTATTACATATCTCACCGAAATGTAAGTGAGGGTACAGAGAGTGCATCGGAATTAGTGCACTACTATTGTTATTGGGTCTGCACATTTACCTGTCTTGTAACAGAAATTTGTTGGAAAGTATTATAAATCTATAGATACTAATATCAAAAGGATGAATAGTTTGTTTTTTTGAACGCACTAATCTCAGTAACTGGTTTATAAACTGTAAACTATAAAATATCACGCTGCGAGGCGACCAATATACAAAGCGAGCAAAGAAACAATGGAAAATGTTTGAAAAACGTGGGGGAAGCCCGGTCTGACGTATCCATGTGGTTAAAAGCCCCAAATTAAATAAAGAGAAAAAAAAACCCGGTCTAAGTCGCTGGCACGCCAAGTACTGGATGTGCGTCTTACCTTCAATATGCTCTGTTGGAGTCCCTGCTTGTCCCTGACGACTTGTATGTGCGTGGCAAGCGGGTGCTGCGCTGGCGGCCGGCTGTCCAACTCGTTGAGGCTGGTCGTGATCTTGAACCTAATCGCTTCTAAGTACGTTAGCATTGATCTGACCTGAAAAATATACATGACACAAGGCTAGAATATTCACTATGCGACTTCCTTTGAATTTAAATAAACAGATATAAATCGTAGTCTCAATAAAAAAATTGTAAATATTAGTCTTTATGCGTCTACACGCGTTATTAGGAGTAGCAAATTACATAGCTACTTATTGCCCGACGTTTCGACTGGGTTACACCAATCGTGGTCGCGAGAGATGATAAGTAATAAGTACCGTATTCTTTTAGGCAGTAAGAATCTTAACGAGTCCTATATATGACTAATGGACAATGCTATGTTACGCGGACCCAAGCAGTTTCATACAAAATACCTATTGTATGACTAATGCGCATCGTTGGTTAGGGTAAGAGCCATTCGCTCTCCCGCAAGTCCGGTGATGATGACGAGGCTACTCCAAGCCATCATCGTTTGTCCATTTAGAATAAAAAAGAAAGAAAAAAAGGCGCAGCGTTGGCCGTAAGGGTTTGTCAACATCAAATGCTTGTTCAATATTACTTATTCTGCACTTACGTGGTATAGTTTGTCTGCGACGTTTTGCTGCGAGTCGTCGTTGCCGAACGTGGGTGTCTGCTTCATAGCCATCGAGAGCTTCTCCAAGCCCTGCTTAGACTTGCGCTCTCGGTCTATGTCTTGTTTTACTAGCTGTAGGATCTTCAGTAATGCCTGTAAGAATAGAAACAATGTTAAGGTATTATCAGGCCTTCACTTCTCTTTTGTTTTAATTGGTGTACACCTATACGCTCGTTAAAAACTCTTATCTACGTTTATATGCTCATACAATCACACGAGCTCTATCATACAGTTATATTTTTATGCTATCTCAGTCCACTAATATTAAATCTGTTAATGGTTTAATAGTACTATAACTTTCGTAGCTGATCTAACCGGTTTTACCAAGGCAATATACTTTCTGGGAAACCTCGGTAATAATAGGTACTGTAAAGTGATTTACTGAAATAAAACACATTTTTATACTTTTATAACAGCTGTAATAGCAAACGACAATAAAAACGTTACCTATTGTTTGGTATGTTCTAGAAATTATAAGAATCGCGCTTATGTCAGTTCAGAATTTAGATGGCAGGATCGTACGAAAGCTGCAGATTTCCATCAATCTAATCATCCAATTGCCACCCACACTTCCTCGAACACTGGATAACGGGGGAGTGCTGCATGACTGCAGCATGCATTATTAGTGCCTGGCCTAGTCCACGAACTTAGTGCTATTCGTGCAGGCGCTTTACGCGTGGGTGCTTTTCGTGGACTACCCCCAAATTCTTCTAAAGAGTCTTCACTTGCGTCATGCGTTTCCATCCAAATTGCCATCCATACATCATCATCATTATCTGCCCATATACGTCCCCACTGCTGGGGCACGGGCCTAAATTAGGTCGATAACGCTTTAGTCAACCACGCTGGCCAAGTGCGGGTTAGTTGACTACACAACCTAAGAATTTCTTCGTAGATGTGCAGGTTTCCTCACGATGTTTTCCTTCACCGTTTTAGCGTCGAATAATCGTTACATGGCGGGGTTTGAACTGGCGACTTCTCGCATGGCAAGCAACGACCTTAACCGCTCTGCCATCGACACTTTTTGAGAGCTAGCTAGCTGATCTTGGTGCTTACCTGCTTGCGCCTCTCCCTGTTCATGGCCAACGTGGTGTGTTCGCAGTAGAAGTCGGGCAGCAGTTGCTCGCTGGCGCCGGCCGGCACGGAGCGCACGCCGCGCACCACGCGCATGTCCACGTTCGCATTAGCATTCTTTATCGGGGACACCAGCGTGTTCGTCGACTGCAATAAAAAAAAAAAGAAGCTGGATTGTCTTGTAAGAAAGGCTCTTGACACATGTTTTAACGTGTGGCTGTGGCGATTAAATGGATTTACTTCAAAGTGCCATGGTTGCCCACACAATTTTTATTCAACCCACATCATCCCATTGTTGCGCTTAAGTTCCTCTAAACCTATCCACTGCTCTCCATTCAAGGCCAGAATTGGCCAGTTCTTATAGCTGGACTGATTATCACACCACCTTTTGACACATTGGAAGACTGAAAATATTCGGGATTGGGAACTTAATATCCTAACGTGACCTTAAGAGTAGGATCTCTCAAAATAGTGGACTAAAAAAATATAATTAGTCCGCTATTTAGATTATTTAAAAATATTGTACTCGTATTTTTTATTTTCTTTCACAAACAAGAAATTATGAAGATATAGTGCTAAGAAGTTTCGTATGACGTCACGTTTACGTACAATTTTTGCGTAACTGTGACGTCACAAGCCCCCACTCCAGAAGTTTGATAAGCTATAATTTTGTCATTTTTCAATCAATTGAAAAACAAAAAAATACGTGTCCCATATTTTTGTATAAACTAACTTACCGTCTAAATAGAATAATAAGATTTTGACCCAGTCGTCACGCCTATTGCGAAAATTCTTATAATATTCTTACTTTCTAAATATCGTGGACCTCTGACTTAGCCACGGTACCAAGAGATACTACATTATTTTCTCGAATTTCTATGTGCTTACCTCAGCTAACTGGGGAGGAACTGCTGCCGTTAGTCTTAGGTAGCAGTCGGCCGATGTCTTCAGCTGGGCTAATCTCTCTTCTTCAAGAGACTCCAGCATACCAGCACCTTTTACCACGCTTGACTCCCATTCTAACCTGTAACCAGATAGGTGTTCTGTTATAGGCAACTACTGTTAAATGTTACCTCATACATGCAGGTCTTATTCGTGGATATATCATGGTGCCAGATGACAGAAGCATTGCATAAATAAGGCGTCTGAACGATTTCAGCCATGGCGGCCGATCTCAATAGGGTATTTGACTATTTTTTTATTTTGATATAGTTGGATGGACCACTCGAACACAAAGACACTGTTGAAAGTATCACTTTGATATCTCGATAACTCGATGAGATTTATTTATATTTATTTGCACATTATTTGGGTGTGCTCAAAAACGCTCCATACAAACGTCCACTAGCGAGTGACGTCACTACGCTAGTTGTTTGTATGCAGCGCCTAGGAAGTTTGTTCGGCAAGTTCATCAAAAGTTGCGTTTATGGATAAGTTTTCATAATGAAAGATGTTACTAATTATGTTATTTATCAGATGATAACGAAATTTTAAATGATTTTCGCACTTTTGAAATGGACTTGTCCACTCAACTTTATATGTCTTTTGCTGTCTCATTACGCCAAAAAATTAAGTTTCGATTTCGTTAATAGTATTAATTTACTTAAATCTTACTGCTTATCATAAAAATGGCAAGCATAATAACCACAGTAAAATACCCTATTGAGAACAGCCAAGTGCGCAGGTAATATTATAGTGCACAAGTGTGCGCGCAAACACAATGGACTCTCTATTCCCTTTTCCGGACTCGAACCGGGGACCTTTTCGGTCCATACGCAGCGTTTGCTACCAATAGACAACAGAGCCAGTTTGAATTGCACAGATACATAGTATGTATATGTACCATAGTCTGTAGACCTCAATAAACTGCCAACCAATTTACGACAAATGTTCGTCAGAACCACTATTAACACACTCATTTCTTCAAGCGATTAGTGGCCAGCAGAGGGCACAAATATTCTGTATATAAACAGGATTTTTCAGAGCCTTTTTGGAGTTGCAGGAAATCTAACTGAATCGGATACTGATCATATGAATATTTTTTTTATAAACGGAACCAATCTATTTTAAATACGTATAAATGTGTTCTCACCTAGATCGTTCAGCATGAACACAAACATTATAGTATTCCACTTCAGTCTTTTTGACAGCATCCTCAGTCTTCCTCTTCTTCACCTGCATCTTGGCAGCGTCCTTCTCGTTGGTGATGTTGGCGTGTCGCTCCGCGCGGGCGGTGCTGAGGATTGAGTGAGGGATGTGGCCCACACTGGAGCTCCGAGATATCCGGCTGTAGGTGACATGGAACTCTTTATTGAGCTGGTTTTGGTACTAACTTGTCATGATCTTGAAGACAACTAATTAAATCTGTTATTCTTAAATCATGGATGGAGGAATACTGAACAGTTGTGGTTTTTTAAGAACCAATTTGCAGATTATGTCGGTTCATGGGAGTTTCCTGTAATATGATTTTTTTGCATTGATTGTTCTGTATTCGGTCGAGTCAAACTGTTTGTAAACGTTTGGTTCCTTCCTCTTAGCACTTAGGAAAGAAGCAAAGGCTTTTCAATGTGACTCATAAAAGTAGTTGGTATATCCGAGATCCATGATTGTAAGAGTAATGAGATCCGATTATTCATTTGTATTTATAGACCACATTGTACGGTCCCCCAAAATTGTTTTCCAAATACGCACAGTCGTATTTTAACTTCGTCAGATAAAATGCGATCTCTCGTTAAACATAAGTTCCCACCAGTAAAACTACACATAAAAACATCACAATTTACTGCAGTGCTTCTTAGTTTTTCAGTGAAACCGATTGGTGTAATTAGTGGGAACATAACTCATATTTACCACTACTCCTCTTTAACACGCGTTTTTGTATCTATTCTCAGATAATAAAAATACCAATCTTGGTAGACCGTTACAATACCTACGGAACATGCACTTGCACACTTTATTATATAACTTATCGTCTGGTGTAAAATTCGCAATAGCATCAATAAAATAATCAATAAAATCGCGAAGCACATCGCGCAGCTGAAGGATCCTTCGTGAGAAATCTTGATCGGAATAATTACCTTTTGTAATTAATGGTATCGTAAAATAGCTAGGTGATTATTCCGTCAAGGGTACCGTGAGAGGCAGACCTCATCTCCAGAGTGGCGTCCTGCAGTTTCTCGTTTTCCCTCGCTGCCGTGTGGGATTGTTTCTTAGATTTGGCTTCGGCTGTCCTCCATTCCGTGAGCGTTCTTGTTGTTTTATCAACGTTACCCTCAATCTGGAATTGTGTAAGATTTACGATCATTGCATGATGAGAGTCTAGAGACACTGTGCATAGAAGTTTCTCTTGTACCACGAACTATGATCATTTAACAACATGAAACATTAAACTATATAATTAAAACATAGGCACTATTAAACATTTAACGTTTTATGTTGTTTGAAAGTGCATTTACTTTTTATGTTAAGTATAACGTTTCACGTAAAAAGTTTCTAAAGTTATAAAGCTTTTATACGTCACTAGCTGTGCCAGCGACTTCGTTCGCGTTTCCCCCGTATTTTACACATTTTCCATTGTATCTTTGCTCCTATTGGTCGCAGCGTGATGTTATATAGCCTAAAGCCTTCCTCGATAATTGGTCTATACAACACAAAGATTTTTTCAGATCGAACCAGTAGTTATTGAGATTAGCATTGTTCAAACAAACAAACAAACAAACTCTTCAGCTTTATAATATTAGTATAGATTCATCACGGAGATAGAAAGGTCTTTTAGTTAATAGGCACTTTTTACATAAAGTTTTTTTGCGGAATCATTAAATATATCAGTAATATAATTAATTAAACTTATTCTAGTAAGCTCACCTTTTTCCTAAGTTTCAATTGGTTGTCAATGACATGCTTCATTGGTTTTACTAACTCATCCGATAGAGCCGAGGAATAATTTCTGAAATGGGAACAACGACGTTTGTATGAATAATGCAGTGTGTGTATTGAATATTGAACCGGCTACTTATGCAGTTGCCGGGAGGAAGCGCTGTTAATCTCGAATAATTACGTATACCAGACAAGTTATATGTATAATCATCGCGTCAAGTAAGTAGTTATGGTGTTCTCGTAACATA
This sequence comes from Maruca vitrata, assembly GCA_039566165.1. Classification (NCBI taxonomy): domain Eukaryota; kingdom Metazoa; phylum Arthropoda; class Insecta; order Lepidoptera; family Crambidae; genus Maruca; species Maruca vitrata. The sequence goes on along the minus strand of CM076911.1, from coordinate 14,899,251 downwards.
TAAATGCCTGGTCCCGCACTGGGCCAAAGTCATATAAGATGTTGCGTTTGAAATTACTTTGTTTTACACACATGCTGAGGCAGAACCTTTTGATCATTATTTTATATACTTACTAGTGACCCGCCCTCGCTTCGCTTCGGGTAAATTTTACATACAAACCTTCCTTAAGAATCACTCTATCTATTAAAAAATACCGCATCAAAATCCGTTGCGTAGTTTTAAAGATCTAAGCATACATACGGACATACAGCGAAAGCGACTTTGTTTTATACTATGTATTGATGCGTGTATATTTATTTTGGGTTGTATTTTTTATGACAATAAATGTTTTCTTTCTTTTTTTCTTTTGACTTGTTACCTGTGTATCTCTGCCCGTTTCTCCATCTCCAGCGCCACGTGCTTCCACGCCTCGGCGCAGGAGCCCACGCTCTCCTTGCACGCCTTGCTCAACTTCGTGCCGAGCTTCGCCAAGCATTTCGAATAGTAATTCTCCGCTTCGACCCTACGAAAAAAAAATAATAAAAATAAAAAAAAACATTTCGTTAATTTTTTTTGCTTTTTTTTTGTTCATTCAAAATGTATCGATAATTATTACCACCTTGTAAACACTTATAGAAGCAATAAAGTATTGCGTATTGAAATCCACAGCTCAAATAACAGATTGTTTTCTAAATCATACAGCAAATGACGGATTTTATATACACAGACAGGTATTATTTATAAGTTAAAAGAACGCTAATTGGATAAAAATGGAAGAGATAGAAATACAAACATTTTAAGGTCCTATCCTTTCACACGATAACAGACTTTTCTATGGAAAGTGTATGGCGATTTGTAAAATGACGTCACTATTGGAGCCAGTCCTAGTTCAACAACTCTAAAGCTTTGTATTTTAATAAGGATATTTAAAAATTTATTTTGTCATATTTTTGTATCTGTTCAATCATAAAGCAAAATGATAATGTCAATAAGAAAAATCCATACTTATTCCCCATTTCGCCTGAGCAATTTCACAATCGGAAGTAAACATAAGAAATCGCGATGGCGTAACAGTTTGTGTTGTTGTTTTTTTTCTGTCGCTATCATTGCGGTTGTGTAAAAGCGCGATAATGCCGTCTCGGCCAATGGTACGGTTTAAATTTGTAGAACGTTATATTTGTGTTCGTCTTGGCCCACTTGGCGACGGCTCGCGACTGCTATTTCTGATTTGTGGCCATTGCCGCGCCCTTTCTATTCCGACTCTTTATAATTATCTTTTTTTAAAAACAAATAGTTATTTCTTCCATAATAGGACATATGAAGGTGTAGAGCAAAGTTAAATACATATTAAATATACGTATTTAGTATTAGATAATTGATTTCATAAGTTTATCCCATTCGTGATTGATTATTATGCATAGAACGTGATATATGCATTCATGAATATTTATCAGACATAATTTCTGTGCGTAATCGTCTAAAGATTATGCTCGAACCGGTCAAATGTGAGCCCCCTTGAAAGGTGGCTATAATTATCATTAACTAAGTATGTCTACTTAGGTTTCGTTTTGTTTATAATTTATTTATTTATTTATTATTAGAGCAGAATATGTTACATACATCTATTTAACATTATGACCCACAAGACAGTTTACACTTACACTATCTGACTGCGGGACTGGTCGAATTCTGTCTGATTCTATACGTGATATGATTCTATACAACAAAAAATAAGGTTGAAAATAATTTAAAGTGTGATCTAATGTGGTTCGCTTAGGCTATTGATTCGAGAAGGTATTTTTTAAACATGTTTTTGAACTTATATCTATTGCTTTCACGTCTGAGTTCCACATTTTATAAGTATATATTACTGGGGGTGTAACAGGTTAGACTCTTGTGACGGTATAATATAATAGCCCACATACGTCCCCAATGCTGGGGCACAGGCCAGGTCGGGCTTACCCTAAACTAGGGCGATGAGGAGAATCGAGTTAGTTTGTTATTCTAGCTTATTAGCTTAACAATTACACGAATGTGCATTCGTACTCGTGCATGCGACAATTTAACACATCTCGACTCGATACGTCTCTCCGATGCATTTACTTTCTACTATTAAATACAACGTGCCAATAATGAAGTGCAACATATTGTTTTCTTTTATGAATTGCTTAACTTTCATTCTATTTTTCCTCTGTCTATGTAAGTAGGTACAAATCGGTTGTTATTTCTAGCTGCATGATAAATGTGTACTAGTAATATACTGAAAATTATTCTAAAACCTACTTCTATATTACTGTCTATTATTTTCGCGAACAAAAATCTAAATTCGGATACTAATATAGTTTTGTTTCGGACCTATATCTATGTTTTACGTTTTTACACCTATATATTTGGCCTGCTAACCATACATTTCCATATAGTTTGAATAAAACCAAACTTGTGTTATAATTTTTATTGTTTTCTAGTTTACCTTTCTTGTAATATTGCAGCTAGTTCCTTGCTGAAGTCGCTCCCTTGCTTCACATAGCGACGAAGTTCGTCGAAGCCATTTTGAGCCTGTAATAGTAAAAATATTTTATTAGTGACCCTGTCTGGAGGTTCCATCAGTCCAAGATACCAACTCGGGACAAATATTTTGCGTGATGAAAATCGGTGTTTGTTCAGTGTCTGGCTGTGAATATGCATTTAAGTATGTATTTATAAATATCTATGTATGTATATCAGTCTCTGACGCCTCATAGTAGCTCTGTTAGTTAGGGGTCAGATGACCGTGTGTGGAAATGTCTTAGATATTTTTTTATTCAATACCACAAAACACTATGACCCTCCCTTAGTTATCTGCAGGTATGTAACTACAAAGTTACGTCCAAATAGTCTTCTGCTAAGACTAATTACCCATTTATTGATTTAACTTGCCTTCTATCTATATTTAAATAAATAGGAGAATGTTTTACGTTTATTTTCACCTTTATAGTTGACAAACGGCACACGTGCGTGCAATGTCTAGGTAAATACCTGCTATTATGTTCTCAGAAAACACATGTTGTTTACAGGTATAGAGTTACGCAGGTGTTTTCTCAGTCTATTAAATCAATTTATTACTTGCATTTATGTCTGAATGATGTATATTTTTATAGGTACATATTTAAATGTAACACAATTTATTACGTTCCATATTTAAAAGGTTGTGTACTAGGAGGTACATAGTAAACCTCTCTACAAACACGACTGCTGAAGTAAAAGCAATAAAATAAATTACTATTTACTTTTGAACAGACATAAATCCGAGTTAATTTGCGTACATTCACTATCGTAAGGAAATCTAATGATAATTTTCCGCGTTCGTTGCAACTGCTTCTTGTGGTTTAATGGGAAGTGAAAACATGCGATTTCCATTACTACCTAACGTACTATAAAACATAATTGCACAGATAGTAAAACTTATTATAAAATACAATTATAGAATATATCTAATTATAAATATTCTTTTATGAACTGTAACTTATATAAATGTTTCTAATTAGTTAGTATTATTCCATTTCACGACAGGTCATATTTTGTCTTTAATTACGAGGAAAGAGATATCCCACAATTTTAACACATATAGATTTCTATTTTGATCTTTGGTTCTTAAGATCTTCAAATTTCCTTTATGACTGATCGCTTCTGTGGGATATCCGGGGTTATCTATCTCGCGACAAGTTTTAACCCTGACTAAATTAAAATATATTAGTAAATATTAACAATTAACATGCATACACATAGATTACATGTTGATAGATTAACTATTACATGTTTGAAATGAATTTAAAGATTGTCCTTTTAATTAGCTTTTCATGACACATAAACGGAACGGAAGTGATTTATGTGTAGTAGATAGATACAAAGTTACTTTACAGTTTAAAAACGAACATTGTCTACTTGATACTCTATAGAGCGTAACAAAGAGTTATATTTCACACAACCTACAGAACTTCACTCAGAAGAAGTCACAGATAGGAGCTAGTGTTGAATAAAACATAAAACCTAGCTGTCCTATCAGATGATGACTTGTAAAACTGGAAACTGCAAGTAAAAGCAATGGTTTTGCCAACGAGAGCGATATATCTAATTTGAATTTTAAACGGCCATTGTATGTAGATAGAGAAATTCTGGGTGCGCAAATGCAGCTGATGGAGATCGGATCAGACTGCGACACGAGGGCAAGATTGTGTGGGAAGATGCCTCCCGTTCAGGGACAATGAAATGATTGTAGTGCTTACGCACTTTTTTTCCTAACTTACATATACGATGATGGCTTGGAGTAGCCTCGTTATCATCGCTGGACTTGCGGGGGAGCTCTCATCCCTAGCATACTCATCGTAGCATCTTTATGGCTATTACAATGATATATCTATTATCATTTTAGTGAACTCATTATTTATTAGTAAAATGATTTCTATCGAACAACCAAACATCGCACATTTTTATAAAAGTTATAAATAGTTTAAAACGACATTCTTTTATACTTATGTATTTTTTAAGACGTATACATAATATATCGATTTTTCTATAAGTCTTATTAGTGTTACGGATTATGGGTGTTATATCAGAGTTTACTAAGGTACAACAAACAGACAACCTGCAGTAGGTAGTAATTTGATATGGGAACCAATCGGAAGTGGTTAGAATCCCGCACTAATAAGGGATGAAAAATGAAACCACTACGAGGTTCCTTGACCGCAATGGATGATACTTTCGTTTGAGTAACATTACACGAACACGTTTAGGGAAGCAATATGTGTTTCAATATTATTTATGTCCTAAAGTCACCTGACATACGTATGCAAGCATAGTTGCTTGCATACCTATGTCAGGTCAATCTAGTGATTGGTATATAAATTGGTACCTATATAAATAGATTAGTGCATGTTTTTTTTTGTTGACCTCGTGACAAGTTAGCAAAAGGTATATAAGTAAGTATAAGTAATATGTACTTACATGGAGTAAACTTATAAGGTAACATTTTTTCCTAAAAAATATCATAACAAAGTTTGATTATGAGATGGACACTGTGGACATTCTTCATCTCACAGTGTAATCTTACAACTATTGGTACATAGTTTAACGTATTATTTTAGAAAGGCAAGGAATGCTTACATTTTATTTAGACATTCATACATTTATTTCAAACATTTTCGTTCATTTTAACCTAAAACGTAGATTACGCTACAATTTAGACCTAGTATTTGCGTTCCTAACCTGATAATTTACTATGTTTAGTGTTATTAGACCCTACTGATAAACAGGAAATCAGTCTGACGACTGCCAATTACTTTGAAGTGTCTTAATTGAGTTGTTAAATAGAAGCCAGGTTCACGGCCTCTCTGCGATATATCACGCGATGAAATAACTAGTTAGGCCGTAGCGAACGCGGCCCACTTAGATATCGTTAGTATTTAATTTAAAGCTAACTGTCGTTTGATATAAATATGTACTAAGCTTAGTTTAGTTAATTTAATATATTTAAGATCCAAATATAATTAAATTGACATATATTTCTTTGCAAAAACCTTCAATACGTGATTTTAAGTATTAGTAGTAGTTGAGTAAGTTAAATGTATGGAAATTAGCGCAATTACAGATATAATAGCCATAAAGACAAAGTTTATCGTTTTTTTTCCTTTACTTACGCTGTAAGACCTACCTACCTTTCATATTTCGCTTTCTAGGTTTTTAGGAGGTAAGACTTTATTTCTCTGTATATTAAATGCTCCTAAATATGGTTTCAAAATGGCGTGCTTGGATTGCGGTGAGTTAGAAAATTTATATAGATTTATTAAAGCTTCTAGGGCAAGCAACATTATTGGATATTATTAATTTCCACTTCATGCCTGCAGATGTTCCCTGGAAATGAGGCTGTTGAACCAAGAACTCTTGAGTCAAGGTGTGAACGTTTTATTGGGTACTTTCGTCATAATGCTTACTTTAATGAAATTACGTATTTGCGAAGGCTAAGGCTTCGACATATTGTTCATTATCCCATAGTCACGCGCACTCCACTACGGCATACATCAATGGATTAAATTATACCGCCGATAGGTTATAAGTACACAAAACACACATAAACTTTCTTCACAAAGCGTACTTTCACTGCAAACGATGTAGTGCTTAATGAACTTGGAAATAGGGTCCGAAATTGTTTGTCATGTTAGGCCGGTTGCGTCGATTTCGAATCATGCGCATGAGTTGAATGGCGACGAGCGCACGCGCTTCCGCACGGGAAGTATGCACAACTATTATTATGAAATAAAATGCCTCGGACTCGGAATAAATACATTTTAAACTATGTTTCCTACGGGACCGTTATATTATGAAGCCATTATGACCCCTCACTATATGTATTTCCCTATGTTTTATTATTGCATGTACCTTGGAGTTTAAATTTGTCAATTTTAAACAGATTTTGAATAAGTGTGCCAGTAACGTTTATGCAGTCATCTATGCCTGGTGTTAGGCCAATAGTCCTGGACGTTCGTGAGGCAATAAATAAAGACGCTTTTATAGTATAAGGAACTTGCATTATCTATACTAATACAAACCACGTAACCACAGAGTGGTTTTGGTATCTGTACTTTACTTAATACTGTCAATAGCACTAGGGGTACTTTTAGTACAGATAGTTATGCAAACTGGGGAAATTTGCGCTAAATTTGAATATTAACGGCTATGCCACTTTATGTTGAGGCACAGTCTGATTTCTAATGGGCATAATCGTTTGTTATGTCATATAACGACTTTAATCCATTCACATCATGTTTTAAATGCATATTTATAGAATGTTTTAGCATAAAATCTGATTATTACTAACATAATAACCTCAAATTAAGTTTCTGATGTGTTGTGTTATTATATAACGAACCTAACGTTCAATGATAGCAATTCCATTCCTATGGGATTTAACACTAACTCATATTATATTAGGGGTAACCGGGTAATAATTAGTGTAATTTACCCCTTATAACGGCATGTACAAAGAGATATACTTACATTTTATTAATTAGGCCATAATATCTATAACCCTACTTTTTACTGAAAAATATGCTATAGTAAGTATATCTAAGAAGAATCGCTAATATTCTAGGACCCTCAATTGGAACTTGGGCAAACAGACATGTGTGAGTACATCTATACGAGTGAACGAGTGTAAAAGTATATATCATGAAGAACAACAAACGACCAAAGTATAACTTATTTACTAACACTATAAAAACATAATAGAATATAATATGTATATGTTATTAGAATCATAATATACGCGAGTTTACTACGTAAAATAAGTGTTATTTCAAGCAAACGATCAGTAATTTTTCTACGTATCGAGTAAAACTCTTTTCCATTAACCCAATTAAGTTATCCATTTCACTTTCTCTCGCTAGTCATTGTCGCAGCGCCGAGCGAACAATAATCACAGCGTTGCTCGGTTGCATCATGAATGCATCATTGATTCGGTACAATGAGACGGGAAAAAATTTACCAGAGATGAAAATTTACCTTACTGATGATGTCATTTTTCATTGTTGTATGATGGATGTTCTTTATAGGTTTCTCATGATGTTTAAGGTGTTATTTCTCGTTTGACAGTTGATGCAGTAGTTAGGAGTACTATTTAGTGAGACTTGTAACGATGTTTTGGCTAGTTTTATGGGAAAACTACCTGAATGCAAAATTGAGGAAAGACGTATCATTTGTAGCCTATGTACTTTTTCAGTATAATAGGCGTGCTTGCGTAACTTACAGACAGAGCTATTTTCTCATTTATAATATTAGTAAGGAGTTGGACGTGGTGCTTAAAATTACGATTGACATGTGCAAATACTAAGTCCTAAGTAGAGCCTAATAGAGCTTACCACAATTTATTACTGACAACCACATCTAGATCGGGTAAGCCGTTTCTGAGATTAGTGTACCATTTTTATTGTGCACCTACCATGTTTTTTTTTCATATAATCATCCCATAGGTTCAGTGCCCCGTGCTATTAAGGCGTGGAATGCCCTTCCAACACATGTTTTCCCTCCCTCCTATACCGGGATCATTGCGTGCCTGTTGACCTCATATATAGACCTCACGACCCCTTACCATGTGGTGGAGTGAGGTCATCCTAGGAGTCTTTTATTTAAAAAAAAAAGTACGGAAGCAATTCGTTACATGTTTGTTATATGTATAGACTAGTGACCCGCCCTCGCTTCGCCTCGGGTATATTATACATAAAATCCTTCCTCTTACATATATCCCTCTATCTAGTAAAAAAAAACCTCACCAAAATCCGTTTTGGAGTTTAAAAGATTTGAGCGTACTTAGGGACATACATTAATGTAATAATAATGCATCCGACCGATTTCAGCCATGGCGGCCGATCTCAATTGAAATCCAAGTGCGCAGGACATATTGTAGTGCACAAGTGTGCGCGCAAACACAAGTGCACTCTCTATTCCCTTACTCCCATAATTTGGAGAGACGGCAATCCGACATGACCGATGATAAATCGGGCGCAGGACCACCCGCTTAACGTGTTTTCCGAGGCACCTGGCGTTCATCCGCCAACTTCCGTACTCCGAGCTGAGCAATTTTATTACATAGAAACTCACACAAATTTCGCCCGACCCCGGACTCGAACCGGGGACCTCTCGGTCCTTACGCAGCGCTTGCTACCACTAGACCAACGAGGCAGTTAATACTAATGTAGTGATGAAGGATACAGGTATCCACTGACCCAGTAGTTGTCCTTGAACACGTGGTTGTGGTTGGAGCGCAGGTTGATCATGTCCTCAAGCGTGTTCTGCCAGCGGTCCATGCCGGCCGCGATCTTGGTGGAGACGTTGTCCCGGTTCATGGCGTCGCCTTCCGCCTGGGCCTCATCGCCCGCCTCCTCGCGCGCCTCTCGGCTCTCCCGGCCCTCGCGCCCTCCCAGCGCACTGAATGTCCTGGAACAAGCAAGTGGTTTATGGATAAAGATATCTTAAAGACAGAGTGATTATATGTGAAGTGCAAGAAGTATATAACATCGAAATGGAACAAAAAAATTACCAATTTTTGTAAAAAAAATTACGTTTCTTATATGCGAGCCTCCCTTTGAATATATCTTATACTAGCTTTCCGCCCGCGACTTCATCCGCGTGGAAACCCTATTCCCGCGGAAACTCCGGGATAAAAAGTAGCCTATGTGTTATTCTGGGTCTTTCATCGTTATCTGTTCAGTAGTATTCTCTTGAAAGAGTAACTAACATCCATCCACACATACAAACTTTCACGTTTATAATATTAGTAGGATTTTATTTTTATTTGTTGTTAACAGCGGACAATGTAGAAGCATCAGCGAACAGAAATATCATTTGTGAGAATTTCATTCAACTGTCTTGCTATCGCGGTTCTGGAGATAAAGCTTAGTAACAGCGAATATAGTTCTGTTTTAATCTTTGGGTCCGCCGTACCCCTGAGTAGAATTTTCTTTGGATGCTGATGGTGTTTGAATTAAATGTTATTATCATATATAAACTTTGTCCGCTATTGACGGTCATATGTCAATCACTTTGCTTCTTACAAATGTAGCTCCTCAGTAAAGAGCTCATTATTTACATACTCGTATTTGATATTCCCAAAATATTTCTTAAGATCTATAACAGGAAGCATGGTTGATTAGTACCTAATCTACATACGCCAAGGCCGTTTGAAGGTTTGTGCTGTTGACCTATCGATAATAAACAATAGACAAACGATTGGAAGTCCGGCCCTTAATCACATTTAGAGCGTGGTAATACAGAACAATTGTTGGTGGTCGATTATTTAAGAAACGGAAGTCTGTAATTAATTTGATTCACTACTTATTGGAGATATAACATTACCTCTTCATAATAAGTGAAACAAATGTAAAAGTTTTCATTTGAAAATAATTGAAATACAAATTATAATGGACGCCGTTAGATTTATTATTACCAAAAAACACTTGCGTGCATGTATATTATGATTCGCATTTAATTAGATAACGCTTCGACTTACAGGAATTGATCATCATTGAAAAGTATTGCAAAATCTATTGTTATTAACGGAAATAGGCTTTGAAAAACATATTTACTTGACAAACCTAAAGTACCTAGTAGGTATTAGTTTTCTTTCCAATTTCTCCGACACAATTCCTTTAATTCTATACATAATCACCTTAAGTTCCCTGTTCTGATAGTCTATGTGTTTGTTCCGGATATTAGTCGAGTACACGATGATGGCAAAAATGCGAATGACTACGGCATTGACGGTGTAAGCGAGTTATGAGTGATTCACACTTCCTATACGAATGCGTAACACTTACTCATCAGACCTGTAATTATGAGATTCGCGAATCGAACATTAGCGCCCGGAGCTAGACCGGAATCGTTTTGAAGTGAAATTTAATATCTGAAGCCTCTCCCATCGAAATTGTTAGAAATTGTATCATTAGACAGCAATAAGGATGATTTATGAGATAATTAGTGTTAATTATACCAAAGCCGCTCTAAGTTGGCCGATTTGCTACATGTCAGACTGACTGCACTAGTGAGGGACAACGGTAAAATTGCCGAAGTATATAAGTAACAGTTATTTCCACTTTATAACCAAGCAAGGTCTAATTATAACAAATTTTTATTAAAAACATTAATTCACATCCAAAAGATTGAATTTAAGCTCCTTATTTATAAATATATTTATTTTTAAAATACGATACTTATTAAATCCTTCATCCTATTTTAAAAAAATACCTGGTGAGTATTACCCACTACGTCACTATGAAAACGTGTCAAACGGCGTAACCTTGTAAAAGCGTAATACAGAGTGGAAATTTTACGTTTTCTTTTTATAATTCAATTATTTTAGGTAATAAAAGACAAATCTATATCTATACTAATATTATAAAGAGGAAAGATTTGTATTTTTGTATGTTTGTAATGAATAAACTCAAAAACTACTGGACCGATTGCAATATTTTTTTCACCATTAGAAAGCTGCATTATTCAGAAGTTACATAGGCTATATAATATCACGCTAGGTCCTATAGTTGTGGAGCAGTAACCGAAAATGTTTCAAAAACGGGGAAAGTATCGTTTCTGAGGCCTTCCGTGGCGTGCGCTGAGCATATAGTTAAAGTTATACAAAAATGCTCTATGGATGAATTGTTCATCTTAACATTATCTTTAAAAATGTCCGCGAGAGCATATGTCTACCTTTTATAGTTTACCCATAACAATCGTTTTAATGATTTAGATGTTTGCTCCAAAGTAATCTTCTATATTAATAATTTCGTCAAGGGGTACGGTAGACTCGATTAAAACCTTACATGAATAATAAAACATCAAAAAATAATGATTTCGAGTCGACAACATATATCCGCAAAATTCGGATTGTCGAGTATTTTGCTAAATTCAAAATGTGTTGACAGACGAATCACAGTCACCATCTTGCCGGAATTGAGTGAATATTATCAAAACTATTTTTCTTCAGTCATTGACGTTTCGCGGAAACATTGTTTTGACACATTTTTTATGATATACTCTTTCAGGGCGATAACAGATACTGATGAAGAATAGATAATATAATTTTATAAGGACCTTTGCCAAATTCTAGGATTAGTACTCATTGCAATTTGTTTTGTTGATTGATGTTCCTTAATTTTAAATGTTAAAAATTTATTGTATAAAAACTTTTGCAATTTTTATTCACTAGATTTATTAAACTCAATGAAAGAATCTATGTCCTGTTTAATCCTTTAGTATTCCTTGAAGAACCGATGACTACGGAAATATTTACCTATATTTTGCTCCTCGATGTTTATTATGAATCACATCTTACCCGAGCCAAGCCGGGTTCTTATCTAAATATATAAAAGGAGAAACTGACTGACTGACTGACTGACATATCGACGCACAGCCTAAACGGCTAAACGTAGGCACTTGAAATTTGGACTGGACGTAGCTTAGGTACCGTAGAGGTGCACTAAGAAAGGAATTCTCGAAATTCTCACGGGAACGGGAATAATCGGGAAAATCCTTTTGTATGAAAAATCTAAACCGCTGAAGTTAGATGCTGTAAATTTGGCATGCAGGTACCATAGTAAACTTAAAGCTTAGTTGGAACAGGATATTGAAAAAATTCTTACGGGAACGAGAGTTAGCAGGATAAACTTTTATATGTTAAATCCTGTAGTCCACGCGAACGAAGTCGCGGGCACAGCTAGTAATTATATAATTATGTGCATTTGAAATTTTGAAATAACGTATTATTTTTAAAAGTTGTTCTTTATGATTCGCGTAAATATGTTCCTCTTAACAAGGATAAATGCAAAATATAAAATAAAAAGTGTCAAATCAGTCTTCTAAGAACGGCTCCGGTATAATTATCTAGTTATTTGTCTTTTATTACCTAAAATAATTGAATTATAAAAAGAAAACGTAAAATTTCCACTCTGTATTACGCTTTTACAAGGTTACGCCGTTTGACACGTTTTCATAGTGACATAGTGGGTAATACTCACCAGGTATTTTTAAAAATAGGATGAAGGATTTAATAAGTATTGTATTTTAAAAATAAATATATTTATAAATAAGGAACTTAAATTCAATCTTTTGGATGTGAATTAATGTTTTTAATAAAAATTTGTTATAATTAGACCTTGCTTGGTTATAAAGTGGAAATAACTGTTACTTATATACTTCGGCAATTTTACCGTTGTCCCTCACTAGTGCCTTTGAGTATAAAGCCACTGGAGATGCCATAACGTCAACGCTTCTAACAAATTTTTTCGCCACTTTTAGCGGGGGCGAGGTAAACACGTACAGCACACCACCAAAAAATTAATAACTCAACAGACACAAATTTTGCTGTAACGATAAACGCACACTACAAAAATGTTCAACACTTCAAACAATACACGCACACAAACAAAGTTTTCACGTAACTACGCAACACACATACGAAAAAAATAGTGATGACACAAAGAATAAAATAAAATCAGTTTGGTGAATGAACTGAACTATCTTGTACTGATTATTGTAATTCAATAACATTTTGTGGGATCTTATTAAACAATTTTGTGCTTAAACCCAAGAACGACTTTCCAGTCTTTTGAAGCCTGAGCCTTGAAACGGCAAACTTATGTTTATTACTGGTGTTAAAATGGTGAGGATCCGATATTAAATGATTGTTTGTTCTTGTAAACATATAAGATACAGTCCAAAATGTACTGAGAGGATACGGTTAAAATATCTATGTCTTTAAAAATATCTCTAAGGGAGTCACAGAATTTCTTTTTCATTTTCAGACTAAATTTCAATATCGTATGACCAGAGGAAAGAAAAGTAATTTTTCTAATTCATCTTACAAGATTTAAATATAACATATGTTTAGACCTTTTATGTAATTCAAAATTAAAGTAAAAACGGATTATACAACTGACTGCAGGGAGTGAATGATTCATTCAAATGTCGAGTCGCTTTTTTGACTTTGTGACAACACTAGCCCCGTACCACTGTATTCTTGTTTATTTTTTTCTGTCGTTTACGTATCGCAACGACTTTTTATTTAAATGGCAATTCTTCTTAAATACACGTTTAAAAGTTAATAAAAACACTTAGATATGATACTAAACTCGCTCTTGTTGCGAATTTGAGCTCTCGATCGCCTTTTACATGAGAATACTGCACAACTAACCATTTTTCAAGAGTAACGTCACGCGACAGGGATCAATGCAAAATGGCGGTGGTGCAGCGACAAGTAGTTTTATTAAACGTGTTTGAACAGTTTACCAATGTACTTTGCCGGAGGGGGTCGCCAGTGTAAGGCATCTCCAGTGGCTTTATACTCAAAGACTAGTGCAGTCAGTCTGACATGTAGCAAATCGGCCAACTTAGAGCGGCTCTGGTATAATTAGGTTATGCACGGTTGTGACGTTTCCGAAAAAGGATATTCGATTTGACACATTCAAGTAGGCCGGTAACATGGTTATGTGTGATCATTTACTTAAGTAACATGCTTGATGTAACCAGGAACACTGACATAAGCCCATAATGCGCCTGGATGCTATACTTTACGTTTGGTAATAGAATGCCGCTGTAACAGTGCAAATGAGATTCTTATGATGACAACCATAATTTCGATGGTGGTTTCATGAAGAAGCTAACTTCTTTTACTCTTAAGCAAGGTAATGCTTACAGTGTGTTCTATATCATCTGTGTACCATTTGACTAGATTGTATGTAGGTTCTCAAGAACATTTATAAAACATAGGATACGAATATGCTTGGACCACATCTCAGCGTAGAGCGTTTGTACGATTGAATGAGTGATAGCAGCCTCAGGGGATGACCGTTTATGTTAAACCACGTGTTTCGCATGGTTGCAATTTTGCTTGTCGATATGACTGAAACATTTGACACCTGCTTGTCAGCTAGGGCTAGCTTGTAAGATAGGGCTTGTGAATTGTATAGTAATAAAAATATTTCATTTTCAAAATTAATAATTTTGTTAAATCACACCTGTATGTACATTAGGAGTTTTTGGGGTTATTGGTACTACCTTACATATAACATTCAAACATATCTAAATATAGTACAATAATGTGCTGAGGTCATTTTGTCGAAAAATATTAAGAATCAGATAAGTAAAAAGAATGATAACATTATGTAGTTGCAAAATTTTCCCATTTTTGTTGATATCTTTTTTGTTTATAATTTATTAAGAAAAAATAAATGACCAAAATTACAAAATTTACATTAACACTCTCTTATTTACACGTCTCTTACATGGTGAAAAAAGCCACTCAAGATTGCAGTCACAAGACAGGAGTTGCAACCCCACAAAGTTGAAACTAAGCTTTGACTGATCCCTTCACATATCCAAAAAATAAAACCGCTTTGAAAAAAGTTAGTCTTGCCCGAAAATTTACCATTTCAACGGACAAAGTGACCAACATCCGTTAGTTCTGAATCTTTGTAATGCGGATAAAATAACTTGAGAGCCAAGTCAAATACAAGCACTACAGTACATAACTTAATTAAATTAATAAAATAAATCATTCTCTTGTTGTTATCGATATTTTGACAGTAACTTACGACCATAAAACCCGATGACAACCCCAAGCTCCATACCGACTTTCTGCGTACATACAAACGTTTATGATGTCATTATCTCTAATATCGCAATTTATTGCTACTATTTCACAGATAAGATACAATAATACTGTACTTAGTAGGCAATAAGTAGAAGTAATGGAACGACTTGCATTGACAAGTTTCTTATAGGTAAACAGTCGTACATTCTTTGAGATTTCACTTTGGAAATCTGCTTTCAAGTAAAGACTTAGATAGTTAATACCAGATGATAATTATTAGAAATATAAGGTTCATTCGTTTATGCGTGGTTATTATATTATGTAGCATTTTGTACGCATAGCTCTCTGGAATGGCTTTTAAGAAAAAAATATACAGAATCTGTATTACCTAAATGTAATTTAAATGAAAAAAAAACGCGAAGGATGGCGCGTCTTTGCAAAACGAGTCTTAGCCTTGTGAATAAGTTTAATATATTAATATTATGACCTTGGCTCTTAAAGGTAACATACCTAGTTGCACTGGCCCATTATTGGAAGAACGTTAATCAATATTTACTTATCCGGTCTCGTGAGATCGTCGCGTCCGTTTCCCCGATTTATAAGCCATTACACGCGATGATTTACATAGCTGTAATTAGAATTTGATCCATACATTCGAATAGGAAAGTTGATCTAGTTCTGTGTGCGCGGGCGCTGGTGGCATAGCTGGCCACAAATGGACCATGCAGGGATCCAAGACCGTCACCCGATCCGACTTGACGTCTATTCTCGTGGGAATCCTACATATTCCTTTGAAGCATGTATTTGATGTCTATTTTAAGACCCTGTAGCATCCATTTACGTCGACCGACGGGACAGACAGGCTACTTTTTTCGATAATCGGGTAGTAATAACAGCTAAGATGATTACGACTAATTGCTTGGTCTAGTAACACAAATTGATATGGACGGAGTTGGATTATTCTCTTTATATAAACGTATCATCTTCATAATTATATTGCAAATGGCTCATTGGATTGTTTGTTCATATCTCGAGTCAAATTGAGAACTCGAAATCTCTTTTTGCCGTTGGATAACTTCTCTTGAACAAAATTTGACAAAATTAGATACTACGAGGATGGTTTTTGGAGTAGCCTTGTCATTATAACCGGACTTGCGGGGAAGCTCTATGCTAGGCTAGGCTCTACGCTAGGCTCTTACTCCTATCGATCCTTTTTACCTTGTACATACCTAATAAGCTTATGCCTTTGTGTCCCTTATATAAGAATCAACCGACGAATTAACAAACCGGTTTAGGAAATCAACAAATCATTAGGTATAAATCACACAAGATATAAACGCGGTAGCGATCGAAGGATCAAACCGACGACTACTGACAAGAGACACTACTAAATGCACTTTCAAGTCAGTTGCAAGTGTTGAAATAGTATAATGGAGCGATTCGGCTTTTAAATGGCGAGTCCCATGGGCTGGCAACAGAGGCGTGACCAGTACGATCGAGGATAATCAATTCAGCTCCACGCTTCAGAGCTGGTGACATAACTAGACGAGTTGCAGAATGACCGTAGCCTGATCAAATGTTACGTCGGTAAAACAAGCTGTTTTTAATCAGTATGCTGACTCATTGCATTCGATAGAGGTATGGGTGCACCTGGGTATCCCCCCCCCTTGGATACTTTTGTCGTCCCTACTAAGTATCTTAAATGTACTATGCATTTGTCGATAGCCATCTAGCAAAGAATCTGATTAAAATACTGATGTTTTGAATATTAGCGATCCCGCTCGCGACCATGATTGGTGTAACCCAGTTGAAACGTCGGGCAGTAAGTAGCTATGAATTTGCTCCTAATAACGCGTGTAGACCCATAAAGACTAATATTTAGTGTAATGGGACGCGAAAGTCTAAAATCTTATACACCGCGAAATTTTAGTGGTTGTTTTCCTGCAGTAAAATTATTCTATCTTAGTAGTACAAAAGATGTGTGCAGTTCTTTTTTGGTAAAATCAATAAATGCCGGTTTTACGAAAGGTTTAACCGTAACTCGAAAACACGTTCGAACCGCTTTATGACTTAGGGTGTAGAGCTTCTTTAGCTTTAAGCGTCGATTTCATGCGGCAAGCAGTACCTGAATACGTCACATCTTCAAAAACAACGATAGCTTCTCTCGTTTTCGAGTTGGAAAATTATTATTCTGAAAAATCGAAAAAAAAAAAGACTTTTTTCGAGGAATAATTTGCTTGCCTTTAGTATTACTAAAGGCAAGTCGTTCTGCCACGCGAAAACAACCACTAAAATTTCACGGTGTATATTCGCTACATTTGTGGAGTATGCAGTTACACCTGATGCTCTCTTATCTCCAAGCCCCGGGCGTCGTCGCCAAGGCCCCGGCAGACACGATCTCCGATAAATAAAGCAGTGATAAATAGTGTCATTGTAGTGTCATCGTTGCTACACTCCGTGTGCACGGCGACATGTGATGCGCACACGCATGGATTCGGTTCACAGAAGAGCTATTAGCATTATTATCGTACAAGTATGTAAAAAAATATACATGGCGCCAAATTCGGAAAGAAGTTGCGATTAACAACTTAGTATTTACTAGGATTTTTACCCGAAATTTTAACCAAACCAAATTAAAAATATCATTTATTTATACACACGTTTTGTAGTCGATAAAATAAATTGAGATTGATTTGTGACATCTATAATTTATATTTTATCATCATGTCTATAATTTATATTTTATTTCATAAATATTATACAACATCAAATACATTGATCTGATCACGTGGTGGATCTGATCAACAGTGGATACACAAATACATTAAAATATATTTGATAACACACACACACACGTAACAAACATCGATGTTCGTCACACAAATATTTCTTTTGGGTGGGAATCGAACCCACGACTTTTGGAGCCGAAAGTAGTAGGTAATCCTGGGTTATTTACGACTGTACCACCGCGCCAGTAAAAAATCCGCAGTAGCGGCCTCTGTGGTTGCTTAAACTTTTCTGTTGAGATTTCCATAATGCCTTAACTAATCATTAAGCCGAAACTTACTTTTCCACTTAGCATTATCAAGCCGCATAGCGAAGTCGCTATGTATTACAAATAAGTTAGTTTATTTTATTACAGTATGTAGTTGCTTAATACTACGTTGCTGTGATTCGCTTGCATTAAACTCGCGGTCATGTGGTTTTAGCTAATAATGCCAGGAGAAAGTCTTTATGACTGACAATGATGGTAATAGTATGGTGACTTGTCGGTTTCTGATTATAACACCCCGGTATCTGGTCCTAACTTCCATGGTTGTAACACAGATTGCATCATTCTCCTTATAAATACATAGTACCCGGATTTTGGAATGTATATTTACAGTATTGGGAAACGACTTCATACGCAAGTATTGGGTATATAATTTTGACTGGTACTAGGTCGGAATACCTCCTCGTGGTGTACCCTGGGCAACGTGGTCGAATAATGGCCGCGGCTGAAATTTCGACACCCGCGCGGCGGGTCCTCTGTGTCACAGTGTTGTGCACTGAGGATGGGCTTCGGCCACCGTCGGGCAACCCGTTCCTTCGTTACTGAGACGGAGGGGTGGGGGGGCTTGCCTTCATTGGCCGGCCCCGCGAGCAGACCCGCTCTATAAAAAACCCCAATGACCGGTGTTGTGGGAGCTCGTGACATCGGTCCCCTCCGATAGGGGGTCGTCGGCAGGGTATGTCGGCGGCGCACGGCCCGACCCACGGGACCGCCCGCCCCCGTGGTGTTTTAGGGTTACCCAGGCACAGGGCGCCGCTGCCTGGGTGGACCGAACGTGCGACCCTACTCGTGGGAATCACATGGAATTGAATAACAAAAAACCGTTTCACCCTCATGACCGATTTATTGATGACCAAGGCGCTCATAAGCAGACCGAAATAGCACACGATACGGAATCTGACGACTCTGAGTCCGAAGTGGACAATGTTAATATAACTGGCTCGAGACCCAACAAGCGGACTCGCCGCACTGTGGAAGGTAGCAACAGTGGTAGCTCAGTTGGCTGCCCCCCTCCCCCGAAGAAAACCATAAAGAGGCTCTGCCCGAAAACCCTTGCGCAGTACAAACGGAGCTGCCTCAAGGAGTCAGACCGAGTTCATGACACCCCCGAACATCCACCCGAGATTAAAAAGTTCTGCGATGGCCTTTCTCACAAAGTGAAAGCTCTCATCCCGCAATATCTCCCCGACGATCTTTGCCAGAGCAACCTGTGTGACATGTCGATATTCGATACACTGCAGCGGGCCCAGATCGGAATAGAGACAGTTGGCGAGTTTTCGACGCAGCCAAAATCCGACGCAGTAGAAATTGAGACCAAGGCCGCTCTTAGCGACATTTGGCAGTGCGTCCGGATGTTGGCTATTGACGCTACTTACGCTAAGCTCCAGCGCGTTAGAGCCAAGGAGGAAGTGATAAAGCTGCAGCAAGAGCTGGACAAGGTCCGTCCTACTCCCGCACCTTCCAGAAGATCGGTGGCCACCTCTCCGGTTCCCCCCAGTTCTCTGGCTCCCCTAGCTGAGGTTGATGCCCTGGAGGGGACACGGCGCCTTCTCGAGGAATTTCAGCACTCCACAGCTGTCATGGTGGGGAACATGCTGGACGCACGCCTTAGTGGCCTCGAGAGACGGCTTCCTCCTGAAGCACCTGTTCGCCCACCTTTATCGACAGACAGAGCCCCCCGCAGTACGGCACTTTCACCGCACGTCCCAATGGCAGCTCCCCTGAAGGAATCCCCGGCCGTGACTACAGAGAGCTGGGCGACGGTCACCAGGCGCAGGCGGAGTGCTAAATCTAGGCCCGCTACCTCTGCTTTTGCCCCATCCACAAAGCAGACTTCCCCCTCCACCCCGGCATCCGCAACTCTTGTATCGAGGAAAAGAAGGCGGGGCAAGAAGAAGAAACCGGTCGCCCCCAATTCCGAGGCGGTGACTGTCACCCTGACGCCAGAGGCTCTAAAAAAGGGGCTCACATATCAGGAGGCCCTCTCCCAGGTCCGAGAGAAGGTTAAACTCTCAGATCTCGGGATCGAGGAGATCCGAATGAGGCAATCGGTGACCGGCGCTCGGATACTAGAGCTACCAGGTGCCGACAATGCGGAGAAGGCAGAGGAGCTGGCTCGAGGAATCCGGGCTGCCCTCCCAGAAGGGGCTGCTTACATTGGGCGGCCTGTAATGAAAGCGCAGCTGCGCATAGACGCGCTGGATGACTCCGTTTCGGTTGAGGACATCGCCAGCACACTTGCTCGTAAAGCTGGCTGCGCCCCTGCGGATGTAAAAGTGGGCAAAGTCCGCCCTAGTCGTAGCGGAAATTCCGCGATTGTCAGCTGCCCTGCTAAGGTGGCTGATGCTATGGCCAAGGGGCGGACCCTTATTGGGTGGAGCTCCGTGGAGCTGAGAGTCTTGGGCCGTGGTCCCTTACGCTGCTTCAAATGTTTGGGTACCGGCCATACTGCTCCGGTCTGTCCGTCGGCTGACGATCGCCGCGGACTCTGTTTTCGGTGTGGCAGCCAGGAACACCAGGCTGCCCAGTGCACCGCTGAGCCCCACTGCGCAGTGTGCGCGGCGGCAGGCCTACCCGCGGGGCACAGCATGGGGGGACGGGCATGTCGTCCCCCGCCAGTGAAGGGCAAAATCACAGAGGTGCGCGCTCCTGCCCAGCGCGAAGCTCGGCTCTCGTCCCCCATGGAGGAGACATAGCCGCGGGGTACCCTTGGCGGTTGGGGTTACAATTCGGCCGTCGTGTTGTTGGCCGGGTCCACGTATTCTCTGACTTACCAGAGGAAGCAAGGAACCCGGTTTAAGTGTGTCCAGCGGAGGCCGGCGAGCCGGGCGTGGGGACGCCCCGCACGCATTGCACTCGGTCTCTGTCTGAAGGGTGGGAACCACTGGTGCAAAGTGTTCCTGCCGCCCCCTCCACGTGTAGGGGGGCTTGAGAGGGCCCGAAAGGGTATGCCGGTGGTGCAGCGGAAGGGAGGCTATGCTATTTCCCGCAACACCGCCATACGGCTTTGTGGTTGCACCGCGGAGTTTTAGTGGGTACACCCCTGAGACACCTTCTCAGGAGCAGCTTGTCGGAAGTCCCAGTCTCCGGCAAGCCGGGAGTCCCACACACCACACCGGGCAAACCCCTGCCCGGAGTGAAGGTGCGTCAAGCATTTCTCCGCGAAAAAAAAAAAAAAAAAGGTAGTAATAGGGAGATGACAGTGTTAATTGAAATGAAATTATAAAAATTAAACACTTATAAATATATTCTCGGTTCGTAAATATACACAATGAACACATATTTTGACATTTCTATTTGGAGATTCTTGTCTTATATTAAATTTACAGTACGCCAGACTGCATCGTAGTAGTCACGTTTAAGAAACAAGTAGAAGTAATATGAGAAATTGCTTGAAGACAATCGTGACTCTGATCCGTGATTACAAGATGAATAAGTGTAATACAAATAAATACGAGATCGATTCAATGTTTGTACACCAAGATGTTATTAATTCGAACAAGTGGGCGACCTACTTCTGTTGTTACTATTTTAGTCGGAGCTGATAGAGTCAAAAATAATCATGTGGCAAAACAACAGTAAATGTTTGACGGCCGAATTTTGTAACGATAGTAAAATATATGTACTTAGCTTACGTACACCTCTGGCTCATTTTTGCATTTTTTGACAAGTTTTAAGTAAACTATCAAAAACAAACACCAGGACCAACCAGCTGGATAGATTGCAGTTTGGATACAAAACATTTTGATTCTAAACTAAACCAATAAAACTTGTTTGTCTCAATGATTTGTAAGTATACTATTATAATCAGCCTAGCATTACGTTAACTAAAGTCTTTTTAAGTTACACTTAACATATTGTAGCCTTTTGAGGTATCAAAGAAACGAGGTCTGATGTAAAGCACTGTCCTACACCCATAACAATCGATCCTTATGTGCCTATAGCCTAGATGGTGGCTCATTTGCCTTCACCTAATAGGGACATAGTGGTTGAGTTCGTAATTTTTTACGGTCAATCAACTCACTGAATTGACATTTCGCAATGTTCGTTGCAAGAATGCCGGTTACCGCAGATTAGTGGGCAGTGGTACCCGCCCAGTAGTATGTGTACCTACAATGAAATAGGGTGGTAGTTACACTGAATTGACGATGTCGTAGTTGTTTACATAATGCTTTCATTTTCCCTTTTTGATACGATGCATAAACTAAGACATTTCCATGTTATTAAGGATGAATTTGAACGTAATTTACGTTGTGTTCTATATATCTTTAGAATGTCGTTCTTCATCTGTTTTGTATTTATGTACCTTGAAGCAGCTGTAACATGATCATCACTATAATTTGTATAGACTGCTTCATTGGTGTAAAAAGTTTACCGTATCGTATAGGGTATATAGGTCACTCATGTAAGTTTTCTAACTGTCTTAAATTAAAAATGTTTAATTCGGCAAAAGTAAAGCAATTGAATCCATGTGAACATATTTCAGCATTCATGCAGATACAACATTGTTCCGTAAACAGTGCTTACAACTGAGCAGAAATGAATAGAATTATTCAAAGATGACCTCATAAGAGCTAGTGTTAATGATGTTGATTTAATGAAATTAGTAAGTGTTAAATTTTACTGATAATGGTCAGTAAACACAGATGATTGATACTCGCTCGATGCAGTCGAATAAGCAAGATTTTTACGATCTAGTGTTTATTGACTGAACATGATAATTCAAAATGTGATTCGTTAATTAGTAGAGAAAGTAACAAGATGTAATTAATCTATCGGAATATATTGTAAATTAAAAATGCCTCTTCAAAGTTATGCCTACATATAACACGTCATATTAATTAGATACGTTACACAATTATACATCTATCTTTGAGCGTCGGCCATTTTTGCATATGTTTCAACAAATAACTGTTACAGTAAAAATACTTTTTATTAGTTAGACTACATTTTTGTAGCCAACCAATACCTTTCCATATAAATGCAATCATATCGTACACATCACAAGATTAAGTTTGTTATGACAACGCCGAATTCTGGTTTACCTACTTTACATATTTGTCAATATAGCTAATGAAATCACTTCGCTTCCTGATGCATCTTGTTCATTTGTAACAGTCCTCGACGGCCGAAGGCACAATGCAGAGTATCGGCAAACATCAAGGTTGCAATGAACGCATCTGTTTTGTAAACACAACAATCTCACAAACCCTCATTGTCTAGCGTTTTCAACCATTGTGTGCGGCCCAGGAAGCAAGCCTTTGGCCCGCTGTTTCACACCGCAGATGCCGCGATACCAAAGCAAACGTACAATCGTCGACACCTTTCTAAATCTACAACGCTCCACTTCCAAACTTCATCTGTCCAACGACTTGCGGCGACGCCATATCGCCCAGCTCATAAAACTAAACATACATTCAGTAACTGCTTCTTTCACGATTCAAAGCCGTTTAACACCAAAAATTTCGTGCAAACCATTACCTTCATCGAACATATCTAAATTGCAATGCTTCAGAGTTCAGTGAATACCGCTTGCGGCATCCATAGCACTTACTTGGCCATTCATTACGTCGATACAATTTGCAATCCCAGCGAATCATTTGACATAAATAGCAACATTGAAATATTGCAACTATCAATTCGATATCTCTCGGGAATTGAGACCAATGTGGCGGCTTGAAGGAGTACATCCAAGTTTTTGATTGTCCTAACATGAATTGAGAGCGTCCTACATTTTTGCTCTGATGGCACGCGACGGCTATTTGTTCAAGTTCAAATAGATGGCAGTTCGTGCTCGCAGGTACTACTGACCCCGTTAAAGGCATTAGCGTCTCAATTGCCGACATCACTCACTCGGTACTGTTACGGCTAGGGATCACCGACCAATGATACCTCTCTGGGTACCTTTCTTTGTCAAACCTACGATCGAAATCGTTGTAGACACTGAAGACTGCCTTTAGCGAAGATAAATGGACAACCGTAATATCGGGATCGGATTTCACATTTCTTCACTGGAATCTCCGATAGCCTTTCACCCAATTCAGTCTGCACAGGCGTAACGAGTTGTAAAACATAGGTCAGTGTATCTCGTTAGGAGGGTGCTGCTAATTTAATTACAGCGACCTTTCTATTGAAGTCAATTGTCGCTGGGGCTCGGGGCAGGGCACTTCTCGGCTATTGTGAAATGCTGAACCGTTAGCCGATGTGTGCGGAGCGTGAGCTAGTGTCGTCAACTGGGCTTCATTATCGCAATTGGCAGGCGATTAGGAACATAAAAGGCGTCGTACGACGTGCGATTGTCTCTCGTGATTTACTTATTAGACGAATGAAAAGCAACATTAATAAATTCGCGCTTACGTAAATCGAGACGAACGCTATCTTGAATCTTACGCAGGCATTGAGGAAATTTGCATGAGCGCGGGAGGGGCGCGGAAGTAGCTCGTAATAACGTATAATTGGCGGGTCTCGACCGCTCCCAATTAACTGTGCATTAAAGACTTTCCCCTAACGCGGAGATCTGCGAGACAATGCGACGAGGCAAGGACAGTGAAAGCACATTCGTTTTATTGCCGCACGAAAATCCAGATCAATTTGGTTCGTTACGAGCCATTGTAGGAGTACCGGCGTTAAGTGCTGTTAATTGCGGCTAGAATGTGCGATTGTTTGTCTACTTACATAACGCTTTACCTCAAGTTACGTATTTTCATTTTTGTGATTGGTAAAACATGGAAAGACACTGTTCGCGAGGAAAACATTGTTGTGGTTTACATTGATAAGACAGTGTAGGCAAATCCATTATTAACCACGTCATTTGCATGCACTGTATTGTCTAAAAATATTGAAAAGGATGAACAGTGAACACACTTGTACTACACATTTCTAAAATGTAATACTAAGTTTTATATTGACCGAATAATTTCATCACATTTCATCACTAATGTACTCGAAATTTGCCTCAAGATATAATTAGGTAAGTTGTTTAGTAGTAATTTAGTTCTATGTAATTAAGCAACGAAGGCATATGATTAAATTAGTGATAGCGCGTTTAGAGTCGATGGCATTCATCTGTCGCAAGGTTACACATGGTATACTTACTATGTAATTTGTGGAACGGAAGCCAGTATGTCCACACTACTTAAAGTTATTAGTCTCATAACCGAGTTTCCTAGCTTTGCAATAAGAGAAATAAAATATTTTCTCTCACGCACTGCAATGAGGAACACTATTATTCAACATCCGTAGGAATAAGCAAATTATATTTATAGCATGTACGTTGCGATTATCTGTTTGCATATCCTGAATGCGTTATTTTATAGATTTGTCTAATACGGATTAAATACCGAGAGTTTGCTGATTTCATTGTATGAGTTTCTATATAGAAAAGTACAAATGTTTCATATTGTGGTTCTGCCGGATGACAGATAGTCGTCCAGACGGACAGGCAGACAGTGAAGACTTAGTGATAGGGCTTCGGTTTTACCCTTTGACTATGTAACCCTAAGAACACTATACTAAGTGCCAATATGGGCCTGATAAATCCGCATATTCCGGAATCATCTTCCGGTATACGGGGATGTAATACTTCGACAATTAAAAGAAGATCGACGGACATCTGCAAAAAGCTTACGTGTCTTTGCATAGACCTAGCTATCAACAGTACCATCGGACCATAGCAGGTGGCTTCCATCTTGAATCTGATATCCACGAGGCCACCTCTAAGGCCGCCTGATAAACACACGGTTTCTTTTTGACTGTCATTAAACACAGCTGCGTAAGGTCGTTTTGGAGACGATAGCTTTACGTTGATAAAAGTATCAATGTGTTATCTTGAAAGTTTTATCGAACAGGTATTTTCTTTTGTGCAACCTTCTTTATGTTATCAGATTGTAATTTAACGATTAAATCTTTCAAGAGAGAGCTGTATTAAGGCAAGTTAATAAAGGACTGCCAGGCTCATGTCCTGTCCAATATTTTGTTTGCCTATTATAAAAAAAAGTACTTTCGTGGCTAGCATGTGGTCTCTCAAAAACATTAAGTTTGGAAAGCAATATAGGCTATTATTTAACTACTCTACAAAATTATTAATTTTGCCTCTTTTGCTATTATGTACAAACAGTTGATTTATAATATTATATACCGATGTACCTGTATCGACTTTTGGTTTGGAAAATAACAGACAACGCCATTGAAATGAATTCTGCACGGATATCAAATTATATCATGTGGCTCGTTGAGGCTCGCTACACCGTTCTCATGGGTAGTGCGTTGCCGCAAACTGTCAATAAAACGACGAATGGTCCATAGTTATCCGGTAAATCGGACAACTTTACACGCATGTTGTTTGTCTAACTGTGACTAAGAGAATCGTGATGAGAAATAAAACTAAAATTGTGTGCCTCGCACCAAGATTCAATAAGCGAGCAGTAATAAATACTTACTTCTTAAAGATCTCCTTCTTTTTTAAAGTCGGCTATAAACTACATGTTAGTTTAATCGCCGAAGAATTTCTATCGTGTTGTGAAATCTCTTAGGAAGTTTAGTTAAACAAATACATATTGTATCCCAAAATAGCTGGAATGTAGCTTAACTATTCAGGACACGATTCTATAATGGATCTAAAGAATTAATGTTTACAAGACTTTGTCGCGTGCTGATTTCGAAACTACTAAAGAAAAGAAGCGTCTTACTATACAAATCAGTTGTATTACCAATAACATTGAATTTTGGTTATTAAATATCCCATGAATTATATCGAGTAACCGGAAGTTATTATAAAAAGTTCACAATAAATTTCACTTAAGTGCCAATAATAAATTACTGTAGGTATACTCGTAGTATAGGATAACAAAAAATAGTTCATACCACATTTGTCTGTAGATGTACATACATCTACAGACAAATGTGGTAATTTCAACAAATCTACATAGATTTGTTGAAATTACAGGGCCTGATTATTCAGAACCAAATTTAGGTGATGTGAGAGCACAGTCATACTAAACATTAAATGCGCAAACTAATGGCTAGTTCTCCATTTTTGTATTTTTAGGAAATACACTCTACCAGCATTCTAAATCCCACACTGAATTTAGCACCTAATTGTGTCTTATATGACTGAACTATTAACCGTTCATGCATCAACAAATGCCATTGAACGAGTTAGCAGTCATTTAAGGCCTATTATCGTGTTAACTCAGATCGGTGTCAGACCACCTAGGCCAGGACGAACACCTGTGTCATTGCCATTTCGATTCCAGTTGTCCTTCATTGGGACAATGGCGGCCCAAACCATTGTAGCGCGGACGTGACAATTAGCTGGTAGGAAAAACCTATTTAATAACGAGTGTTGAAACTCTAGCAACCGTCATTCGCATTGGGAACGTCCCAGCAAAGCTCTGTAGGGCTACCATGAGTTTAAAACTTACGCACTCGCCTACGTAAATATGTCTATGAAAATCTTTTACAGCGCCGCTGGTGGTTACGCGAAGAACTAAAATCGGCCGTATGAAAAAAACAACTCGATAGGTTTTTAACGTAAGTATGTTTTCGATAGCCAACTCATGGTAGGCCCTCTGAGCCGAGATTCGAGCCCCGTGAGGGGGCGCCTAAGGCGAACGTTGCTTAAATGTATAAGCGGTGTGAGCAACCAAGTCCTCGCGAAAAATCATAAAAAAACAGCAATTCTCTGTATAGCAACAAGCATGTTTTTATATTCTACGTGGTCTGATGGTAAGCTCAAAGAAAGCAAGTCATCATGGTAACTTACTGATGTCGTTACTTACGTTTTATTGGAGCATGCAAAAATGACAGATGGAAAAAAAGAGCTAATTAATGTTTGGACCTTTGCACTTATTTAAAGTGCATAATAAACACAAAATGTTATCATGGAATAGGTAACTATCACGAATATTAGAATGAATGACATCTGATAAACTTAAGGTATGCATTTGTTTGCCTGACCGAACTGACAACTGACGAAAGAAGATGTTCGCTAACAAAAAACATTATGTTTAGTAAACAACTGTTGGAAATACAAACAGTCGAGATACTATGTTCGATTGATATTGAAATGGTATTTTATACAACTTTAGTTGATCAATATGTAGAGTTCACATAAAGGGAATCAGAAGATTTTAGACACACTTCGGTTATTTTTCTTTATGGGGGGCGAGGGAATTAGGAAGTTGTAAGTAGGACAACAGAAATAGACTTAAAGAAGGGCATTGACCCTTACGTCCTTAAGAACATGATCCACTAACGTCAAATGGCAAAGATGAATGAAAAATAGATTTAGCATAGCTAAACACTACAACTACAACCATGTATCATAATGCTACATTACATTACATATATCATATAGATATGATTTACGATACATCGTTTGATGTTGCGAGCCGTAATTTTCCTAACAACTAGTGCACTTAGCATTTGCGAAAAAACAAAAGAAATTCTTACGTGAAAATAGGGTAGTTTCCTTAGTCAAATTTTACATGCGATTTCACAATTAATAGTAAGATTTAGGTAAATTAATAACATTAGTCAAATTGAAATTAAAATTTCTGGCGGAATGAGACAATAATAGACATTTGAAGATAGGTGGGCGAGTCCATTATAAAATCTCAAAAATGATTAATATAAACAATACCATATTTCAAATTACATAATTAATAACAACTTATGAGACCATTTTCATAAACGGAATATTTAGTATACTTGCCGAACAAATTCCTGACGCGTTGCATATGTTATGGACCAAGTGATTAATGCGAGCATTATTAATAATGCTCGAGCATTATGTATAATGTCCAGCCCTATCGGGCCAAGTGATTAATTATTATTTAAACTTCATTATTTATCACAATGCGCGGGCATTATTATATGGATATGTGATGATTGGGCAATATGATAATTGTGCGTAATTAGAGGTAAATAATTGTCTTTTGAGCTTTAAAATAATTTAATAATAAAATAAAACGTAAAATTTCCACTCTGTATTACGCTTTTTACAAAGGTACGCCGTTTGACACGTATTCATAGTGACGTAATGGGTAATACTGCGTATTTTTAGAATGGGATGAATATTTTAAGTATTATGGGAAACTTCACTTATATTTTTTCGTAATTCGATTAATTTTATCATTCGTAACCCCCGCTGCTGTGTATTGACCATACATTTATCTATGTATTCAGCCATTTTCGTACACGTGCGGATAGATTAGGTATGTTCCTCCGTGTATTTATTATTTTTTGTGACCGTTACGTTGACTTTGACGCGTTATTGGACGTTGATTTTGCTTTGTGTTTGGACTTTGATTTAAAATGCCAAAACGAGGAAAAACAACAAATAGCCAATGTCTCCGTAATCTTAATCCCCCCGGGCATCAATACTAACAATAATAATGACACACATGTGTTCAGCTATTTTGGGTGTAAACGCCATTATTTATATTGCAATTATGAATAATAGCTTGTCTTACAAGTTACGCCGCCAAATTATGTCCATTACCCCCTCTTGTTATGACAATTTTTTCACGCCACAATATTTTTTAGGGGCGTAACTACTTTTTATATAAAACTATTGTATATCAAATGATAATAACGATTAAAGTTTTTTCTACATAATATGTTTGTATTGCTTTGCCCAAAAGGTGAAAAACATTATGTATAATGCCCGGTCAAAGTGATTATTTGAATAATTATTATTGAATTGCACTCTCATATTGGGCATTTTTCATATGGACCGGGCAGTATGAATAATGCCCAATTTATCATTTGGTCCATAACACATACAAATAACAAAATCGTGACGTCACGCTTCAGTCACTTTTTGTATGGAGCGTTTTGGGCTTGCTTAAATGATGTGCTATTGAAACAATAATATCTCGGCGAGGTTTGAAGTAATGACAATAATTCTTTTTGCATTTTTTTAAATGTTGTGTGGTCCGTCCATCTACATCAAAATAAAAAAATAGGCAACTACCCTATTGGCGTAAATGAATAGCGGAAAATGGTAGGATGTGTATGTGTAAGGCCAAGGTTGCACTGTCACCGTCACGCTCGGATCCGCTCCTCGTTGTGTCCGCGGCACGGCTGCCCGGCATTATTGCCGTACTGTAATCCGTTTTTACGTAACAAGAAATCATGGGTTTACGTAAAAACGAAAGTGAATTTGATATATCGTCGCTATAGGCCCGGTTTTGTGTGCGACAATGTTGATGCTTCGGATTATATCAAACAGACCACTTTGATTTGATTGTTTATTTCGGTCCACTTAACAGTTCATTTAATATTGATCTACATTCTTCATTATTAAATCATACGTATATAAAATATTTTATGATCCATCCGTAATCCAACCGACACTAAGATATTTTCTTAATGGCTTGTTTATATCCAAAAGACGTAGTAAATACGTACGTAACCTACACCTTTGATTTATACTCAATTCCAGATATTTACTTTAAACAACTTTCTGCTCATTTAGTCCGTAATTCATCAATCAAAACTGTTCTATAAGATAAATTGATTTTAAACTCAATTGCGAAATTGTAAAGGTAAAGCGCTAATTACTAATGATGATTAATTGCTCGGCTCACTCGCGCCGCGGTGCCATACTCGTCTTGCATCCGACTTGGTTCTCAGGCATAATTAACTTAGGTAACTTGGTCACTTGAGCCTATTAAAAAGTAAAGGAGCTGTGTAGAACGGGTTTTGTAATTAAATATGGAAACCGTAGGATTCAAATTGTTATAAATATAAAAGTGTACTCAAAATACATAGACATCAGTATGATATGATACTTCAAGCATCTATTTACATCCAAAAAATTTAACGCGACGTTCGCCAACGTACTTTAACTCAAACTAACCTCGATTAGGTACTATGGAGGTCCGCAATTAAGAGAAGGGAATGAAGTATACACATATAGATGTAGTATAGGTACATTTATAATTAAACCAAAGTATTCCGTCCGCTTCCGTGTTGTGAATGCGACACAGTTCTATTTCAGCAAGTTCATGAACCCACAAAGGACCTTGCTACAGTCGAACCGATTCAAGATGTGATAACCTTTAATAATTAAGTAGAATTAGTGTTTCTGTCACGATCCTGATATTTAGCTGTGTTCAGTAGAAAACAATCGTGATAATTTAGCTCTATTATTGATAGGCATGAACCAAATAAGCACAAATCCTACAACTAACCGTTGTAATTTAGCTGGGGACATAAATTAAGTAATGGGCTGGTTAGGTACTGTGAAGGTGTTAAGTTACGATCCGATTGTTTAACATTACTTTAAAATATAACTAATGCAATACATAAGATAATGGAAATCAAAAGCATGAATACTATAAACGGTAGGTAAGGACTACTTACATTAATTACATGGGGAAATCGTGTAGGTACACACAAAGAGCTAAGCAAACTAAAATCCACCAAGTAATAAAATAAGGAAATAATTAATTTAGGTAAATGTGAAATTCATATTGAAGTCACAGTAGCAGAACGTGTTCAACACTAATATTATTATTCGTTATTTATTTTATCAAATGCAGTTATTTGAACATTAACACGGTAGTTCTAGTAGTCGTTCCAAATTAATTTATATCTTTGATTGTGCAATTGTTGTCAACGGGACTTGTTCAGAACATAATAATTTAATCTAGGAAACGGCCGTAATCGTTGAATTCGCGCTTTGGCAACGAGTCGGGCAGGACGAGTTTGTCGCAACGCGCTTTACGCAATCGCGATCGACATCGCTTCTCGGAATAATCGCTATGAATCCATCGATGTATGAGAACGAATTAAGGTTTATTAATTACTAGCTTCCCACCCGCAACTTCGTCGGCGTAGAGATGTTTAACGGGTAAAACATTACTTCTTTATAGCGCAGTCGGTTAAAAAGTAGCATATGTCCTTTCTCAGGCTCTGGACTATATCAGTACCAAATTTCAATCGGTTCAGCACTCTATGCGTGAAAGCGCAACAGACAGACAGTCAGACAGGGTCGCTTTCGAAGTTATAGTATTAGTAAGGATTAATTAAGGAAGGCTCTCACCTCTGCTGTTGAAAAGATGACAAGGCTTTAGGGGTGAGAGTCTGCTCCGCCTAACTACTAAAATAAGGCTCCTATTCCTCTATTCCATGCTATCATCATAGTCAGTCGTGACGAATAAATGGTAAAAGACAGATAGGCATGGCGAATCTATGAGGGTTCCATTTTTTGCCATTTGGCTACGAAACCCCTACCAAAGACGGATTAATAAACATTACAACTGAATCACCCTGTGATAAGAAAGCAAACTATGCTGACTTTCTTACACTACGCAATAGGGTAGTTTCCTATTTTTTAATTTTTACATAGATGGATGAACAACACAATTGCAAAGGTGCTGTTAAAAGAATGGTTCGATATTTGGAAAACTCCTGGAGATATTACAGTTTCAATAGCACATCATTTGGGCGAGCTCAAAACGCTTCATACAAATGTCGCACAGAGCTATGACGTCACCCCTCTGTATACGAGTATGAATATCGTAAGAGCCTTGTTCAGCAGCTATATCAAATGTTGCTTTTAAGAATAAGTTTTCATAGTGAAAGCTACTACTAATTTTGTAATTTATAAGATGGCATACTATTTTTATTGAATTTTCGCACTTTAAAAATGGACTTTCCCACCTAACTTCAAATGCCTATTATTGTCTCATTTCGTAAGAAATTTTAATTTCGATTTCACTTATGTTATTGATTTACCTATATGTAACTGTTAATTGTGAAATTTTATGTAAAATCAGACTTAGGAAACTAGCCTATTGACAGTGACAAATGTTAGGGGTGAGAGCCATCCGCTCCCCCGCAAGCCTGGTGATGATGACAAGGCATCTCCAAGCCATCATCGTTAGTCAGTTAGAAAAAAAAAAAAAAGTGACAAATGCTTTGTCATTCTTCTTTCCGTATCCGAGACGTTTCTGAGGTGTGAATTTGGACATACGTATACATAAGTACATACAATATAGGACTTTCTTTCATCATCATCATCATCATCAGCCCATATACGTCCCCACTGCTGGGGCACGAGCCTACCCTAAACTAAGGCGATAAGGCGTTAGTCGACTACGCTGGCCAAGTGCGGGTTGGTCGACTACACAACCTTAGAATTTCTTCGTAGGTGTGCAGGGACTTTCTTTCGTTCGTGAATAAATGAAGCTATCTCAAGTAGCTGACCACATTTGACAGTACAACATTTTATTCTTAGAGACATGAAAGTCGTGAGCTGTCGTTTTGCATAGAGTAAGATGAG
Source organism: Maruca vitrata (assembly GCA_039566165.1). Taxonomy (NCBI): domain Eukaryota; kingdom Metazoa; phylum Arthropoda; class Insecta; order Lepidoptera; family Crambidae; genus Maruca; species Maruca vitrata. The sequence goes on along the minus strand of CM076911.1, from coordinate 14,865,813 downwards.
AACCGCAAAATGTACAGAATTTCGGCGCGGTTTAAACAAAAGTGTGATGATCACGAGACGCATTGAATGCATAGTGATAAGAAAGTATTTTTGGCAACGATAACAACATAGATCATGTTCATATAATATGTGGAATGGATCTGATTACTTAAACAACTAATATCTGAGTCTGCAGATAATAAAAGTAAATATACAGAAGGTCAACTGGCCTCCGAAAGAAAAAAAATACAATATATTTAAGTCAGATAAAGTTTTTGTTGAAGAACATTGAAATCTCATTACCAGGTCAGCATGTTCGGAACCATGAGTAATCGTCATACGCTAATTATCTACATCCTCACACTAGCACGTACAATGGTTGTCCGGGCAAATTACAATAAAGGAGCAAGAAACTGAAGTGTCAATAACCAAAACACACAAAAGGACACTCGTGAGTCCTTTCCCGACGTCATTCTACTGAACACATGTTGACCAGTTGCCCTTGAAGGGATAAAAATAAAAAAAATATGGACCAATCGAGACTTTCGCGGCGGGCATGCGACGAGACGTCTTTCAAATTGGACCGAGAATTAAATTGATACCGGAGTTTCTACTGTTTTTATGGCGTTAATTTTCTTTAATGACATAAACGGTGGAATTATTCGGTTGTAGTACATGTCTCTAATGACAGCCATTATGGGAGGACTGATTTCTAAATGAAGTATATCTTTTATAAAAGACGGCAAGCTATCTATTCAGCAAATTGACTTAATACGGAGTAAAGTACCAAACGTTAGCAAGACTAAAGTAAAACAATGCTTGAGTTATATTATTAGAATAATTAAGAGCTATTTGGAGGAATTGGAGAAGTTGGGATAATAGATCAGATGACTGACGTAGATTCGAATCTGCAGCTTACATATTTTTTATCTGTTATATTGTATTCTCTTTAATTTTACATTCTTTTACACGTACCTGAAACAATAAAAAAACAGAAATTAGTACACGGAATATATGACGGAAAGCAATGACAAGTTATTTTTAAACCGACGTTAATGTGTCAGGACGGATATGCTCTAGAATCTAGCTCATTTCCGTTCTGAAAAATAATCTAGAGTCAAGATTATCTTTCTAGTATTCTAGAATAGTCATTTATTTGTATACGTCATATTGTCGTTGACTAGCTCGGTGGCACATTGGGTAGTGCCCCTGTTTTATATGCGTCAAGCGTCGTGGATTCAATTCCCACTCGCGTAAAAGTGTAACTTCGGTGTTTGTACTGTGTCTGGGCGTTATTAAGTTCTGCTAGGTTTATTTGAGAATACCACTGATCTGATATATGGATACCCAAGTGCTTAAGCAACTTACCTGGGGATCAGATTAATGTACGTTTATGATATTTATAACATTTTATATTGATTAGAATAATATTATTAACTAACTAATTGGTTATAAAGTTAAATTTCACCCACATGACCCACTTAACGACTACTCAGAACTTCAGATATCCATAATCGATTAAAAAATGGCTCATTCGATCGGCGCTCGATACGATCGCGTTCCAGCAGCCGGAGTATCGACTCGACCTTCGATAACTTGATCACTTTTAATTTTTTCGTTGTGAAATCTTATATGGAAGGTTGCTGCATACAACACGCACCACTTCTGGGCCGAATTCGACACTAACGATATCGAACGACGTGACATCTACAAAATCGTGCTGAGAGTTGCGAAATGTAGTAAATAATACAATGTTTGTTTTTTACTTCACAATCGGACTCCCTATTTTGCGATAAGGCAAAAAATACAATGAAGTCAAGAGAATACAATGAATAACAGATACGTCAAGTGATTGAAAGTCTATCAGGGTCTTTACTCGGAGATCGATTAAATGATTTATAGACGACAATGCAAAAAAATAATAAAAGCTGTAAAGAGCAAAGCGATTTCCTTTAGAAAACACATTCACTAAACGGTGTATAGAAGATTCTGTAAGCAAACATACGTTTTTTATAAGGTACAAGGTCTACGAAATAAATCTGTACTTGAGACCATTAAATCTGTTCTTGGCCGCGCTACATTTGAAATGTAACATTTATGGAAACATATCTCAATTTCACGTGCGTGTTCCAATGAACAGATATGTATGAAGCATTGCTCTCGTTAGTCGTATAAATCTTTAAATTGATTTAACAAGTTGCAAGTTAAACGCTTTGCATCGTTAGGGTTGCCACCTTTATTATCAGAGGTAATCTAAAGTGATAGAAAGTGAGGACTTTCGTTGAAACGTTAATTATGATAGAAGAAGTGCACAGACAGAACACTTCTTCATATGCGATTTAATTATGTGCATCTCAATCTGATCTGCACACAAAATGTTTACAGTCAGTCTGACAGACAAGAGTTAGCACAGTTACGCATAACTATACTAGATGTCAAATATTATCTATTTCTTATCCTGACTAAACAAAAATATGTTTTACATATAAAGATAATTTCAACTAATAGCAGCCCGATATTGTTAACAGAGATCTGGAGCATTTTAGGCTTAAGCCACCGCAGCACAGGACAATGTCTTAGTAGGTATTGCTTTCATAAAAAATATATTCAGTGGAGATAACATTTTAACCTTTTAAAAAAGGTAAAGGAGGAGGTAAGGTAAAGGTTTTAATTTTAAAAATTAAAGCCTTAACCTTTTTTGAAGTTGTATAAAAGAACAGTAGTCACCAACCCTGCACACATCGTGACCGAAGCAATTTAATTAACGGGTAGGATGTGAAATGTGTACTATCACTGATCTTGTACTCTTTACTATCACCCACGGTTGCAGCCTTAGCTAGAGTCCAGAGGTTCCCAAAGAATTATGTGTAATAGAGCAATTCCATGTCTTTGCTGATTGGTAGTATCCCACTACTCTCTCAACTAGCTGGTATACATTTATACTGTACTACTTTAGTGAAATGTAAGTTCTCCCGTTATTGCCTGTAACCATTGGTGATTCAGTTGGATTTCCACCTAGCAGTCGATGTCTTGGTGCGGTGCTACTTTAGGTTTTACCCTATAGGTTTAGATTAGGAGAAGGCGAACAGTAGGGCTACCATGAGTTTAAAACTTACGCACTCGATATCGCCTACGTAAATATGTCTATGAAAATCTTTTACAGCGCCGCTGGTGGTTACGCGAAGAAGTAGGTACGTAAGTTTTCGATAGCCAACTCATGGTAGGCCCTCAGTGGGGCTACCATGAGTTGGCTATCGTAAACTTACGTACGTTAAAAACCTATCGAGTTGTTTTTTTCCATATGGCCGATTGTAGTTCTTCGCGTAACCACCAGGCGGCGCTGTACAAGTTTTTCATAGACATATTTACGTAGGCGATATCGAGCGCGTAAGTTTTAAATTCATGGTAGCCCCACAGTTCATATTCGTTAGTGGAAACGTGAATGGTTTGTTTATTCTGTTTATGTTTAGAAGTGTTATCATGAGAAAGTTCGTTATTTTCTATAAACTTACTCTATGAACAAAATACTCCGCTTTATCACTTGATTTTTAAATAAAACTAAATTCACGAATTGAACATGTTATTGAGGGTCTCTTAATAACATGTTTAGAATGAAATGTGTAGAGTTCGCGCAAATAATTGACAATACCACTTACTTTTTAATAAGCTCTTATGCATTTAAATATGAAGTTCACATAAAGTAGGGTAATAATCATACTGAAATATGAATTAATATTTCATCTCACACGGAAATATCGTTAATTTATAACTACTTAGGTACTTACAAAAATAAATCCTAGCCACAATTTTAATACAGTTATAATTACAGACTTAAAAAACTCTCCTAACATAGACTCTGCAATTTATATATATTTATTTAATAATTATTGGTCATTATTATCACAACATTTGTAGAAAATATTGTTACAACCGCACGCGACTATATTTATGTGTAGTCTTTGACAAGTAAATATTATATGATTACATTAATACGTTTTATTAAACATGCTCCGTTAATTATAAATGCTGTCGAATGTTTCATAACAATATTGTTCTGGTTCTGTGTTAAATGATTTAACGTAATAATAAACCACGGTTTTATTATAGAGTAAGTAGGTTGTACCTATGAAAGAACCTAGTTTTGATTGTTTAAACAGTTTAAACCTGAAAGTTTAAACCTACTTCAACCTAATAAAAATAAATATTTATTTTCAATGTATGAGGAAGAAATACCGAGTACAGATTTAAATATGACAACTAAGAAACTTGACTAAGGGCCGATTTTTCAATGGCCAGATAAAACTAATAGGTGATATAAACTATAAGACGACCAAATTATGGGCGTTTTATTTCGAAGAGTGAGTGTCAGTAGTGACGTGTCCTTATTTTTGTCGGCTTATAGTTAATTCCTCCGTTAAGTTTTATCTAGCCATTGAAAAATTGGCCCTAAGGCACAGTGAATCGACAGATAAAACCAAAATCAATAGATTCTGTATAAAATCGACGGTCCCAACGTATAATACCGTATCTACAAAACCTAAATTTTACAGGAGAGCGCTTTGAAGTTTCAATCATGTGTTACTCGTGTTCTAATATTCCTACAGCTATGAAATTTGGAACACTGAATAAATAAGAGCTCTTTTGCGTAAAAAGCTAAAAATAAGTTTAATAGGATTATTATTTATATACTATTTATCACTTACCAACTTTTACGTTGGAATTACCCACACTACAAACGACGTAACTGGTACTTCCTATTGTTTACAGGGGATTTTAGACATCGACCATAACTGTAACTGCCCACTAGGTAGTTTTACGCCGAATATAATATACACATACGGGATTCTGGGTTTTTTATCTATACACACCGTGAAATATTAGTGGTTGTTTTGCCGCAGTAAACTGATTCTATCTTAGTAGTAAAATAGGTTCTACTATATTTTTTTTCTTATTTTATTTTTAAATTTTAATCAATAAATACCGGTTTAACGAAACTAGAAATCACGCTCGAAACGCTTTATTACTTAGGGGGTAGATCTTTTTTAGCTTTAATCATAATTTTCAAGCGGCAATCAGTACCTGATTACGTCACACCTCTTAAAAGTACGAAATCTTCTCACGCTTCGGAAATAAAAAAAATATTTTTAGAAAATTTGAAAAAAAAAAGAAATAACTCGCATGATTCGATAGTAGGTACTACTAAAGTCAAATCGTTCTTCTACGGGAAAACAACCACTAAAATTTCACGATGTATAGAAATAATAAAAAACGCCTTAATGGCAAAAATATATTTAAAATATAAAACCATTGTTAACGGCATATGACCCTCGTCTGTTAAGTCTAGATGATTTAAGAAGCATATTAGAATATGCTATCTTGCCAATTTTGTTCTTAAGAATAAATAAGTTAACCAAAAGTTGAGACAGTACCTCCTCGAGTGCCACGTTGGTGTATTAGTAGCAAGCGCCGAGTAAGGACCGAGAGTTATCGGGTCCTGGTATCGGATTAGGATTAGGCCAAATTTTGAGAAATCTTGAGCGTTATTGTGTTAATAATTTCTCGGCCTGGAGTCAGGGAGTTGGCTGAGACACGAGCCGAGCATGCATTGGAAAACATGATAAGGCGGTGGTCTATGGTATGGTCTGGTCTATAAGGGTGGTATATGAATGCTGATTAACCGAGAATAGAAAATAGAACTGTGTACTACAATAAATGTTAGGACTTTGTGTGCAGTTGCATGACCAACATTGAGATCAGCAACCAGAGTCCAAAACCAATTATTTCAAAACCATTTTCCTCCCAGCCGCTGTTGTCGAATAAAGTTTCGATTGGATGAACTACGTGCCATTATTACTCTAATGAACTACTTCTAAGGTTGTGAGGAGTGAAATTGTCCAATTATGTTCCAAAATATGTACAAATTGAATTCGATAAGAAGCCTTTTCTTGAAAAAATGCCATATTGACGCTATTTTTAAAAATCTGCTTAATCTTGCTTTTTCAGAAGGCATTGTAAGAATGCCTGGGAGAGACATTTCGATGCAAATATGTCTCTGTCCTCTAAATGTCTCTCTGGATGTATGTTCAGCACATTATTAATATGTGGGACTCTTATTGGCATAACTCTCTCCTACCGTAACATTGGCACCGCCTACTCAAGACGTAGACGTATTTAGCTTACAGCATTGACTGTAGGAGTTAGAAGGGTGTAGGGTTCTTAGTCGTCATCAGCCTATAATTTAGTCTTCTATTAACCATAAGCTTCCCCAAATGCTCGCCTCTCCCTCCTATTTTCGGCCACTCGCATCCAACTCCCACCAGCTGTCCTGGGCAAATTGTCACTTCACCTGGCCTGACGGCGTCCCACACTGTGTTTGCCGAGACGCGGTCTACAATCCAGAAACTCGTTTACTCTTGTGTTTGGTTAATATTTATTTTATTGAATGTAGTACGATAAAATTGGCTACGTCTACTAACAATCTTGACGTGATGTCATCAGGACCTAGTTGAGAATAACAGTGCTTGGGTTGTCTCCTTTTTGAAGTTGCCCGGAGAGTGTCGAGTAATTTAATCTGAGGTCTGTCGCAAATTACTTATGCAGTTATATATTATATCACCACAATCAAACTGTTACCTAATACAACTAAATATTTGATGACCAACAGCGCAACTGAACAAATTTTTATTCAGTTGAGCTGTTAAATGAAGAATTTTCATGATTGTGGTAGTGGTTATTTAACTATAACTATCCCAGATTAGAAAGCTTTTAAAACCTTAATCAATTTGCGAAATTAGTTTTCCTACACAAAATATGGCCTCACAGTCGGTTAAATCATCTTCAATGTCAGAAAATAAAATTCATTAAAAAACAACCGGGTCAAGTAAAGCTATAAGTATCAAAATTAATGGTTATCAAACAATTAATATGTTTTTGCTGAGCACAGCAATTTATTAAACAAAATATATACCCCGAACACTTTAATCACACCCAGTCACTAAATCTGTTTCCGACGTAAAATAACGTAATTGGTAGTTACTAGCAAGACTAAAATAATACTTTCCATCGAAAAACATTCCATCTGGTAGATAGTATAAACATAGATTTTGGCTCTCCGGTGTAAAACTACACAACTACCACATAAGTCATAATGATTTTTAAATTTCCTACGTAAAATAACGTAACTACCACATCGTGATAAAGGCTTTGGAATGTTCAAAGTTTGTTTGATTTCATAAAAATACAAGCAATTTTACGAAATATCATTTAAAAAACAATCTTAAGGCAGAAAAATATAAGCCTAGGCCGTCTCGGGCGCAAAAGCGCTTAACTGGCAGTTGCGGGGGCAGCGGGGGCGGGTATAGCGGCGATGTTCCGAAGTAATACACCCTAACTACCATTTAAGTATTTTTACGTCGGTGGTAGTGTAGTTAAGTAATTTGTCGTGCATCGATATAAGGATGTTTTAGGCACATTTTCGACATTCTGTGTTAACTAAATGAAAGTCTATGTTGATTTCGAGGTTTTGCAATAAAAACATGCAAATCCCTCAAGTGCCACTTGCGTGATTATACGTAGGGACCGTCGAAATAAAATACGCAATGATGGTATGAAATTTTTCTAACAATTTATGTTGTTTGTCTAAACGTGTGTCGGAAGTTTGAATCTACCCACATGTTTGACTCTGCGACCTTTGACGAAACTCGTAAGAAACAATGGCTTGTTTTTCTTAACAAGTTTTCTTATGAGACGTTATCTAATAGTTGTTCGCACTCTGCATCTCGAGATTATAAGACTCTATACGCAACACAACGTTGCTTAAAGTTTAAACATAACCGAAATTAAACTTTTCGTTTATACATGGTTTCGCTGTAGGTACCATCACTACGTTGTATAAAACAAAGTCGCTTTCTCTGTTCCTATATCCATACGTATGCGTTTATCTTAAAAACTACGCAACGGATTTTGATGCGGTTTTTAAAATAGATAGAGGGATTCAAGAGGAAGGTTTTATCCTAAAGTTCGGGTCACTAGTCTTAAATATACCAATTAACAAATGGGTATATCTATTTAGCTTAATATTACAGGAACCTTCCTTATAAAACTAAGTAATACCGTATTTTTTGTTAAGTGGTAAAGCTTCAGATGTTAGTTAGAAGAATTCATGAATAGAATAAACAGATGGGCTTACGGTCGTCAGTCATCAGTATGACGGAAAAACGATTTATAGCATTAAATGAAAACAAGAAAAGGCGTGTGCCTGCCAAGCGTAAATATCTCAAGTGTTCTTTGTTATATCGTCAAGAAAAGCTCAAATAGAAAAAGTCTAGATCTGCCAAGAGCTCAAAGACCTTTAGTGTTTACTTCCTACATCGAGAGTTTTACGTAATGCGACACGGCAGAAATTGGTCGGGACGATATCGGTAATTGTTACGCTATTATTTGCTATTGGTACAGTTATTCACTATTCAAATGGAATAAGAACTCGAGTGTTTACGACTGTAGACTTACGGGGCCTCGAATACAATATCTAATAGTCTGGATTTATGTACATAAATGTGTAATCCAAATTGTGCGTATCTGTAATAGATGTAAGCATTACCTATAATACATAAATGTATGTAGGTACTATACGCTCTACAACTTTGTAAAGTTAAACCACATTAATTTAGTAACCAACAATGCTTACTTTAAATACATATTACTTGATTCTCACAGCAGATTATAAAATAAAAATTTGGCAAATGATTAATCAAGATTTTTCCCTTAAAATCACTTGTTCGTTTACTTAATATAAGTTAAGTCTGTGTCCGGCCTACCGCGGTCACCGGCGGCGGCGCGTGCGTGGCGTCAATAGCGGTCCTCATGCACCAATGCACCCGCGCTGCTCCATCGACCGCTAGATGGGATACGGTATGGTGTATAACGATAAGTATTATGCTGTAGAAGGCACAAAGTTATGCCAAAATTTGTTAATCCAGTCCTATGCGAAGTATTTCTAAACTTACCTAACCTTCTTTATGGAGACACCAGATATTTTGCTATAAAATCGTCAGTTCGCACCTCTACCATATTTTTATAAAAAACAACCTGTTATAACACAGGAACCACGCTAAAATCATACTATCTACAAAATTATAGGTCAACTTGTATAACTTGGCTTGCAAATCTTAAATACCAAACTGGTCTAGTTCATCTGGCATTTTATGAGATAATGTTGCAACAGGCTTCGCTTCCAGTGTTACCACTCCTAACACAGCGTTGACGCAGACCCGTTGCGCGGGCGATCCCAATGGCCGTGACCAACGCAATAAAACCAACGATATTACTCAAATGTCGCCTAAAACACGAGTAACGTTACGCCAACTACAGTTACCGGCCACTTTCGATCACTTTCGATTGAAACAATTGAAGATAAATGGAGACTTGTGCCGGATGGTCGAGCGATTTTCGATTGTTTTAATTCGATCGTCCTTCATAGGTGGTCGTCATTTGTACCCACCGAGCTTTCATTTAGGAAGTATGGACGTGAATTAATATCTTTTTAAATTTAATATTAAATAATCAATTGACACATTGACAGATCGATAGACAGACTGAGATATTGGTTACTGATTTGTCTTTCCGGGTCCGGAACTTCTTAATACTACACTCTTTATGAATATCGTCCGCTAATAAGGCGCGATTATAATCGCAGCTCTATTTTTAATGCAAATACTTCATTCACAATGGCGCTGTTTTGATAGTACTCGTATACCTAGTTTATTGTTGTATTGTTTACCGCTAAAACCGTTCGAAGGTCGCAATATGGTGTATCCATCTCAAGTTCTTAACCATTAGCCTCTTCACTCACGACGCGTGACGTAATGTTTTGGTACGACATCAATACGAGTCCATAAATCTTCTCACCGGACAGATTAAAGATGTAGGCTATGCCTACATGCTCATGTACGAAACAATTGCGATAGGACACCGTGTACCAGAGTTTAATTAAAATTTCAGCCGATATTATAATGTACTAAGGCCTCACCCACGCCGGCCAAGTACAGATTGGTCGACTTTACACAACCTAATTTCTTCACAGGTGTGCAGGTTTCCTCACGATCCTTTCTTTCATCATAAGAGCGTCGAATAAATGTACGTTGTGCATGAACTTGAAAATTCATTGGTACAATTTTTGAACTGGCTACCTCTTGCGTGGAAACTAAAGGGCACTAAGGCATCCTGCAACATTTCATCATCCTATGAAAGTGAAGAAACAGACAGTGCATCTATGATTTCCTATTTGTTATTGGGTAGACGCCGTACTCAAAATGTTGGATAAGCGACCATTAACTCATTTCTTTCAGTCAGAAGTGGTTTTGACCAAAACTATGTAGGGACAAAACTAACTTTGAACACCATTATCTGCGCTAAGGGTCAGTGGGCAAGCAACTGTCATACAAATTCTCAATTATAATTTTTTTTCAACCTTTTGAGTAAAGGCGAAAATTATTGTGGGAAATCACCGTACCGTCTGAAAGCACTCGGTAGATAAAGCATCGTTTCCGAGAGTAGTACTCTAAGGGTCTGCACACACTCTACAATACCACTTGTATCTTGGCTTCTGCGGAACAAGATTGGTAAAGAAATTACCCCTTTAAAAATTGTCTTTTTAATACAAACAGCACTTGGGAGAACTATAGCGCCCTAGTTTAGGGTAGGCCCGTGCCCCAGCAGTGGGGACGTATATGGGCTGATGATGATGATGATGCAGAACTATAGCGAAGTACTTAAATATGTTAACTACAAATTACTATACATATTATATACGCACGTTTCATTACGTCAGCAGAGCTTGATAGCTCATCTCATACCTAAAGGTAGACACGCAAGATTCATCTCTCATTCATCAAGAACATCTAGAGGACTATATGAGTAGAATGTTGGTGAATTCAATTTATGTACACTCATCTATGTTATAATTTTAAAGGTATCGAGAAAATAGTTAAACACTGATTTTGTAAATAAAATTAAAGTATCGTGTGTAAAAGGCCTTAGCCGACCTATCACTCGTCGGTCTTTTCATACAAACCTTTTATAAAGCTTCTTTCCATCGATATTTTCTAAAGCCGGATTTATTTGTTGGTAATTCTCATTTTGTTGAGTTAATGCTCCATTGTTGCTGTAGACAAGTGGTCTTTTATACGGATTCGATATTTAATTATTTGTAATGGTTGTTCACAAAGATAAGATGGTAAGTTATGTAAGTCGTGGTAACTATTACTTTGTATCGGTTTACGATCGCTCGATCGAGGTGATACTATGAAACATTCCGGTAAATCTTAGTAGTAGCTGACTTTAGGTAGGTATAGCGCAGTATCTGACTAGGAAATTGAATTGAACTGGTGTTTATAGGCAGCAATAAGAGCAGGTGCGATGATTACGACGCAATTTGAGACTGTTAGCCCGAATACTGGAGTAATTTTCATATATGAAAGTGCATTTTCAATTATAATTAGGCCCTTTTTGAATTTCTTCCTAAAATACACACAATAATAATCGGTCGAAGCGTCGATGGCCGAGTGGTTAAGGTCGTTGCTTGCCATGCGAGAGGTCGCCGGTTCAAACCCCGCCATGTACCAATGTGTTTTTCAAATTTGAAATTCATATGTACCATCATTCGACGCTTTAACGGTGAAGGAAAACATCGTGAGGAAACCTGCACTCCTAAGAAGAAATTCTTAGGTTGTGTAGTCGACCAACCCACACTTGGTCAGCGTGGTCGACTAAGGCCTTATCGCCCTAGTTTAGGGTAGGCTCGTGCCCCAGCAGTAGGGACGTATATGGGCTGATGATGATGATGATGATGATGAATAATCAGTCTCAATACTCAAATATAGCGAGATTTTCTGTCAATTCAGTCATGGTGCAGCAATCTGAATTGATTCTATTATTAAGGTATGTACCTCGGTCCCAAGCGCTTATACAAGGTCAATAATTATGAGTTCGAAGTATTTAATTACGATTTTCTATTGATGTCAATGCAAAGTAAACAATAGCAGGCCATGCCTTACGGCCCACGCTTTATCGATACGATTTTAATTAAGGTCTAAGCAAAAATGAGTAATGTTATTGAAAATGTGTTCCTATTTCCTGTTTAATTAAATGAAATAAATATCTGTCGACCAGCTTGTGTATTGTCGATTTTTTGATTAAATGATAAATAGGACAGAATACAAAAAAGCTACCGGAGCAATAATTTAAAACGGCCCAATTCAACAAATTCACGGCCTTAATTGACCAGCCTTGCCTCAAGTCATTTTCATATAGATACATATTCCTGAACATAAAAGTAGCCGACTTATAAGTTTTAAAAAGTTAACTGCAATATGTATTTAATCTGCATATTGATTTGCTAATTGATGTTTATCCGCTGTAACTGGTAATAACATTGCCGAACACAATCGGAAATGATAATCAAACGTCGAATCTAATAAACCAACTCAAGGCTTGCGTTTTAATTTCATTGACAGGAACATTAAGGCGAATGTATAATGCGTGATATAGTGTTATTATATCCAAATCTTGCATTTTATTCCAGGTCTTAAAAAGACAATAATTCTGAGAAATCCATCAACATTAGAGTAGTAAGGACCGTTTTAGTAGTATGCCTTAATACTTGTAGATACGGATTTTGAGAACCATTTTGTAGAATTTACTTTGACTATTCAAGTAGGTTTCTATAGAGTTATACTAACGTTTATCTATACTTATCTCATTTTAGATATCGATAGTAAACCTACTAGTTTCCACGAGATAAGAATAAGGTAGGAAAAGTAAAAGACCTGAAATATTTTTGACAGTGTACACCCGGCTTACTTAATGCGTTTATTTGTGACGTGTGTCTACGTGACCGTAGAAGTTTCCCAAATCGATTTTGTAACTATCGATTGCCGGTGAATGATAAGACGGCTAAGAAAGTTGATTTGCAACAAGTGCTAGGCGATTAGAAGTAAGAACAAACTTAGATATTATCCAGTTTGTTATTCCGTAAGTGGAAGAGAAACGTTGGAGCGAGGCAGGCGAGGTGTCTAATACATTAAACCTGTCAACGATACGTCAGTAGAGGCTGGGGTTAAGGTACTTTTAAAATATTTTTACGATACAGCCCTACGTCACACCAATTGTGCAGTTAGACCGAACTAAGTCTTTACAAATACAAACGTTCACGTCAGATTCAATGTATTACTAAAAAGTGACGAATTGCGAACTTACCACCTATGCAATCACAAACTCAAAAGGTGCCAATTAGCCGCCTTGTATGACATACCAGGCGTGCGCAGACGCATATCTGATGTCCCAGATCGGCTTGGGCCCGTCCTAATCTTCTATGAGCCGAGTCTAATCGTCCGATCGGAGGGCGGTGACGCGCGGTCGTCCGCCCAGTGAAAGTGCCCGAATCAGCCATCAATCAGCAACACTTTCGTCGCGCGATGGATTGTCATTCGCGGCCGATCCTCGCGACTGATTTCCCTCGACACTAGTCCAGAATGTCGGGACCCACTTAGACTAAACTCTAGTAAGCGGTAACAGGTCTCAGAACGCTGGCCAGCGTTAGTATTTCGTGCAGCGGATCTTATAGGAAGGAAGGCATTGTTTTCGAATGTGCCGATCATGTGTCGAAATGGGCTGTACGAATGCGCGATTAGGTACTAATATAATTTTATTATGAGTCTAATGAGAGTTTTCTTAACGCAGCAGCAGGAATTTAAATCAGTTCGCTAAACAAATGAATTACCCACTAATATTAATTATAATCAATCGTTCAATCACATTAATTTATAATTATTGCCGAAACCTTTGTATTTGGTAAACGTAAAATTAACTAACAAAACTTAATGATATATAACATTAGTATAGGTTATTGTATAAGTTAATGTTAAGTTAAATACATCAAAATACTGATATTGGATCAGTTCTCACAATTTTGTAATACACGTAGCCGGTTGGGTCGACGACATTTGCACGTTGTAACATTTATGAAGTGCAGATTAAAGCCTCGTTTCAATTCGTTATATCTCAAAAGACGTCTTTCCGAACACAGAGGAGCTCGGAAACTCTATAAATTATTTATTCATCTGTGCGATAAATTATACTTTAGCGTGCATTAATAAGCCAAATACAAAGTTGCGCAAACGCCGCCAAAGTGTAGACAGCTCACATTTCTATGCCGACATTATTATGAAATTTATCCACACAGGTATAAGTTACGTACCTACTGGATGTGTGATGTCATACATTTCATAGCAATCACATGAATACATAATAGTGCTTTTAATTACAAACTTTTCATGGTCATGAAAGCGTGCTGACCAAGCAGACTGGAACACGGACATTTGTGTTTGTTTAAATAATGTTTTAGTTATCATTTACGAAGATGTAGATGCGTAGATGAGCGTCAATGCAAGATGAATAAAGTTTCACTACTTCGAGTACAGTGTTGAAGAAAATCACACCGGATAAATTGCACCTTTTTACTGCTCGTGAGAGCTGATACACTCGTAGTCACAAGTGGAGAGTCTTTCAACTGTTTTAATCGTGTTTATGGAGACGAAAACTAGGAAAACTGAAGTCGATGATACGTTTATTTGTAGAAAAATAGTCACTTCTTTTTTTGTATGAGAAGACACACCTAGATTTTTCAGACACAATACGCATGCATTACAAGAATAATCGCATAGCTTCAAATGAGTTCATGGTCAAGAAAGTCTACGCCTCAGACGAAGAGATAAAGTAAAAAGTGAATACTTTAAATAGATCACAAGATCTGGCTTTCGAAAGCTAATGTTGTTAAAAAGTGCAATTTGGATGGCGGCCAAGAACGCACACCGCATTGGTTCAATCAAAAATACTTTATCTTTTAAACTAGACGCTAGGTAGAAAGACTAGACGAGTCCCGAAGATGTACAAAAAAAACTCTGTGACATACAGACGGAGAGACAGACATGACGAATCTATAAAGGTTCCGTTTTTTGCTATTTGGCTACGGAACCCTAAAAATCTGATAACTTATAAGAATAGGATATTTGATAACGTTGCAAATAGCTTCATTGCTGTATGTAGTAGGTAGGTACCTCTCTATCATAAGGTTTTGTTGAAAGATCTACTTTTTGCTTACCGACCAAAACAAATGACAAACCGAATCATGCGATATTGTATGTAACACGTTTATACGCAATGTGGGTCCATAGTAAATAGATGTGGTAAATAAGTAAAAGAGATAATTTGACAAAATCAAAATGCAAACATACAATTAAAGTGTAAACTTAAACAACGTATTTGCACGAGTTAAAATAAAGTAGCAGATATAGCGAACGTTTACACTTTCAAGGCGTTTCCGATAAGAAAACCTCCAAATTTCTTGAAATATAAGGTATACGACGGCACAAATACGGAATCATTATGGAATGAGCAAAAACTAAATGTCATTGTTGAATTTGTATAGTACATATATTTATATACTACATATAACGCTACCAATCGCAGTAAGTAATCCTTATAAATATTATAAATGCGAAAGTAACTCTGTCTGTCTGTCTGTTACGCTTTCACGCACTGAGTACTGAACCCATTTAAACGAAATTTGGTACAGAGTCCAGAGCCTAGAAAAGGATTAACCGACTGCGCTATAAAGAAGTAATGTTTTACCCGTTAAACATCTCTAAGCGGACGGAGTCGCGGGCGGAAAGCTAGTTTCTTATAAATAATTAGGGACCCGCCCTCGCTTCGCTTCGGCTAAATATATCTATTACCTATACATAAAAACCTTCCTCTTTACTATCTATTAAAAGAAACCACATCAAAATCCGTGTAGTTTTTAAGGTTTAAGCGTAGGGATAGACTACCGTGGGAAGTGACTTGCTTTATACTATGTAGTGATAGCACAAATACATAGTTTTATTTAATAATTACCTGTGATTTAGAGTTACCTACGTCATCAAAACCGGGTCTACATATTTGTTAGATGGTTCTATTTTATAACTTAAACGATTAGTCAGTTAGTAAACATTCCATTAAGAATCAAGTTATAGTTACACACATTTACAATTGTATTCTTTCGTGTTGAGATTACTTAGGGAAAGAGAATATTTTTTGGCCTATTCCATAACGTCTATACAAGCGTTCTAATTCACACGTGTATCAAAACTTTCATTAGTATTGCATTGTTGGTATTATATCTCCATCTGTGGATATTAGTAGCAGGTATTGTGAAAGGAAGAATGAGAGTATATTGTGCTAGATTCTAAGATAACAGTGTTTATCTAATTTGGTAAATTGATAACTGTCCCAAACGTAAGTTAGATAAAGGAGGAAGCGGTTTATTTTGTTAAGGGACATCAAATTGACAAATGGTCTCGTAATACGCAATCCGAGCGCGGGACCAACGGTCGTAGCGGTTACGTAACGGTTGATTCGAATATCAACCGCCGAATGTAGTCGTCGTGAATATAGATGTATCTAATACTTCGGCAAGGTCGACTGTTGGACGATTTGTTGTTCTAACGTTTCAGCCACTGCACATGTGAGGCTATGTTTTTTTTATTTTTTTATCTCGATTTGAAAACTAGGACTCGCTTAGCACGTATAGGTACCTAACCACTTGCTGGGATAGACAATTCGACTTTAGTTTACAAATATGTTTTAATAAAATCAAAAGTGTGTTTTTAGAGCAAAGCGATTTTATTCTACTGCTGTTTGGAAATGCAAGTTCTGTCCATACGACACGGATATAATCACCAAGCATTATTATAATTTGGCAGACTTATGCACCGATGATAAGTATTTAGTCTGAATCCGTTTGGAGGAAACTACTTTAATAGGATAAGATTGCAACATTTACAACTCCGAAAGCCTCAGCCAGTAGGATGTCCGTTCTGTGCCCTTGGATACCTCTAACTAATTTCCGTGAGAAATAGGAGCAATAACAATTTTGATGTAAGTCTGTGCTATATGTGTATCATTTTAACATCAACATGTAACATATTATTCTTATGTCTCCTTCTTTAGACTTGTACAGTCAAAACTACTTTTAACTGGTTTACAGTTTTGACTGCAAATACCTTTTCTTCATGGTTATTGGGAAACAAATCTTTAAGAATACGAGTATTCTCATATTTTATTAAAAGTTTGAACAGCGTGTTTATTTCTTAAATATTTTTTTCATTCATCTTCATCACACTATTTACTTTACTATCGTTATTAAGAGCACCAGTTAACTCTTCTCTATCTATATTTACTAGTAACACTGCTAAGATTAAAAGTCGTATACACGGTGTACTACTTTTAGAGTTACTTAAAACAACTGGTATATGGCAAGGACTTATATGTACAAGCGGGTTCCACATGTTCGGTCGGATTGGCGATCCTTGCTCTGAATGTATTAACGATAAAATACCTATTTTGATCGACTCAACATTTTAGCTTGACACTAAGCCTTATTTCGAGAACCGTGTTATAGTATAAACTTCTGCCATATGTGGTTCTTAGTAAATCATAATTCGCATAAGTAAGAGTGGCTGGTCCGTTCTTGTTTAAATCTTTTGATTGTAATAAAGCTAAATACTTTCTTTTTTGCCTGATCTATTTCCTGTTTGTGATTTCACCACTGAATGTCTTATTTCTTTACCTACTTTTTTACAAACCATCGACTTTACATTTTTAGTTTAGGTATATCGACGTTGTATGATAATTGATAATACAACGACATCGCTTGTACATTGATCTGATTGTGCGGTTAGATTGCAACAGCTAAAATAGCAAGTAATTATAAAGATTAAGAAATCTCGTAAGAGATCTAAGCAGCTCATAATTATTATAATGTAACCGTTACAAAACTAAAGCTTATGCCTCGAATCACCAATTTTACCTGTGCCGCTAATGACATGCACATGATTTCGACCTTCAACTAAATCACAGTATGTAACCGTTACAAGTCGTCTCTGTACGTCTCCAGTCGTCAAGTAGCGCGATGATAGAATGTTTCTTTGCACCTGCTAAGTGCCAGTGCGATTATGAAATATGCATCTAGCGTGTGTACGGTCCGCCAAGAAAGTGGTCACTCTAAGGTTGAAAACAACACAGAACAACTAGGTTGATTTTCCCATGTTTGTTTATCCTATTCTTACAGGTACTCTGTGAACTCTTTCCTTCATCATCATCATCAGCCCATATAAGTCCACTCTGCGTGGGCACGGACCTTCCCTAAATTAGGGCGATAAGGCTAAGGCCTTATCGCCCTTTTGTTGACTAAGGTCAAACACGCTGGCCAAGTACGGGTTGGTTGACTACACGCACAACCTAAGAATTTTTTCTTAGGTGTGCAGGTTACCTCACGATGTTTTCCTTCACTTCAAGCGTCGAATAATCGTATATATGAATTTCAAATTCGAAAAACACAGTGGTACGTCGCAGGGTATGAACTGGCGACCTGTCGCATAGCAAGCAACGACCTTAACCACTCGGCCATCGCTGTGAACTCTTTACTTAGCGTCAACCTTCAACTTTTTTGCTTTTATATTTTTTGCCGACCGTACCATCGTACATGCTGACTGACCTATCCGAAACTGACTATTACCATTCAAATTCTGCCGTACCACATACGAATTGCATCTAATTTTGCAGCTCCAAATGCTGATACATAATGCTAGTATTTAAGTAAATTATTCAGTAACTGACCTATACCTAAGTTTACTTAAATTATATCAGGTGTGGTTGAATTTGCTTTTATTGCAAGATTAACCTAGAGCTATTATTACCTAGGTAAACCAAAGTACCCTAAATATTTTATTCAGTGATTTCTACATTACTGTATTACATTCAATAAGTCTCTGAAATGACTAATTGACATCCAAATCATTGGTGGCAAACTGATATCAGCAGATGGCTATAACAGCGTTGTTTTACCATAAATGCTCATTTAACCTTAACAATACATTTATATTGAAATGAAACGGGTACTTTCAGCGATTTGGGACCACGTCACTTGTTTTTATAACTTTCGCAAATACGAAGGAACGACTCAAGGTTCACTTATGTTCGCGTTACAGGCACCACTTAATAAGTAACTTGTTACGCAACTAATATGAAGAAGTATAGACAATCAATCAAGTGATTATTGAACAAAACTTTGTAATTATACAATTACAGTCCGAGCTCTGGCAATTAGGTTTTAGATATGTTTATAATGTAGTTGGTGAAATATCAATAAAAGCAACAAATGAAGCTGTGGCCGCTACCCGAATGTAGCTATTAGAACACTTATGGAACAATCTAGACCTAGTAGGATAGGGAACATAAGACAAATAACTGTGATAAATTTAAATGCACTAATCCCCCCTCACGGAATATGTTTACAGGTTTACAAAGCATCATCTTGTACGTAAAAAGGTTACATACATACACACATAAATATCACGCCTTTTTCCCAGAGGGGTAAGCAGAGATCACTTCCAGCGATCCACTTTTTACATCTGTGGAAAAGGTTACTACATACTTTAGTTAGACAAATCTTCGGTTTCCTTTATTGTCAAGCGCGTCGAACCACAGCTAAGTAAGTCTCATAACAAAGTGAGAGACTATAGTAATATATTTACAGGGATCGCAAACCTTTATGTTGCCCGACCACGTCCGATAAATTGGTGACCAATTTTTTGGTCAGTTCTACAAAAACTCGGCTGAATATTTCATACAAATTCCAGTCGATCCGTCTATAGGTCCAACAAAAAGTCGAACGTAAGTCTTACGCATTATCTAAGCGTAATTTTTAGAGAAAGAAGTTAATTATTCATAGAAAAATATTGATTTCGTAAATTTAATACATACGCGTGCTGCGCCGCCCCCAACAGTTCAATAAAATAATATTACATCATCATGCCTTTTTTATTATGTTACCAATTTTCCGAAGTGACACCAAATATATTTCATTTTCTTTCATTAAATATATAAATAACTAAGTAACATTCAGACAGGTGAGCGTTCGAGGATTACTATTAGGACTCACTCGTCGTCACATAACTTTTTTAGTATTACATATCGACTTCGTGGTGATCTGACTTGCACTAAATAATGTTCGTCGGAGTGTACTTCACCTGTACTTCATTTTAGTTCGTCCCAATGTTTGGGGTCGTTGGCATTTACTCAGGTGACTCCGAACGAGGGACACGCATTGTTTCCTAAAACTAGGTGATGTCTGTTGCATTATTCACAATCACATAACAATGTTTACTTTTCAAATAGCTTTGTGGAGCTTGGGCGACGCAACCTATTGGTAATACGGTCAACATGTGTTACCAATTGCGTATGAAAATATTTCTAATCAGGTCGTTCGCAAAGGTCCTAAAATCTTTGTGTGATGTAAATTGTACGAGAATGTTTATGTAAGTACATGCTTTGTAGAATAGTTACTAAAACGCCATTTCCTAAGGAAACAGAAGTGTATTGGTATCGTGAATAAATTATAAATTATTGCTCGGTAACGTCAAACTACAAAGTATAAATACGTATATGTTCTAATTCTATGGTATTCTTGGATTCAACATGTTATTTATAACGTTAATTTGTAAAGTGCAATCTATACTAAGTACCTAACCTAACCACCAGACCGAACCTTCACATTATTTTATTTGAAACCGTTTATATTCTCACTATTTATTTTTGTCGCATCGATCGATGCAATGATAATGAGACGAACATAAAATAAAAAAATACTCACATATCAGGTTTGAGATGGCATTCAAGTTAATAAAAAAACAAAACTATCAGCCATTTTAAAAAGAAAACACACGATTAACCTGGTTGTGGGTCGACATCTAATTATTAATTGGGGCCTAATTAATATGAACGCGGCGCGGTAGATGCAATAAACGGAATAAATTAATTTCCTAGTTGTATGTAAGAGTATCAAGGTGAGCGGCGGGATTATCTGGCGGAAATTTAATTACAATTAATGTGTTCCAATGTTTAAATAACGGACTTGTATAAGGTAGGTAGCTATATTATGCACGTGCTCCAAAGAAACTAAGTTACAAGAACCATAATGAACTAAATTTAACCTAAATAGCCAAAATAAGTAGATATATTTCGTTCGATATTCTATTTAATATACGACACCTATGGTTCATTTACAAGAATCATTTGCGCGTTTATGATTTTAATAAATAGATATGTTTATAGACATTTGCATATGTACCTCAAAAATAGTAAGGTTTACGTAATTGCCTTGGAGACAAATAGCATTATTTTTTGCCATACCTCCAGCCGGTTAGAGAAATTATTAATCGGATAGCATTGTGCATTCATATTACTTGCGGTCACGTAACGATCAGGCAAAAAACTAATTAGTTATTCCGTAGCATTGGAAAAAAAAACTGAGGCCGTAACTCCGAGAGTACCAAGTAAAGGCCTTAAGGTTCTGTTTGGACGTATTATTTGAAGGTAGGTATAGGAATGATATCTATACCAATATTATAGAGCTGAAGAGTTTGTTTGTTTGTTTGTTTGAACGCGCTAATCTCAGGAACTACTGGTTCGATTTGAAAAAATCTTTGCGTTGTATAGACCATTTATCGAGGAAGGCTTTAGGCTATATAACATCACGCTGCGACCAATAGGAGCAAAGATACAATGGAAAATGTGTAAAAAACGGGGGAAACGCGAACGAAGTCGCTGGCACAGCTAGTTATTAATATATATTATTAATATCATTAATATACTTAATATCATATTAAAAATGAGTAGGACTACGAAAGTGTTTTGGCTGTTTTTCGCTTTTCAGCTAATATTCTAAAGGCACTACCTTCTCGGTTGGAGATCTCATAAGTTTCAATATAATGATGTCACATAGATAAATAGGTACCACACAACTTCACATAGTAACTTCGAAGTAAGTTAACTATTTGTGTTTCATAAACACAAATATTCTTAAACTAGTTGTGCCAGCGACTTCGTCCGCTTTTCCCTCCGCTTTTTTACACATTTTACATTGTTTCTTTGCTCCTATTGGTCGTAAGGAGTTGTTACATACCCTAAAGCCTTCCTCGAAAAATAGTCTATCCGGCACAAAAATAATCTTTCAATTCGAACCAGTAGTTCTTGAGATTAGCGCGTACAAACAAACAAACAAAAATACTTTTTAGTTTTATAATATTAGTATAGATATGTAAATAACACACCAATATACACGTGGTAAAGCACCCACAGATCAAGCGACGATCAGCGACAAAAAAAGCTATCAGAATCGATGCGCACCCATTATTACAAAGTTTCGTTTATGGATACACTCTGGTGACCCTGGTAATCATCAGAGCAGTCCTACACGAGGTGTCGCAATACTAATTAGCGTTTCCACCGGAGGTGTCGGTATTTTAAACGTAGGTTTAAAATACTTGGCGCCCCCACGCATCGGCTGTGCGCGTCCGATTGGACGAAAATACTTCGACGACATTCACAAAATACGGATTGAGGCAAAGGTCGAACTTCCGTATGAAAGACATGAAACGTTTAAAAAATAAAAAAAATAACGATATAGGAAAAAAGCCGTAACGTAACCTTACTACTGTACGAAATTTGCCTAAGTGATTTATTATTTGATTTCTTCAATTTTGCCTGAACGCATGCCTGATCAGTTTAATCATATAAAATGTTAATTTGAGATTTAGAACAATGTGTTGGCTCTGTATCTGGTTAAACTTAAATTGTAAGAATTCTCTTTTACGCACTTTCGACAAAAGATGGTTTTTTAACCAGAATATTGATTAGACGGTAATTCATTGCCGCGGCCTATCTCCGTTTGATGTTACAGGTAATATATTTGTACATTGATACTATTAATGAAATAGTACAAACATATTACAAAGAAAACTGGTATTTAAAATCTACAATACTTCACAATGTATACAACTGACAAACAGTCCACTGTTTTCACAGCTGTTATTGATATAATGAAAACGAAAGTGGGTAAATACTTAATTGCTTAGAATTAGGTTTTAGGGTAACTGTCGCAGTTTGGTTCAATTAAAATCGTTGAATCATCCCATTTACCACACAAAGTGGATATTTGATCATATTATAGCAATCTCTATCATCTGGTTAGCTATGTTAATAGATCTTGCTCTCAGCTAGCCCCGTTGTGATATCTCAGATAGCTGCCTCTTAGCTTAGATAACATCAATTTTATTATAAAGTCTCTTTTTATCGATCTATATGGCGTATAAGTTTTCCATATTTAAAAAGATAAAAGAGAAGAGCAAAATCACAATTTAGTGGCCATTTAAAACGTATACTAAACCTTGGATCAAATAATACTAGAAACACACTCTTAAACTTCTAAGACTCATAAATTTATTTATAGTTAATGTAATATTATGACACTATTATACACTTTCTAAGTGTAAAAATAAAATTAAAATTATCTACGTTAATTCTTTATGAGTCAACGTCATCATTCTAAATATAATTATCTATCATTTATCTCAATTTAGATGATAGTCTTGAAGGTAAGTAAACTGATGCCGTAAATTTACAAAACTTGGAAATACCGCCGGTATTTACTACTTGTATTTGCACGCTGAAATCTCGCATATACTTTGTAAACCCAGTCACACATTCCAACTCACGTCGACTTTCCGGGACAAAGTAACGGAGTCTCGAAATTAGGCAAAGTCCTCGCTTACCTTTTCAGCAGATTCGCCATCACAATATCTCACTGTAATCACCACCGAAATTAGTCCGCAAACATTCCGTATGATTAGTGGCTGCTTAGAAAGTGACGTGCGTCCTGCGCGGGCCGGGGTTGGCGGCGAGTGCCGTTATCGTGACAGATCGAACTTTTGTCAACACTATCAAGAGTAATCTTGGAACAACATGTCAATCATGCCGAAGCACTTATCTCTCGGCGTCTGATATCTGTTGCATAGTCACGAGGAAATGTACCAGACGGAGGCAGAGTGTACTAATCATTTGAGAACAGAGAAATTCCATTAAATTGGCTTGTACTAAAAAGGTTACCATGGTGGCACATATCTTAGGGGAGAGCCATCCGCTCTCCCGCAAGTCCGGTGATGATGACAAGGCTACTCCGAGTCATCATTGTATGTCAGTGAGGAAAATAAGGTGGCAATAAAGTCATGACATTTTGGAAGTGTAAAAACCTATTTATTAAGAATTATTTAGGTATACAGATAACATTACTATATTCATATTATTACTCAGCTAATGTAAACGTTGGCAATGACATAAGTTTACATTGGGAAGGCTGATCAGCAATTTGACATTTCTTATCATCTTACGCCTCAGTCGTTTGCACAATTTTATCTGAGACAAAAGTTATGTTACGCCATTATCTAGTACTAGGTATCTAAACGTGCTGTAAACCTATTTCTACTTTTCAAAGATATTTCAGTACGCCCTTAGGTCGTAAGCAAGTAGGTTGTCAGTTGTGGATAGCTTTAGCGACGGGCGAGATTACTAGAAATGCGTGGGATACGCACGTGCACTAACGACTTGCACTCTGTTAAACATCGCAACAATATTACAAGTTTAAAGTAAGTAACGTTAACAAGGAAAACCTGTAGAAAATTCAGAACTACTTATAACTTATAAGTGACTCAAACAAAACTGAGTCAGACATGTATCATATGACTAACTCTTTGTAATCTTTGTAATTAACATCATATCCTGATTTGTTCTGCAATAGCAGATTTTTACTTTGAACGTATTTAAAAAAAAGTTGAGATTCTCCGTACTTACAAAAATATTGTTGTCAACTACTCAGTGACCAATAAAAAATGTTAATTAGACATTGTTTTAAGTTCATATAATTTTTTTCTATTTTTATATCAAGGTAAAGTAGCAGTAGTAGTAGGTATTAAAAGGAGATTAAAATATGTTTCTACTACTTATATTAAAATTGTAAGCATTATGAAATTAAACAAAACAGTGTAAGGGAAGCTGTGTTACATACAACATACTTGTTTGGTCAACATAACCGAAACACTGGAACCAAAATAATGCAACTACTAATATGAAAGTAAGCTAGCAGATGCATGAACAAAAACACACGAAGCACTAATTAACCTAAACGCACAAGACGGCGAGCCAAAATCTTTCAAGACTAATGCCATCGTCTAATCGCAGCTATTTAATTGAAAAGTAAAAATTACGACGTGTCGGGGTGTAATAACACTTATTATGCACTTACCCGCTGAGCCCGACGAATCGCTAGTCGTTACCATCATTACGTTATGCAACCATCACAATTACTAGCTCCCGAGCGAACGTGCGAAGGGAGTTGCGTGTATTTGTACAATTTGTACTTTGACCCTACCGAGGAAATCGGCATCCACTGATCTGTTTAGCTTCTATCTGTTGCTTTCTCTACTGTCATTTTCGATAAAACCTGAATCAGGTCACCAAGAAGTTCTACGATCAGGCTAGCGCCAACAATTCAGTAGTTGGAAAGCTTAAAGCCGCAAATCCAGTGTTGATGACAAGGTTACTCCAAGCCATCATCGTAAGTCAGTTAGGAAAAAAAAGCTTACTATTCCAGAAGTCCTGAAATAATCATCTGTACATTGCTTTCTTTTATTTAAATTTTTCAGATTTACTAGTTTTCTAACTGACTATGATGATTGCTTGGAGTAGCATTGTCACCATCACCGGACTTGCGAGGGAGCGGATGGCGTCTACCTCTAATATTTACTAGTGTCTTCACCTGAATATACAGAGCTCCAATTATGCCCGTGCGCTCGCTATGTTCGAGCCTCAGAAGTAAGTCAAAAGGTCAAAGACAACACTTAATTGAAAGCTAATGTAGTCTTGATTTCATTAATCTAGGAACCAGTTGATGATCAACGAACTGCGCGACCGACACTGATGTCGAAACCTTATGATCTATGACCGTCTAAAATAATAAATACAGATAAATATGGCACAAAATCATTGTTCAATTCCTAAGTAAGTTGCAAGCAGTACTTGTGTTACGGATCTCAGAAACACCAGTGGTATTCACAAATATTCTAATAAGAGACGGCACAAACGCCGATGTTCATAAACACAAATATTTGTCCTGAGAGAGAATCAAATCCACGACTCTTGGTGCAACAGAATGGGGTACTA
Source organism: Maruca vitrata (assembly GCA_039566165.1). Classification (NCBI taxonomy): domain Eukaryota; kingdom Metazoa; phylum Arthropoda; class Insecta; order Lepidoptera; family Crambidae; genus Maruca; species Maruca vitrata. Next base: position 14,839,683 of record CM076911.1, on the reverse strand, counting down.
CGTATGCACCAACTAACCAGACAATTAAGCTTCAGAAACTTCGAGTTAACTTGCAAGTTACATGATGGTACGAGCGATATTCTCAAGGCATATCGATTTGCCAAGAACACGAGTTTAATAAACCTTGGCGTCTCTGATCTCGCCGCTGGTGAAATGTCACCTCAATGCCTTGTATTGCTACAGAAAATAGTGAGCTCTTGCAAAGTAACTGTCTTCAAAATTGATTAACATCAGGTAGCGTACGTCAGCAAAAAGTGACCACACGTGCTTGCAACTCAGACGTGATTTCTTCATTAATATAGGTAAGCATACATATACTAACATTTTAACAAAGATATTCTTATATACTTTTATTGCGATGGATTGTCTAAAAAGACTTATTCAATAATTCAAACTCTGATATAATTATAAAAACTCATCTAAAACACAGAATGACACATTTATAAGTCCAACTAACCTAGCTATATTTTGCACTAGCTGTGCCAGCGACTTCGTTCGCGTTTCCCCCTTTTTTACACATTTTCCATTGTATCTTTGCTCCTATTGGTCGCAGCGTGATGTTATATAGCCTAAAGCCTTCCTCTATAAATGGTCTATACAACGCAAAAAGATTTTTTCAAATCGAACCAGTAGTTCCTGAGATTAGCGCGTTCAAACAAACAAACAAACAAACAAACAAACTCTTCAGCTTTATAATATTAGTATAGATAATCTGTCGAACGCAAGCGGCATCTACATAAAATGAACTGGAAGACATTTGCAAGCTTATGATTTATAGATTAGAATTATTAGGTCAAACACTATTCGATTCACGGTTGTCTCACACACCTGGGGAACGGTATTCTGAACAGTTCCTCGACGAATTCTTGCATTTTCACAACAATAACAACAACACCACGACCGCTGCATTGGGCAGAATGCATCCTAACGCGCTGCACCGTGACGCAACTCCACAGTAAGTAATTGGATATTTACCTGTGACAGACAAGTATTATGTAACAAACAACTATTATTCTTTGCTAGTAACCGTTTACTTTCGTCCACGTTTTCCTCGTGGGCAACCTTCGTAAATGGACTAATTACGGCTAATTCAATATACCTAGTACCTGTACCATTCCAACAATAAGCAGTCGTGCAATTAATAGGAATTATTGAAATTGACGTTTATAGTGCCGTTTTAAACGACCGGTACAGGTGGATTTGTGTTATTAGAACTGTACTATAATTTTGATCATCGATCGATTCATTCTGCGAGTGCCTGAGTGTCGAAGGAGATAAAATGAACTGACTATATAAAATCACAGGTTTGTCTGAGTGCATATCGTCATCATAGTACCCGTAGAGATCAATTACACGTAGATTCACCCACTCTTCCGATTGAATCGTAATAAAGGTATTGCCTGTATGTAATATTTTTAAAAAATCAGGATCCTTACTCTGAATTACGAAATGAAACATGTGGTCGTCCCATTGCCTAACAAACTATTAGTGTAGTTAATGTATCGAACAATTTATAAAAATAACCGCTAACGCACCCACCATCATAATAGTTATTCTATGATTGTTCAAATGCGCTTCATCTTGACTTGGCACTTGACGAACAAATGCGTTTCTTTAGTGCAGATTAAAACATCATTTTCCGTTGCCATCGGGGCTACTGTTAGATACAGAATGGCTGTTCCAATGGCCAAGTTCTCAACTCTGATTACGGTGACTCAGACAAACCGTGATACAAATGTATCTCCCTTAAGTGACATTAGGCTAATTTGTCTCAATGTGTGTCAGACATTATCGAAAGTATAAACCAATTTGTACCTTATTGCTTGGTCTTTAGATCATAGGTTTCGCGAAATGTGTGATGGTGGTTAATGGCCGCTGTTATGGCAGGTGCAGTCGGTGGCCATGTTATTTGCTGTTTGTCTACTGTGGTTTTATGTCGTTTCACTCCTATAGATATACGTAGTGTACCCACCCGTAAACGCAGTTATCGTGAAGATATCTAGGTAATTTAGTAAATTATCAGCCTGGAAGACAAAACGATTCTTGTAGAAGGTGTATTATTTGAAGCAGTGTTATTAGAAAATAGGTTCTTATTCAAGGTACATACTTTTAATAGACCATTTTGTTTAGTGTATGGCAGTGTATGGCATGAAGCATATATGTATTATCTTACATGTAATTTATAAGTAAGCGTAATTTGTTAATGTCAACTTTAGGTTACTGGGAGTGCAAAAAACTAAACACATATTAGTTTGTTTAGTTACCTACTACCACAAGATAATGTAGGTATAGTTATTTTAACAGCAGTAGCGACGTATCTGTTCTTTTCCTCAGGAATAATAAAAAAAAAACATGTAGATAAACGTGACTTAATGTTAAACGTTAACGTACTAGGTTGGAAACTAAAATCTTAAGTGCTCATGCTGTTTCTACTTTTTAGTTACCTGATATTAGTGGAATGGTTATATAATATATGTATGTCTCGTCTCGGTGGAACAGTGTTTACTGACCCATAATCACTACCAAACCAACGGAACCAAGGGTCGTGGGTTCCCACCCGGGAGATATATTTGGCTGACGTTCATCAGTGTTTGTTCCATGTCTGGGTGTGTTATTAAATAAATATTTAAGTACATTTGTATCCAATGTTGATTCTGATATCTGTAACACATAAGTGCTTAAGCTACTTACTACGGGATCAGATCAATGTAGGTATCTGATGTTGTGGAATTTGTATGTATCCCTAATTACCCACTCATGTAACTATTTTGTTTTATCCGGGATCCCGAAAACGATCTGGACTATGGTCAATCTGCAAGACCCATTTTACTTGCCGAATGCCTTCGTCTTAAATATTTTCGTCCTAAATAAGCTATACCTATTGTTTTCAACTAGGAATGCTACATCTATTATGAAACACAAGAATCTACCTCTTTCTAAATCAGAGTATCTATTCTTTCCCGTGACCACGGGCGCTGTAAAGAGCTCGTAACGTCGGGTCTCTAAATAATATGTTTAGGATAACAATACACGAGAGTTTAATCCGTAAAATTAGTTTTATTTCAAATGTGTAGTGTATCTATTTTACCAGAGTTAACCTAATCTACTTAGGTATGTTGTACTATTGTAAGGTAGGTAAATAGTAAATAGTTATTTTTATTGAATACAATTTTCACGTAGACATGGCTATCATAAAAAGCGGTTAATATGCAAAAAACAGAGCGGAACCTACCTACCGACGAATAGTGAACAAGGTCGAATGAATGAAGTAGGTATAAAATAAATACCTATTGCTAGATATTAATTTCAAATTGGTTTCCGAACGCAGAGTAGCAGACTGTAATTTGTAATTTTTTTTTTTTGGGTTAATGTACCTCTCTGTTTCTAATTAGAATTTTCTTGTAAAAGATGATTAGTTATCACGTTTATCTCTGTGAAAATTTGCTAGACAATGCGTGTTGTCTCCATGAACGCAATGTAGCCATGTAATTTTTCCTTAGTACATATGTAAACACAGTAGATAAGTATGTTTTCAATAGAAAAGCGTCACATTAGTTCATTTGCAAGGTGTATGAAAGAGTGCTAAACACTCCTTGCGTCACACTCATCACGGTGGACTATTCATACACCTGTCATTCAACTCGCAATCGCTTCGCTAACAGACCGTTGGACAATCATTATGTTTTGTTTTTTTTTTCGCTTTTGTCCTTGTTTTATCGTCATAATTGTGCAGCAGTTTCAGTACCTAAGAACAATGCCATTCATGACCGTCACTAAACATAAGAGATTCACATAGTTATGGGATTTGGAAATAAGGAAAATGAACAGTTTAATCATACTGTTGCCTGTGTTTAAACATAATAAGTACATAATACGTACAAGTACGTAATTTGGAAGCTAGAGATACTGACATCGACATTTCGACTAATCGACATGTTTCTAAAGATACCTAAGCAATCTCATTATGCATTATTCACATTCATTCGAAAAACGAGACAACCTTCAGAAGGTTTCACCGCGCAAATATTCCACTATCACAACACGTAATAATGTCAACAAACAAACAGACGTCGTGTTCGCTATAGGTAAAAACTATAGAGATCTTACCGTGATCCCAGAACACGCCGGTGCGAGCACTATCGTCAATTGGCACTTAGAACTGGTCCACTGCAAACTTTTATTTCACTTGGTTTTCTCGTTGGGAAAACGAATGAATTATCGTAAGGCACGAACGTGGAGAGGTGCCGAGCGGTGCGGCACGTGCGTCCTCGCGACGAGTCGGGGAGCTACTGAGTGAGTGACAGCGCCAGTTGACAGTCGGTGCCGTCGCGGCGCTGCCGTCGCGTCTCACGCGCCGGTCCGTTGGTCCCCAATGCGCCCGCGCAGGGGACCTGACCGATTCGCCTCGCTTACCGCTAGACTGTTAAAAAGAGATGTCACGGATACTTTGCAATCCGCAATATGAAATTGCATAATTACTAAGCAGTTTCGTCTGCAATATCGGTTGCGACGAACGATTGAAACGTCAAATCATCCATCGGTGAAAAGAATCATTTATTATTAGATATCTCTCCCAGAACATCTAATTTTGTAGAGAGTTAATCAGAAATAATTAAATGAGATTTTGTACCTATTTGTGAAAAACTTCTCACAAAATGACATTTTATTGATACGATCGTTGTCATCAATTGACGTATGCCATATGTGTGAAGTGTGCGTGTACATTTTCAAACAACAACCATAATAAATCGTACAAAATGGAGAAGAACCGATCTCCGTTCACGGTAAGCCCTGAATACGGCAGTAGCAAATCGCCAGCCTTATCTGGGACCAACATGACTGGAAGCAAATCGTCTAAGTCACCAGTCAGCGCAAAATTACCTGACAAGGTCTCCAACAAATCCGCAGAGAACCTGCCTGCGAAGCCGAAGAAAAAAGCAAAGGGGTACTGCATAACGCCTTCCACCTCATCTGGCACGCAGTACTTCCGGCGAGAGAGCCATGGAGACATGTTTGAGAGGATCACAAGCGACCAGTATGTGGGCCTCTCCGAGTCCATGTCAGGGTCCTCGTTGACCTTCAACTGTATACATGGGCCTGAAGGCAAGCAGTACACTGATAAGGGCCTTCTGAAGAGGAATTTGTTGAAGGAGCTAGATCCTCTACCAATCGGTAGGTACTCACTTGCGTGTACTTGTTTTAATGATTATTATCAATCATTATCAATTATTCACAAATTCACTATACACAGTTAAATTTTCAAATATTTTAACATATATTAATATCATAATGTAGGTACTTACATTTCCCGGAGACTCGTGATTTGACTTCCCGACACATACACTATTAAATAGTTACTGAATTAACGATTCCGACAGAGCCTAGACGTTAGAATATAGAAACTAAGCTGAAACCTTAGTAAAAAAAGATAAAATAAATGTTTTGGCTGTGTTAGAGTTTTAGGTACAAGTACTTTACGTATTACGTATGTGTACCTAAAGCGATAACTCCTATTTAATATATATCTATAAAAAACTTATGACATATTAATACAATTAAATAAATATAAATATTACACAACATCACATACATTGATCTGATTCCGTACTAAGTAGCTTAAGCACTTGTGTTACAGATATCAGAATCAACAGTGGATACACAAATATTTGTACTTAAATATGCTTAATAACACACCCAGACACGGAACAAACATCGATGTGCGTCACACAAATATTTGTCCCGGATGGAAATCGAACCCACGACTCTTGGAACAGCAGGTAGTGAATCTGGGTCGCTAGCCACTGTTCCACCGAGCTTTTCAATTATATAATAATGTTTTTAACAAAGAGTTTTATTGAATAAGCACCGTTTATTAATTAGGTAATTTTTATTTACTATTTCGGATCATGTATTTGCAGTTGCACATATACATACATACATATAATTTAGAATACCAGACGTAATCTCAATCAAACGTCGCCTCCACTGGTAGTGAAATAAATCTAATTGCGGATTTAATTTCGAATCGCTTTAGGCATCCACAAGAAATCATGTCAATGTTTTCTAATTCAATTAACATCGAAGTATTGATATGGTCGTAGATTGTATGAAAGTCGTCGGCCCAATCGTCCTTCCAACGAAAATGTCAGCTTTCCCTCACCCACATACCCTTTTGATAACGTTGCACTACGCCTGCCCAAAGAGCAATAAAACTGTCTACGGTCACTAATTTTATGTCATGCGTTTTGCATACAATAACTAAACTTACCAACAGGCAAGGTTCAAGTACTTAATGGAAATACGCTTAGCTTAATAAGAAACTGTTACATGGAAGAACTTAAGTCTCTTTCGTCAGGGGTCGGGAGTTCGATCCCCACCCGGCACATTAAATTAGTGGGATGAACATGTTGCTATGTGTCTTTGAGCTATTTGTTAAATTTGAGTCAGTATATTTATTTGAGTATCCCAATGTTTCTAAAGCTGAGATCTGTTCTAATTCCTAGAAACATAAAGAAAGTATTTGATGCTGTAAAATATTTATTAATTGCCAGACCCGATAGACGTTGTCCTGTCTAAACTTTCCGCGCGGTTTTATTAACTTTTTATTCCATAGTAACCTGGTGATCTGGAAGAAGATAGTAATCAGACAGGCGATTACACGTGATGCCGTGACCACGAGAAATAGGCAAACATTTTTATATAATTCGAGTCGATCTGGAAAAGTTATCTATTCTGTGAATTTGAAATGGGTAAAACACCAATCCCAACAAGTGTGACCGGGTCAACAAGTAAAAATTTGTGTCATTTTAGGATAAGGTTTAAAGACATTTTTTTTCTCATTAGAACAATACAGTTCACTTAAAATAAGTTAATAACAATTTTTAAAAAAATACTATTATAACACGCAGCGCAGCTAAATAACTTTGCTATACAATGCAAACCAATACATTAATCTATCCATTACAAGATATTTTTCTATGATTACAAAGTTACTAGTGCTTAACATTGCAATATAAGTACGACGAAGTATGTTTTTATTAAAAACATGGTAGGTAAACAGTATGCGATTCAAATAACAAAACAAACAGGTTCAGATATTTTTTTTTCCAGATAAGAACTGGACGGAGACCTGCCCGCCGGCGTACGGCTGGGACGTAGCGGGGAAGCTGGAGTTCCTCATCACGGACACTGTGGGGGTCCTACAGGACCAGCGCATAGATGCCCATCTCAGAGATTTGGCGAGGATATCTTACAACGGATATGTATCCTTCTGTAATATTGCCGCATTAACTAATCATCATCATCATCATCAGCCCATATAATCTCCACTGCCGGGGCACGAGCTTACCCTCAAGTAGATCGATCAGGCCTTAGTCGACCACCCTGACCAAGTGCGGGTTGGTCGACTTCATACAAACTTAAAATTCCATCGTAGGTGTCCAATAGTCCAATTCCTCGTCATGATTTCGTTCGCCGTAAAAGTGTTGAATAAATCAGTAATGAAGTTAAATTATAGCTGTTGTTAGCTGACATTTTCCGTCAGAGCTAACCCTTACCTAACGCTTTAAAAAATTTATACCACGATTTGTCGACCATCTGGGAGAACTTAACTTAATCGATTATTGTCGATTTAAATGGTAAATTTTGAAGTAGGTACGTAGCCGTTGTTAAAACTGTGTTTTATGATATTTGGATAATTTCGTGCGAGATATTTTGGGTCAAGTTGCTTTCCTTTACATTACAAAAATAGAAAATAGACGTGCTACCCTCAGTGTCCACGATTGTGGACTACCTGGTAGAGACGTATAAGAAGAAACCTTCGTTAAGGGAGCCACTTCTGATGCTGCTGATGAATATGGAGCGTCCAGTGCTCCTTAATGCTACATCTGATGTCGTTACGTACTTCGAAACGCTTCGATCTTACATCGGATTTTTGGGTAAGTAGTTACAACTTCTCGGCTAATTCTATTTGTTTACCAGATATAATAATACCAGGATTGTACCAATTTTGGGTCACAGTTACTTAATAAGAAATTAAGATATCTCTAAACGTGCAAATTTTCTCCGTAATGGATATTGCTGATATACATTTATAGTAATTGAGTGAGCAGTAAACATGTAAATAGTAATGGTTTCTCGACTATTACAGTACATTCCCTGCTTTATTTAATGTCTACGTTGAGGTATTTGGAGTGTTGCCTTTATCATGAGCCTAAGGTTTCATACGTGATCAAATCCAATATCGATAACCGCAATGGGGACAATGCCATTGGCGCTCGAGGGATTTTACTTCCATTATAGTGTCGTTATGGTTATGAACTAAATGCGTGCTTGACATGACTGAGCTCACTGTTCCACTTTTGATTGAATGTACTCGATTGCCTGCATGTAGGTACTATGTTCTTTGCTTGCAAATGTGTCGTAGAAATATTACTTACTTGTGGATTTGTCAGTAAAAAATCGATTGCTGGTTAAAAGTACCAAATTTTTCTAAATCGGCTCATTGGTTCTAACTTGACGTCAGATACTAGGATACAGGACAGACATAGGCGTACACTTAATAGTAGACATTACGGAACATAGCGAAATGTCGTGATCAATTCAATTTTAAATACTCGTATACAATGTCCATTATTCTGGTTACCGTAAAGGTTTTGAATTATACAATAATCATAGATATCTATTGAAAAGAATATTGCCTTGTCACTGAGATGTGAGATGTGCAGCTGAGTTAGCTGAGTTTATGCTCACGTAAATGCATACTTTTTCTGATCTACTCATCTGTACGGTTGGTGCATTACGCAATTTTATATGAAAGTAGGAGATGCAATTTGTCGCTTTTATGATGTCAAACCGTGATAACATAAAGTTAAACGTAAAGCTTTAGTGTTCAATGATTTATGACGAACGTCTTTTTTACAACCAAATTAGTTTGTAACTTTCTGTCTGGCAGTTTATTATAATAGGTATGGTCACTTAAAACATTAATGTATTGTGAGAAAAAAATATGGAATTTACTCATTTATTCACTGATGGATTTATCCAAATGTTCTTTAAAGCTTTAAATATTTGGTACTTTTAAGAATATTTCAGATTTCGTGTAATCATTGCCTAAATGTAAAACATGTATCGAGAATATAGGTACTCAGAATACTCATTCAGAAATATGTATTCAGAACTTACTTTAATTTCGATATTAGCTTGTGATTAAGCCTTTAAAAGCGCAAATGACGATACTGAAATAAAGCATCAAGACTGAAAGAAAGTAGGTAAAGTAGCAAAATTATAATGAGATGTACTTATTGCCTGACTTTTCTCCTGGGTTAGGTTAGGTTAGCAGCACGTTCGCTATCATGAGCGCAGCATGATAGCGAGCGGGCACGAACGTTACCGATCTGTACCAAGTTTTGAAAGGTCCTTTGCAGGGTACCTTCTGATGCGCATGGAGGACGAGGACATGTTCTGCCTGGTCAGCAACGCGGTGATATGGCAGCTGACTGCGCCCGACGCGGCGCGAGGCGCGGGCGTGGCGCGGCGGCGACACGTGATGGCCGCGGCACCGGTGCTGTACCAAGCGGCAACCAGGATGCTAGCTGTTACGGACACCTTCCGGTTCTCCACCTTCTTGGAGATAGCGCTGCTGCTTGCCTGCGACGCCGCTGATAACTGTAAGTGATCTCACGATAACATTGAGCCGTGTTACTGTTAGACCTTCAATACCGCTGACAACTGTGAGTGTTCTTACTGATGGTATCGTAGCTGTCAACCGCATCAAGCAGCAACCAGGATGCTGGTGGTTACGGACAGCTTCCGGTTCTTTACCTTCTTGGAGGTACCGCTCCTGCTAGCCTGCGATACCATTGACAACTGTAATGTTCCTACTGATGATCACGTTGAGTTATTTATATATTTACCTCATTATCCTGGCGTATGACCAATTTTATAATTCAAAACATCCATTCGAACGGTTTCATTTATACACATTACTTTGTGGTTTGGTCAATCAATATGGTCTGGTCTGGACATTGAACAGCTGACAAACCTGCAAAACTGATTCAGCACTATTACATTTCAAGCATTTACTGTACTACTATTACTACTGTATACTACTACTCGGTCTAAAATTTATAGACCTTAAAAAAGTATTATCAGAATGTTTTATTTACAGGTATAGAAATGATGAAAGAGAATATCATAGAGAATATTTTTTACCGATTCAATCCTTATTTTCCGGAGAGAAAGTTGCCTTTTTACGACATCAACCCGTCCGATCCTCAGGACTGCAATGTCAAACTGGGTTAGTGTCGCTTTCTCTCTATAACAAAATTAGGCAAGAAAGTGATGTGATACTAGCAAGAATAATGTATGCAGATTAATTCGTTGCCAATGTGTTTGTTCCTTCTGTTTCTTTGGGATTCCTGAATCAAAACGCGCTTCATGGATAGGGAAAGATTTTTTTAATATTACGTCTACCTTAGACTGGCTCGCTGGAACAGTGGCTAGTAACCCAGGTTTACCAACTCCAGTTCCAAGAGTCGTGGGTTCGATTCCCACCCGGGACAAATATTTGTGTGACGAACATGTGTTTGTTCCGTGTCTGGGTGTATTATTAAATATATTTAATTACATTTGTGTATCCGCTGTAGATTTTGATACCGTAACACAAGTCCTTAAGCTACTTACAATGGGATCAGATCAATGAAGTTGTTAAAATACGAGTAATAAAATGTTTACCCTACTTGTCTTTAGTAATACTTTTGTATTTGTTTTTGTTTTGCAGGAGACAGCAGTATGAATATGAACACGACTATTTCTCTGTTGCTTGTTCTCCTTAAAACAACTAGAGAATTTCTAGACAAAAATCCGCAATGTCGAAAGACATTGCCTTGCCCTGACACTTACAGTCAAAGGTATATAATTCATAAATGATGACTTATTAAGTACTTTTTATGATTGGAATAATTATAAAAGTTCACATTTTGTTATGTGAACATATTGCAATAATAAAAAGTGTAAATACTAGTTAAATAAAGATATTCGAAATTCTCTTCGATTTAGATATCGTTTTATCAAAATTTAAGAAAGTCGCTAGATTTTACGTAAAATTTGTACCTTTGCTGATGAAAAGAAATTGGACATTATGTCTTCACTGCTGTTTACTATCAGGTGGAGTGAGTTCATCCTGAACGCCTATAATAAAAAAGTTCATCTACCAGGCCCCGTAGACAAAGTAACAATATCGAAACAATAACGAAGTTCGAAAAGAATAAAATGTATGGGATTGACATAAGACGCGATAAATCATGTGATCAATCCCATACGTTTTGTTCTTTTCGAACTTTGTTATCGTTTCGATATTGTTTCTTTGTCTAAGCCCCCTGGACCATGGTAGACGATCTTTTTCATTTTATTCTAAGCCCGACCCTACTTATGTCTAGCCTTAACAAAGTTTGTCATCAAACCCTCAAGGTCTGTCTTTCATAGATGCTTCATCTGGGCTTACCGCTACGAGTGCCGCGCGAGGGAACATCAGCACGAGCGGACCACTTTGACAGTCGTCATAGAAGTCCTGCTTAATTGTTTCGGCAGCCGTTTGAATGCATTCTCTGCTTTGCTGATGCCAGGTAACCACGTCTACCATTGCATTTTTAGAGTACCTTGAAACACCTGGTGACAGACGAACCGACAGACAGCGAATCGTTTTTACCCTTTGGGTTTGGGACTCTAATAAGAATCGCTGAATGTTTTGTTAAGCGCATGTCTTAAGGACAGCTGTAACGATTTCGATGACCCATAACATTAAAATTGTAGAGAAGGAAATTTCACACAAACATACAAGCAAAGCATTTTAACGGTAAAAACATAGAGCTATAATAAGCTATCCAATTTTTTTGCAATCAGGAAGTTAGTGACTACTGACTACTATGTTCATTAATGCAGGTTATGCAGGCTAGCCAAACTCGCGTTTGGCTATCCCTTCAAAAATTAAAGCTTCTTCGTGTCGATAGCGAGAACCGTTTATCTGATTGATTCTAGTCTGAGGAGACCGTCAAAGAGGGCCGGAGGTCATTAATCGGAGGCAAATGTTGATACCGCGTAGTACGATTGATACGGAACCCTGCCCTCTATTAGAAGTGTTGAGTACTGATCGGACCCCAACCCTAATCCAACCCTTTGCCCACTGTGACATGCGCAGTGCGCCTTACGAATTGACGGACATAAACTGTCATAAATATTAATTGCATGTGATGATCAAGGTAAACAGTAGTACCTATTATTGTTTCAAAAGCTTTCGTGATAAACGTGTGTGCTTAATTAAATTGTGTGATCTGCAAACTGTAAAAAATAAAATGGAATATTTTATGATAAATCGTTGAAACGGTAAATAATAAGAATTTTACACACAAGTGTTTGTATTATATTATCTTTATATCCTAGGTGGTATTCAGGTAGGAGACATTTTGTTGACCGGTTGCTGTTACCACCATACAGTTGCGTAAAACCCGCCAAGTGACTCTGACCTCTCTTGGTCAGGTCGCGTTCCGGGATCAGCACTGTACGAACCGGACTGTACGACCAGTGGAGTCTTAGCGGCGGTATTGTGCGGGCGGAGCGGGTCAGCCCGGCGGCCAGAGAGGCCCGTAGAGACGGTTGTGCCTTTCGTTCGGCGGACTGGCCAACTCCGACCCGCACAGCTCAATACCAATGCGAGACTCCACGCCTTGTCTCGTTGTTGCCGCAGCAGTGGTCTCCTCATTCACGTCCCCCTTTCCCTCTCATATCGATGTTCCGGGAGGGAGGGGTGAAACGGCTTTCAGGGTGAGTGCGACAGGCTCAATATGGTATATTGTGCCTGTCGACCTCATATTTGGATCTCACTACCGCTTACCATCAGGTGGAGTGTGGTCATCTTGTTAGCCCATTATAAAAAAAAAATCCCATAGCAAATTAACAAAATACTCAATATAAATGTAGCTTAAATGAGAAAAATCGTAGGACTTATAATTTATAATATATTTCATTACAGTCTTTTTCTTTTAACCGGTAGCCGCCATTCAAATTTATATTTATTTCTCAATAAGCAACTTTTTGTAAATTACTTTTTCAACTGATATATTCTTATGGATTTCCCTCGCGTCTATTCTGAGCACAGATTTCGCCATTAAAAAGCGATTGAGTCGAGCGAGACACTTGGATGTGGAAGAAGCGTGGTGATGGATAAGTAACCCTGATGATGGTTGCAGATATCATGTCAATGTCGGTGCTGACGGAGTTGCCCCCCAGAGATGACTGGGTCCGGAGTGTCAACTTCAGCACGGGTCAACGCGACGTCCAGTTCAAGAAGATCCTGATCAATCTGTCCGTCGACTTCATCAAGGTGTTCCCGTGCAATCAATTTGTAAGTTGACAATTTAGAAAAATGTTAATGGACGATGACAAATTGCGCAGATGTTATATTGACGGCGTATATCTTCAATACATCATCTCTCTACATAGTATAAAGCCAAGTCCCTTCCCGCGTCTGCCTGTCCCTATGTATGTTTAAATATTCAAACTTTTTTATAGATGGAGGTTATAATGAGGAAGGTTTTTATGTGTAATATACCCGAAGCGAAGCTAAGGCGGGTCACTAGTATATTATAAATGTAACGGACCCCTGTCCGTACATGGATGATGTGCGATACAAAATTATTAAACATCTTTATCAAAACAGTAGTCCCAAAACCATATTTTTTGGATTTTGTGTCTGTTTACATATTAAGCGTTTGTGCACGCCGATGTCAGAAAAGGCTTAAATCCGATCTATGTGTGGTTTTTAGTAATATATTGTGGTAACCTAAACTTAAAATGTTGTATTTGTTTCATGTCGATCGGTCCAGAAATAAATACATTATGCTAATTTAAAGAATCATGTTGAACACGAACATCTTGTTTCTCACAATTCTTAGATGGTCCAATGCCGGTACTGGCTCCTTGGACTGATGTATCTGATAGACCCTGGGCTGTGCCACTTGCGAGCGCGGTGGTCTGCCGCCCTCTTCGCAGAGCTGCGGAAGACCGCGCTCCAGGCATTGGTCTGCGTCCTACCCTCGACGCCGCCAGACCTGGCTATGGAATACGGCTTGACCAGAAGGTAAGAGTGGAGTTCGGTTTACCTATGTTATAGAGAGCTACTGAGCGAGTCTGTTAGAGTATTCGTACGATCGCGACAGATCTGATATATATATTTTCTGTTTCTGACTCTCATCGTGAAGCTCACTTCCTGTATCTTTTCGGATGATCTACTAAAAAGCATCAGTCATAACTGAATTATTTACCTTGAACTTTATTACGTACGTCAAAGTATGTTCTACAGAGAGACCGAAGGAACTAGAAGTAAAATCTAATTGGCTTTTAAATGGTACATTTTCGCCAGGATAATGTGGTACATCGAGTGGTACTCCGAGAGCCCGTATGAGCTCCCTGTGCTGTACTGGTGCATGCGTTTGCTTTACGTCGTCATCGAAAACAGGGAAGGGAAGGGAACCGAATCCCACAACAGCTCTCTGCGCGACCTGTTCGACACCCACGGAATCATAATTATCATACGTAATATCTTTTAAATGTTCACTCAAGGATCATCTTACAATTAAGTTAAAATTTCTGATAAAGGGTTGCCAGAGCAAAAGAAGCGATAATGAGTACTTATGCTGAATTGTTATCAGTAGTGAAGTTTTTATTTTTCGGCCTTGCACATAAGCAGGCAATTTGGTTGTTTAGAATAATAAGCCAACTGCACGAGACGGCAATGGACAATCAACGGTTTTCCACAGCTGAAACTTGGTGATATGACAGCCTGACCTTTTACGTGCAACAAAATTTGGCAAAAAACAAACGATATTCTACATATATGCCACATTTAACATCCAATACACAAAATAACATTAATTTGATGACATTTAACTTTTTTTTTCCAGATCTCTGTCACACTTTGCTCAATCAGAAAACCCCTCCAGTGGAGAAGAGCCAGGTCATCATAGCTCTGGGGCTGAGTTTGCTCACGCACGCAGTCGACATAAACAGGAAGGTAGCCTGCTGCGTCTACCCTAACCTCAGGTGGCCTTACTCCATCAACGGTCTCGCCAAGAAGATGATCGATGTGGTGCTGTTCTCTCTGGAGAAGCATTACATCATAAATGACAGGTTTGTGGCTCATTCCTTTAAAAAGACGTTCCACAT
Organism: Maruca vitrata; assembly: GCA_039566165.1. NCBI lineage: Eukaryota > Metazoa > Arthropoda > Insecta > Lepidoptera > Crambidae > Maruca > Maruca vitrata. The sequence goes on along the minus strand of CM076911.1, from coordinate 14,824,464 downwards.
GAAGAATATACACGCATATACGAAGATTTCTTCGGCACACTTTTATGGTTCCGTGAACATATAAAGATTTAGGCCTATTTTTAGCATGAAGACATTATCTGTTCAGTGGTCCTCTATTGTAAAATTGCTTAAGAGCCAGCCAAGTACATATTGTGGAATTAAAATTTTATTTTTTCTTTTATTATCGGATAAATGTGCTTCACCCAAATTTCGTTCCATATTATTACAATATTAACAGTCGAGTTAAAATTTCACAATTTGGGTCGAGTGCAAAAATGGAAATGCGATAAAAATTGAAGGTAACGTATATTTGCTTGATGATAATACATTATGTTATCTCAGGCGCAGGAACTATCGTTGTTGATGTAAGAATAACAGGGTTCTTAACTATTGTAGGTAAAATCGTATACGGCCTTAGCAATTGCGCTGCGGTATATTTACTATATTTGCACAATGTAGAGCTCTAAAATTAGTTAGTTTAGGTATCGATAAACGTTCCAGAGATTTTGCCAACATATTTTCATTATTAACTAACAATAAATCCAATGAACCCAATCCAAACCCCAAAATAAATAATAATAATAATAAATTTGTTTATTGAGCCATTTACAAGTTACAATATATCTTAAACTAATAGATGCGTAGCATGATAACAATGAAGGCGCATATTTAAGATGATGGATCGTTAACGTCTATACTAGTTTCAAAACAAAACTGTGTGACAGACGCTAAGTTTTCCTCTCGTCTATGAACGGTATACAAATGAAAACTCACAAGATCATTCATTCATTCAGATTCATCTATTCCGTTCCGTCTCTTGCCCACGCGTTAATACTATTGTGAAATACTTTTTTCAGGTGGCTAGTGGCTCTGCTGAACTTTATCTGGGAAGGCATTATATGGAAGACGGAATTCAGAGCTATATTCATATCTAAAAATGGCATATACAAACTCTTGGATCTGATAACGGTATTCTATGTATACCTATTTTCTTTTCTTACCTAAATGGATAATCTTTTTGCTAATAGGTAGCTATCCTTGCGATGTGACAAAAACCTGTTAGTGTATTAAAATTCGTATGTGGGTTGTATTGATGACTTAAATTGACTAAAAGGTCAGAGCGGTTGGTTTGTATCGACCTTGAGATGGCTAATTGGCACATTGGTCGATCATTCAATAAAGATCTTTAACTTAAAATAAAACTGTCGAGATCTGTGCAGTATGGACGATATATGTGAGACAAAACCCTTGAACAGCGTTCGTGTTCTCATGACAGGACGATAAGGGTTGGTGCATATTTTTTTTTTTCCCAAATGGCTTGGAGGAGCCTTGTCATCATCACCGGGCTTGCGGGGGAGCGGATGGCTCTCACCCCTATAGTTGGTGCATATTATCAAGCATAACAGATGTATACCTTTCACACCGCTTACCATCAGATTATATGTGGCATATGCGGCCCACGAGGACAGGAATATAATTTCTTCGATCACCCGATATGACCTCACCTTCATTGTTTATGTTTCAACAGATACTAGGGTCCATTCCAAGTTGAATCACTTTCACCTTGTCATGTAAATTGCCACAGCATCAGTGCCTATTATTAGTATCTACTATTACATATAATAATTGTAGTAAAAGTAAAATGTAACGATAGCCCTTAGATTATTGACTGAGTCGAGGTTGTCTCGTGTTACGAAAACATGTGTACGCCCTTATGTATGGCGTGCTGCACCATAGTTGACAAGCTCGATGACGCATTAAATAGTGCCCCTGTCTCTCGCGCAAGAGTCGTGGGTTCGGTTCCCACTTGGTACAAATATTTATGTGAAGATTTGTTATTTTTCTGCATTTACTCCGTGACCAGGCTGTGTGCGAATATCACACGCTTTAACCTGAGGGCCTACCATGAGTTGGCTATCGAAAACTTACTTACGTTAAAAACCTATCGAGTTGTTTTTTTCATACGGCCGATTTTAGTTCTGAGCGTAACCGCTAGGGGCGCTGTACAAGTATTTCATAGACATTTACATAGGCGATATCGAGTCTGCCACTTTTAAACTCATGGTAGCCCCATACCGGCTTAGTTTTAGATTTTAACTTAGACTGGCTACTACTTATTCAAGTAAATTACTAAAAGTATGTGACACTTTAGTTCATTAGTAGTACATTATCTTAAATTAGAAGACTAGGGCTCGAACTAACAGTGATTGTGAAAAAGGGCCGACATAACATCGTGACTTCCTTATTCGTTCTTCAATTGATTACGTATCCGATACTTAGTTTACTTACTTAGGAAAGTAAAGTAGTTTACACTAAAAAGCAGCTTTTTTCTGTACTTACTTTGAAAGTGAAAGTGAGTTATTATTATAAAATATCAATATAAATTATGACACGTTTTATACAACGTGCCATAATTTAGATTTTTGACATAATATTGACCATTTATTCATTAAGACCTTTAAGTTATTTGATACTCAAGTTGAAAGTTGTGGTCATGGTGAAATAAAATGTCATATTTATTAATTGTACCATTGTTAAGGAGGTTAACTGCCACTGACACAATATTTTAACAATAAAAAATAATTAGCGAATTTGTTCCAATCATTCGCGCGCGATGCCGAGACCAAGGATATAAATAAATAGAGTCCCTGACTAAAATGTAGAAGGTTGCATCTTTTATTTACTATTTCAACCTTCAATGCTCTGAATAAATTTATTTTCTTCATTTTCTTTCATCCATTGGTTAACTAAGCCACCTCGGTCCTATTGCATTTCCAGATGACCCGTCCGTCGGTGCAGTGCCTCGCCCTAGCCATGGTGTGCGACGTGGCGCGTGCAGGGGACGCCGTGGGACAGCTGGTGTCCTGGCGCGCCACCAGTGTCGCCTCCACGACGGTAAGGGGGCTTTTTCTTTGTGATGACACGTGGCAGAAAAGAGGAACTAAACCTCTTGGTCCGAGCCACCAGCACCTGCATTGTATGTGGATGGCAGCGCTGTCCAGCACGTGTCTATCGGGAGAGGCTATCCAACCGTCCTGCGGAGATCGTCACTCCACCTGCGCAGAGGGCGGCTGCCACTTTTGGCGAGACGCGGTATCCACTCTAGAACTCGTTTGCGGTTGTCGGACCTACGGCTCGCTAACAAAGTCATTCCTACCGTTAAGTATTATACGACAAACCAAGAAAGTACATTGGTCCCCGAGCACGATCACCCAGCGTCCAGGGTCGCATTGACGACGGTAAGGCAGCTGTCCCTTACAATGTCCCGTTCACGGTATAGTGGCTCGCGCTAGCCATGGTGTGTGACGTGGCCAGTGCAGGGGACACTGTGGATGGAGCATCTGGTGTCCTGGCGCGCCACCGGTGTCTCGGCGACAATGGTAAGGCAGCTTTCCCATGCAATCACCTGTCCGTCCGTTCAGTACTTCGCTCTGGCCATGGTGTGCGACGTGGCCAGTTCAGGGGACGCTGTGGGGCAGATGGTGTACTAGCGCGCCATCAGCGTCGCGGCGATGACGGTAAGCGTCAAACATCTCAAGCAGTCTGTCGCGTCAGAGGCGGATTATACTTGAGGACTAGCTAGGAATATGCCTCTCTAGGCTCGCGCCTAAGCGCTTTGGTACAAGTATGCGTGTGCTGTATAGCTATCCAGGGATATTAATAATAAAGAGAAGCTGAAATATTTCTTAACTCTAATTATGTCTAATTTTCTTCCAGAATCCGCCACTCGTGAAGCGCGGAGCGACTATAGCGACTCTGCTAGCAGCTGTCTTCAGAGAGGACTGCCGCAGAACAGGGGCACCCTTAGACGAAAATGGAATCATAAAAGGTAATAAAGATACGAGTAAGTGGATAAAAAGATGCTTAGGAGCAACCTATATATAGGTAGCTAACAATGTATTATGAATGCGTTAAAAAAGCATGCTGAGTCAGAATGTTCCTAATCTCTGTTACCTACATTATTCTCGACTTCGCCACACGCGCATGACTCTAAGGTTCCTTCTATTTTAATATTTGTATATAAAAAAGGTATTAAACCTAGTTTCTTACAACTAACAATTTTGGAAAATTTTGGGCACGGCAACGTAATAGATAAATGGGTGTTGACTTTGAAAACGGTTTGACAGATCTGGATAACCCCCTATTGTCGGCCGAGGTGAGGACGGCGATGAAAGACCCCTATTTCAAAGTGGACAAGAGTCAAAGGACCCCCGTGTGTCTTGCGGCTGGCGACATGGCTGGCTCGCGTTTGTCGAAGGTTCCCACTAAGTTTTCTTTGCTGTATCTTAGTGATCTCATATCCTCGAAATGTCTCCAATCTCCAAATCCGGTCAAAAGGAAAGTATTCTAGATTTTAGGTCGCTTTTTTAGGTATTTCCCTTTGTCGACGACCTACCGTACAACCTATCCAATCTGAGGTTTATTTCTGCAAACACAGCACCCTAAGCTACATGTTTTGTTTCAGGCATTTGCACTGTTACACCTGCTGTCAGATGATTTGGAATACCTGGTTTCCTTGGCAGATGAATCGTATAATATGTACAACAATATAAAGCTGGCCCCAGAAGATGAGGTAATGGTTTCCTTCCTTTCTTGTTCGTATTTTGTTGTCTTTCATGTTTTTAGTCTTATATTTTCCGATACCAATGCATCAAGACAGAACGCGATGTTTGTCTCACAAGCCAATATGGAAGAACGGATCAAGCCGAAAGACTTTATCTATGCAGGGCCGAGCCGTCCCTATGTGCGAAGTGTGCGGCGCACACAGGCGCCAAGATAATAGGGGCGCCGCGCCGCCACTGCCACCTAAATTATTTTCATGAAGGAAGACGATAATATCTCTGGCCCGTCAAAACAAAATATATTATTGATTTCCGTCTAAATTAACAATTAAAAATTTTAATTCGTTTTTCATGATGTTTCATTTGAAAAAGGCGCTTCATAGGTTCCGCACACAGGCGCTGCCGAGGGTCGGCGCGGCCCTGTATCTATGTCCTTCAGACAGTGACCTTTACATTTAATTGGCATAATGTGATTACATATATGCAGGTTGTGTATCATTTTGTTTATTTGCAGGCTGTGCTGATGCTGTGTTCCCACTATTTCTCCGTAAAGCTGAACGAGGTGTGGCTGGAGACGCAGGTCCAGAGCCCCTGCCTGCTGCCACACGACTCCGAGGTGTTGGCAGAGTTCCTTCACATCGGCAAGTAAGTATGTGAACGTGCCTAAAAGTGGAAGTTCTTCCGCCGGGCAGTTCCGCAGCGCAATCCCCCAGGATTTTAGAAGGTTGTCATACCGATCTTGGTAATTAGCCTACAGACAGTCTCCATAGGTGCCATCGATTCGAGCTAGTCGGAAGTCGCCATATTTTTTTGTTACCTAGAAATCAGGAAATGGAAGGCAAATCAATTGGCCTATTTCCCTGAATACACCATTATAAAGGAAACTGATGTTTGAACTTGCAATAACCTCTTGTTCCAGAGGTTGGGCTAAGGAGATACAACGTCAACAGCAGGACGTCATAGACAATGACCGAAAACAGGTACATTACGTTACGGTTATCTTCCTTCTTCCGTAAAATATAGCAAATAAATACTCTTGGCCGGGGAGAGGGCAAATCGAATTTGCTTCCCCCCCCCCCCCCGTACTTGATGAGTGGTGAACATCGGCAGTTAGGGGCCCCTTACACCTTCAAGGCATTGGGCTGCAGCTCAAAAAGTCCATAAGGACGATCCGCCCATGCTGAACCCACTGAGAATGCATTAAGTAAAAACAAACAGTTGTTATATTTAAGGTTGCTCCTAACTCTATGATCCATTATCGTGTTCAATGAATAAAACAAAAAACAATGCATACATTATACCAGAGCCGCTCTAAGTTGGCCGATTTGCTACATGTCAGACTGACTGCACTAGTCTTTGAGTATGAAGCCACTGGAGATGCCATAACGTCAACGCTTCTAACTATTTTTTTAGCCACTTTTAGCGGGGGGCGAGGTAAACACGTACAGCACACCACCAAAAAATTAATAACTCAACAGACACAAATTTTGCTGTAACGATAAACACACACTACAAAAATGTTCAACACTTCGAACAATACACGCACTCAAACAAAGTTTTCACGTAACTACGCAACACACATACGAAAAAAATAGTGATGACACAAAGAATAAAATAAAATCAGTTTGGTGAATGAACTGAACTATCTTGTACTGATTATTTTAAAATTGTTAAATGTAAAAAAAATTAAGATATTAAATGTTTATTTATATGTGTGTCTGTCTGTTTGTGTGCATTTATGACCTAAGCCTCTAGATTTCGAAGATAAGTACAAAAAACTAATATTTTAATTTAATCCTAAGTTTGATTGCATGGGAAAAAACTGAATATACAATGTGCTATATAGAAGCAGTAACAGATTCAAGAAAAGTAAAGAAATTAAATTACTTACCAAACAAGGACATGTTCGCAAAGAAAGTATTGCACCTTTAATCAATGTCTTTCTGCTATTAGCATTTTAGATAACACTTGTACCTACGTGTGGGTTTCCAAGAATGATTTTCGTTGTTACAAAATTTTCTCCATATATCCTATAGCTTTTGATCTTTTGGAAATCGAAAAGGACATACACTTCTATTATATAAATACTAGTTTACTAGTTTATGGTATAGTATGCATAACACATACACTCATAGCCCCGGACATAGCCTCGAAATATTTTATTGCTACAATTAATAATGAAATAATAATTAATTCTGCAAATAGATTTTCATGAAATACTTTTGCACGTCAAGTTGTAAATAAATTAATCACATTTTACATAATTCATTGATGTCCAAGCGAGCAGCTCATCATGTCCATGGATTTTTATCATTTAAGTAGTCTTCTACTTTATAATATGCTTTTTTCACAAGACACGACTTAATAAAAAGTTTGAAATTATAAAAAGGTAATTCAATAACATTTTGTGGGATCTTAATAAACAATTTTGTACTTAAACCCAAGAACGACTTTCCAGTCTTTTGAAGCCTGAAACAGCAAACCTATGTTTATTTCTGGTGTTAAGATGGTGAGTACCTATCCGATTTCTTATTAAATGATTGTATGTTCTTATAAACATATGAGATACAGTCCAAAATGTACTGAGAGGCTACGGTTAAAATATCTATGTCTTTAAAAATTCTCTAAGGGAGTCACAGAATTCTTTTCATATTCAGACTAAATTTCAATATCGTATGACCAGAGGAAAGAAAAGTAATTTTTCAAATTCATCTTACAAGATTTAAATATAACATTCGTTTACCTTTTATTTAATTCAAAATTAAAGTAAAAAACGGATTATAAAACTAACTGCAGGGAGTGAATGATTCATTCAAATGTCGAGTCTCTTTTTTGACTTTGTAACATCACTAGCCCCTGTACCACTGTATTCTTGTTTATTTTTTTCTGTCGTTTACGTATCGTTACGACTTTTTATTTTAATAGCAATTCTTCTTAAATACACGTTTAAAAGTAAATAAAAACACTTAGATATGATACGAAACGCGCTCTTGTTGCGAATTTGAACTCTCGATCGCCTTTTACATGAGAATACTGCACAACTAATCATTTTTCAAGAGAAACGTCACGCGACAGGGATCAATGCAAAATGGCAGCGACAAGTAGTTTTATTAAACGTGTTTGAACAGTTGACCAATGTACTTTGCCGGAGGGGGTCGCCCGTGTATGGCATCTCCAGTGGCTTTATACTCAAAGGCACTAGTGAGGGACAACGGTAAAATTGCCGAAGTATATAAGTAACAGTTATTTCCACTTTATAACCAAGCAAGGTCTAATTATAACAAATTTTCATTAAAAACATTAATTCACATCCAAAAGATTGAATTTAAGTTCCTTATCTATAAATATATTTATTTTTAAAATACAATACTTATTAAATCCTTCATCCTATTTTAAAAAAATACCTGGTGAGTATTACCCACTACGTCACTATGAAAACGTGTCAAACGGCGTAACCTTGTAAAAGCGTAATACAGAGTGGAAATTTTACGTTTTCTTTTTATAATTCAATTATTTTAATTTTGTTAATTAAAACAAGACAAATAATTAGATAATTAGGTGCATTTGACATTTTGAAATAACGTCTTATTTTTAAAAGTTGTTCTTTATGATTCGCTAAATATGTTCATCTTAACAAGGATAAATGCAAAATATAAAATAAAAAGTGTCAAATCAGTCTTCTAAGAACGGCTCCGGTATAATATACATACATTTATATTTTTAAATACATAATCACACCCAGACACGGAACAAACACCGATGTTCATCACACAAATATTTGTCCCGAGTGGGAATCGAACCCACGACTCTTGGAACCGCCAGTCAGGGTCACTAACCACTGTTCCACCGAGCCAGTTAACCGTTCTTAGAAGACTGATTTGACACTTTTTATTTTATATTTTGCATTTATCCTTGTTAAGAGGAACATATTTAGCGAATCATAAAGAACAACTTTTAACCTACCACCTAATTATCTAATTATTTGTCTTTTATTACCTAAACTAATTGAATTATTAACTAGAATTTTAAACTAGATAAAATTTAAAATGTCTGTTGTCTGAAATGCATGTAGTTGTCACCTATAATTAAGTTTGCGTTTATCTAAATGTTCATCTGGTCATGTTACTTATATCATATCGTTAATGTAATCTTGTTGGTAATCTTAAATAAATAAATAAATAAATTATAAAAAGAAAACGTAAAATTTCCACTCTGTATTACGCTTTTACAAGGTTACGCCGTTTGACACGTTTTCATAGTGACGTAGTGGGTAATACTCACCAGTGGGGCTACCATGAGTTTAAAACTTACGCGCTCGATATCGACTACGTAAATATGTCTATGAAAAACATGTACAGCGCCGGCTGGTGGTTACGCGAAGAACTACAATCAGCCATATGAAAAAAACAACTCGATAGGTTTTTAACGTACGTAAGTTTACGATAGCCAACTCATGGTAGGCCCTCTGGTATTTTTTAAAAATAGGATGAAGGATTTATTGTATTGTATTTTAAAAATAAATATATTTATAAATAAGGAACTTAAATTCAATCTTTTGGATGTGAATTCATGTTTTTAATGAAAATTTGTTATAATTAGACCTTGCTTGGTTATAAAGTGGAAATAACTGTTACTTATATACTTCGGCAATTTTACCGTTGTCCCTCACTAGTGCAGTCAGTCTGACATGTAGCAAATCGGCCAACTTAGAGCGGCTCTGGTATAAATATTAATCTTAATGGGTCTACACGCGATATTAGGAGTACCTACCTAACAAATAAATAGCTACTTACTGCCCGACGTTTCGACTGGGTTAGACCAATCACGGTCACGAGCGAACAATTTTTTATTTGCTGTATTGGTTGTATTTGCTACTCCCAATATCGCGTGTAGATCCATAAAGACCAATATTTAGTGTAACGGAACGCGAAAGTCTAAAATCTAATGCATACTATGTCGTAGGAGGATTTGATAATTCTACACACGCGTTTTCGCAAAAAACCTAACTTGTTTCAGTAAGATAGAAAAATATAATAACCATTGTCTGAATTATCAGTGTGTTCGCAAAATCCCCAGGGTTTTCGCGAAAATACGAATTTCAAAATCCTCCTACAACACATAATGTATCCAGGAGAACGAGCAAGAGTCGTCTCTATACGCGTTCCTTGCGCGCGCGCGCCTCAACATGGCGCTGGACGCGCTGCGCGAGGTCCGCTGCTCGGCGCGCTCGGCGGACCGCGCGCGCATGACGCACGCGCTGCTGCACGACGCGGTGCGCGCGCACCACCGCCGCTCCGCGTGCGCGCGCCGCCTCGACGCGCCCGTGCTGCGGACCTACGGGACAGTCCTCGATGACCAGGTGCGCTGATGGCAATGGCTGTATAGAGGTCCGCTGGTCAGCGCGCTCGGCTGCCTCGCGCGCCCCCACGCGGACCCCACTTGTGCGTTGCGCTGTGCCCTGCATCGGGTCACTCCCGGAGGGCCACGTTCCCGGAGGGCCACGTCCCGGAGGGCCACGAATGCGAAAAAAGTGATGACGTTATCTTTTGTTATTATTTCTTTTGTGTTGAATTTGTACCGTTGACAAAAAAACTCAATGAATGTATTTATTTATATTTTTTATTTAATCATAAATCACAAATATAAAAAAATCACCATTTATATCAAGTTACTTTTTTCACTTAGATACAAATAAATTTCCGACTACATAAATATATTTCTAATCCCAGAAGCACAGCCAGGCGAGATAGGGTTGGATAGAAAAACCTGTTTCAACAAACAAAAAAGGTCTTACATTTAACATGACTAATTTAACTTTCAAGATAGCGTACGAGTACAAACAGTTATTTTATAATTTCAATTATGACGTATAATATTTTTTCAAATATTACTAGGTATATAACGTATGTATAAATAATCAACTTTAGTAAAAAAAAAACAGTATTTTCAAACATTAACAATTAACAAATACGTTTTTAAAATATTAAGTATTATTTTAAATCTTGTTTTTGTCTTTGTTTTTTACAACCCTATCTCACCCGGCTGTGTTTTAACAATTTTAAATAAATATTGTAGACATCATCATCCGAAATCATAAAATCAAATTTGTTGATTTTTGATAGATAGTTTAATAGTAAATTTAAAATTTGAAAAAATTCGCATTCATGACCCCGCCTGAACGGGGACTCGAACCACCGGACCTCCCGATTTCGCGTCGGTTGCTCTAACCTCTGAGCTATCCAGGCATTAGTCATCAATGCGAATTTTTCCATCACCTTTTACCCGTTAGCCACGGGTGGCGCCACCACCAGATTTTTCAGATTTTAAATTTACAATAAGCTTTAATAGCATTAAAAACAACAAATAAAATTATAATTGCCAAGTGCAACCATTCTGTATAACATTTCTGTAAAGAAATGTTTGCGGACCGATAGTGTTTGATCACTACCGGTGGTGGCGCCACCCGTGGCTAACGGGTAAAAGGTGATGGAAAAATTCGCATTGATGACTAATGCCTGGATAGCTCAGAGGTTAGAGCAACCGACGCGAAATCGGGAGGTCCGGTGGTTCAAGTCCCCGTTCAGGCGGGGTCATGAATGCGAATTTTTTCAGATTTTAAATTTACAATAAGCTTTAATAGCATTAAAAACAACAAATAAAATTATAGTTTAATAGTGTTTTTTTATTATAATCTAACATTTATAATAAATACCAATAATAATTATATATAAATTTACAAATTGCTTGTTTGCTAACGGTACTTACGTGTTAAAAACGTTACAAAAAACAACACAAGTACATGTTAACACTTTTTTCGCATTCGTGGCCCTCCGGGACGTGGCCCTCCGGGAACGTGGCCCTCGGGGAGTGACCCGCTGCAGGGTGGGGTGGGGGGTGGGTGGGTAGGGTCGTCGCTGTGTCGTTTTCCATACATTTTTTTTTTTTTTCATTAGGATGGTCGTGTACTATCAATAACATTATACCTGTTTAAGTAATTTCATTATATTTATTTTCAGAATATTACGGGTCAAAACGTGAAAGTCTACAGTATACATCCGAAGAACAAACCGAAGCCCAGAAATCTGTCGACGTCGTCGTAATAATTTAAGATCCCGAAAAAACGAATCTTCACGTTAAGTTTACCTTCATATGTATGTATATTATCTATCACTGACGATTGATTACAAAACTACCTACTTAATTGATTTTTTATACTAGCAGAGTATAGGAATGAGTAGGTATTTTGCTTATTGGATTATATTTAATTTCTACATTTTGTGCTTTATGACAATAATATTTTTTATTAATCAATATTATAATGTCATGTACAGTTCATTATTTTTACATAGATAAATCCATCAGTACGTTATATAAATAAATGTGTAGTGGGGATGTTTATTAATAATATTGTAGGATAATTTTTGTGTTAATAATAAAACATTTTTGCCTCTATAATGTGTTTATTTTAACCCATTTAATTACATAAATAGTTATTCCTTCTACTATAAAAGCTGCATATTACATGGCTTGGGTTTGACATACTTAGGTACATAATGATAGTTTTTACAGTCAATTATTACTTATAGGTATATAATGAGTCACATAGTCAGATACGAAAAAGATTTTGTGTTAATCCATTCCACAAAGTATCACAAATGTCTATTCATACTCAGACCTCGACAATGAATTATTGAGTAAGACGTATAACATATTTAAACTGCAGCTAAGCATAGCTATATTTCCGCTTTTACTCGTGGTCATATTATTTTCACAAACTGCTTTGTCCACACAAGTAAGAACCATTTCTTGTGGTCAAATGTTAAAGAAAAAAGTACAGTAATTTCGAAATATACAAAAAATGCTTTTTTCTAATTTTTGCTGCTCTTTAATATGCGTGCGAAATGACAACCAACTCCTGAGATTGTTGTATTTACTTTATTCGGTGACCAGACCATTTACAAACAGCTATTTTCACGCGTGTTTAAGTCACTAAAAGCGTGTATTGTGTCAGTTAATTAAATGTCAACACTCCCTACATATGTGTAGGTATCACGGCTAAAAGTAGCAGAATGTGAATGGCTGTAAATATTACTTTTATCTCATAGAGGGACACAAGATTTCCAAGCAATAAACATCTTCTGTGCATAGGATTTCATTTCTCGTCGCATTTAAGGTTACCTTTTCTGCATCTTTATGGATCTATGCATATAAATGGACGCCACAAAGGTAATTAGATAAAGCAGTAACTATGAAGGATATAAATGATAAATATAGTAATTTCTTAATGAGACCCCAAAGTGATATACCATTATAATACTATTACACTATAATTAAATGGTGTCAATGCAGTGTTATTTTGTATGCCAAAATTCAACAACTACCAATGGTTGTCATGAAGCAAGAACGTAGTAATATACATAGTACTCAAGAAACAATAGGGCATTTTGGCATGTCCAGGTTGATGGACATACTGGACACTTAATATTTATGAGCGAAAGGGCTATACAGACATATTATAACAACGATTTATCTGAAGTATACAAATATAGTCAGATGGTTTAAACACTAATGTATTTTTTATATTTGGCACACGTTCGTTTCGTGTTCTAGAACAAACCTATTCTCACAAAAGATAAAAATGTACGCAAATCACTCATACTTTTCCATATTAAAAAATCACTTACTAACATTGGTATATAACCAGTGTAAAATCACAAATCTATCCATACCGCTTGTACAAAATATTTTTTTACGTATTCTCATTTTCACTGGTTACATTGCTTACATTTTTATCAATTTGTTTGAGCCTCAATTGCTTTTGTGTGTAAAGAGTACTAATACACTTGGGAGTTCAAAAATACCTACATACTTCAATTAATTATAGATACATTTAAATCGGAGATATACTTGTATGTGGAATGGATTGTTTGAAATATAATATGATGAATAAGTAGTTGATTGCGAGTACAGTTTTCATAGTGAGCCTAACTAATAACATTCCCATTTAGATCATAATATCTATTATATACCGGCCATACATGTATGGGTAAGACCTATCGTCTGTTTAGGTTATATCAATCAGTAAATAAAATAAATAAAAAACCGGTCCCTGTCTCTAAAACTAGAATTTTTGTCTCTACGTTCGGTTCATGCAAATCTGAAAGTCAATTTGAATGCGATTTTCACTAAGGTGTTGATATTAGCGCAACTTAAAATTTTGTGTGTTCAATTGGTTTATAATTAAAATAATTTTATCAATTGAAAAGATGTTTGATAGTCTTTTATTCAAAAACTAAATTTAAAGGTTTAAATTAAATTTGGTACTGATGTAGTCCAGATCTCTAGTTTACGTGATCAACGACTTTATACGAACGGAGTCGCGGGCAATAGTTTGAACAGTAAACATTTGCTTATGTTTTACTGTGTTAACATAAAAATATTTTAAGAAGAGCGTTGATATACTTATAGCTTCAGTAGTATAATATTTCAAGTAGGTAACTCTTTGATATTCAATAAACAGACAATAGACCTTTAACTCTTAAACAATTTAAATGAAACTGTAATTAAATAAACATAAAGCTTAAAATATTGCTAAAAAATTTAAAGGGCCAACATTATCTTAACAACTTTTTAACCATTGATCTAATTTCTTAAATTTAGTTTGCAAATGAAGAAAACATGCTCTTTAGTCAATGCAATTCACTTGAAATTCTCAAAAAATAGTCTTGTTTTTGCGAATTGACTAGAATTCGGAAAAATGTTAGAAATGCATATTACTCGACTAATATTTTAGGTAAAAATTGTTAGTGAATAATAAAATAAACAATAAAGGTTAATAAGCAAACTAGCAGTTCCCTAACGAGCAGAAAATGCTTGACAAATAATTTTCACATTTCGGAATTATCTTTAATCAAGAGCAGATAAAGGCGAATTTATAATTGCAACTGAATTTCAAATTGTAATAATTTCTTAAGTACAGATTACCAATAAGATAACGAAAAAAATAATAAATAACTAAAAACTATGGTAAAAGAGTATTGCAAGAAACAGGGATAAAATTAATTACACTTGGCACTTGGTATAGGTATAAAAATCAACGCGTCGTTGCTGAAAGGCACTCACATTGTCCCCACAACCCTCAAACCCTTAGTACAATATAAAAGCTTTAGTGCTCATGTTTAGGGGTGAGAACCATCCGCTCCCCCGCGAGTCCGCTGATGATGACGAGGCTACTCCAAGCCATCATCGTATGTCAGTTAGGAAAAAAGTGCTCACGCTAAAATATCATCAACATTTTGTCTTTTGTATCTTATTGTTATTTGACAGAATTAACCGTACTTATACGATTTGAAATCAATGAGGGTTTTCGCGTATAAGAACTTCACTAGATAGCAATACGTAGGCGTGAGGTCCAACTGCAGCATGATTGGTTATTTTTGACGTGACATTGACAGACATGTCAATATTCACCAATCACGTAGCAGTTAGACCTTATGTCTACGTCTTGACATCTAGTGGATTTCTCATACGCGAAAACCCTCATTGCAATCCATGAGTGAGACATAGACAGCACTGGCACTTATTTCACAGACTACAGTGATGGAAGCTAAATATTCTATAGCATTAAAAATCCCCGTGCCATGGCGACTAAAGCTTTTCATTGTTCCTAACTACAACCTACCTACCCTAACTACATGCAAGTAAACACTTAACAGCGTAACGTAACTTGTAGCCCAATGGTAAAAATCTGTTTCATGATACCATGCCAGGCTTAGCTGCTTGTCCAACGGGGGAGGGGAAAGATTGCTTTGCGGAGAAACTAAGAAACTGACCAATAGGATACAAGGAACCGATATTTGGTGAAACCCGATTGGTTAAAGTTTCTCCTTGTCTCCGCTCTGCTCTGCCTCGCTCCCTTCCGGGGACAGCCGGCCTAAGGTGTAAATAAGGCGCTCGTCCACAGGGAAAATTGTTTGATATTACATATTGAATTTCAGTAGTGTCATGAACCTTGCATTTCAATTTGCAAGACTATATGAAAAGGTATCACACAATGTACGAAGTATTAATGCTCGCCGTGGCAGTTACAATAAGGTATTAAAAATAAAAAACACACCTACCATCACAGCTCAATGGTAAATCAAACTGCAACTATTAAAAAATCGACTAAGACACCCTTAGTAAAATAATTGGATCTCATATGAAATTTTTGAACAGCTTATTATGCCATAGAGCTTTGAACTGAGTATGCTCTCTGGAGCCTACTCTAGGCAGAGGCTCTATTAGTTCTAGTTTTGCTTGGCTTTTACTGCTCTTAGCTGCTATATTGGGCCATTGTACGTGATACCATTTTTTTAAGTAATTTCCTATTATTCGGTTTCCATCAAACATCTTAGTTCTTAGATGGCGAGCATCAAAATGAGACCTTAAATCTATTTTAGATGTGTGAAAATATTGTCACCCTAGCGCTTCATGACATTATATTAGGTATACAGATGTTTTGATCAAGAGTTGGCCGAAACGTGTAGCGCTAGGGCAGACAGTATTTTGCTGTTGTAATAGAAGTTGTTATATCAGAATCCTGCCATTTCAACGTGGTTATACATTTTGCTATACGTATATTGCCAAGTGATAGCTAGAATACTGTAAAATCAATTCGTAATCAACTTTATGTTTAAAATTCTCCCCGTGAAAGGACGCCTTAAAGATTAGGACATGATCAAGTATCAAGATTAATTTCTCAAAGGAGTTCAGATACCGTAAAATATATGTACATCGGAATCATTACTTCTTATTTCTTATAGACATAACGTAATCGAAGAAGAGCAAACTTAAATCTACAACAGATTATACTTTCGCGAAAGATGGTTCTAAATAATATTATATTTCGGCTGGCATGCATCGCTATAGATATAGACTAAAAACTAACAATCAGTCGTAATCATGAGCACGTCAAGTCTATGTGTTTCAAGGCAGATTACATTACAAATTGTTTAGAGCACATAATCCCACTTACTTAATGTATTGTATGCTATGTAAGGCTTTGCTTACATATTGAATCTTTTGATATGACTTATGATAATAACTATAAACTTAAACTTACACAGGAAATATGTGCCAACCCAAATGATCAACTTCATAGAGCTGATAATCGGGCCGATGTCAATGTTCTTGTTTGTATTCTATATGTATCCGACTATTCGAAGGATATGTGCGTGTGTTTATAAAAAACAACATGTGATGGTCATGTTCAACTACAGCATAATATTATAAAATATAGGCATAAATGCAATTTCTTAGTGAATAAATTATAATGAATTTCACTACAGTTAGGAGAGCTTTATATATACATTTTTAAATCTTTCGCAACAATTACATAATAGCGAATAAAACTAAATAGTAAACATAATTTAACTCAATTTAACATAATTTTGTATGGCACAGAAACATAGTATGAATTCGATACTCCCCCCATAAAATGTTTCTCTTATATCTAAGAGACATATTTACTAACACATAATCTAAACACATAACCGTTATAACATTATAAAATTTTGGCGTAATTCATTCACTAGAATATTTTAACTATTCGTCACATATTTTGTAAAGACACACTGAATTATTTATAAAAACTAAATCAAGCCTCCATACTGGGTTACACAATGGCATCTAGAGAACAATAGGGGGCAAAGTCTAACAAATAGATAATGAAATTCAAATAAAGTATAAGCATTGAGATTCGCCTCTAACCACAATACTTTTAAATTAATCAAGAGATGTTATGCACCTACACAGTGAGAAGGTAATTTGAATATGTAAATTAATTTTAATTGTGATGTTGCATGATAGTTTATAATACATGCATTAATTTTCAAGTAGTATTTCGCTCCACATTTGTCTAATTTCTAAAAAACATCAAGAAAATGTCTTTAGTTTGCAGTCCGTTTTAAAATATCTTATATACTTATGAATATGATTATATGGATACATTATCTATTGTTATTAAAAAACGGCAGTTGACTACATTTGATTTAGCATTATATTTTACATCAGTAGGTCATAGGCCTTCTCTTAATAGGTGGGCACGACCAAGTCTAAACACATAAAATAGAAGCATCCAAGATACCATTGTGAATAATGTCATCATTAATCTATATAGTATATAAAAACTACAAGGTATGTATTGTATAAATTTCGCATTATGTAGCAAGATACATAGTTTCAACACGTACAACATAATATTACGATGTCTGATGCCTTTGAGGCAATTGAGTATTGTAACATATTTCAACTGCTTATAGCTAGGCCGCACAGATATGACGAATATAGTAGGCGAAATTTATTTTGGAAACGCCAGAAACGTACAATTACAATATAGGTAAAGTCTTTTTTCACAATCATGCAACAATATCAATAAGTAACACCTACACAACCGCTTGCAGAACCATTGAAGAAGAAACACAATGCATTATAAGTCTGTTCTACGAATAATATTTCACCATTAACAGGAATTGATTACGCTTCGCAAAACACAAATCCATAGAGTTACTCATACACTTTTCAACTCTCCATATCTGAAGAATGCATACATACGCACCGGATTGTCTGTTGTATGTGCGAATGTTACACACAACTAAACGATATATAGACCCGAAACCAGGAGAATACATACTCTTCAGGCCCAGAGACTTGTAATAATGGATCTAATCTGTAGGGCAGAAGAGTGTAGGTTGGGGTAACAAAAGATTCCAATGGGTCGAAGTGAACCGTTCACACGATCTCCGCCACAAGATAGTATTTAGAGACCCGACGTTTAGAGCCTAGTTTGAAATTAAAACACGCAATGAATTCAACAAAATATGGATAGGGCTTGGCTGCGGTCGTTACCTTACGGTTCAGTGGTCGCTGTACCTTACGAGTGGTCGGACCCGTGGTCGGAGTTACTCAGCATGGAGGCGACCATGTTGTCGAACTCCGGCACAGCGTCCTCGAAGGCTTTGAGCTGCTGAGAGAGGGAGGGCGCGTCTGCCTGCGCAGAGTCCCCCAGCTGAGGCCAGTCGTCGCTGGCCGACCGGGCTTGGAGGCAGTCCTGGTAGAAGATGGCCAGCTCTGTGAGCGGACTGCCATCGGCGAAGGGGAACTCCTGGAATTTCGGAAGTATCTGTTTAGTACATTCATGTGAAGATTGAGTTGAGCTATGTACTTACACGGGACCTTAACACCAATAAACTAACAATATAATTTAGCAAAATTATAAATTATGCTACAAGTTTTATCACAAATGAAAATAAGCTGGATCAGTACCCCCCGTTATATTGCTAAATCAGACTAAACAATAACTTATAGGAAGTTGTCATGACATACATACAATCACGCCTTTTTCCCAGAGGGGTAGGCAGAGATCACTTCCTGCCATGTGCTACGGTCCTGACAAATACATAAAAAGAAGCATACCAGGCATCATCACATAATATAGACTTTTGTCTACATGATGATGAGCTAGATAAAAAATTAAAAATAAATTATAATTATTATATAAAAATTCCAATGATCTTACCATTAAACTTGAATATTTGTCACCATTCTTGGCTTTTGTTATCTCGATGGCCTTGCTCATAGCATGAGAGGATGCGCCACCCTCATTGCTGCAACCTGGCTTATCAAGAGCATTCTTTTCAACCACAGCTTGTGCTTTCATTTTCTGTAAAAATCCACATAACATTAAACAAAAGTACTTCCGATATATATTGAGATTGAAATAAATAAATAAATTTAAACCAACATCTCAAAGTTATTTTTTTCAACCTTTGAGGCACATTTGGATAGTTTCATACCTTCTCATTATCTAATTTATCCTTTTCAGCGAGAAGCCACGACATCGGCGGCTCAGGCGGGATCTGCTGGCTGAGCGCGTCATGCAGCTCTTTTATTTTAACGGTGTCCACAAATGCACCGGCAGTTAGAGGCTTGTTGAGATTGATTTCTTTTTTCTCGTAAGTTTTTCTGAAAACACAATACATATTATGTTGACAATAGATGATAATATACTTCAAGTTAGTAATTATTTTCTCGTAGATATTATAGTGCAACTACATTTGATGACTTCTGTAGATTAATTGCTATCTGTTTTATGTTGCATTCAAGATCAATATGATAAATAAGTATTATGGACTCACTTTGGACTCTCAAAGAAATGGTCACTTTTTACCATGATGTCTGTTACAGAGGATTGAGATACACCATCCAGCGGTTTGACCTTGTCTTCTGGCAGGATAGTCATTTTCGTTCTGTAAGCTACTTCAATGACAAGTGTGCCGATCGGAGTTCTAAGGTCACTTACTTTAATATTTTTATGTTTTTCACCTGAAATAAGCAACAAATGATATAAAAACAAGGCACAAAGAGAACATACCTAGTATAACGTGTATTTAGTGGAAAATCAAACTTAATCAACGAAATACCCACAGCAAGATTAATAAGTAAGTAATGAAATAAACAAACCACTTTGATTTCTAGGAACTGCTGATAATAGTTTAATAATAGTTCAGGGTGTCCACATTAACACAACAGTTGGCTACATAACATTTTAAAAAGATAATAAACACATTTAGATTCACATAATCAAAAACTTTGTCTGCAAACATAGATCACTTATGATCTTAAACATCTTTGTTTTATACAAGTATCAGTGCCCTTATTTTGGTTGTAGGTAAGATAATATGATAGATAATATAAAACAAAGATATGTAGCTATCTACTGAACTGAATCTATCTTATCAAGGATTTCAAACCTTAAAGTGTATTGATTATGACATACAACACAAATAGCAACAGTTTGTATCATAATATGGATATTATTGTCAAGTAGAAAATAAATTTAAAAGAAGGTTGAAATAATAGCCATGAATTATTGTTTATAATGTATTAGGATTATTTTATTGAGTATGACTTCAATTAAATAATTTCATTTAACATTATATTTTAGGGCATATTGCATTAACTTTAATGTTATTTTTTAATTTACTCTCTCAGTGAGAATATAATAAATAAATAATTTAGTTTCTAATTCTTATTTTTAACTTCCTTTATTATAAATATGAGTTTGATTATGGACTAGGCTATACCAATTAAAAATTTTGGAATACAAAAAATACAAAATCTTACGAATGAATAGAATAGACATTCAATATGGCAAGGACTATCATGCAGGTTCATACAACATATCATGTTAATCTTCTATATCATGCAGCTCATACCTAATAAATCCAAGTTCGGCTCGCCACCATAAATCTTATGTGAAATAGTATAGGATTCTTTGTGTTGTGATCTGGACATTTTATATGCAGGTGTGATCCTCGATATGCTCAGCGTAGACTTCAGCATGATGCCCATTCGGTAGTATATTGTGGAAATAGAATTGATGTTCGGGTCACCTCCCGGTACAATCCTCACTGTCCACATTTCCAGCACCATTCTGTCTCCATCGCTGGTTTTTAAAGATATCTCGATGCAGAGCACTTTGACAAGGGCATCAACAACCTCGCCATTTAAAACTCTTTTGGTATCATGTACAACTTCAGGCTCATCAGGTATAGACAAGTTAAACTACAATAAAGATTAAATTGTTTCTTAATTGGTTAAACAATTCGCATAGCAATACAATAATAAATAATTGATTATGTGTCAGTTATAGCATGAGTAACATAAAGGTCAGGGAAAAGGTAAATTCGCATAGCTTTTTTCAATCACATACAAAAGTGTAAAATGTTAACATAGATGATTTTTTTATTAAAGATGACTTTTTAATATAACTTCATATTAATATTACTTACCCACTGCAAGTTTGGTGCAGACGAGAGGGAAATATGTTCTACTGCCTTTGTATTGTTACAGTCTTGAGTTATTTTTTTCCCTTGTCTACTTTGCACAACTATTTGAGCAACTTTCAAAGTCAATATCTTCGTAAACTTATAAAGTTTAAGTCTGTCATACGATTCTGCATTAGATGTAGCCATTGTAGCGATTATTTATTATTATAATCGACTAAATCATCTATAAACACATATTTATCCAATTGCGCAGTGAAACAGTAAACAAATTATTTTGAGAAAAGTATGTTCATTATTATTAGTGAAATATTTATTCACCACTTCATGATTGAATTCACATTGCATTATAATTCTAGTATAAAACTGTTAATTTATTCTCAAAATAACATGTATATCGCATTAAAATCAACTCATAAAATCACGCGGATTCCGGAATGAATAGCCAACGTAACTATGAAGGATCGCGAAAAGGTTATTCTCTGATTGACTGATAGTTCAATTTAGCTAGCAAGTGGATTTATTCGATTGGTCTACACAACGTCGCACATACCTTTAGAATTTATTGTGATTGGATGTTTTAAGTACTAAAAATAATGTCATTGGAGGAATAAAAGTTAGAAACGTCAAAAACTAACATGAAGGAAGAATGAAGGTTAAACCATGGACCTGGAAATACTAGAAAATATCCGGAATGCTCGAACGAAAACTAGAAATAACAATAACAACTTAAGTCTTTCTTTACACGTGTATGGAATGATGTTAATAATCGTCTAATTTGATATTTACTATGGTCCAGGCTTAAAATAAGTGCTTAATATAAAAAAGAAGATAATTGTTTTGGATACGATAGAGTTACTAAAAGTGTCATAGACAAATTGCGATGTGACATTATTATAATTATAATGAAATACTATATGTAATAGCTGGGCCCGCTACTTCATTTGCGTGGACTACAAGAGTTTACATACTAAAGGTTTTTCCAAATAACCCACGTTCCCGTGGGAATTTTGCATTATCTTATATTATATCTTTTCATACAAAAGTATTTTCCCGGTAATTCCCGTTCCCGTGGGAATTCCTTCAAAGTGCACCTCTACAGTACCTAAGCTACACCTATTATTTAGATAGACTAGCTGTGTGCCAGCGACTTCGTCTGCACGAAAAGATTTTAGGCAGCATTATAATATTTTTAACCCTTGTTATGCATGTCATGGTCTGATGACGGAATCCCAGAAAAATCGAGGGTAACCCTCATAATGCAATCACATGAAGTTTTTTGTGTATTTTCAAACCTTCACTCTGTGTGAGTTTTTCTGTGATTTAGGAAGTTGGCGGTTGGACGCCCGTGCGGCCGTGCCTCGGAAAGCACGTTGGTTGATCTCAACTGAGATCGGCCGCCATGACCGAAATCGGTCGGACGCCTTAGTATTTTCACCTGAGAAGGGTATTCCATGCCTTAATGCCACGGCGCAGAAAAGAGGAACTGAATCTTTTGGTCCGAGCCACCAGCGCTTGCATTGTACTTAGGTATGTGGATGGCACCGCTGTCCAGCACGTTTCGTTCGGGAGAGGAAGTCGATCCTGGACGTGCTGGACAGTACTGGAAGTGGAGGAAGGGACTAGTTGAAATAGCTCTTCAGGGTGGGTACCTATTCCTCGTTATAGAGACGGTAGAGAACATTTATACCGGCAATATCTCTACGTAATCGCAGGGGGGTGGTGGTGAAAATAAGTATGAGAGAATTTTTACGTGTTTGTCGATTTTCATAAAACTTGGTATGGAGGTAGCTGGCACTCTGCAGACACCAGCGCTATTTTTTTTTAATTCAACCCCCATGGCGGTCATTGGGAGGGGGGGGGGGTATAGTTAGTATGGGAGAGTTATAGATTTTTAGGGGGGATTAGGCTTGATTAAAAAACAGCGGGAATACACGGTCAGGTTCAACAATCAGAATACATTTAACATCAGATTTTACGCAGACGAAGTCTACTAGAGACTACTGTATGGTACAATTTTGGAAAATAAGACTATATTGGGTCCTAGAACCTATAGTTACAATATGTTAGCAAGTATGGGATTTGGGTTCTGGTTCTTATGGAAATAAAATAAACAGATAGTCCATTACATAATTACCTTTTAATGGAAATATGTAGTATCTTATTTGGTAATAATAATTAAAATAAATAAAAAAAAACAAAAGTAATAAAAACACCATGCTTATTTTTTTAAACATACCCATTTTTTACCAGACCAGTTCGTCCTAAATAAATAAATTGTAACAGTATAATAAAATCTTGAAATCTTTTGGCAGGTTTACAAAAAGTAAATTTTGAACAATACATATACATTAGGTATGTATGGGTATATTATACACTATCAAGTAAGGTACATACATGAGAAATGTAATTCGCCTGAAACTTTTTCACCAACGACGCAATTGCACATAGTTAAGTAAAAGACCATTTATGGAATTTAGTATCATTTACTGAATTAACTTATATCAAGATAAGTCTGCAATCTATTTGAAAAATGTTTGATTTTGCCATCAACTCGATAAGAAGAAGTATGTAGAATAAGCCAAACTTTTGCGATATTGCTGATGAAACTAAGCGATTGATAATCCATCTATGTATATGTAAAATAGTTATAACTTTTCTGAAAGAACCGAGATGAGATCATTTATATAATCGTTTTTAATAATGATAACAGAAACATGAAGTACAATACAGTAGTTTTGAGCTTTACATATTATTATTGTTTAGTAATAAAAATGATACAGATGAGCTGCACTAGTTTAAAATGGAAGAAGTTACTGAAAGTCTTATTCATTTTTTAAGTTATGTGAAGATTTCTGTGTGCTGATACAAAACTTCTTCCAATAATACTACACCATAAATCTCTACATTTGATAGGTATAAATGTGCCTCATCTCTTATGAAGAAAATACACATAATTGTACAAGTTGCAGTCTCAATGAACATATCAAAAGGAAACCATTTAAGAATTAAAATGTAGACATAAAATATGTCAAAATTATATCATACATAGCCAGCTTTGTATAACGCTACCCATTAATGGAAATGTTATTATACTACATTTTTGTGATGATTAAACATTCTTGAAGACACAAACTACATTCCATATTTATTAGAGCTAAAGAGGCAAACAGGAAAATAGTTCATTGATCCTTGACAGTAGGTATAGTTTTTAGATCCTACTACACATACACAAAATTCCCATATAATGTGATGAATTGATTACAACAACAAAAATCAACTGACTATGCAATTGAATTACATATTTATACAATAATATAAATGTTAAAAGACCACAAGGGTTATGATATTCTACTTGTTGATTATTATGTTCCAGTGATACAGAGTATAATTTAAAGAGGAGGCATATCCAAAGTTTTTCTTACTAGTTGTTCTGCAATTTTGTTAAACTGTTCTCTGTCTTCTCTCCACATTTTTGCAGCATCAACATTGGCACCACTTTCATCATTTGGTTCTAAAATAAAAATAGATTTATTAAGTACAGCAATAATATATAATAATATGTTTTCCTCTTTGTGAGTTTTCAGAAAATAGAACATACCAGCTAGCATACTGACTACAGACAATAGTATTTTTTCTACACTTTGAACAGGTGACCATCTTTCGGCACTACTTTCATATCCCATGGGATCATCGCCTGGTGCATGTAGGATGGATATGCACACTCGTCCATCAGAATAAACTGTAACATAAACATACAACACAATTAGCCAGTTCAGAACATTCACTGATTATTCTATAATATATACAGCAAGGATGATACATATTTCATACTCATAATTAAGTAAATGTGTGCAGGCATGATTGTTTGGAGGGTTTTGGACCGTAACCCTCCATGCTGGTCCAGTGCGGGTTGGTGGGTGAGTGTTACCAGCAGGTGAGGTTGGTTTGGATCTTAAAGATGTTGATTAAGATCCCTTACATCCCGGTGAGTGGCAGTGGGCAGGGCATGCGTGCAGGATGAAAAACGACAGGTGGGCCAAAATCGTTACACAATGGGTACTGTAAGACGGTTTTCGTCGATGAGGTAGGCCCAAAAAGAGATGGTGCGACAATTTGGTCCAGCTATCAAGGAATTGGCAAGCCCAAGCCTTGAATAGAGAGCTGTGGACAAGTTTCGAGGAGACCTTTGCCCAGCAGTGGGATGACATGGGTTATTAAAAAAAATTAAGTAAATGCAATACAACAAGTGAAACTTACTATTTGGATGAAACATTTCACAGATGAATTGCATCTTAGGAGGACTTAATGGATAGTCAGGTGGAAAAACGAGTTTAGCAGGGAAGATACCTCCCTCAAAACAGGTTCCTTCAGGACCACTGTAATACAGATAAAATTTATTAATAAAGTTTTTATAATCAAATATAAAACAAATTTGCTTCCCGCTGTCTGTTCCTATGTATGGTTAGATCTTTAAAACTAGGCAATTGATCATTAACAGATTAGATTTAAGTTTCATTGAATATAATAAACTAGTGACCTGCTTTCGCTTCGCTTCAGGTAGATTATACATAAAAACTTTCCTCTTGATACCTTTTATCTATTAAAAAATACCAAAATCTATTGCAAAGTTTTAAAGATATTATAAGCATACATACATACAGACAGACACAGGAAGCAACTTTGCTTTATACTATGTAGTGATAATATATTTTGTTATGGAAAGAGAAAAAGCTGCAACTTACTCCTTGTAAGTAGGCAAGCAGAGAAAGTTGTTAAAGATATGTGGTTTATGTTTTTGTAAAAATTAAAATACTGTGGGCCTGTGTCAATTCAACAAACACTTTGAAAGGCAGTGTCAAACTTAAGAGTTGTCTGATTATAGGATCTCTATAATCCGGCAAATTAAAAAGCCAATGTTCAGATTCTTTATGTTATAATCTGAAGCACAAACCTTTATTCATTCACATTCCTTCATTACACAAAAGATCCCTATGGGTGACAGAGTACCCAGCGGTCAGATTACCGGGGCCCACTGTATCTCCAATGTTGATTTCCAACATATAATTTAGATTTTATTTATGTGGTGTTAAGTACAATAATCAGTTAGCAAGTACACACACAGTACTGTATTTAAGTTTGTATGGATGTAAAACTATTTAAGAAGTTAATAATTATGATTATGGGTCTATGAGCGAAAACAGTAACAAATACATAGCCATCTACTGCCTGATGTTTTGAGTAAAATATAATTAAGAGGTACTGTTTTCTATGTGGTAATTTAAAATGTAAAGTTTGTCAAAAACAAATTTTCACACAAAGAAGGTGGGTGAGAGATGCTTTTGAAAATTAAATATTGTTTTTATTAACTTAAGTCTTTTTTTTACCATGATACCTATAATAGCTAATTTGTTTTATACAATTCCAATAAAAACACAAAAGTCTTGACTGGCTTGGTGCAACAATATTTAATCAGACAGACATTTGATATATAATGATACAGTTTCAAGAGATGTGGGTTTGATAACCACTTGAAAAAAATATTTTTGTGATGAACCCCAGTGTTAATTCTTTGTCCAGGTTTATTTCTAATTTATTCTGCCAGTAAAGCGGAAGACTATTGAAGATTGCCGGTCTTAGTGTTCTCTACCGTCTCTTTAATGGGGAATGCTCTGAAGAGCTATTTCAGCGAATCCCTCCCTCCCCTTTCCACTCCCGAACGACACGTGCAGGACAGCGCTGCCATCCACATACAATGCAGTCGCTGGTGGCTCGGACTAAGAGGTTCAGCTCTTCATTTCTGCCCCGTGCCATTAAGGCATGGAATGCCCTTCCAGCTCATGTTTTCCCTCCCTCCTATGATCCCGGGCTCTTCAGGCGGGGCGTGAAACGGCATTTAAGCAGGCCTTCAGGGTGAGTGCGACAGGCGCAATATGATCTATTGTGCCTGTCGACCTCATATTTGGATCTCACTACCGCTTACCATCAGGCGGAGTGTGGTCATCTTGTTTGCCTATTATAAAAAAAAAAAAAAAAAAAAAAAGAAGACAAAATACTCTTGCAAACTATTTCTTTTAAAATTTAGTGCCAATCACACAGGACAAAACACAAATTATTTTCCAAGGTGCAGAAATAAAATGATCCTGGCAAGGGAGACAAGGCTATGCAGGTTCCCGGTACTAATCAAGCTAATTTTAGATGTAAGAGCTACTTATATCTAATAATTACAAAGAGATCAATGCCCAATGGTGGCAGCAGTTCGCAAGCATGATGTATGCCTCGCTGCACTCAACCAGGTTAGAAATAACATTTTTATTATTAACCCGCCATTGGTGACATTTATGTCTGGGACCAGGTATTAAAAAAAAACCAAATATTTTTATCACCATACTAAAAGTTGCACTGTGATTTTGAGCCTAATTCTATGTCCCCTACTCCGCGGCCTCACATTCTTTAGTATTAAAGATAAACTGGTGCATGAGAACGGACACCAATTAAGTAAGTCAAATTGGTTGTCATACATTTTTAATATCTTACTTATTTTGATAAGGATGTTGTTATAATTTACAGATTAATCATAATATAACTGTAATCAATAACAGTAGGTGATTTTCCATTGTCAAAAAACTTGGTGCATAAAACTGGGGTCACCAATGATGTAAGTGAAAATCATGTTACCAATGGCAGATTAACAGACAAATTGGTTAAATTATGGAACACTTTATTTGCTTACGTGATGAGAGCTTCCCATTCAAAGAAGTTTTCTTCATTAATCGGACCAGCAATGATGCCTTCCGGAGGATTCAGTGTGAGTTCTGAGAAGAAACATACAATAATATCTTAGATTACTTATACATTAACTATCCTACCATAAATGAATGATTTCGAGTCCGAGTTAAAGCAAACTAGGGTATAAAAGGGGTGTGAATACTAGTACAGGTGTCGATATTGTTATTAGATAAATAGTGAAGAGGCGCCGGTGGAGTGCCTGCCTGCGAACGCGCTCAGCTTTTAAACGCCTACGAATTTAATTACGAATATCATCATCATTTTAGACAGGTTAAGTTCTTTCATTAAACCAACTACTAGCACATACAAACTATTGCGTGTATTTTGTTAATTTTAATTAATTTCTATTTCCGTCTTATAACTTACGTTTGTATTCGGCCATGAGCCGCCTCAGCGCTGATCCAGCCATTTTTACAGTTTATGCACTTCTTCCTAATCACTGAACAGTCTCACAAAATGAATATAAGCCAACAAATAAATCCAAATCTCTTTTTTACGAAAACTTGTGATGTGTCGGGATCGTAACTAAAATAATGTCAAATGGTATGAAGTAGCCAACCAACCAATCCATTCCATGTTTTTTTTATTGATAAATGTCATGGCATGGAAACGAAGGATACACATGCATTGACAAACAGCAATCAGAAGTTGTATTACGACAAAACTAAATTAAATTTTAAGGCTCTATATTAGTGTCTTTCTTAGATATAAATTATTTAGCATTTGAATTTTTTGATTGAATGGTTTGAAATAACGTTCAGTTCAGTAAATTAGCCGCTAATATTTAAATAACATTCGCGGGATATTTAAAACGTAGCAAACATAATGCTGTTTTTTTAGAAATAAGACTGGATAATTGGATTTTTCGAGGTAAGAATTAAATAAAGTAGGTACCTACTTATATCAGTATGGAACTTATTATTAAATATGTACTTTTAGATATGTACCTATCATAAAATAAATTATTGTCATTTATAAAGGGTTGTCTTTGCAATAACTATGTATTTTTTAAATTCATGAAAATTTTGGTGCTCTAACTTTTCAGAATGACTATGGATCAAATGGATGGAATGGATGAAAATTATACTCACAACAATCAAAGGGGAAATCTATCTTCAGCAAATTTGCCAAACTCTGTAGGTACAGCTTGTATTGCTAACACAGTATAGAATAAAGTCGCTGCCTGTTTCCCCCTATAAAAGTATGCTTACATCTTTAAAATTACGCAACGGATTTTTAAGCGTGTAGCTAGTTAGGCATCTACTTAGGTCCCTGATTATCAATGTCTATAATGTCAATTGGGCGGTCTGCTTTTTTTGCTCCTCGACTTTCACCGAATTTTATTTGATGCGTAATTTTGTTACGCTCCCCACCTTTTAAGAACAAGCAAGTAAATATAATGAAATACTAAAGTAAGTGTCATCCTCCAGTGCTCCCTGTTGTGGGAGGATGATCTGCCCGCGAAGTTCATGTGTCGCGTTTGCAAGAAGACGTTTTACAATGCCAACGCGCTGCAGAACCACATGAACATGCAGCACGACGGCAGCGAGGCGAAGCCCGAGGAGCCCCCAACCCGGCGGTACATCGACCAGGCAAGTCCAATACCAGGATTGTATTATTTTTCTGATTGACTACGTTGATGGCTTGGTCCTGTCGTTATCGCGGGACTTACGGGGAGTGGATAACTCTCACTCACCTAAGAAGCTAAAGAGTCATCACCAAGGAAGGAGGGAGGCTGCAAAGTGGTGTAATATAGCCATTACATTTGTTAATAAAATTATTACCAGTAATCCGTGATTGTAGGCGACTTGGTAAAGCAAAGTGGAAAGTACCTCGGCCACACATTTTGCTCCTAGTGACTTAAAATAGACGTCTTTGTCTGATTGTACATAATTTTGTCAATAATTTACACATAACATGCAATTTCATTGTGCACTACCTACGTTTCAAAACTGATCAAGGATGCACAGCAGTAGAAATTATCGCCATTATAGCTTTAGGTAGGTACACCTAGATGGTTTATATGTAGTAAATTAAATTTTTACTTTTCACAATATCTTGGTAAACAGTTGACTTCGCCAAATGAATCTCGTCTTACAATTGTATTAAAGTCATTTGTTGTTACTAGGTAATAATATTATCTCATTATCTATTTCATTCAGAACTTCAACGATCTTTGTGGATATAAGTTCATACCACTAAGGGAGGGGGATGATGCGAACTGCACCATGGTGCATGACGGCCTCACCTCGCGCGTGTTCGACCAGGACACCACGTATCTGATCGTCACCATCGAAGGGGCCATCAACGACGTCGATCCCATGAAGCGGACCCATTTGGACGGCGTCAAGAGAACACAGATCAAGCCTGGTAAACCAGCGGTTGACTTACGGTAAATGTATATGAACAAATTCAGTTGGTAGTAGAACATAATCTAGGATTGCCGAGCTGGCCGGGAATATAGTAACTGTTAGTATATAGATGACTTTCTCACTTTCAGTGGACCGTTCACGTGCACGTTTCCATCGACCCTCCGACCAGACCTCCAATGTCGTCAAATCTTCTTTAACTGTTGCGACTACTCGCTTCACTATAGGGAAGAGCATACGAAGAGACGCAAAGCGGCCCTGCGCTGCCAGGTCTGCGAGAAGAGACTAGACAGAGAAATATTCCCTGACAACACTTTAGCCGCTCCGATCCAAACTGTTAATCGTTTTACTTTCTCGTGTCGTCTTTGCGGCCAGACGTTCCTCCAAAGCTCGGACTTTGACGAGCACAACCGGCTCGTTCACGCGAAAACGAAGCCACATCAGTGTTCTATATGCGCCAAGCGCTTCACACAGCAAGGCGGCCTTCAGCAACACATGCGCATGCACACAGGGATCAGACCGTTTGCTTGCACATTCTGTCCCAAAGCGTTCACCCAGAAAGCTGGCTTGGACCAACACCTGCGCACACATACGAAAATAAAGCCTTTTAAATGCGTCATTTGCAGCAAATGCTTCTCGCAGTCCGTGCATTTGCGTCAACACATGAGGACGCACACGAATATTCAGCCGTTCGAGTGTTCTGTATGTGGGAGGCGGTTCAAACAGAGCAGTCATTTGAACTTCCACATGAGGTCGCACGTGGGCGAGGCGGAGTCGTTCGCGGTGGAGCGGTACGCGCAGGCGGTGCATCATCAGGGCCAGATGGAGTTCCTGAACCTGTCCAACCTGCAGCCGGTCCAGGACGGGGAGACGCTGTACTACGCGGCGGAACTGGCGGAGATGCCGGCCACTCATCACGGCGCTTTCACTTTCCAACCAGAAGTA
Organism: Maruca vitrata; assembly: GCA_039566165.1. NCBI lineage: Eukaryota > Metazoa > Arthropoda > Insecta > Lepidoptera > Crambidae > Maruca > Maruca vitrata. Next base: position 14,792,973 of record CM076911.1, on the reverse strand, counting down.
GTCCTGCCTGACAATGTACTGTCACTTTAAGTTGAATTAGGAACTCTTGTTACAAATGAATGATGTGTTCAATTAATATATTTTTTAATAACGTTCTATGTTTAATAAGCCCTGCTTGGCTCCTTGTGTGCATGCTAAATAAGTGCATGAGTAAAGTTTATATCTATATAACAATACACAATGACTTAATATTGTTACCATGAAATACTTTAGTTATTTTTATCGTTCTAATTACTGTCCTGATTATTATTTTAAGTGTCAATATAGGTTTATAAGAATTGATGAATTGAATTTTATTTTTAAATAATAGGTAAGGTAGATTTTTTAAGATACATGTTCCACTAAAATAAATGTAGTTCTGCTACATATTACTAATACTTAGTTACACACACATACAGACAGCATATTAACTAACTAGTTTACACTAGTGGGAACTAAATGTAGGTAGTAGGTACCTACTGCAGTGGAACTTGTGGGAATGTACCTACCTTTTTTATATTTGGACGCTCGCGTACAGCACCTTTATTATAGTATTTATACAAAAATCATAAAGTAGGAAGTCCCTAGGCCCGAAATGATTATAATAATAAATAATATTTTCTTATTTCAAGTAGTACATACAGCCTAGAAAACAATAAACAGCGAAAAATTACTTTTCTAGTACGATTGCCCTTACATACCTACGTCACTATTTTATTCTTTATTCTAATAGTTTATTTATACAACCAAAATAAATCAACTACATACCTATAAAATTTTGGCAAAATTTGGATAAAATTACGAAAAACGAAATGGCATCATAACCCTATCCAAAATACGATGCACCCATATTGCAATCAATAGTGCATGTCACGCAGACCAGTTACCAGGAGTCCAGAACAAACGTAGAGTTATGCGACACTGCACGTGGCTACGCTGCACTCTTCTCTCGCTGCATTCCGTGCATTTCCGCCATCCCGCTCGCACTAAAGGCTTTTACAGGTAACCTACACTACTACCTGACTGAAAATAGGCTAAAGGTTATTCAGTTGGATAGGGTCAGCTGAAACGTTTATCTGTCTTTGTCAAACAACTGCAATGCCGGGTATATCTCTTTCTATCACGAAAAGGAAAGATAGATAATAATAATGCAGCCATATGGTTGTCAAAAGTAACGTAGTAGGTCAGTGAATGCAAGAAGTTGCATACAGCGATCGAAGGTTACCTGTTCGTAAGTCTGGTTACTGTCTACGAAAATGTCCCTGTAATAAACAATATTGTTAAATATTAAAAGAAATAATCTATCTAATTTTACAACTGAAACCGAAATACCAAAGGTTTTAAAAAGTTAGATAAAGGCCGGTCTATGAAAAACTAAACCATGAATTTATAATGTTTAGCTATGAGCTTTGTATTATTAATACTCTTTTTCAGCTAAGATGATCCCTGTGACACTTCATTGTGTTCTGAATCACGCATCTTACGATTGACAAACGAAAATAATTTTATTGCACACTTTTAAATGACAAACAGTATCGTTTAGTTTAATTTAATGTAATAGAACATTTTAAAAAAATACCTATGCAGTTCGTATACGTAGAATGGAACGTAGTAACTCTGACTAAGTTCCATTCTACGTAATACGAACTGCATAGGTATTTTTAAAAAAAAATCTATTACTTTAAATTAAACTAAACGATACTGTTTCCCTTTTAAAAGTTTAAAATTATTAATTATATATTTTTCCTAATGAAGCCGCAATAAAATTAATTAAGTGTGCAATAAAATTATTTTCGTTTGTCAAACGTAAAATGCGTGATTCAGAACACAATGAAGTGTCACAGGTATCATCTTATCTGAAAAAGACTATAGCTGCCCATATATTTAGGAATCGAGCTATGTAAGCATCAAGTGTTAGAAAATATGGCGACTGTAAGTACCGAATTTGTCTTCTCAAAACGCGACGCAGGGAATCGCAGAACAAATTTAGACTAAGCAGTATTTGTACCGAGAAGAGGTGTTTTAACAATGGGTCGTGGCTGGTCGCTGTCAAAACAGGGCGCCGCAGCGTGTGGCCGCATTTGTGGGTGGACTGTACCACAACACACAATCACAACAGTGAACTAGTTAATAAATATTTAGGTATAGAGATAGTATTAAACCCCACAGAGGCGCTTCTTACGAAATCCCAAAACGGTCTCATGTCATAATTATTATTGCATGAGGATTCTTAGGACGTAGCTCGGTAAAAGAGGATTTTCCAAAACTTCACGCGATTAAGCCAAGTTGTTTCAGGGTCCAATGATACTTTAATTAGGTATATCTGGATTGATGGCGAAGTTAATCCGCCCCAGTCTCTTGCGCCAGGAGTCTATCGTGGGTTCGATTCCCACTGGGGACAAATATTTGTGTGATAAACATCAGTGTCTGATCCGAATCTGGGGGAACACAAGTGCTTATTTCTGAATCTGAATAATGTATGAATGAATGAGATGAGTATATTGTGATGATAAGTGATATTTAAATATGTATTTATGGTCGTTAGTATAAGAAGTACCTCTTATTAATTATTATCGTTATGTCTCATAAGTGTGAGGTTTGACGGAGTATTTTAACGGAGAATGACACGATATTTTCTTAATAGGTAGACTTAAGACTAGAGATGTCATGCTGTCTTTCGCTTCACTATCGCTGTGGTTACATTTCGGCGTTTGTATATTTTGATAGAGCCGCAGCCGCCTCGAAAACAAAGGGTGAGACATGATGGGTGCATCCTGGCGTGGTCGCCGTTCTTTGGATATTATCGTTAAGCCCATGTTCCGCGGTTAAACCTCAAACTTAATCTTTAGCCCATTATTCATTCCTTAATTAGTGATCCCTGCTAACTTCATACTGATCTTTTTCCTTTGTGCCCATTTTTCTTACATTTTCTCTCGTAAGAACTTTCTTATGTAATTAACATCACAACAAACAAAATAATTCAACATAATTTTACTGGCTCGGTGGAACAGTGGTTAGTGACCCTGGCTGGCGGTTCCGAGAGTCGTGGGTTCGGTTCCCACTCGAGACAAATATTTGTGTGATGAACATCGGTGTTTGTTTCGTGTCTGGGTGTGATAATGTATTTAAGTATGTATTTATAAATATATATGTATGTATATCAGTCTCTGACGCCCATAGTACAAGCTCTGCTTAGTTTGGGGTCAGATGACCGTGTGTGGAAATGTCCCAGATATATATTTTTTTATATCGAAATTACTTCAGATATTTTCGAGATAATGAGCTAAGCAACACATTCAGCGATTTGCACAGACATAATTAATAACCATGTTCGCAATCACAACACAGTCAACGGTACATTGCGCAGACAGTTTTTTTTTAATAGCTGTTTTCTTATAATAACGATCCTCCCAAATCCTATATTCTACAGCTTTTGCAGAGAACGCGTGAAGTTAAGTGCGCGAGCTAATTCCTTAGCTATATTTACGTTATGCGTGTTTTTCACATCAACTGCCAGCGATCACATGCAACAATTAGTCATGGTGTCGAGGGTCTCTGTTTGCATCGCTTATCTTCACCAGACTCGTTGTAAAACTTTGGGATATTTTTTCGTCAGATTGTAAGTTTTTTAACCTCGGTGCGGGCGCGCGCATATGTGCGCATGATTTACATTTTGTTTACATCCGCCGGGCAGGGTTAAAGTTACCTATAGTGCGAGGGTATCAACCATAAATGGTAAAAAAATCCGAAGCCCGGGCCTGACATGCGTTCAGAATCAAAATGAACAAAATAGTCGCTACTCAAAATTTCATACAGTATTGGAGTCGGGATCTAATGTAGATGTGACATGTGACTGTTAATTTTATCTTAAGGCCTATTCAATATATTCCTAAATTGGTAATGTGCAAAAACTATCTCATCCATGACATCCGTCACTGTGTCTCCCTGGCCTCCTGTCCAAGACATTGTCAGTTCACTTATCACAGAACAGATTAATGTAAGTATGTGTTGTTGTCTGATATTTATGTAAGTTATATTAATCCTCATAATTATTTATGAAATCTCAGCAAATTAGTTGCAACAAGACAAGACTTGAGTCACGGCCATCTGGTCCACACATTATTATGAAGCGCGATACCTCAGCAGGCGATAAAATGTAACACGACTACAATACATTGTCTTTCGTCACAAGCCCGCTATGATTAAAGGTGCCGTACCTATGCATTCCCGCTTTCAACTCGCCGCCAAGAGGAGTTTGTTTACAATAGCCGCAGTTAATAGATCCTGTACATGCGAATATAGGCATTTAGTTACGTCTAATGCCCGTCGGGATATAATTTGTTGAGTAGTGCTTTTTGGCCGTACGTAATACGTAGATATACGATAGGTATAAAGATAACAAAGATTACAATTTGGCCGAAGCTAGGCGTTAGCACTAAATAAAAAGTGTTCTCATTTAGGACAAGGGACTTAACACGAATATAATCTAAGTTGAAGTTAGCACATACAAATTCTCATCAAACAATTTGTCCTGTGTGAGGATCGAACCCACGATTCCTGGCGTATTCCAGGAGACAGGAGCATCAACTACGCCATTGAGCCAGTATGTATGTTAATAGTGTGTGGATGATTCAGAGATGTGATGTTTTCGTTGGAAAAATGCCGGCACGTTGAGCTCGCGCAACCGAAGTCATTGTGGTGATTAATCGCTAGATTTTTGTTATTATTCGCCGCCGCAAATCAGATTTTATAGTTTTGTGGTGAAATGGCGAATACAACGGATAATGTAGTTTTATTTTATCCGGCTTACCTATGTACGAGAGCCTTTCCAAGTGATTACTAGATTTGCGTTCGTAATGCAACGTGTTGATGAGTTAGGTAACTTTCCAGATTGTCAAAATTCAAGAACATTTCCAGAACGGGCTATATGGTACCTATAATATTATACGTCTATATGTTATACTTTAATTTTTAGTTTGTTTCCGTGTTTGTATCTGTATAGGGACTGGAAAGCATTTTCTAAAGTACCTACTCGTCGCGTCGTTATGAAATATTTTCTAGATAGAGGATCGCAATATGTATATATTAAGTCCACATAAAACCTTATCTTATATTCTGAGTATTAAAACAATCGCGTAATCTTGGAATTTGAGTTCAAAAAGCGTTCAATCACGCATCAACGGGTTATCCCGTGTAAAAGCAAGGAAACGAATGCAGCTTCCCCGAAGTCTGTTTCTCGTACTTCTTGACGGGCGGGTTCGGGGTTCGAATCCCGGCACAGTCCAATTAGTGTCAGTGGGTAAGTGTACGCTTTAGGGGTACGCTCTAAAAATACATACATATTTTGTTTTTTAAAAACTTTGCTGCAACATAGTGTTTTTACATGAGTTTTGTGTTTTGAAGTAATATTGCAATTCGTTATTACTCGTTTAAGTTAATAATGTGGTCAATAAATGAATTCTATTATATCCCATTCTTTAAGTAAGATTTAACCTAAGCAAAAATTCTGATACGTTAACCGGTTGATATTATGTTTCGAGTTTTACATAATTGATAACTGAAAATTGAAAAAAGAAACACATAATCTAAATTCAAGCTTGCCGTATAGTGCTGATTAGAAGAGTATGGGAATTGCAACAAAGCAAAGCTTTTAAATGAGATTAGATTACTATTGTGCGTGTAAGAAGTATACCTCGAATTCGTTTTTTTTTCCTAACTGACATAAGATGATGATCATCATCATAATATTAACTGCCTCGTTGGTCTATTGGTAGCTGCGTTGCGTAAGGACCGAGAGGTACCTACCCGATTCGAATCCAGGGTCGAGCAAAATTTGTGTGAGTTTTTCTCTAATGAAATTGCCTCGGAAAGCACGTTAAGCCGGTGGTCCTGCGCCCGATCTCTCATCGGTCATGTCGGATTGCCGTCTCACCGAATTGTGAGAGTAAAGGAATAGAGAGTGCACTTGAGCACTATAATACGTCCTGAGCACTTGGCTGATCTCAATTGAGATCGGCCGCCATGGCTGAAATCGGTCGGATTATAATAGTACGGAGTTGGTACGCTGCTCAACTGCTCTAGGCGGGCTGCGCGGGCGCGCGAATGTGCGCGCCGTCGACGGACGCGCCGCACATGGCCGCTGTCATAAAACTAGATTTACTGCCGAGCTCCGAGCACGACGTTTCACATGTACCGTGTAAATCTATGTTATATCCTACGGGGGATTCATGACTGGCATCGCCACCGAATTCGGACTTACAAAAGCGGAATACATGCATCTGATTTGAGATTTTGAATGGCACTTTGCAATATGCAGTTTTTTGCACTTTCATGTTTGTATTACATATTACATTTTGAGTGTTTTTTACCTATAAGGACAATAACTGGTAAACCTTTACAACACTTAAAAACAATTCCGTTACTGAGAATGCATATACCTAATTCGTAAACAATGAAAAAAGCATACAAATAGACAATAATATCAAGATAAATAGATGTTGGAGGTACTCATTCTGAATAATCCTTATTATAAATAAATAAATTGTTAATAAAATATTCTATGGGAAATTACTAAAATTAAAATAAGGTCCACTTGAGTTTCCTTGTTCCATAAATAAATTATCTATAACCTTCAACGAAGTCGTCGCCAGTTCTCAGAGTACTAGGCTTGCAGAATACACAAGGAGGTCGCCGATTTTACGCGCGCTCTGTTTTGAATCGTGGCCATGGGTTTATGAAAATTGCATTCGAATGTTGTAAATTTATTCTCCACTCAAACAGTTTCCACTTGGGTTTACATAATTTACTAGGTTATTGTCCCGGTCATTAATGTCTGATACAATTCGATAGAATATTGTATTAGACAAATATGATAGAAAGTGTGCGTGATTGTAAGCCGGGTTTAACTTTCACGCATGCGCAAACGGTGCGTCTGTTCAGGAGAATACTATTAATTCGAGACAGTTATCCTTAAAGGAAAAAATATTCTTATACAATATTATTATATTCTTATAAAATACAATTAAGTCTAAGAATTTTATACAAAATTATTCTGCCCAGCAGCACTGTATGTTGCAGTCACTAACTAAACAGGTTACTACATGAGTTTATTTATTTAAATATTTTCTATTACAGCCTTAACGATCTATATTCGACAAAAAGATTATTACCTAAACACATGCAGTCCACAATATTATTATGTAGTTTGGTCATTACATATAAACCATTCATTATTGTATTGAAAACATTCCGAGATAAATCAGTTGCTTATGTATGATGAAGTATTTTTCTGAAATATCTAGGCATAAATCCATTTTAAACAATCCGCTTGCCGAGCTGATATTATGTTGCCATGTAATATTCAATGACGTCTATGTAGTAGTCTAGACCTTGCTAAAATTTACTCCGCTTAAATTATGCGCTCCTAGTGACAAACACTATCTCAGAATACTATGTTAATAGTTGTAAGCCTAGATAGTTATAGTACCTATATACGTCACAGGTTAGTTATCTAAACAAAGGCAATTTAATAGATTGAATTATCAACATTAGTTGGCTATAACAACAATATTAATTAAAAATATTAATGCTAAATTATTATTACAATCTACTAGGAGATTATAGTGAGTTTGGAATTTGAAACTTCTTTAACGCATGCGTGGTAATAGTTTGTTAAGGTAAAATTATTTCAGGTGTTTCTAGTACATATCTCGCTGGATTTATGAAGATAAGATTTTGATAACCGCTACTATCAGAGTCTTAAAAGCTAAGTTTGTAACTTTTTGTATATCAAAATATTCTGCATCCAAGCGCACGTGGACAATGGAAGTAAACTACGACTTACATAGGCGGCAAAACGCATACTTAATAGGTATTAATATAGGAAGGATGTAGGTACACATACATCCCTCCTTTATCTAATTTCCTATATTGGTTGTAACAGCCTCCAGCGGCCAGCGGCCAGCGGCCGGCTTCAGCTTGCCGATGTTCCTTCCTCATCCCAAAGCATTTATCTTCCTTACACAAATTTGCACCTCTTGGTTTGCCGGTTGGGCCGGACTTGGCTTAATACCGTCTCTGGGTGCGGTGCGTCGCGTCGTAGGTATCGTTGATGTGTTGGTATTATATGATAAAGTAATGGATAGGGCGCGATTGGGCATCCGCCCAGGACGCTCGTCCCAGAAATGTCACAATTGAAAAATCAAAATAAAAAAAATACTTTTTTCTTCAGACTATTTTTACTTAACTTAACTAAACAGTTGAATGGAGTAAATACTTAGGATTAGACATAAGCATTCTGATGTAACAGGGGATCCCAAACTAGGCTTAGCCTGTATCTTGAGTACCTAACAAAATTAGTACCTAGCTACCTACTATATTTAGCACCTCTATTATTACTTTATTTACCACCCAAGCCACACGTCCCAAACCTATGAAATGAAATAATTTATTCTGCAAGTAGATTTCATTAAATTCTTTCGCATGTCAAATCATAGGTTAATTAATTACAAATAAATAATAATATGTACAAGTTACACAATTCTTGGATGTCCAAGCGAGCAGCTCATTAACAATAAATTATTTGTAATAAACCAGCGCAGAACTTGCGAGAGGGCACTTTTTACCTCGTCGCAGTTATTTTTACCTCTGTCAATCTTAGAAATCAAAGATGTATCATCAGCAAATAGTAGCGTCCCACATAGATCCGCAGTTAAGTAGGCTTGGGGGAGAAAGAGCAAGCGCCAAAGATAATTCGCCAAGTGCGCTGCGGCAAGTAAAAACGGCGCTGACTAGACTATTGTCGTATAGGTAACAACAAAATTGTTTAATTCAATTGACAAGCGTGAAGTATGTGTGGTGCAGTAGGTCCGATTTGAAAACTTTACTGATCAAAAAAGTAATAGGTAAGCAATTGCAGTTAGCCTGAGCGCATTAATGTGGCTGAAAAGTCAAAATGTCATTGGCAAACGGTGCATCTGACAGAACACATTCTATGCATGTAGGTGGTGTACCTACGTTAAGAATAACCTCCAATCGAGTCAAACAAGGAACTACAGCCACCAGGAGAACATAAAACTTGAGAACTTGGTAAGAACTTTTTTAACGCATGCGCTTTGGCCGCGACCGTGCCTTCGCAAGTTGCACTAATGCAGTACAACGTGTTGACATTATGAATCGTGTAGTATTCGTAGTTTTTATGAGAAAAATGTATGTGGATTTTAAGTGACGATGTCACAGAATAAGGATTGTGATGGTGTGGACTACTGATGCTGGGAGTTTTTGAGGATTTCCACGTGTAGTGAAATATCGTTCAGGTTAGAGCAACGGCGGCCATGACACGGCGTGACTCCCTGCGAGTGCACTTGCATTGCGAACTGAAGCTAGCGCACATTCTTTATCCACTTGCATTCTATGTTATTTTAGGTTATGTTTCAGTTTTCGCGCATTATGCTATATTTGATTTGTTATTTACGGATGCAAAGCGAATGTAATATGATATTATTTAACTTCACTTTTTTTGTAAGCTGTACAAAATAAAGTTATTGTAACTTTTAGATGTTTTATTACTTATTATATTAATAAATGCAAATAGTTCACATGCTGGCGTTATATTTATTTCTACCAACATGGGTTTTTAAGCATAGGTATATTAATTTTTTTAAATACCTCCGTTATTATAAAGTATATGTACCTATTTAGGTAGTTTTTTATATGCTAAAGTCAAAGTCCTATTATTGAAACGCTACGCAGTTTAAACACATATTTTATTGCGAACACCATGCACTTAAATTTTTTATGGTTGGGGCCATAAAACGCAGATTTTCACCCTGGGCCAGGTGGGACTATCTAGGTGACTATCGATAAATGTACTAGATAAGATACTTTTAGGGACGACAATACCCATGGAACCAATGATAGCAATTAGAGCGAATCAAATAAATAAAAATCAATAATAAATAGTTTAGTGTGAATTCTCTCTCACGTGATTTATAAGCTTTTAAATTTTTCTAGATATTTTCGATTTACTGAATTAACTTTGATAAATGATGACTAAAAGTCTAATTGCTACGTACTAAAGTAAATATTTATATCATCTCCTTCAACAAAAACTACGTAAATCGTCAAGAAATAAGGTTTTAATAGATTGGTTTCTAACCTAATCTTCGTCAAGAAATATTTGAATATCCATGGAAAATGTGCTATATAGCACACATAAAATGTAAAACTTAATGTAAATCGTAGAAATATTCCATACAATCCTTAATTTCGCTATATTTCGGAAATACCGCGGGCTATTTATAACCTCTGCTAGGTATTTACGTCCCGACGGTACTAGGATCTCAGAAGTCTAGAAGAGCTAGTCCTGTTCCTAGGGAGCATGCGCTAAGTCTGGGGCTCTGGGTGGCTAGAATAATCAATAGCGAGCGGTTACCTGACAGTTTGTGTTTTAAATCACTAAATTCCATAGATGTCAGATCTAACAAGGGAATAGTAGTTTATGCAGCCTTTTTGTCGTAAAATTCGATTGTATTGTCATCATTGTACACACATGTTAGTATATAACATTATTTTTTAAGTTTCTGAATAACTGTGAAATGTCTTTAAATAATAGCTGTTGAATTTCTAAAGAAAGAAAGAAAGAAAGAAAGAAAGAATATTTATTTGCAACGATGTGGTAACAAATTGGTCTTAAAAATAGTTTTATGGATCACACATTTTACCTATTACTGGTATGCAAATATTAGTCTTAAATCTAGGTTAGTCTATTAAAGCTTCTATATATTAACATACAATATTATACTCTTTACATATTATAAAATAATTATTTAATATAACAAAAAACGAAAAAAAAACTTGTTGACAAATCGCGTTGTGTAGGTTTTACGCGGGAACTTTTCCGCTTCGAACTTCAAATGGCTCGTACTTAAGTAAGTGTTTTTGTTTGTCGTTACGGATCAAAATGAACGTAATACGGCACGCTCGGCATAATTATGTAGGTACTCCTAGGATTTTGTATTCTAACAACGTAACAATGTTATTTTTAACAGTATTCAAGTAAATAGTTAAAAAAAAGTTTTTGTTGTTAATGCAGATACTGTAAGATGATTCATAAAAAAAAACGATCGGACATAAAAATATTGCCGTGTATCTTAATTTCAACTTCTAGGCAAAAATATATCCTACTTAACCATTAATTACAAGTTTGTTTTGAGTTATGAAGTAGGAAGTAATTATGTGCCTTGAATTAGACAGGTCCTACACATGAACATACCTACTAAATAGATGAACGGGTACCGAGGACATGAAAAAATATAAAAAAACTTTTGAAGATTGTTGATATACTGCTTAAATATTTGTTCTATTCCCTTATTAGTAGACAATAAATACATTTCTAGTACCTACTTAGGTACTTAGTTCCCCATTAGAATGGGTTAGATTGATGGTGGTTGGTTATCTGAAAATCAGAATATTACAATAAAACGAGTGGGTTTCTCATATTATAGCTTTATTAAAAGTTTAAATACAAAGTTCATGATTAACAAACAATGCAAATGTATTACATTCATGTTAATTTTTCATGCATTTCTTAAAGGTACTTCTGAAGAAAAAACATAATAATATGTTGGAAAAAATATATAATAAAAAAATCCGTTGGCTCTTGTTTGTTTTGGCAATCCCTGAACATAAGTTCAATCAAGGATTGCTTGATTTGTTAGTTAGGATTGATTGGTGGTACCCATGCCATGTAATAAAATAAAAAATAAATATAAATATTACGTAACATACCTACCCTATATACTATACAGGATTTGATTCCGCGCTGAATAATAACAAATATACATAAATACGTATGACATCGGAGAAGTAACTTACACGTGAACTTAAAAAAATGGCATTTTCCCGCCTGGGAATGAACCCACCACTCTTGACGAAACAGACAGGCGTACTACTAAGCCATCGAGACAGTACCTACAATGCATTAAGGCGGGGATTTCCCAATGTAATATCCGTAGAACTTGAGGGTTCAGCAGCTAAAGTTGTTAATTATTTCATTGAACAAAATTAAATCAAAAACATACGTAATTAAGATTTCTATCTTAGTATCTTAAGTAATTAAAATTTCTTACGTAATATTTTATGTAAGAAATCTTAGTTCTAATTTGTATTTTGAGTTTTCAAATCTTTCATACTTATGTATTCGTGTGTAAGTTGCTTACTTTAATAGTGTTTCAAGCTACTTAGTCGTACACGTATTTATTACTAATGCCATAGGTGAACCTACAAGGTCACCTCGATGTAGGTACCTACTGTACCATACAGGTAAGTAGCTGTCCGGCTCCAATACTGCCAATCAATAATGCGTTCCAAACGTTGCAGTTAAAAGCAATAAGATAAAAGATATATTGTGATATGATTCAACAATAACAAACAATAAAATATATATTTATATATAATATATTTTTAAATATAAAAACATCGCTTTTGGAACAACTTAACTAGTAAATAACAATATATTTGTTATAAATAAAATATTTTGAATGCAAACTCGTCAAAGTGTATAGGGTTAAAAGGAACGCATAAATCTGGGCAGCCGGCCCGAGCTCTACTAGGCATGCGCCGACACCCGGACCACCTGTATCGACAAATACGCATATCAGAGCTTTCTGCATGTGCATCCCACGTTGCGTCCGCGGGGATAAATTAAATCCCATCTATCAAGAAGCGAGGATGCCGCGAGAAATACGACACACTATACTGCACGTGCGGCCGAAGAAGATATGGTCGGACGAAGCGATCCGCATCATCATCCGGTACAACTATGAGCGGGGTTTGACGGTGCGGCAGTGCCTGGACGAGATGGACCCGCTGCTGCAGTACGACGAGCTGGAGGAGGAGGAGGAGAAGAAGTTGATCACCATCTACCGCGTGTACCGGGAGCTGACTCACGGGATTTACAACTACGTGGGGAACTTCACGCTGCCCTTCAGCCCGGTGGAGAGCTACCGGGTGCGCGTGCTGGCCGAGACGCAAGCCGAGCAGACGAAGAAGGAGGTCGAGCAGCAGCACCAGGACTTGCAGCAGCAGCTGCTCCAGGAGCTGCAGCACCAGCTCCAGCAGATGGAGTCGGGGGAGGACGACTCCGTTGTTGCCGAGAGGTATGTTACAGTTTGCCGTTTTTCTCAAAATTTGGGTAGGTCGATTGTGCTTTGGTGTTCGTTAGGTATTTTTTAAATCAAAATGGCGTTACATTTAAAATGTTCCCCGGGTTGGTGAAAGCTTTTGACCATGATAAGAATGGAATAGAACGAAACTTAGTATTTATAAAAGTTTAGTATTTCGCGCGCTCCATTTTACGTGTTATTTATAACGTTTTTTACCTTTAAGGCATTAGATACATAGAGTAGGAGGATCATTTTTATATGACTAAGGGTGTATTTATTCTGTTTCAGTGACAGAGAGTACCCTTCGGAGAGCAACGACGCCGACGACGACGATTCCGACCCCGACGGGGAGTAGGGAGTTGCCATCAGCCCACCACGCTGTTTCAAGGCTATAAGTGTTTCTTTACCTATCTTCGTGAGCTCTATGTTGGTGTGTGACGCGCGACTTGCAAGTTGCTGCGCTATGTGTATTTGTTCAATCGTCTTATTGTATTGATGTTGTAATAAAAGTAATAAAAAATATGTGTGTGTGTTTTTTTGATTCTTTAGATAAATACAATTGTTAGGAATGTTGTTAGTCGTGTATAGGCGCGTTTAAAACCTAGGTATTCTATACTAATATTACAAAGCTGAAGAGTTTGCTTATTTATTTGTTTGTTTGAATACGCTAATCTCAAGAACTACTGGTTCGAATTGAAAAAAACGGGGGAAATCGCGGACGAAGTCGCTGGCATAGCTAGGCTGAAAATGTAGCTATGATTTAAATTGAAAAGTCTGTAGTCTGTAGATTTCACAATAAAATAGCTTTTTAACAGCTAAAGTAGTACCTTTAATTTTAATGTTAATGATTTCGTAAATGACTCTAAATACCCGTAGGATGTATATTAAAAGTTTTATTAAAGCAAAGCTATTATATTATGTCGGTTTGACTAAATGTATTCATGATAAAAGCTGAGTGACAATTTGCTTGCGATATGAAGTTTTGCTCCGCAATCGAATTTAAAGCTATCTTATTGTGTTAGGCCTATTTTCAGTGTGAAAATAAATTGATTGTTATGCAAGAATGGTCTAATTTTACAAGCACGATTTTTTTACTTCAATTCTAGAATAGCTCTAGAGCTAAAGCAAAATGTACTACTTATTTACTTAAGGTTCAAATAATGGGCATCTTTTTAAAATACAGTTTTAATTTAAATGCTCATTCTACGATAATCACATTAATGGCGTATAATCATAGTTATTTCTTATGATTAGACTAGGTATAATTCCTTAAAACATGCACGTTTGATCCATGTTACTTTGATCTCGATACTTACTTTGGAGTAGCCAAAATGTAACTGCTCAGAATCAGCGTCCTAGTTTGCTTAAAAATAACAAACAAGTTTTAAAATGCTATGTTAATTTCTACTAACATATTTAACCCTAAATAAGGCAACATACTTGTTGAGCGAGAACTAGCAACTATGTCTACAGGAGCTAAATAAATAGAACCTAAAATAAAAAAAAATCTTACTAGGATTACTTACTAAGTGCAATTTATCAGTTAAAATGCTCAAAAATTTTATTTTATTAAATAGTACAATTTAAGAGAGCAAAATAAAATATGCTTAAAAATGAATTATTTGATTGGCTCGATGGCATTGGATAATGTCCCAGCCTTTTAGGCTAAGGGTCGTGGGTTCGTTCATTCTCGGGACAAATGTTTGTGTGATGAACATTTGTGTTCGCTCCGTGTCCGGGTGTGATATTTACATATTTAAGTATAAGTGTGCAAACTACTGTTGTGTCCGTGACCAAAATTAAGCATTTTGCTAGTAACTTACATCCAAATTGGAACGATGTATGTGATATATCCCAATAAATCTGTTAACTCTCTTTAATATTAATATTTCTCAAACAACATAATTAGTTCATTACTTATTTATAATACATACGTACATTATGAATGTGTCATATTGGATTTCTACGGTGGGTGTCTGTCTACCTACTGTAACATAGTCTTATTTTAGTCAAAAACTCAGGAGACATACGTTACATTACTAAGAATAAAAATTACTCGTAATATCTATAATACATAATCAAAAGTTATCTATTGTATTTTATTTGTAAAATATTAAAACAATAGGTTCAAACCTCTTCTCCTTTGATGGGTTATCTATAAAAAAGTGAAATTTATTAATATGTCGGTAATATTAAACCAATAAATATAAAGCATGTCACTGAAAACATAAACAACCATTCCCACTAGTAGTTCAATTATTACAATGATACTATATACAATTATACATATTTCGAAAAACGTAGTTCAGGGATTCGAACCCACGCAATTCTGCAGACATGTATTCTGCAGCACAATATCCATGCATACATGTTGCTGCGTTAATGAAATGGTCCGCTACATACTTATATGTATGGGGTTCTTTTTGCCATCAATTAACGCAACGATTACGATACGATCCCCTAGCAAGGCCTTGTGCGCAGGTGCTCAGTATTAGGGCCGATTTATTGATTTCCTGAACAAATGCCGCTAACTGTAAATAAAAAAACTGAACTAAGTGTATTTAAAAAAATGAGGTGGAACTATAAACCTCAAAGCGAACGTTCTCCGCTCGTAAAGGTGATGAATGGAAGGTTCAAGATCAACTCGTGCGCAACGCGCCATCTTGTGGGCGGGGCATCGCGGCACAACTGTATTCCCCGTTTCGCGGGTTTAAAATTAACCCGATAGAGACAGAAAAGGTCTTGAGGAGCTGCAAACGTGATAATAGTTCACGAATGATTCTCCATGTTATTTAAAAGTAACATTGTAGAGCAGAGAACACTTACGTGAAGGCTCAATACTGTCAGGCAAATGGAAAACTTGGTTTGAATTCGGTAGCATGATAAGAAAACGAACTCGTACAAAGAAAAACATAACCATTTATGTTAGCAAATATACATACATATAAATGCGTACGTTTTTGTAGCCTTATTCATAAAATCCTACTGAAAAATAACATCTAAATTGAAGCAATATTAATTAGAAATAAAACTAATTCAAAAAGTAAATCGTCGGCTTAGAGTGTAAACCTGTCAAATCCATTTTTTTACTTTAATACGTTATTTATACCATTCGAAAGTGTGAAAATAAATACACAATCTAATCGTCTCTCCTGAAAATGTACCTGATATGGAGTTAGCAGGTTTACACTCTAAGCCGACGAAATCTTGTGTTAGGTAATATTATCAAAATAAGTATTAAAAGGCGTTATCAAATACTTACTAATTCAAAAAGGGCTTTTCAATAAAGGCTCATTCAAAAAAAGGGCTTCATAATAGCACTTTATTTTTTAAAACAGGATTTCATATGTACTGACTTACAAATCAGTCTGTTGGTAATGTTTAAGTAAACAAAGCTTGGTAGATATTCAAGAATGTTAATACGAAGTGTAAGCATAATAAGAGGAAATGCATGGTTGGATACAATATTTTTATAATTATCAAAATGAAATAATTATTACCAAGGTACAAAAGTTGATAATAGCTGTGTACGTGATAGATAGGATACAGAGCCATCTAACTTGTGTAAAACGAGTAAAATGTAAGCAATACTTATTCTTAATTAAGGTCTTCTATGACACTAGTAGTTATATTAGTACAGAAACTATAAAATCTGCACTTAGAAAAACAGCAGAAAATTGTATCAAAACTGACGAATGCAATACAACAAAATGATAGTATTTTAATGCTTACTACAGAAGCGATAATGTTTACTTACATCAAAGATGAGAGCTCGGACGGCCGGCCGATGCGTATCCGCCTTCTATTTATAGCTCGTTCGATGTTCACTAAGCTATTTGAATTGTATTACGAGCATAAACATGATATAAGAAAAAGAACACCATTCTGTAAATAAAGAAAATCATCTACCTATATATATGTAATTCAAAATATTCACGCTGCTCACAACAACGACCGCGTGGAAATGTTTTTGGCAGCAATGATTTATTAAAATAGCTTATATACCTTGTAACATTGGCTATTTATTAGTGAAAGTCCCGTAAAAATTGGTCCAGCCGTTTCGAAGATTACCTAGAATGAACGGACAGAGAGGCATACAGATTTTTTTAAAATTGTGATTATAGATTCATACCCATTTAGTAAAAAATTCTTATATTACAAACAGACATTTTATTTTATTAAGTTGTATAGATTTTTCAAGCTTAGGGTTATCCCTTATTATAATTAATATGCTTGCGGTAATTCAGTATAATACTAGAGTATTATACGAGAAAATGAGGTCTACATTTATACTGCTTCTTAGTACTTGGTTTGATGAACATCTATTAGCGAGAAATTACTATTCCTATAAACTACCTATTACATTATGCAAAGGTGCATTATACAATATTTACAGGTTACATTATACAGTATTTCGTTCTTCTTTTATTTCGCTAACAGTCATCAAATTTGAATGTTATTCCTAAGATTGAAACGTCTCGTAAACGCGTGGCGTCAGATACGGTGGATCCCCCTAACAGTTGAGTTTTGAATACTACGGTTTGTTAGTTTTTGTGTTACATTTGCTTTATTAGTGCGGACCACACCAGCAACAACATTCCCTCATCGACGCCGCTAACAAGCAACCTTCCCACTTCTCCTTAGAGCTCATTTTCCAACAAGAGATTCCGTTTACGAGCAGAGTAAATAAATTGGGCAAGTTTAATGCAAAACTTTTGGTTTACGCTTTATGGTAAATATTTGGTGTACGTCGTATAACTGTTTTATAGGTCTAGTAAAATGTTTGCTTTAATTGTGCTAGGTCAAGAGCGCGCGTTCGACAGCCGTCCTTGCGACGGGTAAATATTATTGTCTAAGCGGGTTTTCCGCTCTTCAGTGTTTGTGATTTGTGGCCGATGCCGACTGGGGATTCTGCGAGACCAATGAACTTCTTTGTACAGTTCGAAACGTATTTGATTTTATGGTGAGTTTTTTACTAACGTTTACTCTTAATTTAAACACTTGAATTAGCAAAGGGTATTGTTAAAATTTACAGATTTCATGACGCGAAAATATCAGTAAGGAAGTATCTTATTCATCTATACAGTAGGACCGTAGGACATACTGAGCTTTGGTTTGCCAATAAGCGCGTGCGCCGGTCGGAGCGAGGCGGTCGTGGGAGTGAGGGGCGGCGGCGCGGGGCGCGGGGCGCGGCGGGCGCGGGGCGGCGCCGGGCGCGCGGGCGCCGAGCGGCGCGCGGTGGGCGGCGCGCGCACTGAGTCCCGAGACGCGCCCCGACGCGCACGCGACCGCGCACGTATGAAGACCGAGGAGCAAGCCACCGACGAGGCGGCGCGCCGGCCGCCCGCCACCAGGCGCCAGGAGAAGCCGCCCTACTCCTACATCGCTCTCATCGTCATGGCCATCCGCCACTCGCCCAACAAGCGGCTCACCCTCAGCGAGATATACGCCTTCCTGCAGCAGCAGTTCCCGTTCTTCCGAAGCTCATACCAGGGCTGGAAGAACTCGGTGCGTCACAACCTGAGCCTGAATGAGTGCTTCGTGAAGCTGCCGAAGGGGCTGGGCCGGCCGGGCAAGGGGCACTACTGGACGATCGACCCGTCGTCGGAGTTCATGTTCGAGGAGGGCTCGTTCCGGCGGCGCCCGCGCGGCTTCCGGCGCAAGTGCCAGGCGCTGAAGCCGCAGTTCGGCGGCGGGTACCTGGGCGGCGCGGCGGGGGCGCCGCCGCCGGCCCAGGGCGGCTTCGAGCTGGCGGGCGGTGGCGCGGCGCTGGAGTACGGCGCGTGCTCGTACGCGCACGCGGGCGCGGCGGGCACGGGCGCGGCGGGCGCGCCGCTGGGCTACGGCGGCGAGTACTGCGCGTACCAGCCCAGCGAGCGCGAGTGGCCGCTGGCCTACGGGGACAGCTACCGGCCGCCGCCCGCGCTGCCGGCGCACCACGACCTGCCGGACCTCATCCCTAACTACCAGTATGCCGTATCCAACGACCACGGTAAGTGTTTGCTTTTGGTTTTATTTTACATTGCTTTTGGCGAGTGTCTTCTGTATGTTGCGGGAGTAAGCGTATTGATTATTTCTTTGTATTTTGTTCGTACCATAAAAATATTGTTATTTTGTTGTACTTACACAGGTAAGTAAGTTAATGTAAACAAAAATATACTCACAGGAGTATATTTTTGTTTACATTACGTGTGGTATCTAATAAGTAAAAATAAATGCGGTCATAACGTAATTATTTTTTAAGCCCAATTACAAAAATATTTACATAATATTTTTTTACATGGGACTCAATTAAACACCAACAATGTGTTTAGTTTAGTTCACATTTAAAATTACCTCATAATAGTGGCTGTGTATGCTTAGCAAGTAATCTAAATGTAACATTCAGCGAAAATTCTCGTAAAGTTTATAAGAGGTATGCATCGCATTAATCGGTCTTCCGTAACACATAGACTTTTGTACCAATAACAAGACGTGACTTTTCCAATTAGAAAATAGTTATTTTATTAAGCTTAGCTTAAGCTTCTAAGCAGAAAGATTGGCATTATTAAACAAGCTAAGTACATATTATTTACAAACTACTGCCCCCTATGTTTTAAATTCCTTTAGTGGCTATGGCAAACCCACCATAAGTAATACCCGCCATGTACGAAGTAAGCGGTAAGTATTAGGTAGATAAATTAATGTTTATTTACATATTTTGTACATAAACAAACGTAAAGGTATACAGAATGATTAATTATTTGGGTAAGCAATAATTCTATACTAACTAATATGTCTTTATCGAAAAGCTTATAAAAAGCCCTAGTAGCTTTTTGAAAGTGCAGAATAAATGTTACCTTTTTTAATTTTTACATATTTACGTATTTTCCATCATAGCATAATTTTGCCCCGGAATAGCGATCCTGAAAAGTAAAAATGCTTTGTTAGAACCACATAATATCTAATTGATAGATAACCGGATAGAATCCAAAGGAAGAAAGATTGATTATTATGATTGATATTATATATTTAATTCTTATACATAATTAAAATATTTCTGCCTTTCTGCTTTTCTCATAATACTGGTATTGAAATTCTTAGTTGAAACTTTGTTTCTAATCAAAGCAGTTTAATCTTTGAGCTTCAGCTCTCTAAACTAGATAATCTCTTTAGATCAGAAAAACGTAGACAATAGAATGCGCATTACTTGATTTCAAAAAGGGTTTCAAAACTAATAACGAACTAAGCAGCATTATTTCCATTCATCATTTTTATACCTTATGTATAAATAAGGCAATACTTTGTACTTAATTTGACGCGTAGAATGAATTATTGGAATGTAATATTTTCATGTAATAAGTAAAATAATTGTATAGTTTTTATCGTTAAATTATTCAGTTCATTATCCTACTACCTACCTATAGGTACAACTTTCCATAATAGTGACAAGCCATCAAATGGGCATTTTAAATGACGAAGTTTATACCATTAGACTCTAGCATCACCGCGTCGTTTATCATAACTACGAGTACGAGCCACTTGAGCGATGACAACTCGCACCACATCTCACCTCGCCCTCACTCAAGTGCCATCGTCAAAGCCCTTGAATGACGTCACCAACTGATGAGTTGCTCCCGACATTTAAGATGAATGGGTGATGTAAGATGCTTGACATTCCCTTTACTACGCGATAGGGATTTGGTAGCTTAAGAGCCGCGAGAGACGATAAGCAGATGCACATTGCACACAAATCGCGTTTTTTGGATTGGCTTGCCTTTGCGACTTCCAAGTTCAACAAGTTGTCTCGCGATTTTAAAAAAATCAAGTGGTTTTGCTACTAGGTAAGGTACCGTTATTTGGAGGTGTAATTTTTGAGTGGCTCAACTACACGAAACAGATAATAAAATATGGTTTATGTTAAAAAAACAAATAAATCAAAATACTTTGGTAAATTATCAATATTTTCAGGTTTGATAAATGGTATCTGAACCAAATGTCTTACTAGAATAACTTTTTTGTAACATGAAAAACATAAAACTTATACCTGGTTATCCAATGTCCCTTGCAAGATCATTTTTCTTGAGTCTACTGATCCTTATAGTTTCATCTGATCATACTGTCCTGGCTGCGACCAACGTTTGTGGTTGAATTCTACTGTAATATTTAATAAAAAAAGGTATTTAGCTCGATTAAATAAGTTAACTATAATACGTAACAATAATAAGATTTTTATAGTTTATTATTAATGCTATTCAAAAACACAAATTCGAAGAAGTTTAATTTATCTTCTACATTAAACTTAATATTAAATGTGGTTATTTTCTGTGTTATATTTGTCGATGATTAGGTAATAGAGATTTATTAACTCAAATGCATCTATGTATAAATTAACCTTATTATTTGAATCACTAGTGTATTAGCTTAGCTTACCTTTGGTTTTGGGGTAAGCTTCCAAATTTGGCGAAATTCATAGAATTTTCCATTTAATGGGCCAAGTAGGGATGGAATTGAATTTTGGAAATTCCACCTATAATAAAGAAAAGCCAACACGTTAAAAATTTACCTTATTATCAGCACACTAATATCGTTGTTTATAAAAAGTATTAATCACAACAACATTTACCAATTTCATTTTATCTTGATTATCTATTGCAGCATGCTTAAAGTCCATGTGTGTCTTCTGGAATAACTTATTAGGACTGATTTGATTCAATTTTATAACTTACGGCATTCCATAACTTTTTGGTTTTATTCTGCCTTTGATAAGCTTTTTATAGTTAAATTATTTTGTCTACATTTTTGGGACATACTTATTATGTTCAATGAACTTCTCTTGCTCTTGTTTATCGGCATCGATTTCACCTTGCTAGAGTTTGCACACTAATTTGTTTATTTTGCAATTTTTTTGCGGTTTTCACTTGTTGATTTTGCAATTGAGTTTTTATCCAACATTTTGAGGTTATAACTTCTCAATGTGAGAAGGACGCGTGATTATTGTTCTGCCTCCTTATGCACACTTGTGCTCTGTGGGAGGGATCACTGTTGACTCGTGGATACCTCATCTGATGCAAGTTGCACACGGCGCATCCTCCATCGATCTGGCACCACGCCTCGCAAAGTATTGACTGGTTGCGAGAATACGCGGCCAAGGGACCAGGCTCCCATGATACTGAAGATATGTGTATCCAAAATGGACGAGGATCCATTCGTCTCCTTGACATAAGATAAAAATAAACTACCCCAGCTGAAACAATTATACATTATTTTAGATGAACAAGGAGGTTACAAATGCAAAACATTTAAAATTTAAATATTACTAGACAAAACGGACATTAATTAATGCAATAGCATTCCGCCGCAAGTATTTGTGATATATAGAGCAGATTTAGAAATCCGCAACTAGAACATAACTTTAGTATGGGCAAATATAACAGAATAACGAATGTTATAACCGATCCCAATAAACATGTGACTGTATTATTTAAAATTGTTCGAAATGTTCATCCGTGCAAAGCCTAAGAAGATCGAAGAAAGATACATACAGTTTCTTTCTCGTTTGCCTGCTGGCAGCCAGCCGTGTGTCAAGGGACACGAACCGGAGCCCGCGGGGAATGACGCAGGCCGTCTCTGGTGCGCAGTGCGACCTATCGATTACTGCACGGGCTTTACCGTGCCTATATTCACTCAAGAAACAACCCAACTCCTCTCGAACTAACACCACGACTCAAAAATCAAACACCTGCACCAAAATACCATAATGGAACTTCTAGAACCGAATCCGAACAAATCACTTTGATTACAGCGCCCCCTGTTCTCTCAGTCTGTCATTTCACCGGAACTGCAATATGTAAACAAATAATCTCCATCGTTTTATGCTACCCTGGTAGTGCCACTACCCACTGGCAAACTATTTAGTTGATAGTTCGTGGTGATATATTCAGATTTAGTTCTAGATTTGTCGGCCAACGGGTTTCGCCTTAAATCTGTACTGTATTCTGAAGTAAAATTTTTTGGCATTATTTTTAATGTGCATAATTTAACTACTTCGGATCAATTGATCATATTCGTATTAAAACTCCTAATGTTGGTATTAGTATATGTAATTTACTTCTTCCTTAATCGACAAAACAATGCGATCAGTCTGGCGACACTAGTGGACATTGCTTTACAAATCTGGCGACCTGTCGACCATTATGAACCTGTATCAGATCTTGCGTTTTATTAAGTCCTGGTAGAATAACTAGCCGCTATTTACCTATGAATACTATACATAATAATAGAGCCTAGCTATGGAATTATGAGTGTTGTGTTAGTGTTTTTGGTTTAGCTATGAATAGAATTCGTTTGTTTGTTTCGTACAAGTTTCTCTATACACTGTGAAATTTTAGTAGTGGTTTTCCCGTAGCAAAATGATTTACCTAGTGGTATTATCGAACCGAGTTAGTTATTTCTTTAAAAAAACACTCGTTTTTAAATTTTTCTAGAAAAGCATCTTCCTGCTCGAAAGCGAGAGAAGCTATAGTTCTTTTAAGTAATGTGACATAATCAGGTACTGCATGCCGTATTAAATTGATGAATAAAGCTAAAAAAGTTCTACGCCTTAAGTAATAAAGCGGTTTGAGCGTGCTTAAAGCGGTTTGAGCGTGCTTTCGACTTTCGTTTCGTAAAACTAGTATTTATTGCTTTGAGTAAAAAATACTGCACACATCTATTTTACCACTAAGATAGAGTCATTTTCGGATTAGCCTCGTCATCATCACTGGACTTGCAGGGGAGCGGATAACTATCACCCCTAATAAATGCTGCGTGTTTGATAATGTTGAGAGATAATCAACATCTATATTTTATTATTAATTTTTTTTTTTCGTTCGTTGTTGACGTATCAAGCCAACTGTAACGAGATGCATGAGTATTATGAGCAAGCAACTCTTATGAATACTAACAACGTTTTTAACTGGACGCTATGCAACGACTATACTTCTACATTGATTTTGATCATCATCATCATCATCAGTCTCCACTTATTGGGCACGGGCCTAACCTAAACTAGGGTGATTGTTAATTGATCTTGATATCCGAAATTTATTCTTATTAGAAAATTTGATTACGATTTCCAATAGGGTTAAATATAAACTGAGTTTAATTAATTTTGAGTAAAACGGTAGTATGTTATTTTTAACGCATTACCTTTTTGCTAGTTAGGTTTTTGGTATACAGTCCTAGTATAATATAACTTTAGTGATGTACTTTGTATAACTTGTATAAAGTGGGCGTACAATGGGCGGTCCGATATTGCGGATGGACTATGAAACGCACACATTGGCAGGAATGCACTGCAGATGTATTGACTTTCAGTTTCAGTCAGCGTAGGGGGGTATATCCTGTGCTGGGTGGTGAGAGGTGGTGATGCTTCTTCCGGCTTATGGGTTCCTGGTAAACGTAGTGTTAAATGCAGTTGAACCTGCATTTGTGCAAGCCGTTTTGAGTGCATCGTAGGTTTAGTAGTTGTCCTAGTTTTCTGCAGCTACGGACTGACGTGTCCTTGTATATAATTTTGTAGACATTTATTCAATTATATTTATTGTTATTATTTACTATTTTATGTTCTTTTTATTCATTCAACCATATTTATTGCGAATTAAATTATTTCATTTCATTCCATTTCTATCAGAAGTAGCATATGAAGATTCTTTTAAACTTACCCAAGTTACCCAATTTATTAGTATACCTACCGTAGGTACAAGGTGTACCTAAGGAATACTCATTAAATAATGAAATTTTTTAGACGAGTTAAATAATAGTGATTTGATTTAATATTATTTTCTTATATTAATCGCGATCACATTATGAATTGGTACCTAGCTTTTTCAAATGTCATTTAGTTTGTACTATTGCAATTGTTTTTTCGGCTTGTTTAACAAAGAGGTTTGGATAAAACCTTTCGAGCTTTACCGCATAGAGATAATGTTGCAACAACTGCAAGTGTTATACCAGGCAACGGTTTCTGAACATTACTAGCGCGATAAAAAATTATTTTCATCGGGAACAAGAAAGCGGTATATTTTGTCCTTGTCTACAAACAAATGGGCGTACTTGGGCGGACCTTTCATACAAACACACACTCGCAGCTCGGGTGTAATAAAATAAATGCCAATGAGATAACACAGAAACCAAAAGAAGAATCTGATTTAATATGTTTGACTGGCTCGGTGGAACAGTGGTTAGTGATCCTGGCTAGCGGTTCCAAGAGTCGTGGGTCCGATTCCCACTGGGGATAAATATTTGTGTGATGAACATCGGTCTTTGTTCCGTGTCTGGGTGTGATTATGTATTTAAGTATGTATTTATAAATATATATGTATGTATATCAGTCTCTGACGCCCATAGTACAAGCTCTGCTTAGTTTGGGGTCAGATGACCGTGTGTGGAAATGTTCCAGATGTCCCAGATGTAGTTGGTATGATGATTTTAGATAAGGTGATAGATGAATGTCAGTTACATATTGTAATAATAATTTTTCTGCCGCTATCGGGCAAAACTAATATAGGCTGGCTTTGAGAAATTTTCTACATAAGTTGATTAAAAATTATGAATTATTTAGAGAAACTAAACTGCAATAGTTTGCCGTTAGACGCCATAAATCACGTGGCAATCCCCTACATTTTGTTCTTTTCGAACTTTGTTATCGTTTCGATATTGTTACTTTGTCTACGGGGCCTGATCGCTATTCGCATACTCAAGGGGTAGACCGGACTGTTATAAAGTTTTTTATAACAAAGCTGTATTTACAGTTAGTATTTTGTTATCTTTTGACTTCGTTTTACAGTCAATTTATTTTTCACTTCAACTATGGAACGCTATGACCAACTGATGCGGCGTGAATTTGGCTGATGATGATGATGATAATGATGGAGATGATGATGAACAAATTGGTTTGCTGCAACGAATTGAAGTGTATCAAAACTCGCGCACACATGTACAAACCCGGTCTACTCACCCGGTGCAACTGAAACTTACACTTTCAGTCTGCGCAGGGTGGTTCATAATTTAATCAAGTATTTTCAGTTTACAAGCTCCATAACAAATATGATTCCCTGGTACCCAGACGTCGGGAGTGCACCTGACACGCCCCTTGGATTGCAGTGCATTGTACTCCAATGCACCTGCCAATTTTGGTTCGGAAACTTTATTGTTATTTCGGGATAATCTGCAAATTATATTTATTTTATTTATTAGTGAACAATCTCTGTACATTTTTAATAAACTGTATTTTAAGTTTTAAACAATTAGTTCCTATTTATCGAAAAAAAAATTTAATTATGGTCATGGTGGTTATTAATAAGTTAGAAAAATAATTACATGCATATTGAAACATTACAGACTTATGTACCTAATATTATGAGTAATAAATATAAGTTGGCAGCGTAGGGTGCTGGTATTAACCGACATTCACATACCTCTGATTGGAAACGTGTCCTTCCTATTTTTTTAAATAGTAAGGTTAGATACAGTCAGATATTATTCATTTGCACATTAGTTGTTTCAGTTCTCAGGATTTACCTGACCTCTAGGCAAATGGACGTATCGATCTCTGTTGATGCGTCCAGACGGGAGACCTTCATTGTTATCATGTTCTCCTGGTTTAGGGAGACCAATGAGGCCCACTGTGCGAGCGCCCGAAATGCCAGAGCGTAGCGACGTACACTGGAGCTTTGTAGCTTACCGTGATAAGTTACTGTATGTCATTGCAGTATGCAATTAGATATTTAGTTCTTTTTAGACGTTATAACGGACGGGTCTAAATTCAGGACAACATCAAAAATGTTGAACGTAAATGTCACTTACGGCCGAATATTAAAACGCTTATAGATTTTGAGCGCTGATTTCCCGATTAAGTTGTTTAGACATCCCATAACAATCCATAAATCATCATCATTTGCGAAAAAGAGTCTCTTACAGAACGCGTGAATATTTAAGTAAGATTTGACATGTAATGAGTATTATTTTGTGTTAAAAAACCAGGCTAAAAATAGTTCAGAGTTACTACATACAGTATGTTACCCAAAGTTATGTTAAAAAATGTTGATGTTGACAAGATTACAAACAACTAAAACTAATTGCAATTTCCAAGATTAGAAGTAAGGTTATGTGCAGTAAGTAAGATTTTGAATACATTATTCGGAAGTCGTTTCAGTTTTCGGGTATTTGAGTGGTGGGTTGTGGATTTCGTGAAGAGGCGCCCAAACGGCAGACCTTTATTGTAATCATGTGCTCCTGGTGTAGGGAGACTAAAGAGGCCCACTGCGGGAGGCTCAGTGCCGACCAGTATGACGTACACTTTTTTGTAGTTTAAATTGTAAATTAGATTAATTTTGTTCTGTGGTAAACTGTAGCACAGTTTAATACAAATTTTATTAAAAGAGTCGCGTAGACTTTAGAACATTTGATTGTTTTTCAAAAGGATAAAAATACAATATCTCAATACAATATTCTTTATTCTTTATTCTTTATTCTTTATTCTTTACAATCACGTTTGTGGTCCTTACTGTTGTCAATCTTCAACATGCGTTCCCAGAAAAGGGGATCTCTTACAGGAAGTATAATTTAAGTAATATTTACCTTATAATATGCCGTTACAAGGAATAATAAAAACAAAATAAAATCTATAAACACTACAGTATGGTGTGTGCGTATTTATATACTGCCATTTGTTCGTGAAATGCAAAGACACACATTCTAGACAACTGACCAGCGTGATCTAGACAGTCCGCTTTTTTTTTATCCAATTTATCCCATCAGGGGAAGGCAAAGGGATCTTAGACCGTACAGCCTCAGTCAGTCCGCATATAAAGAGATAAAAGAATTTGACGTTGTCATCTTGTCATTGCGACAGACGTCGATTGCGTCATATGAATTTTCTTTATTATTGTTGTGTGCTCAACTTATTGAAATATTCTTGGTCACGACTAGCATAAAATGTAAATGGGTACTGGTAAACTTTTCCTCACATGAATCTTGCGACTATTTCTTCAGTTTTTACTGTATTGCAATCAGACTTAGTCGGATGTAATAATTACAATGCGTAAAACAAAATATTGCTATACACAGACAATTCAAGTGTGAACTTGCATTGACCTTCACCACTTTTGTTTTCCTTCAGGATCACCCGTCCTGTTCTCTCAGTGCTCTTTGCACTATTCTAGACAGATATTTACGACCTTATACTTTGTTGCGTCTGCAATAACGCTGCATTTTCTACGTTTGATGGGAGTACGATTGTTTCAGTCCCGGTCGTAAGCTCTTTCTAAGTCCTTAATTCCTGGTAGAGAGACGGTCTACGTTATACCTACGGCGCGTGCAACCCGCTGGTGTGACCTTGAAATGTAATGAAGGTCACTTGTCAGACATGGAATGCATGGAATTGACCTTAGTAGTCAACTCCCCCTCTTATGCAAAGACTTTGATTTGGTAAGTTTAAATCTTTGGAATATAATATTGTATTACTACAAATAAGGGAAGTAATTTATAATGCTTATTTAAAATAAATAATATTTATTTAAAATAAATAAATAAAGAACTCAATATAATTAAGTTAACTAAAGTTAGCTACGAGTGCTACGTTAAGCTACGAGACTTGCTCATTCGTAGTCTTTGTAGATAATGCTCGTAGCACTCAATGAACTTAGGGTGCTCGCATAAATATCGTACAGGTCATTGAGGTAATAAGTAGAACTAGAGAAGACACCACTCATCACTACTATGTTCCATTGAATTGCGGCGGTATCGCCGCACTTCAATCAGTCGCTTGCTAGCACTGACAGGTTCACCATATAGACGATTTTATTAAAAAATAATTATAAAACACATCAAAAATGCCGTGGTGTGTGTTACGATATTGCACAAATAATTCCAGGAATACGGCAAAATGCAAAGGGATAACTTTTCACTAGTGAATAATTAGATATTATCGTTATAAAATTAAATACGATGACAATTATTTGTCAGACGCCATTTTACGCATTCGACATAGAATAAAATTAACAGAAGTGAAAATGTAGGAAATTGTTAAATACCTACCTAGCTATCGTTTTCATTCATTATTTTCTTTTGGCAGCTTGAGTACAAACTAATGCATTATTAATTTCATGTGTTATTATTTTTGATACCTTGTCTTTATAATGTTCCCACGTCCGAGCCAAGAAAACCAACCAAGTCTTACATCGCCCCTAACAATAGAAATTCAATTGTGTTTGAATTTCCGTAGGTACTTGAAATGTACTCCTCGCTATGAATATTTAACAAAATACAGAAACATTTGAAGGAAGTTTTAATATTTGTTCCTACTCTTACAACGCAAATAATAGATAATAGGATTTTTGTTTGGTATAAAACTCCCAGAAACGAATAGTCCCTTCTGTAATGAAAATCACGCGCTTTAGTCGCGAACAAATTAAATCCTACAAGCAATAAAGCGCTTCGTAAATTCCGCATGCTTAGACGATGAATATGTTTCAGCGCTGCAGCGAACATAAAGTTCAAGTTTTCAAAATGGAACATGACTTTTGCATGCGATAGCTTCTCTAGTTCTACATTTATCTCAATGGTACAGGTACATACTGTTATTTTTATATTTAAATAATAAATTTTAGGTTGTTGATAACTATCAAACACACTATTAAAAACATAGCTAACTTAACTAAGTTAGCTATGTTTTTAATGGTATCAATACTGATGACATTATGTATTTTAGTGCAAAAAGATCATCTTTTGAATGTGAAGGAATGCCCCACAGTTTAACTACAGAAACTAGCCGTAATAAAAGGAGTATTATTTATTCATTCAATGAGATGTGAATAGTTGGTGGCACCAGAAGAGCATAAGTTGAAAGGTAATTCAGTCAGTTTTTCATAGTAAGTACAAATTTCTTATTAGCGGTTGTAAAATGTTCACCCTTAATCGTATATAAATAAGGTGCTAAGTCAATTAAGTCTCCATTTGCCTAGTACAGTTACGTGCAACAAGGTTCGTGGAAAAATAAACCTTAAACTAATGGTATCAGTGCAACATTCCTGATGGTACCTAGACTGCACATAGGAAGTTCTTATCTCGTGAATACATGCAAACCTGTAGGGGTGCATAGCGTGAGTGAAACATTTGCGTGTGTGGGTGACAACAACGGTTTGTAACTATGGAAACAGGTCTAGCCCACCTGCAGAAAATCATGCATTCCTGGTACCGCGAATCCTTCGTTTCGACTGGGCTACATAGCTATCAGTTCTATAAGTCTAGGCTAGCAAAGTTGTACGCGACTTTGCACCTTATTTCTATGAAACTTTAATCTTAAGCTTATTTACTTTAATTTATTTTTTACGAAAGCAAAATAATGCCTAATCATAAATTAACGATGTAGTTAATAAGCAAAAAGTGTACTGCAAGATAGTAATTAGATATTTTATACTGAAAAATACATGAACATCACGAATTATTTGGGATATATTTGTGGAAAAATAAGCATCAACAAAAATACTTAAACAAAAAAGTTCCCCATAATATCTTCCCCTAATAGTTGAACTTCCCTTTGAAGATGGCTTACAAGTTGATTTGACGTCCCCTTTTGCGTTAGAAGTCCCCTCTACGGTTAGAGGAATAGACCCATAAATCTTTGGTCCCAGCCTACAAACATTAGAAGGGCGGTGCTACCCCCACCACGTTAGGCCGACCAATAGAAAAGTAGGCAGCGTCTATCTTGTCACGTCTTGCAGTAATTTATTCCCCGGATGAATAGGGACTATTCACGTAATTTTTTTTTCTAATTTATTTGCTTGGGTTAATACGGCGGTTTTTTTTTACTATGACTGTTGCTTTCAAGGTTAGTAACGTCTTTTAGCGTCTGCCTTATTTTACTTGGAGTAGTAACGAGACTTACCTATACAGGATTTTTTTTCATTTTATTAATGAATAAATACTATAAATATAAAATAAAGCTATTTAGACGCGTAGGAGACAATAATAAAAAAAAAACTTTAGCAACAGGTGTGGTGGCGCTTATCATTTCGCATTCTTTTAATGAATCTCATTATGATTACAAATTAAAAACGCTTTTCTGTGATATTTAAATATTTTTTTAAATTTTAATTAGGGGTTATTAAAATCTATTTTCAAGGAACCTTTTTTTGCTAACTGACATACGATGATGGCTTGAAGTAGTCTCGTCATCATACCAGACTTGCGGGGGAGCGGATGGTTCTCGCCCCTATATTATATTATAGGTATCGGTTTATGGACCTCACTTAAATATTATGTAGTTTGTTACACCATCTCCGAAAGTAATTAAATTATTTGATTTTTTAAACTGAAATAAGTAAATGCAATTTGAATGAAGAGTCAATTTAGTTGTTTAAATCCGTTACTCGCTTTTCAGTATTCGGCCATTAAATTTTAATACAAACAAATCAATTTTGCGGTGACTCCGTTAAACACTGTAGTTAATTGATAGGTTTGCAATAAAATAAGGTGTTTATTTTAGTGCTGGTTTATGAGTGGGATTTAGTTGCAGTGGCGGACAAAATGCAGCTAGAGTGCTAGCTGCATTTTGTCTTAGATAGAAACCAGAAACATGTAGGTAAGTTGATTTTGGTGTACCAGGCGATAAGAATTTCGAAAAGTTTGCAGGCTTCGATTAGAGAAGGACAAATGCAACTGAGTGCAGTTAGGTTACCTTCTCAGGCTATGCGTTTGACGTCATAGTTGTAGAACTCTTCCTTGGTCCTGTATTCCCGGTAGGAAAGCACCATGAATACTACAGTATTCACCTTGTTGTATAGAAGTTGGCAGGACTACACTATTGGGGAAATATTTAAACTAGTAAAAAAAAAAACCGTTCTGAACATGTTTGCTGAGCGCAAATCGGAGAATAACGTAACCCTAAATAAATATTTTGCTAATTATTTCTGGTTATGTTTGTTATTGTCCTTATGAAAGGATAATTATGGAAGTTGCACGGAAAGTAAAAAAAAGTAAAAAGTGACGGTATGAGGTTCCATTAGTCTCGAATATTTTAGTTTATTCATCGAGGCTGCATCTTATTAAGTGTTTTTTAATTTTCTTAAGCGGACTTGCTTCCTTAAATTATTTTTGTTGCAGACAGTCACTTGGAATACCAGACTTAATTTAAATCAGAGTTTGAACTTGTGCAAATCTTACTTAATCAGAGTTCATACACCTTTATAATCGCGATTGATTTTCCTGGGTGCAATGCACCCTGCAACGTTAGAGCGAGAGAGCACAATACAACTCGATGTCTCTGTCGCAACAATGCAGAAACCACCCCTGCGTTTACTTGTGTGAGTGTATCGATTGGCCTTGTGACCTATTGTTACTTCTAGTACCTAACCTACACGACCTATCTGATCTCCTGGTGTAGTTGCATCAAAATGAACTCTGTTCGGTCAAGTTCTCGGTCGTACGGTAGTATCTGTCCTTTAGTCAAACTTGTCCTTGACCAAAGTGCAGTATATGCATGCAATTTCATGGCACCTTTTTTTTTCTTTCAGTAGTGACACGGATTCTATGGTAATTTGAACGCATTCAAGTTCATCAAGTTCAGTTTTTGAAGATAACCTAATAATGGCAGGAACAAATTTTTTTTTGTTGTACTCAACAGTGCACCATGCACTATGCAGAGTTCAAGGTAAGTTTTGCTTATAAAACTTTTTTCATTTGTTTACCTGAAATATAGGTCCGTATATCGGCATTAAACAGAAGATGATTGAAAATGTTTTGACTAAACTTAAATATTCATTTTTTAAATGTGTGACAAAAGTTTAAAGCTTCAGTCAGGTTGACTTAAACCTGCCTCGCTCTACTTCTCGTAGATGAGCGAAATAGAATGATATTTTAAACTTCAGTTTTCCAAGGCTTAAAATAAAATATTTTTCTTTGTCAATTAGTTATTGAGATTGGTGACCTAATGTTGTTTATTTTTCCATTCCATTTTTAGTAACAACTATGTCGATGTTTCATGAACATAATATTTTCAACTTTGAGTTTACGTCATTCATTGAACAGAATGGCATGACAAAGATCCGGATATTTGCATCCCTGTCCCGTTTGCATTCCATTTCACATCTGAAAAGTTTCAAGTACTAAAACCGTCTGGCCACTTTGATGCCTGAGTACTAAGGGGTAGGGGTTGCAATGGAATGATTTATCGTCGGTGAGACAGAAACAGTGCATCGGAGTGATTTCTCTGTTGCACTTGTGCAAACCAACCCCTATCGACGTCAAAGTGTGGTGTAGTGACCTAGGGCATCTATGTATTGTATGCTAGTCGTTTCCGTTTAACCTCTTCACAGTCTTTGCTCCCCTGGTAGTTTCGTTGGCTTCGGAGCTGCATTCAGTTGAATGCATCTGTTGGATGCATTGGTTCACCTTTTGGTTTGCCTTTTTAATGCTTTGTAGACGGTGAGGCGTATTATGTTTTGTTCGGCATTCAGTTTTGTACTAACAAGTTAGCCCGATCTAACTTTCGCTTTTAGCTCACAGATTAGTTTTACTTTTTTGAAGCTTTACGGAATAATCTAAGCATTTGTAATTATTGCGTCATATGCGTACTCGAACAGAAATAAAGAAACTGAATTATCTGATAAAAATCAAACGAATATACTTTGTGGCTCGTTAAAATACATTTTTTTCATGAACAGTTCTAAAAGCCTTCATGGCGATAAAAAATACAGAAACCAATCATCCTGGTTGGTCAAATTAAATATATGAAATGCATTTTCCTCCTTTCCCAATGCTCTTTCAAGTTCTGGCATTAAACTCAAATGTCATTGCTACCCAATATGCCGCCTAAAAATCTTCAATTGAAATTTGAAATTTCCCGGGTATACAGCATCGTTGTGGGCGGGGATTCACACCACATGTTCCGATTACAACTCCGCTAATAGGACTGTGCGCGATATATTTGTTACATTGAAATCTATCTCGCAAGATTACAAAGTATCGAAGAATTGTGATCCGTAGCTAATCCGTAATACGGCATTTTCTTGGCTTCGCTTTGTTTTTAACACTATGGCTCTATGACAGAATTGACAGATCGTTTGGTGCAGCTCGGTCTAATGAGCATCCTGTGACGTAACCTGTCGTACGTGTTATTATTGCCGCAATAAAGCTCCTTGCTACCCCTGCACTCCTGGTACTCGACTGAGGAAATCTTTTTGTTGAGACCCAAAATTTTCTGCTGATATCTGCATCATTTTAAACCTAATTATAAAGAAAACCTTCAGAAAATCTTCTTTTTTTATAACGTATATCGATGAAGGACAATAATTTTTCCATTTATTAGGTATCGTGATAAAAATTTGATCGTGTTTTCCTATTTATATTTGCAGTCAAATGTACCCGATGTTGTAGGGAGCGTTGTGTATCCGTCGACGGTTTGAAGTCTGGGACCTAAGAGTAATGTAAGGACTGGGTGCTAATATTGATATTTAACAGTATTTAATTAATTGAGAGTATAATCATGTATACCTGTGTTCGGGTTTATGATTGAAATTGGCATAGTGCTAGCCTCAATTTAAAATACGACTCAGTCCAATTTCCATATGTTTTGAGGGGCTCGTAAATGTGTGAAATTCCGGCACTCTTTGTTTTTATTACTTTAACTACATAATTTAAGGTACAACAGATACACTCTCAGCCAACTCAGCATTAGCATACGTCTAGCTGCTATGATGGGATTCAGTATTATTATTTATATAATCATGCTTTATTTTCCTCAAATAATTTAATGTTCATTTGGTTGTGCAATTGATTATTTATTTAACGGTGAATTGCGTGTGGTTCAAAATGGACACTTTTTTCTTGCTAAATCGTTGATTAATCAGGGTGAAATAAAACGATGTGTTTTGTGCTTATAATTTCGTCTAGTGACTGGAGGAAAAAACGAACTATTAATAAAAGCGGAGTTAGCTTAGGGCTAAATACTTAGCAAATTGGGCTAAATACTTCGTTAATGAAGTTCTGAGCACCAGTCTGGAGATAAAGAGTTATTGGTGTTATGACCTCAAAAAACCAAGATGCGCACGCATAAGTGCACTTTAATAATCATTGAGATTGATTTAATGAAATACCGTGCTGTATTGAGCAAATCAGGTGATATCTGAAGGTTTGATTTGGTTTAAGATGGTGCAGCGGTTGCACGTTAGCTTTCGTAGTAAAAAAGCGCGAACTTAACACAGCTTTAGTCGGAAGCGAATCAGTAAGCTCCCAGATAGCTATGCCATCCTGGTAGAAGTGCAAGCGTGCTTGCAGTGAGCGCTGCGCTTTAGAGCATCGCTGCTACTTCGGTGCTACACAGTATTTATACTATGGAAAAAATATCGAGCGATGTTCAAGCTTTTAATATTATAATATAGGTAAATGATCATGATTATAGATACGAAATGCACTCATATACTTATTTTTTAATTTTTATGGCAATATTTCTTATGAAAACTCGTGCCGCTTGTAAAATTAATACTGTTTTCAATCAATAATACATAATAATCAATGATATACTCGCAGTATTCATATTCATACGATTTCCGACTAGTACAGTATATGTTTATTGACTGTATTTGTTGACGCACGCAACAACTGCATAATGTATTAAAAGCAATTTGTATATGATATCACAAGAAAGCGATTCCATGATAATATTAATATGTTCAAAGTATGATGAGCATTTAAGAGAACAACGCTATGTGTTGCGTTTGTAGTTACATGTGGCGCTTTCCCGACTACAGCGAGATTTTACAGCGGGGGCTGTAGAGGGAAAGCTCCGATACAAGAACACACTCCGCAATCCCGTCAGTACGCGCCGATGTCCCGCGCCGGACGCACGCCAGTTGCGCCCTTGCAGAAACCTCCAACACACTTATGGACTCCTAATGCTGAAATCGGAATCCGATCAGAAATATTCATATATTTATAATTTTTCTTGTTGATACGTTGAAAACTACATAGTCCAGTCAAAATAGACAAAAATAAGTGCTAACTTAGACAAAATTCGCATAGAGCTGAAAATTGCCAGAGATGTTAAATACATCATAATAAACGAAATATCAAAAATCCCCATCAATCCTACTTCTGCAAAAAAATTTATTCAAGGTCAAAAGTATAAAATTAAGGATTTTTCCATTTTTCTCGAAAACAGTAAGTATTATCGTAAAAATAGGTCAAACAAAAGTTGTAGATCATACAATTTTCTACAAAAATGGTCCTGTCACTTTTTCTTTTCCGACTCACCATTCGCGAGATATCGTGGTTTTAATCATTAGAAAATTCATATTTTACATAATATGCATTCATCTGTTGATATCGTTTTTGATCGATATATGACCTGGAATAGGTTCACTAGGGTAACCACGTTAAAAACCGCCCAAGTGTGAGAAAAAAAAACATAGGTTTTGTATGAGAACCCACTTTACACGTTGGTTTCATGTTGTTTCTAGTATTAGATGTTATAGAGGCAACTGAGATACATCATTCGTTAAAATTTTAACTGTCTAGCACAATCGCATGGGGGCCTGGAAGCGTTTGAAAATACAACTTTTTCAACTTTGTGCATCGCTATATCTCTGAAATGGTGAATCTTAGGAACAAAGTGTTTGACATTTTTTATAGATAATTACGTGATAAGTAATTTTGTCATACATACTTTTATGATTAAACTTACCGTTTCGCTCAAAAGTGCATAAAACTGATATTTGTGACATTTGACCTTGATTATTTTTTTTTGCAGACGTGGGATCGATGGGGACTTTTGACAGATTATTTGTAATAGTGTTCCCAACATTCATGCCAATTTTCAGCTCTATGCGAATTTTTCCTAGGTTAAATGTCTATTTTGACTGGACTAACAGTTAAAAATTTTTAAATCTTCAAAGAAAAAATATTTTAGTAAGTCAAAATTTATAGCTATCGATCAAGCCACAAATTCGATCGATTGACGTCTTAATTTTGATTATTTTACACCGGTACACGAAGAATATCTTGCTTTCCAGCATAATCCTTCCTTTTCAAATGATAAATGTATTTTCTAATCATGTACAGGCTAACAGACAAGTCAAATATCGGCTACTTGGTGGTATATCATCGGCTACAAGCGACATCGTGAAAACATAAAATTCGCAATCAATCACCTACTTTGGCATTTATAAATTTTATAACTTTGTTGTAAACTAAATACCATCAAATGTCAGAACATTGTCTGATATATTTTTTAATAAGTCCCTGACTATGCATTATTAATTAAGAAAAAGATACCGGGGTGGCCATGAAAGCAGACTAAATCTGCTAGAGCACTAAACTGATTTTTGGAAAAAAAGAAGAAACAAAATTTGCGGAAAAAATAGGAATACTTAAAATGTTTTCAAATAAATTATCTAATTTTAGGAACTTGTATTTATTTGCATTATTTTTTAATCCGACTGCGGATTGCAAAGCCACCGGGATGTTGACGGTCTACCTTCATAATGTTAATATCCCGCTAATTTGGATCATAGAGCCATACATAATATGATTGTATGATCCTAGCAATTCTTCTAGCCTAGAACCTGGGAACTCTCACAGACTATAATTTAAGAAATTACAAGCTCGGGGTTTCTCTAAAAGTATGTAAATTATGACAAGCATTCTAAATCGGTAAATTAAAATATCCTACAAATTTTCGGACTGTTGTTTATTTTAATTTTTAATGTAGTCAAACAGACCGCTGACTAAATAAATATTTGTTTGTTTTCAATAAAACTTATTTTACGAATTGGTTGTGGTTATGGTTCTCAAATATTAATGTGCATTGTGGATCAAAGCCAAACGATACCAAAAAATAGAAAATCTCAAATTCTTTATGACCAGATAATTATTCAATTGAAAGAAAATGCGCGAGAACTCTCATTATGTAATTTGGAACGAATAAGTCATAGGCGAGACGACTAAAAAATTATAATTAGTCCGTTATTTAGATTATTTAAAAATATTGTACTCGTATTTTTTATTTTCTTTCACAAACAAGAAATTATGAAGATATAGTGCTTAGAAGTTTCGTATGACGTCACGATTACGTACAATTTTTGCGTAACTGTGACGTCACAAGCCCCCACTCCAGAAGTTTGATAAGCTATAATTTTGTCATTTTTCAATCAATTGAAAAACAAAAAAATACGTGTCCCATATTTTTGTATAAACTAACTTACGGACTGAATAGAATAATAAGATTTTGACCCAGTCGTCACGCCTATTGTAATATTTTTATTCGTAAAAGGCAGTGAGGTATTTATTATTCCACTATATAATATAGTATACCGTTCTTAGCCGCAATTATATTTTTAAATAAGACCAATTTATATTTAACTTTTTGGACTTTGAGAAGATATAGAATGATTGCACATTTCAATCAAAATAAATCAAAATATTTTATATTCAGATTCTGCGCAAATAAAATTATCTGAGATATCAATCATCGCGTGTTTTATATTCATACAAAGGTTGTCTTGATTACGTTGCCGTAAACATATTCTGTAACAATATAAAGCAGAAAAATATAAAATTTATTTTTTCATATTAACTAAATTTTTTTTTTCAGTTTTTAAATTGTAGCACGTTCCTTAAATTATATCCTCAGTACTCGTCGGTCTCCCGCACCAAACGCACGCCAGTTGCGCTCTCGTAGATACCTCCAACACTCTTATGGGCTCCTAATGCTGAAATCGGAATACCATGTAATAATTCTATATTTTACTGCCGATCTGTAGAAAATGTTTTTAAAATTTAAAAAAACCCTAACGTTGATTTCTTTTATATATTAAAAAATAATAGCTATCGATAATGGCTTCCCATAGTAGGTGTCAGCTTTCAAATATTTTGATTTAATAATTCAAGATGGTTAAATAAGGACTATTAAATACTAGACTAGAATGGGTGTTATTCTTATATTTCAATTATAAACAGGTTAGATATCGTGGCAGAGTCCATCTTCAGTTTCAAATAAGTAACTCCCGATTATAGTCCACTCATGAACATTGAATTCGCAAGAAAACACCTATAATTATAGTCGCAAGACTTTTCATTATTTTTATTTAGAACTGTTAGTAAATAGGAACGCAACCATTTAATTCTTTTTTTTTTATCTATGACGCTGCGTCCGTCACTAGCTGTCAAGTTGTTACCGCGCTTTTTATCGTTTTAATAAAACCACTTTATATTTCATATTTAAACTAAAGTTTATTTATTTACCACAACTACCAAATATTCCTACAAGAACACTACACACTAGCCCACTAAATACAAATTCACTTCGTGGTAAAATTTCAAATACCGCGAAAGGGTGGCACATTTTTGGTCTTCTTTGAATAAGCCTCAAACTAATGCGTTGTTAAGAAAAAATGCTGTAGGTTATCAATTTGCTAGGGTTACTATGTATAACATTTGTACAAGACCAATTTACAATATAACAAGCAGCGCCCGCGACTTCGTCCGCGTGGACAATCCTTATCACTCAGGGGTATGAAAAATAGATGTTGGCCGATTCTCAGACCTACACAGACGTTTGGGAGGAGTACGGGAACGAAAACTGTGACACGAGAATTTTATATATAAGATTAGCCTTAAGGACATTGCGAAGAACAAAATTATTAAACGGAAATGTAATAAAAAAATTGTGTGTGTTGCTACTTTCAATCATATCCATAGCGAGTGGACATATCACAATTTAAACTAATTCGTTTTTTTTTTAAATTTATTTTTCGTTTTAATATTATTTGCTGATGCGTTTTTAGGATTTTCAATTATTTTCCACTAGCTTTCCGCCCGCGACTCCGTCCGCGTAGACGTTCAACGGGTAAAACATTACTTCCTTATAGCGCAGTCGGTTAAAAAGTAGCCTATAACCCTTTCTAGGCTCTGGACTTTATCTGTACCAAATTTCATTTAAATCGGTCCAGTACTCTATGCGTGAAAGCGTAACAGACAGACAGACAGAGTTACTTTCGGATTTATAATATTAGTAAGGATTTGTTGTCATAATTATGCAGTCAAAGATTTACGTCTATTTTGTGTGCATGTGAGCAGAACAATAATAAGTTGACCAATTTTGCTTGATAATACATATCGCTTTTATTTATGATTTTAGACTTTCGCGTTCCATTACACTAAATATTTAATACATAGCTAGTATTTGCTACTCCTAATAACGCGTGTAGACCCATAAAGACAAATATTCGCTTTTATTTATCACAGACTTCTAAGTTAAGTTCATCATGGCTTTTTGTGCACGATATAATCAGTAACGTTTCAATAAATTTGATTTTTCGAGAAATTTAATTGGTTAGTTAGGGAAATTCCGAGATTTTAAGACTAAACATCTGTCTCGACAAATATTTTTAGCAAGCTTTATTCAGCGTAGGGAAAGCTCCAAAGTGCACTCACCCCCGTCAGTACGCGCCGGTGTCCCGCACCGGACGCACGCCAGTTGCACCCTCACAAAAACCTCCAACACACTTATGGACTCCTTATGCTGTAATCGGAATACCATGAAATATTTCTATATTTTACCTGCGATCCGGAGATGTTTCAATTTATTTTTTTAATTTAGGACGCAAAATTATTAATTATTTTAAAAATTACAGACATCGACCGCCAAATTTAATCGGAAACATTTACATTTTTATTAATTTACACCGGTGTATGCAAGCTTTCCATTATAAACCTAGAAGACCTGCTTTCACGATTATTTATAATTGTTAAATAAGAACTTCTTATTAACAACTAATATTTTAATAATCTTCTTCTTCTTATAAATAAAAATGAATTGCCGTTTGTTAGTCTGACTAAAACTCGAGAACGCCCGGACCGATTTAGGTAATTTTGGTTTCAAAATGTTCGTCGTAGTCCAGGGATGGTTTAAATTGTGAAAAAATAAAGAAAACATAAGTTCTTATTTTCAATGAGAAAATATAGAAAAAGAATCTGTATTGGCGGTATGAAATTCGCCGGGACCACTAGTTTTAAATACAAATTTGCAGACCTGCGCGCAGTTGTTAGTAAAATCTAAATACCACGAAAAAATGTTTAATCTTCTTCGAATAAGCTTCAAATTATGCGCTGTTAGGCAATTGAAATAGAATAAATTTGCTAGGGGATATTTAAATTTGGTAAAAGAAAAGTTATAACGTGTTTATACCTATCGATTGACCATGTCCTACGAGATAATGAACCATGTAATCAGTTCTATGTTTTGATCTATCCAATTTTAATTACATACTTTTCAGTTTGTTCTGTTTTGTAACTATGCGAGCTTTATGAATACAAAATTAAAATTACACTGATCATTTATGAAATTTTATGAAACGATTTGTGTATTTATAATTTATTTAGATAATTATTAGTACCTACCTATGTTGTAGAAGATCGAAATGCACCCAGCGTAATTGAAATAAAATATTAGGATGACATACTTTTTGGAATACCTGATAATATCCTTTAAATCATTGACACAGATAAAGAAGAGGAAAGCAACATTAATAATTACATGTATAAAACTGAACATTTCAAATATCATCATCAAATTTTAAAGTAACTTATTTGTCCTCAAATTTGAAGTTTATACGTAGGACGTTTATTATCTAATGACAATCTTACAATCTTATGTAAGTTATTTTTACACTCGACAATGCTAAAATCAGATTGACGTCTCACAAGATCAGATTTATATTTCCATCTTTACTATCCTAAGTCACAGTTATTATTTTCTAACAAGACCAATTTACAATAAGCCTTCATGATATTACGAACGAACAACATAATTAGGCATTGCGCATTTTATGCATCTTCAACTGAATGATTGAAATGTTTTCTCAAAAGATACAACTAAATTTGAACCTTAAACTTAGCATGAAGATTTGTTTTTTTTTTTCTAACTGACTAACGATGATGGCTTGGAGGAGCCTTGTCATCATCACCGGGCTTGCGGGGGAGCGGATGGCTCTCACCCCTAATGAAGATTTGTGTTATTCGTCACAAATAAAACGGAAAAGTGTTCAACAAAAAAAAATATGGAAAATCATGCTACGTTTCAATCCCATCTTTATTTAATGTATGTATTTAAACTCCTAAGTTGATTTTTTTATTCCTTATATGTTATGAGGCGTTATTCTAAATTTAAACTAAATTACGAGTATGTTTGTTGTGATATGACGAAGATTAACGTCAATTATGTTTATACAGTGGAACAGAACAGAAAATTAATAACTAGACCAATTTTGGTTTGATAAAAAATCTAATAAAACAGATCGATTCAGTTTATCACAGACAGACTTAGATTCTACGAGTAAGTTAAATATTTGGCTAAAATCATGAACAATTCTCTATGGC
Source organism: Maruca vitrata (assembly GCA_039566165.1). NCBI lineage: Eukaryota > Metazoa > Arthropoda > Insecta > Lepidoptera > Crambidae > Maruca > Maruca vitrata. The sequence continues at coordinate 14,750,437 of CM076911.1, read as the reverse complement.
TTAAATTAAGGTACTCATCATAGCTGTTTATGCACGCTAAAATAAAAAAAAACATAATAAATTTTAATGGCTTTCAATGATACTTGCAGTTATATCAACTACATTTCTTAATTATCTGCTTCACGCGTACTAAGTCGGTGGAAAGCAAATTAAGTTTTCAGGGTGATTATACTAGGGGTGAGAGTCATCATCCCCTATCCTGCAAGTCCGGTGATGATAACAAGGCTAATTAATGCTATAAACATAAGTAGTTAGAAAAAAAAGGAAAAATTATATACTTTGAAAGAGCTGTATCTTGATAAATCGGCGTAGGTAAGGCTCCAATGTAAAGTGCACTCACCCCCGTCAGTACGCGCCGGTGACCCGCGCCGGACGCACGCCAGTTGCACCCTCGCAGAAACCTCCAGCACACTTATGTACTCCTAATGCTGAAATCGGAATCCGATCAGAAATATTCATATATTCATAATTTTTCCTGTCGATGTGTTGAAAAACTACAATAAAAAATTCTAAAACCCATTGAAAAAAATATATTTGTAAAGTGAAAAATAATAGCTACCGTTAGGCCAATAAATTCGATTAAATAACGGCCAAATTTCAATTATTTCACACGGGTTGAAAGACTGGACTGTATTACTTTCCGGCATAGCATCCCTCTGTCATAGAATAAATTTACGAAGTATTCTGTAAGATAGGAATTATTATTGACAACTAAATAACTAATCATTGATTAATGATAGACAGGTTCGCTTTATTGTCTTTGTTCCTCTTCAGTAAAATCAATCACATCCCAACAAAGTCCACTCATATAGCACGTTTAATTCGCAAGCAAATGGCATTAATGAAGTAGAAACACTATCAGCAGTATAAATCTAAGATTTAACACTCATTCATTCGTTGTTTATCTTTATCTGTGCTAACTTGTTGCATTTGAAATACCACGAAATGTTAGCAAAATTCTGGTGTTCTACTAATGATTCCTCAGGTTTTAAAGCTATGTCGTTAAAAAATAATACGGAAGATGAAAAATTTTACTGACTAACATGCAGATCAAACTGGGAACCTCCTTATTTAAAGTCTGAAAGAAGTTCCAAGTTAAACCTTATCCTATAAATGAGTGCTAAGTTCTATGCAAAATCATTATTAGGAGTGGACAGGAATGAGTCATGTCCAGTCCTGGACATAGGCCAACCCAAATATGTATTTATCGGAACAGAATAACATTGTGAATCAGTTTTAAACTCTGTTTCTTTGCTTTATTGGAAACCTTAAAGTAGGTAAGATTTGATTTGTCCAGTTTTTATGCCATCAATCTATACTACATATATAATAATATTATTATTAAGCAGAAGATTTGTTTATTTGAATGCGCTGATCTCAGGAAATACTGGTTATTTCCTGAGATCAGCGCATTCAAACAAACAAATTGGAATAATCTTTGTGTCGATCCATTTATCGAGGAAGGCTTCAGGCTATATAACAGCACGCTGCGGTAATTAGTGTAAAAAGGGGGCAAGTTTATTCATTTTTCAATGTTTCCGATGCATGTGCTGCGAAAACGGTTCAAGATACACAAAAATATGTTGAAGGAATTGATCTCTTTGAATTATCTAAATAAGTCTGCGATATTATATCCTTTAAAGTTAACTTACAGAAACCGTTTTCATTTCGTGATCACACGCCATTCAGCGTTTGAAGGCGCGGCTATAAAAAAATGTCGCCTAAAGTCGCTTTTTACCTAAAATCGTTGGCAAAGCTAGTTATTTTATTAGTTATTTAAACAAAATTTAAAGAAATATTTTTTAATTCTGATAAAAACAGTTAAGTCAAATACACATGCACTTAAACATACATAGCGGTCAAACTCATGCTCTTGCGTCGTGGGTAAAATGACGACCAACGAACAGATGCCTAAGTCGTCCATTTAAAAGATCTTCCCTACTTCCATGCTCGGCGACATGTGTCATCTCGTTTTTCGTAGAGTGGCCATTTGCTGGTTGATTTAGTTTATCAAAGTTTAATGTAATTTTTAAGGTTCCAAAGTTGGTCTGTCACTCAGCTGTTTAAGAACAACAATAGCTAAAATGTTTATATTTGAGTTGAACTGTTTCATAAACGATGAATTTCTACAACAAAATAAAATATTTAAGGGGGCTCTCATAAAACAAACAATTTTTGATAGAGAACCCTTGGTGCGTGAGTTCTGGATCTTTGGTTGAGGTTTTTTGATCTAAAATATAGTGTTTCTCTTATTCTGTTTACTGAAAAGATGTACATAACTACTGCCGACCAAATAAATAAGGCGTCCGACCGATTTCAGCCATGGCGGCCGATCTCAATTGAGATCAGCCAAGTGCACAGGACATATTATAGTGCAGAAGTGTACGTGCAAACACAAGTGCTCTCTCTATTCCCTTACTCTCATAATTCGGTGAGACGGCAATCCGACATGACCGATGAGAGATCGGGCGCAGGACCACCGGCTTAACGTGCTTTCCGAGGCACGGGCGTTCAACCGCCAACTTCCTAACTCCGGGCTTAGTAATTTCATTACAGAAAAACTCACACAAATTTTGCTCGACCCCGGACTCGAACCGGGGACCTCTCGGTCCTAACGCAGCACTTGCTACCAACGAGGCAGTTAACCAGTTACCAAATAAATATTTTAGCATTAAAGCACTTATCGCTTGTTGATTCTATTTCCTAATAGATACGTGGTGCTGTTATTTGACCTAGATAAACTAGCGCCTCCGTTGCCTGGGTGACCTAGGTCCGACTGCAACAGTTTCAGTTCTAGGTCAGTTATGTGTTCCTGGTACGTTCGCTGCGGTTGGGATGCATTTTTCCGGTTTCGCTGCTGCAGTTAGCACTGAAGCATCTGAAAATGCATTTTGTTTCTTATAATTTTCGTCCATTATTTTTCTAGTTTTTTTTTGTTTTCTGTAATTATTAGGACAGTGGTGCAAAATTTTTGCGTTAGTTTATTAATAAACATTTTAAATATTATTAGCTAATTGATAATTATGTAGGTAAGAGGAATTATTACTAATTCGTTTTTTGGGAGTTTAATAAAGATAATTGATTACATAAAAATGATAATATCAAGTAAAACAACACTCATTAATTATCATAAATTATATTTGTTTATCGTTTTTCATCGTTTAATTATTTTTTATTATTTTATAAGCCAGACATACCACGAACATGTTCCAAGCAATCTTAAAGCGAATACAGAACGTCTTTGAACATTTCGAACTACCAGGCAGCCATGGGTACTCGAGAGGGTACATACACAGTGCCATTTGTATTTGTGGTGTACATAAACAGTGCCACGTGATCGACCGCATTCATGTGTGTAGGGGTCGCTGAATACATGCAAACGCTGTCGATACTCCATTGAACCTGGTCTTAGCCTAGCTAATCTCATAGTTGCTTAAAAAGATTTATGTAGCCATATATTATTAGATAACAACACAAGAACAATATAAGGTTTACTGACAAACAACAAATAACAAAAAAGCAGATGCTAGCTTTAGTCCACGAATACGGAATATTAAAATGTAACTTGCAGTTTTATAAATGATCTGAAATTAAAAACTTACCAAAAGAATAAGAAAATTTAATAGAATAAAATTATGAGAGTTCTGAATACATAACCTGCTTTTTATATTATTTGAGAACATTGTACTCGTATTTTTTAATCTGTTTCACAAACAAGAAATAATGAAGATATTATATTGCTCAGAAGATTCAGATGATAACGTCACGATAAGGTACAATTTTTTTGCCTAACCATGACGTCACAAGCCCCTACTTCAGAAGTTTGATGAGCTATAATTTTGTAATTAAAAGACCAAACGATAGTAGAGGTACTATCCCATATTTTTGTATAATCTAACTTACGGACTAAATAAAATAATTCCCGCCTATTATTTAAAATAATTATAGTTTCAGCGTTTGGCCCTAATATGTAGTAGAGTTATGGTTCTTGTCAAACCACGACATAGTCAAGTTCTGCTAATTCTGTTAAATAAAATAAGACTCTTAACGAATTAGCATGAGGTAGGTAATTAATCAATAAAATTCATATATAAAAAGACAGTCATAAAAGTTACCGCACCATTTTTTGAACTATGGCGCCTCTATGCAATACTGGCCGTCTCTCTCCCTCGCCAGTATCGATTTGGGGGATGACCTAGACTCTGTGACGTCGGCAGTGCACTACACTACACTACCTACATACAGTACGCTGCAACTATGCAAGCTCCAAAATAGTTCTAGGTCCCTGGTACATGGGCTTTAATTCCCACTCATTTATGTTGAGGATTTGTGCAGCGCTTTCGAGTTTCCGCTGCATAGGAGTTGCGTTTGGTTACTGGAAAATATTGCGCAAATATTTAAAAAACGCATTGTGATCAGAAATCACAATTAAATATTCTTGTTTCAGTTAGTTCACTAACCAGTAAGATTAGTTATTTGCATTGCAAATAACTTAAAAATCCGTATACTTTTCACATGCAAACTAATCGCAACGTACGTTTGCTCAATAGGTAGGTAGTTACCGTGCGCATGAAATTTTGGTCCTTTGTGACCTACAGCTAGTAAAAGCAAAATATGGTTAATATTTTGCTTTTACTAGCTGTAGTAGTAAAAGCAAAATATGGTTAATATTTTGCTTTTACTACTCGAAGCAACAATTTTGACAGCTATGAGCTTGTCTGTCTGAGGTACTGTAGCTCTGAAACGGATGGTAGTAGATACGTTGTAAAAATAATGATAATGTTTTTTTTTTAATTTTATTGAATTTGACGGTATTAGGCGACTGTGGACATGTTGATTAAATTTGTTGAATTGAAATATGGTTCATAAGGTAATCATATAAGTACTCACTTCTTTTCTTCATGTAATAGAGTCGAACAGTATTAATATTCTTGATTTCACTTTAGTTTTTTCATAAAGCACTAGCTGTGCCAGCGACTGCGTCCGCGTTTCTCCCCGCTTTTTACACGTTTTCCATTGTTTCTTTGCTTCGTTTGGTCGCAACGTGATGTTATATAGCCTAACTGCTGGCTTAAATATTAAGGGACTGGGTTTCATTTGGCGTACTTATGCATATTATGACGATAACAACTTTTATAACTTTTTTAATCGTTATATCTCAGAAAGTATCGATACATTTTTTATAGATAATTTTGTGATCTACATTTTTGTCTAAGGTACTTTTATGATAAAAATTGTAAACAAAAAAAAAACCGCCTTCAAAAACCCGACTCACTAAAAATTACAAAATAATATAATACGAACATTTATAATAATCATCTGGGTATGAATTTTATATGTTGTTGAAGGCGGTGCCGTTTATATTTCATACAGACAAGCACAGAGTGCTTTATTTTCCTCAAAATTTTGATTGGCACCGCCTTCAACAACATATAAAATTCATACCCAGATGATTATTATAAATGTATTATTGTGTAATTTTTAGTGAGTCGGGTTTTTGAAGGCAGTTTTCGTTTTGTTTACAAATTTTTTTCATACTTTTTAGTGTTAAATTCTTTTTCACCCTTTTAGTTCAGCTCTCCTGTATTACTACTGATATTATTATAACTAGTAGTCATGTATACAGTTTTAAATGAATTATCCTTTAACCAACTATTAAAGAGTTGATGACCTTCCATAATCAGCTCAGCATCATAACATTATGATTGCCAGAAGCAAATGCCAATATGACTTCAGATAATATGCAAAACGCGGTACATGTGCCTATAAAATTTGAGGGTTGTCCTCGATTTCTCCTGGATCCCATCATCAGATCCTAGACTGGTCAACCTAATAGTTTAGCTCACCTGTAATGCTACTGATATTATAACTAGTAGTCTTAATATGTATACAGTATTGAAATAATTATTCTTTTACTCATAACTATTAAGGAGTTGACCTTCCATCATCAGCTCAGCATCATAAGATTATGATAGCCAGAAGCAAATGCCAATATGACTTCTGATAATATGCAAAACGCGGTACATGTCACTATAAAATTTGAGGGTTGCCCTCGATTTCTCCTGGATCCCATCATCAGATCCGAGACTGGTGAAAATGGGACCACTTCGGATGTGAACTCTATCCAACCAAAAAAAAATTTTTTGAAATCCGTCTATAATTGACGAAAATATCGGTGAACATACATAAAAAAAAAAAATATTATACATACAGACGAATTGAGAACCTCCTCCTTTTTTTGAAATCGGTTAAAAACTTACCGTTTTGCTGAAAATCGCGAAAACCTCATTTTTTTACCTTTGACCTTGAATTAATAGTTCCCCATCATTACAGGGTTAATGTTAATGATGGGGAACTTCTAGACATTGTTTATAATTATATTTTGAACAATTTCACTGAAATTCAGCTTGTTGGGACTTTATGTAACTTCACTCTCATTTTTTGGTCTAAATTGACTGGACTATAATATAAAATGAAAGGGTTACAACGGGCATAGGTACATAATCAGTAATTTCATTGTCTATGAATATTCCTGACTCATATTAAATCTTGACTCTAAAAGCAATGGTCAGCTCAATGACAAGTTATTAACATAGTACCTATGTTGCAAAATATTTGCCCATTCATGCTGTCGAGCCCCAATAGTCTGACCTACATTGGCTATTCGGAATTCTGCGTGATTGCATTCTGCACTGTATGTATACATGTGTGTATTCCATATACCTCTTGTTATGTTATGTTTTCCTAGTACAAAGAAATACCGTAAGATGCTCACACTTGATCTTAAGATGTCTGAAGTGAGAAAAAACACACTTTTAGGTTATATGAATGGTTTTTTTTTTATTTTTTACAAAAGTATCATATGTGAAAGAAATTAAAAAGCTTCTTTTATATTTTTATCGGGACCAGGTTCACATAAACTGCAAAAAGTAACACAATAGATACATGTAGGGGGGAAGTAGGACTCGTCATCAGACTCTCAGCTGTCCGATATCGGGTCAATATTAACATAAAATACTAAACAGTGCAAATGACTTTATGTAGGGAGAGCAAGTACATACATAACTTAAATCTGAATGAATATAATACTTAATAAAATTACTTTTAATCTGTATCTATAGATTTTTTAATTATTATTGCACTCTATTTTTTATTACTTCAAAACATTACTGAAACTTAATTGAATATACATATTTAAATTTTTCTTTAAAATATTCTTTTACATTGTAGTAGGCTTTAGTTTTGTAGTCTTCACGTGACATGCGATTTACGTAGATAGTAAAAGTCGTACCTAATTGTTACAGTAGTTGGTAAAGAGTGTATAATAACGGCAATAAGTTCTTGTTGTCTTCGTCTATAGTACCATAAGATAACCTATATTTGGAACTTATTCCCGATCATTTCGATGCGGCCCTTGTAATAGATGGATTTCATATAAGCAGGTCTTATCAATGTTCTGTTTCAATCGATGCCAATGAGATTTCTCTATTTTGATTCGTTTTTTTATCTTTGCTCCACTTTTATTTTTCCTAAATGGACTTACGGTAATGGCTTGGAGTAGCCTCGTCACCATCACTGGACTTCCGGGGGAGCGGATGGCTCTCAACTTAGGGGAAGTTTACTCCACTGATATTCGCTTCGAAACCTATTTAGATAATATTGCAATTTAAATATTTCCGCCTTGTAGGTAGTTGGCACGTGTGTAAAACTACAAAATAGCTCTCTTAATTTATGGGACCCTTGTCCATACGGTTGAGAATGCCGCCACCGCAATTTGTAGGTTATACCTACCTAGATTTGGATAGATGGCTACTTTTATCTATTCATAAAATACTTCTTGTTGTCCTTTACGTCACAGGGTCGTAGTAAGGGACAACAACACTGCCGTGCATTTTTGCTGAGCTCACCAATTCATTGTTGTATGTATTTTATATGTGTATAATTTACTTGCATTTTCGTTGTAGTTGTGAAACTAGGATAGCACTCTCAGCCGTTATGGACTCCTTGTACAGCGAGTTGTCTGTAGTTTACTATGTTGTATATTTGTTGGTAGCAAGACATCGCAGTCGAGCACCACTTTTTAATTATTGAGAAATGGTTTATTTATGTACAAAGATACTTATTAATTTTTATCGTATGTGTCTCTAGTAGTCTCTTCACTCAAACCCCGTCAGCATTACCCTCCGGATTAGACCAGGTTGTTTTATTTATTTATTTATTTATTTATTTATTTATTTATTTATTTAGGAAAAAATACAGCTGTTTGTTAATACATTTGACTTAAAATAACTTAAAATAATACATCAGCAATTAACATTTTCCACTACAAGTTATTACATTTAGTGTTGTGTGACGAAATAACGCGAAAGGAAAGATTAGGATATGAAACTGAAATACTTAATTTACTATTTAATTATTTATGATAGCCTTTTTGAATCTTGTGATATTTTCATAAAAAATGTCGATATGGTTGTAGTTACTGTTAAATTTGTTACAAGCTCTAATTATAAAACTATTTTTCTTATAGTTAGATTTACATATTGGAGTAGCAAATGTATCCTTGTGCCGCGCACTAAGTCTGGAACATTTATAAAATATCTTGCTCAGCAAGTAAGGGGAGTCAACTACGTTATTAATAATTTTATACAGTAAGAACTGATCTCTGTGCTCTCTTCGAGTGGCCAACGAGACAATCTTATTCGTGTCAAATTTTGTGAATCTATACTTTAGACGTTTTAAAAACTTATTCTGAATTCCTTCAATCAGATTAACATATTTCGAATACATAGGATTCCATACAGTAGAAGCATATTCCAACTGAGATCGAACATAAGCATTGTATAGTAAAACCAATGTGGTTGCATTTTTAAAATCAGTACTTTGTCGAAAAATAAACCCAAGCAGTTTATATGCCCTAGCTAGGACCTTATTAACATGGTTTTCGAAATTCAATCTACTGTCGAGCTGCACACCCAGATCCCTAATCTCATGGACTCTTCCTAAAGTTTTCCCACCAAGCGCATAATTAAAATTAATTAAATGTTTTTTTCGTGTAAATGTAATAATATGACACTTGGCGACATTAAGGTGTAAATTATTGTGCAAACAATATTCATATAAACGATCTAAGTCACGTTGTAATAGTAGACAGTCAGTCTCCGATTTGACAACAGTGAAAATTTTTGTGTCATCTGCATAAAGTAAAACTTTTGAGCTTGTAAAGCATTTTAAGACGTCATTTATATAAATATTGAAGAGCAAAGGACCCAGATGCGAACCCTGTGGCACTCCGGAAGATATAGGAACAAAAGCGGATGTGAAACCTTTGATCGTAACTGCCTGTGTTCTATTCAACAGATACGACGTCAACCAACGCAATAAATCACCGTGTATACCGATTGCTTCAAGCTTAGCGATTAATATAGAATGGGATATCTTATCGAAAGCTTTGTGATAATCATCATAAGCTTTTTTTATTTTTTTATTTGTTGTTTTAATGCTATTAAAGCTTACTGTAAATTAAAGATTTGAAAACATTCGCATTCATGACCCCGCCTGAACGGGGACTTGAACCACCGGACCTTCCGATATAACGTCGGATGCTCTTTCCTCTGAGCTATCCAGGCGTTGAGTCACTAATGCGAATTGATCCATCACTTCATCATCCATTTCAAATTTTAAATTTAATTCATCATAATATGATTAAAAATGCCGGGTTTGGTGTTTTATTTTTCCAAGCTTACCACGATGATGGTTTTGGGGAGTGGATGGCTCTCAACCTTCAAAATTTATGCAACATTTGCCTGAGGGTGCTCCAAAACGGGACCACGACTTTGTCTCAGGGTATCATCACTGGAAGCTCTGGTAACTTCGCCCGTATTTCATTTATGTTATATTTAGGTACGTAAATAATTATATTATAATAATACAAAAGGCGATATAAAGCTAAAAGGTAATTAAAAAAAAATAATCGGTGTTTGCTTTCAACGTTGCGATTTAATATTTTTTAAAGCGTTGATATCTGGAACAGATTTATTCTGTGCATGTGTTTAGGAAGTTGTGTAGGTATTCCATTGTTAATCTATTGCGCCTGTATGCACAGCGGGTGTTGCCTAGTTCTACATCTCGTGTTTTATGCAATCCTTGTGCTGTAACATCTTTTATCCTCCCGCGTATCTGGTAGTTATATTTATAGCTATCATCCCTTGTTGCTTGTCAATGTATGTAGGTTCATCATCTTTATCAGCCCATATACGTCCCCACTGCTGGTGCACGGGCCTACCCTAAATTAGGGCGATTAGGCCCATTAACCATGGGTTGATGTAAGGCCAATATAACTGAATCGATTTAAATGAAAGTTAGTGTTAGTTAGATAGTTTAGTAGGTACATACTCTTAAACCCAAAAAATAATATTTGTTACTTTTTAACCGACTGCGATATAAAGTCGTCATTAGTAGTGGGATAAATCAGCAAAAAAATGGTCTTTTTTATTTTATATTTTGGTTTAAAACCATTGGTAGCTGGAACAAACTAACTAAGTTACAAGATTAACGCAGCGACCCAAAATAGCAGGAGAAGGTTAGTTTATTCTACTTGTGCAACTTGTTAGAAAGGTATAAATTACATTAAGTTGCGCATGTACGGGTTGCTAGGGAACTTCTCGTAATTTATGCAATCCTGGTGCAATCTCATCGTATATCCACCCCCTCATTTTAGTTAGTTATATCTCAACTATGAACCTAGCCGACATTGCATAAACACTAATTTTCATGCAACACAAATGAGTTTTCCGAGGTGCGTACCTCGCATGCCTACGCAAACTTCTTTATATTCGGAGGCGTTTTTCTCCGAATCAATGGAGAATGTTACTGTGTTATCAATTTCACAATGGGACATTATGTGGTATGTGGTATGCCAGGACCGTAGCACATGGCAGGAAGTGATCTCTGCCTACCCCTCTGGGAAAAAGGCGTGATTTTATGTATGTATTACATTATGTATTGGGTGGGACGTTGAATTTATTATTTATATTCTAGGACGTTAAATATCGAAAAAAATATTTTTCAATGTACTGTATGTTGTAACCGTCACGTCACGTTTCCCACAGAGGTGAAAAAAGGATCGCTGGAAGTGATCTCTGCCTATCCCTCTTGGAATAAGGCGTGGTTGTATGTATGTTATGTTTTGTTTGCTGTATGTTGTAGTGTGACGTCATAGCACTACGTTAATTTTTCATGAAAAGTGCAAACGCTCAGAACTTATAACGTTCTCAATTTTGGCTGTATGAGCGGACGAATTACATACATGTATCGATTCATTTTATCGAAGACTTCAATGCTACATAATTACCTAAAATTATTAACATTCTCCATTGTATTGTCTATTATTTGCGCGAAAACAACACATTCTAATAAAACTAAGTTTACAGCTTTAACTTCCGTGTATTTCATAGAGATTATTTAGAGACCCGACAAGCACTTTACAGCGCCGGTCACTGTAAAGTGCTTGAAACGTCGGGTCACGGGCAAGACTATATTTATGATAGCTGTCTTTATAAGAAAATTTAATCACATTAGCCATTTGGTGAGATATTTCGATTAAATTGATTCACAGCGTCTGATTTATTTGAGTGGATGTTTTTTATTTTTAAATACATCCTGTTGCGCTTGAAGGTTAGGTACTTCTCCTATTTCATACGATCCTTGTGACATGACATCGTATACCTATCCTCGCGCGTATCTTTGGTAGTAATATAGAGAACTACTCGATTCATTTCGTATTCGGTTCGTAAAACCTTTGCTCTATTTTTGCATGTGTGAGGTATAAATTACATTATGTTTTGAATGTAGGGGTTACTAGGATATCTCTCGTGATTTATGCGATCCTTGTGACAACACAGCGTACATCCGCCCCCTATTTGGTATATACAGAAAAGTTCGATTCAATTGATCAAACCTATGCTCTTTTTGTCCATGTATGTGCGGTATAAATTACACTATTTTCTGTATGTAAGGGTTACCAGGATATCTCCCGTAATTTATGCGATCCTTGTGAAACACTGCGTATATCCGCCCCCGTATTTGGTAGTTATATAGAGAAAAGCTCGATTGAATTGATTCAAATCTATGCTCTAATTTCAAATATAAATAAAGGCGTCCGACCGATTTCAGTCATGGCGGCCGATCTCAATTGAGATCAGCCAAGTGCGCAGGACATATTATAGTGCACAAGTGTACGCGCAAACACAAGTGCACTCTCTGTTCCCTTACTCTCATAGTTCGGTGAGACGGCAATCCGACATGACCGATGAGAGATCGGGCGCAGGACCACCGGCTTAACGTGCTTTCCGAGGCACGGGCGTTCAACCGCCAACTTCCTAACTCCGGGCTGAGTAATTTCATTACAGAAAAACTCACACAACCGGGGACCTCTCGGTCCTAACGCAGCACTTGCTACCAATAGACCAACGAGGCAGTTAATTCAGCTAATTTCAAATATATGCTATACATAACGTTTCATGTGTAGGCGTATCACGATATTTCTCGTAATTATGTATCTTGGTAATATAACATCGTAGAGAAAAGGTTGATTCAATTGATTCATACCCTCTGCTATATTTGTGCAAGTGTGAGAGATATAACATAATGTTGTGCATGTACGGTTTATCAGTGTAACTCTTGTAATTTATGCGATCCTTGTGACATTACATGGGATATCCTTCCGTGTATTTGGTAGTTATATATTGAGAGCGTGCACGACGGTGCTGACCTCATTTTGTGGGCATTTCTTTCGTTAAATCTTATGGAGTGAAATTAGTACCAACAGCCGCCGCTACGGACATCTCATTAGATGGCATGCGTTTTTTTACATCAGCGCCATTTCTCCCTCCACCTACATTGCTCGGTCCTATTGTACATCAACATAATGTCTAATCTACACGAATACTGCAGACAATCTGTATTATACTGTAATGAATGATATAAGTTGATAAAAATTTAAATTATTTCAAATTTTCGCTGTATTTGTCTGCAATGGATTTTGAGTAGTGTCCTGTGACTACACTCTTCGACAAACATTCACTCGCAAAATAGTGACGTCAACGAAATATAAAATTTTGTGAAACGATGTAGAGAAAATTAAGGCATTCAAGCTCCCGTCTCGTTGTGTACAAAGCATAATATTATGTAAATTTTGTCAAAAGTTGGGTTTCCCCTCTAAGCCCTCTTTTCCATATTTTTTTCGTTCTTCAATTACCATGTCACAAAGGTTACATTTCCATAAAACCAAAGTCGAAGAACTTCATGCCTGGGTAATTACTTTCTAGTCGACTCACTGTAGAACGAACATAAATTAAGTATAATAAAAAGTATATTGCGCGGGACCTGGCTCTCGAAGTCCTATGCTACCCTAGTGCATTCTTGCTGAAATTTAACACTCCTGGTAGCTCTTTTTAACCGACTTCAAAAAAAGGAGGAGGTTCTCAATTCGTCTGTATGTATAATATTTTTTTTTTTTTTTTTTATGTATGTTCACCGATATTTTCGTCAATTATAGACGGATTTCAAAAATTTTTTTTTGGTTGGATAGAGTTCACTTCCGAAGTGGTCCCATTTTCACCAGTCTTGGATCTGATGATGGGATCCTGGAGAAATCGAGGGCAACCTTCAAATTTTATAGGGACATGTACCGCGTTTTGCATTGGCATTTGCTTCTGGCTATCATAATTTTATGATGCTGAGCTGATGATATAAGGTCAACTCCTTAATAGTTATGAGTAAAAGAATAATTATTTTAATACTGTATACATATTAAGACTACTAGTTATAATATCAGTAGCATTACAGGTGAGCTAAACTATTAGGTTGACCAGTCTAGGATCTGATGATGGGATCCAGGAGAAATCGAGGGCAGCCCTCAAATTTTATAGGCACATGTACCGCGTTTTACATATTTTCTGAAGTTATATTGGCATTTGCTTCTGGCAATCATAATGTTATGATGCTGAGCTGATGATGGAAGGTCAACTCCTTAATAGTTGGGAGTAAAGGGATTATTCTTTCAAATCTGTGTACATATTGATACGACTGGTTATAATATCAGTAGAATTATAGGTGAGCTTAACTAATAGGGTGTAAAAAAAATTAACACTAAAAAGGATGAAAAAAAATTGTAAAAAAAAAAACCGCCTTCAAAAACACGACTTACTAAAAATTACAAAATAATATAATACGAACCCCCTCGCCCTAGTTTAGGGTAGGCTCGTGCCCCAGCAGTGGGGACGTATATGGGCTGATGATGATGATGATAATACGAACATTAATCTGGGTATGAATTTGATATGTTGTTGAAGGCGGTGCCGTTTATATTTCACGCAGTTTTCCTCAAAAATTTAATTGGCACCGCCTTCAACAACATATCAAATTCATACCCAGATTAATGTTCGTATTATATTATTTTGTAATTTTTAGTGAGTCGTGTTTTTGAAGGCGGTTTTTTTTTTGTTTATTATACACATAGATTTCGCAGAGAGTATAATGTTTAAAATATTAAAAATATATTTACTCGGCCCTGTAAAATTTTGTAAAAAAGCAGGCTTCTCACTCTCTTAATCATATCAGATTTCATGAAAATTGGTTCAGACGTTTGAGCGTGAAATAGTAACAAACATCCATCCATACTCACAAACTTTCACGTTTATAATATTAGTAAGGATTTAGATTTCAGATGACAAAATGGCTTAACCAGTTGATTTGTACACGAACTTCAAATCTTCCAGTAAAAGTATGGAAGAGTTGAACTTTTAAGCTTTTGAACTTTAATATTTGAAGCTTTATATCACCAAAAGTTTTCCCCGTAAAGTCCGATTCGTGGATGTGTGTGTGTACGTGCGGTGCATGCGCGGTGACTATCTAAACTCTCTTGTGCTATGCACTCCTAGTGTTCTGCCGTCGAAAGTAGCCTATCGAAACAACCTAAAATTTTAGGTTATACAAAATATCCTTAAAATCTCGCTCTAAAATGAAGCCATGGTTGCGAAATGTCTTCACAATGTTGCTGTAATTAATAACTCTGTGTCTGATATCAGCGAATGAAATATTTTGGGCTGAAATAATTTAAAAAATCGAGTAATTCGACTATAAATTTGGAGCTAGATATCTTTTTAGGGTCTGAAATTTTTGAACATTTTGCCATGAAAAAAGAATGTCTGAAATAATATAAACCGACTTTCAGTCATACGGAAGGTCTTTTTATTCATAAAGCCCAAGAAATACTCACTTGATTTTCCCTGAACTCCTTATAAACAACTTTAGTACTAGTCACTGATATTGTTATGTCAGTGGTTGTTATGGACCGTTTGTTTTCAGGACTATTTCCGGTAAACAGGATTTTTTATTTCGAAAGTATAATGTTTAATCAAACTCATACATTAATATTTAATCAGTTGGAGTATTAGTCATGTAACTAATATCCAAAATGTAAAAAATTTGGAGCATTTCGCGATACAGTATTTTTAAGTCTCTGCAGCCTTAGAAATAACGTCAAGATTCTTGGCCCTACTAAAATGTCAGATTACCGTCGCATATAATTATGAAAGTTAAGGAATAAAGAGCGCAACTTTGGCTAATTTAAGATTAAGTACATTGAATATCTCGATACTCTAAGTTTAGAATTCGAATAAAGAGACATCTATGAACTGGATTACGAATCCTATACGGACAGTGAACCACAAAAGTATCTGCAGGATGTTTCGATTGTAGACCCTTATGTTTTAGAGGCAAGTCATGTTACTAGCTATCAAATACGTGAAGTAACTTCTCGGGTGTACTGCAATCTGGTGCATGCGCTGAAGTGTCCAGCTCTCGAAGGTATAACTCTCGGAGTCTTATGCGATCCGTGTGCTACGGAGTCGTGAATAACCTATAGCGTCCGAATTATACGTTTTAGGTTCTATTGGCTAGGCTATATATAAACTAGATAAATACTTTTAATATATTGGAAAAATCACGAAAAATATATACTCATACCTAACGTAAAGACGATACGCATTTAATACATATTTAAAAGGAAATACCTTGTTTTCCCCGAGGAATCGCGTAATTCCGTTTGTAGTTTCGATACTTTATGATGATGATGCTTGTAAATAATTGTTCAAGGCGATCTAAGTAGATGTTAAGTCATAAAAGTAAAGGTATCATTTAGGAAACTTAATAACCCTTGATTTTTGTGTAGCTTGCATCAAACGTTTTGCACCTCTTTCGTATTTGACTTACCTGCCTATTGCGCATGCCTTGAATGTAGCTTAGTACAATAAAATGTAAATCTAAACAATTTGAATGCACTTTACAATTTTACATCTATACTTTTATAAATGTATCATACAACAACGGTATCAGTATTTAGCTGTCTTGATGGATTATGTGAGGATAGTTTGGAGTAGTCTTGTCATTATAACTCGACGCGCAAGGGGGTGTATTAAGCTATTGCATAGCTTTTATCGCGGGCTTTGAGCGCGGTGACCGAACCAAGAAATTCCGTAACGAAAAAAACCTCACCATCGTCTAGACTTCGTTTCAGTTCGGTAGACTTCGGCACGGTGCTCCGAAATCGGACGATGCTATGCAATAGCTATACCGCGGCAATCCCCGAGTACCACACGTCTTTTTATATATTACTCGCACCCATAACCATTTAACCGTCGGAATTTTCCTTCAGGACGCCCCTAGCAGGACTAGGACCTCTGATCAAGGCGTCAACGGAAACTGCCCTACGGAAGTAAGTTTGGGGTGAAAAACAACCCCATAAGTGCCGGTATCGGGCGGTTAATAAAAGACTAAGGGGCGGATTCGCGGCGATCTAAGACCCCGTCTCTGGTGCCGAAATATCGGACATTTTATTACTGCGTAACATGTCCCGAGCTTTTGGGCTTTTGGGCCGATTCCAACGCGGACGTTATTTTTTCATCGTGGACATACTCGTAATAATACTCTATTAAAGTACGGTGTGAACAATGGAACTTTCAAAGTTTACATTTCCAACAAAGAGACATCTATGAATTTCATTGTGAATTTTATGAACGAACAATTATCCACAAAAGTCTCTTCAGGATATTAGTGTTGTAAACCCTTATGCTTTAAGAAATAAGTCATACTATTAGCTACCAAATGCGTGAAGTAACATCCGAGGTGTACTGCAATCCGGTGCATGCGCGGAAGTGTCCAGCTCTCGAATGTATAACTCCAGGAATTTTATGCATTCCTGGTGCTACGGGACCGTGAATAACCTATCGCGCGCCATTGAATCTCGTTTTAGGTTATACGCGCTAGTTAATTTTGAAGTAAATATCCCATTTTCATTTTAGAAAAATAAGAAAAACAACAGTACCTTAATTTTACATCGAAATAATGCGCATTTAATTTAAATATTCAAGGAAATACCTTGTTTTCCCCACGGTAACATAATCATGTTTGATTGCGTATTTCCATTTATAGTTTTGATTCCATGTGATAGTGATGCTCGTAAATGATGGTTCAGGACAATCCAAGTAGACTTTAAGTCATCAAAGTACGAGTATCATTTATGAAACTAAAGAATAATTGAATTACATCTGGATCGCAGCACGTGGTCTGCAGTTGTTACGTATTAAGATTGACGATCCCACTGCGCATGCTTGGATATATCTCGGTGCTATTACCGATACAGTGACAAATATCTAGGTGATATTACTACCAAACTGTCACACTGGCAATCGAAACCACTACAAACACTAATATTAATCTGAATTAGGTACACATTGCATTCATACAAAGCAATCTATACAAATTGCATGCACAATTGTATTATCTACTTCTTATTTCTTTATCAAGCACATCATCTTGATGTCTATGATGACAAATGTGACGGTAACTTGGAGTAGTCTGGTTGTCATAATCTGGGGCAGTATTTGTCAATCGACGATGTTTACCTTAGGACGCCCCCTAGCGAAAAAATGGGTAGGACCTCTATTCAAGGCGATGTACGGGGTGAAAAACGACCCCGTAGTATATGCTAGGATCGGGCGGTTAATAAATATTATGGGGCGGATTCGCGACGTTCTGGAACCCCGTCAATGTGGCCGAAATATCGTACAGTTCATTTATCATTACTGTGTAACGTGTACCAAGCTTTAAGGCCGTTCCCAACACGAGCGTGATTGTTGTTTCGTCGTTGACATATTTCTCTAATTTACGAGTACCATGTTGCAAAGAATACGTAGTTTACAATGACCCAGAAACACTCAAACTTTAGAATTCCATCAAAGAGACATCTATGAATTTCATTGTGAATTATGTCCGGACAATCAGCCACAAAAGTCTCTTTAGGATATTTTTACCGTTGACCCTTATGCTTTCACAGATAAGTCATACTATTGGATACCAAATGTATGAAGTATCATCTCAGATGGACTGCATTCTGGTGCATGCGCGGAAGTGTCCAGCTCTCTATTACAACTCTCGGAGTATTATGCATTCCTGGTACTACGGGGCCGTGAATAACCTATTGCGCGCCATTGAATCACGTTTTAGGTTATGGTCTCCAGTGGATTTTGAAGTTATCAACACATTTTTACTTTTGAAAAATAAGAGAAAATCATCAAACATCAAAATAATGCGTATTTAATACATAATACCAAGAGAATACCTTTTTTCCGCAAGGAAATCCCTTATCTTGAATCGCGTATTTTCATTTGCAGATTCAATCATATATGAAGTTTAAGAGTTGAAAATGATTATTTAGAGCAATCTAAGTAGACTTTAAGTCATGAAAGTGGCGGTGCCGTTTTTGAAACTCAAGAATTCTGGGATTTAATCTTACTTGCAGCACGTGGTCTGCAGTGGTTATGTATTAAGGGTGACGTATCCATTGCGCATGCTTGGATGTATTTCGGTGCTTTTACTACCACAGTGGCAATCAAAACCGCAACATACTCGTACAATTTTATTTTCGATTTATTGAGGTATACTAATGTTGTTTTGAAATAGGTATTTTGAATAATTTTAAATGCAATGCAATCTAAAAACAATATACCTCAAATGCCAAATGCAAATGAAAATTACGATTTCCTCAATTCCTGGTTTTTCATGAACAATTTTGTCATTTCTTTCCTTAAACGAAAATCTGTTAATTAATGCAATGTCTGATCCTTCGTAATTCGACCTTTGGTCAAGTCGATGTGCCGTCTTATTTTTGCAGTTAACACAACGTTTTTTATATGTTGAAATTGGCTGATAGTAGTGTATTTAAACTAAAATCTGTCTCCACATGCAGAGTCATCTATGGACAGGTAGGAGTGAGAACGATGTAGGTACAGTCAGTAACTGAAGACGATTTACTGTTTGTAACTTTTGGCATTTGTTCATTCATATGCCAATAGATATAAGGCTCTCACCTGTTAAATTTTATAAAGTACTTTATAGGTTGATTGTATGTGCTTTTGTGCATGCGCGGAACAGTTCAAAAGCTTTCACATTCTATGCACTCCTAGTGTACTGGCGGCGTTATTAGCCTATCGAAAAGACCTCGAAGTGAGGTTATTTCAGAACTGATCTTTAAAGCTCACCTAAAAATGAAACTAATACGTAAAATATTTTCACAGTGCAGCTTTTACTCAATACTCCGTGTCTGATGTCACTGAATAGTGAATTAGGAATAAATATAGAAATAATTAAAGAATTCTATTACGAATTTTAAGCTGGGTAAATCATCAGCAATTGAAAATAATGCATAGAATAAGTAATGGCAATATAAAGTCAATGGAAAACTAAAGCAAGTTTAAGTCATCTGAAAGGCTTTTTCATTTATGAAACGTGAGAAATCTTTGAAAAGTCGTCTGGTTTCACGTCGTAGATGCTACAGGTGCAAGTAATCTGGTGTATTTGAAAGTTAATACGCCTTTTTGGTTATTTTATCTTACATGAAATTGATGCATAATACATTAGGTATAAGGAAAATCTTTTTTTCTCCGAGGAAACATCGGTGATGATGTGTTTTTTTAATTACAGTTTTAGTCATTACGTATCTGATGTTGTAGGTTGTAAACGATAGTTCGGGGAAATCTAAAGAAGCCTTTCATGATAGGATTGATGAAGGACTGCTGGGAAATAGCCTCTGCCAAGATATCATTTATATAATTTTGGCATATCTACCTAAATAGCGCATTCCTGGTTAAACCTCGTCGTCATTACTGACTGCCATAGCGGCAATCAGAATCAAACCAAAAAATTTGTTTTCCTTTTCTAAAAAGTATATTCCCTAATGTTGATCTTAAAGTAGGTATTAATATTTGTAATGTGGACCACATTTTACAAATTTCAATGCTTGGGACAGTACTTATGTACCTCGAAATTGCCAAAGTTCATATTTCCAACAAAGAGACATCTATGAAGTGCATTGGGAGTTGTGTGTGGACAGTAAGATACAAAAGTTATTGTAGGATATTTTAAATGTTGACCCTTATGTTTTCAGACATAAGTCATATTACTAACTATCAAATGAAGTACTTCTCAGGTGGACTGCATTCCGGTGCATGCGCGGAAGTGTCCAGCTCTCGAAGGTATAACTCTCGGAGGCTTATGCGATCCTTGTGCTACGGAGTCGTGAATAACCTATAGCGTCCGAATCATTTGTTTTAGGTTATATTCGCTTGTAGATCTTGAAGTAAAGACCCCATTTCAACTCCTGAAAAAAATGCCAAAATATCATTACTATTATTAAACATCAAAATAATGCGTATTTGATACATATTAGGGAAGGAAATAACTTTTTTCCACAAGAAAACATAATAATCTTTAAGCGCAAATTTTCATTCACAGTTTTAATATTATGGGATGATAATGATTGCAAACAATTGTTCAGAGCAATGTAAGTAGATGTTAAGTCATCAAAGTTCACGTTTTATTTAGGAAACTCAAGAATTCTTGATTTACATCTGGCTCACAGCGTTTTGACGGCTTTTATTATGTATTTGGCGTAACTTACTTTTTGCGCATGCTTGGTCTATTACTACCACAGTGGCAATGAAGATTACAATAATATATTTATTTTTATATGATTTCCGTTTCTATAAGTTGTACTAATGTTAATCTTAAATAGGTGTACAATTGTATTCAACCTAATGCAACGCAATGCTAATACAAACACGACACCTATAAGTAACACAAAATTACCAAAAATATTTCCGTTTTATTAAATAAGCTTCTGGTTTCTTTATTAACAAGATTGACTTTTCTTTCCATAAATAAAAAAACTTTCTGGTAAATGGGTTGTTGTATGTGTATAAACGCAAAACAGTTTTCCCATCCAGAGACACCTATGAACGAGTAGAAGTGAGAATTTACGTACAGTCAGTCACTGAAGTCGATGCCGTGTATGAATGAACACACATGATAAAACTACTTTTGGCATTTGTTGATTCATAAGGCAATACAAATAAGGCCCAAGTGCATGTGACGGTACTTCGGAGGATGACTGTATACGAGTATGAAGCGTTCAAAAGCTTTCACATTCTATGCACTCCTAGTGTACTCGCGGCGTTAGTAGCCTATCGAACTGTCCTGGTAGTAAGGTTATGTCAGAACCGATTTTAAAAACTCTTTGATATGAAGCTATGATTGTGAAATATCTTCACATTGCAGCGTCTATGCTCTTATTGAGGTGTTCAGCATTTGTCACATATTATTATGAAATAATACCTTGTGGTCCCCGTGAAAACATATTTGTTTTTAATCGCTAATTTCCATTTACAGTTTAAATACTATTTGACAATGATGGTTGTTTAGTCCAGTCATTTAAGCTTAAATTAGGTAAGAATCTCGGAATTCGAGATACCCAGCTGTAAGTCTGTAAATACTTGGATATTGACACCCTAAAAGTAGTCTCAAAACCTACATATGGTAGGATGTACGCAACTATAAATTTTTTTAGGTCAAATGTCACAAATATCAGTTTTATGAACTTTTGAGCGAAACGGGAAGTTTTATCATAAAAGTGTGTAGGAGAAAATTGCTTATCATCTAATTATCTATGAAAATTGTCTCTACGTTTTATTCCTAAGATTCACCATTTCAGAGATACAGCGATGCAAATAGTTGAAAAAGTTGTATTTTCAAAAGCTTCCAGACCCCCGTGCGATTGTGCTAGACAGTTAAAATTTTCACGACTGATGTATTTCAGTAGCCTCTATAACATCTGATACTAGAAAAAGCTTAAAACCAATGTTTACGTGGGTTCTCATACAAAAACTATGTTTTTTTTTCTCACACTTGGCCGGTTTTTAACGTGGTTACCCCAGTAAAACTATTCCAGGCGTCACCTTTTATAAGTGAAGAACACGTTGTTTATATGAAATCCTATTTAAATAATTGTTTTATGGTGTTTTTCAGTACATTCAAACTTCTTATCATGGGTAAAAAAGTACGAAATAACCAATTATTATAATTTCTGTTTGAAGTATAACTGCAAAAAAAACGTTTTAAAAATGTTAACTGTCCATCTAACTCTATTATGAACGTGAAGATCCATATTAACCAAATTTAATTTAATGAAACGCAGAATTCTTAAATCTTCTGAATACTGAAAACAACACAAAACAACTATTTAACTAGGCTTTCATATAAACAACGTATTCTTCACTTATAAAAGGTGTCGCCTGGAATAGGTTTACTGGGGTAACCACGTTAAAAACCGGCCAAGTGTGAGAAAAAAAAACCATAGTTTTTGTATGAGAACCCACTTAAACATTCGTTTTAAGCTTTTTATAGTATCAGATGTTATAGAGGCTACTGAAATACATCAGTCGTGAAAATTTTAACTGTCCAGCACAATCGCACGGGGGTCTGGAAGCTTTTGAAAATACAACTTTTTCAACTATTTGCATCGCTGTATCTCTGAAATGGTGAATCTTAGGAATAAAACGTACAGACAATTTTTATAGATAAATAGAAGAGAAGTAATTTTCTCCTACACACTTTTATGATAAAACTTCACGTTTCGCTCAAAAGTTCATAAAACTGATATTTGTGACATTTGACCTTAAAAATTTAATAGTTGCGTACACCCTACAATATGTAGGTTTTGAGACAACTTTTAGGACGTCAATATACAAGTATTTACAGACTTACAGCTGGGTATCTCGAATTCCGAGATTTTTACCTAATTTGACTGGACTATGTTAACGAATGTTCAGTGAAAAATAAGTAGATGTTAAGTCATCAAACTTTACATACCATTTAGGAAACTCAAAAAAAAAAGGATTTTAATCAGGCATGCAGAATATGGCCTGCAGTTGTTTTATGTTACCGCAGTGACAATCAGAATCAAATCAAAGGGATGGATTTCCTTGTTGATCTTAAATTGTTACACATTGTATAATTTTAAATGCTTGGGTACAATTAAATACTTCGAAATTGTTATAGTTTACAATAATGGAATAAAGAGACATCTATGAAATGCTTTGGGACTTGTGGACGCACAGTTAGCCACAAAAGTGTTGGCAGAGTGTTTTCACTGTCGATCCTTATGTTTTAGGGATAAGTGATATTACTAGCCACCAAATATGTGAAGTGCACTTCTGCGGTGGATTGTACTCTAGTGCATGCGCGGCGGTGTCTTAGAGCTCTCGACGTTTATGCTATCCTTGTGTTTCAAAGTTGTGAATAACCTATAGTGGTATATAGTTATATATTAGCAGAGGTATTTAAACACTAAAACATGAAAAATCTCCAATAATCAACTTCTTTACCTATCTTGAAAAATATGCGAAATAATACATATTTGTGAGGAAAACCTTGTTTTCCCCTAGGAAACGTATAATTTTGGATCGCGTATTTCCATTTACAGTTTCTATACTATGTGATGATGTTGGTTGTAAACGATTGTTGAGGGCAATATAACTAGACGTTAAGTAATCAAAGTGGAGCTATGATGCATTGAACTCAAAAACTCTTGATTTACATATGGCTCGCTGCATATGACATTCATTTGGCGCGTTATCTACTAGCCATTGCTTAGGGTAAGAGTCACTTGCAAGTTCATGCGCGAGTCCTGCTTAGCTGCTTAAAGGCTGTGTGCAATAAAAACAAAATAATAAGGTACAATATATCATCAAAACTCGCAATGTTTAGCATTTCAACAAAGAGACATCTATGATCTGCATTGGAAATCATGTACGTACAGTTATCCACAAAAGTTATTGCAGGATACTTTCACTGTTGACCCTTATGTTTTTAGAGGTAAGTCATATTACTAACAACCAATGCGTGAAGTAACTTCTCAGGTGTACAGCATTTCGGTGCATGCGCGGAAGTGTCCAGCTCTCGAAGGTATAACTCTCGGAGGCTTATGCGATCCTTGTGCTACGGAGTCGTGAATAACCTATAGCGTCCGAATCATACGTTGGAAGTTATTTTGGGTCTGTTGTTTAAACATGAATACACTTTTTACTGGTATCGAAGAGTTTGTCTAAAAATCAATATTTATATGTTCCATCGAAATCATAAGCATTTAATACATATTTATAAGGAAATACCTTGATATCCCCGAGGAAACATAATTATCTTTGATCGCGTATTTCCATTTATAGTTTTGATACCATGTGATGATGATGTTTCTAAACGATGGTTCAGAACAATCTAAGTAGACTTTATGTCATCAAAGTTCACATATCATTCATGAAACTCAAGAATTCTTGATTTACATCTGACTCGCGACATTTAGGCTGCAGTTGTTATGTATTTGGCTTACCTACCCATTGCGCATGTCTGGTTTCAGCTCGGTACTATTCTTATTACTAGCAGAGGCAATCAAAAACAAAATAAAACATATATTTCCTTTCCTATAATATGGAGCAATCACCAATGTTGATCGTAAATTGGTATACATTGCATACCATTTCAAATGCAATGCAATCTTTATAAGTTCCATCAAATTAACGATTCATTGCACTTTTGATTTCTGTTTCAACAGGATTATCTTTTAATTCTGTTACCGAACTTTTAAGAACTCTATTTACAAACGTGGTACCAACAAAGTTACCTAAGATTATGTCTCGGATGGTCTGGTCGATGGTCCTGTGCCTCTTGGTCATCTCTAGTCATTTTTAATTACCGTCCCTGGACTGCTAGCGCAGTAGATTAATTTATTTTAAATTAATAATAGTAATTTTAAATTGCAATAATTTTACTTTACTAAGATGTCAGTTTTCCCGTGCAAAGACATTTATGAACGAGTTGTATTGTGAGTTATGTACAGTCAGTCTTAGAGGTTGAATGAACGAGAAACATATACGTACCAGTTTTGGCATTCGTTAAAAAGAAATAAAGCCCTCGACTGGCATATGTACTTCTGAGGTTGACTGTATCTACTTTTGTCCATGCTCGTAAGAGTTCAAAAGCTTTCACATCCTATGTAGGCCTAGTGTACTCGCGGCGTTACTAGCCTATCGAAATTACCTCGAAGTTAGATTATTTTAGAACTGATCTTAAAAGTTCACTTTAGAATGAAGCTTTAGCTGTAAAACATCTTTACCTACATCTTACATTAAGGCAGTTAACACATTTTTAAAAGGAAATATAAGGTATTTCCTTTTCCACGATGAAACATAGTTGCCTTTCTTTGTAAATTTAATTTTTTGAGTGCTAAAGCTTGCACTAGCTGTTTTAATATTAAGAAAAAAATAATTGGTTTTAATCGCGTTTTACCATTAGTAGATTTGATATTATTTTACACATTATGATTATACGTTGTAAACGATTGTTCAGAGAAAAATAAGTAGATTTTAAGTCATCTAACTACAGGTATTATTAAAAACTAAAAAATCTTGGTTTAAATCGGTCATGCAGTACCTACATGACCTGCAGTTGCTATAATACCGCAGTGGCGTTTAAAATCAAATAAAAAACATGGATTTCCTTATTGATCTTGAATAGTTACACATGTAATTAACGTGTAATTTTAAATTCTTAGGAACTTCAGAATTGTCAAAGTTTAGCATTGCAATAAAGAGACATCTATGAAACGCATTGGGAGTTGTGGACGCACAGTTAGCCACACAAGTGTTGGCAGAGTGTTTTCACTGTCGATCCTTATGTTTTTAGGGATAAGTGATATTACTGCCACCAAATGTGTGAAATGCACTTCTGCGGTGGATTGTACTCTGGTACATGCGCGGCGGTGTCCTAGAGCTCTCGACTTCTATGTTATCCTTGTGTTTCGGAGTTGTGAATAACCTATAGCGGTATACAGTTATATTGGCAGAGTTATTTAAACATTTATAGATACTCATCGTATATTAAAAAATCACCAAACAATAAACATTTTCACGTAACATGAAAATATAAAACATATATTTGTGTATTTCCATTTATCGTTTCAAAATAGTACCTATGATAATGAGATAATTAGACATTAAGTCATAAAAGTAGGTACACTTATGATTAATGAAACTCAAGAACTCTTGATTTACGTCTAGCTCTCTGCACATGGTCTGCACTTGTCATGACCCACTTTACTCGTGCTACCTGTTGCTTAAGGGTAAGAGTCATTTGCTAGCCCGCAAGGCTGCTTAAAGGCATCATCGCAGTTATTTAGGAAATAAACATAAAAGTATCATTTTAAGTATTAATTTATAATAGGTACATCAAAACTCTCAATTAGCATTCCAACAAATAGACATCTATGAACTGCATCGGGAATCATGTATGGACAGTTAGCCACAAAAGTTATTGCAGGATATTTTCACTGTTGACCCTTATGTTTTTAGAGGTAAGTCATATTACTAACAACCAAATACGTGAATAAACTTCTCAGGTGAACTGCATTCCGGTGCATGCGCGGAAGTGTCCAGCTCTCGGAGGCTTATGCGATCCGTGTGCTACGGAGTCGTGAATAACCTATAGCGTCCGAATCATCTGTATCAAGTTATTTTGGGTTTGTTCATTAAACATGTATACCCGCAATTTTATTTTAAAAATATCGTCAAAAAATCCTTAATATTACCTACCACCGAAATCATAAGCATTTAATTCATATTTATGAATAAATACCTTGTTTTCCCCGAGGAAACATAATTAACTTTGATCGCGTATTCCCATTTATAGTTTTGATACCATGTGATGGTGATGCTTGTAAACGATGGTTCAGGATAATCTAAGTAGACTTTAAGTCATCAAAGTACTTGTATCATTTAGAAAACTCAAGAATTATTGATTTCCTTTTGGTTCGCGGCACATGGGCTGCACTTGTTATGTACTTGGCGTAACCTACGCATTGCGCATGCCTGGATATAACATGGGACTACGATTCCCACAGTTGCATAACAAAAATATTTATTTTCGTTAAATACTAATGATCAACATCATTCTTCTGCCCTTGTCCCAAGAACATACTCTTATGTTGATCCTAAATTCAATACCAATACATTTCGCACAATTTTAAATTCAATGCAATCTGATGAAGTATCACCAAATTAACGATTTATTCCTCTTCTGATTTTTTTATCAACAGTATTGCCTTTTCTTTCCGTTACTGAAAATTAAATGTAGTTCGAACCAATTTTAGTTTGTTTCTCGAAGTGCACAGAAGGTTGTTGTTCTTGTACCTCTGGTCAATTCAATTAATTGTAGTTCTTATTACATTTTATTCTATTCTATTCCAAATAATTTTATTTTCGTAAGATGTCAGTTTTCCCATGCAGAGACATCTATGAATGAGGAGGATTGAGAGTTATGTACAGTCGGTCACTGAAGTCTATGCATTGTAGGAATGACCGACAAATATATACCTACGATAAGCCAATAGAAATAAAGCCTTCGGCTGGTAAATGTGATATGGTACTTCGCAGGCTCACTGTATTATTTCTGTACCTGCGCGAAAGCGTTAAAAAGCTTTCACATTCTATGCACTCCTAGTGCAATCGCGGCTTTAGTAGCCTATCGAAACATCCTGGTAGTTAGGTTATAGCAGAACTATCCATAAAAATAAATGTGCAACTTTGAATCAAAGCTACATGTCAGATGTCATTGAGTTTAGCATTGGGTAGAAATAAAGAAGAAAACAAAAAAATCACCTAGAATTTTGAGCTGGGCATATCATTAACAATAAAATTTAAAATAAGTTAAAGCAAAACATTGTCAAATATATTAAAAAGCTAGTTTTAGTCATATGAAAAGCGTTTTCATTTATAAAACTTGAGAAATCCTTAAAAAATCGCCTTGTTGCTGATTTCATGCTAGCATATCTCCTGTTCGATTGCGCACGTCTAAGCTCTCACGATCTTATGGGATCCTTGTGAACCCAAGTCCTGTAGCGTGTTTCGTTCTAGGTTACATTGGTCTCCAAGAAACCTATACCTTAGGCACCCTAAGTGTACATTGAGTCCAACATCAGTCACCATTATTTTCATGTGGCTGTATGGAGTTGAATAGGGATGATAAATACTTTTTGAAGCTTGGCTAAACGTGTCACATCGAATTACCAAGATAATTTTCATTAATGGGTAAAATAGGGCTGGATATTTTTTTGCAACTGAAATTAATTGACCAAAAGTTTATGTAATTAGGTAAACACCTAATTTGATAATATTCATAATTCTTAGCGGTGGGTCACTTTTGCCTCAGAACTATCTACAAACAGCCAAATACTGAACTTAATCACAAATTTTAGTGCCATGAAAGTAAATAGAACGAGAGAGCACGACGAACAAACAAGATGCACAACACACAGAATTTTTATGCAGATACATCGATGAAATGCATCTGTAGTTGTGGACAGGCAGTCAGCAATAAAAGTACTAACGCAAGTTTGGTGTTTACTGACCCGTAAGGCTGCACAATAAGGCCGTCTTCCGGATAAATGTGATTTCAGGCTACTCTGAGGCTGACTGTATTTTGGTGCATGCGCGGATATGTCCTAGAACTCTTTCATCCTATGGGATCCTTGTGCAAGCGTATCGAACATAACCTGTTATGACCCTTCCATGTGTTTGAGGTTATAGCGACACTCTTCTACTAAGCTAATTTTGAATTATGAGCACTATCAGAAATGACAAAAAGTGTCGAAACATTCAAAAGAAAACATAAGATCATCAGGACACCATACCAATAACGATAAATTAAGATGTTTCACTTTTTTCGTAGTCGTGTTTCAGATTCGTTTAATCACATCAAAGTGCAATATTTCTTAATTATTATGTTTATGAAATAATGTTGCACGTAATATAAGTCAACTTTAAGTCATCGATCTGGTTACTTAATTCAGGAAACTGAAAAAATCTTACGAGTAGTTTAAAACAGATGGTTTTTGTTCACATGCCAGGCCATGACGCATGCGATTTCTTCTAATCCTTTTTTCTAAATGAAGGTGGCTTTGCTGGGGAGTATGTCCTGGACTTTTACTAATATCTAGGTACCCAAATTCAATTTAATATTTTGAGGTATTGACCCTAAATTCAAAATGTGTATGTTAAACTAACACTTTTTCGTCGTCGGGCAGTAAGTAGCTATGTAATTTTGCTACTCCTAATATCGCGTGAAGACCCATAAAGACTTATTTCAGTTAAACTAACACTTCTGATACTTACACAATCATCTTTTGTCAGTGAATCATTCCTAGCAGAATATGTTGAGCCTACGTGGTTTGCATATTGCAATATTCCAATCACTTATTTTGCCCTCGCTGTTGATTGGTTAGCGGTTGCTATGGACACCGTTTGTTTACGCGTCTATTTGAGGTTATGCTGTATCGTACTTCTTAACAATAATTCTTCATTATGTTTGTTTAATCCTTTGGAGACAGAATATATATTACAATGAACAATAATGAACAAAACAGCATTTAGGTGAAGTGAATCTGTAATAGTCTGTAAAGTTTGGATCGATACATGTTCGGATGGTGGGTAAAACACCTTTCGCATTCTAAGCGTTCCTGGTACATCCCGCGTGGTAATAACCTATCGGAGCGAATAGTTGTCGTTTGAGGTTACGTCAAATTGTTGTTTTTGATTAATACGAAACGAATTTGCGGTTTTAATAATAAAAGACCTTCACATTTACTGTCTTGTATTACAAACCAGGATAACGTGTTCTCTTAATGTAAATTTTTCGGATAGTCATTATTTTCTACGATTAGTTTACAGGCTTTCATCAAACGACAGTTAGAATATTTTGCATCAGTAATAAATAGGTGCAGAACCTAGAATATACCAACCAATGAACCAACTATTCATGGTGACTTTTAGTCATAAAAATAGTCGTTCGTCTCATAAAACACAGTACAATTTGGTAATCTGACTCGTCTTCGAGATTTTGTTCGGTCGTATATCTGAGACCATGTTCAATCTATCAGTTTAAAAAGATGAATAAATACTGATCATGGTAGTGATTTGAAAATTTTACTTTAGCATTGGATAGTGAAATTAATTCTCTATTTCTCGTTAGTTCATATTTACATAAAGCTTTCACTGCCTACGGAAACATAGTGTTAAGCTATGCCTTTTTATCACATTAGTAGCTTGCGCAGAAACCATATTATAAAGGTTTAAAATTTCCTAGATAGAAGAGCAAATTGAGTATTATTCGACCAATTTACTTTCGAAATAAATCTGTAGTGTTCGCGCAAATTAGACAAGTCGAGTAAAATCAGCTAAGATATAGAACATTGCACCTTTACGTTCCTGCAACGACATGAAGACAATGTTTTGTTGTTGATCACTTCCAGTGTATGGCGCCACTTGCAGCAACATGTAAATAAGGGAAATACCAACGGTTCTCGGACACAATTACTTGGCCTAGTATTTAAGAAACACTTGATTCTTATTAGGATTTAATGAAAACAGATGACCTGCGTTTCTTGGTAGAGATTGCGTACTTTAGTTTCCCCCTTTGAAATTTATGATCTATGCATTGTAAGGTTCGTTGTGTACTATGTGCATTCGGTGCATGCGCTGAAGCGCCCGAGACCTCCCTCTTCTTATGCTCCCCTTGTGACGTCCCATTCGGAAAATCAATCGCGACCAAATGATGCATTCATAGGTTTTGTCGAACTTCTGCATGACCTTAACTTGAAGTTATACCTTGTTTACCGTGTTTACCGATTTCCAATGATGCTATAATTTGTAGCCTTTTGTTTTGTATATGTATCAGACACAATTCTTAAAGAAATTATGAGTTTTCCAATACAGTTCGTCGTAAATTTGGAAGTGTTTAGGTATCTATGTGAGCTTGATACATTTTGGGGTTTTGACCAATTTTAATTATTACTACCGACAAATATGGCGTATGTTAACTCATCAAAAACAACTTTTCATTCATTTTCGTCAGAAAATCACCAAAACATTGTGATGAGTGTACATCCGGGGGACAGTTGGTATTCATAGATGGAGCTTTCACATAGTTTTTAAACTTGTATTTACTTCATTTATATTTGGTATTTAGCTGAAGCTACAGATGCATTAAAAAGTTGAGCACCATCATTCTCAGAGATTTTACAGCTCTACGAGAAGCGCTAAGAACAAAAAGCCCTTTTTTGTAACAAACACACTACAATTATGGTTAAGAGTAGCCTAGTCATAATCACCGGACCTGCGGGGATGTTTGTTCACCCCTAAAAACAAAAAGAAACCCATCCACCCGCGGCTGTACTATATTTTTACCCGACTACGGCAAAGCAAAAGGAGGGTTATGATTTTGACAGGCTATGTATGTATGTATGTATGTATGTTCATCTGTTTCCACATAACTTCTAAATTGCTTGTCAGAATTCGACAAATGACATATCATTAGAAGCGTCTTAATTGTCCGCTGGTTATAGGCTATATAGGGTTTCACAAAATCTAATGTGGCGCCCACTAGCGGACAAAACATACAGAGTAAAAAAATAAAGTTAAGATAAATACGCCGTGTTTGGTATCATTGGAAAGCGCTTTACTTGTACATTTTAAATATATATATATATTACTAGCATTTGCATGTGACTTTACGTATATTCATGGACTGATTGCATATAGTTCACATCTTTTCGTTCATAGCTTCTTTACTACTTAACAGAATATATAAAACATGTTGGTTCATCAATTTAACTTTTGATAATATTATGCGCCACAAATACACTTTAACACCAAAATAGTACAAATAATAAAAAGTTAAAAACTAAAACCCAACTACGACAAAAAACGACGCTGAAAAAGTATAAAACAAGACTTTTAGAACACTGAACTGAACATAGTTGCTTATGTAGTTCCAAGTAAATGGACACAGTAGACTCTACCAAAATGCTTATGTTGAAAATTGACAATAATGTCATACAATACTATTTTGAAGTATGCAATATTTACTATGTAGAGATAAGTTTTCATGTTTGGAAAGGCGTAGTCACACGTTCCATACACAAGTACCTACCTACCGTAGCACTTTGACAACGTGTGACTGCGGTTTTCCAAACATGAAAACTTATCTCTACATAGTAAATATTGCATACTTCAAAATAGTGTTGTATGACATTATTGTCAATTTTCAACATAAGCATTTTGGTAGAGTCTACTGTGTCCATTTACTTGGAACTACATAAGCAACTTTGTTCAGTTCAGTGTTCTAAAAGTCTTGTTTTATACTTTTTCAGCGTCGTTTTTTGTCGTAGTTGGGTTTTAGTTTTTATACAGATATCAATATGGTATCCGGCCAGTAATTCTTCTATACTTCTGGATCTACTAAGAAGTAGTAGTGAAATCTATCTAAATCTAGGAGTCCTGTCTACGATCGGTACAAACGCGGAAGATACACTTCTCGCATCCTATGTGTTCCTGGTACACCCCGCGTCGTAATAACCTATCGGGGCGGATAGTTGTCGTTTGAGGTTATGTCAAATTGTTGTTTTTGAGCCATTGTTTAACTAAGGAGAGGTTTGAAATAAAATTATTAAATTGTCCTTTACTTTTTTCAAATATATTTCAAACCAGGAAACCGTGCCTTGTTAATGTAAATCTTAAACATAACATTTTTTTCTTGTATGAGTAAGACGCATCTATCACAAGAATGCCACAATATTTTTTTCAACAGCGATTGGTGCAAAAAGTATTCAGGTGTTCAGTTTTAGTCATCAATTGGTCGTTCGTTTCAAAAAGCTCTAAAAACTTGATAAACATCTGGTTCGTTTTCGTGTTTCCACCTGATTTGAGTGGGAGCCATAATAAGTAAATGAGGCAAAAAGAACAAAGAAGGGTTATATAATACATTAGTTAGTGTGAAAAAAAAACAGTAAGTAGGTATCCTTTTAAGCTCCTAAAGAAAGCTTTATCACTGCGATTCTTTCAAGAGAAACTTTTATTTTCGCCGTAGGAAAATCTGTGAATTGTGAGTTTAGTTATGTTTCTGCATTCGGTGCATGCGCGGAAAGCTGCAGACCCCTCGCGTCTTATGAGGTCCTTATGTCGTTCCATAGGGAAAATCAATCGCGAACAACTGATGCGTTTATAGGTTATGTCAAACTTGTTCTTGACCCAAATTCCAAGTCAAATCGATCCAAGAGGCTGGCAATGATCCCAACAGCTTAAAGCCGCAAGTTAGTTATAATAGGTAAAATGCAATTCTTCTTTCAAGAAATATTGAGGTGTCCACTCCTTTTTTATGAACTTTGGAATGTGATATTGTATATAGGCTTTAAATGTTTAGGGGATTAAACGAACATAAACTATTGCTACCGACAAATTAAGTGAATGTCTTAACATTCACTTAATTTGTATTATTTTGACTTATCATCAAAGATACCTTTTCATTCAGGACAATCAGAAAATCACAAAAACATCACGATGCGTCATCACGCATCTTGAAGTTATGTGTGTTTTTATCATCATATACACACATTGCATTGCGCAATGCGCATGTCTATCTGATGTGTGTCTGAGTAATTAATTTGTTCTTGTGTTTGTAAGCTCAGCATGTTTTGTATACGTACACATAATTTATCCTATTGTTCCTGGGGAGTTTACCTTACAATTCCTACTAAGAGATTTTATTCAGTTGTGACTGCATGAATATGGGAATTGAAGAACGCATTAAAAAATATCCACTAAGGTTAGACATGTAACATACAAGGGCATAAATGAATTGCATTGGTAGTAGTCTTAAAACATGCGCGGAAGTGACTAAAGCTCCTGTATTCTATGTAATCCTGATGTTTTAATAAGTATAGTATTATATTTGTAGGTTATACAGATTTCTATACTCTCCTTCCGTATTAAATGTCATCATTTAAATTGAGACCGCACAGAGTCATCTGCTCCCCCGCAAGTCCAGTGATGACGAGACTACTCTAAGCCATCATCGTAGTTAGTTAGGAAAAAAACAAGCCCACCATTTAATCTAGGTTTTCTAACAGTACTTAGTCTTTTCGTTTTTGATTAAAAATCTATCCTAATTTTTGATCTACTACAATGACTTGTGAGGTTAAAAAAAATAGTACCTAGTTACTAAAACTTACCTAATTGGAATAATTTGCTATAAAATCTCAGTGCCGTGCATCATCAGTCATCAAAAACGCTGATTTTCTTGGTTTCCAGTTTTAGATACCAAAACGGTTTTCGTTACTAGTTAGTAGTATAGTATGTAGGGGGCGTGACAGACAGAGCGTAGATAGATCCCGTATAGATTCCCCACGTGACGTAGTTCGAATTTATGAATGGGATGGTATGATATCAGTAGTGTATCTGTATCGGTGAAGATACGGAAGTTATCGAGAGCTCTTTCATCCCATGCGATCCTTGTGCATCCGAGTCAAAACATGCCTATCGCGCCAGAATTGCGCTTTTGAGGTTATGCGAAATTATATTTATCAGATATTTTTAATACAGATACAGTTTCTAGATATTCATGAGATCGAGGAAAATTCAAAGTCTACGTAAGCAGCAAGAATTTTCACATAGGTCCATTCATTTAGGTAATATTTAGTTCTCTTAATGTGTGTTTTCATAATTATGCGTTTTTCTGATTGGATACTGCGAATTTCGCAGTCTTAGGCATTTTAGATGCACTTTTAGACATCAGGTGGGGTGAGGTCATCTTGTTTGTCTATTATAAAAAAAATCAGGAAAACAAGTTTTTCATTTATGTCGCAATGTCGCAACATTTTTGTTAAAACTAACTTTTGTGGGTTACTCGTATGGTCGTAACTGGCGTTGCGCCTTTTTTTCCTAACTGACATACGATGATGGTTTAGACTGGCCTAGTCACGGAGGTCACGTTGCCATTGTTAGTTATCTGGAACAATCGGGCACTGTTTTAATGTAGGGCATGAAAAAGACTACAAACAAATTAAGTTTTAAAAGCAGTAAATCGTATCTGCACGGATCGATGAGTTTACCCGGTAGTACTTAATGCAAGAGCTACGATTAATTATAGGTATAACTAACTAGCTGTGCCAGCGACGTCGTCCGCGTTTTCCCCCGTTTTTTACACATTTCCTATGCTTCGAACTGTTAAGGTATAATTATAATTTCCAGTGGTGAGAACTTCATTAGATATTTTGGTAAGTGAAATGTGATTAATATTGACAATTTAGATATTCCTCTATATTATGGTCATTGATCAGCTAGGTCAATATGAATGAAAATGTTTTTTGTAAACTGTTAATTTTAATAATTATTATTTGGATTTCCGGTATTACTAAGACAAACTTAATTTAATACTAAGTTTAATCAACATAGTAATTTGAACGAACATGAGTCATTTTCTGCTTACAATGTAAGTACCTACATTACTTTTAAGATCCCACTCATAATAATCATCGTTTATATACTGCATTGGTAGTAACGTACACTGTTCGTACAGTGATTGTTGCCGCGGACTTTATCAAGATCTCTTGCCAAGCTATGCGATCCTAGTGCATCAGAGTCGTGAATAGCCTATCGCGACAGAATCATGTGTTTTGAGGTTATCTCGAACATTTTGCATGAGCTTTTTCTAACGGAAATCTAATGTTTAGAATTGTTAAAAATATCCCAAAAATTCAATAAATATTTTAATAACAGCTTACAGTTTACCAAAGTCTTTAAACAAAGATAAAAGTAAGATTTTCACTATTTCTGATG
Source organism: Maruca vitrata (assembly GCA_039566165.1). NCBI lineage: Eukaryota > Metazoa > Arthropoda > Insecta > Lepidoptera > Crambidae > Maruca > Maruca vitrata. The sequence continues at coordinate 14,714,327 of CM076911.1, read as the reverse complement.
GTTAGTTTGAGATGCGTTTATCTAGGAATCCTTTAGGTGTTCAACAATGTTGCTGGTATCAAATTGTTCTCCAAGTCAAGCTAAACGCATGTTAAGTCATCAAAGTGCCCATTTGAGTTATGAAACTCGAGAAATCTTGAAATGAAAATCCATATACAAGTCATTTTAAAGTTATTTTACTGCGCATGTCTGGACAGGGCGGGGCGCTTTTACAGCGGCAACTTTCGAATTTATAGTTTTGCTTTGCTACTGCTTAAAAGTTACAGTTTCAGTTGTAAAACTCAAAAACGACTGGAACATTTAGCTATTACAGAAACCAGAATTGGAAAATTATCTCCATAATCACGGCCTATGGAACTATGAGTATACTTAGCGGAAACTAGAACTATCTACTATTTCCATTGTATTGTCTCATTCATCATGGTGATTGAAATAGTGCAGCACAAATTTTACGGATTAAAATCGTGTGTATATTGCTCAATTTTTTTTACAGAAGAAACTCAAGAAGTTTTCGCATTACTTATTACGCAAGGTGAAAACCTCCAGAAGTAAGCCCTGAACAGTTTTTTAAATGCCGGTACAGTCATTAAAATAGAAATAGGTAAACTAACGCTTCAGTTTTGTTAACACATTTTATTTCAATATACCTACATAAGATTCAAAGCATTTCCATCATAATTATTATGTAGTTTATTTTCAGCTATCAGGTTGAGGTTAAGCTATCACCTGAATGTATTTTAGTTTTTATCAAATTTTGAAGGCAGTAATCTCTATATCATACTTTGCACATGAGACATTTTTCAATTTGCCAAACCTACCCCCTTCCCCAAATCAGTCTAGGAATCTATGAACTGCAATTGGTAGTCAGCTATAAACGGTCAAGTTCGAAAGTTCATGTGCAGTAGTGACATTTGATAACTCTTAAGTGCATGGAAATAAGATCTACTAGCTGTAAAAATTATGAAGCTATATCGGAGGCAGACTGTTTTTGGGTACATGCGCAGAAGTTACCGACAGCTCTTGCATTCTATGCGATCCTGGTGCACCCAAGTCGTAAATTACCTATCGCGGCAAAATTCTAGCTTTTAGGTTATGTTGAAATTCCTCTAGTTTGCTTGTGTTTCGAAGAAAATGATCTGGTTTAAATACTTAAAAATCTCGCCAAAGGGTTCAATGTGTATCTATTCGTGTAATAGTTTTAAGTCGTTTGTGAAATAAAGTATTATTATTATTTTTGTCATGAACCAACCAATTACATAATTTAGAGATAGCAAAATATAGGACTAGTGATATACTTATTCAGTAAAATTTATTTATAAAAAATTTAAACATACTATTAATTTAACTGCCAATTACAACCGTTCGATACATAGTGTGCGTTTAAATGAGTAATTTAAGTTAGTTTACTATAAGTCTTCAGAATAGTATGTTTGGTTTGGTAATAATTTATTGAAACGGTTTCCTTTTTATTGTCTCTTAACTGTATTGCACTTGCTTTTATCATAATATGCAACGGAATTCCAAATTACAAGACAACAGGCTGTTTAATTTTTTTAACCGACTTCAAAAAAAGGAGGAGGTTCTCAATTCGTCTGTATGTATAATATTTTTTTATGTATGTTCACCGATATTTTCGTCAATTATAGACGGATTTCAAAAATTTTTTTTTGGTTGGATAGAGTTCACTTCCGAGGTGGTCCCATTTTCACCAGTCTTGGATCTGATGATGGGATCCTGGAGAAATCGAGGGCAACCTTCAAATTTTATAGGGACATGTACCGCGTTTTGCATATTATCTGAAGTCATATTGGCATTTGCTTCTGGCTATCATAATTTTATGATGCTGAGCTGATGATGGAAGGTCAACTCCTTAATAGTTATGAGTAAAAGAATAATTATTTTAATACTGTATACATATTAAGACTACTAGTTATAATATCAGTAGCATTACAGGTGAGCTAAACTATTAGGTAGACCAGTCTAGGATCTGATGATGGGATCCAGGAGAAATCGAGGGCAACCCTCAAATTTTATAGGCACATGTACCGCGTTTTACATATTTTCTGAAGTTATATTGGCATTTGCTTCTGGCAATCATAATGTTATGATGCTTAGCTGATGATGGAAGGTCAACTCCTTAATAGTTGGGAGTAAAGGGATTATTCTTTCAAATCTGTGTACATATTGATACTACTGGTTATAATATCAGTAGAATTATAGGTGAGCTTAACTAATAGGGTGTAAAAAAAATTAACACTAAAAAGGATGAAAAAAAATTGTAAACAAAAAAAAAACCGCCTTCAAAAACACGACTCACTAAAAATATTTCACGCAGTTTTCCTTAAAAATTTAATTGGCACCGCCTTCAACAACATATCAAATTCATACCCAGATTAATGTTCGTATTATATTATTTTGTAATTTTTAGTGAGTCGTGTTTTTGAAGGCGGTTTTTTTTTTGTTTACAATTTTTTATGAATTTTATTTGGAAATCTTTGACATGAGATCCTGTTAAGTAAGATTTTTTTAAATAAAATAATTTTGCAATTAATTGATGAGGTGATTAAAATCTTGCATGGATGCAGACAGTTATGCCCTGTCTGCATTCATGCACGCGCGGAAGTCAGCGAGAGCTCTTTGTAAGCTATGATTCCCTGGTGTACTCACGAGGTAACTGACCTCCCAGTGCGAACAATTTGAGGCCCAACGACGAGCATAACTCGTGAACAATCCCTATTGATGAAGCTAAAGAGTTCACAGTTCAATGAAGGTGGGAAATGTGGGAAATTGGAATCGTCAACCTGACTGTCACTTTCGTAAAGCCGACGCGTTTCCGAACGGTATCGGCGGGGCGCACAGCAGCACAAAGGGTAGGTCATCATCGCGAAGTACCAGGAGCCCAGAAGTGAATAGAAAGTAGTCCAGCAATCCCGGAAATTCCACTACTGAAAACACTAATCATGTCGCTGACAATAGAACACTTGCACAAAGCTTGGTCTAACGACGGATTTTCTTGATTTGTGCCTCTCGCGTTTTGCATCTTTAAACGGATCCTAGCTTTATTATACGTTCATGTCATGATAAAAAGTTACAAATTCAAATCCAAATTCATGTGTACATAATAATTAAATTCTACTATTTTATTAAATGTAAAATGTGGAATGTACGAAATAGCCAAAAAAGGATTTATATGGTCAGTGTGGGCAAGACACTGAACATTAAACTGCTTTTAAACATTAGACATCCCTTTAAAGTAGGTTACCTATTCCTTTGGTTGCTAAGTTCCGGATAAAGGGTGGCCCATCCATAGGCGCCCAAAAAATTAGAAGCTCTATGCTATGGGGTATCCGAATCCTCCCCATGTATGTTTAGGAGCAAGAATTATTTTTAATTTTTTTCCGTAATTTTCATTTCAACAAAGGTTTCCCTATTTTATCTTTTTTTCCAGACGTTTATTATGTTATTAATCATCAATCAATTGTGTCATCATGATAATAGCTAACACCTAAGCGGGTTTGCTAAACATTGCAGAATTTACAAAAAAAATATATATCGAAGTATTATTTTTACGTATGCGATACTTTCACCGTGTCAGCTAGGTTTGACGGTAAAAAGGCTATGTTGGGAAGGCGTGGTTTGGCCCCGGGGGCGAGCCCCAGCGCTTCCGCTACCCACTCCAAAGGCTGACGGGTGAATTTATGATCTTATCCGATTCGTCTGTAAAACATTACGTTGGCGGCCGAATACAGAGGAGTCTTAAATATTAGACAGCTTTTTTTAGCAACTATATTGTTTTTTTTTTATAAACATAAATAGTTACTATAAATATTTTTACATGTCATGGTTACACGCTTTAGAACACTGAATATTTCCGGGATATTTACCATGTTGTTTTATTGTAGTGAGCTCATTAATTTGAAATACCATTATTTATTATATTTTAATGAGATTATTAATTTAAAACAACATTGTTATTCTGAACATAGGTATTCAGTTTTCTAAAGTCCAATAAAGTGTTACGGCACCTAAATTTACACCCTAATGTTACACACGCCTTACATTACGTTTTAGTAGGTACAGTACACTTAAAAAAATGATTAATGGTTATTCCTATGAAAGTTCAAAGGAATATTTAATACAAGAGCTCTTCGAAATTCCCATGTGTGAATTTTCAACGTGTGACGGTGTGAATCTATGAATGCTTGGATAGTAGTGTATCTCTGCATTTGGTGCATGCGCGGTCCTATCGAGAGCTCTCACAAATTTATGCGATCCTTGTGCATCAGTGTCGAGAATTACCTATCGCGGCAATTTTACCTTTTAGGTTAAGTTACTAAATTTTGTTCAGGCCTATTTGGAAGTATATGCAGGGTCTCCAAATAATCAAAACAGATTTGATACATCAGCAAACCAGCCATTGTAGACATTTGTTCAGGAAACATACGTTTTTTTGAGAAAATCACTAAACTCCATGGTGTCTTTACAAGGCTTTTATCTATACAGCGTTTGTATGTTGTGCGATGGTGACTGTGTTAAATTATTTTTTAAGGCATTCCGAGTGAACGTTAAGTTATCAAAAGTGGCTTTCTATTCAGGAAACTTAAGAAATCTTGGATAACATCAAGCTTGCTATGTGCTAGGTTAATTTTTGTGGAAGCCTTCTGCGCATGCTTGCACATGCAGGTTTGAAGCTAACTTCGTGGCAAAATTTAAATGCATTTATTTTCATCTTCTTGATTTAATTTCAGTACTTAAATATATTCCCATTTTTCTTCTTATTAAAATGTGCTTCACATTTAGATAGTTATAAAAAAAATAAAAATTTGCTGAATTTTTGAAGAAGCGCCCTCTGTGAGGGGGTTGCAATGTTAACAGCGTTAAATGCTGCCGCGTCATTGAGCTCTCCAGTAGATATGGGACCCTGGTAGTATTGTATTGTATTCGCACCTATATTCTAGCTATACATACATTAATTTATTGTACAATTATTATGTATAGCTAAAATATAGGTTATTGAATTTTTTCCTAACTACTTAATGGTGCCCGCCCACGCTGACCGTTGGTCAGTTGTAATATGTACTTGTGTGTGAGTATTCGTATTATGTATCTACTGCTGAGTTTATTACTACCAAAGCATTAACTCATCAATGTTACAATTATTTTAGTAAAATATTAATTTCATAGCATAATAAAAAGGGTTGTTCATAATTATTTGAAAATTCGTTGCAATTAAGTACTGTCATCGTCTGCCATTTGTAGCACTCACGCCAACTTTGTCTTATTTTACTTTACTCAATACCTACCCCTATTTCTACGTGTACTGCTTAGTAGCTTAGATGAAGTAGGATGGGATTCACAATAAGGCGAGAAAAACCTAGTAGCCATATTATGGCTTTCATATTACATTCATGAACATGAACATTAGCTTTTCTTCAAGCAAAAGTAAGCCAAGTTTCCTCCACAATAGGTTCAAAGTCCGCTTGCTCATTGCTGACCTCTCCGCTAGTAAATAACCAGGCAGACGAACCTGACCTATGTAAATGGGTCTAGGTAGCTAACTATCAAGACTTCAATAACGTCTTTTCATATATCTGGGTATCAGGAATCTATGACATGTCAGAGGTCATCGATGGTTTGGGCGTGTACTGCAATGCGAGACGGAATACTATGTCTCTGTCGGTCGCGTTTGTTTGTAAACAATATTTGCATGTGTGTTCCGGTATCGGTGCACTTGACCTTGGATGCACATTCAGCATTGCTACGTCACGAGTGATGCGTGGATGAGACTCTCCCGTTTATGCATTCCCGGTGGGATGTGAACAAAAATGCGTCGTTATAATATTGCTCTTTTACATTTATTTAACGCAGTCAGTTATTCGATGCAGGCTTGTGAAATCTTTGCAAATTATTTTTCAATTTGTTGTAACGATCTTTTGATACTTTTCTGTTGTTTTTGTCCGTTTTCATTATAAATTATGCTCCATGAGCGTCTTAATTTACTGGTGACAACAAACGTTACACATCTGTCGACTATCTTAACAATGTGGTGTGATTGACAAATGCTGAGTTATACGGTTAGAATATGCTGTTGGGTGGTTTGTAATAACTGCAAACCCAACATCATCTTATCTGAGCAATTATGAATTGTATAGTCAAGTAAACTTAACGGTGGAAACTTCACTGATTTATGTGCAATTTATGTATTTTCTATCTTTATGTGCTTAGTGTAATTGTATGTTTCCCAAAAATAAATAAATAAATAAATAAACCAAGAGTTGACTGTCCATAAGTAAGTATATATAGTTTTCCAATTTAAAGAACCCCCTATTGTGTGCTTGGTGTGGTGTACTAAAGAGAGTGCAGTCAGATAGATAAAATACTAGTTTAAAGAATATTAATCCTTACGCATGTCCACTTAAGGATTTTGTGAAAATTTACCTATGCAGTTAATTGCAACTATTTTATCTAACCTCCTTTTGCGTTATAGAACCCTGGTGCTCACGCAGCAGAAAGTGCAATTGCAATTTATACAATGTAACGTCCCGATGCACTCAGGTTTTAAAGAATATAGTTTTTCTTCATTATACATTAAGTATAAGCATTGAAGTTATATTTTACTTACAGAGTCATTTCTCTGAGTCATTAAGGGTACATGGGGTTTACGACTATGTATTTATATTATCAGTAGGTATAAAGTAGTTTCTTTAATTTCCTTAAGACCGACCTTAACATTTATAATGTAGGATATACCTGGTTAAATCGTGACTTTTTGATAAACAATCTGTACCAGATAGATTGTATTATAATATGTCCAATTCTTGAAAATTAAATCTTATTCCTTCTTATTGTTTTCGCTTTTGTGACTGTCGTGACTTACTTCATGAAGAGTGCTTTATCCTCGATACTTTGATGTGTGTGTGAGGTACAGTCATCAAAGCAACTGTAATTTAAATGTTTTAACCGACAATCCAACCAATCAATTCGCATGATGGGAAGAAATGTAAACCTTATCTGACCATATTGAGAATGCATTTTCAGGTACTTGGATCGGTCTATGATGCTTTCATCTCCGTACTGTTGTATGGTACAGTCATGGGCGAAACTGGAAGCCTTATTGAATGGTAGTCAGGGTGCATTTTATAGGTAATGCAAAGACTAGTCTAGCTTCCGCAATTGCCGCGTGATAGAGGGAGGCAAATACAAATTTACCGTTATGTCCAGTACGAACCCGAAAGTACACCAAGCTGACCGGAAAATTGTATCTTCACACATGTTATGAACTCCTGGTGCTTATAGTGTATTTCGATAGCGATAGTTGTCTTCAGTTCCGTTTCGATACACAAAACAACTAACTTATTAACGTAAGATTAATAGATATAATAAAGCTTTACCATTAATTGACGTATAACAACTGCAACTTTATATTCTATTACTTTTAAAGTGAATTAGAATTGTCACAAAGTCACAAAATACCTACGTCAGAAACCGACTCGTTTAACTTTACAAACCTTTAAAAAATTGATCAGATTTGAATGAATAAGTCATACATAAAATTGCCGCAAGTAAGATATCTTTGGGCTGTTTAATATGTAAACAATAACGACACTAGAGTATTTCTAATTGACATAACTATAGTCGCATCAAGATATTTGAAAGCGAGGACAAAGCTTTCAAGCATGCCCTCATACCTTCCTGAAAATTGGCCAAAGTCTTATCATTCGTCTAATTCGACAATGACAAAACCATCTACAATGAAAATTTGTCAATGGGCACGACTAATAGAAATGCTTCCTACAGTTTATGCAGTCCTAGTGCACAAAACTAAAATTAGATTTACGCTTAGATATTATGGCGCAACCAATGCCGCGATTAATCGATGTAGGTACATATTATATTGTGAGTGAACTCCACGTAAAGCTAAATACGCAACTCCCACTTTCTAATATTTACCCTAATTGGATATAAATATATGGTTCATCAGATCCATGTCTTTATTTGAAGTATTATTCAAATTTAACATTTTACAATTAAATATTACCCGTAGCAAGGATTTTTTGGCAAAATTTTCAGAGTATAGAATTAATACATTGTGTGTCTCCTGTGTAACTTTCTACATAATTATTTGATATTCTATAAACAACACTGTTGTAATTTAAATTTGAAATCATATTATAGCTTACAAGAGCTGTTTAAAAATGTTGATGGCTATAGATTCGATTACCTAAACATTGGTGTCTGGTAAAACAAAATTGCAACTTGCAGATTTATAAAAATGTTAATGTTATTAATTACACTTAACATTATCTGTAACATGCATCAAAAGATGTCATCAAATCATTGATAACATTGTTTTATTGCAAAACTGACTTCACTTTATTACCTTCCGCTTAAACACATACTTATATGGTATGTACCTACGTATATTGCGATAAAATACCTATGCTGCAAACATAAATGTTGGTGAGGTAGGTAGTTGTTTTTGTGGAGGGTAGTGGGTGGCGGGTGGCCGGTCTGTTCGAGCTTCACACTCTGACAAAAAGGCTTCACTGAAACACTTTATTCGTATGTGTGGTACAGTGTACAACAAAAGTCTCAACTATTGTGAGCTTTGTCCGACGGCTATAAGAATGCACTTTGCAGCCATTTTTCGTCGTAAACTGTTCCGGTGGATAGAGCTCTTGCCACTTTATGGGTTCCTGGTGTAACGTCAGTGGAATAGTGCACTTTGACACCAATTGCATCGTTGCAACTGCAGCGAAACATGACACCGTAGTTGCGTAAAGAATTTGTAGAACATGCACTAACTCAATTCTCCTATTTCAAAATAATATCAGGAATATTTACAAACATTATCTATGTTGAGGTTTAAATATTAATATATAAATATACATACACACATGATGCATACGTGAAAGACGATGCTGACTGAGTGAGTGGCTGACTGACATTAACCCAAGGCCGAAACTATAAGAGATAGAACCGTGAAATTTTGTGTAAGGGTTGCTTTTAAAATGTTGGGACCATACAGGGTTTTTGAAACTTCACCCCCTAGTGGGGGTGGGGGTGGGAAGGCTTTGCCGTTTAAGAAACTAGTCGAATGATTGTATGAAGGTTATCCATATTCATACGTCTGCATATTTCGTATGTGTAAAATATTCTTTCTATAATCATCCAGCAAGGGGTAAATTATATGTATCAGTCGATTACTTCTCGCGGGCGCTTAAATATAAGGCCGTAGAATATACGGCCGTATATATTATATATTCTATTTTCACAGCCATCAGATTCCCAATCCATATATCAATGTAGAAGCAACTACTACACATTATATTGCGGGTACTGCGGGTGGGTTTTTCCTCGAAACGTACACACACATGGGGGCTTAGACAAAGTAACAATATCGAAACTATAACGATGTTCGAAAATAACAAAATGTATGGGATTGACCACGTGATTTATCGCGTCTAATGTCAATCCCATACTTATTACTATTGTTACTTTGTCTACGGCACCATCAAACCTATTTACTAAATGCACGTTGCACACATCAAAGCGATTCGGGATATATGCAAGTTATATGCTTCATTAAAATTACGATAGTGTGTGTAGGCAGTTTTCAGCAAAAACTCCTCCTATTAGTGACTTTATTTCAATGGCCATAAGCGCAAAATTGAAGGTGTATTTTGCTAAAGCTTCAACGTTTCGATGACACCTCTTCGTATGTTATGCGTTCCTGGTGAAGTTACGTCCAGATTTTGGAGGGACGAATGGTCTGTGTGACCCGAGGTTGAAAACGCGTACAGATTAATAACAAACTAAACCAAACCTTTTGTACCTTGATAGGGTAGTATGTTTTGTTTTACTTTAGGTACTTATTTTATAAACGCATTCAAAAATATTAATAAATATTTTATGGATATTTAATAATTTACAGTCATCAATACTTTCTCGTGTTCACGATCGCTGTAAAACGTTCCATGCATCTGGTTTGAAATTGAGTTAAACTAAACAAAACTAAATTTAAATGAATACCTTAGTGCTTGAGCAAATAATACACATTACTCCATTTGTTAGGGGTGAGAGCCATCCGCTCCCCCACAAGACAGGTCAAGATGACGAAGCCATTTTAATCGTGCTTTCGATACGCTTTAGCTTCACTAATATAGTTAAAAACAAATTATCAATCATTTAGTTCTGACAAGACAACAGTATCTTTTTACATTGAAATAATTCCAATAGGTATTTATTGTAGAGGTAGTTTGTAGAAATTTTTTAGTTTCCAACCGGCAGGTAACATTAGCAACCGTTAGTATGATCACAATGTAAACCGAACTTTTAAAGTTACTCTCGTATATTTATTGGGCTTATTATTGTAACTTGTAATATTGTCTTAATGCTGATTGTATCGCTAATTTATAAAATAATTTTCTGTTCTTTCCAAGTTCATTTTATTTTAAAATTAAAAAGTACAAATTGTACATGAAAGCTTTTCTGCTCGAATTTTCGATTGGGTTACATCGATCATCGTCGTGAGTGAATTTCGTTTTCTATATCTGTGGAATATTTATCGTTTCTTCCCCGAACGACTTATTTTAATAAACGTAATAGAAAGCTAGCCTTAAAGTTACACATTTGATTTACATTTGGATGTACCAAATTTTTCAGTGTAGTTGCAACACTGTTATGTTGGTTTTACTACTCTATGATCTACTCTATCAATATAATATGGAACGTTGCATCATGAATGAAATCGATGTGTTAAAACTGCTATCGAATGATCCCTTGACACATCCCTTATTGGCGATGTATGCGTCTGTATCGATTTTGGTGTACAGTTTCGAGTAAAAGCTTGCGCTATTTGCATCCCTATTGCAATAGGTTTAAAAGGTTAAATCCTAGGCATATTTTGGTGAAGACTGTTCGTTTTGAGGGAAGCTCTTCCTACATTATGCGTTCCTGGTGATATTACGTCCAGATCGTGGTGGGACGTCCGCCAGTGTTGCTCGGGGCCGAAAAATAGTAATAGTTTAGTAAAAACAATGTTTTTTCAAACCAGTCTTTAGGTAGGTACATAATGCCTGAACAGCATCAATCAATGTGGTTTAAATACAAAGTCTTATTTTAAACTTATTACGTCAATAAAAGTTTGTTGTTATAGAAGTTTTATAACACAGAATAAAACTAAGTAATTACGCATACTTCGTGCGTACATATATTTTCCAATCTTTAAGCGCATTAAAATAAAACATTTTTAGTTAATTTAGTCCTTCTTAGGAAACCCGTTCCGGGGGGGAGGGGTGAAACGGCTTTCAGGGTGAGTGCGACAGGCTCAATATGGTATATTGTGCCTGTCGACCTCATATTTGAATCTTGCTACCGCTTACCATCAGGTGGAGTGAGGTCATCTTGTTAGCTCATTATAAAAAAAAACCCTTTCATTTGTTACCCATATTGTAGATATATATAAAAAATAATCATCTGCATTGTATTTGGCCGTGTAGCTGCTTAATGGATTTAGGTTTGCGTTACAAAGTTTATCATGTATTGTACATCGCTCTGGAACATGCAGGACAGTTGGTCAACGGAAAGGGCATCCGTAAGCCAACTCTTATAGTGCGTGAAATAGTCGAAAATACTAGCGACTTCAATAAACCAACATAGTATTTGTTTCGTTAACAACTCGAAAGTGTTCGACTCTGTAAAATGGCCGACACTTTGGAATAGCAATATTGGAGGCACACCTACGTCTTGCGACGATATATGAAGAAGGAATGACATGACGTGAGAACTGACGAATTTGTCTTCACCACTTTTCATTCCAGTGTAGGAGCATATCAGGGCTGTATACTATCACCTCCCCTGTTCAATATTTATACCGAGATATACCATTATAATATCTTATACGATTTATATCATGAGAATCACCTTGGAAGTATGGACGGACGGTCTCAATTGGTGGGCTGAGGATCTTAAACTTGCATTATGCGGATGACAACACATTGTTTGCAAGCAGTGCAAGTTCATGTGGCGAACATATTGCATATGATAGAGAGCGTCAGCTCGGAGTTTGAACTTAATCAACCGCAGCAAAACTAAAATCATGATAGTGGATCGTGCTAACAACAATTCACCCGAGGTCACACATATTGCGAATTATAACATAGGTAGTGCACTTATAAATTTACCTAGGGGCACTAATCAATATAGCGGAGGCTGCGTTGAGGAGATTAAACGGCGAATAGCGATATCTAGGTCTGCCTTGTGTGATATTTATTGAAAACTTTTTATATTTTAAATCGGACACAGTCATCTCCCCTAATATCGTTTAAGTATACGCTTATGTATGATGTACAAAATTTACACTCTTTGCTACATATTTTCTGTATTAATTTATTTTCAGGTAGTTGCAACATTATTTTGATAGATATACTACCCCTATGCAACTGATGCAGTATGAATGGAATCGATGTGTTTGTTAACGATGTTTACAACGGTCATTTGCCACGCCTTTATCGAGCTGTGTGTGCATTTTCATTCATTTTCTAGTGTACAGTTTACCAAAACAGCTCGCTCTAATGCAGCTATGCTACATTCGAGTTAAGGGTGAAATTCTAGGTAGATTTTATGGATGACTGTTCGATTTCACGAAGCTCTTCCTATATTATGGGTTCCTGGTGAAATTGCAGCCAGATTTCAGCGGCCAGTGTTGCCATATGCTCAAAACTAATACGATTTATGTAGAAATGGGACACTCTTGCTTCATAATATGTTCTGTACCAATTTATTTTGGGGTAGTTGCAACATTGATTTGCCGGTATTACTACCCCTATGCAAGTGTTGCAGTATGAAATCGATGTGTTTATTAACGATATATACAACGGTCATTTGCCACGCCTTTATCGGGCAATGTGTGCGTTTTCATTCATTGTCTAGTGTACAGTTTACCGCAATATCTCGCTGTGATTGCAACTATGCCACATTAGGGTTACGGGTGAAATTCTGGATAGCTTTTGTGGATGACGGTACGATTTGATGAAGTTCTTTCTATCTTATGGGTTCCTGGTGAAATTTCAGCCAGATTTCAGCGGCCAGTGTTGCCATACGCCGAATACAGATACAATTTGTGTAGAAATCAAGAAACATCAAATCTAAATACGTATTAATTTTCTGCGTATTTTTTATTAATTGCGCAAATACTGCACATTGGGTTGAAACAAATTTTACGGATTACACTTTGTTTAAAATAGAGAAGTCATTATTATTAATTAAAATTATTAGCCTCGACTGTTTAGTGTTGTTGTTCTATGGTCCATTAACTCGTTATCCCAAATACCTATATTACTATGTATTCGGGGAAAGAACGTTCTGTTGCAGTCTTTAGTTTTGTATGTGGATTTAAGTTCATTCTATATAAAAGTCTCATAGATTTATCATTGTCTTTTTAGTATTCGAAAGTGACATGAAATTTACACTCTTGCTATATAGTTTCTGTAATAATTTCTTTTTAGGTAGTTGCAACATTGATTTGTCGACTTTACTACCCCTATGCAAGTGTTGCAGTATGAAATCGATGTGTTAATAATGACATATACAATGGTCATTTGCCACGCCTTTATCGGGCTGTGTGTGCGTTTGCATTCATTGTAAAGTGTACAGTTTACAGTAAAAGCTCGCTCCAATCGCAACTATACCTCAATAGGCTTTAGGGTGAAATTCTATGAAGCTTTTGTACATAACTGTACAATTTGACGAAAGCTCTTCGTATGTTATGGGTTCCTGGTGAAATTTCAACCAGATTTCAGTGGGATGGGCGATCAGTGTTGCCGAACGCCGAAAACAAATACGGTTTATGTAGAAATTCATGTACATAAAATTGTTTAGTACAGCATATTTTTCTTAGTTTTTCTATAATTTGTGCGAGCACAATACATTGAAATAAAAATTGAGGATCAAACTACTATATAATCATAAAGTACGTGTAGAATAGAAATAAAATATAGCCCACATGAGGTAAATGGGCTCCACGACTTTGCATACACACTGCACGCACTAGCTTCTCGAATTTTTCCAAATGGCTGAATGCCTACACAAATACTTCCTTATTTAAATAAAATTAAGTCATAATAGTATTGGCAGGTTGGGTAATTACCAAAGGCATGTAAAAAAAGGTTTAAATGAACAGTACTAATCAAATTGTCAAAAAACTAAAGTTCACAGTTTTAGTAGTGGCGCAATGCCTTACCGCATTTTCTCTAAAGCACGCATTGTTCGTCATAATATGTCATAGCTGACATATCCATCTTGCAACTAATCTTATTTTTTGAGATTGCGTACAACAAACAGCGACTGTTTACAGATTTATTATTATATATCTAGATATTGGTTAATTTAGTAATAATTTATTCTGACACACATTTCCTAAAAGTGTGCCCTGTTGTGCTTAGTTGTAAAAAATGTTTTTTTAAATATTTTTAGTAATTCTCTATTTATATTGTATTTTTAATGACGATCAATGTTTTCCCTGTTATTTTTTAATACATATACACGTTTATAACATTGTTATTTGTATATCCGTATCACAAGTAATTAAGTAACTTAGCTTGAATTAGAATCTCTAGTATTAGTTTATTTTATACAAGTTAATTCAGTGTACGTGTAAGGTATTTCTTTTCTATGACATTAATAGTAAAATATTTGATTATCAGCGCCCAAACTAGTCTATGCATTGCAATATTGTTATGATACTAAGAACCCAAAGTAAACGAAGAAAAAACTATCGGGCACTTTGACCATGTGTGTCCCAAAACAATGCATTGGTTATTTCCATTAACTAACGGCCGAATACTGAAGCGATTTAGTTGTAGATTTGCCGATGTGAAATCCACTTAGATTTCAAATTCAAAACTCCCATACAAATTATTTAGGTACCTACTTAAACGGCCTGTTTTCTTTTCAGTATTTGATTGCGATTGCATCAATATCGCAAGTTACACTCTTGCTACATATTTTCTGTACTAATTTCTTTTGAGATAGTTGTAACATTATTTTGATAGATATACTACCCCTATGCAACTGATGCAGTATGAATGGAATCGATGTGTTTGTTAACGATATATACAATAGTCATTTGCCACGCCTTTATTGGGCTGTGTGTGCATTTTCATTCATATCTGGTGTACAGTTTACCAAAAAAGCTCGCTCTAAATGCAGCTATACCACATTAGAGTTAAGGGTGGAATTCTAGGTAGATTTTGTAGATGACTGTACGATTTGATGAAGCTCTTCCTATATTATGGGTTCCTGGTGAAATTTCAGCCAGATTTCAGCGGGCAGTGTTGCCATACGCCGAAAACAGATACCATTTGTGTAGAAATTCAGAAACATCAAACCTTTCAGTACGTATTAATATTCTTAGTATTTTATATTAATTGCGCAAACACTGCACATTGGAATGAAACAAATTTTACGCATTACACCTTGTGGAAAGTGGAGAAGTCATTATTATTAAAATTATTAGCCTGGAGTGTTTAGCGCTGTTCTTCTATGGTCCAATAACTAGTTATCCCCAATATATTACTATGTTTACGGGGACAGAACGTACTTTTGCAGTATTTTGTTTTGTATGTGCAGTTAAGTAGACTTCCAATATTCAAAAGTCTCAAAGACATTGTCTTTTCAGTATTCAATTGTGATTGCTTTATTATGAAAGTTACACTCTTGTTTAAAGTTTCTGTACTAATTTATTTTAGTGTAGTTGCAACATTGATTTGCCGGTTTTACTACTCCTATGCAAGTGTTGCAGTATGAAATCGATGTGTTTATTAACGATATATACAACGGTCATTTGCCACGCCTTTATTGGGCAGGTGTGCGTTTTCGTCTATTGTAAAGTGTACAGTTTACAGTAAAAGCTAGGTCTAATCGCAACTATACTCCAATAGGCTTTAGGGTGAAATTCTATGAAGCTTTTGTACATGACTATACAATTTGACGTAAGCTCTTCGTATGTTATGGGTTCCTAGTGAAATTTCGGTCAGATTTCAGTGGGATGGGCGGCCGGTGTTGCCGAACGCCGAAAACAAATACGGTTTATGTAGAAATTTAGTACAACATAGTGTTTTTAGTATTTTCTATTATTTGCGTGAAAACATAACGGGATGTAGAGAACTAATGGTAATACTAGGTGTGTCCAAAATATGTCCCAAAATAAAGCAAGATTTTAATTAAATAGAAAACTTAGGTAAGTTTTTTTATTAAATCATAAAGTACATAGAATAAGAATAACACATCGCCCACATCCGGTAAATCCGGCTCCACGGCTTTGCATACACACACGCACTAGTTTGTGGAAATTAACGAAGGAACGGGCGTTACTAATACTTCCTTATTTTAATAAAATTGGGCCATAATATTATAGGCTGGTCATGTAATCATAAAAGCCAGACCTACTATGTAAAAAATAAAAAAGCTTTGGAATAAAATGTCTTCCATACCAATTAAATGGCCGGACGCTAAAGTTCATACTCTTACGACTTATCCTCTCCCCCGCAAGTCTGGTGATGATGACAAGGCTACTTCAAGCGATCATCGTCGTCAGATGGGGTTAAATAAGCTCCGAATCTTTAGAGTATAAACGATCGTATCCATTCATCATCATCATCAGCCCATATACGTCTCCACTGCTGGGGCACAGGCCTACCCTAAACTAGGGCGATAAGGCCTTAGGCGACCACGCTGGCCATGTGTGGGTTGGTCGACTACACAACCTTAGAATTTCTTCTCAGGTGTGCAGGTTTCCTCACGATGTTTTCCTTCATCGTTAAAGCGTCGAATGATGGTACATATGAATTTCAAATTTGAAAAACACATTGGTACCTGGCGGGGTTTAAACTGGCGACCTCTCGCATGGCAAGCAACGACCTTAACCACTCGGTCATCGACGCTTTTTTTTATCGTATCCATTAGGATATCCTAACTTTCCACCCACAACTCAGTCTGTGGGAAGTTTTTTATTGATGTAGGTAACTTAATAGTTATGAACCGATTGAGAAGAAATAAATTTTAAATTGATTGCAACAAATCTTCTTTTCTGGGATTGTGTACACAGACGCTTACATCTGTAAGCGTCTGTGTAATAACATATATAAAAATCAAGCATCAGAAAATAAGTAAACTTAATAAATTTTTTCATAGCTTTAAAGCGTCTGTAAGGTAAAACCGCCGACCGCATGTGTCTGGGAGTAATTAATCCTGATTTTTAATGATATTGTGTGAAATATATGTTAAAATCAGCCATCAGAATTTAAGTGAGGTGAGCAGTGTTTCTATGTACCTTGATTGGTTGATATCTGAAAAATGGCCGTCTGGTCAAGGTAGCAACTAGTCATATGATGATAGTACGCCCCACCACTACTCCATCTTATATATTTTGTCCATTATAAAATAAGTGATGTCTGGCAGCTCTGGGATCTTGGACCATTATTAGATCTGCGTATCATAATAATCAATTGTGACATGCATTTCGTAAAAGTGTGCCCTCTTTGTTATTTGTGGCGAACATCAACGTTTTCCCTGTTATTTTTAAATATATTTGTTCATACAATTGTTGTCCATAATATCCGTACCACAAGAACTCAAACAACTAAGCTTGAAACAGAACTACATACATCTTATATATAAAATTCTCATGTCACAGTTTTCGTTCCCGTACTCCTCCCAAACAGCTTGACCGATTCTCATGAAATTTTGTGAGCATATTGTGTAGGTCTGAGAATCGGCCAACATCTATTTTTCATACCCCTGAGTGATAAGGTTTGTCCACGCGGACGAAGTCGCGGGCACAGACAGTAATTATATGGTATTGTATGATTTTTCTCACGTGACAAATGCACTATCAAACGCGCCGCACTTTCAATTTAGCAATGCAATTACACTCACATTACAAACGGGTGCTTCCATTTGTATCAGTATTAAAGTGTAATATATTGTCTTGATATAGTGCAACATTATTTCGCCACACTCTGCGTAACCGCTGTAGCTATGAATCATCAAAATATTGATATGTTTATATACAATAGTAATTGGACACACCCCTTTCTGCCTACGTGTGCGTTTTCAGGCATTGCTGCAAAATGCATCGATCGTACTTAACAAGTGTGCAGCATCGCTATATACGAGTACATTCGAGTGCCACTGAAATCGTAACCTCCTGTACAGCTTTGGGTCCCTGGTATATATTATCGTTAACTATCGTTTCAGGATGGATGTGTCGTTAAGGGGTGGTGTTATCGTAACGACCAAAAACAAAAGCGAACTGTAGCGCTAGCATGAGTTTAAAAGTTACGGACTCGATATCACCTACGTAAATATGTCCATGAAAAACTTGTACAGCGCCCCTGGTGGTTACGCTCAGAACTAAAATCGGTCGTATGAAAAAACCTATCGCCAACTCATGGTACCGCTACTGGTTACCGGTTGAGTATATGTGATATTTTTTATCTCATCACAGCTACTAAGTAAGTGGGTCGATGCATCTAAGGAAACAGGCACCCAGTTTCATAAGATGCCCCTACCCTCTCAGTAGTGCACCGAATGCACTTTTAATTAAACCACGTCTTTATTATATTTTTTATGACCCTTATTGACAAAAACGCAACGAGTATTGAACGCAAATACTAATTTGTTTTTTTTATTTTCAGGTAAGCCTTGATTATAAATACACTCCTTGGGATAGGGTAAGAATTTTAGTTTGTTTAATAACTACCCGTCGTACGTATAAAACAATTGTATGAACCGTATATACCTTTCCTTTGATACCTATATTGTGTCTGTTCGGATAAAATATCCGCCCTTACTACGGTAGCCAATTTTGGCAATCTTAAACTAAAAATAAAATAATGATGATATTAATCCGGATTAAATTGAACACGTTACTTTTTAAATTAAGAACGGTCCTATCATATTTTTTCAATGAAAATCATGACATTAAAAAACTATCGCTGCAAAACAATAATCGAGCGCGTAAACAACACGACAACACGCGAAGAAAGTCACGAGCAAAAGTTAGTAATCATTATTATAAGAATAACATAAATAAAATATATAATAAGAATTATAACTATTATACATAATAGGTACTCTCATCGGTTATGAAGATAAATATATAATAAGAATTATAACTATTATACATAATACTCTCATCGGTTATGAAGATAAAATTTTTAATATAATAGAATTATATTAGTTTTTAATATATTTTATTTCATTTTGTACATAAACTATTAATTCATAATACCAGGAGTTCATAAATATCCAGAGGTCGAAGAGACATTAATTATTATTGTTTGAGTGTAATCCGTGTGTCTGCGCTTTTATTAAAACGGGATAACAATATTTTTATCATGTCATCTCAATTATTAATATACATCTCTGTCCATAGGACCTGATAAACTGATTGTTGTCCTTTTCACTTACAAACAAAACAGGTGTTAATGTGATGGTGCGCAATTCATTGAAAGTTTTTATTTTATTCAGAGCATAATGCGCCTGTGTTAATCATCGTATCCGATACATTTGGCGCGATAATGCTACTTTTTCACAGTTTTAGGTACCTTCACTAGGTTTATTAATGCCTGGTATCATATTTTTTTCTTTCTGAAATTAACAATCGATTTTTTCAAGTTTAACATATAAATGACCGATGTAAGTAATAGGTGATGTAAGTAATTGCTGCTCCTGATCATTCATCTCGAAATTATCAAACAAGTTAAAATTAATTACTACGGCTGCACATACCATTTTCTTCCAAAGATTTATTTGCAATAATATTACAAATATTCAATATAAAAAATTATGTTTTCTCAATTATAAACATATTTAGAGTAAGATGTTATGTTTCTGTGAAAATTACTTGTATTTAAAACCAATCCACCTCATTTCTTCCTTATATGAGAGTCTTAGGGTGAAATAAACCTAGTTTCGATATCTCTATAATCAACTACAACAACTAGTCAATACCAGGAACACATAGAATCGGGGAGATCCAGACGCCAGGAAGTGGGACAACGGGAATGATCCCCGCGTGTTTCTGATGTATGTGGTACTGATAGTACCGAAATATTTTTTTAAAATTTAGTATTCATACATTGTAATGGCTTAGCGCCTAAAAGGAATATAATTCATACTTTCATGTGATACCATGTTTTATAATTTTTTATATTAAAGATAGTACTTATCTAAAGAGCGGATATTTTTCATTAATTATAGGTTTGTTTTAGTGTTGGGAAATTCATCGCGTAATTGGTACTTATATTATACGGGTAGCAAGTATCAGTAGTAAGTGTTACAGTATTAATAAGCCCACATAGGGCTCGAACCCACAACTCCTAGTGTCTTGCACTGCCAGTTCATTTTATAGTCCACAGCTCACTTGTTCAGTGAAACAGCTTTTCAGACCTAGACATGAACCTAGGCATGTGGGACTAACTACGGCATAATCGTCTAGCTTTACTCACATTCCGCTCAGAACAGATATGAAGAAGACGCCATCATGGATGCTTGCTCCTCCCGATTTTCAATATTTCACTATCCGTTTTCAGGATATTGGACTATCTTTCACTCGCATGCAATATGAAAGGGATGATAATATGTTGCTCCTCCCAAATTACTGTTTAAGCCATTTCGAACCTAGGCACTAAAATTCACTTCAGGATTTTGTCTATCTTTCACTCCTATGAAATATGAAAAAGATGGACATATGCATGCAGTAGTTGAGTGGACGTTTGACCCACGGGTCCACGAGTGCATTTAGCACTTTAAATGTGTGTCGTATGAATCTATTGAAGTGTGAGTGTATTATCTATGTGTGCTTTATAGTACCTTTGTATAAGTTATGGGCCCCTGGTGCAATGGCAGTAAATTGGCGGTTGTTTTCACTACAGTGTAAAAACCGGTCCTCACTTTTCTTTTAATAAGATTTATATTAAAATCTTTTAATAAGGGAATTTAAACATCGTAGTCATGTATTTTATGAAATAAATCGTGAATTATCTGAAGGGTAAGGTACACATTGCATTCCAGTGACAGTAAACAAAATAGTGACACTTTTGCCGTCCGCGTAGAATAGTAACTTCGGCAGCAATAACTTACTTCAATAGCCTATAATGTACCTTTTAAAATTAGCTATTCATTAGTGAAAGATCCGTCAAAATTGGTCCAGCCGTATCAGAGACTATCGAGAATAAATAGACAGGCAAAGAAAAAAAAATGTGTTTTTGTAACAGGTTGACCGTTATAAATGCATCCCAAATTAGTAAAAAGTAGTTTTTTTTTCAATATTTCAAACAATAACCTCAACTTTATTTAGTTGTATAAATACAAACTGGGATAAATATCCTTACCTATTTATATTTTGGTGCTATTTCATTGAAGTCGATTTTATGTGTATTCGCGATTACCCTGTATAATTTTTATCGCGATTCTATGTGATAATAATAGCTAGCAGTTTTTAATATAATGTAACACCAATCTATTTAGTTCTTCTTTAGGTAAGGGTCATAGTGACACTGACTAATAACTTTATACTGTTGCCAGTAGGTTGAGAGATTTGGGGCAACGACGCGTTAACCCAATAGAAAGAACCGTTAGACATTGTGCGTGAGGGCGGACAATTGTACGCATTGGAGGACAGAAGGGCCAATGAGCCCAGCATACTCGTAATATCTTAGGGAAGGGATCGGCCCTCCGACAATATAGTATGTTGCGTAAACGAGGGATGGGCCTACGGTGATGGATTGCTGAATTTGATGTTAGTATATATAAGAAGTGGCGTGCATTTGGGGTTAATGACCAAGAGTGGACAGGAATGGACCGGTGATGATGTTGATGATGATAATATAGAAGGCATTAAAAATGGAGACTTGCACACCGAAGATCACTGGTATTTAGATCGCGACCCAATTATTCACGACAAGAAGTAGGCAAGTTGCAATATGAAATTCGAGTTTACTTGCTTGATTCTTGATATTTACTAACATCAAAGATGACTTCGCCGCGTCAATTCGAATCTGCCTCAGCGTGCATTCGTGCAAAATTGTACGGATGAGGGCCATCCGCTCCCACACATCCTGTGATGATGACAAGGCTACGTTAATCATTGTAGTCAGTTAAATAGGTATCATCAAAAACACACTTAAATAATATAATTGCAATATGTACGTGTGAATAAGTATTCGCTTACACAACCCCAACGTAAGTAAAACGATTACTAAATAAGAAAAATAATTTGGAGTGAGGTCAACCTTAAACGACTCTTTTAATGTTAAAAATATATTATTAGATTGACCTCAAGACTTTCACAGTAACTAAAATTTCTTAAATCCGAAAGAAAATTTTCATTCTCAACAAAAAGATTTCCACAGTTGGGGTATCAGGATCGCATGAGAAGCAAAGAGGAAAGAAGTTAACGTGCATCCATAGACAAGATAGGTAATACGAATATGTCATAGGCATTCCCTGAAATCAACAACGTCGGTTATTTACTACCTATTGTTATTGCAACTCACACTGAAAATACGGAATTTTATGAAATGAATGTGGACGAGCCATCTTCTTAACTTGGCAAACTAATGCACCTATTGAATGATTACATGGTATTGAAGCATTTTAACACTTTTTGGTTGTCCTTTAAGCGTTTCGATTTTCTTTGGGTCGTAAAACACAAAATGAACTTAAAAGGGAAAACTGTCGTGTTATCATCGATACAAATATAGTGCAAGTAAGTTTCCGTACTAGGATCACAGAGCTATTCAAGAGCTTTATACAACACGATGTTTAGTCTAATTGATATTTAAATCAAATTAAATAATTTATTATGTTTTGTCTAAATAATAACGCCATCTGAATCAAACTTTATCAGGTGCGTTATCTTCGTATGTTATCACTGGTACAAAATGCAACCCCATGTAGTTTTAAAACTAACCGCCCACAAAGTAATACAGATGGCGCTCGCATCGTGTTAGTACTCGGTGTAATTATTATCCCCGAAGTTACCGACATGGATAGGATAAACCCGGCTGAAGTACCAGGAGCCCAGAAGTTGATAGGAGGTTTAATAGTGTTTTAGCGTTGTACCTCCCACTAAACTAGATGGCGGGTGGTAACATAATGAAAACAAATACATTAAAAGTGAAAAATCCATGCAATTATTATTATAAAGCCAAGTTAATTGACGATGAAATACAAAAGTAATTATTTATGATCTAGTTCATGATATTGAGCGCCATCTACATCAAGCTTTATTAAATGCTTTTTTAAAGTGTAATATAAATTGCAAATTGCATCCCTTTGGGCTGTTGTAACTCAATAAAGAGGTACAATTTTACCTATCATGCATGCTAATGTGCACTTTGTTATAATAATACAACAAACCTTCTAGTAAAATATAGTGAAAGTTTACTTTAAATTCAAATGTAAGAGTATATTTAATTTCATTTTTTATAAGAAGTTAGTATTATCCTCATTTCTTTTTTTAAGTAGGGTAATTAATACAAATTGTACAGTAGGGGGCACAAATTCCACCATGCATTATTGCCGTACAGCACCATCTACATCGAATTCCACCTAATTTATTACCATGCAACATCGCAAACAACCCTTGTCGAGAGCCAGCCACCCAAGGGGGGCGCAAAGATTACCGTTCCACCCCGTGCCGGTCGGTATCACGGTCGGTAACGACTCGGCAAAAACGCGGCTTTAGTACCAGGCTCCCAGGAAAGGCGAAGAGGTTTCACAATGCAATCTGACACTGACCGTTCGTACTAGGTAGATTTTGTCCATTAAAAAAGGCTTTCAAAGACGAATTTGACGTAATACCTACAAATTCTGGTTTATTACATCTTCATCTTTCAATGATTCCAGAAGTAATTATGAAAAAAATCATAGTATTTGGGGTATTTAACTTTTGAACTACACTTACTAGGTTAACTGATACGAAAACTAATTTTTAAAATAACAACCATAAATGGTTCCTAAACCTTAAATGAATTTATATTAAGTACATAGGAAATTCTTACTAAAATTAAAAATATAAACAGAAAAGCCAACAAAAATGAGATCAGAAAACAACGCCATCTGTGTAAGCTTCGTTTATTCTAAGCTTCGTTGCCGACGGTGTTCCTCTGTAGTAAGGACGGTGGCAAGATTATCGACGCGAGTAGTTCGGCCTAGACTCTTATTACCAGGAGAGGAGAAATGCAAAGAACGTGTTTAATAAGTTTCCAAACCTTTAGGATGAGTGCCTATTAACTATGGAAATTAGGTAATCTTAGAATATGTGGTAAAATGCCGATGTTTATTTTAGTTAGTGTAAACGTGATCTGAAATCGTAAATTCATATCTTCCATTTGTAAGTAATTATCTAAAATTAATAAATTGTCTCCGACTCTTTCTTTATCTATAAGTGAGTGAAAAGAAGAATTACCTACTATTATATAACTATAAATGAACAGGTAAAACCTGCTCAATCGGTTTACAATAATTTGTTTCATATTTTTCACACCACCCAGTACAATTTTCCAAGTCCTTTCCCAAGGAGGATTCTGGAATCTTAACTCAAACCGCGTGACCAGGGTTTCAGAATATACCGAGAGTTGCGGAAAAATCGGGATAGAGATTTACGCGGGAAAAGAAACACATTGTGGCTCAAACATCCAAGCCACATGCTTTCATGTTATGTTATAAAATAATTAAAAAAGAAAGAGGTGATCATTATCTAGCATTACTCATTTGTAATTTATTACAACTCCCAAGAAATGTAAAAACATCTTGGCAGTGGCCAATAATTATGGAAATATTAATTTGAAACTAAGTTAGCAGATATGATTTGCACTTAGTGTAACAATGAAGTTTATCTGGAATGCCATAACTTAAGAAACTTCATTCAGAGAATGCTACTAAAATACGGCTTTAATTGCAATACAGTGAAAATGCTAACGATTTCTTTCTATCACGTTGCAATCGATTGCAAAACCGAAGAAGATAGACGAATTGATTGAACTGCAATATTCAATGCAATGGAACGAGATGGATGATGATTTTGCTTCCTGCGGAAATAGAGGTGTGCCGTTTAAAACAGTGGGGTGAGTTTGGCACCCACTATGAACTTTCCGAAGCATAATGCAAAGTTACTCAAGATGAAATAACTTTGAATTAAGTGCTGCTTATAATTTATAAGCACATTATTAGTTATATATCTCATTTACAAGTCATAAGCGTTAATAACGAATATTTGAAACGCATTTTAACATGAGACAAACTTTAATGGGTGGTGCAGGGTGGTTTGCGATAACTCGTTCCCCCCAACTGCAACGGGGTGCGTTTTCACCCACTTTCCGAGTGACTATTTCAAGTCTATGCTTTCCTGGTACTTGCATGACAGAAATATACAGCTGACGGGAGAAACTAAACTCCATCGACAGAATGACATTGACGTAGTCAAGTCAACAAAACCTAAACGTTGCTATTTTAAGCTGAGTGGCTGAATCCAACGGGAAAATGTTCGTTAGAGATAGCAAAATAACAAACCAAATACAGGATACTGAATCACGGAGAATGTTCCATACAAACTTCCACCCCTATTTTAGGGAAGTGGGGGGTAGAAAGAGACAAAAGTAGACTATGTTACTCTCCATCACTTCAACTATCCATTCGTCTCTCCGTTTTGCTGTAAAAGTACTTTCCCATTTACAATATAGTATGTTTATGTAAAATGCATAGGTATATCTTTTCTTTATTCATTATAATTTTTAAAATACACAAATATTTACTATAAAAAGGTGTTTTATAATGTCTTCCCTCAATATTTATGTTCTCCTTTGGGATCAGTTGATGTAAGATGAGTTACATTTTTAACACACTGAGTTTTGGGAATAGTTTTCCAAAATAGAATAGAATTGCAATTTTGATGCCATATATTAATATTTTAGAACTTTTATACTTGAATGCATTTCACAAAAGAAACAATTTTTTTAAAAAACCTTGTTATTCGTTGCTAAAATTTTGAATAAAATAAAATTACCAAACTGCTTAAATAACACAAACTTGGTGCAAATAGGATCCGCTCATACGAAACAACGCCTACGATGCAGGGTTTGATAGGAACGAGGCGCAGTGGGGCCTCAAACGCCTCGAGGCTACCAGGAGCGCATAGGTTGCGTGGAAATGTTACTACGTGACGTTGTTCGCAATATACGTGGCTATAGCACAGTGAGTACGAAGCTGCATGTTTCTCATGCATTCTCTTGACATTAGTATTATTTTATTTCATTGTGGAAGTTAAAACAAATTTGTGGTGTCGCCGCCATTGTCTCACGGCCGCCATCTTGAAAAATACGGTAGTAATGGTGTTTCCGGTTTATTTCGTCTCACAAAAAAAATGTTAACATTTTAGTAGTTCTTTCTTTTTTCTAGTTGAAAATGAAATTATCTACATTTTGGTAACTTGTAACTTTTTTTCGGAGAGCAACCATAATTAAAAATATTATAACCGAAAATGTGCTAAAATTCAACTAACCTATTTTTCAATAAAAACTGTTTTAAAAGTAAATCGAGTTTTAAAAAAACATTCGATTTAGTTAAGGTTTTTCAAGAGGTTTTTGAAGTCAGACCCCAATTAAATCTCAAGTTTCGGGGTTCGCAAAGTTCTATCGCTCCCAAACAAACTAGGAGCACATGAATTTCAAAGACATACGAAGTGATTACTTAAAATTTCTAACCGTTCGTTAAACTTTCTAATTTTTTTCTTCAGGACATGACAATAAGGAACACGATAAAAATTAATTATTTATGGAATCGGTTAATAGCCTTGTCTAATTAGTACTCTATTTATGAAATTAATTTCAATCGAATTGAATCGCTTAGCTGGTCTCGAGATTTGCGCTTAGCAACACATTCAGCGATTATTTCTTACATAAAATATATAATAAATAATTTATTTTAAAACAATAACAACTTTTATTCAATGTTTTAATAAAAAATTAAATATGCACGAAGATGTGCATCATGTGTCAATATCACGCACCTGTAGAGAAAGTCAGGTCAGTCAAACCCTGAAAAAACGCCCTGAGAGGGGTAAATTGTCAGCGCTAACTACCAGGAGCCCATAACGCAGCGGCAAGTAGAAAGCCCTGCGTTCCATCGCGCATGCGCTCTCGAATTCTTTCGATGCACACGGAACATTCACGTGTATTGCATCGGCCGCGTACAACTGTTGCACACAGGCATACGGTTATGAATGGAAGTAGTAGTGCCACTATTCTTCATTTGTTTGTGTACGTCGGTCACTACCTACGACCTATGACGTATTAAAACAGTGATAGTATGCAAATAAAATGCAAGGTATAAAATTATATACTTATAAGACCGCGAACTAGGTAACACGATTTTCTTATTCAATTACCTGCATTTAGGATGATTGAGAATTCGAGGCAGACTTTAGAAGTGTATTTAAATAATGCATACTTAGGTAACTAGTTAAATTCAAGAGGACAAATAACAGAACTAATTGTCGAATTTGTTTTATATTTTCTTACTTTTTCCTATGTACCACAATTTCCAAAAATATAAAAAATATCAATTTTTAACTATGTATATTTTTTAAGAAATGTAATTTTACAGTCGTTTCATTCTATTGCCATGTTCAGCGACGAGTATCTTTTCGGCTTGAAGATGTTTACCAAAGATAAAGTGAGTAATCGAATGCTACCCTTCCCACCCTACAAACCTACCTACGAAATACCGTAGTCGTGTATTCTGATTGGTCGAGATGTCGCTACGAAAAGCCTACCAAAACTGAAACTGGGGCAGGAGCGTTGCGGGAACCTCAAATAAAACCCTTTCCTATTGGCTACGCGTTTACCTACATTTCATTACAATAATTGGTAGGTATTGTTGAGAAATTAGGAAATTAAAATGATGGCAAACACTTTGACAAAAAAAGTACAAATGGCTGAGTGGAAATGAAGATTTTTGTTTTAATACGAAACAATAAAAACACTGTTCAATGATTTACTTTGATATCCTTAAACTGACCGAGACAAAACAATTTTAATAGTACATACAAAGTGACATAGTTGTGTCGTTACTTTTAGGTATTTGTATGCAACAAAAATAATATTATGACTTTACAAATACATGTACGAGTAGGTAATTTTTATTATTCTCACCATACTGTTATACTGTAATGTTACATTTTTAAACAAGATCTTTTAATTTTAACTGTCATGGTTACACACATTAGAAAACTGAAACTGTCCGGGATGTTTACCATGTTGTTTTGATTTAATGAGCTCCCGATATTTCGGCACTGTTGCAAGCACCATGATCACGGGTGTTTCAGTTCTAAGATCTTCTAATATTATATACTTTATTTTATTTTTTCTATAAAAAACGTTTCTAGAAGTCGTAAATCCATTGGTATGCAAAGAATACACGAGAGAAATTATGGAAACCATTCTCGTATGCACCTTTCCGACTGAATTTGAACGATGCAGTTCAAGATATCTGCATACAAATACGATGCAACAACACCAGGATCGCAGAATACCCAAAGAGTTAGTAGTTCACCGAGCTACGTGGAAGTGATCATACCTAGGTAGTTATTTCTAGGAAGCCCATGATCGATAGCGGATGCGTTGAACTTCAGTATGCAACAGGCAGTGCTCTCAGACACACGTTTACTTTTCACAGCATATTAAACCGTCGTAACAAAAATTATACTTATACTCATCACATAATATTTGTCCAGGGATCGAAACCACAACACCTGGTGCAAAAGGTCCTGAGATATGATCATCAGACTAAATCAATTGCGTACGTAGGTCTCGTCATTTGAATTTCCCACTAAACTGTAGCGGCACATGCGCTGTGCTTGTGTCTGGCTCGATGAGCGGGGTTCTCACGATAGGTTCATACTAACACGAACCAATGCTACCAGGGTGGCAGAATACCTGAAGAGCTCTTTTTAGTCGCCGACTTGACCCACCAATAAAAACATGAAGGGTTCAAGTTCAGTATGCAACAAGCAGTGCTCTCAAACACACACTTTCTTATCGAAGCAAATTATACTCGTACCGTCGTAACATGTGCTAATCTCATCTCACTCAGCACATAATATTTGTCTAGGATGGGAATCGATCCCATGATATGTGTCATGGGTGCAAAGCCAGAGGCAGCCAGGCCGAGTGCTATGGGCCTTAGGCGTATTATTAGGGTAGAGAGCCAACCGCTCCCCTGCAAGTCCGGTGATGATGACAAGGCCTCCAAGCCATCATTAAAATAAACGACTCACGACAGGGTTAGGTTTTAAGCTAAGGTTCTGAATAAATAAAAGAAACGGCATATTTCAAACGCTTAAACGACACTCGTTTCACGAATGCGCACCGTCTGCGCGTTTGGTGCCCCGCTTTTCGATTCAAACGCTTGCAAAGCATATTAAGTGTTCTCGGGGCGGAGACAGGGATTATTGATGATCAAATAGAGACCGATATTTACTCAAGGAGTCAAGGTTCAAATCTAATGTGAAGGGGTCTAAGTCGATACTTACGTTAGGTAGGTCTCGTAATTTGAATTTACCGCAAACGGTAGCGGCACATGCGCCGTGCAAGTGTCCAGCAGTAGTCGCTTGAAGCAGCGGGGTTCTCACGATAGCTTCATACTAACACGAAGCAATGTTACCAGGGCAGCAGAATACCCAAAGAGCTCTTCTCAACTGCCGAGTTGACCTACGCCAATAAAAACGTGAAGGGTTGAAGTTCAGTATGCAACAGACAAGTGCACTCGGCACGTGCTTCGATTTCACTCCATTTCAATCAACATCCAATTCAATCCGAATTTATTATTTTCTTTTCCGTAAAGTACTTTGTTACACAGCTACATAACTCGTTCAAAAATATAAGACAGAGTAACAAATCGTTCAAAAATATATGACAGAGTAATTGGTTACAATCGCCAAAATGGCTTAATTAAAAATTTTTTTTTGCGCACTTTACATTATTAATATATACAGAAAGAGAAACTCCAGTTATGTCAGCTGCATTTAACTATTATATTATAAAGAAGTATACCTAATATATGTCGAAATATTAGCGCATTTATTTCAAAATTCGCCTTTTATACTGATGAAGGTACGCTCCAATAAAACTCATCGAAAAAATATTTTATTGTGATTTGTAAATAATGTAAATATGTATTTTTTAATACGAACACAAACGTTTTATTAAAAAAAAATCGAATCTTTTGAAGAGACATAGGTATTTTAATAAATTCACGTTTAAAACTAGGCGCGCGCGGGAAAATCAAATACGTTTCAGCGGCTTCCCGCGTAACAGTCACGTGGTCTCTGGTCAGCGAGGCGGGGTTTTCACGCTACACGCGACTCGGCGGTACCAGGGCAGCAGAAAACACAGAGAGCTTACTGGCTAGCCGTGTTGAATGAGTGCAGCTGAAACTAGATAATATGTATATTATATTTTATAGTTCACACAAGCAATCGTTTAGGGGTGAGAGCACCCCGCTCTCCCCCGCAAATCCGCTGATAATAACAATGACTAGGGCGATGGAAAAAAAACAGTAAATGTATATGTAATATATATGTATCTATGCACTTTATGTATAGACTGTGCGTACACATATACATACATACATGGCAATATCATTTACTTATTACAAAAAAAAATTAAAAGACAAAGGACCAATACATGTCAATATTTTTTTTTGTAAAATGCATTATTGTTTGCAACATACGATAAAAAAAATTGTATAAACAATAGGTATTTTGAGTTCACAATACCTATTTAAAATTTAAATAATACAAATTGGTAAATGTGAAAAATTTTACAGTCATTTTCCCTATAGAAGGAAGTATGAAAATACCCTAAAGGAGTGACACGTGTTCTAGCGGGAAACACGAATGCACCTCCCTACGAGCTCTGCGGCCCTGGTAGTGCGTACCAAATCAGCGTAGGTTGAACGGGGCAACATTGGGTTCGTGGCGTACCTGGTATAATATAATTTCATTAGTATTGCTCGTAATTTTTCATTGTTTGTTCGTATACGTATTTACACAAATAGTTGCAACAATAAAGCCGTAAAGCAAGAATTTTTGGAAGCCCTCAGAAAAAGCTCCGGTTTGTTTTTTTTTTCTTCAGAGTTTTATTTTTTCTATTTTATTCAATGTCAGAAATATTTCATGGGAGGGAAATATGTTTTACTCGTCGTATCTTAGTATGATCTGATAAATAAAAATCTATTTTACATATTTTGTCAAATATGTTATGTATTAAGGGAAGCAAGCCCATTGGTGTGATAACCTTAAAGTACCAAAATTTACGTAAGAAAATATTATTTATGTTTTTCAACCGTTTAGGAAAAACGATAGGATTAAACGTATTAACAAAAATAACTATCGATATTATTATAAATTGCTTGAGAAGTAAATGGTTAGTCGGTTAAAGTCGATTGTCGACTACGGCGCGAGGTTACCAGGAGCGCAGAGTTGAAGGGAATTGGATATTAAATCTCATAACAGTTCTCTTTATCGGGGTACCATGTAGTGGAATCTGCTATTTGATTGAATGATCAGCGCTTTCATTGAATCATTGTCATCATCAGCATAAAAGGTTTGTCCAGTGCTGGACATATGCCTTCCCACGTCGTCGCCACTCGGGCCTATTCTCGGCTACTCGTCATTTAATTGAATGAAGATATTCAATTGAAAAACTAGGCCGAACGTTAAATTTACATTTCTTTTTTATGCAATGGCGTAAAATAAGTGATATGATTGAAATGATTTTAAAAATTTATTATTATAAAAAAAATATTTTCCTTGTAAAATGTACAAAAGTCTGTTCACAATCAGAAAATAATAATTTAATAACAAACCCAAATACATTTTACAATTTTTTTTAATTGTTTTTTTCACTCATTTGAGGAATATGCATAGATGGAGAAAATGTAATCATATTGGTTTATTTTACTTTTTTTCTAATTTAGTCCTTAATAATATTCGCAATCAAAACAATCATTACTGCACATAACGTTGTACTGGCGGGAATCACGAACGAGCTTGCTCCCTGCTAGCTATGCGGTCCTAGTAGCGTCGTACCCGTCCGTGGGAACCTGCCGTGTGAACCCCGTGAATCGTTGGCCAATCACGTCACTAGAACGCCTTACGGGGTCCGCAAAGGTTCCTGTTTGATTTACCCGCGTTTTCCGTTTGGCCACACCCCCTAAAGTGGAAAATGTGTCATGCGCACTAACTGTACCAAAACATCGAAACCCCTTCCACATTATCGTGGAAGGGGTTACAATCATCACGTAGAATGCACCGAGTACGGAAAGTGCACCTTACTTCCTCTGGTTTTATGCAATCCTAGTTACGTTAGAGTGTTTTAGTTTCAAGCTTACTGTGAACCCCTGGTGCTTGATCTTTATCCACGACCAACGTAGCAAGTTTATTTTTTTTGTGTAATTTGTTTTTGATAATATAGTATGTATTATACAGTAATAAATAGTATGTTCAATTTATAACAATATAAAGTAAACGTTATATTAATCTAGACACGCGGTAGCGTGTCAAGCCAAGTTCAAGAAACAGAACTGGCGAGCCGCACCGTGTGTAATATTACACGAACCATTTGGAACCACTTTTGAACCCCTCATAAATCAAAAACTATTTTACATAAACGTATCAAATTTGGCTCATATATTGTGACTTGCGAGATAAATATGTGTTCTAAATTTCATAAGCTTATCTCAAACAGTTATTTAGATATTAATGTCCAAAAATCCTCATTTTTATCATTGACTGACTGACAGATCAAAATTCTAACCCAGTTCCAAATTACCTAGAGAGTTAAAATTTGGTATGCAGATAGGTAATTACATGAATACAAAGGAAAAAATAAAAAACTGGCAATTTTCAATAATTAGGTTTTTTTATTTTTTATTTTTATAAGAGGCTAACAAGATGACCTCACTCCACCTGATGGTAAGCGGTAGTGAGATCCACATATGAGGTCGACAGGCACAATAGACCATATTGAGCCTGTCGCACTCACCCTGAAAGCCGTGAAAAAGGAGACCACTGCTGCGGTTAGGTTCTATTATGAACGCCTAACATAAATACCTAATTAGTGCCTAATCACGCCTATATACCGGGGAAGGCAGAGCACTAAGTATATATTTAGGTATACATACTTACTTATTTACAATTAAGAGTAGGTACTTATAGTCGGTTTTCATATTTATTACTTAGGGTTATACCCCGTAAACGTAGGAAAATACAGTAACTGATTCAATTGTTTTATATTTATAAAGTCTAGTTTTAGTTTTGAATTTGTCCTTTTCGAAGGACCTACGGCGTTACGATGATATATACTTTTCTACAAAAAGTAATGATATCCAATCAAAAACATAAATGTGAAATGAGAGCCAAGTTCAATATTATAATAATTGCCTTGGTTGTTGACTTCAACGACAAAAGAAGTGAGATCTAAATGGGTGCCAAGTTCAATGGTCAACCCTGAAATTTATTTATAAGTAACACTATAACATACCTATCATATCTTCTTATAACATAAGATAATGTATGGTGATAGCCTATGAAGGTCTGTCTTGGCTAGTTTTCTTTAGTTAGTTAGTTAGTAGTCTAGTTAGTTGTCTTGGTTAGTTTGGTATTTGTCGGTCGAAAATTTGGATTGTTGGTAGAACGTTGGTAGGTTTATAGAAACTAGCCAAGACAGACCTTCATAGGCTACCACCATACATTATCTTATGTTATAAGAAGATTTGATAGGTATGTTATAGTGTTACTTATAAATAAATTTCAGGGTTGACCATTGAACTTGGCACCCATTTAGATCTCACTTCTTTTGTCGTTGAAGTCAACAACCAAGGCAATTATTATAATATTGAACTTGGCTCTCATTTCACATTTATGTTTTTGATTGGATTACTGTATTAATATAATGCTTACTAATATGACTAACGAAAATAACGAAATTACGTCTGGTGAAACGATGAAACCTACAATAATACAATTTGGTGCACAGATAGTTCAATGGCCGAGTAAGGCCATAGGGCGGACAAGACTTTATAACAAAGGCAAAGGCTTTTTAAATTGTATTGGCTATTGTTTGCGCGAATTTTACACAATTGCTTCGCAAAAAGCGCCGTGCTCGCGATATTCCCGTACAGAGTTCGTAAAGTTGCGCGTCGGGTCCATTAATATCTTTAGAATAGGAATACACGCGAGTTTAATTCGAAAACTTAGTTTTACTTTTTAACCGACCTGGCTTTAAGGGAATAATATTTTACGTGATAGACGAATTCACGCCGGCTCTGTCGCCGAGCCGGCGGAAAGCTAGTATTTAATATATTTGTGTTAAGTGCACCATTATTGATAACCGTCTTGTACATAATTATGAAACTTGTCATTTTACACACCTCGTGAGAGGGTTAGGTAATATTGCCGTTAAACTTTTGTATCTTGTCCTTTAATAACCAATTTGTGTTCTGTATTATAACGATACTTTAAATCTCAAATGGCGTAACCACCAAAACACTACTTTTCAGGAGAGCAGAAAAACAAAAAAAAAATGTTTTTTTAATTCATAACTTTATCAATTTTAATACAATGAAAATGTTTTATACATCAAATTTCTTAGAATTTTGAGATAAAGGCTTCAGTAGGAACTCTTTGTACCTAAATCTTATATTTAAGAAACTAGAAGTCGGTTACGACTTGTGAAAATATTACAAAAAGGCGTTTACGCCCCATAAAAATCACGATTTTTAAGAGGTGAAGGTCGTATCTCCAATAAAAAAATGTTTTTTGTGCTTTAAACTCATTTAATAATAAAAGAAAACGTAAAATATTCACTTTGTATTACGCTTTTACAAAGTTACGCCGTTTGACACTTTTTCATAGTGACTCAACGCGTAATTTTTAGAATTGGATGAAAAATTTTGGAATATGGGAAACTTCACTAAGATTTTTACGTATCTAAATCGATTAATTTTGTCATTTGAAACCCCCGCTGATGTGTATTCACCATACATTTATCTATGTATTCAGCCATTTGCGTACTTGTGCGCATAGATTACGTTCCTCGGTGTATTTATTATTTTTTGTGACCGTTACGTTGACTTTGGCGCGTTATTGGTCTTTGATTCTGATTTGTGTTTGGATATTGATTTAAAATGCCGAAACAAGGAAAAGCAATAAATAGCCAATGTCTCCGCAATCTTAATCCCCCCGGGCATCAATACTAACAATAATAATGACAATCATGTGTTCAGCGATGTTGGGTGTAAACGCCTTTCTTTTGTATTGCAATTTCGAAAAATAGCGTGTCTTACGAGTTACGCCAGAAAATTATGTCACTTACACCCTTTTTTTTGTCATTTTTTTCACGTCAAAATAATTTCTAGGGGCGTAAACACCAAGTAAATAAGACTAAGCCTTTTACGACCGGTTTACCTTATGTAA
The DNA here is from genome assembly GCA_039566165.1 of Maruca vitrata. NCBI lineage: Eukaryota > Metazoa > Arthropoda > Insecta > Lepidoptera > Crambidae > Maruca > Maruca vitrata. The sequence goes on along the minus strand of CM076911.1, from coordinate 14,678,782 downwards.
AGTGTTCAAATCTATAAAAAATATTGGGTCGTAATAACCTTTTTTTTGCGAATTTGAGGATTTTAAATATACAGATCGATAGAGAAAAAAAAACTGAATAAAACTGCATTAAAAAGTCATTTTGACCAAATTGGCGGTTACGCCATTTGAGATTTAAGGTAGCGATAAATAAATAAATATCTGGGACATTTCCACACACGGTCATCTGACCCCAAACTAAGCAGAGCTTGTACTATGGGCGTCAGAGACTGATATACATACATATATATTTTTAAATACATACTTAAATACATAATCACACCCAGACACGGAACAAACACCGATGTTCATCACACAAATATTTGTCCCGAGTGGGAATCGAACCCACGACTCTTGGAACCGCCAGCCAGGGTCACTAACCACTGTTCCACCGAGCCAGTCAAAAATACATATATTTATATTTTAACCACAAGGTTACGGGAGTCATTTAGTTCTTAAATTCGACTCGAGTTGTATTTTTTAAATTAAAACGCTGATAAATATATTAACAGACCTTTGCATCACGCAGTTGGCTAAAACCATTTTATTGGAAAGACTATACGGGAACATCCAATCCATGGGTTTCCATTCCATGTGACAAAAGCAAGTACCTACTCCCAATATGTCATGCGAGCTTGGTACCTGTAACGTAAAATTGGTTGTATAAAGTCTGTATTGTGAACCCCGGAGAGAATCCACGTGGCTCGCACGTTGTTGCATTGGGGAAGGGGTTTGTTGTGACGTGTCATCACGTGTGTTCCGTGAGTGGGACAGTTAGTTCCTGTATTGCTATGCTATCCTAGTCATTCAGGCACCGCTACTGAGCGGCTGAGGCCCGTGGTGAGGCCCATTATTGATTTGGGTGGAGGAAAGGAAAACATCATTCGAAAACCCGCACACCTGTGAAGAATTTCTAAGGATGTGTGAAGTCGACCAACCCGCAGTTGGCCAGCGCGGTTTGGCCAGGCCTTAACCTGATCGCCATAGTTTAGGGTAGTGTTGTACTTCTCGGTGGGGACGTATATGGGCTGATGATGATTTATAAAAAAAACAGTATCAGTACTTGGTATGGAGAACCCCGAAAGTTTATAATTTTCGTGTGAAAATGTTGATTCGGTTTACAGAATACATCTATACTTACCAAGTTTTGGTAAATAGGTGTATTCTGGGTAGTTTCGGAAAAAAGTGTCTGTGACAGACATGACGAATCTACAAGGGTTCCAGTTCTTTGCTATCTTTCTACGTCCAGAAGCCGATTGATTTGAGGCCTCAGCATAAATTTCCCCACTCACATCACGTGTATTTTACGAGTGTCCCACTCCTTTTGAGTCATGGGGCCTTGGTACCTGAATCTAAAGTGGATATCGCTAGCTGTTATGAATCCCAGGTTCCTTCATTGATGCATCCAGTGCCATGCGCACTGCTGCAATTAAAAGTGGAAAGGGGCTCGTGTAGTAAATAGCTCTGTTCCAATAGCTTTATGCGATCCTAGTGATTTCAGAACTTGATAGTATGAATCTAGCTTTAGTCTAGCTTATTCTAAGTGAGACTAGTTGCGTTGGGTCATACTCACCTACCTGAACCTAAAGTATTTTGACGTCAAATTGAATTCGCTGAGTACAGCTATATCCGGAATTCGTCTAAGAATCTACTTCCAAAGAATATCTTTTTATTTTTGTGATTTACTGTAAATTGCAAAAAATGGCTCCGTGCAATTGAAACAGAGGGCAAACTGGTTAAAATTGAACTAATACGACTTAATAAGTAAATAAATAAATATTTTAAACATCTTTAGACCTGTGCTGAACTTTTTACGCAAAACCACGAAAATCTAGCACTATTTTTAGTATTCTTCTTAGTCCTAAATACGTCGTTATGAAAATGATCCTGTGTTTGAAAACTGGCGATGGCATAGTCTGGTGAAAACAAAACGTCCAACAACCTTGAAGGAACTAACTCAAGTCCAACTACTCGTCCAGTGGTTTATCAGTCCATGAATCTAGACCTTGCACGGATTGGGGGCGTACTTTTGTAGTATCTATGAAATATCGATTAGCTAATTTCCAAGAAATGCTGGGCATTTCACACGAAGGCTTTCCAGTGTCCAATGTTAGCTCTCCACATATGCTGATATCCTAGGAGCGGGGCATCTCCTCGAATACAGCTAGACTATATTATATATGCGTTGTGATGTCACGGCTGCTGAAAGTTAACTCTCCACTTATTCTGATATCCTAGTAGCGGGAACCCCTTCGGGTACTGCCAGACATGAGAACCCCGACGTTGCCACGCCTACGTGCATTTCACGCAGAGCGAGAGTATCCATTTGGATTTCCCGCCAGGACAACTTCATGTCCAAATTGAAATACCTATCTTTAAGTTGAGATGAGCCATGATATAAAATTTTAGTTGCGGAGGGAATAATAGTAGTTGAAAGTCCTGTTTTGATTAAAATTTTTAAAAGTTACACATTTTCTTCACTCATTCAGAATGCGTGTGTCCGAGTCCACCGTCCATTGCATACTGGCGCAGGGAGGAAGTTTGCCACCCCTTCCTATAGTGCACCTAGGTATTTCCTCCACTGCTAAAATAAGCTCTACATGAATTCTGCTATCCTAGTGTCTGTGCATCGGTTTGTATGCAGCTTCACTTGAGAACCCCGACGTAATATTGCCTGTGGTAACGCGGGAAATTGCAGTTTGAATTTCCCACAGATATTGAGACAGGCTTGAGTCGAATAGACAGTGAATATTGGGACATTTTTTCATATTTGAGTACGACACAGGCTTCGTACAAAATTAAACTTCCTTATAATATTTGAAATACTAAATTTTAAAAACGCGGAAATAAGCAATAAACAATTTTACATGTTTTAACTTTCGCGGCAGTTTTCACGTTGGTGGCGAAAGCTTTTAAGCTCACGTTTAGACCGCACGATATAATTTGCGGACCTATGTCTAGATGGCGCTGTAACTTGAAATAATTAAAAAAATATTTGTTTGTATTTAAGTCAAGTCCGATAATATTTTGTACTTTTGCTTACCTAACCTACTATATCATCGCTTACGACTAGCATTTTGTTCTTAAATTTATTTACATTTTATTATCGTAAGAAAGGATCAGTAGTATATGAAAGCTCTATCCTATTTAAGCTTCGTGATACAAGTTTGATTTGTTATCTTTAACTCTTCCTTTTGTTCTGATTTTAATAATTGTCTGGATAGCTTGAATAAGTTCTCTTATGATCGGGTGTCACCTTTGGGCCCTGGAGCTGTCCAGGGCAGGCTTGATTTGTTTTTGTTACTTGCACATTAAGTAAATATTTATTTTTATATGAATAAGCAAACTGGCTAACTTGCTTTTTTACTAATATTTGTTACATGATTTCGGTTTAAAGGAATAATTACTGAGTTTCTCGAAGTCTTTTCGGTAGAATTCCGAACCGGTGCATTGAGTCATATTATTTATTTAGCTTCTCAACAATGAGTATACTATTAGGTACATCTACTGTTCTGTAAATAGATTTTTAAAATCTCAGTTCCTCACCACTTACAGAAAAGCACTCCATGAGTTAATACTACATTACGTTTTTAACTACTTAATATCACGAATTCACAATGTATGCGGGAGGTTCAACACCATCCGTACAAAATTGCGCATTATTACTATTTTATTAACGACTATGTAGTGGTCCCGTCGAATTTCATACAAGCAATGCTTACTTTCTAAACAAATAAAAATATAAATTAATTAAAAATGCTGTCTAAACTTAGCACGTTGCACACTCAACGAATATGTCTCAGTAAAGGAAATTCAGTTGAATAGATGCTAGTTCAAGCAATTTCCATGTAAACTCTAAATGCATTCTATGCTCCTGGTATCGGTGCATCGTTTCTTCTGCAGCCTTGCTTTGAGAACCCCGACGTTGTCGCGCCCACGTGGTGCACATTCGGTTTGAATTTCCCGCGATTTCATTTTACCTACGAAACTACGGGCTTAACTCCTGATACAATTTGAATACCTACATGAAATACTGTTCCATATATTACAGAGCATTGGATACTTGAAAGAAAATGTCATTGCAAAACCTTTTGAGAACCGAAAGCAACAGGTTGTCTCCAGAAACAAGTGCGAGTGCCCTAGCTTACAGTTTGGTGCATACTGAACAGTGTATTCAGGAAATATCGATTCCTTTTCTAGGTCATTTCCAAGTTGTAGTCTGTGTTGGATAAACTCTTCACGTTTTCTGAAATCCTGGTACCGGTGCATCGTTCTGTATGCAGTTTGTTGTGAGAACCCCGAGCATGCCGGCCATAGACGCGGGAAAATTCAAACAACAAGTTTGAATTTCCTCGCACAACCACTGTTGTTTTGTGCTCGTATTAAACATCCAGGAAACAACTGGTTGACAGTGTTCGAGACGAAAAACATGATACTTTGTAGAACTCAAAATAGTGATTTAAAGATTTTTGTCGGTATGTTTGTGCACGCTGATCTCAAGTCGACGGGCCAACCAATTTGAATGCAGCTTATCGCAACACATGTATGTAATTCATGTGTTACGACTAGCTTAGCTTAAAATGTAGTATTTCTTTCATTTCATTCGAAAAACCTATTTAAAATAAGGTATGGGTGGTGGTATGGATATTCTTTCTATTACACAAAAACTTATATTACTATAACTTATCTGTCAAAGAGTTTACTTGAAAAATTAGTTAGAATAAAGGAGAATATTCTTTCCAAGCAATGCAGCGCGGAACATGACTTCTAAGTAATTGTGCCTAGCATACTGATGCACAGCGAAGTGCACTTTTTTTCAACTGTTAAATTCCCACGTTTTATAACTACATACGTTAAAGTATTTAAAATATTCTACTGACCATGATCTTCGCAACGTATGAGGCAATAAAACACTTCACTATTAGACACATTCACCAAATTGTTAGGTATTAAAAATGCACCTGGTTCTATTTTCTTACCTCCCTGACTATGTTTGGAAGAAAGCACGTGGTCGTCAAAGTTACTTTCCGTTTTTTATGGGCTCCCAGTACCCACACGTGACCGAAGCGCGTTGCCGCTTGGACCTGCGCGGATGTTAAAAACTAGCAGGCCCAAACTTATAAGTACTACCTACCGCCTTTATCTTTAAGAAATAATAAATATTTTATTTAATTTTATACAAACCTCGTCCTAAACCGTGTCCTAAATATAAGAATAGAGACAAAGAAGATAAAAACGATTTAGCAATTTATGTTGTAAAAAACTTTCTCAACCATGAAAACTAACGTATACTGCCCAGCTGTAGTAAAACAGAATGTATACCTACTGTTTGATTCAACATAGCCTATAATAAATGGTGGGCGAAATTGTTTAGAAATAAGTAAAGGTAACATCAGACAATAAAATATTATTGCCTCTAGTTTTGCAGATATACTAACGCGTGGTCCCGTAAACCCCTACTTTACTTAGAAAACTGACGCATCAATAATACTCGAAACTTTTTGTCATTATAGATAGATAGATTACCTATACCTATACCAGTTCTACTGCCGCTGTGGATGTAATGAAGCCAGGCATGCGCACTGGGTACCTAATGCCAAATACATAACCTACAAAGACACTTTGCTGCAAGCCAGATGCAAACTAAGATTTCTTGAGTTTTATAAATCGAACTCCTACTTTGATGACTTAACATCCACTCGGATTGCATTGGAGAACGGTTTGCAATCATCAATATTGTGAAGTATTTAATCTCTGAAGAGATAAATGCATTTAAAAATGATAATTGCAACCAAAGAAAACTATAGATTTTCAAGATATATCGTACCCCAACCGCATTGTATCGATGTTAAATAATTGTTTTGATTTTTAGGTAACTTCTTTATATAGGAAAAAGGGTGTATTTGCTTCGAAATTAATCAAACATCATAACCTAAAATTTACGTTTTCGCCGCGATAGGTTATACGAGACTCGGATGCACTAGGATTGCATAGGACACAGAGAGATCTAGGTCGCTTCCGCGCATGCATCTAGCGCAAGAACACGCACACCTGTGTATCAATGTTTATCCATGTGATACTACTGCCACGTATTTTGTGATGAATAGTAGGAAACAAAAACTGCGTCGATTGTTTTTGTTTGGATAGGTCTAGTCATTGTCTGCTTTCTCATTTCTAGTTCACGAATCTTGAATGACGTTAGTTCCAGAACTGCCTTTATGTCCTGTTAACTGACTCAGCTTTGTGAACTCGATTTTTTGATTTACCGCTGCGCCGATTTATATTAAGAGTTCAAGCATACAATTTCTGGATTTGACATAAATATTTGCAAGCCGCAGAAAAAAGCTGTCTTTTACTTTCATTAAGTTTTTCCGAACTGACTACGATGAAAGCTTGGAGTAGCTTTGTCATCATCACTGGCCTTGCGAAGGTGCGGATGGTTCTCACTCCCGAATGGGAGTGTATTTCTTTTTATCTTTCTTCTGTCTGACTGATATCTATTCCCACAAAGATATTTTAAAAAAAATCTTAGTATAGATAAGGCCTGGAAAAAGGTTCAGACTGCAGTCTTATGAAACTTTTACAAGAAAGAAACTTAGATGTTTAATCACAATAATTTCTGAATCCTGGTGATTACGCCTGCAAAATTTTCCCGCCGGACAAAATAGTTTCAGCTGAACTCAATTCGGCTGTCGTAGTGTGCTCCGCCTGCCCCCAAGCTCGACACTCACTACGATGCAACCCACAGGCTCCGCCCAATTCCTAGAAATTCAGGGCATTTTCCATATAGCCTGCGCTGTACAAACGCTCTGCGCATTCTGAAGTCCTGGTAGTGAGAACTCCCGACTAAGGCACCACGTGCAATGTGCCCAGTGCAGTGATTTTTCTCTATAACGAATTGCAAACAATATACGTAGTTTTGTTTTCCTAAAAACGTACTTTTATTGATCTACCATGAAAACAGAATGTTGGATATTCATCATCATCAGCCCATATACGTTCCCACTGCTAGGGATCGGGCATACCCTAGGGCAATAAGGCCTTAGTCAACCAAGATGGGCCCAGTGGGTTGGTCAACTACACAACCTAAGAATTTATTCGTAGGTGTGCAAGTTTCCTCAGGACAATAAAAGATCTCGAGTCAAACCATCTTCACAGGAAAAAGGTGGCTGTGACATACGGACGGATAGCTGCTCTTCAGCAGATGATTCCGTTTCGTGAGGACTATTCTGTTAATATGATTATATCGAAACAGCAAACACAATTCGTTTGATAGAGAAAATAGAGCCTTCTTCAATTTCTTCTCTCTCTCTTATAAGTATTTCATGTTATAGCGGCAATAGAATCGCCATCTGTGACAATCACAATCACACAGGTGATCCAACAGTCTCAAGAAGTCCAAATTTGGAATCATGTATTTGAGAAGTCGTGTACAAGTTTGAATTCTGGTGGGCAGTGAAAGTGAAATAGATTCAGTACTCTTCACACACAAGCACCCTACTCATCATGCTCTCCCGGTACCTTCACGGGATTATTGCGCGGTTGCCGCCCTGTCAGCCGTTGTCGCTATTACATCCCTTATATTTTATCTCCTTGTTTCACGTTATAACAGCATCATCTATATTATCATAGTATTAGTTCTAGAAAAGGGAATCTGGTGGATTTTTAAATTGATGGATTTGAATATAAACAGACCCGACAATATCAAATCAATTTTAATATATCTTTATGATTTACAAAGTTGTGGATATTTGTAGTTGCATTGGAGAGAGAGATCCGATTGCTACTAATTTTCATGTATATTCCCCTTGCATGGTACACAGAGACGGACAGACAGCGGAGTCTCAGAAATACAGTCCTATTTCTTCTAATCTTTGGAATAGAGAACCAAATAAAATCAGACATTATAGGAAAAGTTATTGTTGAAAAGTGTCTAGGTTGAAATCTTTTGAGCAGTGAAAGTGACATCGAGTCTAGTACATATTAAGCTCCCCAATCTTCATGCTCTCCCGGTGTCCTCACGAGATCATCGCGCTGTTGCCGCCCCGTCAGCCGTTGTCGCTCTTATATGACATTCATATTCGAGGAATGATAAGAAAAAGTATGAAAAATTTGAGCCCTCTTATACATTTTGTCCTTTAAGTACCTACATTATTTGGTGTTTTGACATCATTAGAAAATCAATGTCAAATCAACACTTTTAAAGACTGTTTAAATATCTTTGTTCTCTTTAGAATAAAGATATTTAAACAGTCTTTAAAAGTGTGTATCTTTATACAGCCTGATGACACACAGAGGGAGAGACAAACAAACAGCCAGTGGAGTCCTTTGGACCATTTAGTGAAGAAAACCAATAGAAATCAGGTTATAAATAAGAAGTAACTATTGAGAAGCGTCTAGCTTAGAAAGCAGTGAAAGTGGAATCGATTCTTGGACTACTCACAAGCTCCCATCTCGTCATGCTCTCCTGGTGCCTTCACGGGATCATTGCGCTGTTGCCGCCTCGTCAGCCGTTGTCGCTCTTACATGCATCCCAATATTTTTTCTCTTAGTGTTTCATGATATAGCGGTAATAACTGTATATCTGTAGTTCTGGTGAGCAGTGAAAGTGAAATCGATTTTGTCACACACAAGCTTCCCACTCTTTATGCACTCCCGGTGCCCTCCGGGATCATTGCGCTGTTGCCGCCCGGTGAGCCGTTGTCGCTCTCACATGATATCATAATTCCTAAATATGACATTCACATTCGCAGAATAAGAAAAAAATTGTAACTTGAGCCCTCTTATTCAGTTACTACATATTTGATGTTATAGCAGCAGTAGAAAATCTTTGACAAAGTATTCTATTAACAACTCTTAAATTAAGTTCTAGAAATAGAGCTTGGTGATACACAGACGGACAAACACACAGACAGCAGTCTTACTGCTATACCACTAAGACTCTAGGGTTCCCTGCTTTTTACCATTTCGGTACGAAAACAAAATAGAAACAGATTTTCTAAGAGAAGTAATGAGATATTAAGAAGTGGCAAGTATTGTATTCCCGTGAGCAGTAAAGTGAAATCAATTCTTGAACCACACACAAGCTCTCCACTCTTCATGCTCTCCTGGTATCCTTACGGAATCACTGAGATGTTGCCGCCCCATCAGCTGTTGTCGCTCTTACATGCATCCGATATATTTCTCCTCTTTTAGTATTTCATGATATAGCAGTAATACACTATTAATAACTGTATATCTTCAGTATCTGTAGTTCCGATGAGCAGTAAAAGTGAAACCGATTGATACACACAAGCTTCCCATTATTTATGCTCTCCCGGTAGCCTCACGAGATCATCGCGCTGTTGCCGCCTCGTCAGCCGTTGTCGCTCTTATTTTATCCGCTGGTCCATTCATAGTTAGGATACCCAAATGTAACACGTTCATTGGTGCAATTTCTCTTTGTAGTTATTCGCACCCCGGTAAGAAAAGTGTCACAATGAAAAATTTGGTGCTCTGGGAAAATGCAAATTAAATGGGTTTTGATGGTTTGGTGCGGCAAATTTCATTCCTTAACAGCAGTAGAGATTCGTTGACAAAATACACTACTAACAACTGTTGAAATATCGTAGTTCTTGAAATACAGCCTGCCGTCACACAGACGGATAGACATACAGTCAGAGCAGCGGAGTCTTATGAATAGGGTTCCGTGTTTAGGAAAGAAAACTAAATCAAATCTGACTTTTTAAGAGACTTAATTAGGTATTGAGAAGTGTCAAGTATTGAGTTCTGGTGAGCAGAGCATATAAAACCGATTCTGATTTACACAGACTCCCCACTCTTCATGCTCTCCCGGTTACCTTTCGGGATCACTGCGCTGTTGCCGCCCGCAACACGTTGCTGCCGCTGGTGAGCCGTTGTCGCTCCTATACGCGCTAGCCCATTCATAGTAATATGACATTCACATTTCGGAATGAGTGGAAAAATCTAAAGGCTTTATGTTCCAAGTTTTGAAAAATTTAGAAAGTTTTTAAACATTGAAACCTTTTTAATATATTTTTTCTCATTAGTTAGTACATATTTGATGTTAAAGCAGCATTTGACAATCTCTGACAAAATACACGATTACAAATGTTCAAATATCGTAGTTCTAGAGATACATCCTGGTTAAACACAGACGGACTGACAGCATAGTCTCTAGAATAGAGTACTGGTTCTAATATTTGGGATTAGAAACCAAATCAGGCTATAACCAAGAAGTTATTATTGAGAAGCGTCTACTCGTATAGCTTAGAAAGCAGTGAAAGTGGAATCGATTCATGGACTGCCCACTCTTCATGCTCTCCCAGTGACTTCACGGGATCAGTGCGCTGTTGCCGCCCCGTCAGCCGTTGTCGCTCCTACATGCGCTAGTCAATACGTAGTAGGATGAACATGACACACAAGGTCCACACTTTTTATGCTCTCCTGGTATCCTCACGGGATCATTGCGCGATTGCCGCCCCGTCAGCCGTTGTCGCTCTTATGCATGGGCCGCAACAGGCGGAGTTGAGAAGGGTTTGAACAGAACAATTTTATCTCGGACCGCAATATTGTATTAAACTGTTGACAACTGTCTTAACATCTAGTATAATCCTAGTAACATTCAGACGGACAAACAGTCAGACAAACAGCGTTTGGCGTTTCAATCATTTTCAAATTCAAATTCAAATTCAAAATATTTATTGCATTTGGGCACGGAAACCAAATAAAATCAAACGTCTAAAGATGAAGAACTTATTGAGAAGAGAAATGTCTACTTAACTGCATTTTGGTGAGTAGTGAAAGTGATATCAATTCTAGAACTTCATACACTCACACTCTTCATGGTCTTCCGGTGTTCTCGCCAGCATACTGCGAGGTTGCCGCTCCATTAGCCAGTGTCGCTCTTACGTATGTTGACTGTTTAGCTCGCACAATCACTAATTTACATACATTCCCTATTTTTATCACAGTAGGGACTGATGCTGCTAAGATCTTGTTCTGATGCTGCTGAAAGGCTGCTAGAGTCGTTTTAGGACTTTTTTTTTTCAATGGTATCTTTCTTATTTTAGAAGGGAGAATTATTGAGGAATATCTTGGTTTGGATTCTGGTGAACAGTGAAAGTGGTATCGCCTCGGACCCTACATACAAGCTTCTCAGTCTTATGCTCTCCCGGTCCTCTCGTGAAAATAGTGCGAGGTTGCCGCTCCGTTAGCCGTTGTCGCTCTTACATGCGCTATGTTTATTATGTGATTAGAGCAATTTTAGGATTTGTTGTTAATGGTATCATTATTATTATTAGCAGGGAGTATTATTGAAGAATCTCTTGGTTTGGGTTTAGGTGAACAGTCAAGTGGTATCGCCTCTGGCCCTACATTCAAGCTTCTTAGTCTTATGCTCTCCCGGTCCTCTCGTGAAAATAGTGCGAGGTTGCCGCTCCGTTAGCCGTTGTCGCTCTTACGTGCGTTATGTTTACTGTAGTCACTACATACATAGTTTTATTAAGAAGTGTATGGGTGCGGTTTCTGGCGAGCAGTGAAAGTGTTATCGATTCTGGAACTTCATACAAACCTCCCACTCTTCATGTTCTCCCGGTGCTCTCGCCAGCATACTGCGAAGTTGCCGCTCCATTAGCCGGTGACACTCTTAAGTATGCTATGTTGACTGCTTAGCTTATACTATCACTTTTTCCAAGATACTCCCCATTTTAATCACAGAAGAGACTGACGCTGCTGAACGGATATTTGGGATTCGTTTGTTATTTTTGTAAAGATTTCAAAGTTTTAAAATTTGCGAAAAGTAATAGCTTTTATGTCCTAACTGACTCATAATGATGGCTTGGAGTAGCCTTGTCATCATCACCGGACTTGCGGGGGAGCAGATGGCTCTCACCCCCATGATAAGTAATAGCTGATTAGAGTTTCGTTTTAGGATTTGTTTTTAATGGTATCTTTATTATTATTAGCAGGTAGTATTATTGAGGAATCTCTTGGTTTGGGTTCTGGTGAACAGTCAAGTGGTATCGCCTCGGACCCTACATTCAAGCTTCTCAGTCTTATGCTCTCCCGGTCCTCTCGTGGAAATAGTGCGAGGTTGCCGCTCCGTTAGCCGTTGTCGCTCTTACATGCGCTATGTTTATTATGTGATTAGAGCAATTTTAGGATTTGTTGTTAATGGTATCATTATTATTATTAGCAGGGAGTATTATTGAAGAATCTCTTGGTTTGGGTTTAGGTGAACAGTCAAGTGGTATCGCCTCTGGCCCTACATTCAAGCTTCTTAGTCTTATGCTCTCCCGGTCCTCTCGTGAAAATAGTGCGAGGTTGCCGCTCCGTTAGCCGTTGTCGCTCTTACGTGCGTTATGTTTACTGTAGTCACTACATACATAGTTTTATTAAGAAGTGTATGGGTGCGGTTTCTGGCGAGCAGTGAAAGTGTTATCGATTCTGGAACTTCATAAGAGCCTCCCACTTTTCATGGTCTCCCGGTGCTCTCGCCAGCATACTGCGAGGTTGCCGCTCCATTAGCCGGTGACACTCTTAAGTATGCTATGTTGACTGCTTAGCTTATACAATCACTTTTTCCAAGATACTCCCCATTTTAATCACAGAAGGGATTGATGCTGCTGAACGGATGTTTGGGATTCGTTTGTTATTTTTGTAAAGATTTCAAAGTTTTAAAATTTGCGAAAAGTAATAGCTTTTTTGTCCTAACTGACTCATAATGATGGCTTGGAGTAACCTTGTCATCATCACCGGACTTGCGGGGGAGCAGATGGCTCTCACCCCCATGATAAGTAATAGCTGATTAGAGTTTCGTTTTAGGATTTGTTTTTAATGGTATCTTTATTATTATTAGCAGGTAGTATTATTGAGGAATCTCTTGGTTTGGGTTTAGGTGAACAGTCAAGTGGTATCGCCTCGGACCCTACAATCAAGCTTCTCAGTCTTATGCTCTCCCGGTCCACTCGTGAAAATAGTGCGAGGTTGCCGCTCCGTTAGCCGTTGTCGCTCTTACGTGCGCTATGTTTACAGTAGTCCCTACATACATAGTATTATTGAGAAGTGTCTAGGTTTGGATTCTGGTGAGCAGTGAAAGTGATATCGATTCTGGAACTACATTCAAGCCTCCCTCTTTTCGTGCTCTCCCAGTGCTCTCGCGTGAATAGTGCGATGTTGCCGCTCTGTTAGCCGTTGTCGCTCTTAGATGTTGGCTGTTTAGCCCACCGAAACACAAATTCCAAGTTATCATTTTTATCATAGTAGGAAATGGTCCCACTGAAAGTCTTTCCGGCATGTATTCGTTTCTTTTTTCAAGTGTTCAATGTTTCGACTTAGACTAGAAGACTAGAAGGAAAAAATTGCGTTTTAGGATTTGTTTTGATTGGCATCGTATTAGCAGCACATACTTACTATTCTTGAGAAGTGTCTAGGTTTGGATTCTAGCGAACAGTGAAAGTGGTATCGCTTCTTGCAGTTCTGAACCTGCATAAAAGCTTCCTACTCTTCATGCTCTCCCGGTGATCTCGCGAGGATAGTGCGAGGTTGCCGCTCCGTTAGCCGTTGTCGCTCTTACGTGCGACTGACTATGTTGCCTGTTTACTTTTAGCCCACCCAATCACTTTTCACAATTCCAAGATAAAACTAATTTTCATCATGGTAGAGAGTGATGCTACAGAAATCTCATTCTGATGCTGCTGAAAAGATATTCAGGATTCGTTAGTTATTTTTGTCAAGAGTCCAATGTTTTCTAACAAAACTTAAGACATGAGATTGTTTCGTTTTGGACTTTGTCCTGATTGTGTGTTTGTGAATTGATTTGTAACAATGAGAACTGTTTAAAAAAGTTGGATTCTGGAGAGCAGTGAAAGCGATATCGATTCTGGCGTTACACACGAGCTTCTTCTGTTCATGCTTTCCTGGTGCCTTCGCGTGATTTGTGCGCCGTTGTCGCTCCGTCAGCTGTTGTTGTCCTTATATGCAGTATGTTGCCTTAACAGCCCATAAATTATATTCCAGGTTCTTAGATTGATGATGCAGCAAGGATCCGGCATTTAATTTAAATTTATTAATGGAACCTGAAAGAAATAACATCCCATAATATTATTTGTTGTTTTAATGCTACTTTGAACTCTGCATGAATTATGCACCATAATACATGCATTAACATGGCTGTTTAAAATTTCAACAGATTATGTATCTGGATTCACTTTGATTAATTTTTGTATTTTACCATATAAAGCAATTTTGACAGCGAGAAAAGCTGATGCCTGATCATTTGCTGGTGTTATACTCGTAGCAGTCCCGATATTAGTTCAAATAATTACAGCACCGCCGCGCTGCTCTGGCAATGGGCTCTACCGCGGGGTTTAATACCCCTGGGCATTGCAATTTTACCCAGGAGTAACAGCCAGTCTAGATAAGTCTAGACAAATTGGATTAAAAAATTTCAATCAGTAACTCGGAAGTAATCAAACTCAACTTGCCATTTTATTTAATTTTTCAAACATCGGGACATATTGTAAATCTAAATAAAAATTTACAAAAACATAAACCTTATTTTTAATTTATCAAGGGTATGTACGTTCACGTTTGAAAATTGCTAACTACATACTTTTCATGCTCCCCTAGTGCTTCCACGTAGAAAGTACACGGTTGCCGCTTCGCCAGACTAGCTTACTACCTGTTGTTGCTCTGACGGGAAATGTGACTGTAGTGTTTGTTATGTACATTTTAAGGCTTAAATGCAGTTATCAGATGAAGAATACAACGATCACTTTCAAAGATTTAAATCGGCGCAGTTAAACATCACACTGACTTGTTATTAAAACATACCAACATTTTTAAATTTGATATGAAATTCCGGCCTTATTACAATAGTATTTTGTAATTTTGATATTATTTGAAAGTCTTGATGATAATTAGAACTTACTTATAAAAGGCGGATAAAGGTAAGTATGCTAGTTTCTGCATTTGGGATACGTAAGGAAAATTTGTCAAATTGAGTATTTTGCTGCAGCCTGTTTATTTCCGAAATTATCTTAGAATTAAATTCAATTAATTCCGCAACGCTGAGCTAACAATCTTTTGTTTTGGTTTTCTAAACTGAAAAGCAGAAATGCTGTTTGGTTTGGAGTTCAGAAAACCAAACAGCATATGTATGCTGTTTGTATGCTTTGTACATAAAAAAATACTCGAGTCAACGGTTATTTGCACACACAGCAAAAACGAAATATCGTTTTATAGGTAAAACGGTAGTGTGCCAGTTCTATCTGAGCTGCAATATCAGCCTCTCTGCATATTCTGAGATCCTAGTACCGGTGCAGTGGTGAGTATGCAACTTGAGAACTTTGACTACCCCGCCCAGGTGCACTTTGATGTAAAGCGCAGTTCACACAACACACATGTCTTTGAACTTGCCTCTCTTACACCTAACCTCTTTGGATGGGATTTCCATATTGGATTATCTACAAATTTTTGTACTACATTATACCTACAGTAGATAATAAAAGACCGAAATCATTTAAATTTTTTAGGGATTTCTAACAACTTTCTAACAACAGCATGCACTGAAGAAACACCATGCAAAAGGAAAGGAATAAGTTTATTCTTATTTCTTGAGCTCGCAACGTACATCTCAATTCCTCTTGTATTATTTATTCTTGGATGATTGATCTCGTATTTCTATATTATAGTATATATATATATATATATATATATATATATATATATATATATATATATATATATATATATATATATATATATATATATATATATATTTCAAAACATCACATACATTATGTACAGTATGCAGTTAGTTCGTAGTTTTCTAATTAAGCATCCGAAAGGCGTACCTATTCCTGTTGGTTTTAATAATGTACTGCAGATTAAAGGCACGAAACGCAAATTGTATAGATTCAGCTTCTTTTTACATATTTTTTTTCTTTGTAAATAATCGTAGAAGGACGTGTAACGCTAATTTTCTCGCTGAGAAGAAGAACAACCAACCTCTTGCATTCGGCTCCTCTTGCAGTCTGCGATCCTGGTAATTTAGTTAGTAATAGTAGTGCTGTATCTTTATAGGTATTATTTGCCAACTGCTTCAGTTTTTTCCGATTTAGATCGGTAACGAATGAAATTGCAGCTGACCTTACAAATAGACCAGTCATAAAAGACACAAAAAAGTGCTGAAATCCTAAACAACATTCTAGTTTTGCATTTTTATACGTTTTAGGTACCGGCTCTATAAGTCTTAATTTTGGGGACCTCTGATGTAAGTTTTCAGCACATGAACATCCACGAATTTTTGCAAGTTCCAAAATATACGTTGATAAGAAAAGTTCCTGTAGCGGTATTTAAGTAGACATAATTTCATACAATTTTAAGCTAAAATAAATGTATTTTAGTTATACAACGTAGGTTTATTCATCGAAAACAGCTCCTAGATAATTCGCGGTCAATGTTTTTATTAAAAAAAAAATAACTATATTACTTAATCATTATTACGGATAGTTAGCAATTATATGGAAAGCTCTTTTTCAAATCATGTGATTCGGTTATTGACCGATATATTATAGACGCATTGGGGTTATAAGGAAACCCTAAATAAAATCAGTACCCAAGCATACAATCCATTGCTTAATGAACTGACGCATCACATACAATAGTTTCTCATCGATTGCATAGCTTAATAAACTCTCCACATAAGCTGGAATCCTAGTAATGGTGCATCGGATTGTATGCAGCTTGGTTTGAGAACCCTGATGCAGTTTTAATTGCGTCATCCAACTGCATGTCAAAGAGTTGTGATAATATCATCATTTTGAATATCATGCTACATCAATGTCGCTTGATGTCCCTTATCTTATCTAAGTATTACTTTTTTAGTACCGTAACAATTAATACGTTCAATTATGTTGAGGTGCATCGTCTCAAGCAAACTATATTGCGTGTTTTATCATCATAGTTCCTTCATGTTTTTTCTCAGAGACTATGTTTATTTATTATCTTGTTTTATTATTACCAATCATTTCTGCTTGATTCTTAAAATGTCATTAAATTATAATATCTTCTTAAAATAGTTCAGCTCATGGTTCTGTCTGATGTATTTACTTTGATCTTCATTCTATAACGAACATTTTTACTTCTGTTCTCGTGTTTTAAATACTGGTGCCTTGTTTTGTTCAACAGCTATATAACATTTTCTTCTTACTACAGTAAAGGACAGCCGCTTATAGAAGATCATCTTATATAAGCGATTTAAGACCCCTGAATAATGCTTTAATATTATTTTGCTAACGATTATTGCAGTTACTGTTATCTATTGTTTCATGAACTATGTAAGTATTTATTAAATAATCATCGTCAAGCATAATATCCATATTGCCAATTTAAGCAAAACATAGCATAAATACTTGTTAAGTTTGTGTGTGTCGGTAAATTGTCAAATGTGTTAGTAATGGAACTCGTGATTCGGTGCATGTGTGCTACTCTGCAAGGACTATGCTCTTCACATCCTATGCGCTCCTAGTGCAATCGAGTCGTAAATAACCAATCGCAGCTGATTGTGACGTCTTTGAGGTTATGTTAAGTGTTTAGTTTAAGCACATTTTGAACTCAACAGGGCTTGGACAGAATTTATAAATTCGCCCAAAATTATAAAACCAAATTTTACATTGAGATACCTCGTATATTACTGTTTTATTTAAGAAATAAAATAAGTTTTATTCTGTTTAAACGCACTATTTTGAAACACGATTAGTCATTGATAGATATGGAAATTTACGCTTTTAGTTATTTAAAAAGACGTATTAAGATATTTTCAGCCAACTTTAAGTCATCAAAGAAGGATATTTATTCAGAAAACTTTGAAAATCTTGCTAATACCACGCTGTTTTAGGTTATGCACTGTGCGCATGTCTGAAAATGCCGACTCGCTACTATTTACGTTATTCCTCATATCGCACGTAGTGTGAGAGTTATGATAGAATCTAGTACAATTTTAAATCCTTACTTTACCTTACATAAGCAAATCTTTTATAACCTTTGTGCTATAATAGCTATTATTTATTCAGTGTATTTGACGTAATTTTATGTTTCTGGGGATTGAACCAAAAATACGTGAACAAGTCAAAAGATCAATGCGAAAGTAGTATATCTTATACTGATTTAGCTACGTCGTGAAACTCGATTTCTTGATAGAGATCGTCATAATATGATTCCTAAAGGATAAGTAAAAATCAGTCATTTCATATCTCTGTATTTAAAATGCTAAGAAGTAAGATGATTCAGAATCATCCTACATACATTTAAAGGTTGTACTCTGCTCAATTTAGAGATACTCACACGAATCGTGGTGTGCAATTTGTATCAATATTACGGATTTATATAGTCAGCAGCTGCAACAACAGGCGTAAAGCTTTGGACATTCTACCGTCCTTATGTTGGAGGCATACGGGTTACCCAATATCGAACTGTTTGTATCACGCCTAAACTGTTACTTACGCCTAAACTTGTACTAGTTGCGTTTGGTGCATGCGCGGAAGTGTGTAATACCTCTTCATGTCCTATGCACTCCTGGCATACTCGGGTCGTAAATAACCTACAACAGCCTTTGAGGTTATGTCAAAGTTCTTAATACACGTTTGTTTAAATATAAAAACAGCTTTAAAAGGACTGAAAAGGAAGGAAATAATTGGAAGACTATATTTCGTCACTGACACGCACATTTCAAACATTCTAATTAAAGGAAAATGAAGATATTAAAGTTTTAAATGCCTATACTGAAATACGTAAATGTAACTCATACATCGAACATTTTTTAATGCTGACTGCTTCAACATGTTGTGTTGGCCAATATAAACCGATGTTAAGTCATCAAAGTGACTTTTTTATTTAGGAATCCCTAGAAATCATTGAAAAATATTACAGAATTATCATACGTATCCACTTCCTGGATGTATTTGATGTAAGATAGAGCGCATGCGTCAAAGCTTGTTGCAATTCTATTCCGCGGCATAACACGATTGAGACTTTCTCGATTTTATGACGGTAATCCTTTTGAAATAAATAGCATATTTTATTACTAGAATATAATTTAACCAAGGCATCAATAATGATGAGTCAAAACCAAAATACTTTTGTACCTACAAAGAATCGTATTTTTGAACGATTCAACAAAATATATGAATTTATGACCCTATTCATTCAATCTACGTATTCATTTGGATATCGGGTTGATTCTAAATGTATAAAAATATTTTTGAGACGTCAGATATTTTTTCATAAGATTAAGGGTAAACAAACCTACCTACTGTATTTACTAAATACAGAATCTTAAACAAACTATTGCTTTATATGATACCTTGATCCAGTAATATTTGAAAGAATTAACTTAATATTAGATTACCACAAGAAACGACTAGAAAATAATGCTTGCTTAGTACGAAATGTTTGTTTACATAACACAAACTGAAAGACGGGTTAGTCTGAAGGCTTTATGCAGCTGACTGAAATAACGAAGGTGTGAGTGAGTGAATCGTTTCCTCTTTGCATAGGTCTAGCATAGTAGTGGGAATTTATGTATCCTTGTCTGCAAAACCTCTTCATGTTTGATGAGGACCTAGTATCCGAATGCAATGCAGTGGCTTTTAATGCTACGCCGTGTACTAGGAATTGAGTATATTCAATTAAACTCTTTTATTAGTACAGTCTGTGGGGACATATAAAAGCCTCTGGTCTGCAAAAGGTGGAGTAGAAAATGTTTTGGCGTTATATTGCTTACGTATGGCAGTTTAATAGAAATCCAAGTTTTCGACCTCGGGGGGCGCATGCGCGAGCCGCCATCTTGAATTAAAGGTGCCGAAATTCGTTTTTTTCTAAATAACGTCTAAACAGTTAACTGTATGACTAAAATGTCTATGAAAAGCATAAAGAAGACAAAATTACTTACATTTCCTTCATACATATTTATTCTGTAAGTCTTATAGGTAAAAGTTTACAAGCGATGAAAAAAAAAGGAAAAAAATATTTAAATCTCTAAGTTCAAAAATGGTATTGCATTAAAAAATACCCAGAAGACTGGGGCTGGAGATATAACACCAATGGGCTCAGTCCAATTAAAACAACTGAGAAAGCTGCACCCCCAACGCTTTTAAAAGTAATTTCTTGCCACTGTAAAAAAGGATGCAGTAGAGCATGTAGTTGCAGAAAAGCTGGATTACAATGCTCTATTGTATGTGGGTTCTGTAGTGGTCAGTCCTGCGGAAATGCGGTAGAGATTCGGATAGATAACGAGGACAACGATTACGACGAAATTTCATTGCTGGAAACCCATTTTTTTAGAAACAGCGACATTGAAACTGAAAACTCTAGCGAGATTAATGAAGATGTCGACCATTCACCTACCTGGGCCATCAAAAAGGTTTAAAAAATAATTAGTAAATTTTTTAACCAAAATTTTAATTGAATTGATTATTTTTGTAACTTTTTATTTTTCAACTGTTTTTATGTTTTTACCTATAAGACTTACAAAATAAACATGTATACAAAAAACTTAAGTAATTTTGTCTTCTTTATACCTCTTATAGACACTTTAGTCATACAGTTAACTGTTTAGACGTTATTTAGAAAAAAACGAATTTCGGCACCTTTAATTCAAGATGGCGGCTCGCGCATGCGCCCCCCGAGGTCGAAAACTTGGATTTCTATTAAACTGCCATACGTAAGGAATATAACGCCAAAACATTTTCTACTCCACCTTTTGCAGAGCAAAAATACCTGCGGACTGGATTATATGGGGGTTTTTTTTGTTATATGTTTGTAGGCCCATAAATTGGACATTGCATTAAATAAGACAGTGTTTTGGTTTGAAACGTTAGGATGATACCCCATGGGGCTTAACTAACCCGACATTATTAGACACATATTTTTGTTTTGGAATAATAAATTGTCTGATATATTATTCAACATGACTCCTTACGGTAATCAAATTCAGAGATTATTCATTTGAAATTCGTAGCAGTCCGAGATATTCGAATTTTAAATGTAAAATTATTTTAATGTGTCTCTCCTCGGTATTCTGGCTTCACGATTCCTCTTTATGGTTTATGAGTTCCTAGTAGATGGCTAGTTTCGCTGCATTCGCTGCACTAGCTGGTGCATACAAAAACTACTTTCAGCATAGTAATTAATCTTTATTCTAACTATTATATTAAGTAAATAATGTAATACATATTATAACAATAATACATCTTTATTTTCTAAAAATCCTACTATCATTGTGATTACAAATATGGGATCGCATACTTTGCAAATTCTAAAATATATATTGAATCTTAATATGCCCGCACTCTATAGTCATCCATTATGTACAACAGCATCGATTTTCTTTATTTTACGTACCTATAATGATATAGGTACGTAAAATAAAACATTAGGTATTTATTACTAGCTGTGCAAGCGACGTCGTCCGCGTTTTCCCCTATTTTTTTAAGTTACTCCATTTTTTAAGTTTCCGTGTGCAGCCTTAAAAGTTAAAGTTACATAGAAATTATGTATGACGGACATATCTATACTAATATTATAAAGCTGAAGAGTTTGTTTGTTTGTTTGTTTGAACGCGCTAATCTCAGGAACTACTGGTTCGATTTGAAAAAATCTTTTTGCGTTGTATAGACCATTTATCGAGGAAGGCTTTAGGCTATTAACATCACGCTGCGACCAATAGGAGCAAAGATACAATGGGAAATGTGTAAAAAACGGGGGATACGCGAACGAAGTCGCTGGCACAGCTAGTTTTACACAAAATTGTCTTATAAATATCCTGCAACAACATATGTCTATCTTTTATGGCTCACAATAACACATGTAATAGAGTAAGATCCCAGTGCCGCCAGACCTACGTCATTTATTTAGCAAAGCTAAAATTTCCATGACTTATAGTCTAGTATGAAGTTAGTAGAGTATGCGTACTTATTCATGGTAGAGCGGATTTTCAGTCTTCGTTTATACAAAATCAATATAATATAAAATAATACGAAGATGTTTTATTTATTTTAAACATACAAATCGATGTAATCAGAATAGGAACACGCTATTTAAATCGAAACGGCTTAAATATATTATTTGTAACCATGGACTAAAAAATCTGGAGTATAAACATAAAATGACAAATATTTTATTGTATTTTTGTGTTTCCCGCCAAAGTACAACCCTTTGAACGAGAGGGTAGGTCATGAAAGAGATAGAAACAAGTTACTAACATGCACCTGACTCTGTATTGCCTGTTACCGGATGGCTGTGTGCTTGCTTCCTGAAAATACTACGCGTGTGGGTGCAATGTGCTGGGCAGTTTCATTTCTACACCCCTATGAACTCCTGGTAGCAGCCAGACTTAAATGCTTATAATGCTTTTCTTGTGCAAGGAGTTAAATCGCGTTAACTAACGATTGATATGATAGTTATTTAGTTTTACAATATTTCGGTACAATATGGGAACTATCAAACGATTTAATTACACGGAGAAAATAATTTATTTATTCTCTTGTTTATTACAGAGTACTCTTATACAATAAAGCGCTTAAATCGGTTAGTTTGATATTTTATCAGAAACGCTTAGTTTTCAACTTACACATTTGATTTAAACTTTAATTGTTGCAAAAGCAGTCAGCTTCAATACCGCCCTTGTTTGGAACTTATTTTAAGGATGGAAAGTTTTGGAAATGGCCTATGTTCAGCAATAAACAGCAATAGATGAAGATGATTAAGAATATCTATACTAATATTATAAAGCTGAAGAGTTTGTTTGTTTGAACGCGCTAATCTCAGGAACTACTAGTTCGATTTGAAAAAATCTTTTTGCGTTGTATAGAGCATTTATCGAGGAAGGCTTTAGGCTATATAACATCACGCTGCGACCAATAGGAGCAAAGATACAATGGAAAATGTGTAAAAAACGGGGGAAACGCGAACGAAGTCGCTGGCATAGCTAGTTATAAATAAATGCCAACGCTTTATTTGTTTATGGTCATGTATTTCGGCGCGCTAATTTTCAAGAGTGTGCAATGTAGGTATTTTGTATTAAATAAAAATTATATAAAGGTTGAAGGTTTACCATTTCAACAAAACTTTTAATAATATTTATTAGAATTATGGACCTCAATTCTTGACTTGAAATAGATCCTAAATTTTGTTTGTACTACCATCAAAGGTGTGCAATAAACATTTGTGCGTACGTACATCTGTCCATATCTGTCGGCTTTAGGCAGACTTTACGCCAACTTTCTACTAGGAGCCCATAATGGGGTGAAAGTGAACTGTCCCCTTTAGACCTACCGGGAAATCTAGACTTCAATCCGTGTAAACCGGACGTATGCTACAAATCAATAGGTAGTCCCGCCCCTGCAGTGTGGACACACCCCCGATGCAACATCCCTTATTCAGTGAAAGTGATTTGTGCACGTTGATTTATTCAATGTTTTAATTGTCGGATGAAAATTATTTCGGGCATTATCACGCAATCGCTGAAAAATGTGCGAACTGTACTAAATGAATCTCGTGTGAAATGTGTCATAATAATTAAATAATGTCATATCTTTATCCTTACTAATATTATAAATGCGAAAGTTAGTCTGTTACGCAATCACGCATAGAGTACTAAACCGATTTAAATGAATTTTGGTACAGATATAGTCCAGAGCCTGAGAAAGAACATAGACTTTTTAACAGACTGCGCTTTAAAGAAATAGTGTTTTACCTGTTAAACGGCTACGCAATACAAAGAGAAAACAATTGGTAAAAATATAAAATAAGTAAACTACTTTCTATTCATAATGGTACGCTTTTAATTCAACCAGTAGGGTTACTTTGTAATATAACGTAAAATAAACAAAGAACTTTCATAAACAGTTTATTAACTGGACTAGATATATATAACCGTTTAAAGGCAACGCCCTGCTCAAACTTTTCCATGGGTAACCGTCGCCATCCGACCAGTCGGACCACTCGCCATTTAAAATAAAACTAACTGAATACATGAATCTCAACCCATTTATAATTTCTTAAAAAAATATTTATAATTGATTTTTTTGAACTTAAATGTCGTATGGTACAATGGAAACGCGATATTTGGACAGAGCTCTTACATGCTCATGCGTTCCTGGTACCTACGGCTATCCACGGCTCATAGTTGCTGCCTCAAACGCTATTGCTACCAGAGACACATAAATTCGCAAGAGTTAACAGTGTGATTTACACTATCAGATCCAACATTACTCCAATGCAATTAATCAATAGCCACGCCCTAATAGGGTGGACACACCCCAAATGCAACATCCCCTATTCAGTGAAAGTGATTTGTGCGCATTGATTTATTACTGATAATATCGGATGAAAACTATTCAAGGCATACTAACGCTTTTGCCGCCGATGTTGTGCGATTCGTATGAAATGTATTTTATAGTTATTGTATTTTACTCAACTTATGCCCGACAGTAATAATCAAAATAATGAGTAGACTTGTTAAAATTAAAATACCAAACTACTTTCCATTCAAAATCGTACGCTCTTAATATCTTAATGCAATGGAATTCTGAATATACATTTTAATATTTATTGCTGCATAATTTAATAATGGATAATTTCATCTTAGAAACTATTTCGTACTTGTAAAATGAAATATTTAAATGATACATTTTGAAAGTTCACTTATTTATTTCCTATTAAAATATTTTTCTCGTACGATAATGAAAACGCGAAATTTGAAGAGACCTCTCACATGTTCATGCGTTCCTGGTACTCAGACTATCAGCGGCTCATAGTTGCTGCCTCAAAGTTGGCGACAAACGCTATTGCTACCAGGAACGCATAAGTTCCCAATAGTAAAAAGTGTGATTTACACTGATAGATGCAACATGAAATCTGAAGATATAAGTGTCTCGAGTGCAATAAATCAGTGATGCACTCTATTCATCTCCCTCCTTCGCATTGTACAATCACGACCCAAATATTGGATGCGATTGTGAACTATTTTGCATCGATATAAGCGTTTGTCTGCATGCGATATCTTGTCAAGTTGTGCACGACACATAGGAATGATTTTCAGAAGCTTCGCATTGAATAGGTAACGGTCAAGGGTTGGGGGTAAATCTGTCATTCTTTCATTGTTTTTCCCCAGCCCGTTGACGTATTTTGATCCATTATTTGAATGAATTATCTGGCAGCATTTTATTTGTACTGCATGACGTAATAGCGTTACATACATTAAATTACAACATAATCGATCGTTTATGTTAACCTGATACCGTTCTTAATTTCGTGCACGAGTACACACATTAAAAGTTGAATTCTTTCCCCAAAATAATATTTGGAAATCGGTTAAGCATTATACGACAGTCACACGAGCATTTGAATTGTCGCCTCAAAAGAAAAAAAAACTATAATAATTTACCACTTTCTTCTTTATCGTAATGAATATGTCCATCCTCGTCGTTAACACTTTATTATTTTCACTCTAACCTATGCCTCTTCATCAAAACCCCCCTCAGTTATTGACAAAACCGAACTTGATGCGGTGCGGTATTTGTATAGTAACAACATTTCTTTCGACAAACTTACTGGAGAACGAATTTGTCGTCCGAGTTGTATCGCGTAGGTACATGTAAATAAACATAAGTTGTGTGTCTATGTAAAAACATAAATAATTAAATCTACTAGTGCATAAAAATTGCATAATACGGACATTCAATACGTACAGTGGATTTGGGCCTGGTTTCATTTTAGCCTCCTTGCATTTCTGCCACCCTAGTATTGTAATCTATTTAAAACTATATATCATTTAATTATTTAGGCACATTTAATGACAATAAGTACAAAACTAAATAAATATTATGTACGTACATGTGTGGTAATTTAATTATTGTAATACCACTGTAAAGTTTACTTTACAACTGTTTTAGTCAACTTTAGCGTTTCTTCCACAGCACTATACTTCCGTATCGACTTTAAAGTACCAGGGTAACATAGGAGAGCAGAAAGCACTCAAACCACAGAGAAAGTGTTTTTGTTAGCGCAGCAGGTGGGAGTAACTTTTATACGTGATACTGACTAATAGGAAAACAGAAATGAGTAAGAGAAAATTCATAGATTCTCAAGCTACTTGAGAATCTATGAATTTCTGAAGTCACTCATCTTACTTACAGACAGGTACTACTACATACTATATAGGTATTGGTACTTATTGCACATGAACTAAATTTACCTTAAAGAAAAGATGATGATGGGCTCTTGATTTGGAACAAAATAGCATGTCAAGTGCGTTCTGACATACGCATGACATTTGACATTTTGATGATGAGTGATTTTAAATGATGTTTCTTTCGATTAAAAACAAAAAAAAAACCGCCTTCAAAAACCCGACTCACTAAAAATTACAAAATAATATAATACGAACATTAATCTGGGTATGAATTTGATATGTTGTTGAAGGCGGTGCCGTTTATATTTCATGCAGTTTTCCTCAAAAATTTAATTGGCACCGCCTTCAACAACATATCAAATTCATACCCAGATTAATGTTCGTATTATATTATTTTGTAATTTTTAGTGAGTCGGGTTTTTGAAGGCGGCTTTTTTTGTTTACAATTTTTTTCATCCTTTTTAGTGTTACATATTTTAGCACCCTATTAGTTCAGCTCACCTATAATTCTACTGATATTATAACTAGTAGTCTTAATATGTATACAGTATTGAAAGAATTATCCTTTTACTCCAAACAATTAAGGAGTTGACCTTCCATCATCAGCTCAACATTATAACATTATGATTACAAGAAGCAATGCCAATATAACTTCAGAAAATATGTGAAACGTGGTACATGTGCCTATAAAATTTAAGGGTTGCCCTCGATTTCTCCTGGATCCCATAATCAGATCCTAGATTGGACCCTATTAGTTCAGCTCACCTATAATTCTAGTGGTATTATAACTAGTAGTATTAATATGTACACAGATTTGAAAGAATTATCTCTTTACTCCCAACTATTAAGGAGATGACCTTCCATCATCAGCTCAGCATCACAAAATTATGATTGCCAGAAGCAAATGCTAATATAACTTCAGAAAATATGTAAAACGCGGTACATGTGCCTATAAAATTTGAGGGTTGCCCTCGATTTCTCCTGGATCCCATCATCAGATCCTAGACTGGTCAACCTAATAGTTTAGCTCACCTGTAATGCTACTGATATTTTAACTAGTAGTCTTAATATGTATACAGTATTGAAATAATTATTCTTTTACTCATAACTATTAAGGAGTTGACCTTCCATCATCAGCTCAGCATCATAAGATTATGATAGCCAGAAGCAAATGTCAATATGACTTCAGATAATATGCAAAACGCGGTACATGTCCCTATAAAATTTGAAGGTTGCCCTCGATTTCTCCTGGATCCCATCATCAGATCCGAGACTGGTGAAAATGGGACCACCTCGGAAGTGAACTCTATCCAACCAAAAAAAAATTTTTGAAATCCGTCTATAATTGACGAAATTATCGGTGAACATACATAAAAAAAAAAAAAAAAAAAAAAAAAAAAAATATTATACATACAGACGAATTGAGAACCTCCTCCTTTTTTTGAAGTCGGTTAAAAAGTCGAGTTTTGTGTGACTCGAGGTAATTCAAATATAAAGAAACGCGGTAATTTCGAATACGGAAAGGCACAGTTCAAATACAAATCCTACATAATACACGTATACAAACAGGAGGCCACTTTACCAGGACTGCAGAATAAAGGTGATTACGTGTTTCTTGTCTACGAGTGCAGTTTGGCGTTAAAACAACAATCTGAAACTTACTAGAGACTGAGCGTCTCTCTCACACATACTGTAGGAAAATCGATAAATGGCGGGCGGAAAGCACGTGGAAATGTTTATTTACACTGTGAGATTCTCAAACTTATCTCCATAGAAATACGACGCTACCTTACCAGGACCGCAGAATATGCAGAGAACTTAAATTTGTCCACTACACATAAGACCTTTTCGATATGAAATCAATTTAATACTTTCTAACTGAGATCCGTTTTTCTCTCCGTTCCATCCGCCGTACTATGTTTTTGACCCACCGCTTTTC
Source organism: Maruca vitrata (assembly GCA_039566165.1). Classification (NCBI taxonomy): domain Eukaryota; kingdom Metazoa; phylum Arthropoda; class Insecta; order Lepidoptera; family Crambidae; genus Maruca; species Maruca vitrata. The sequence continues at coordinate 14,650,628 of CM076911.1, read as the reverse complement.
AGGAAGACAATAACATTTTTATTACTATGTACAACATAAAGTTCATTGAACTTGACTTTACAACAATTCACTTACTCGTACATCTTCAAAAAGTAAACTTATTAAAAACTCAGACTGTTATTGCCTCACATTTAGTTTCTAACATTGAATCACAACATGTATCTATTAAACCGTATATTTCTCTACAATTCCTTTTTACCTAATAAATGAAACAAATACAATACAAAAATTTTAATTGGTTAAAGTTATATGTTGTTAACAAGCTCATAATATTTTAAACATGAGAATAAGCTTTCTTCAGCAGATAAACATCATTAGATCTAAACAATTTGTAAAATAAATGACTCTAGTAGAAAATGTAGCACATAGGCATGGTATGAGCCAGGGGCGGACCGTCACTTCCTGGGGCCATGTACTGAAAATAACGGAGGCCTATCGAATTAATCAGTTATTCAAGCTTATAGATCGTACGCACACATATTGCCAATCCAAACCAGTAAAATGTCGGGGGGTGGACATTGGCATTCGGGGCTCTTTACACCTACAGGGCCCTGGGCTGCAGCCCAAAAAGCCCATATCAACAATCCGGCCCTGGCATGGGCTATTGATTTAGATAGCCTTTCTCGTTCTGAGTGACTCTCGGCAACTTCTGCGATCCTGGTCCTTCGGCCGCGTTCAGGGTTCACATGTCGATAACTCGCTAGGACGTCGTTTACCTACCGACGATGGTCGGTAAATAGGGGAGAGTTGCATCAGATCGTCAAACCTAGTGATGGGCGCAATTTGATACAGATGGCGTTAATACCACATCGTTTAAAAAGAAAATACCTAAAAAATAATACATATTTTTTTAATCGATTTTTTCTATGCAATCCTTCCGTCTACCAACTTTTTAAATAACCTTGCAAAAATTTGTCCTTGTAACTGTTTAATTTTATGTTTATCCATGACTGAACCGGAATGATGCCTCTTTGCTCTTTGACATGATAGAAATCTATTTAACGGATAGATGTCGGTACTAATTTACCTCCTGGATATTTGTGCGATCCTAGTTCTGGTACAGGAATAGCTCCTGGTAGCCTGAGCTTGACTTTTGTTCGTCGTTGCTGTTGTTGCTGTCGCTAAACAATTAAAAATTCGTCGTGCTCACAATAAACCTTAAAAGGTAATTGTGTCACAAAAATGCATATCATTATTACAAATAAATAAAAGTTCTATAATTGACCTTTGTAATTGAAAATTAACGTCGTCGGTAATCCAAAGTCAACAAATTAATTTGATGAGTCAACGAATACAATATGTGATTTGTTGACGTAATTTTCATGAAGAAATAATTTAAGTCTTCAGTTAAGAATTAAAGATGTTATTCTACTAGTCCGGTTTAAATTAGCTAAACACACAACCAACATCCTAATTTTATAGTGTTATTCAACAAGATGTTGCATTTAAAAAAACAGGTTGATTTATTTATCAAGCAAAATTCGCAAGCTATAAAAAGGTCCATACATGGAAACTTCTAGAATGTAAAAACAACCCCCAAACAACTATGGATTGTAATTAAATAACATATACCCAGCAGAGAAACTACGCGGGAAATTCAAACTGGTTATTGTGGCACTTGTTGAATGCCGTCAAATTGTCTGTCGGGGTTCGCAAATCAGTCCTATACGGCGGCGATCCGATCTACCAGGGGTGCAGAATATGAGAGGAGATCATTGAAATGCACCGCCGACATCCCTTCTCCGCGTTCCACCCTTGTGAATGAACGTACACGTGTGCGGGGTTGGAGCACTACGACCTTGCAGTATCGATCGAGCCTAGGTAGTCTAGGGTATGCACTGAACTCCGAAATCATTATGGTTTCCTGGTAGCTGGTAGTCGAAATCGCATAGTTGCATGCCCCGTGCAAGTGCTTAAAGTAGGTTTAGCTTGAGCTCGTTTTTCTATCGCATTCAGTCATTCTACCATTATTAATCAAGGTTTTAGTCATTATTTACAAACATTTGTGGTTTGTTTATGAATCATTCTTTAGTATAGATATATTTTTACTTTCTTAATCCATATATTAAAAAATAAATAAATATATTGTAGTTAGTGTAGTATGTAGATAGTACTCTTGCTAGTCCTGTAAGTATAGACAGACGCGATGCTCGATTATATTAACAATAAAAACATATGAGATGTCGGATTAGCTGGATGCGAGAGCAGGTGCATCAAATTGAATTTGCATCTATGTAAATTGGAAGTTTCAACAATTTAAATGTAATCCTAATCGGCGTCTCCTCGTACTTATATTTATGGCGAAATGGTAAAAGGGTCCCATATCCTTAACACCCTGCTCCTGTTTAAGGAATACGTCATGAACTCACAAAACTATTTCTGATGACGTGTGATGCAATAGCGGAACAGGTTTATATCTTCGTCCTTGTCTTGGGGTTGGCAAGTGCAGAAGTATTGACGGAATCTGAACTATCCATGGGTTGATGTACCAGGATATTATGAACACGCGGAAATGCGACTCACTTTGAAGAAGTATCCATTTTAAGACGAGAATTTGATGCCGAAAATAGATGTGCATGTGCATCATCAATTAATTTGGTACGTCATTAAAACATTACAAGAATAATTCAAACACCAGTTTTTATTTAATAAATGATGAAGAAACATTATTTGAGTCCTGAGGTTTTGGATTATCCACTTTTAAAGTGTGTAATCTTATTTTTTTTTGTGTTTTGTTTCTGCTGCTGAGCTGCTTACTAAAAATACTGGTACCGATTTATAAATAAGTAGTTGATAATTGACTGGACTAGCCAGTCCAACCTGTGAAGCCTCACAGGTGATGCACAGTTATTAGGAGACAATGCTCGCCCAGTTACACTTGGTTAACAATGCTCGGTTAGCTCTAAGATAACTAACCGAGAACCGAGAACGTCATAAATTCTTCTGGTTTGGATGTCTGCTCGTCCTTGTATGTAGGTACAGCATTATCGATGTAATAAGTGAGTATTGCACCTCTATGCAGTGCCATGTGACAGTGGACACCGTCCCGAAGGCGATGACGTTGCGAGCGGCTGACGCGCGCATCGTGTTATTGATTGCACACCAGTGCATTCTTACGAGATTCTGCATACTACTACTACGGGGAGTGCACTAAGAGAGGACCTAGTGCACGCCTCGCACTTATCCGCTGAGCTCGGGAGTACTTTTGACCTTGAAACTACAGATATTTTCTCCTGGCTCAAAATAAAGTTTACTTCTTATTGTTTTTGACATTTCAAATAGAAATAAGGAAGTTTAACCAAAGAATTTGAACGGATAGATAAGAATTCTCGAATAATAAACGATAAATATTTTGAATTCACACGCGAAAATCGAGTAACAACCATCTCTGCCGCCAATTTCCACCCTTTGATTACATGTTCCCGACCCCAGTACAACAGATGATTAAATCGTCCTATGTGCACGATTTGATGGCCGATTCTGATATGAACCTTACTGCAATACCAATAACGTTTCTCAGATAGATGATCAGACTGACAAGGTACTCTTTACAATTTATGCACTCCTGGTACTCCACGAACCTTTCGAGACACTGTTCAAGGAGGTACTGATAGAAACATAAACTTGAAGTGATTTTTTCCAACAACATTTACCCTTTTTTATTGTAAAAAAATTTGAACATTGTCTTTTTTATTAAACAGTTATATTATACCAGAGCCGCTCTAAGTTGGCCGATTTGCTACATGTCAGACTGACTGCACTAGTCTTTGAGTATAAAGCCACTTACACGGGCGACCCCCTCCGGCAAAGTACATTGGTCAACTGTTCAAACACGTTTAATAAAACTACTTGTCGCTGCACCACCGCCATTTTGCATTGATCCCTGTCGCGTGACGTTACTCTTGAAAAATGGTTAGTTGTGCAGTATTCTCATGTAAAAGGCGATCGAGAGCTCAAATTCGCAACAAGAGCGCGTTTAGTATCATATCTAAGTGTTTTTATTAACTTTTAAACGTGTATTTAAGAAGAATTGCCATTTAAATAAAAAGTCGTTGCGATACGTAAACGACAGAAAAAAATAAACAAGAATACAGTGGTACGGGGGCTAGTGATGTCACAAAGTCAAAAAAGCGACTCGACATTTGAATGAATCATTCACTCCCTGCAGTTAGTTGTATAATCCGTTTTTTACTTTAATTTTGAATTAAATAAAAGGTCTAAACATATGTTATATTTAAATCTTGTAAGATGAATTAGAAAAATTACTTTTCTTTCCTCTGGTCATACGATATTGAAATTTAGTCTGAAAATGAAAAAGAAATTCTGTGACTCCCTTAGAGATATTTTTAAAGACATAGATATTTTAACCGTATCCTCTCAGTACATTTTGGACTGTATCTTATATGTTTACAAGAACATACAATCATTTAATATCGGATCCTCACCATTTTAACACCAGTAATAAACATAAGTTTGCCGTTTCAAGGCTCAGGCTTCAAAAGACTGGAAAGTCGTTCTTGGGTTTAAGCACAAAATTGTTTAATAAGATCCCACAAAATGTTATTGAATTACAATAATCAGTACAAGATAGTTCAGTTCATTCACCAAACTGATTTTATTTTATTCTTTGTGTCATCACTATTTTTTTCGTATGTGTGTTGCATAGTTACGTGAAAACTTTGTTTGTGTGCGTGTATTGTTTGAAGTGTTGAACATTTTTGTAGTGTGCGTTTATCGTTACAGCAAAATTTGTGTCTGTTGAGTTATTAATTTTTTGGTGGTGTGCTGTACGTGTTTACCTCGCCCCCGCTAAAAGTGGCGAAAAAATTTGTTAGAAGCGTTGACGTTATGGCATCTCCAGTGGCTTTATACTCAAAGGCACTAGTGAGGGACAACGGTAAAATTGCCGAAGTATATAAGTAACAGTTATTTCCACTTTATAACCAAGCAAGGTCTAATTATAACAAATTTTTATTAAAAACATTAATTCACATCCAAAAGATTGAATTTAAGTTCCTTATTTATAAATATATTTATTTTTAAAATACAATACTTATTAAATCCTTCATCCTATTTTTAAAAATACCTGGTGAGTATTACCCACTACGTCACTATAAAAACGTGTCAAACGGCGTAACCTTGTAAAAGCGTAATACAGAGTGGAAATTTTACGTTTTCTTTTTATAATTCAATTATTTTAGGTAATAAAAGACAAATAACTAGATAATTATACCGGAGCCGTTCTTAGAAGACTGATTTGACACTTTTTATTTTATATTTTGCATTTATCCTTGTTAAGAGGAACATATTTACGCGAATCATAAAGAACAACTTTTAAAAATAATACGTTATTTCAAAATTTCAAATGCACATAATTATATAATTATTTGTCTTTTATTACCTAAAATAATTGAATTATAAAAAGAAAACGTAAAATTTCCACTCTGTATTACGCTTTTACAAGGTTACGCCGTTTGACACGTTTTCATAGTGACGTAGTGGGTAATACTCACCAGGTATTTTTTTGAAATAGGATGAAGGATTTAATAAGTATTGTATTTTAAAAATAAATATATTTATAAATAAGGAACTTAAATTCAATCTTTTGGATGTGAATTAATGTTTTTAATAAAAATTTGTTATAATTAGACCTTGCTTGGTTATAAAGTGGAAATAACTGTTACTTATATACTTCGGCAATTTTACCGTTGTCCCTCACTAGTGCAGTCAGTCTGACATGTAGCAAATCGGCCAACTTAGAGCGGCTTTGGTATAATACTAGATTTCCCATTAGCGTGTTCCATTCCGTGCATAAATGCCTTACTTTTGCGAATGTTGACATCTTGACATTGACATTCAATAACTGTAGGCAAAGTACTGATAATAATAATAATTATCTAAAATTATTTTAAATAAAATTACAGCTGAATAGGTATAATTTGAATCTAACATAATTTGGATTTCATGATGATTTTAGAAATATGACGTTTCGAGCTCTTTAGTGTTATAGTCCGGCATTATGAGTAATTTTACTTGAATGAGTACCCATTAATTCCATAATGTAATGGAAAACATTTTCGCATTCCAATAATTATCTCATGCTAAAGACGATATCTCTCGTCACTCTCTTCGTCCATCAAATAAATATCGTACCTTTCAGATGTGTGTCGACTTCGATTTCCATATCGTTTGAAATTTAAATTATCCCGATCGGTTCCTGGTTCGATTAGGTCAACACTTTGCAAGTCATTCCGACATGAAACAACGTGTTCATACATACGAGTATAAATGCAGGGATAATTGAGGATAATACCTACTCCACAATTATCTTATATTAAAAAAGCCGGCCATTTGCGAGTCGGACTCGCGTACGATGGGTTCCGTACTATCATCTATAATAGAAAATCACGATTGTTGTATATGTATTTAGTAAGACCATGTAAAAATTGCTTAAAAATTACGTTTGTTGTATGGGAGGCCCCCTTTACATATAACTTCTTTATTATTAAATTATTTTTTATGAAAAGTAAGATACAAGTAAAATATTCTGTAAAAATGTTAAGCGTCTACCTGTTACCGTCATTTATATTGAGCAAACAAATACGAAAAAAAATGTTTATTGTATTGGGACCCCTTTAGCATATTCTCATTTTTACTTTTCCTGTTTGTTGTTATAGCGGCAACGACGGAAATACATCGTTTGTGAACATTTCAGCTTTCTGGCTATCACGGTTTATGAGATATAGCTTGGAGACAGACAGACAGACGGACGGCGAAGGCTTAGTAATAGGGTTTTTACCTTTGGGCTACGGAACCCTAAAAACTATCATAGTACTTTGTATTTGTAAACGGATTACTCTCATTATTCAATCTAGCACAGTTAATAAGCTGACGTACCTACATACATAGTTATGAAAAATTATAAGTTTATACGAAACGAGTATAAGGTCATATCTTGATTATATAAACAACAATTCCCAAATTTCTGAATCCAATTACGTCTCACACGTTTCACACTGTTACACAAAACAGGACTCCACAAAGGAGCCTATCTATACATTTTAACCCTTTCCGAAGACTGACGTAAAATCACCCCAATCGCAGGGCCGGATAATCAATGGTTTATTGCGACCATGTGCTCCTGGTTCGAAGAAGCAGTGCCCTGCGCGAGCGCCATAAAAGCTGCGGTAACATGTGCGCATGCGCACGCCCGGGCGTGTCGGGCCAGGCCGACAGCGGCTTAGGAGTTTAGCTCGGACATCTTTACTCCTGCGAAGAAATGCTAAGGTTGTGTAGTCGATCAACCCGCACATGGACGTATATGGGCTGATGATGATCATTTATCTTAAAATCTATTCATTATGGAACTATACGCGATAAAAGAATAGTTAATACATAGCTACTTACTACCCGACGTTGACGTTGAATAGTTTTTAATGTAATGAAGCGAGAAAGTGTACAATAATTTAGATTTAGATTTAGATTAGCCTTTCTCTTAATTTTCGATAGAGTGTAAATTAGCACATAATTAACATAAAAGGACATATCAGAGTCCGAGATAAACTTACTAAACGATAATGAAAGCTCCAAATTCCAGATTTGGATATGGATATGGATTTGGACCCTACTCGCCTAATTGTAAGTCAATATATGCTTCAAGTATCGGCTGTCATTAGTAACTTTATAGATGTAAGGATTAAGCCTTAGCCAAGTTGTGGACAGATAGGGCCAACATAATTTTGGACATTAACCACCTCTTATACGGTCCAAAACTAAACTTAAAATGGAGAATGTTACTGTGCCTCGATTTGTCTTTAAACACTTATTGTGACATTCTCAATTTTGGCTGTATGAGCGAACGAACTACATATGTCGATTCGATCGATTCAGTTTATCAAAGACTTCAAAGTTACATAATTACCTAAAATCATCTCTATTATAGCAGTCTGGGCTGCTAAGGGTTAAAGAAACGATCCACGTATTCGCTTAACATTCTCTTGGCCACACGGCCTGCAATCAAGCGGGGTTTGATTGCAGTTTCGCGCTCTGCAGTCGGTGAATCCGAGTTCGATGTTGATGTGCGATCAGTTAATGACCGAAGCGATCCGTTTGGTGGCTACCACTCTACAGGCATACGTCATCTTCTCGTGCATAATTAGACGCCTAATTATACATAAGAAATATATTTAAAGGTACATTTATATGAGAAATATGTGACGGTACATATTATTATAAAGTTCGATTAATCAAAACGATGTTTCAACACGAAAAGGTACATTCAGACATACATTCATACTAGGACCTTAACTGAACTCCTGACTTATAAGCTAAATTATTAAAATGGTGGATTACCTTGTATCAGTTAAAGTTATCAAAAGGCATAATTAAACTAAAGCTGCATTTAGAAAATTGGAAGAATATCAGCACCGTTACATGAATAAACACCTCACCAATGTATTTATGAAGCTGAATAATTGCATTGGTCTATCATTCCTGAAACCCGTCTGAGGACGTCATCCCGGTGAATATAAAACTCAAACAGATGTCAGTTACTCTACATCACATCAGAAAATGTTCATACACGGCCGTGCCATCGGCGTAAACACCGCATCAAGGCTGTCGTGCCCGAAAATCATTCTTGATTTTTAGAGATCCGTGTTACACGAAAAGCTGAAAGAAATAATATTTAGTAGTAAACTTCCTCTAATCAATTTTCTGGTTCTAAAAACCAGTACCGCCAATACATATCAAGCCATTTAAAAATTGAGTGTTAGAAAATTTCGCGTCTACATTTTTATATACGTAGGTACACTCGTAAAGCACGTGTCACAGAAAACCTCTTGAAATCTGACATCAAGGCAAGTTACAAAGAATGTAGGATAAGCTAGCGTAAAAGTAATAGAGGCAAAATAGAGCACTATAAGGAAGTTAAATTTTGTGATGTAAATAAGAAACAAAAAGTAGGTGTGGAACCTTCAAAGTTCAAATCGAGAACACTCTTAGCTTCGAGTTTTTATGAAAGCGTTCCCTGTTCGCCAGAGTTATTCCTGTAATACCTATTGCATTTATAAAGATCAAACGGGTGGAACAAACGGGCGGTCGTGTAAACACATCGTACCTACCGAGTGCGCGCAGGGTTCGAACCATTATCCCATACGTAAACTGAAATACATCACGCCAGTTTCAGCAAATTTTATATTTTTATGATTCTTTTTTAAGTGTATAAAGGAGAGTATTTGGGTCGCTGCTGCGCTAAATGGGGCGGCGTGTACGTGTAGACTCGTGTGTTTTAGGTTTTTGTTTAGGTATAGGTCGGTCTGTCTAGCACAGAACTTTTAATAGTACGTTGAAGGTAATATTTTCGGTTTGTTTCGGAACTTTTTTATACATATTTAATATAACATTACTACATTCTTGACCAAAGTTCTTTAAATTAAGAGATTACCAATACAATATTCAGCATTGTTTTTATTTATCTTGTTAAGTTTGGAACCATAGATTTAAAATAATATGTCATCACAACTATGTCCTATATTATTATGTCCATTTCAGTGTAGCGACTTCTTCACTAGACTGGTACTACTTTAGATATTGATATACAGGACATTTCAACATCCTATCGTTAACATCGGACGGAATGGATCGTTTTTTACAACTGCATATCGGCGCCGATAATGCATCGGAACTGTTTAAAAATAGAACCAGTAATTGACATTGAGACAGATCCATTCCGTGCAATGTGTGCGGTCTAACATGTGTAGTAAGCTACCTAACCCTCGTTTAACGCCGAAATCTTACAGAAATCGCCCGACGCATCGAAAAAAATGTTTTTATTACACCAGATTCGGCGTCGAAACGGAAAGAGCGAACTCTTTCGTACCGCGCCGTTTATTGTTTGTTTAACATTTTTACGAAACATAATACGCGAGGTACGAAAAAGGGTTATGTAACAAAAAATATGGTTGATGTATGAAGCTTTAGAGGGTCCAATGCCATAAAACATATTTAGGGTAATAGGCGATTTGGAACGATTTGTTTTTCCTTGTAACAAAATGCATGATTTTACTACTTTAAAAATGTGTAAAATAAACCTAAGTATTTATTTATTTATCATATGTGTACTAATGTAGAACACACAACATATTTTTACTGTAAATTATAAGATAGAAAAGTTGATTATTTACAATTTAAATATCTCTAACATCTCCAACATCCGAACTGTATTTATTTTATTTGTTGTTCAAAAACTTTAAAGTATTTTATCTTTTTGATTTGATCTAGGGAGGATCGAAGGCGCAATACTGAATAGCACTAGTCACCGAATCTATTCAACTTCAGTAACCTGAAAATCGTCGGTATTAAAATGTCAGGTATAAAATCCAAATTATTCTTGACAAACCACGCGAATTCCTTATTTCATTGGCGAAAAAGTTTAAGATTTGTGTAAAAATATTGTTATCAGTTTTCTTGTCGTCTAGTTTTGAGGAATTTTGGATTTACTTTACTTTAAAAAAACTTAAAGTTAACCTTTAATAATTTACAATGAAATACACATATACCAAATTTTTCCTCATGAATTTCAACGCTATCATAGAAGAAACAAAGAGTGTCATCGCAGAGAAATATTAAGATACTAATTTAATAATGATATAAATATGTCTTAGGTCAAAAAACAGAGGATGACAAATTGTATTCGTAATGCCCAAATGTAAACACACAATAAAATGAATATTTTTACACAAATATTTCTATTACTGTATTGCGTCGTCGTGAATCCTCAATGCCAGGTAATAACTTTCTACGATATTTAGTAATAATTACTATAATTATACATTACTTGGTTACAACGACGACACAAATAGGATAAGTTCATCGGATGCTAATAAAATATTGTAATAAACTTATTTTATTACTCGCATTGACATAAAACATGTAATTAACGGATTAACCGCGATATCCCGGCATTCAGGATTCAATATTCGCTGGCGAATCGAACTTGTGTATTTTTTGTATTGCTGTGCGATGACTTTGCGAATTCCTTTGCATCTTTTTTTATTTAAATGTTTATAGTTTAACGGAAGAACTATTCTGAATATCATTAAAAAATATATAACAGTTGTCTGCAGTTGTGCAATGTTATATGCTGAATGTAGTCAGATTTTTTGTTGCAGACAAAGGTTAAAATAAGTTTAATTAGTGCACAAGTGTTTTCCCCATGCTCCAAAGTTCCTAACATAATAACTGTCTAATGTAGGTAGTAGGTACCCCATAAACTGACCCGACTAATTCCACTTTAAATCCACTCAAAGTTCTATCCCTGACAAATAGCAGCTAGACGATAAATCAAATTCATTTCCCGTCCAACCTGGGAACCAACATGAATCACACGTTACAAACTAACCATGAATAGTTTCCAATAAATCTCTGATGTAAGTGCTCCCAGTACCTGCCTCCACTTAAATGCCGATAAATCTATAGTTAAACGGGTAAAGTGAATGTAATTTGGTAAGCGGGGTGGGCCCGGCGGGCATCTGTCGTCGCGGGGCGATATGTTCCCCGCTTGATCTACGACTCGGCCCTCGATGACAACCACCGATCCACTCCTCGCCGGCTAAAGCGATATTTCTGTTGCGTAATGAAAGTTATAAGTAGACTTTAATTGAGTGCCCGATGACTTGAGAAACTACTACAATCGACAAGTGTTATCCAGTTTACAGATCGAACGCTATCGCAGTTTAGCTTAGCTCGCATTGCCGTAGTTTGCACTCAATTGTAGAGAACTTTGTCAGCAATGAAAGCTAACCTATACCTACTAACCTATCTTGCCACCTATCATAGTTCTTACAACACTGTATCAAGTAACCGGTACCTATGAAACGTTAAAAAAGGATTTATTTTTAAATAATTGTCGTAGGTAGGTACCTTTTTTTAATGATGGTAGGTACCATCATTAAAAAAATATTATAATAGTCTCAATTCGAATTATAAAAATTGCTTTGCTCTTATATGTGTATGGACATTGAAAGTAAAGATACGGTTTAAAATGTTTACTCTTATAGATCGCATCGTAGTCCGTCATATTTCGAACTGGATCGACTTACGGGTGCAAATGAAAATTCGTATCGTCGAATGCATTTCCTTCCACGCATCGAACCGAGGTTGTTCAACCGAAGCCCGCAAGCTGTAACAGCTCGGCTACCAACAGATATGGGCCAGATAAATTTCGTAGATGTACGTACAAGTATAATTGCAGGCGTTCCCATCGCCTGCCTCTCGTCTGTTGGCGGCCACATGCAGCCATAGTTTAAACAAACCAACACCCAACCAAGTTTCAGGAATACAATTTTGTTCACCATCTATTTTCTGAGAATCGTAAGACACGTGTTAATGAGCCTGTAGCCGCGTTCCGTACGATTTATAAAAAATGAAAACCGTTTTTAGAATCAAAGAGGGGCAAACGGTTTAATAGACAGCGAATGATCTGAGTAAGCCGCCGGGAATGTTTAACGTGTTTGCAAATGTGGTTTTTCTTTGCCTGCCAAGTATAGAATAAATGTAGGTAATGTATCGTGTCTGAATACCTAAATGTAATATTTTTTATCTCAATCCGATACTTGGCATTATAAATTACACCCTTCTCAGAGTATATATCTAAAACGGAAATATTTGTGTTTACCTAAAAATATTTAAAAATTTAAATATTGTTAATATGTGAAAATAAAAGGAAATTTACTCACATCACTCAAAATATATTTTATATTGAGTAAATTCATTATTCAGCGAATGTATATTTTGTTCATTTTCAATAGTGTGTCTTCTTGTTATGCATAATATTTGGCATTATCTGCAAATGTATGTATGTAAAAACACATTCGGCGCTGCAGCTATCCCCACCATATCAGCACTGACATTCCTTTCCATCATTCCAGGTACGGCGCCAATGTTCGCGGGGGTCCGAGGGGTGCACGGTCAGATGCTTCCCGGGGGGTCGCTGGGGGGCCCCTCTATCGGGCTTGGCAGCTTCGGGCTGTCCTCGGCGCTGCCCCCCGACCGCAAGGCGTACTCCTCGCCGCCCCCCACACCGCTGCCAGCGCTGCCCTCCCCCGCCAGCATTGCCCCCACGCCGGCACCCACGCCCACCACTTCAACCACCCACCACTATTACGACCAGGTCAAATACATGTAGCCGTTAGATACTCCTTGGTTAGCGATTGTGTTACGGAGCTGCCAAGCCTCATGCATTGGATGGCTATGGCTGGAGCGGTCTTGAAACTGTTCGAATCTGTATATTTTAAATTTTCCGCATTATTGATCAAACAGCATCATCGTCCCGTGTAGCGGGCAGTTGTAAGAAAAAGCAAAAAGCATTCGACCTATGCGAACCCTCTAATGATGTGATTGTATCAGTGTTAATCAGGGTTGTAACAATGTAAATTATGAATATTTGTCATATTAGTATAGTTGGTTAATATCACCATTAATTTAACGCAATTTATTGGACATCACTGTGTCGCACCTATCTAAGCCCAAAGAGCTGCACCAAACGTAAATTATTTTATAATTGTATAATTTTTATTAAATTTGGATAATCGAGATCTCATTTGTTCTTACACTTAAGTTTTACACCTCGAATATCTCGATGTTACCGAATAATGCAAAATACTTGGCCGCCAAATGTATTATACCTAGGTACTTATTTTGTAAACTTTTCATTTATCACAAGTCATTCATAAATAGTTTTTAGGTATTGTTTTGTACTCATAGATATTAACTGTATGATTAACGATCTAAAATATATATTGTAATGACCGATATTGATATTTTTCGGATATGGTTTATGGAATGACCGTTATATTGTTTGTAATACCGGGTAAGGTAATGGGGATGGATTGGATAGTAATCATTTATGCAATAACACATTAATTTTTAAGCATAATAAATAACACACAATTATGCTTAAAAATGTATGTAACATAATCTTTAGAAAATTTAGTAACACAAAAAAAAGCAACTGTTACAAAACTGATAACATAATGAAGAGAGTAAGGTACTCTATTTATTTAAAGACAATGGTTTTGTCTAATAAATAAATACTTTACAATCATTAGTGCGTTTCCCTACTTATTCATTACAATGAATGAATATTACTGTACCGAGTACACTGTACCAACATTTATAATTGTGCTTCATTGTTTTGATTTAATGCGATAAGTATTGTTGAATTATAATAAATACAATATAATTTATTATATACTTTTGTATGCATTATAATATCCGCTAGCGTGTTTTTTATTATTCATGGTATTTAATAAAAAAAAAAGCTAGTTTCATTTCATATCGTTCAGAATTGGGAATACAATAATTTAATTTTAAGTAGTGTTAGTAGGTTGATTTCCAGGAAATTCTATGTAGTAGAAAATTTTAATATTTAGGTATATTATTGTCACAGATCATAGAATACCTACCGTATTACTATTTACTAAGTCTGATTATGACGTATTGTTTTAATTAAGTAACTTGTCTTTAATCATCGCAATAAAGTATAGTTTGTTTCATATTATTTGTATCACAAAATATAATGTACTTTTACATTTAGAAATATGTAACTTTCTTTGTAGTTACGTAAAGTATTAACAAAATAGATAATTTGTACTTTTTACAGAACTTTTCAGAGATTCTCAAACATTATACTTATTTAATTTATCAATTATAAGTTTATAAAAATAAGTATCCAAATATGTTAATTGTAAGCTGTTTTTATTTTAAATAAATTATAATTATGTATACTAGTCTTTTCTTGACCCAAAATTTTACCTATATTGATTTACATTTTGTGTGTGATGGGTCCGATTCCTAGCCATTAAAGTTGAAAACTAGCCATTAAAATTTACAAGAACTGGTAACAAGTGTCCAATAGGTAAAACCATACTATACACAGATACTTAAGAAGTGTCTTGCAGACTGAACGGAACTAAAAATGATAAGCATGTTTCCAGTAGCCCACCAATCAGTTCTTATCTTCGGCAGGGAACAAAAAACGACACTAGGGCTGTACTGTTATGGCGGTTGTCACCACTCAAGACTTGCAGATTAGGAGTGAGTAATGGCTAGATGCTTGAAGACTGCAGAGATGGTAGACAGACATCACACGTTCTGTTTGGCTACTGATAGATAAAAACCGGCCAAGTACCTACGAGTCGGCGGATATTTTTCAAGCGTCTACAGTTTGCAGTTATTAATATCTAACAAAAAATATGTTGGAATTTATGTTTAAGTACCTGGCAAAAAGTATGATGTATAGGAGCTGCCCTATTTATTTTTCTTTTGATAGGATTTGTTTTTATCGCTGATACAGAAATCAATCATTTCCTAGCTAGCGTGAGACTTACAGCCTGGTGACAGACAAATAATTCTTAGTTAAAGGGGGAATCGAATAGTAATCACAAGACAATAACTTAAAAAAATAATTAGAAATACATTTTTGTTAAAAACATCGGTATAAATAGTCAAAATCTGTTCTTAAAGTTCCTGTAGACTGGTACCCTGCACCCGCCTATCATCATCGTGTTGTGGCTCTCCCTCACCACGTTCCTGAAGTCTGCCGTGCCCAGGGTGAACGCGCTGCAGGGGCCGACTCCGCCGAAATGACACGAGTACGAACAAGTATCCACACACGCCCCCGTCTTCTCGCATTCATCCTTGGTACAAGTGCATTTGCTAATCCTCTTCGATCTCTTACCAGACTCGGACCGTACATTATTCTTCATGCTACGAGACTTTTCAAAGGAATTGATTGATTCATCTTTATGTTGCGAAGTGACCACATTGACTGATATGACTGCGTGGATATCGCAAATGTGCGTGCTATCATTATTCAATTTAGCGACTCCTGGCGCAACGTGCAACACTTTTGTTGACGTTGTCTTATTTTTGGCCACGAAATTCTTATTGGTTTGGGAACTAGCACATTTCGTATCTGCCATTGTGTAGCAAGCTGCGTCGACAGCTACGGGAAACGATATTTCTTCATAGGACGATTTAGCAACCAATTCGGGTGTAGTATCACAAGAGTCCATTATTTGTTTAATCAAATATTTTCCTTCTGCACTCATTTCAACAATTTTTAATCGGATAAGCGTACCTTTTTACATTAGCTATGTTGAATAAACTTGTTATTTTTGGCAAATGAGTTAACTGATCATAAAATATAGTGCGATATGGGTATTTTGGCGTTTGGCAAAATTCGGAATAAACGCGCCGCCATCTGTGAGCGTCAATTTTGTTTGACAGTTAGTAGTACATACTTGGTTTTCTATCATAAAGACTATAATTTCCCAGGCCAGATGAAAACAACAGCATATTGTAAGACCACAGAATATTGTGAGTTCTGTGTTATCGTATTATCTGTAGCCTTCCGTCGGGACTCTGAATAATTATGTTTAAAATCGTAATATAATTACGCGAGTTTAAAGCATAAATTAGTTTTTTTCAAACTCGCTTACATTTTATAAATTTTTATAATGATATCAAGTATATAAATCCTATTGGGGGAGGCCTTTGCCCAGCAGTGGGACAGTATAGGCTAAGTAAAAAAAAAAATACTATCATCCAACAACACGATAACGGTACGATTCGAAAACCACGTCGTCAATATGCTATCTGTCGCTACAATAACTTGCAGGTGCTGCTTAAAAACTTAGTAATCGGACTGGAGTACTTAGTTATCAGTCAGCAAAGGTTGCGCCTTCCGAAGCGTAACTTGTCTGTTTTTCACGTGCAAAAGATGGGAGGAAGAATATTTTATTTGTGAAAATTTTACCATAAATGTTATCCAAATCTAGCCATAACTCTCGCACGTGTGGACTGTATTTAAACTTTTTAAATTATTGCGCATGTCGAAAAATCGTAGTAACGCCATCTAGTTAATAAATGTTGTACTAAGATGATGCGAATTGTACTGTTATAGTAAAGCGATACCTAGGTATTTAACTTCTTAAAAAAACATGCTTAATAATCAGAACTTTTATTCAAAATATAAACCGTTATTAATTTCCAATCATTTCAAATGAATGGAAAAAATAGTTAAGTAGAATGAAACGGAATTGTATTTCAAGTTCTTATGAAGAAAACTGTCAATGTCATATCATCTCAACAAACCCAAAAATGTCAACAACAAACACGGGCTATTTTGGTTTTAGTTCATTTAGTGAATAATGAGCTTACAAGATAGACTAAAACCTATACTCAAAGTTTTAAAATTAGCTTCTTTATGGGGTGGCAGCGGCTTGTTCATCGCGTATCACATACGGCAGACATGTCGGTCCATTCAGAGCGTCGTGAACACCGCTGTACTGGACCGGGAGAAGAAGTACACCGCGGAGTACATCTACATCGAGGACCCTTCGTACGGAGCCACCATGAAGCTGGAGCAGGACAGGGAGAGCCGGCATTCGGTAGGTCTCGCTCGCATCTGGAAGAGCTTGAAGCACTCGCTGGCGTGGCGTCTGCTGTGGCTGTGTCGGCACGGGAGCCGAGAGCAGCGCAACGTGGCGCTGGAGCAGCTCGCGGCCTTCAAGAACAACAAGCACTGGGACTGCCACAAGCTGGCGCAGGCCCTGGACAAGCACACTGCCGTGCTACTAGCGCGCACGAGAGGCGCCGACCTGCGCTACTTCCTGCCGCCGCCGCTGCACGTGCGCCGCGCCGCCCTCACGCCCGAACTTCTCTCCTTCAAACTGCGCGACATGATCCTCTCCGTTCAAAATATCAACCCGCACAGCTGCATTCAACACTTCTTGTCCAAGTATTTCGCTAACGTCCAGGAACTTGAATTAGACAGTATTCCAACTAAACCAGACAGTATTTGCGAGAGAGACTTATGCATGCTGTGTCTCGATGCCCTCCATCATCACATTAGCTTATTCCATAACAAAAATTTTGAAGATGACCAGTCGGCAAAGACTCTAATTAGTACAGGCCTCTTGCCAAAATTAGCTGAATTGATGTTAAGAAATCGTGATGATCCTGATCTTGACCTAGCTGTACTTAGAATATTTACTGTATTAAGTGTACATTCAGTCTTACTGACAGATTTTTTTCAAAATGGTCTCGTTAGAGAGTTGTCACGTCTTGTGAGGTCTAGCGATGTCCGCCTAGCGAGCTCTGCTGCAGTTTGCCTAGCAAATCTTTCAGGGGAATTTTGTTATAGACCAGGCTTATACCTTTTGTATCCTATTTACAGAACAACCACTCCACATTCTTGTGATACACTGTTGGTTCATGGACTCAGAGGGGGTGTTTTTGTGACATGGCGACAGCGAGACCGTAAATGTGCAGAGCCTATTGGCATCATTGATGTTACTATTGCTGATGTAGAATGTGAATCATGTGATCCAGCAGACGAACTGATATACCTTGATCCAGAACTTAAACAAGTGGTTGAGGACTTGAAAGAGTTAGAAGATGAGGCATTGTTGGCTGATTTGGATGTTGTTTTACATGACATACCTATTGCAGCAAAAAGGGAGTCACAAGATGTTGATGCCTTTACGGCTAAGAAAAAGCGTAATGCATTAAAAGAAGAAAGTCAAGATAGATGCAGTTACACTTACTGCTGGCCTAAAGATTGGCTCCCAAAAGACTGTAACAACTTAAGAATATTAGGAATCAACTATTGGAGTTCCCTTTCTGAATGGTTGGAGCGGTGTCCCTGGCAATCAGCTGATATAGCCAGTAGAGCTACAGATTTGGGACCAACATTGATTGATGCTGGTGTTGGTGCTAAAAACATACCAGTTGTCTGGCTAGCACACTCCATGGGAGGTCTTATTGCGAAGCAGTTGCTTGTTGAAGCATCAGAGAGTGCTGATCCTATACTTAGAAGGTTGGCGCAAAATACTAAAGCTTTGGTATTTTACAGTACACCTCATAAGGGCAGTGCTCTGGCAACCATGCCTCGTGCCGCTGCAGCCATTCTTTGGCCTTCAAGTGATGTTCGTCAGTTGCAAGAGAATTCACCGATACTCCTTGAACTAAACAGTATGTTTATAAAACATGCTGATGTTTTTGGTTGGGAGACAATCAGTTTTGCAGAAACCATGCCTACTCTAGTCACTGCATTTAAGGTTCCTGTACATTTTGTGGAGTCTGTATCAGCAGATCTTGGCAGAGGAGTATTCTATCAATTACCTCTTGATCATTTGTGTATATGTAAACCTGCCACTAGGCAATCTATTTTGTATACAACAGTATTAGATGTTTTACAAAGAGTTACTATTAAGGATATTGAACTAAAATACTCAAACCCACTTATTCAATGGTTAATGAATTTGATATTTTGGACACTACAGACAAAAGCTAAAGAAATGATGGATACCATTGATGATAATCATAATAATGATGGGCTTCGTTGGTATGAGCAGTTCTTACTCAACACATTCACAGATGGTTTTACAGATTAATATTAAAAATATTTGTTGACTGAATTGTTGTCTAAAAAATTGTGTTGTCTTTATAATAACTGTATTAGGTATAGGATACTTACATACAGGAAAAAAATAAATTTATTTATTTTCCTTCATAAATTGTATTTTTATTAGAAAAAATCAAAATCAACAGAATTTATTCTTGCAGACTAATTTAGGTATGGTACCTCCTACTAGGTTAATAAATTAGCGAAATGATAAGCACACATCTACAAGCTCTCAAAAGTTAATGCTTAACCTTTTTTTAGTTAACCTACCTTTATGAAGATAGTTATCTATACAAATATTATAAAGAAGAAAAGTTTGATTGTTTGTTTATCTCTATAATAGGCTCCGAAACCACTGCACCGATTCGAAAAATTATTTTACCGTTGGAAAGCTTAACTATCCCTGAGAGACAGGCTATTTGCTGAGAGACAGTTTTGAGCCTTCAGTTTTTCAACCTTCAAGAGGAAGGTTATTTTGTATAGACATGCATAATGTAGTAGAGAAACACAGATAGATAAGAGGTCTAGCGCACGAGGCGTGTAAAATAATACTTCAAAATTCTCACCGCATAGTAATAAGTTTTTATTTTTAGGTGAAATAGAGATACGAGTATTCGAACCCAAAGCAAGGGCGCGCCCTTGAGCGGGTAGCTAGTATTATTTTCATTCTATAAAAAACAAAGTTTCCCTAAAAGCGCCATCTAGTCGATCTTTATTAAAATAGATACTGACTTAATAAGGTGAAGCTGTGGGCGTTGTTTATGTCTGACCTAATAGATGTCGACGCTTGCGTCTTATTATTTAGTTTAAACTAAGTTATATAGATGGCGTTACTAAAATCTTTTTAGGGTTCTCCTTGTACGGGAAAAAAACGGGACCCTATTTACGCAATAGCGAGATGATTTTGTACAGTAATAGTTCTTTAAAATAAGGTAAACATATCTATTATAGTGTATCCAACAATTTATGAGTCGCATGCTGTAATAACTCGCCGATTTTTTCTGAACATTCTGAGTAACTTAGGATTACTCTTCCTTATTTCTGCGTTCCTGGTAGTCAGTATCTCAGATAAAAGTTACTCCCACCTGCTTCCTTCACAAAAACAGCTTTACTTTCTTTTCTTTTATCTTAACCTGGTATTTAAAAGTCGATACGGAAGTATAGTGTTATGGAAGAATGCACTACAATTTCTTGAGATTTTGTCTGGTGAGCGACAGACGGAGAAAGGGACAGCAAAGTCTCAGTAACAAGGACTTATTTTACCGTTTAGGTACGGAACACTAAAAATAAAATTTTAAAAATCTACAGTTTGTGCATTAATAAAGTAATATCTGAATATTATTTTGAGGAATTTTATTCAAATCATATTTTAACATGGGTACTCTTAAACTAAATTAAGAACTATATTTGATTATATTCTGATAACAAAAAGTTGAAACGTACTTCGTATTTTCACTTACTTGACTTTTTCTTCATAATATTTCAATATCGCCCTGGAGCAAAAACTAAAACAATGAATAAAATATAAGAGCTACTTCCAACTAGCTAGTGTTGCCAGGCGTCTGGATTAAGTCGGACGTAGTAGACTAGATTGCATCCGGCTAAAAAAAATAATAGTGTCCGGCTTGTCCAGCTTCTATAAGGCTGTACGTACATTTTTACATTAGGGTTATATGACAATTTTTTTTTACAGCGGGGTACACCAGTCGATTTCAAAAGCGTCCCCAGAATTAATTATCAATTTACTAATATTATTGTTTTTTATAAATATTGCTGCTAACTAAACTACTAGTTTGTACTACCTATTTATACTGACACACATAATCCTCAACATTTTTCCTTCACAAATATCCGGAAAAACTGGCTGGTCTATCCGGCTATTAGTTTTTGCGACCTGGTAACTCTACTATCAGCCCTTGACTTTTTTAATCCGTGCCATCACCCTCCCACAAACGTGAAGCTTCATAAAATCATTCCTATGTGTTGTGCACAACTTGACAAGATATCGCACGTAGACAAACGCTTAAATCGTTGCAAAATAGTTCACAATCGCATCCAATATTTGGGTCGTGATTGTACAATGCGAGCGAGGGAGATGACTAGAGTGCATCACTGATTTGTTGCATTCGAGGCACTTTACTGCTTCCTATTTCCTGTTGGATCTGTCTGTGTAAATCACACTTTTTACTCTTGCGAACTTATGCGTCCCTGGTACCAATAGCCGTTTGAGGCCAACTTTGAGGCAGCAACTATGAGCGGAATAGGCTGAGCTACCAGAGACGCATGAATGTGTGAGAGGTCCATTGCGGACTAAATTAATGGACATAAATTATTTTAACCCGGCGTCCGAACAGTGAAAAATTGTAACAAGGACTGTAGGCTTGGGGTCCAAGGGTCTCATATTTAGAACAGTCAAAATAACTCAAACTCAAAATATTTATTGCTTTTCATTATTCTGAATTCCTGTCTTTTTGTCTTGAAAATACTTCAGTTACTATAGTTTTGCAGAAATTATAAAATGACGTGAATTTACGACACCGTTAGTATTTTTTTACGGACCAAGGAACGTCTTTAAGTTTAGAGATGTTTACCTACTTTTGCTGCTGCAAATTCACGGAATAGCTATGTTTAACGAAGTATTGAGGCCACTATCCCCGGCTACTGAAAAGTATGGCTAAGTCGCATAAATCCTTACTAATATTATAAATGCGAAAGTAACTCTGTCTGTCTGTCTGTTTGTTACGCTTTCACGCATAAAGTACTGAACCGATTTAAACTAAATTTGGTACAGATATAGTGCAGAGCCTACAAAACAAACAAACAAACTCTCCGTAAAGGATGCCGAAGACCGTGCGAAGTGGAGAGTTAGGAGTAGGAAAGCGGACCCCGGGCTCCGCAAGGATGCAACCGGGAAAACGCCAAGATGATGATGATGATAGTGCAGAGCCTACAGATATAGCCCAGACGAATGACAGGCCCGAGTGGAAGAAATATACATGTTGCGCCGACCCCACTTAGTGTGGGACAAGGGCAGGAGAATGATGATGATGATGATAGTGCAGAGCCTAGGAAAGGATATAGGCTACTTTTTAACCGACTGCGCTTAAAGAAGTTATGTTTTACTTATTAAACGTAGAGACTTTTAATGAGTAATTCATTAAACGTCTTTGCCCGCGTAGAGACGCGGGCAAAGACGTCGCGTCAAGTCGCGGGCGGAAAGCTAGTAAGTAATATACTCGTTTTATAACGGCGCGTGTCTCAAAGACCTAACTGTGCTAACGTCGGGTTAATGAAAAGGGGTTGTTGCATCGGGGGTGTGTCCATCTCACCACACAGGGGCGGGTCTATTGATTTATTGCAGTCGAGACACTTTACAGCTTTCTATTTCCTGTAGGATCTGTCAGTATAAATCACACTTTTATCTCTTGCGAACCTATGCGTCTCTGGTACTAAAAGCCGTTTGAGGCCAACTTGGAGGCAGCAACTATGAGCGGAATAGTCTGAGGTACCAGGAACGCATGAACATGTGAGAGGTTCAATGCGGACCATTCGATATCATTTTAATGAAAAGGGGTTGTTGCATCGGGGGTGTGTCCATTCACCATACAGGGGCGGATCTATTAATTTCTTGCAGTCGAGACACTTTACAGCTTTCTATTTCCTGTAGGATCTATCAGTGTAAATCGCATAGGGGTCAGAGCAATTCGCATTCGAAAGTCCGGTAATTATGCTAACGCCAAGCTATCATGTACGTCAATTGAAAATGAAGGAAAAAGTGTAAATCACACACCCTTATCACTTGCGAATTAATGTGTCTCTGGTATCAAAAGCGTTTGTGGTAGCATCTATGAGCCGCTGATAGTCTGAGGTACCAGGAATGCATGAATGTGTTAGAGGTTTGTCGACATTTCGTGTTTTCTGAATTCATAAATGATAATAATCGAAAATTATATCTTAAATAGTATAAATAAATAGGCATACTATTATTATTAATTTTTTTGTCTTTCTTATTAGCTTATGTTTGTATTTCTGTATCTGTGCATTATGTTCCTTTGATGGACTATACAGACGCCGTATTGTGAAAAAGAAATAAATAAATGTCTACACAAACTACTTATTTAAAAAATCATATCTAGGATTTTTCTTTCTTCATTCATCAAATTCAAATTCAAATCATTTATTGCTTATCATGATGGGTTACAGTTACATGGTTACATGGGTTACATCGGACCTATATTTATTTTCAGTAGCGTAACAGGTAACAAATAAGTGCAAAATAAAATAAACTTTGATATATAAAAAGCGCCCGTTTGCTTAAAACATGAACTTCTATTAAAAATGGTTTGGTGGTCCTCGTTGAATCCCGACTGTGCAGTTGTTATTGTGTGTGTGTGTGTGTGTTTTTTTTTTTATTATGAACGTAGTTTGGATCGTTTTTCAGCAGACAAGTTTTACACTTTTCTCATTAATTTCATAGGAACCTTCTCCTGTTTGTTTTTTTATAATATTGCCACGGAACCTTTCACTCTGAACTTAAAATTAAATAAACCGCCATCTAGCTGATCTTTATCAAAATAAATACTTATTGAATTAACTCAGCAACGCACAAAAGATTGGTGATGCATTGGTAGTAATATAGTTTACGGCTGAACTAATAGATGTCGCCGCATGCGTTTTAATGTTTAGTTTAGACTAAATCACATAGATGGCGCTACCAGTCTCGAATTAATGTATCGGATTTTGGAAGACTCCTCATACTTTTGTGTACATTTTAATGATTAGTCGGAAGAATACCAGAATTTAAAGTACGTTTTTCAAATTAATAAGAAGTGTACTGTGTCCCATATTTTTCTGCTCTTTGGTGAAAAAAACGTCAAATAGTCGGGTAGGTAGGTAAGGTCAGCAACTAAAAAAGCGCATAATAGGTTTAGTTTCGTTGTACCTGCCTGAAGGCCTACTATGAGTTGGCTATCGAAAACTTACGTACGTCAAAAACCTATCGAGTTGTTTTTTTCATACGGCCGATTTTAGTTCTTCGCGTAACCACCAGCGGCGCTGTACAAGTTTTTCATAGATATATTTACGTAGGCGATATCGAGTGCGTAAGTTTTAAACTCGAGAGGGCCTACCATGAGTTGGCTATCGTAAACTTACGTACGTTAAAAACCTATCGAGTTGTTTTTTTCATATGGCCGATTGTAGTTCTTCGCGTAACCACCAGCCGGCGCTGTACATGTTTTTCATAGACATATTTACGTAGTCGATATCGAGCGCGTAAGTTTTAAACTCATGGTAGCCCCACTGGTAGCCCTACTGTTTAATAAAGTTAATGTTACTAAAATCCGTTACAATTTAATAAATTTGTTAAGAGATATATCGGAATGTAACTACGGAAACAGATAAAAAAAATATTATAGAGTTATTTCAACTAAAAACGTTGATGGCCGAGTGGTTATGGTTAAGGTCCTTGCTTGCCATGCGAGAGGTCGCAGTTCGAACCCCGCCACGTACCACTGTGTTTTTCAAATTTTAAATTCATATGAACGATTATTCGACGCTTTAACTGTGAAGGAAAACATCGTGAGGAATCCTGCACACCTACGAAGAAATTCTTAAGTTGTGTAATAGCAACCCGCTCTTGGCCAGTGTGGTTGACTAAGTCCTTATCGCCCTAATTTAGGGTAGGCCCATGCCCCAGCAGTGGGTACATATGAGCTGATGATTATTAGATTTTAACTAGCCCCTTCCTCCCCAATCTTCTTCCGGACCACACGTGGTCAGCGTTTGCCATCCACATTCCACATACTATGCAGGGACTCGACGTCCTTGCCAAGAGGTTCAGTAGGGCTACCATGAGTTTAAAACTTACGCACTCGATATCGCCTACGTAAATATGTCTATGAAAAACTTGTACAGCGCCGCTGGTGGTTACGCGAAGAACTAAAATCGGCCGTATGAAAAAAACAACTCTATAGGTTTTTAACGTAAGTAAGTTTTCGATAGCCAACTCATGGTAGGCTTTCAGTTCCTCTTTTCTGCCCCGTGCCATTTAGGCATGGAACGCCCTTCCAGTACATGTTTTCCCTCCCTTATACAGTTCCTGGATACAGATTAAACGGCATCTTAGGTTTTCAGAGTGAGGTCACCCTGAGAGACCTTTTACAAAAATAAACACCGCTACGGGAAAACAACTACAACCATATCACGGTGTATATTAAAATGAGTCATTTTTATAACTTTAATTTAGCTTGGTTAGGAGAGATAGATAGTATGAAAAAAATAAAGTCTAGATTTAAGCATAATTTATTATTTAGGTAGGTACTATGTTTTTGGTGTACTAGTTAAGGGTTAACAGAAAATCTCGCAACGAATACTGAAACGAATAAAATGCATTCTTACTTTATATAGCTGTGCCCGCAACTTCGTCTGCGTAGAATAGTGACTTTCGCCAGCATTTTGATTGTAGGAAATTGCAGTTAAAGTAAATAAAGCTACATAAATTATAAAAACTATTAGAACAGAAAAGATCATTAAACTAAGTGATTGATAAGATTAATATCCAGGAAAGAACCTGAAATTTTTGCAGATTAATAGTTGATAAACAACATGTTACATTTTTCATTACAAATCGGTCAGCTAAAAGAGGATTCACTTGCTCAATAATTTTTTTTTGGTCTAAGCAATGCTCCAGCCTGATGAGGAGAGTAACTTATTTGGCAGAAACAGGTTTCAATTGTTGCAAACAGCATAAGTACTGTACCTACTTAGTTAGTACATAGAATTGATGTTTGATATCAGGATAACTTCAAAAAACGTCTTAAAGTATCTATAAAGGCTGTGTGTCGCCATGTGACGAATTAATCAGTATTTGCTTTGCTACTTTGTTATGTACCACTTTTGCGTATTGTTTATTTTTTTGTTTATTTCTCGTAGATTGTATTGTATTCGTAATAAAACAATGAGATAACAACGTAAAAACGTAAGTTTAATAAAATATAACTTATTAATTACTTTTAGTATTTGAAGCAATATATCGAAGTTATAGAGCACAGTGACATCTCTTGAACTAACTAAGAACTAAACACTCATATTCATATCAAATGTGACAGCATTAAAATTTGACATGACTTGCCAGCTAAAATCATGTCTAGCGAAATCATGTGAAATCTAGCGAATTTAATAAACTTTTATACCTGGCCTTTGTGGATTATTCAAAAGTCTTTGACGGTATCACCCCCATCAATCCAATTAGCTTTCTCTTCTTCAGCAAAACGTCGAACCCACATACATAAAACTTCTCCATATCATTTACCAACAAAGCACAGTCGATATCAAACTGCACACTAAACGCCTGACATTCAAAATACAAAAAAGGTGACTCCCTATCACTAAGTCCAAAGCTTTCCAGTAGCACGCTCTAAAGTCTTTCAGGTCACTATGATATTCTTAGGCAACAAAAGTAATTGGTGAAGGGGATAGATGGCTGATAAACTTTCGCCTTGCAGATGACTTTTTCTCATCGCAAATAAGTATACCTCTACAGAACTTGAGTTGATGCTCGAACAGCTGAGCGTATAAAGCTGAGGTTAGACTGACGATGAATAGATCCAAAACCAAAGTCATGATCAAGTGCACCAATGATAGGATTGCAGTCAACAGGCAGGTAAAGCAATATGTAGAGGAGTATATACTTGGGCTAGGCAGTCTCCTTCGAAAACAGGCAAGACAAAGAAATAATCCGTAGAGCAGACAAAACCTGGAAAAGCTTCTGGTCCATGAATGGGTACATGAAGGGTGATCTTCTTATATCACTGAACCGCAAATATATCCTATCCTAACTTCCACACAATCTTGGTCCCCCACCGAAAATCAGAAGTCCAAACTCAACGTTTTTCAAAAAGCTATGAAGCGGAGTATCATAGGTATTAAGTTAAAAGAAAAAATAAATATGTTACCATCCACATTTTTGTTAGTCAAAACTGATGTAGCAATGGACTGGGAATGTGATGTGAAATGTGCGAGGATAAAGAACAATAGATGGACCAGAATTGTTACACATCGCGTGCCTGAGACGATTTTCACCGAAGAACATCCAAGAAAAGGTGGTATGAAGATCTGGTCTATGTATCAAAGAACTGGCAAGTCCTAGCATGTGCCCAGCAGTGAGGTGATACAGGTTAAAAAAAATTACAGATTCATAAACAGCAGGACTTCGATAGCAACTGGAACCTCCTGCATAAAAATGTAACGCGCTGAAGTATCTCAAGATTATGTGTTTTTCAACAGACACAAAGGTTAATTATAACTTTGTGGTCCAAATCGTCACAATGACACTTTTTAGGGATTATTTAACATGCACTTTGAATGACTGAAATTCTTAGGTTGTGTAGAACCAACCCGCTCTTGGCCAGCGTGGTTGACTAAGGCCTTATCGCCCTAATTTAGAGTAGGCCCATGCCCCAGCAGTGGGTACATATGAGCTGATGATTATTAGATTTTAACTAGCCCCTTCCTCCCCAATCTTCTTCCGGACCACACGTGGTCAGCGTTTGCCATCCACATTCCACATACTATGCAGGGACTGGACGTCCGTGCCAAGAGGTACAGTGGGGCTACCATGAGTTTAAAACTTACGCACTCGATATCGCCTACGTAAATATGTCTATGAAAAACTTGTACAGCGCCGCTGGTGGTTACGCGAAGAACTAAAATCGGCCGTATGAAAAAAACAACTCTATAGGTTTTTAACGTAAGTAAGTTTTCGATAGCCAACTCATGGTAGGCTCTCAGTTCCTCTTTTCTGCCCCGTGCCATTTAGGCATGGAACGCCCTTCCAGTACATGTTTTCCCTCCCTTGTACAGTTCCGGGATACAGATTAAACGGCATCTAAGGTTTTCAGAGTGAGGTCACCCTGAGAGACCTTTTACAAAAATAAACAACGCTACGGGAAAACAACTACAACCATTTCACGGTGTATATTAAAATGAGTCATTTTAAAAACTTTAATTTAGCTTGGTTAGGAGAGATAGATAGTATGAAAAAAATAAAGTCTAGATTTAAGCATAATTTATTATTTAGGTAGGTACTATGTTTTTGGCGTACTAGTTAAGGGTTAACAGAAAATCTCGCAACGAATACTGAAACGAATAAAATGCATTCTTACTTTATATAAATCTGCTAATAGAATAACCGACGGCATCTAACTTCGCCTTATTGGTATAAAATAAAAATCTAATAATAACTTAAGTACCCTATGCTGTCGGAAACTACGAGATTTTTATGGGTATATTATACATAAATGAACAAAAGGGGAAAGCTAATCAATGATAAACGAATAAAAAAGAATCCCCCCCCCCCATTGCTTAATTAACCTTCTTAAATAAACAGGACCAAGTACGTAACGCGGCAATGACAATAGAACTAAATAAGTACCTAATTGAAATAGTACCTAACAGAAACATTTCCCAGAACCACGATCACTGCGTAATGTGTATTCTACAACTACAGTAGTCAATTCTACAATATTGCTGCCTACTGCGACATTAGCAGTATTCTCAACTCTAGCCATCGCAATCTGCATCTGCAGGGCAGTCGCATAGTTTGTTTCAATTAATGATTACCATAAACGTGGGAGGCGTACCGATTGGCACCTCTCATACTTCAGGAGTGCGGCACTGTGTACAGGATCGATAGGGCACCAACGGTTGCCACGGCGACAAGGCCACGGCCCGAGAGTGCCAACATATTCGACTGCCTTCAATGACCTCCGAGGGCTTTTTGGCCCATTGTCTCCGTAATAGAGTGAGGGATAAATCTACCATGAAAGAGAATGGAAATCATACACTATAATACCCTTCTATTGGACTTAATAAGCAACGTCATACACTGAAAGTGTTCTACTAAATATTGTAAGAAAAATGCAAGTTTATGACAAATTACTAATCTGAAAAATATCAATTTTAAATAGAGGAACTAAAATTTTTCTTGTAATATTTATTTATCTATGGTTGTTAAAATACCAATTTGTGCTGGCTTACATACAATACTTATTAATGTACCGATTGACCAAGAAATAAATAAGTTATTTGTTTATTAATTCTATTGTTATTCTCACAAGTAAATAATTATTAATGCAAATAACGAAAAGAGTTATTTTTAGTGGTCCAAGTTCTAAGTTCTAAGTTGATTCAAAGTTCTGCAATGCTGCAGTGGCATGGATAAATGATGAAGTATAGTGTATTATTATCACAGTCGTATCTAATGAAGATATTCGTAACTTTAACCACTACAAATAAATAATTAACAAAACTCATTTTGATAGCAAATCCTACCATCTCAAGCAGAACATAAAAAATATTAAATTTAAGAGGTCCTGAATTTTAGGTAACCAACATATTATTTTCATCGGCCAGTTATCCTAAGATTGATCTATTAATTTGGTTATTTTGCGGATGAACAAACCATATAAACTCACATTTTAATCAGGGTTGAATAAATTCTAATTTAGTAAATATTTTCTGCTAAGTGTAATTCTAGACTCGCCTTACATATTGGTCCGTTTTGACGAAACTCGATGAACTACATTTACCGAAAAAAACAGTGTAATTCTGATATTTTACATGTCATGTACATAAAATAATTTTTTGATGATTAGGTACGACAAATAAAATGGACAAATCAATAACAGATTGAGGTTAAATGTGAAAAACATTCAAAATACCGTAATCGTATCTTACATGTCTTCATGAAAACAATTGAAAGACAGCAGGTGTGAAATGTCCCAGGCCGGCACGGATTACTAAATAATTCACTAAAAGGATAATACAATCCTTGGCTGCTACGCTTTCTGCCCAGGTGATTTCGAACATAACTTCAATTGTACTTTTATCATTTTGAATTCTTCTGCATCCACAACGATGTAAAATTCTCCGGGCTTTGAAAGTGCTGCAGTGTTAGTAATTTGCCCTTGAGTTAAATTTTATTGTATGCTTTCCAGTGCTCTGTTATGAAAATTGCGTTCCAGTTCCGCCTCTGGCATAATCTAGAGCTATGCCAATAAAGTGCTTTCCGCAAATATTGAAATATTTATTTCCGTCCGTTTGTGCTAGTATTAATTCATTTCGATGGACGACAATGTTTTATGCTAATATTTTTCTTTGTCTTTGTTGTTGTCGACGACACTTCTTTCTTTGAACGGGCAAAGTGTTGGCTAAAATGTTTGTTCTACTCTTTGTTCCAAGTACGCTCACCATCTTTCAGTAAATTAATATTGGTTTTGAAATTTTCCTACATCCGTTTGTAGTGAAGCCTGTGTCAGTATTTGCGTGGATTCGAGTCGCAAGTATTGATTTCAGCGAAACATTTGCATTTTAGTATTAAAATCACGAAATCGAATGTCGGCGGCTGCCGTGCCAGGGTCGAGATTCACAGACTACATATTCAAGGCAGAGCTCAGTATTGATCTAGAGGAGCTTTCGAAATAGAAGTAAGAATGTTGCACCAATGTTATTAATGAAAAAAAAAGAGACCGCTTTTTTATGTCTTGGTATAAATAAACATCATATTGTAACAAGTTAGTTAGTAAAACCTTTAAAGTAGGTGTCGTATATCCTATTGGATAGTAAAATATAAGATTTAGGAAGCCAGAGTGTTAGAAGAATCTTGTTACTCTCAACCAAGTGGGAATTTAGAAGTCGCGGAATAGAGCAGCCCCGTAGTACGCCAACCCCGTGGAAAGGCAATCCCGTAGCAAAACATCCCCGTAGTATTGCAGCTCCGTAGTAGTGCAACCCCGTAGTATTGCAGCTCGGTGGAAGCGCAACCCCGTCGTAGGTCACTCCCGTAGTAGGATAAGCATGTAGTAGGGCAGCTTCGTAGCATTGCAGCCCCGTAGTATTGCAGCACCTTGGAAGGGCAACCCCGTAGTGTTGAAGCCCTATACTATGTACGGGGCTAATTAAGAGAAAAAATCATTTAGTGTACCACGGTCCCGAGGGAAGACCTAAGAGTCGGAAATTATATTTACCGTTTATGTTTTCACCTCCGGGAACGGAAGCCAGGTAATACAATTTCCTCAAAATAAGAAAATTTCCTCCGATGAAAAGCGAACCTTGCAATGAACAGACGTCTGAGTTGGAAAGTTATAAATAGCAAATGCTCAAGCGAATACTATTCTCGTGATTTCTGTCACGTTTTTCCATAAAGTCTACCTTAAGTTAGTTAGAGGTAAAGTTTGCAAGTGACAGTTTTAGCAAGCTAAATCCGTCGGGAGTTGCACCGATCATCGATTGGTATAAAGTATCGGTTTTACGTGGCTCAGACTTGGGGAATAAATATAGCATAGAACGAGGGCTTAGTGTTCGGCGTAGTTCGTTTCTGTTGTATATTAACTTGATCGTCGCCATACTACCATAATACATAGGTTTTATGCAATATACAGTACCATAATATATTGCATTAAACCCCATTTGGATTAACACCTTTCTGAGATTATCCTGCACAGATGCACAGATAGGTATGCAAACAGGCAAAGTGACAAACAGACTAAAAATCGATAAATCATTGTTTTGTGTACTATTGCAATGACAAAGGTCTGACGATTATTTATTTTTATATCACAGACAGAGATCCTATATATATATTTATTTTAAGTATAGATAATAGATATTATGGACAATTAGTTAAGAGCACCTCATATTACTCTCAGCTGGGGCTACATTAAAGAGAAATGCCACGTGCATTTACATGGGTGCACCTACGCTTTGACTAAATGTGACAAAGGCATTCATACTGTTTCAGGCACAAATGGCTGAAGTCGAAATCCCTCAATATAGTGCAATAAAATAATAGTGGTGAATTATAATGTATTAATGTTGCGTAAGTGTGGCACCTACCAGATGGTAGATGCAGGGTTAGTACTTAAGAAGATACCTAGGTACCTAGTAGGATCATAAGTAGGTATCTTATTTTTAATGGAGCATCATAGGTAGCAGGTTACTTAGTAAATACTTTTTTTTAAAAGATTACTTTCACCATCAACCATTAATGTTGCAATGTCTCTTAAATGTAACATCATAATAAATGGTAGATCTCATGTCCGCTTCCATAGAATCAGGTGTTGGTTCATATAATTTGTAACAGCCTTAATATTACCTAAGTGGGCATTTCGGCTGTTAACCTGTTAACCTTATTTATTTTTCAGCGGGCTGAGTACCGGAGGGTTCCGGCCCTCGGCCCTTCGTATCCAGGGCATCGATCGGTCCTCCCTTTGTCTTCCAGCTTCGGCGCCTTCACACACCCCCCCTCTCCCCTCCCGCAAGAAGCTCTAACAAGGCGTTAAAGCCCAATTTGTGTGATAAAAAGTTTCACGTACCTAACTGCTTTTTTTTGTCACGTCTAACCTATAATATAGCGAAATATAACTTAAGTAGAATAATTTACGTAACTTATGACCAAAATGAATTAATATGTTTGTAAGCTGATTAGTTTAAGCATTGATTTAAGTGGATTTGGGTGTTTATAGGAGAATATATTATCTAATAGTCCATCGAATCCATCAACGAAACCCCATATTTGACTTATTATTAGGTTATATCTAATAGAAATGTTAATTTACATAGTTCGCCTTGGTTTTACCCAGGATATTGACAGCAAAAGATGAATCAAAATTATGGATAGTCTGGATTTAATTTTGGGAAATGCTTTTTCTAATCTAAAAAAATAAACCCATAATTATGATCTGTTCTGCACCTAAATCATATAACCAAAATACTTTTATAATTAGTGCTATTGCCGAGTTTAGATGACGTGTTCAGTTCAAATGTATAACTACTATGTAGTATTTACGATACTGATCTCAATCATAATAATATAATGATTTCGTTCTGAGGGCCTACCATGAGTTGGCTATCGAAAACTTACTTACGTTAAAAACCTATCGAGTTGTTTTTTTCATACGGCCGATTTTAGTTCTTCGCGTAACCACCAGCGGCGTTGTACAAGTTTTTCATAGACATATTTACGTAGGCGATATCGAGTGCGTAAGTTTTAAACTCATGGTAGCCCCACTGGTACCTATCTCGTTCTCGGCAATTTCAATTCCCTTTGAGGACCTTGGCCCAGGGCCTACATACATACCTACACACATTTACTTCACATGTCACACCTTGTGTACTTACGTAATATACATATATAGTAAACTAAAATTACCATGTCAGATAATTACAGAGCATGGGTTGCAATTAGATCTCCACATCCGAATAGTGATTACAAACACTTTGCGGTTACGATAGATCATTAGTTTACCTACTCTGATATACGAGGTTTGTCCACGAGTGTATCCTTCATAGATGGTCTAATGGTTAACGAGGGTTTCTAGATTTCTGTTTAATTATACATATATCATAGTTTTATCGGCAGACTCCGTAAGCGTAGAGTTAGTTATCGATGAGTAATTCTGAAATGTAAGTTGTATTATTACAAAGTTTCATCAGAAATGCGTTCCCCTACTTTTTGCGGGAAAGAGTAACGAACATACATACATCCATCGTACCTATATTGGTAGGATATACTGACTAAAAGACTCAGATGCAATGCAATAACGTTGATTACACTATTGCGCAGAATTACATTTCAACATTAGTAGCGAGACGAGAACAAAGACAAACTGAACTATCAATAGAAAAATAAACTACTTGCTTCCTACATGTACCTTACATAGCAACGCTCCCTTACCAAAGGCCACAGCTGGCGACTGCTGAGCAAATATTGAACCTTATGCGTTGGCGATAAGACCGCGTGTGAACATACTAATAATCAAATACAGGAAGTAAAATTGTGGGACCTTCGTGGGCAGTGTGGTTGCGTAGGGCTACGGATACTGACAGTGATGGACGTTGCTACCGGTAACTGGGTACCGGTTACTAGCCACCGGTTACTGGCTACCGATAACCGGCTACCGGTAGTTTGAATAACGTACATGATGGACAGTCTTCTACACATAAGATGTCCTAGGTGAAGCACACGGATTTACGTCAAAAAAAATTAATTCTATTCAATTTTTCTTCATTTCCATTAATAATGTGACAACGGAACTGCTACTAAGAGAGTCCTACTACTAAGAGAAAAACTTGGGGCACAATACTTGTCACCAATTTGGAGGCTACAGGTTTGCAGACTTTACAGACAATTTATTGTCAAATAGAAGTGCATTGTTAATTCTCCGACAAGCAAATCATAGGGAGTCAGATATCCCTCTGGTACCTCAACCTACGCATCGGTATCTCACTACCGGTAGTTGGGAGGGTGGCATCACTAGCTAGCTACTAACTCTTGTATAATTACAGAGTAGTCGCATATGTGCGGTGACGTAACACAGTGATGTCAGAAGGCCAGGCCTCGAGACTGGAGCCGACGGGGATCCACGGCGCGGAAGGACTGCGAACATCAACCACTGAACTCTACGATGCTTCAGTAGCGCTACCATGAGTTTAAAATTGAAAGACTCGATATCGCCTAATTAGCCATGTCATACAGTTTGAGTATGTCACAGAAGAAAAGAGAAAAGAAAAAACCTATTATAAGTATCACATTTAGTATTAATAAAAATAAGGCAAGATTGAACAGTCCAGGGCTTATTCAATGACATCCTTTATGAGAATATGTTGCTGATGATTGGCTAGTCGTGTAGTCGCTGCCAGTAACCACCACCAAAATAAGTAATTTTGATCACACATCATCCAGATGGTGAGTGTCCACTGGCTGAGGAAAAATATCTTGATTTCAGGCATTGTTCTGGCTCTCTTATTTGAACCGCATAGGTCCATCGGCATCTCCAATAAAGTCAAAGAGTTGAAGATTAAAATCACCATCATCAGCCCATCTTTGTCCACAGCTGGACATATGACTCCTCAAATGCACGCCACTTCAGTCGTTATTCGGCTACACCGATCAAAAATTCGTCACACTCAAACCAATAACACTGTACTAACTGTCTAAGTACTTATACCTATTACCTTCATAGCAAAAGATGAGATTTGGTTTTAATTTTGATCCCAAAATATTACTCGCAGGTCACAAATTTGCAATTCATAACCATTAACAGAGCTGGCCACTTCAGACAAGCAAGAAAAAAGCAACGACTAAAAAGTTTCTAACGCAATTCTAGACAATAACATATTTTGTGTTGGATGTGCACCTTAATTACATGTCACCTCCGGCCACACGTAACAAAGAGCGTTGAATAATGAATGCGTCCACGACTTCGATCGATACTCGTGCAGGATAACGACCACCGAGCAGGTATGAGGAGGAGCGGCTAAGCTACTGGGCCTTTGATACTCAACCTCTTGATCTGCCTCGTTGGTCTATTCGTAGCAAGCGCTACGTAAGGATCAAGAAGTCCCCGGTTCGAGTCCGGGTTCGGGCAAATTTTGTGAGAGTAATGAAATTACTCAGCCCGGAGTCAGGATGTTGGTGGTCCTGCGCCCAATCTCTCATTGGTCATGTCGGATTGCCGTCTCACCGAACTATGAGGGAACAGAGAGTGCACCTGTGTTTGCACGCACACTAGAGCAATAAAATATGTCCTGCGCACTTGACTGATCTCATTGAGATCGGCCAAGGATATATGTAGGTCTTGATAGTCTTTTGTCGTCGCGTCAGGAGATAAATAAATTCATTGTTCATGTTGGTGTACTCCTCCCGTACCTGAAGCTTATGAATAGGGAAATAAATGTTTTCCAAACGTTTATCTGACTTAATTTTTTAAATTGGTATTCTAGCTAATACTATGAGTGGGTTCGCTTTTCATACTGTCCGTGTGTATCGCGAGCTCTTTCAATGTCCCCGCTAAGCGTGGTTTCTAAGAATTCCTTTACAATCCGCCGCGACCTTCGGCTCTACTCTTGGCCGCCCCACAAAAACGCCATTGGACGCTATGCAAATTAGATTACATATAACACTTCCGTTATACACAAATTTCATTATAACGTCGACAAATGAAAGTTATTATTTGATGGTAACAATCATATAAGAAAAAAAACATTTAGCTAGTTTCCCAGATCGCAGTTCGCTTGCTATCTACCAGTGCGTTGAGTAGGTACTGACTAAGTAACATGCTAAAAGCTTGAATTACGCAAACTAACTCGTACCTAATCTACGTTAAGATCCGTGGATAATGTCGTCTTAGACTTCCCTGTTATGGACATAAGACTATTTGATAGTTCTCCAATTAGTTGGCTTGGCTCGACACTGTTCAGAGCGATAATTTGGTCTGTCGCTTTGTAAATGGTGCGATGGTAAATTAACAATTAATTGCCAGTGCTCAAGTTCCTTGAAACACTATTTGATATCAAGGTTCCAAATTAATGAGCGGAGCGGAAGCTTGTTTGCTTACGGTACCTACCTAATAACAAGTTTAATTTTGTTCCGTGTTTATGTTACGTTCAAACCATTGAGTGAGGAAAATAACGTAACTTAGTACACACAGACGGAGCTGTAGGGTAATATTTTACTTACAAATGAATAAGCTTTTTTTTCAATTATGCCGTTTTACTTTACTTAGACATACCTTTTTGCTTAACTTCCAGTAAACGCAGTACTTTATTCCTCTCTAAAATGTGTACTTAGCGTTATAAGTGGCCACCATCATTCATCATCATTCGTTGTATTAGGGACTAAATTCAACTCTATACCTTCATTCTATCCTAATAACATGGGATTTATAGACAGATGTAAGACAGCAAAGTGATTATTACAGGGTATTCTGTGGCCATTTGGGATCCGTCCCGAAAAAAAGTTACAGTGACAACTCACAGGGCTTGTTAGGATTGATTCCTTTTATCAACCATTAGGTACAATTACAATAATCAGTGTTTGTCGACGAATCAATTGACCACAATTGTTCTTCGTTAGTACTATTGCCTACGTTTTGTTTCAACTTTCTATGTTCTCTTTTCCAATAAGGTGTCTGTCACGTCAATTGAAACACTTGTGTATCATTCGCATTGTCATCAATCAACTAAATTGATCAAAATTTAATAAATCAATAACTTTCTACAAATGTAATCTTAATCATATTTAATTGACGCATAGATCTGAAAGTATTATTAATTTTATTATTTATTGGATTTCCCATAAACTTTTTACTTACATATGACATCGTTGAAGTTTCATTTAGATGTAATATGATAAAGAAACTTTTTTTTCTCAAACGGTAATACAAAAGTATAGATATTATATTAAACAGAACAGGTTCCTAATTTAGAATAGTGCTTGCTTAACGTATTTCAAACAGAAAATCGAGGTACATCAGTAAAATAAGTTTTTTTGTTAACAATCAAATATGCAGTTGCTAAAACACCTGCAATAAAAATTCCTTGCTTTTGGAGTGAAAACCAAAGATACAAATGCGTGCATTTACCAACCAATAAAAGTATGGTGTGTCCCTGCCGAAAATACACAAAATATTC
The DNA here is from genome assembly GCA_039566165.1 of Maruca vitrata. NCBI lineage: Eukaryota > Metazoa > Arthropoda > Insecta > Lepidoptera > Crambidae > Maruca > Maruca vitrata. The sequence goes on along the minus strand of CM076911.1, from coordinate 14,612,686 downwards.
AGAATACGTGAGCCGTTCGCGTTCGCGAGGCGGGCCGGGGGCCGCGCGAGTATTGATTCTAGAATCATCTTGACCCACTTTCCGGCGGGGTACCGCGCGTACCCGCCGAACCTACCTACATGACTGTGTGACCCGGAATAATCGACGTGCTCAGACCCTTTGACGATGCTACGTACTATTTCGCCACTCGAGATAAGCGAGAATTTTCCAGTTTTCGTAAAACTTCAGCTCATAAAATAAGGTTTGACTGCATGGCTGGCGCAGTGGATCATGCGTCGTGAGTTCGATTCTGACTCTAACTCAATCAGCCTAATATGAATCGGGCGAACTGAATATCTGCGAAAGTGTTTGTCAGCATGTCATCTTAGGTACTAGAGTAGTTGTCTGAGTAGATGCTAGAGTTTGTGTCATCGTAGATGTCAGAATCAGAGTTGGTGTCATGTAAGGCGTCAGATTACACCAATACACTTCGTTACAGTAAACGTATTAATAAACCAAATGCAATAATATTGCCTAGAGAGACACAGGTACATGTAGCAGATACATATTTCAATATAGCCAATAATTAAATACATATAATTCACTTTACCCAGTCGGCCGCACTCGTGCGGACTGAGATGCGATTGGTAATCAGTACTGCATATGTAATTTATCGATAATCGCTCTGTGAAGCGGCTAGGAAACCAATTAATCGGGTCCACAAGTAGCTAGCAAAATTACATTGCAACTGCACACACAACAAAAAATAAAATGAACAGATTTTATCGGCAGAGCGCAATCGACAAATTGAAAAAAAATATTGACGACACTTGTCTAAAAATGAAAGCGACACATTTTAGCACTTCGTTTAAGTAGCAAATTGTGTTCTCTTTTACAGAACGAAATATTTTCCACTTTTGTATTGTTAATTCTGAAATTAGCAATTTACGGACCAGATATATTTTTGGGTAAGTAGATAAGATCCAATCAAAAACATAAATGTGAAATGAGAGCCAAGTTCAATATTATGATAATTGCCTTGGTTGTTGACTTCAACGACAAAAGAAGTGAGATCTAAATGGGTGCCAAGTTCAATGGTCAGAAATTTATTTATAAGTAACCCTATAACATACCTATCATATCTTCTTATAACATAAGATAATGTATGGTGGTAGCCTATGAAGGTCTGTCTTGGTTAGTTTTCATATATGACTCTACAGAGTAGGATTCGATGACCATATGAAGTATCCATCCTTATACGTATTGGGTAATCTAATCCAAAACTAACTCTGACTATCTTCTTATCCTATACACATTTAGAACTCAGCGCTTTAGTCCTTAGAAACTTGTTCTGTTACGTAACATTTCGTGTCAGTTTTCAGAATCATAAATTTTCTATTAACTACAGACATCAGACTTTACCAAGACCCGTCGAAGTAGAGCCGTCGAGGTGAGTACTAGAATTTGATATTAGTTAAGGAAAACCGTGGCCAATTAGTAGCTAATCTTTTGTTATTTAATATTCACCTTATTATCCGGCGTAGACGTGGTTCGATAATGGAAAATTTTCAATACACTTTGGATGAATAGTTAAACTGATGGCAGCTAATTAAAATTGACTGACGTTTATAAAATCAGTTTTGAATTTCTGCGAGGAATACGGGATCTAGTACTATGATATTGCAGTCCCAAATGCAATCGGGTGGACTGTTAGATCCGCTGACCTGTAACATGGACCTTCAACTCAGGGTTGTCAATAGCATAACAACTATCTGTACCTGTGTACACTCTATAACTTTTATTTCCTAATATTGGATATTTAGTTCCTAACACAGTACAAATGTCACTGCAAACCAGATAAGAACAAACACATTTCTGTATGATTACCAAATCGGTTACCATACAATATTAATCTCGTAGATTAGATACATATAAAGAGCATTGTGTAGGTATCTACCTAATGCATTAAAAAAATTACAATTTACTAACATTATTGGAAATTCAAAACTTCTACCACTGTACTTTGGAAATGTCTAAATAATATCAATCAATAAACATAATGTACTTACGCTGTTAAATAAAATATACTATGAGACATCTAGCTTATCGTAGTTGCTAGCATAGTCTCACTCTGTAAAACCGTTCTAGTCCGCTAGCAACACTTTGAGCTTGTAATATTCATAGTAGATGCACCATCCGAGTTTGACGAGCACTTATTACCATCAAATACAATCCACCATGCCGTTGTTCGGAACAACGAAAAGGTCATTTGAAACGACAACTATAAATTGGTCCCGATTGAAACGCTCCAGATTTCATCGTGAGTACGTGTCTGTCCGTCATGCAGACAATCTCTGTTCGTGTCAACTGCACTCCTTTGATTGAGAGACCGCGCTCACTGTGCATTTTGTTCTTTTGAATACTGCTGAGAATGTAATTTAATCGTGAATATCTATAAACTATTCATGTATGCTTATATTCCGTATGTATATTAGTAAATATAAATTGAGGCTTGGATATTGTGAAAGTACCCTCTTTTTGTGTAAATGGTCTTTCGTTGTATACAAATTGTATTTTTGGATATTTCCTAATGAAGTTGTTGTATACAATTTGTATATCCATTTTTTGCGATTTAAAGGTTTATTTTGACTACATATTTTCTTTTTATACATTTATTTTTAGTTTATTTCCATTCAAAAAACTCATACTATCCGAGAAGACTGAACACGATTTAGTAACATAATAAACCCAGGTATCTAACAGATGATATGATTTGCGACTTAGTTTCTCTGTAGCGCAACGTTGTTTGAGAATCTAATAGATACTCGACCGATATGCGAATGCTATGCTGTTATCGACTCTATCGTGGTACAAATTGAGAATGTTATTAGTTGCCATGTGTTGTTTATCGACGGCAGGGTCCTTGGCCCAAATCAACGGCCGTTCTAGTGTTGTGTTCGCAAGTATTTTATATAGGACGCGCATTTGACTAATAATACGATAACTGGCGTTTAGATACGCTGTTTATGAAACTTTGTGATTTCTGTCAGATAACCGACGCCGCGTTTCAAACAAAATGCTTCACACGTAGTTACTGCGGCATTGTAATTAATTATATGAAAATACTTCATGTTTGTTTCTTCTAACAATCCTAACTAAAAATTTAACTTGTAGGTACTTTGAATTTTCCAATGCTATTATGTGTATTATGAAATATTTGTCCCTCAAAATCTTTACATTATCTGTCTAATTTTTTAGACTTTCGCGTTCCATTACACTAAATATTAGTCTTTATGGGTCTACACGCGTTATTAGGAGTAGCAAATTACATAGCTACTTACTGCCCGACGTTTCAACTGTTGCACCAATCATGGTCGCGAGCGAACTCGTGCTATATGAGCTACGTAATGTGCTACTCCTAATAACGCGTGTAGACCCACAAAGACTAATATTTAATCTGTCTAATTGTTATACACTTTATTATTGTAAAATATCAATATATTGGTACTTTTAATAGGTACAACGAATAAATAGCTGTAACTTAGGCAATTACTATCACACAAGGTGTTAAGTAAAGTTCACAGGTATACAGTTAATGGGTAAGTAAATATCCCATTTTATGCATCTTGATAACATGAAAATTAAATGTTAAAGCAGTATCTTATTACTGTTTATTTCACATAATTACAATAATTATTATAATTATGTATTTTTCATGATGACAGAACTTAGACAGCCAATAAAGTTTTATCCAATATCGATTACCGAAGTACTGGATTATTGATTTATTAACCTACTTCAAAAAAGGAGAAGATTTTCAATTCGTCTGTATGTATAATATTCTTTACACTGTTTTAATTATTATTTTTCGATTACAAGTGTCCTCTTTAATTGTGAGCTGTCTGTGTCTTATGAATTATAAAAAGACTCGGCAGTGTCTACTTATGGTACTCTCACATACTCTTTGTATGGTAGACTCGGACCCCATGCCTAAGGGATCCGCGCAATTTTTTATCTTTGGTTAATTTTCCAAATTGGTTGTAAATATTGTGCATATCCCAAGCATCACCCTGTCGCCTTAATATAAAATCATGTATGTACCCGTATATTTGTTTTCAGTAAAACTGGCAATCGAAGTAGGTACTCCACCACAGGGTATGATTCAATAGAATTAAAAAAAAACTACTACGGCTTCTATCGTTAAAAAATGAACTGGTTTGGCGATCAGAAAAGAGATACAAGAGTGGTACCTTGCAATCATATTAATCAGTTTTTTGCTGCCAAACCGTCTTTAGCGCTATCTACTTTCCTAGTCCATTCAACATATTATTAAATGTTCTGGACTCAGCCATTTATAGTTGAGCCCTAATCCCATCAGCCTGGCATGACTGGGTAAGCTTCAACGAACTGGTTTGGCGTGTATTTCGGAAGACTAACTTCGGCTGGTTCTGCCAATCCTGATCGCAAATCAACCCACGATATTGGTCCAGGCGATTTTGAACGCTAACGTGATGTTGGAAAGTAGTTATGGTTAGAAAATCATTTGGCAATCGTTCGATAAAGCAGAGCTGTTGCCAAGGAGTTTTTGTGGAGGTTAAACTGTACAAATTACCTACTATCGAATCTACATACGTCGAAATTGTAGATCATTGGTTAAATAACATAATAACCGATCAAGTCTGAGTAGGACTCGTGCTGTGAGGGTTCCAAACAAACTTGTAGTTTTAAGATATTTTATTAAAATACCGTAAAAGTGATAAAGTGTAGTAGGTATAATTTGTTGTGGGAATTTTTTTCATTTCTTGTCATATTTTCCTTCGTTGTAACGTTTTTTTTCAAACATTGTCTTGTGTGAATATGAAGAAGCCTACAGGTTGATTTCATACAAACCTTCGTACTGGAAATATCACATAATGTTTAAAAGGTCGCGAACCGTTGATACCTCAACGCGTTTCCGTGAAAAAGGCTATTGACAGACGGACAGACAGACAACAAAGAAATCTAAAAAAAAATCCATTTATCGTTTCAAGGAACGGAACCCTATAAAGGGTCTAGCTATTAAAAGTAAACCTTCGCGTGTCTGCTCAAAGTTTGCTGGATGGAGTTTATTATTATAGTTGCGTGATCAGAAACTGCGACATAATTCTAATATCTAGTTAGCTGTTCATACTATTATATACGTTTACGTATATATAGGGTTGATAGCTCAAATCTGGAATAAGGATAGGAAAATACAAGTTATAAATGTTAATATTTTTATTTTATTTTCGTAAAGAAAGTTAAAAAAATGTTTTTTGTTACCCTTTTTCTCAGAGAAGTTCATGGGTAATCATTCGGTATCTTTAAGGCAGTATCTACTCTCAGGTAAATGTAGGTATAATGTGTAAATTTTTATTACGATTATTAACTGTAAACGGTGTCGTTAAAAATTGTTAATGTATCGTAAACAAAGTGAACTCCACGTGTTAAGTTTATTTTAACTTATCCGTTGATTTTAATATTGATTATAAAACCTGCTTGAAAAAAAATATAGTTGGAAGTAGCACCGTTTAAGAGGAGATCATAAAATATTTATTTCAATTCAATGTTGATTGAATTCTGTACATTCCGCAAATTGAAAACGATATATAAGTAGCTAGTAGATGCATTACATTATTGGTTCTATAAAAATAACTAGTTGCTATAAAACTAATTTCGCGGATAAACTCGCGTACAATTTAAATCTAAATATATTTATTTAGATACCTGACGTTAGAGCACTATATAACATAAGCCCGTTATTACGGGGAGACAATCTCTGTATCATAAAATTTCAAATATATAGTGTCCACGCAAATAATAGGCAATAGCATGACCAGTTGCTAACTATTGGTAATACATAGATACCGATCTTGTGGCCGCTCCGTGGTAACGGTAAAAAATTCAAATTATTTTTTGCCATGCCCAAAGTATTAGGTGGGAGTCGAAGAACGGTACCGAGCGAGTTATGTCAGTGTGACAAAGATCGAATAAAAAATGCGCGAGCAAACGCCTCAGCGAACTGGTTCCGATGGATACATGTGCGTTCATTATTATAAGGTTACGTTCGTTATTCGTACTCTGTTATACTTTTATTCCCATCGTTGGTCTATTGAGCGTTTCTTACATACATACATACATAAAATCACGCCTTTTTCCTGGACGGGTAGGCAGAGATCATTTCCAGCGATCCACTTTTCACCTCTGTGGGAAACGTGACGTGACGGGTTGTGGACCACGTCGCCGCCATTCTGCCTTGTGCATTTGTTTAACAAGGAGCGTTTCTTTCGAAGACATTTTGGAGTTAGGTATAATTAAGGGTACAAACTGGACCCTCATCATCGTCATCAGTCCATTTCAGTCTTAATCCATACTTTGAACCTTTTTTTACCATGAACACAGTTTAAAGTTCATTACATAAGGAATGTGAATGAGCGTTATTACGATAAGTGTCTTATAAAGTGACACAGGAATTGAGAGACTATATAAAACACGTGGCAACTACTAGGCTAGGTCGTAATGTGTTACAACTGACAAGATCTATTAAACTTTGTAATAGACGCAAGTAGAAATAATAAACTCACATACCAATTTATGCCAAGATTCAGTTATTTAAAAATGATAAAACGCAATTAATGATAGAAAAATTTTCTAACTTGTACATTTTCAAAGTGTAGTGACTGCTTAACGCTACGTATTTTACATAACTAACTAGTTATTATTGAATCAAGACGTCTGGAATCAAAACCACTTATTATAAAACACTTAACAGAACTTAGTTTCGAACCTGCTCACTAACGAGAAGTGTCCTCTAGGTTATTTGAAGCACACATGGACTTCTACTTAATATAACTTAACAGTTGGACTCTCCCGGAAACTACCTATCTGCTAAACTTTACTTCAAAACTGATACTGGTAAGTTCCGTCTGGCATTCACTTAGGATTGCAGTTAAATTGTGTTGAATGTATGTATTTCCGTCCTTTGCATTGCATTGTCATTACTCTATCGTTTTGCTAATTGACCATATGTATTATAGAAAAAAGACCATTTATTTTTTGGGCCCGAACGGGACATCTACGAAAGTAGGCTTGTTGCGTTGGTCTTGTTTAAGACAACAGTTTTGCTAAAACGGGGCCTTTTTGGCCGAAATCGGGACAGTCCTTTTGAAAACGGGACGACTGGTCAAGATAATATAGAGCAATTAATGCGTGCAAATACAGGTGCAGTGTTGTTCCCTCACTCTCAAAGTCAAGAGATGTCAGTCGTGACAGTAGCCTAGTCAGGCGTAGGACTAATGGCTTAAGATACTTTACATTGGGGTGAACCAAATGCTAGTTTGCCTGATGGTTTATTATTTTACTTTAGTGCTTAACTTAATATTCTACCAGTATAGGCGAAAATGTTGTTAACATAAACTCTAAGATATATAATACCTGGCTTTAACCGACCGAGTATTGCATTCACGACCTGTTTCAAGTTACTAAATTTGGTAGTTAGCACGCTTAGTTCTACAACTTATTTACATAAAATATCGTTTAAAACACAAAGGTCATTTGATTTGACGAATAAGTATTCTATTCTATTCTATTCTAAAACGAGCAGGTAAGAGGGTGAGAGCCATCTATCTGCTCCTTCGCAAGTCCGGTGATGATGACGAGGCTACTAAGCCATCATCGTATGTCAGTTCGGAAAAAAAAGAAATTTTAGAATTGACTGTTGACAATTTGATGTAATGATAATAATTTAGAAAAAAATGAATATGTATAAGAAACTCGAGAATGAGAAAAGTTTGAATCTGTTATCTGTCATCTGAGTTTCTGTTCTGGGTGCGAGAAATCTAGTGCTATTAAAAATAAGAAAATTCGGTTTGTTTGAGGACAAAATGTTTTCTCATATTGATTATGAGAGTTCCCCCAGACTCGTCCGATTCTACCAGGACTCATTTGTTTAAAATGTGACTAGTGACTAGTATCATATATTGTTTCATTGCTGTCTGCAGACAACACAAGCTATCTATTCAATTGCTAACCCAATGAAAAGTAATCATAACAGAAAATAACAAAGTATTGTATGTCTGCTTCTTATCTTGTAGACTTGAGTTTGACTTTCGATCTTTAGAGTCCCTTCGATCTACAAGACATTCAGCAAATCGCACTTATTCTAATTTAATTAAAATTATCTATCCGATAGCTTATCTGACACCTTGTAACCTTTGAATGTAATAACACATTTGACGCTATGATCTTATTAGTATGAAGTGAGAATTGTGGAGTATCTATCGTAGGATTAGATAAACACTAAAGAATAAGATGGGTTTGATGAAGATCAGTATAAAGCAGATACAATACTACTAAAGTAATCTTATAAATAAAAATGAATTGCTGTTCGTTAGTCTGACTAAAACTCGAGAACGCCCGGACCGGTTTAGGTAATTTTGGTTTTAAAATGTTCGTGATAGTCCAGGGAAGGTTTCAATGAGAAAATATAGAATAATAGGAAGTGGTCGAAAAATCGATAACAAAAATCCACCCATACAGAAAAATAAATAAACTAACAGAGTGAGTCTAATAAAAGCTTGTAAAAAGAATCAGTATTGGTGGTATGAAATTCGCCGGGACCACTAGTTAATAATATTAATTGATTACTTAGAATCACTCGGTCTTGTTCTAAAGTAATTTTGAAGCGAATGAATTTTAAGTGGTTCCATTTCATTGAAACATGATTCATTTACCTACACCATTCTTTATTCACCAATTTGTAATTCGATTTGCCATCTTATCGGAGCATTTGCGCACGTACAAACACCTTCAGAACTATGAATAGTATATTAACCCTACTTTGCATCAAGGCACACAAAACGTAGAAAGAAGCAGAACAGTGGTCCCATAAATTGACTTATGTTTTTTGCATTGAATGGTAATGGAGTAGGTACCAATCTACTAACGTTTATATTGATTTCATGCAAAGTACAGGCGAATGCTCTGAATACATTTGGAGCCACGGCGTGCAAATCAATATAAATCGACTCTAGGGGGTTGAAAAGGTTCATCCTTATGTACGTTTATGTGAAAAGTAGGTCCTTAAATTGAGTATCGGGTATCTTCACATTTGGACTTGGGATCTGCGAATTGAAACATGTATTAAAGATCTACTAGTGTGCAATCTATAATATTAAAACTTTTTTGATACTTTTTGTTTCCAACCCTAGAATACATGATTTACCACTATGTACATTCATATTAATCTTCTTTGTGGTAGACGTCGGATGCGAAATTACAAATTAATCCGTTTTTAATTAAGTTAGCGAATGTGCACAGCTTCGTTAAGCTGATCGGGTAACTGTTTGTGTCATGGTTGGGGTCTAATAGTCTATGCGGTTATTCAAGCATGTCACCCAAAATAACATCTGACAAATCAACCTATTCCTTGGCTGCTACCGTCTAGGTCTTGATCAAAAAAACGTTTTATAAGAGGTAGGTATTTTCAAGTAATCAAAATGTATGTTTATATAACCAATTAAATAATGAAATGAAACTGTTTACAAAATAATTATCTCTTAATCGCTTACGTATTAAGATCAGTCTAGTATTCTATCAATTATCTAATGCTTCACAGCCAATAAAGACCCTTCTCAATATAAGTACATTTTTTTTTAATAACTGGGACATTTCCACACATTGTCATCTGACCCCAAACTAAGCAAAGCTTGTACTATGGGCGTCAGAGACTATATATTTTTAAATACATACTTAAATACATAATCACACCCAGACACGGAACAAACACCGATGTTCATCACACAAATATTTATCAAATCGATTTGGTTTATATAACAAATATTGTTGTTACTAAATCAATAAAAAGTATGGCGATTTACACAAAATTAACGGACTTTTCCTCATAGCAACTCACTTCCCAGACCATCGGATGGAACACGTGAATTCCGGATAGTTTTGAATATTGCGAACATAAATCACCGAAGCCGGGTTGGTTGGGACCTTATGAAGTCATTCTATAGCATCATGAATTATTATTATCGCCTCGTAGAGAACAGGCGTGTAGTCGATCGCTCGAATAGGCCGCGCTTGCCTTGGGTTGCCATGTACAAACAAGGAATACCTTAATTTAAAACGTTACCGACTTAGTAGAATAGAATAGAATAGAAATGATTACTATTCGAAATGCCTCCGTATCAGCTATATCAATTAATAATGACCCAACCTCGCTTCTCTTCGAGTATAATCATAAAAACCTTTCTCTTAAATCCTATCTATTAAAAAAACCGCGTCAAAGTCCGTTGTGTAGTTTGAAAGATAGAGACAGACAGAAGCGATAAGCGACTTTGCTTTATTCTATGTAGTGATGCGTAACTTAACGTCCTTAACCTTGTCATTTTAGTGCCCCAACTAATTGAAAAGAGTCCCCTCACGTTACACTACTGCGTGTTCCAAAAATTTATCAATCTGAAAGCTATGAGAATCGCATTTATTACAACGCACTTATCAATTCAATCATACATTTCCCATTTGCTTTCCATCCGGTTAGTAATATCTAATTTCACAACTAATTTGGCCTAATCAATGGCTAAATTGTCGATTATAGAATGTTATAGTTGAATTAAATATGGATGAATTAACAATTACTAAATAATAAGCATAAATTTGAAGAACTGAACTTTATTTTACTGAAAATAAATCCTTTCCCTCAATAAGAAAAAACATTTAATGAAAACATAGTTAAGTACTATAGTTAAGTATTATGGAAATAAATAAATAAAGATATATTATTATTACTGTGTTGTGAAATAAGGTAACCTCATCCCTAATAAAAAGCCCACCATATTTCGGGTAAATCGTAACATTGGCAGCACTGCTTAGAATATATTTGTGATGTCGTAATGCAGCTATGGCAAACCGATTTAGGCTCTATTGTAAGTGCATTAGAATCGATAGTTTGTGTCGCCGGTGGCATGTGGAGATAAGTACTTAGAGAGCTCAAGGCTGCCCACCTAGTGGAGGAGTAAGTTGGTCAAGGCTCGCCGTCAAATAGTACCTCTATTTTCGGCAGTCGCCATGGCATCCATGCTTTATAGTTTGATGCGTGTGAACTGTGGAATTTTATTGTCATTCATAATTCTGGACGTGTGGGCTTTTTTTTTTTAAATTTCTAACCATATAATGCTGTTGCCAGTGTAGTAAATGATTATTTAGTAGATGATTTGTATTTGAAAATTGCTTTTGTATTAAATTAGTTTTTATTTTATCCGCCGTCACAGGGCTACATCGACCTCGTGGTTTTTTCCGCATGAGACCCGTTACGTTATCCGTTTCAATGCATTTTTTAAAAATATATCCTTAGTGAATCAAAGTAAGAACTAGTTTATTTGAGACTTGTATCCATATTCGAATTATTTTTTTTGGTTATGTGAATTACATGCGAGACTTAATGGTTCCACGCGGATCTAGCGTTTCATTACTTCACGTGGACTTCAATGAGACTTCGTAATACATAAATAAAGACTTTAGATGCAATCGGGTAAAGCAACCAGTTCTCACGATAAATAACTTATAAGCACGGATGCCTATTCAAGTAACTGCTTAGGCGATGTACCGTGGACAAGAGAACCCGATCACGACACAAGCATATTACTTATTAAACAGATGATCATTAAATACTTGCGTATCATTTAAATTTAGAACCTATACCTATATGTATAGAGGATGTGAAATTAAGTACCACTTTGTTATTAAAACTGCTATGTAGAGCATTTTATAAGGAGAAACTTTAGCGGAAACTACCTTTAAAGCACTTGCTAATTTGCAATCTTCAGTCGTAAAAGACAGGTGGCTTTCATAGACTTAACAGTGGAGATATACCAAGTGTACCTAATGATATTATATACTTAATTAGGGTTAGGTAACCTTTAAACCTATGTATTGGTAAAATTAACCTGGATACAGACGAATAATTGTTGACTGTCCTTATTGAAAATGTGTATTATACATATGCTATGTTATGCTATGGTGGCCATATAATATGAAAGCTTCTGTTCTCGACTATGGATTTTATCCCATAACATGGATTTTATCTTAAATTAAATCGAGTTCACATGTAATTAATAATCTCTAGCAACAGGGCTAGGTCCTCAATACGACATGTATTAACTAAATTAATTAACACAGCGTGTCTTTACCCTCCTGTATTAATCAATGTAGCCTGAGATCTCCCTATATCGGTAATTATAATATTTGATTGGCGTCTCTATATGTCTCCGGGCTGATTTACCTACGGATTAGCGTTTGAGGACTAATTGCCCGAGTGCAGGCTGACAAAGCCCTAGAGTGCGGCTTGTCTATTCAATAATAGAGACGATGACTGTTATTGAATGTGTTAGTTGTCACATGGTTACTATATACTTAGTAGAAGTAATTCATATTTTAACTGTTAGTGAAATCGACAAAATTCATACTTTGTAGGTAATGGTCACCAATACCGTAGCACATGGCATGAAGTAATCTCTGCCTTCCCCTGTGGGAAAAAGGCGTGATTTTATGTATGTATGTAACCTAAAAAAACGCAACAGCAGAATAACAAACTGAAATAATATGATCATGTATTCACTCTCAAAACATCATCATGAAAGTGTCTCCAAAATTAAGACCTCTCTCTACGAAGTGGGCATTAAAAACAAACATCGAATAACGTTGTCGCGTGGGAATCGAACCCACGACTCTTTATGCAAGAGACAGGGGCACAATCCAGCATATCCAGCGTGCCATAAAGCCAGTCAAAAGCAACGGTGATGGTATGTGACATATCGATTCGGTGCCTGGGGCCGCGACGTGACTGTATGACATACATACTAACGCGCTCGCTAGGGTACTCTCCTACGCCGAAATAAATGTAAAGCCAAGTCACTAAGGGACAAATGTCCCGTGACTTAGGCAGATGTCTCGACGCCCGGCAAGAAAATGAGTATACCGGAGCCGTTCTTAGAAGACTGATTTGACACTTTTTATTTTATATTTTGCAATTATCCTTGTTAAGAGGAACATATTTAGCGAATCATAAAAAACAACTTTTAAAAATAAGACGTTATTTCAAAATGTCAAATGCACCTAATTATCTAATTATTTGTCTTTTATTACCTAAAATAATTGAATTATAAAAAGAAAACGTAAAATTTCCACTCTGTTTTACGATTTTACAAGGTTACGCCGTTTGACACGTTTTCATAGTGACGTAGTGGGTAATACTCACCAGGTATTTTTTTAAAATAGGATGAAGGATTTAATAGGTAGGTAAGTATTGTATTTTAAAAATAAATATATTTATAAATAAGGAACTTAAATTCAATCTTTTGGATGTGAATTAATGTTTTTAATAAAAAATGGTTATAATTAGACCTTGCTTGGTTATAAAGTGGAAATAACTATTACTTATATACTTCGGCAATTTTACCGTTGTCCCTCACTAGTGCAGTCAGTCTGACATGTAGCAAATCGGCCAACTTATAGCGGCTCTGGTATAACATTTTTTTCGCTCAGGAAATATAAGAAGATAAACAAAAGAATATTTATAAAAAAAGAAAGAAGAAATAAATTCTTTTGTTTAATTAATATATATTTATAGTTGCTTGCCGAGTTGCTATCACACTGTGAGTGACGACTCATACAACTAGTTTTGTCGCTGAGCGACAAGGCTAACTCAATACTCGTCGCTCAACGACACTCGCTCAGCGACACTTGTTCAGCGATATCCGCTTATGCGACACTCTCAGCGACGCTCAGCGTCTCTTAGCGACGCTTGTATGGTCGTTGGGGAGTAGACTACGTTGAAGTTCCAAAGCATAGTGAGCTCGGCGCTCACGCCTACTCGCTCATCACGTAGCGAAAAAACTATCACTCGCTTGGTCGCTGCTCGCCAACTATAATTTATAGTTTTACTCGGACAGGACCTACTATACACCGTGAAATTTTAGTAGTTGTTTTCCCGTGGCAGAACGACTTGCCTTTAGTAATACTATCGAATCATGCAAATTATTCCTCGAAAAAAAAAATTTTTTTTTTCGATTTTTCAGAATAATAATTTTCCAACTCGAAAACGAAAGAAGCTATCGTTGTTTTTGAAGATGTGACGTATTAAGGTACTGCTTGCCGCATGAAATCGATACTTAAAGCTAAAGAAGCTCTACACCCTAAGTCATAAAGCGGTTCGAACGTGCTTTCGAGTTACGGTTAAACCTTTCGTAAAACCGGCATTTATTGATTTTACCAAAAAAGAACTGCACACATCTTTTGTACTACTAAGATAGAATCATTTTACTGCGGGAAAACAACCACTAAAATTTCACGGTGTATATAGCAATCCAACAGGACCGTTGAGAGATCAGCACCGGCTTAACCTGCTTTCCGAGGCACGGACGTGTAACCGCCAACATCGTGACTCTGGGCAAGGTATTTCCTTAACAGAAAAACTCACAAAAATTTTGCTCTACCCCGTTCTCGAACCAGACACCTCCCGGTCCTAAAGCAGCACTTGCTACTAATAGACCAATAAAACAGACAAAAAATATACATTTCCATTAAATGCAGTTGCCAATCCTGATTACACAGGATGTGCAAACTCGCGTTGCAGCGGCCCTTCAGCGTTTGCGCGCCGCGCGTCCTGCAGGCCTGTTGTTAATTATAATGGGAACACGGCAGCCTGAAATACTTCGTAGGTAATTCGAATTTCATTTTAAACAGCTCATATAATATAAGGGGATGGTAATGAGAATTTCATCTTAAACAGCTTATAGGGGCTGTGTTTTTGCTAAGGTGAGGCTCGAGACAGACTTAAAGTAGGGGGACATAAACATAATATGTTTATTAATAAGCCTAAGTAAGTACATAAACGTACCGATGGGATGTTGCATCTCCTTTTATATTTAAAATATGCTATTTACATCCAGTTCACACACACATACTTATACTATAGTACTGTAGCTAGTATTTATAAAGGTTCACTGTCCCATAACATAATTATGGGTACAAATTTTAAATACTATTGTGGTTTTAATTTGAGTAAGCAGAAAATTATACAATTTTGTAGTAAATGTCCCGGAAACACAAATGATGCAAATAAACAATATTTGCATCATTTGTGTCAATAAAATAGCGGCAACAGAAATGCACCAACTGTGAAAATTGAAACTGGCTAGCTATTTCGGCTCTGTAAATACAACCTGGCTGTAGGCAAACAGGCGGGTAATTAGTACGGAAATCTAACAAGTGTAAAAATCTATCGAAAATATCAAACTGAGAACGAATCTATATCAATAGTTGTTGTTATTTGTTTGTTTGTACGCGCTAATCTTAGGAAGTACTGGTTGGATTTAAAAAATATTTTTGGGTTTGATAGACCATTTATCGAGGAAGGCTACATCACGCTGCAACCAATAGGAGCAAAGAAGCAATGAAAAATATGTAAAAAAACAAGAAGTTGCTGGCACAGCTAGTAGTAGATACTTTTAAACGTTGGTTTGGTAACGCAAGATGAAGGTATTTGGCAACCGTACTTGCCTTGACCAATGCAGCCTACGATGTTCGTACTAAGTTCTCCAGATGTTTGCCGGCATTTTTGGTTGAAAGCCGAAAGTGTCATCCTTGACCTGACATCTGGCGTGGTTGTGATATTGAAGTACCTACTTAGTATTGATAGATTTGTATGTATTAGGATTTTGGAGATGTATTGGAACTTTATTTTATACTTTAATTAACCAACAACTATAACAACACAGAAAACTACAAACAGTTTGCTCGCGACTATGATTGGTGTAACCCAGTCGAAACGTCGTGCAGTAAGAACTCTACTTGTTGCTACTCCTAATATCGCGTGTAGACCCATAAAGACTAATATTTACACTAACAACTTCACTTACAGAACACACTTAACATTTAACTTTTTACTAACATAATTTTCGTGTTCCAACAAGCACAACACGGCACTACCATTGATGAAATAAAAACACGTATTTTAGTATCCCAATTTAGAATCTAGCATTCGTTTTACCATCGTCTCGATCAGGAAATTCGTTTCCGGTCTGAAATGTCCGTTAATACGGAACTTTCATTATTTCGTAGCCGTCAAAGGGGAGAATGGGGGGGGGGGGGAGTGAGGGTGGAAGGAAGCGTTGAATGAAGTTTCCTAGGTGAAGAGGAAATTGCCTGCATGTGAGCCCTAATTGGCGCTTGACACAACATGGGGCTGGCGCTTCGTTACACGTAAACAGGTTTAATGCCATTTGTGCATTAATAAAGTAGACAGGGAGATGCTGCTCCCTAAGTAGTACTTATTGTATTATGGATGTATTTACTGATAACAGGCTGATATAGCCGGCAAGCAATGATGACACAATGGTTGTGTCCAGATCACTCCACATGTGTGGCATTCTTAAATATCTAACCAAGTTCACCTGTAAAAGTGTTTACTGTAATCACTTTTAGGGGTGAGAGTCATTTGCTCAAACGCAAGTCCTGTGATGATGACGAGGCTACTCTAAGCCGTCTTCGTATGTCAGTAAGGAAAAAAACTGTAATCACTGATTCTATACATTTAAGAACTATGGTTTTAAAAACCGTGTCTTTAATGAGGAGAATATATTTATTGTACTAGATTTTCTGATGAAAATATTGAAATATATTGTATATTTGTAGGTATGAACTACGGTTTGGGAAGTCTCGACAATGTTAAAGTCCTGGGACAAGGGACACTTACGACTCTGTTTGAAAAATGATAATGTAATAATCGTGTCTCGTCTCGAGTATCGACTCTAAAGTCTCAGAATTTCGAGACACGAGACGACCCGGGACCCAAACCCTAGTAGGCACCCAACCTAACGATACCTGTAAAATTATTCGTTTCATAAAATATGCACAGAGATTATGATTATCTAATATCTCTTTTATATAAAAATGAAATATCATTTAGCTCATCAGTCTTCACCAGTGTAAACCGTAATTTTGCAGTAATATTACGGTTGAATAATGGTGTTTGCAACGAGTTAAACCACCCCTTTATGTGATGTCGTATGCAAATTGCGGTGAATTTCGATGAAGCCGCAATTTCCCGGCGCCCCGGATAACCCAGACGCAATTCCAGTGTGCTAAACGAATTCTGCATCAGGAAAAATCGGATCATTCAGCATAAATATGCTCGCGGTAAGTTTGTCAGGAAACCTCATATGGAGTTCAATATGTCCTGAAAATGCTAACACATGTGCTTAACCAAATACAATACTAGTAAAAATATCGATACCACATCAATTACTTACTTCTTAAAGTAAAAGTATGTAAGAAACTAACACAAAATTTTAGGGCGCAAGATAAAATGCACAATAATGCTTGCGTGTACTCTGTCCGCGTGTTATTATTATCGTGTAAGATATTATTCCCCTACAGCGAATTCGTTTAAAAAGAAAGTTCTTCTGGTTCTAAGCTACCTTATCAATTTTCAACCAAGAAAGGCTGATCCGATCGATCAGCCTTTCTTGATTTATAAATAGGAGTAGTGTAGCTAACAAAACTTTCAGAATAGAGAATAATGGCGTCTTGTGTTAGAGGCAAAGATCCATTACGGGTCGCTGATCCGTTAGATGAAGTAACACAACTATCTGTCAAATACATAGATAAAATAATATAAACAAATGCATCGGCGAACAATCCAATTAAAATCCCTTAATAAGCTTTATTTGGATTGTTCGACGAGCTTTCATTTGCACAGGATTATAAGCTTGCGCCTAAACCGCTGTTACACAAAACCGCACCAATCCATTACGAAACAAAAAAGTAGTATAAATAATAATGGCGTCGTGTTGTTCGGGAGAGCTCCGGGCTTATGGTGGCTTGCGGTGTTTCACGGGGATGTTCAATTTCGAAAAACCAACCATGTTTACTCTAGGAAATTGCGATAACCGGACATATAGACTCAGCTGCATCTGCATGTGATGTATACATACACGTACGTGTACATTCATCAAGCGGTCCTGGCAGAATGAGAGCACACATACGATAGTTTACTTTGTTACGAACAATATTTTGGTTCATAATAGTTTAATCTACGTACATTAGATTTAGTGACTCAAAATACTTTCATCAATAAAGGACCCTTACTTGCAATAATGTCAATCAAATCAATGTTTGCTAATTTTTGAAAAGAAATAATGAACTGCTACCTAAACCTGCACTGTATCACTCGTATCAAAGTACCACAGCCTATAAGACCAAAGAATGCCCTAAAAAATAGCGATGATACGAAAGAATTTATCGGCAGATAGGCGAAATGTTTCAGAACTCTTTCTTATAATGCCAGTGGATGCTAGTCGGTTTATATATAAAACTGGAGATCGGCCAAGCGCGCACGCGACATCGCCACCCGTGGAAATTATAATTAGGAAATTTATATTTACCGTCTTACTCAATTCTTCTATAACTGCAAATTCCCGCGTGGCCTCGGTCCGCTCTCTGGGGATACATCATAATTCTCTCAACATTTAAACGAAGTCATCTAAATACGATGCTAAATGAATTGCCTTCAAAGAGACGTCTTTAAATATTTTTATGGTATCTTTGCGAAGATTTTCTTCGGAGAAAATGCTAAATTGGTACCTATCTCGAAATATCATTACAACCAATAAACTTTTTCATTACATGTTTTCTCTTTTGTATTTTTCAAAGGGGTATTTTATTTCTTTCCTTATTTATTAATATTACCGATGATTAATTGATTATTAAACTTTATGCGTGCGGTAAAACTACTCGAAGTTGAAAAGAAAAACTAAATCCAAAGGCCTGATAAAAAAACGTTCGCACAAAAATGTTGGAGCACTCTGATACATGCAAAAGCACTACAAAGTTTACCGTACGCTTTAATATTTGGCTAAATTTAAATGCAAACATGAAAGGTCAAAATGTTTTAAGCCAGGCAGAAGTTGATAGGATTTGATACATGCGGTAACCATGTTAATAGAGAGGATTACGTTTTACAAAAAAAAAAAAGCAAAAACGGAGTGCGCTTGTCATTCCCAGCCAGCCCTTTCAAAACTGATCAGTTGGAGGGCAGGTTTAAGAGGCACTCGGTACCTCGCGCCACTCTCAATCACTGAAAGACTGAAGAGTTCGAGTATAAATCAAGAGTATTGGCGAGGAAAGTTATCATTCACGCGGAGGGCTGCCTAGGTTTTTGCGCCTTTTAATATTTAACCTCCCTACCGCTATCTGCTCAGGTATGTTTACATATCCCGTTTCTACACAGTGAAATTATCTCTCTGTTAAAAGAGCAGGTATATTTATCCTTGAATACAAGTTGAATAAAATTAGTCATTTTACGCAAAGCTCATAAGATGAACCAATTCATTCAAAATTATCATTGAATTGAGAACATGTAATGTAAAATCGTCTCTATCGTTATCGTTAATCCAACGGTCAACTATCTTTTCAGGATTAGGCCGTAAGTAAGAATTTTACAATATTGAAAAAAAAATGTCATAATTTCACTAATACACATTTTTTTACAACCTACAACCTACGTGTTTGTTAAAATTAGTTTGTAATGCAGCAGCTGAAAATACCTAATCTGTAAAATAATCTAATTTATTTGAAGCCGATAACGAATTCTATTGTAATTCAAATTATATGTAACGTTCTATTATTTGTTTTATTATAATAATGTTATGTTAAATTATTTGGTACATTACGTAAATATTTGAACTCATAAATCCGTCAGTATTGTGTAAGTGGCTGTTAAAATATTCATGGCTGGTCGTTCTATGGTGCCCTATTTGTATTCCTCTTTTTGTAGCGTGTCCGCTCTGTAATCAAACTATAAGCTTACATGCCCATTCATACAATTTGCGGTCGTCTCAAACGGGGACTTTCAAAGGATTTATAGGGGTCCGAGAGTCGCCAGACCATCCTGGGACCCCTGGCTGGTCAGAGGAGGGGCTGAGTAGGTTTGAGTAATTATCTCCACGAGTCTCGAGTACTTTGACACAAATGTGATTGGACACTGAACGGCACTGAAATGCCATTCATGGTGTTGCAAGTCACAGCAGTGAATGCTGCGGATATTGCACTAATACGGATTACACTTTGACGTCAAAAAAAAGTAAACTCTACATTTTAAACAATGTTATCTGGTTTATAGGGCTTTTATTTGACATAATCACAGAGGAATTTTGACAAAATTACATAGCGATTGGGAAAATGTTTTCATACTAGGAATTTGATCATTATGCATGTTCACTTAGATGTAAGTATTTCAGTCTGGATATAACATGATAAGTCATTATGTTCTGAATAGAGTTTGATTTTATTTATTTTATATTATGAAATGAGACCAATCTTATTACAAACTCCACAAATATTACCAATCAAGGAAAATGAATGAGTATTTTCTTGAATAGGTAATCTAAAAATTTGCATTACTTTATGGTGCTGTCTCCCGCTATTTTGAAATGTTTACAATTTTTATATCACTACACTGGATTTTTTAAATGTTAACTGTTAACTAGTACACTAAAACCAAATGTAACTTTACCAATGTTTGTGAATATTTGATAATAAACATTTGGTAATGTTACCAAAACAGCTCCAAACAAATTGTAACAAATTCCTAATGTTGACTGGTGTTTTTAACGCGTTAAACTTCAGTGTGGGACAGGAATGAATTTAAATCTTCAGTGTAAGTTGGAAACATCAAAATGTGTTTTCTCACGGTGTAAATATAAAAAACAAAATGAAATTTAATTCAGATTCCAAAGAAGTAAAAGGAAAATAATATATTATGTACCTGTACATTAGTTACATTTAAATTGTAATTCTAGTGAAATATTGTGGAGCAACCAGTTATTTATAGCGATATAATGCGTCACTCAGTACTAAAGCGATGTGTCACCCGGATGACTGAAAAGTGTATAACTCACATTCATTCATCATTGCGCATCATTCTAGATTGAATCAGATCTATTCGTACTAAATGCCAGGTTAATGAATAGTTAGTAGGTATACTCGGAGTCATAATTTCTCCGAAGGAAGCTTCTGAGTAAGTAAATAAAACGTTTACATGAACTAATTTTACCTGAGACTTATAAATTTAAAGAATTGTACGAGACAGAATGTATTGTAAAACCTCAAATTGACTGCCCAAACTTGAGCGATTAGAGACGTTTATAAATTACACGACGGATATTTAAAATCGACGTCTGCCACTTATTGTTAAGACCTAGTATTGTGTAGCAAACCAGCGTAGTTCTATACAAAACTTGCTATATGTAATGCTGGAACGTTCCGTTTGATTTCCCAATACAAAAAAGCTCGAGTGTGTTTGTATAGGAGCGAGTAAACAGACAGATAATTAGTCCGTCGGTCCGTCTGTCTCCGACGCATCGACTGATATAGTCTATGTATACGTCATCACATTCAATATTGTGCATTTCCACGTTTTGCTATTTCGTTTTAATTAAGTGCCCGCCTCTACTCGCCCCGCCGGTCCTCGCTCCTCAGACTCCGATCGGAAAATCCATTGCATGAATAATTCGAATGAAGTGGACTGGATATTGAAAGCGCCCGTGTCCCCAAAGCGTATTGAAAAAAAAACACGGACTACGGCCCTTTGGAAGATTCGGCTCTCTAACGGAATTGCTTTTGCTTATAAATTACTTGATGTACAACCGATAGGTGATTCCAGATTTACTTTGCAGACAACACATATTTGCACACAGGTGACAAGTGATGAGCCTTATCAGTAGAGCAATAAGAGCCGAGAGTTGTCAAAGGTGAAGCTGCTTTGGCTGGCCGCAGTATTATAGTGTATTGCTTTTCGTAACGTTTTCCCAAAAACGGATGGCATCAAAGGATTTTACATTCCAGCAACTGTGACCGAAAGTCGTAATGAACATGTCTGCAACAGAAATTGATATTTTGCAATAAAAGACGCCGTCGGTATTAGATGAGAGTATCATGTCCCAAAGGAGCGGGTAATATGTTGAATTTCCTTTACGCATTTCCGGATTGGCTAAAGACATTTCGAATGATGAGTTTTCTTTTGAGCCTTTTTCCCATTTCATCGGTATGTTGTCGAGGTAAATACTTTTATCGGTTTCTTAAATGAAGTGTCTTACTTGAAATATTTGCTCGTTATGGAAAATTCATCATTGTAGCGCAGGTACACGAATGTTGGGTTTCCATTAAACTCAATTTTCATTACGGATTATTAGGCCCTTAAGAAGGTAAAAATTAATAAGTATTTGCTCTGTTCTGTCCAGTTAAAGATTAAATCGACTTCCTTAAGAGCTGAACAGATTCTTAGCTCTATAGTCGGCAAGCTCCAACAAGGAATTATAAAAAAATGCTTAAGAAATGAAATACTTTTTTTTTCTCAGCAGAATATATTTGCTGAATAATCGCTGAATAATCGTCACCAGTAACTGCCGAATCCGAGTGACAGGGGCGAATGAGACAATATTTGTTCGAAGCTTAACACCCCAGCTTTACACTTCAAATATGCCATCCTGTGCTTGCAAAAGGTTTATCTACAAATTGACAATGAGAACAGGCTTCATGAACACATTTTGAATGACTTGCAACGCTTGCAACAGTGCCGAAATATCGAGAATATTAAAACAAAACAACATGGTAAAACTCCCGGATATTTTCAGTATTCAAATGTGTGTAACCATGACTGTTAAAATTTCATGAAGGTTCTCATTAACAACATATTTTTTTTCTTTGTCGTATGTCTTTTTCTCATGTCTGTACCAATGGTGTGGCCCTTGGGGAAATTAAATTTCTCTGTGGTGTAGACTGTAAGTTGTTAGCAACTCTTATAATGACAGAGAAAGTAGTGTCCTCTCAACTTTGCATTGCACACAAACACACAAACGATTAATATTAAAGTGCCTATGAATATTTTGAAAAACAGAAAAAAATCAATTGCTCCACTGTTGACCGGGGATTTTAACACCCGTCTTTCCGGGAATCGCGCCCAGACGTGCGAACCATTACACCAACCAATTTTTCCAGCATATAATATAAAATTTTTGCTTATGAATATTAGAGATAAATAACCTTCGATTATTGTTATTGTAACTTTATGTATATTGTTTGACCATTGCATACAGCGTGTTGGGGAAGATTTTGGAATAAGTTGGTCAAGAAATTTATAGGTAGACGTTTTGCTACCGTCTAATACAATAAGAACGTCACGATTGCACAACGCTGAATAAATTTAAGTCTTCGCAAAATTTTGACGGCCAGTTGAACATTCGAAGATTAAGTGTCGCTTTTATTTAGATTAGGATCCAACATCTTTAAACCAACATCTTTTCGAAGGCAAAATCTAATACTTTCGGCAGAGACTCGGCCATCTGAAGGACCTATAAAGTCAATCAGTGTGTAAGGTTAAGCGTAAGGTTAATTGGCAAATCAGTTGAAACATCGATATAACCGTTTCAGCATCGGCCGCGTATGTCCCGCGGACAATACGGGCATGTTTTTAGAGTGCACCCAGCCCGGGCGGGAGGGTGGCCCGGCGCCCTCTCGCGGCCCGCTCGGGAACTAATCGCATTCCGTTCACTCCCAGAGGTAATAGCACTCGACAGCGGCCAAGCGTTCGCCGCCACGACACAAATTGCTGTTAGCGTTCATTAGGCAGATCCTTTGAACGCAGACCAAAGGGATGGATCGCGGGATATCGGCAATTTGCGGGTCACTAGCCGCACCGAAAAGGTTTGCTTTGTAGTGGCGGAATAGTGGACGAAACAATGCCAACTTTATCCGGTGGATGTTAGGTTTTGAATTAAGTTAGCAATTTGGGAGATTGGTTACAAAGGCCACCGCGACGTGGAAGTGTATTTACATATATGAAGTTGAGTAAGGTTCGTGACAATTTACGTGATTAACCGTCAAATTCAAATGTAAACTTTATTTTTAACAGATACCTCGCTGATGAAGGAATACAAATCCTCAATGCAAACGCCACTAAAGTGGGGACATTTGCGTGAGATCGTTAACCCCTAATGCACCAATGCTTTTGAATATTAAGAGTGACCAAAAAAGGAGCTTATTAGTTACCCTCAATTTACACATATTGCATAAGTAGCTATTTCATTTCTTGTTGGCTGTCCTAATAATAAATAAATAAATAAATAAAAACATACAAATTCATTGTACCCACAAACGTAAACATACATTATCCTATCACCTAATCATAGACAGAAAAAACAGAATCGCACTACTTGCATAGGACTACTTACGCGGAGCGAACTTTGAATTTCAGATTTCGCACCTGTTATGTTAAAGTATTTCTGACGTAGGTACTTTAACGGTCCGACGTTTATGTAAAGTTGATCCGTTTACATAACGTTCCATTTCGTTTTGCATACATTGCAGGTTTGTTTTGCGGGTCTAGTGGGTAGTAAGACCAGTGCTGCTTAAATGTAACCTAGTTTTTAAGATATTGCTTAGACTCATCGTTCCGTACTAAACTACAGCAGTACTTTATTCTGTTGTGCCAAACAAATTTAAGCTTCCACTGCATATTTGGATCCACACATGTATAAAAAGGTCACTGTCGACCTTGTTTCTAATTAAAACAAACAGAAGACAAACAAATGTCTCTTTTTCCTTACTGACCACGATGATGACTTGGAGCATTGTTAACATTACCGGACTTGCAGGAGAGCGAATGGCTCGAGAGCCAAGAGCCAAGAGGCGAGCCTCTAAATTAAAATACGCATACGCATATACCTACTTAGTAGATATTTTCGCCAAGGAGGTGCTGTCTTCACACGTTGAACGTGGAGTTTCCTAATTCTCAGCTGTGTGATTAAGATTCGGCTCTTAGTTACCGCTGCCGAGTGTCGAGTCGCCGGTGTCACTGCTAGCTAGAGGCTAACGCGGCTCTATCACTGATTGCCAATTAATTCGCACACAATGCAATTTCGCATGAGGGCTCGTGCATCAAGCCTGCACATGCACTCAATTGTAAACCTTATCGCAACCAACCAAGGTCTGAAGTGCACATGCGCTCGCTTATGTTGTTCCCTTATATTTGGTGGATTTTGGAATTCGAGCATTACCCAGCTATTGCTATTTCATAGTTAGCAAGTGATTAAACCACTTAAATGTCTAATGGATGCTAAAATGAACCTGTGATATTAAACTCAAACAATTTAAAATTTATTTCCAATATACCAATTACATAAATTGATTATATATCATCAATAACATGTGCAATACAACAGCTTTCTTAATGTTCAATTTCTTAAATAATTTATATTTCTACATAATACATTTAATTCTCCGAAAATCATTCATTACTTTAATTCTCATCATGAAATCTCTTACAAGATAGCTATAGACTGAATTCTGGATGTGGCAAACTGACACTGAATTAAAAGCCAGGGTTCAGTACATTCAGTGCAACATAGTACATAGGTATTTGTACTATATGTATAGGATGTGGTTTATTGAAACAGATAGGGCAATGCGTAGCCAGCCCGCTGTGTCAGCATCACCGGAGTATTGATCAGAGCACGCATCTGTACATAATGGGGTAATCTACGGGAGGTTTTGACGGCAATAAATAAAATCAGTGAACGTAATCATCAAATACTAGGTTTTTACTACACTGATCTTTAATGTATTACTTATTTTTACTACTTCTATTGTATGCTTTTGCCCTATTTGTATCCTTAGAGTGAACAACATTTAGAGGTACAGTATTTCGCTGCCATCTTGTGCTAATTACTGTATCTGCCGGATTTTTACCTGTTATTCTTCCTAACTGATATACGTTGATGGCTTGGAGTAGCCTCGTCATCATCACAGGACTTGCGGGGTAGCAAATGGCTCTCACGTATTTTTTCTTACAACTAAGCTATTTAGCGTTAATATTTGATCACAACGTTTCCTATAGTTTTGTTACATAATACGCCTTTAAATTCGAACTCACGGTCGATCGGTGTCATAAGGCTTATTTCATATCGCCCGTTTCGGTGGCATTTCCGCCGCTCGGCTGCCTGGCTACGCGAGGAGGTTTTCCGCTATTGCCTTCAATAATTCAGTGCACACTACTGGCATTCGCAAGTAGAGGTGGGTGATGCCTCGTGATTGAGTTAACAACTGAATATGTTGACCCAATACGTTGAGTCAACAAAAAAGACAGAAGTTATAGCTTTCAAAATTGTTGATTCATCCTAATCCTATTCTTAATCTACGATTCAAAAATGAGTTGAATGGTACATTTCATCTCGTGCTCAACCGGCAATAATATTCCATAATCCATTCTCTTATCTATAATATCAACATATTTATCATATTCTTTACTGCACAATACAATCTTTCACTCCACCATATATACTTACCTCTTTTAATTCCAAATTCTCAACTGTAACTTCTTAAAAAATCAGTTTTCGCGTATATTTGAGTTGACTCACTAAGCTGGTGAATTTGACGCATGAGTTATTGACTAAAACGAAAAATCACATCGTCACCCACCTCTACCGGCCTGACGCCCGGGGCGCGTTCTATATATGTCGCAGTCATCTGGTTAAATCAGCGATTTGATTGGATCACTAGCGCGTTCATTGAATGACGACGTTCAATTGAATGACTAAAGGACAACTCGTGAAGTTGTTGAATGTAACGTTCAACATCTTGACTGAACGTCATTTAGCGTAGTCGTTGAATGGGATATAGCTGACTTTGTAATGTTTGATTAGGGTGACCATAAGTTCGCAACTTAAAAGATAACTAACTTTAGATTTAAAAAATGAGGACATGACATAACACACCTTAATATAAATTTTAACAATTTTAAGTCTTAAGATACTTCTTAATGTGTACTTCTAACGTTAGGCTAATAAATTAGAGTGGTCCCCCGGCGTGACAAAATTTAATCAAAAAATTCATACGTACGGTCAACAGCAGGCCAAGATAACCATTTGCAGTTCAACATTAGCGGTTATGCCTCGCTTTAGTTGGTACTTACGTAGTAGTGTAAAAAGGTATTTTGTGCTTTTTATAGGGTTTAGCATTTTTAACTTTTTGTCATAATAATTGCGTACTTTATTTGGGTCGGGGGTTTTTATATATTAAAAAAACTTCTTTAGCTATAACCATTATTATATCGTACCAAAGTACGAAAAGAAAAAGAAAAGATATCAAAATATCCAGTTATAATCCATAGATGTCCTGGCTTCCTAAGAAATCATGGACACCCTAGCTTTTCGAACATTATTTATAACCTCTAATATTCTTTCGGTAGTCCAAGGTTTTCTTTGGGATCCTGGAAAGGTAATTGTTTTCACGGCAACAAGAACACTTAGTCACATTAGCCCTAATTCTCACAAATACACTAAACAATAATAATCAACTAATCTTTATTTTGTTCTTCGTATTCAGCCAGTTTTGCCAGATTTTTTTCACTCAAAAAATATCAAAACAGTTCTATTCGAATAGATCTGTACCAGCTGTTTGACGCCATCTTTGTTTTGATGAGCAATAACGCCGCAGTGGAAAAAATATGAACTAATTTACAATCACCTGACTGATTTTACGTCCGCTATGTTCAAAGGGCTATGTTTCAATCAGCTAACTTGTTGGACGTTGAGTGAGGATTGTTCATTCAACGTTCGACCTAGTCATTCAATTGAACGTCGTCATTTAATAAACTCGCTAGTGATCCAATCAAATCGCTGATTCAACTAGATGACTGCGACATATACATATCTGGTATCCCTGGAAATACCTAGTGTAAGTATCGGTATATTGAATGCATGTCTGTACAGGTATGCCTAAATCATACTGACAATCCTTAAATGGCAAGGAAAATCTGACTTAAGACCTATTATTATGGGACCTCAAGACCAATTAAGGGAGTACAAACATTTCCTAAACATTTTACTGGCTCGGTGGAATAGTAGTTAGTGAACCAGGTTCACTTACGGTTGAAAGAGTTGTGGGTTAGATTCCCACCCGGGACAAATTATTGTGTGACGAGTATCGGTGTTTGTTCAATGTCAGGGTGTGTTATTAAATATATTTGTGTATCCACGGTTGATTTCGATATCCGACAAGTGCTTAAGCTACTTACCACAGGATCAGATCAATGTACCTATGTGATGGTGTGTAATATTTTATCCCATTACAGTCTAATTCACGTAGCAACACTGGCCCTCCGTTCTCGGAAACAAAGAAGGGTTGCATATTCTATTTCCCAAAAACAAAAAAAGGATTCGTTCACTTTTTGGTGGTGCGTGCGCGGTGCGGTTCCACGGCCAGTTGATTTGTTTAGCTCGACGCCCGCCACGCCCGCGGCAGACGTATTTTGTTTCACAAACGAAGTGGGAACTTTTTCTATTTTATTGCACATGTTACTGGTTTGTTACGCGCCAGCTACTTCTGTGTCGCTGGAGCAATTTTAGAAGAGATTCTATAAGGTTTTGAAATTGTCTATTGTCTATTTATAGTTTTGATATGACGTCAGTAATTTCTTTTTGTGTAAATATCCTTCAGTATTAAATTAGCAGTAAATACATATTCAAGCCAAATAAAAACAGACAATACAAAACCTTTTTTTTTATACAGGACGTTAAGTATAATTTAAAAATCAGACATGAGGTTCACACATGATGTTGACTGGCACGATAGAATTGCTACGCCCTAACAGGGCGTCACATGTAGACCTAATTTTTAAGATCACCTGTAACATGTTAATGTGACACGCAATAAGTAATTTCATTTGATTTGAAGACCTTTGTGAAAAAACGGTCTGCAGTCATGACTGCTTAATACACACTATAGTGTGTCAAATTCAATTAACTTCGCTGTGATAAAGGAAATTTGGTACTTTATATGACAGACGGGCGATGGAGCGATCACCGAATAATTCGCTGGGAGCGGCTACCAACGGTCACCACTCAGCGAAGCCGTCAAGACGGAAACATCGCTCCGCACAATAACTGAAATTACTCAATGGGGAATATGCACACATTTTTTTTATTATAGAAATCAATCTTTAATATCGAAGAAATATGAATGTAATTATATTTTTCAATTTACTTTAACGACAAGCGAGATATTAGCTGTTTAAAGTTCCCGGGTGGACAGAGAGATCCGATATGGCAGATGACGTCACAATTACACTACGGCCATACGCGATCCATAGAAAACTCCGTTTTGTAAGAAAGAGATAGAAAATTAACTTTAATTCCTTATAAATCCTTCATTTAAACTCAGGGCTCCCACCAAATATCCCAGACTACCGATTAACCTCCTATATCCTCCCTTCCGTAAAACTGTACTAGGTTGTAACTCTCCTGTCCCCAGACTTTGCAAGCTACACAATAAATATAGCAGGCAAATAGATTTGTTTTGCACTTCTATTCATAAACTGAAATGGCAACTACACCAACTAGATGTAAAATAATTTTGTAAAAATAAGTTGAACTGTGTTCTTAAAAAATATATCAAATAGTTAAAAAATATTATTCCTATCTGCATGCGGTGTTTACCGACCTATTATTGTACACTTAGCAATAAGTTAAGAAATACTGTATACATTCATTTACTAGTGTAACAATTACCGGTGAACCAAATAAATAAATAAATAGATAAATTTGTAAACCGATTTTTTTTTATTTCACATTTTAGTATATGTTTAAGCCTTTTTTCATTAGTTGTTGAAAAATTCAAGATTGCAGTTTTATGCATATTCCCCATTACTAGCCATTTTAAATACATTCTAATTTAATGAAGATGACTGTAGGTCTACTAATGAATAGCGACGTAGAAAATATTTGCTTGATTTTAATGTATTGGGTGCCCATAAAATTATGGGTTAAATCAGTAGCTACATAAATAAGCATCTGCCATAAGGTAGGATACCATGCCATATGCTAAAACTCATACCAGTTTTAGCTTAGTTAATGGAATAACTGGACTCATTAAACAAGTAAATGTAAATTTACAGATTCACTTTATTGATGTTTATTTGAACTTGATTGTACATCTCTACTACTACTACTACTAATAAGTTCAATTAGATATAGCAGATTGTCAATTTTATTTTAAAAAATAAGCTACCGATTTTTCTTGCCGGAGAGTTTGCTGGATAGGCAAAACAGCGTGGTTGTTCTGTTTTCAAACGTCATCCAATTTCCAAATCTAAAACTTTTTACTTGTGTTGTAGATTAATCAGGTGACTTATAACTTCGTTAATAAAATCACATCCTTGGTCCTAACAAAGTGAACCAACGGAGGTGTCACCTTCATTCAAATTTCTAAGCCGTCGCAGATCCCGAGAAAGGGAAAGGTATGCTCCCTACAACACGTAAGGCTGTTAATTAAAAACTCCAGCAACAAAAAGTCCTTTTTAATGATGAAATAAAGGACCGTGGAGCCTCTTTTATGTCGCTGAATTCTAAGTAGGTATTCTGCATTTTTTACTGCTTTGTGTGATATACCGCTGGTGTGACAAAGAGTGGAGTACAGCATCAGATAATTGCCCTGCTGTAGATACGTAAGGACACAGACGTTTTTATTGGACTTTAGATTGAGCTACACAAAAAAATATTCTACAGTATGAACGTTATATTATTATTATAAAATAGATAATTTTTCAGTCTAGACTCATTTTATTTCCTTAGCAGTTATTCAAGTCGTAAATTCAAATAAGCAAGAACCAATTCTGTTTTACATTCTTCTTATCTAGTCGGTACGTTCCACGTTTGTGTATAATACGTTAAAAAGATTAACTTTTAAGTTACAGAAATCGTATATTTTAGAACGCAAATCGTTTGATAATTAACGGTAGTCTTTACTTGCTAAATCCAAATTGAAGGCCCGCATGTTTCAAATTCTAACGGACATTGATTAGCTACAACGAAACAATTGTTATCGCACAAGGAAAAATCGCGACTCAATACCGACTTTCCTCAATCTAGTTCCAACTAAATAGGTCTACACGAATATTTCGCACATTTCTTGATCGTTGACGCTAAATCTCCTCCCAATTAACATCGCGTCTAACTGTCCCGGTGCAAAGAGACCACGACGGAAGAATTCGCCCATCGCCCGTCCCCTTCGTGCTCATTATTGGCCACTATTCATCTCCTTCGTTCGCGTTTCACCTCCAAATGCTATTCGGCTGGCCCAACTTGTCGGGTTGGTTCTAAAAATAGTGCCGGCCAATTTTTTGAGAATAGCCTTAGGTGAGTGAGTGTGTGACCGCCCGAATGGAACTCTCAGTTCTAGCTAGTGTTGGGTCAATGTTCTCTTCGATTTTTAAGAGCCCCAATATTGCGAGTCTGGTTCGACCAACGAGGTTTTTGTAGCATCAGAATCAAAGTTGAATGTCCAAGAGTAGTATTCGTTGGTACATTCGTCTACTTATGAGAAATTAGAAGGCAATCGATGTTTTCAGCTCCGCCTAGAAATTTTATGTTGTCAACGGCTGGCAAATTATTAATAATTCAATACCTAATCCTTTTCCGGTGGGATTTATTGAGGAAACCTTCTATTTACCTTTACCTAAGTTACATTAACCACGTTATACCGTCAATAGGTCGCTAGCAACTACATATTTAAAGTTTATGACAGAGGTAGCGAGTGCAACATTCGCGAATAGCCAAATAAATCCAAAGCGATTGCAACTCGATTTAGATCCTAAGCAGGTCATTAAGCTATCAAGTACATACTAAATTTTCATTCAGTTGGCCGTAAGTCAAGCCCGTATCTTGAAATATGACCGCAGGTATGAAAATCAATCCGTGCTCGATCAATACCATTTAAACTGTCATGTTAAATTTCCAGCTACTCATTCGAAATTTCACGTACATGTCGATGTTACCTTTAATTAACGCAGAACTGCAAACATTTCATTCAATGTGTAATCGTTCATTACTGTGAATGTTATGTTAACTGCGATTTAATATCGAAGTTCATGGAGTAATTTATTATTTGTTGGGAGGGGATGTTGTTTGATTGGAAAATGGGCGCTAATTGGACATGGACATTGGGCCCGTGGTTCCGATATCAGCCGCGATTGCTGCAGCCAAAATGTACGATTCAGCGGGTTTCGCTTCGGCCACAGAATAGACTCGTAATGTTTGAGGTGTAGCGTAGCGAGGGTCAACGATCTCTTTACTGTGCAAATTCCGGCAATTAGGAGTCGAAACTTCCCCACTGCGAGTGAAGTTGAGAAAACGTAATTGCGGTTTTAGGGTTCAGACTGCGGAACGAAAAACCGGTTTATTCCGAACCTCACCCACGGCCGTGTTAAGTTTTTGGGTCAGTTTCAGATCTTTTGTTAATTTGTATCTGACATCTACCGTCGCTGTTGATACTTGGTACCTATTGGTACCCATAATATTTTTTTTTTCTGATTTCTAATTAACATGTTTTATAAACCGAACTCATTTCAATATAACACAACAAGTATTTTTTCTGTTTAATTCCGCACTACTAAAATAGTGCGGAATCAGAACACGTGTTCCCATCTGAGTCTTCGCCATTTTTTGTAGTCAGTATAATAGCGAAACGAGCTAAAGGGGATAAAAAAATGTAAATTAATAGCCGACTGCCTAATTTAAAGTGTGTAACTTACCGGTTTACAGCCTACCTTTTTTAATGGACGAAGAAATTGGGTGGGTACACTGTGTCCATAAATACCATTTTGCTCTGCCAATTTTCGCAATAACGGAGTGAACTATATCTAAATTTAAAGTTCCATTCAACTATTACATACTAACGGCCAAACACTGAGAAGAAATTAAATAATGTGACTTTTGAATTTAAATCTCGCCAACAAATTATATAGATAAATCAATGAGCATGACAATTAATGTTTATTACTTTTCATAAATTAACCAGTTCTGTACATCATTTGTGTATGAAGGTCGATTGCAGCAAGTTGTCCCAGCGACAAATCGCACTTGAGATATGAGCGCGAAGAAGATGTTCTTTATATTATCCTCTTTGCTGCTAGCCTAGTACCTAATCACAGATTTTGTTACATTTATATGAACTTACTCGTATAATATTACGTAGTTATAATGTGCATTTGAATATTCTCTATTACGGCATTGAGCATGATTTGCACACGTTTCTGCGTAGCTCGCGATAACACTAAATTGTATCGTTTCTATTGTTGTTTTGTTCAAGTAGATTAACTATAATATCGACCTACTGCTATTAGTCCGGTCAATTTAGACATTCGAAGTTACATAAATTCCCACCAAGCTGAAAATCGGTAAGATTGCTTAAAATATCATTAAAAACAAAATTTGAAAGTTCCCCATCTTTCCCCTGTAAGGAAAAAATGTTATTCAAGGTCAAAAGTCAAAAAATGAGTTTTTCGCGATTTTCAGCAAAACGGTAAGTTTTATCATAAAAATACCTCAGACAAAAATTGTAGATTATAAAATTATCTACAAAAACTAAATTTATACTTTTTTTTCTACGAGCCACCGTTTTTGAGATATAACGATTCAAAAAGTTGTAGAAGTTGTAATCGTCATAATATGCACACGTTTCCTCGCCACCTATGAGGTAGTGTACTTGGCGCGTTTTATTTTTACGTGGTTTCCCAAGTAGGCCTATTCCACCGGTCAGTTTTAATCCTGTTTTATTTGAAACTATTGAAAAATAATGGATATTAGCAGAGATTGAAAAAATAAAGGCAATTTAAGTTAAAAAAAATGTAGTGAAATTTAATCGTCCGAGTCGTAACTGTCAAATTATTTTTCTTGTTCTTCTTCTTGATCTACTTGTTCTTGTTCGTCTTGTTCTTCTTGTTCTTCTTCATCTTCATCCTGAGTGCATGTAAACTGCGTCAATAGCGATGTATCGCATGTTGCCTCGTTGGAATCAAACGGATCCTCTTCTGTTGGTGATTAAATATTAGAACACGACCAGCCTTGACAATGCGTACATGCGGGAGAACAAAACAATCCGACTTTTTTGCAACCACATTTAGCACTGCATCCCTTTTTGCAGTTGCAAAAAATCGAGTTTAAAAGTTTTTCTGGCGCAGGTGGAAGTAAAGTATGCACTGGTTCCAACAAGTTCCAATGAATTGTTGACCAACTTCCAACCCCAGTCTGTAGGGTCTAGCTGATAACCAAGCCACACTTGAACTTAGTAATATACTCTAAAAAGATGTTCATGAGCAGCAACTGAGATTGGAGGAAGACAAGCTAATTGTACTTGTTTTTTACTTTTGGTGTTTCTTACGAAACATGCATATCTAAACTTATCTAAGCAGGTAGTTTTTTTAGGAGCTCCGTACATAGAAAGAAGAAAGCGAATGCCGTTGGTAATAATTTCTTGTCGAGTAGAATTACTATTTCTAAAAACTTCAGCACATTCAATTAAATTTTGTTTCTCAAATAGTTTGAAAACTGTTATTTTTCCCCTCCTGTAAAATGCAGATTTCGTATCACAGCCACTTATTGCGTGTAATATACGTGGCGTACTCGTGCATATTATGACGATTACAACTTTTACAACTTTTTGAATCGTTATATCTCAAAAACGGTGGCTCGTAGAAAAAAAAGTATAAATTTAGTTTTTGTAGATAATTTTATGATCTACAATTTTTGTCTGAGGTATTTTTATGATAAAACTTACCGTTTTGCTGAAAATCGCGAAAAACTCATTTTTTGACTTTTGACCTTGAATAACATTTTTTCCTTACAGGGGAAAGATGGGGAACTTTCAAATTTTGTTTTTAATTATATTTTAAGCAATCTTACCGATTTTCAGCTTGGTGGGAATTTATGTAACTTTACTCTTATTTTTTGGTTTAATTTGACCGGACTATATCATACAACGAAAATGTGTGTGTGATAACTGTGTTGTTAGGCTCCAATAGCATTAATAAAAAATAACTTTGGGTTACTTTATCATTCCTCTATCTTCTAACATTAAATTTAATTTACATTAGCGATATATTAGCCACTTAGTCTTGCAATGAAGTGGATAATTTTCCGCAACCTCCGTTGATTAGCTTGTTGATATATGAAAATGCTCAATTATTTCCATATGTTTTTGATTAGATTCTTGATTTCGATTTTTTGATTGCTCACTGTATTGTACTCAAACGGTATATTTTTAGTTGTACTTAGGAATATTGCAGTTTAAAAATGTTAGGTAAGGGCATATTTATTAACCACTAAAATCTCTTTCTTTGACATTTCGTGATTAAATTTCACCCATGGCATGGATATGGCAAGTAAGTTTCCTACAAGTTTTTAAATGTATCATTGATTAGGTACTTACAGTTGCTACCTCATTGCTAATTTTAACTGATGGAGCTATGAAACTCGTGTTGAATATAAATCAGACTGGATTGAAGCAGTCCGCCAGATTATCCTACAATAAACTGAACATTACAAAGCCACGAAATCTACCTATTCGTAGTAAATTCTTAATAGCATTTAAGAATTACCTTTATATTGGAACTAGATCATTGTGCTTTCGTTAAATTAAAATTAAGTTACATAGACTGGTATAACTGTCAAAAAGTTTCCTTAACAGTATTCTCATGTTATTTTTAGTTTCAAATTTGTTTTTTAAACCTTTTTTTTACATACTACTATACATATTATTTTGACATCACCCTTGAAGTCCTCAATACGACTTTTAGTAACGAAGATAAATATTTTTACGGTATGCTGGGTATACTGTTGATAGAGTTCTCCTGTGATATTTTTTATATAGTATAATATTTTTTATATTACGTCCATGAGACAGCGATCCATTACACTTTGGAAATGTGCATAGATTTATGATACACGATTTTTTATGTATTTCTTAGTGATGATTTATTCATAAATCAGTAACTTTATGAATGTCAGTCAGAATAGCTAACGAAACTATGACCAAAATCAAATCCACCTTTCAAATCATATGCGCGGCTAAAATCAGATATTCCTCAAACGGGTAGCCATTTATAGCATGAAATATTAAGCATCATCGACGCGGCTCCGAGCTAATCATGATCGCATGGAGGTAGGTTACGCTTACGTCACATAATGCCATGCCCGAACCTACTTTTGCTCTGTTGCGACGACCGCACCTCGTCAACTGTAGCTATTTTGTAATTTATAGCCTACTTGCTGGCTTATAAACAATAAAAGTTGGTTTTTGCCAGCAATATTCACTTCCAAATTACTGTAACTCATTCCAAAGTTTATGTAATTGCACCCTGTACACGAGGTTTCAAATATATGTTCTTTTATGTATTTCTTAATTAAATTGTAAAAAATGTAAAGCTTTCTGCTATTTCCATATACCTACTTCCGCCGTAGTGTTCATTGTTCGGTAGGAATGAATAACGAGACCTTTCTGTAACCACTTCTTTTATAAGGCATTACTTACACCAAAATAAGTACGAAAGTAAAGAAAAATATCAACAACAGTGAATGAAATATGATTCAGTGAAGAGAGACGCTCGAACGGATTCCTTGAAGAAATCTCCTTGTGGTATTTCTGAGAACGTTCTGGAATATTTATCTGGAGTGAAGGTGTATTTAAAATATAAATAAATAAATATGTTTGGGAGCACAAGTCGACTCGTAATATTTTCGTTTGAAGGTAAGGATTACAACAAAAATTGTTAATTTATCACGTAGTAAGTGTAAGTCTAGCAGTGGACAGGAATGGGCTGATGAAGATGATGAAGTTACCTACACATGTTTAGTTACACATCGTGTTTAAATTAGGTAGGTTCTCATTAAGTAGGCTGCTGAGGAGTCCTTTCTCCTCAGCCTAGTGATGTTCGAAACTTAGTATGTCGATAGTTACATTAATAATTTAAAAGTTGTTTATTAACTTTATACACTTCATGATGTTGATGTAGATCACGGATTAGTCGCAAATATTGGTTGGTATACATAGGAGAAACAACTGCTAGTAGTTTCTAATGTTAGTCATCAAGATTTTTATGACACACATTGTTTTTTTTATTCTCAGGTCATTTGACGTCATTGAGGATCGCTGTGCCCAGTAGCTAAGTCTTGCCCTGTGGATAGTGCCAAATTGGGATCGATATAATTTTTTAAGAGTCTTGGCCACTTTATTTCCCTACCCCCATCTTCCTACCCTAGGCCGCGGCCTATATGACCAATGTATTATAAATCCAGTACAGGATACTGCAGACTTTTTGTGTCGATATTAAAGCGTA
Organism: Maruca vitrata; assembly: GCA_039566165.1. Lineage (NCBI taxonomy): Eukaryota > Metazoa > Arthropoda > Insecta > Lepidoptera > Crambidae > Maruca > Maruca vitrata. The sequence continues at coordinate 14,575,461 of CM076911.1, read as the reverse complement.
GGTACGCTAGCAACACTACCGCCGACACCTGTTACCGAGAGGCTGTTTCTAAGCCATGTTATTTGGCAATGCCAAAAACCCCCGTTCACCGATGTCGACTTTCACTCCATAGCCGCCGTCAAAAATATACCGACCTTTCTAACAAGCGCGGGGCATTGTGTTGTAACTGCTGATTTCTAATCATTCGAACCGTGGCCCCTTCTGGGTGGAAGAGCGAACGAGGTTTAGGGACTGACGAAATTAGTTTCTCGTTTAGTGAGGTTGTTCAACCAAGTGCGGTGAACGTCAACCTGACTCAAAAAAGTTCTGAAACTCTAGGTTATATGTGGTCTACTTGATAACGATGTTTATTAAGGTTTTAAGGTCTAAGAGACATCTCCGTTGTTGCTATGGCTTGGTAAAAATTGGTCTAAAATTGGTAAAATTTTACTATTGGTTTTGGTTTTGTGATTAAATTTTTAATCCTACTTCACAAGAATTTAATTCCTATCTTAAACTTTAGTAGAATACTATTTTGTTCATTTCCTTGTATAAGATTTGATGTAAACTCTATCACTTTTACAAGTAGAACCGAATCATGCTTGTCATATTTTTACAAAGTAATATAAGCAATACTGTGGCTCATAGACTCCGATATCAATAGAGTCCTACTTAGACTTTTCCTAGCAACAAGCGTTATTCATTCGATACAACACACTGTTTATCGTTATCAAGAATTCTTCAAAAGGTTATTATCATACTGACACACATTCCGCCGATTAGGCGAACGTTTACCTACAGTTTTTGTATTTCCACGTACTATATGAATTCCGGTCATACATTGATACCTATAGAAAGAAGTTTCTTTGTGTTTTTTTAGGTAGGTAATAATTTAAAAAATTGTTTGTATTTGAATTGCTTCATATTTGATTATATATTCATATTAATAAAATTAGATCTGTATAAAACTACTTATCTATAATATAAAAATGAATCGCAAAATGTGTTGGTAAGCGCATAACTCAACAACGCCTGAACCAATTTGGCCAATTCTTTTTTTAATGTTCGTTGAAGTCCAAGGATGGTTCTTACGGCGAGAAAAAATCGAATAATTGCCGGGAAAACCCTAAAAACAGCCCTTTTCTTTTTCACATTTTTTTGACAGGACGAAGTCTGTCGGGTCAGCTAGTATGTAATAGAAACGAGCTCGAAGTATTCATTTTGGAACTAAATTATGGAATAGAAAAAACGTGATGTCATGTAGAACCATCCATTGACAGTGTTATATGAGTCGCTGTGTTTGTTTGCGTGAGAATTTAAAACGCCTATCTAATATAATTTGGACACAAAAAATCATCTGCATAACAGCTCGACCGGCTGGTGAAACGAAAAACCGTCCATACACCTTTAACGTTCGTATTCTGCCCACGTTCGTGCAGCTACTACGAACTATCTGATCCTGGTGCGAAACTTTTGCCATTTTGATTAGACTGCCGAGTGGACAAATTTACACACGGTCGCCGCTAAACTAACGAAGCCAATTGTCACGCCAGCCCTGCTTTAATTACTCTGTGTATCCAAGAGCACCCTAGACTAATTTGGACTTATGGAAATGGTGTTTGTGGGACCAACATCGAGAGAAATTCAATCAAGCTGCAGATGTGTATTATATTGGACTTTTGTAGTAGGTAAGTGTATGTCTGAAACCTGAGCAAAGGTGTTCTAAAGAACAGTAAATATCTATCGTGTTTATAGCTTAGTACAGCTACGAATTTTTAATTAGGTTTATTGTATTCAACTGCGCACTGAGCTTACTTTTGTCCAATTATGACTGACTAATCTCAGTGTCACATTCTCCTTATTTGGTACAACCTTTCCAGTTCGGATCGGTCCAAAACTCATCCGTTCATGGTTTGACAAATTCGCTTTCTCCTAAATTATCATCCGGTGCCTCATTATTAAAGTTGAGCATATTTTGGAACGAAAACATCTTCACGATATTGAATGTTCATTTGTATCAGAGTAGGCTTTCTATTGCCATAATTCATTCTTACCTTCTCTCTTTAGAGTTAGCTTTCGCTCGACGGCATTTTCCTCTCTCAATTTTTTTTTGCAATTGGTTCTTCCTATATCTTGTACTTAACACGCACTCTCTAAAGACGATATGACTTACATGAGTATGTTCGGCACATACCTACCTTATATGCCGCATCCAAACACCCGCATAGCACTTGGTTCCATAATGCGGCAAACGGAGTTCATCTATACAATAATATAAGCTATTTATAATGCATTTAAATATGTCAATTAGATGCGTATCGGTTTTGGAGAGAAAATTTTAAGCGGTGGAATTAGTATGATTCACAATTTGGCACAAAATCGATAAGAGCTGTCGTGATTGGGAACAAAGGAATCGCGCGTTTAGTCAATCTATGCTGAAGATACTGCAACTGCAGTAGTAGCTTATGACAAATGAGTTAATTCAATATATATTTATCTAATTATTTCGATTTAGGTCAAATCATATTAACGTGATTGAAACAAAGAATAGACATCATAAGTACGTTAGAAAACTGAAAGTGTCCGGGATATTTACCATGTTGTTTTGTTTTAATGAGCTCCCGATATTTCGGCACTGTTGCAAGCGCCATGCATGATCATTAGCGTCTTGATCGGGAGCTCATTGAAACAAAACAACATGGTAAATATCCCGGACACTTTCAGTTTTCTAACATGTGTAACCATGACAGTTTAAAATTATATATCATAAGTACGTCTCTTTCTTTTCGTCTCTCATCTAACAATATGTTCTTATATCCAGTAACTCTACTGGACTTTGTCAAAAGAAAGACCCCAAGGAGAGCCGGAAGAAATTTAAAGCGAACAAAATGATGCCATCTTTAATAGGACGAGTGCGTTTCTGCACGAATAGGCAACGCAAAAGTTTGTTGCCTATTGTATTGAGAGATTTGGAATTGATTTTGTGTTCAGTAAATGGACTCATAAAAATCGACATTGTACGGACAAGTACGAGCTTGTTTGCCGACTCCTCCCCGAGTGCACTTAGGTTGTGTGCAACAATCGGAGGCGCAAAATGTGCAGGGTTTTCCAATACTATGTGTTCGGTTAGCTGTGCAACGTGCCGCCCGCGGTTGGGCGCTCCAGTAAGGGTTGCCATCGTTAAATATTTCCTTTTTTATTGTGTTTTAATGCTGCAAAGAGCTCTAATGTAAATCCCCGTCCCCGTCCACTCAGGCATGAATGTGAATTTTTCCAATTTTTATTTGAAATATGTAATATTAATAATAAGTATATAGTACACTTCTTCAGTAAAAAACCGTCCATGGCAGAGTGGTTTAGGTCGTTGCTTGCCATGCGAGAGGTCACCAGTTCAAACCCCGCCTCGTACCACTGCGTTTTTCAAATTTGAAATCCATATGTACGTTTATTCGACGCTATAACGGTGAAGGAAAACATCGTGAGGAATCCTGCACACCTACAAAGAAATTCTTAGGTTGTAGACAACCAACCCGCACTTGGCCAGCGTGGTGGACTAAGGCCTTATCGCCCAAGTTTAGGGTAAGCCCGTATCCCAGCAGTAGGGACGTATATGGGCTGATGATGACAAGGAAGTGCATTTCAAAAAAAGTTACTACTTTATGGAAAAAATTCTACACCCACTCAAAAGTTGAAATAAAGCGCGTAATATTTTTCTTCAAATTTAAATACTATTTAGCCGGCTGGCAACCCTATCGCCAGTTGCCCATTGTTATTTACTGATGCAGCGAGAAGCATTCTATTGGAACGCAATTTGGCTGCTAAATGCTTTGATAGCGACGCCCGTGTTTTCCGCGGGAAACGCGAAAGATTTTGTCATTTTAGTCCATTGTTCGTTAGGATCGGAAAATGAAACAATAATGATATACCTACCAAAAATGATGGAATTCTGAGCATTTAAACCATAGATGTTTTCTATTGTTTCAACGGGCTGGTCGCATTGGTCGCGACGACAGCCGCCATCTTGCGCGATAAGGGGATCACTCAAACCATCAGCTCATTGAGGAAGGCCAGAAGCTTTTCCACCCGCTGACTTTTTCTGGAGTAGAAGAGTAGTCTAGTCAATCACATGGGTGAGTGTTTCATCTTCCAGCATCTTGTGCAGAGCGCGCGGTCTATTCCTCCATTAGATGTTTATTGAATAGACCGTGATCAGACAGGTAAACCATAGGTAGTCCAGCACAGTAGTAGGTTAATTGGTTACGGGAGGAGCGGTGGAAAATAAGTCTTTCGGGTCTAGTATAGAGTTCTCATCATCCTTTGATTACTTAATGCAAGAAATATCATTGTTTTGGGTTCTATTACGGTGAAAGTCTCCAATCACAGTATTTTTTATCATATCTTCCACATACAAACAAGCATCCGTTACATTTTTATTTCAAGTATAGATATAGATAGATAGAAGATAACCCACTCTATTTAGCTCACCGTTTATCGAAGTCGATACTCACCGCACCTGTCAGGGAATGCGTCGATTTTCATATGGGAGCTTTAATTATATCATTATGGTCCGTGGAGAAGATGATATGGCACTACTGGGTATCGCTGGCGTAGCGCCAACGCGGCCACCGGGTCCACGGAGTTATGTAACGTCGATAAAGGGCCACTTGCTGAGCTTTCACAATACTCCATTAAAAATAGATAAGTACTCTCTGATGGAAGATATAGTTAGGTCCCATAGTTTGTGTTGAATCGAGTATACGCACCAAGATGGTGGTAAATACTTCGTCTGTACTTACGAGAGGAAACAAACTGACAAAAAGATTGACAAGGTAGAGTTCGCATAATCGACTTAAGTAGCATGAAGAAAGGGCCACTCGTTGATTTCATGATACTCCATCAAAAAAGATAATTCAGTCTGTCAGATGATAAACATTATTAGGTTCCTCTAATATTAGTGTTTATTAGTATATTTCACACCGAGATAGTAGTAAATACTACTACAGATTGAGACTTTGTCAACACAAAGATGGAGTTATGTAACAGGATTAAAAGGCCACTCGCTGACCACTTTAAATTTTAATAGTTAAATACATCTCTCTGATGAAAGATATAGTTAGGTTCCAATATATTTTTGTACTTAACGAGTATTTTCCTTTACGTAGGGGTGTAGATAGAGTCTTATCTGTTTTGTATGTCTCTCTTATCTTTATTAAGTTCGACAAGGCAGACAGACTTCCGAGCAGAGAGATTGACAAGAAAACAATTCTAAAAGGGTTGTGTTTCCCATATTTTTACTTGGTATTCTCCAGTATTACAAGCTAGCATTCTCACACTTGGCGTCGCGCGCGCCGGCTCCTACCCACGAATCGTGCGCACAGAACACGCGAGTTCCATATCAATTCGCCAACGCCGAAATTTGCTGGAGTCATCGCACTTTAGTGGCCTAGATACAACGATATTTCGATAGAGGCGCTCCCCCTCCTCCCCCCTCCCGTCCCCACTCTTCATCCATGCTGCAGTGAACGGAATTTGGCTACTTTGCATTTTTTTAATTTGCACTGAGAGTAGTTCGGTAGAATGGCAGTCACGTACCTACGTGCTTGCTTCGTTTGATGTATATGTTATAGGCAATGTGTATAATCCGGTATTGTATAGATTACCTAGGTATTCTATACAATGCCTAAAAAGTTCAGGCAATGTGTATAATACGATTAATTTCACACATTGCCTAGGTATTGTATAAAATGCCCGAAGTGCATCAGGTAATGTGTATAATGAAGGACCACGGGTAGGACCTTAAACATTTTTATCCTCGGTATATTTTGAATAATATGTTATTGCTTTGCGTAGAGGGGTTAGGTAGCATTGGTTTTGAGTCCGTCCATTAATCCATAAATGGTCCATACGTCCATCTGTCACCAGGCTTTAACTCAAGAACAGTGATATCTAGATAATGTAGTTGCAATTTGTTGATCAAACATATTTTTTTCGCGGTTTTAGATTTTTTCATACAAAAGTTTTTTCCTGCTAACTTCCGTTCCCGTAAGAATTTTTCAATATCCTGTTCCAACTAAGCTTTAAGTTTGCTATGGTACCTGCATGCCACATTTAAAGCATCTAACTTAAGTGGTTTAGATTTTTCATACAAAAAGATTTTCCCGCTAATTCCCGTTCTCGCAAGAATTTCGGGAATTAATTTCTTAGTGCACCTCTACGGTACCTTAGCTACGTTATTTTCAAATTTCATGTGCCTACGTTAAGCCGTTTAGGCTGTGCGTCGATATGTCAGTCAGTCAATCAGTCAGTCAGTTTCTTCTTTTATACATTTAGATGTTACCGGACCGATATCAAGACAAACTCGTTTGGCCTTGGATAAACTATGTAGTACTTGCGAGCTCAGGTCTTCCTGGCACCCTAGACTGAGTTAAAGAAAGAGTCCGATTTGTGTTAAATGTTTTTAAACCACCTATATACCTGTGACGGAAAAAGTAGTTTAGCTTAGGCCAAATTAGTCTGTCCTAGAACTACTATGTGACAAACGCTCAATACGCAATAAACACGGCGTACCAAACGATAAAATGCAATATGTTTAATCAGCGCTATCTGCTTGTGACAGTTAAAATTAGGATAAGCTCTCAAAAGATCAGTAGGTACCTATCTAACTAACCAAATTACGGAGAAGACAAATTGATTAAATACATTACCTAAGCTTCAACCGGCATTCTATACAATGCCTAGGTATTCTATACATTTCCTAGGTAAAGTCTGAAATACTTCAAACATTGAGTATTATTTCATACATTGCCTAAGCAACCTCGGCATTCTATACATTCCCTAGGCATTGTATAGAATGCCTGCATTATACACATTGCCTATAACATATATACAATATAGAAAAGGATCCAATTTGAGAAGCGTTACAGAAATCAAAACTAGTTACTGATAAACTTGTTTCTGGTAGATTTTACCCACAATTTGTGGAGCAAAAGATATCATATTGTCAGCCCAGTAGTTATATGTGGGTATTATTGAAACCCTTAAAAACAATACATTTTATTTGTCAATGTTTAACTACATAAGTAAAGATATAGTATTTCAAAACGTTGGTCAAATGTAATAAATATCACAAACAAGAAATGTAAATTCTAAAAGTTACTGCTAATACCTTCTCATATTTAAAGTCCCGTTATTCCTTTCAGCATCTGCATAAACAAGACATTTCTCTAGGCTATTACAAGGAGTAGTTTTGATTATGTTTCTTTTATGAAAGAAGTATTCAAAGGATATATTTTCCTAAGTAAAGAGTCTACATTTCAGTGAAACGTTCCATTCAGACTTAACGTAAAATAAGATTAGGGGAAATCTTTTTGCGCTGCAAATGTGAAATTAAAAATGCATTCAATTCACCGCGACGGTGAGTATCCCTCATGCAAACTGGACGCACCTGTCGGGGTTTCTTCATAAATTTTATACCGCTCCTTTGAGAAATCACGGAGCTTTTCAAATTGGTTCTTTAGAAATGGAAAATTTTAAATCTTGTCATCCACTTATTTAACATTGCTCGTGAAATGTGGCGAGAAATTGTTGGTATATAAGATGCCATTGGTATTATACTGCTGTTTGTATGTAACATAAAATAATGGTGTTATTGTAAATTTCCCTTTAGATTAAAATACAGAATATACAACAAAGTATATATCCACGGTTTTTGTTTTTCCCTTTGTGGTCTACTGACCAAACCCAAGTGCTACACATGTGCTACAGTATGTATAGTATTGTACAGGTAGTGAAACACTAGGTGCAATTAACAAATACATAATGTATGACGCACAGGTGCAAACTGCACACTGCACACTGCACATAGTGCAACGGCGATATTATCTGCTCAGTTTCCTCGTCCGTGCTGATGCGCCCGTTGCAAGGCTGCGCTTATTGCAATCAGTATAATTTGTTGTGACATGGCTCGAACAAGGGAAAATGATCTCATCCATGGTGAACGTAGAGGATTTATGTGGTAGAATAGGTTCTAGGACGTAGGATGGAGAGTTTATTTATTTATTTTGTTATAAAGTAGACACATGCCATGTATTGAAACTATGTCCCAAATAATAATAATAATTTCATTTATTTCTTTCATAACACTTCAAGGGTACATTTAACAAAGTATAATGTCATCAGTATAGATTGTGAGAGACTAGTATATGTACTAGGAAAACATTATTATTATTTTATATATATATATATATATATATATTTATATATATTTGGGATTTAAATTATATTGTAACATAAATCTAATATGGTCTAAAGGCGTAATGGCCCGTCATGCACTAATGGTTAAAGAAATATATTTCTAATAAAAAAACTTATAAATAGTTCACTTACAATCAGATTAAGTACAACTTAATTTTATGTTATACCACTAAGGGTCTGCTTATCAACTATCCTTATAGTAGGATGGTGAGTAAACTTGATTTAAGAGGTAAATCAAGTTTACTCACCATCCTACTATCCAACCAAACCATGTTTAACATAACGACTTCCGTACAACTAGAAATATCATTTCTCTTTACACATCACACCGTATTAACCACCCTGCATCTTCAGCAGACAGAATAGTACAAAGTAGACGTAGCACCAACTATAAGCTATGGTTCGTACACTCCAGGCAAGTCCACAATATTGCCTCAATACTTTCCGGGACCGCCTCGGTACGGAACGAAATGAAACTTTTATGTAATTTTCTCACGAAAACGCTCAACTTGTTACGCCTTGATATTTATGGGGAACTCAGGTGTGCGGGTGCCGTAAAGCCTCCAATATGTTCACATGAAAGATAAAAATAACTGGAAAATATTTCACGCTGTAAAAGAAAACTCATGTCATTTTCTTTTAGCTTTAGAGCCGTACAGAAAACTAAAAGAACTTACTTTTATTTATTGGCACTAACTAGCATTTGTTCATTATTAGGTAAAATCTGATGCAGAATAATAAAAAAAAGAATAAATAAATGTTACATAACATCATATACATAGATCTGATCCCGTGGTAAGTAGCTGAAACGCATGTGTTAAGGTGTTAAGACATCATAATCAACAGATACACAAATATATTTAAATATATTTCAACACACCCAAACAAACACCGATCGTCACACAAATATTTGTCCTGGGTGGGAATCGAACCCACGACTCATGAAACCGTAGGTAGTGAGCCTGGGTCACTAATAATAACTGTTCAACTGAACCAGTTATAATAATAAAAATAAAAAAGTAAACTCCATCTACCATAAAGTAGACTGCAGACTGTACTCGTTTTTGACAGAAATATTTTCTCCAAAACACACGCTAGGAAACGCATGAAAAGCATTCACCTGTGCGGTAAACGTCGTCAGATAGCGAGCAGCGGCAATTTTCCTCTACTAGACAGGCGGACAGACACTAAGACTCCTGTAGGCACTGGCAGTCTGCAGCGCGAACCTCTGACCATTCATAATGCCTTCCCGTCCTACTCGCCGGTCCGGTAACAATGCCAGTCCGGTGCAAATGGCGCTGAAACCGTTTTCAATTTGCCATGGCTTGTACGAGCTGCATCGCTATTTGCGCTGCTCGTGACACCGGATGACATCATGTAACTACCTGCTTTGTTCTCAAATTCAATTAGGCTCCCTTCACCTAGAAGCCAATTTTCGGCTGAAATTTAAGCCGTTGCTATAGATGCAACAGTTGGAGCATACCTACCTACCTACGTAGGTTCTTTGCGTAAGGCTTTAACACTCTGACTCGGACTGAGTACCAAAAGAGTCTGGTTCATTTTTAGCCAGGACGCTATGGAGAAAAGACATTTACTGGCTACGATTGTGATTTGATTGATTTCTTCCTAACTGACATACAACGATGGCTTGGAGTAGCCTCATCATCATCACCGGACTTCCAGGGGAGCGGATGGCTCTCACCTCTAATGATGCTTACAAGCTCTCTAGAGCCTCTGCACATCAGGACATATTATGACCACTTTATCTATAATAAGTTACCTACGTATCAAAATCAAAATCAAATCAAAATTTTTTTATTCGCTTGTAAATAGGGTAGGTTACAGTATTGTGTAGATGTTAATTAAAATTAAAGTAGCTTAAAACCTATTTAGCTATCAATATAGCATGCAAATATTTTGCCTGTTATGAGGTAGGCAGTAGGTACATTCATGATGTTTTACATCAATATAATTTATACATAAAGTTATTATTTATATAAAATTTATACTTAATCTACATTTAATATTAATCTATTCATCCATATAATATTCATATATATTTTAGGAACTCAAATAATACTTATTATATATTATCATTATATTCTAAAAAATCTTTAATTGAATAAAAACATTTTTCCATTAGCCATTTCTTAAGTGCTGGTTTAAAGGAGAACCACCATTTTGGGCCCAACGTTACAGGATTAAATTATATATCAAAAAATCGGTCTATTTTTGTAAGTTAACTTATAGAAATCTTAGCCAAAACAGCAATGGCCAACAGGGAAAAAAGCAGATTTTTTTTATTTTCCTTATGTTACTGGTTTTGTAAACGTACATTTATATTATTTATTAATAACGTAGCTATCTTCGCAAACGTGATGCAGAAATCTATCCATAGAGTATAGTAAACAGAATCTACCTATGACATTGATCGATTTGATTGATGTCGATTAATAATTAAAATGTTTTATTATTTATCATATTTATTTAGATCGTATCCGAAATACTATCATTCGGAGAAGTACCGGAGTCACGGACATTACATCGATTGTGACGAAGTTGAAGTGGAGACGGGCAGGACATATGTGCAGAAGAGAGGATGGCAGATAGGCACGCAGAATTGCCGAATGGAGACCTGGACTCGGACGGAGAAACGTTGGGAAACCACCTATGCGCTGGGCCACACCACAAAAATATTGGGCAAGACCTGGATGCGAGCAGCAAAAGACCGGGTCAAATGGAAAGCACATGAAGAGGCCTATACCCAACAATGGGTGATACAGGGCTGAAGAAGAAGAAGAAGAAGAAGATTTTTTTAGATGTATTATGATGATAAGGATGAATAAAATAATTTATTATTATTTTGTAATGACCTGCTTTTGTTACATTTATTTTTTTATACTGAACTGCTCTGTCCAGCCATAAGCAAATATGCATTTAGAGTTACCTAGTTCATTATTCACTTTAATGAAATATCTAATAAATTGGTTTTATAGTTGACTGGCTCGATGGAGCAGTTGCTAGTGAATTCTGGCTTCTAAACCAAGGGTCAAGGGTTCGAATCCCACACAGGATAAATGAGGAGGAGACTGACACCCAGGAGAATGTCTAAGATATAAGACTTTGACTCCATAAGTCGAATGATTGCAATATCCATAGATTTATTCTCATTACCTACTATGCAGCGTGCTTGCGTGTGTGCGCGGTGCAGTGGGGCGCAGGGTTGACCGGGCATTGCGCCGTCAACGACGCTTGGGAATATATGTTGTTAATATTCTGTTATTAATATTCAGAATTACCCAACAACTTAACAAATCACAAAATCATATTTCACGGACACATGCAAGGTTCCCTGACCAATATAGATGAGATATAGCCTATGTCTTGATACCATTTTACCACTTTATCTGTACTGTTGGATAGCTTGTATACAATCTGTAATGCAAAACTTAAAAAAGAAACACCCTACAAGCTTTCTTTCATAATAGAAAAACAGATAACCTCAAAAATATTCACTGTATTTTTAGTGATTTGGCCATTGCGGATCAACATGAAAATTTGTCTCATGGAAACCTTTTATATGCTTTGTCTGATGGCCAACTTTCAGCTTTGTAACGTTGGGCCCAAGTTTGTATGGAATCGGGTGTTCTCCTTTATTATTTGGAAGACATTTTATATGCCCTGGCAATTTATTATAGATTTTTAGACACATCATATAACTATTTTTTAGAAAGCGGGTGGTGTTAGGAGCGATATTAATAATTAAGTTGTTAGTTTGTCTGGTTTGTCTGTGTGTGTGGTCTTTACCTAAGACAAATAAGTGTTTGTTGTTTATTACAAATGTGCCCACCTCAAGTATGTAGAGAGATGGAAGTGGGAGAATATTTAGCGATAGTATACAAATAACAAGAAAACCTAACCGTTAGTGTCAATGGTTAGGTAACCTACTATTGGTGGAGTTGAACGGGGTGTTATAACTAAATTTTAAATCTGACATCCATAGTCGAGGGTTATAGGGTCAAACCACGAAAGCTTCATTGTAACACCAGCAGAGAGAATTTAATTAATACGCCATTTTATTCGCAATCTTTGTAAAGTTCACATTCGGAAAACATTTGCATTAAAAAGGGTCTTACATGTCAAAAAAGAAACAAAGCAAAAACAGAGTGAATTCGTATCCGATTCCGACACGTTGTGAAAAATGGAGCAACAACGGGAATATGTGAAAAAATCCGACTGAATCACCGCTTTGTTTAATTTAATTGCCTGAAAACGGTAACAATCGAGTGTGGCTTATTGCATTTCGCCGTCCACGGGAGCAAATATTACTGCGAACAGAATTTCCGTTTCCACATTAGGTAAGGATAACGGAACTGGCTGAAATGAACTTTATTCATGAACGAATGAGTAATTACTTTTCAGTGGCACTCTTGCCTCGCCCGATGCCGTATTAATTAAATGCTCTGATTTAAAATGCCGGGATTAATATTTTAATCTTGCCAATCTACTTTTAGCTGCCGTGTGACATAAAATGAGCGTAATAAAATGATTTGTATGCACCCTTTCGAACTTTTGTGGAAATTTATGGGGATAATAATTGTATCACAAATTTATAATAGTAATGACTGAAGAACAGCATGTCTCTTTTTTGCTTAGCAAATAAAGACTACCACTTGGTAGTCTTTCTGAATGGTTGATCGAGAAAATCCTCTATTTGAGGTAGTCCTCCTTCCAAAAGGAGTAAGTAAAATTTTTAATACGTGGATTTTTCATTGGGAACTGAAGTCGATTCAGTTGCTGGTGCAGTTCTCATGATTATCAATACTTAATTAAAATATACTTTACCCCTATGATAATTGATACCGTACATGGCGTAATAATACAATTCTATTCGGCGACTCCTGTCTAAGAAATGTACCAACATACAAGATAATGGAAACTCACGCCCATATAAGCTTGTTATGAAATTAAGAACCGAAACCTTGTCCGCTGACGCGAAAACCACGATTTCATTTCGAATTCTCCGAGGGTGGGACCCGAGGAGGCAAGTCTGGGTGTCTTATTTATATGATAAAGTTTATAAGATGTGTTGGATATCAGTTAGAGATGTACTTAAGTGCACTGTTGTTTCGGATATCCGTAAAAAACACTCCACAGGATCAGTCAATGAATGTGATGTTGTGTAATACATTGTTATATTAAAATTATATCATCAAAATGTTTTCTAACATAAATCTTTGGTGATTTGCTTTTAACATATCGCTTCTTTGCTTCAAAAGTATGTTACCCAGATAATTCCAATTTTCTTAACTTGTCACGTTATCGAAACAAAGGCGATATATTGCATTGGTATCTTCAAATATCAATCATATCTAACCTTTGATTATAATAAAAATAGTTAGGAATCTAAGAAGATTATGTTAGTGATCAGTATGGAAGTCCATAACCAATTTGTTCAGATATAAATGGTACTTCATTACGTAACCTTAAAAGCTCATAGTCGTAATAAATTGTATATTATGTTTTCACACATATGCATTTTGCTCCTTTTTTGATTGTAATATAATTTGAACCTGTGTATAAAATCCGTCACTTGTTGTAAGTTTGACACAAATATCTGTAATTTATATCTATAGAGCTGTACATTCTGAATAAATAAATTAAATAAATAAAAATTAGCGTAGTGGTCAGTAATTTATGACAGATATGTCATTATGAAGTCATCATATGTCGCACACCCAGATCAACACCGTATTATCTCAAAAAATCTCAAAATCCACTTTTTTATATATTTGAATACCCGAAAATTTTCCGCACATACCACTAAGACAGGCTTATTAATGCTTCCAAAAATGATCAATAGATGGTGTGCTAACTCTCTATTGGTGATAACGCGCTGTCAGAGTCACGCCGCGAACATGGAACCATTTCCAGTTGCGACTTCCAGCAGCACGCAGATCTATTATGAAATAGTGAGTTATTTCGTGATAATGCGGTGTTGTTGAAAATTACAGTATAATATTTAGTTTTAATTCAGTATTTGTGACGACACTCCTGCGACTTATTTGATACTATTTCAAAATAATACTCTATTTGTGACGAAGGTAAGTCAGATTATTTGTATTATTCCAAAATGATTTAGTATTGTCCGAAAAAGGTGAAAATCTGTGAAATGATGCACTATTGATGGTAGATATAAATGTTGTCCTAGTTCCTTTAAATAATCATTTTAATTACTTCTTTTGACTTTGAATTGTTACATATTTAATAAATTAATAGAAAATTATTCACATTTCAAATAGTTATTTATAAACAAAGAGATACACATATTTTTTTTAGATAATACCCTGTTGTTGAATTATTTAAATTTGAATCTTGTATTCGCCAGATGATGAAGGGTTCTGGTCTCCAGTTACTTCAAAAGGTAATGGAAGCAAGCACAGAAAACAATCTAGTGGCCCAGACGGTATTACAGCGTTGGTACTTCAAATATGTGCAGCGGAGTTGTCTCCAGGGCTCACACGCCTGTACCGCCTCTCTTATACCTCGGGCATTGTGCCCCAGGCTTGTAAGGTAGCAAATGATCAGCTTGTTCCCAAAAAAAGAAGTCAGGTCTGATCCAGCCTACTATCGAAGAGTCAACAGTACTGTCAACAGACATAGTCTGATCCAGCCTACTATCGGCCCATAGCTATAACCTCAGTACTGGGTAAGGTGTTTAAGCGGATTATTAACGCCCGGCTCATAGGCTACCTAGAGGATCAGTCGCTACTCCATGACCGACAATACGGTTTTAGACCAAAACGGTCCACAGGTGATCTTCTAGCGTACGTTTCGCAACTCGGGGGGGAGGCTATGGAGAAGCATGGTGTATCTATGGCAGTAGCCTCAATATCGCTAAAACTTTTGACCGTGTATGACATCGTTCGCTTCGCCAAGCTCCCGGCATACGGTCTGCCACCTCGCTTATACGATTATGTAGATAGCGGGATTATTGGTAGGTCGTATCCTTTGAGACGAACGCACTTTTTGTTTCTACCCTATAAATTCTGGTGTACCTCAAGGTTTCGTCCTGTCACCGACTTTGTAACTGCTGCATAACAATAACATATTATTGTAACTAGGCAATAAGTAAATAAATATCCATTGCTATGTGGATGACAGCACTGTCCAAACACGTTATTTCGGAAGACGTGGGGTAAAGCAGACTGAAACCGAGGAAAAGAGGAACCTTCTTGTCGCCGAGTTTAACGGGGTCTTGGACCGCATTTCCGAATGGGGTGCATGCAATCTTGAACCAAACAGACACAGGTGTGTGTATTTTCTGGTAAAGTGTCTCCTTTCCTTTCCTAAAAAAAAAAAAAAATAAGGCGTCCGACCGATTTCGGCCATGGCGGCTGATCTCAATTGAGATCAACCAAGTGCGCAGGACATATTATAGTGCACAAGTGTGCGCGCAAACACAAGTGCACTCTCTATTCCCTTACTCTCATAATTCGGTGAGACGGCAATCCGACATGACCGATGAGAGATCGGGCGCAGGACCACCGGCTTAACGTGCTTTCCGAGGCACGGGCGATCAACCGCCAACTTCCTAACTCCGGGCTGAGTAATTTCATTACAGAAAAACTCACACAAATTTTGCCCGACCCCGGACTCGAACCGGGGACCTCTCGGTCCTAACGCAGCACTTGCTACCAATAGACCAACGAGGCAGTTAGTTACGAGGGGAGGTTCCTTTCCTATCCTACTCTTCAGAGCAGCCCCTTACCAATACAGGATAGCCTAAGCATCCTTGGCATTGATGTTCGCCGTGACCTGAACCGGACCTGACCAGGATTACATCGAGAGCGCCATCAGAACAGCCTCCCGCAAACTGGGGACCCTGAACAAAGTGCGGCGATTTAACTGGGATGGTTCCGCAAAATACATACAACAAACCACTACTACACCAAGTATGACCACAACTTCTTCTGCCAATGACACCTCCCCACCAGAAAGCGAACCCAAGTTAACTAAAAAGAGAATACGAAACCCTCCTGGCTGGAAGTTAAGATAGCTAAAACATTTCAGAATACAAGAAAAGATTTTAAGTAATACTTTGAATAAGTAAGCTGAACAGTGTTAAATATTTTTTTTGTTACCAAATTTTATGAAAATGTTTTGTTTTTAGAATGTAGTACGTTCAAAAAATATATGTACCTACTGATCCTAGTAAAATATCATTTAATTTATATCTTTTTCTCAAAATAAATCAAATAAGTCGCTATTATCCATTGAATTTCAATTAAAAAGCAGTAGAATAATAGTGTATTATTTCAGAATCATTCAGTAAAAAGCACATAATTCGAGATAATCCTTTTTATCGTCATTAATTTCTGCGTTAACAGTGTATTAAGTCAAAAAAGGATATTTTTTACTGTACTAAGGGATTTTGAATCAACTAAACTATAAAATCCTATTAAAGATTTTATTTTACACACGAAATACCCTAAACATAGGCGATAACTGTTACGTAGCATGAGATAATGGTTTTTCCTCATTTCTGTAAAATGATCTTTTTCGACTTAGTGCAGTGTTGATCTGGGCGTGCGATGTATTTATGAAGTCAATCATAATGCTTTTAATCAGTGAGTGAACATTGTGAGTAATCTCGCCCCAAATATACTTGATACTTTTCATTGCTTTCCGCTATCCTAGGCTGAAATGGCCGCCGGGAGGGTGGGCAGACCTGCCCCCTCAATTTCGCTGGAACATCAAATGTACTATCGATAAAGTTACTACAATTTACTACGAAGTACGAACACTACGACCAGGGCTTTTCAATTCGGTCCAACTCCCGACTTATTGCTTCGGAGTAGTTTTAAAGTTTTACGTTGGCACCGGCAAATAATCCTTGTTTTGAGGTAAAGTGTAAATGAAACTGATGAAGATATCGTTTCTTGCTTCACTAGGAGTCTCTGTTTATTGAGTTCTTCTTTTTTATTATTTGTTGTTTTTGTTCTATTAAAGCTCAATGTAAATTTAAAATTTGATAAAAATATTTTTTGATAGCACAAAAACAACAAATAAAAATATAATTGCTGAGTGCAACCATTTTGTATAACATTCCTGTAAAGAAATGTTTGAGGACCGATAGTGTTTGATCACTACCGGTGGTGGCACCACCCGTGGCTAAAAACGGGCAAATGTGATGGAAAAAAATTCGTATTGATGTAATAATGCCTGGATAGCTCAGTGGTTAGAGCAACCGACACGATATTGGGAGGTACGGTGGTTCAAGTCCCCGATCAGGCGTGGTCATGTGTTCTTATTTATTCAATGAGGGATTTCGCTTATGAGAAATGCACTAGATGGCAAGACATAGATAGACATGAGGTCCAACTGCAACGTGATTGGTGATTGACATGTCAATCAATGTTACGTCAAAAATAACCATGCTGATTCAGTATCACCTCACACGCCTAGGTATTCTAGTGAATTTCTCAGACGCGAATCCACTAATTAGTCAATAACGTAACATTGGTGTTCGCTAGGACTCTTTTAGGACCTTGAAATCAGCTCTATCACACACGGCTAGTTGTGTCACACCTGGAAGAGAATCTCGTCGTAAGGTGTAAGAGCCTTCCGCTCCACCGCAAGTTAATGATGACGAGGCTACTCCAACCCATCATCGTATGTCAGTTAGGAAAAAAAAGAAAGGAATCTTCAACATTTCCGTCTTCTCGCTAGCCGCCAAAAGACCAACGCGGCAACCACCCGACGAGGCATTTCGAAGACATTACGGAACTCTCCTCTGATATTAGGTCGCGCTTTTCCCGTTTCCGTTACCGAAATTTGCTCTTTATAAAATTAAGCGTCCGTGCATTCTGATTGTGACACAACTCCATTAACCGTGGGCGGCTGCGCTACGTCCTCCAACAGACAATTGAAGCCGCAGTTATGACGGTCCTTTGTTCGTAATTGTATCTCCTGTTTTCACAGGGGTTGAATGCCTTTTTTAACCGAATAAAATTCACTATTTAATCGGTATGCGTTGTCCTTTTTTGATGCAGAATGCTGAATGAATCAATGACATGAAAAATATTAAATTGACATGGAACAAAAGTGAAAGAAACATATTTTCACGAGTCACAATGTTGGTACAGTTCGATGATAGAGTTCTTATGTAATCACTTATCTAGTGTTATGTCCTTGTATATATACTGTTTTTCATTTTTCTTTATATTTTTTAATGCTATCTCATCTGTGCTACACGTCTCTCAAAGGTTCTGCAAGAATATCGGTCGCTATCTAGCGGCCGCTACAGCACATTCTGAGGCAAAACAAATATGATCAAATGTGATCAATAAATCTATTTTTTCTTTCTTTCTATGGGTATCATTCGCAGAATGTGCAAAGTATCTCGTATGTATAATGTATGTAGTCTAATTTTATAATCTATTCTGTAAGTCTGTAAATCGCTAGATATCTTGGTAAGACTCCGCTGTATCATTGTCTTCCAGAACTTGGACAAAACAAAAATAAACATAGAATGCAAGTTCACCAAAGACTAATGTGGTCTTTGTCTAATATAAAATTCCACCTAATATCCGGAGCAAGCCCGTGTCTTATTTACCAAGGGCCGTAGGTTCTATCCCCACTCTGGATCAATATTTTTGATATAAACATCAACGCCTCGTGATAGGGGGTTTTATTTAAGCATATCTCTCGAGTGATGTTACTGATATTTGTAACATAGTGCTTAAGCAACTTAGCTGTGGTGTTGTATGATATTTATTTCATACTTAATTAAGAGTATTAAATGTTGATCGTCGACAGCATGGTACTGAGTCCTAATAAAATGGAACATCCAATAATTCCGAAGGATTTATTAAATACCGTGATGTACTTCAGCAATATTGTATTCATCTCAGTCTGGTGTCGTCGCCGTGACCACACTAATTAATTGAAAGGGGATAATATTCAATCGGGTTTTTCTCGAGCCCTTTCGACGTTGATTGGCTTCGTAATTAATTTATCTATTCAACCGAGTGGTGTATTTCCACGAAAATTTATGCTTTGACGCACTAATAACGACCCTTCAAAGACTTCTTAACGTACCGCAGAAATTTGAACACGAAATAAAATATTACCAATTTTAACTGTCCATTAGAAATAGCTAAGAAGCAAACTGCTTGCTAATGCTAATTTATTTGCACACTTTCAATTTAAGCTGGTTTTATCAAAAAGTGTCGATTGCCGACTGGTTAAGGTCGATGCTTGCCATGCGAGAGGCCGCCAGTTCAAAACCCGCCACGTACCTCTGTGTTTTTCTTTTCAAATTCATATGTACGATTATTCGATGCTTTAACGATGAAGGAAACCATCGTAAGGAAACCTGCATACCTACGAAGAAATTCTTAGGTTGTGTTGTCAACCAACCCGCATTTGGCCAGCGTGGATGAATAAAGCTTTATCACCCTAGTTTAGGGTAGGTATATGATATTTAAAAGTTTTTGGGTTCAGTAGCGGTACCATAAATTAGCTTTCGAAAACTTACGTACGTTAAAAACCTATAGAATTGTTTTTTTCATACTACCGATTGTAGTTCTTAGCGTTACCGCTAGGAGCGCTAGTTTTTTTTTCATAGATATATTTACATAGGCGATATCGAGTCTGTTACTTTTAAACTCATGGTAGCGCTACAGGACCTGAAATGGTAATACAGAAGGCAAAATATTATTGAGTTTTCTTCGCATTTCTTTTACTGACCTATAGTCGATTTAAAGTTTTCTTTTTTATATATTAATTGTTCCAACATGTCAAAGGAGCAATATAAAATTAATATCATACATACATGAGTAATCACTGTGACTAAATTATCGATTCACATCATATTCATGAGTGGTGAGGATTCAACACCAAATCATATTTTTCTACGAAAAACCAATAATATTTTGATCATTGTCACTGAACAAGTGTTCCCTCCCTATTTTCAAAGACATGATAACAAGTGCTAAGTGAATTAAATAAAATATATTTATCATTTATTCCTTGGAAAGAAAGAAAAAATATTTTTAGGGTCACAATCACATTACCAGGTAACACGGGTAGGTGCGAGACGAGATGTAGAAGCGAACGGGAAAAATATGATGTGTCAGAGCAAAATACCAATATTATTAATATTAGTTACGCGCTTCGGTGGAAAATCCCCGATAAGAATAACGAGACGACGTCACGAACCAGAGATTAGGTATAAGCTTGAGTCCTTTCAAATCTTTCAGTAATTTTCTTTAGTAGAAATTAGCATCATTTTTAAAAAAAAACCTTAATCCACTTCAGTTGAAAATTAATTTCGACTGGCTCGGTGGAACAGTGGTTAGTGACTCAGGTTCATAACCTACGGTTCCAAGAGTCGTGGGTTCGATTCCCACTCGGGACAAATATTTGTGTGACGAACATCGGTGTTTGTTCCGTGTCTGGGTGTAATATTAAATATATTTAAGTTTATTTGTGTATCCACTGTTGGTCCTGATTTCCGTAACACAAGTGCTTAAGCTACTTACCACGGGATCAGATCAATGTATGTGATGTTTAAAAATAAAATATTGGGTCTCCTACGTTCTTCGAAAACCGATTCACCGATTTTAGTCATTATGCTCCTAGATGGATATATGTATGTTTATAACATGATTATCCTTCAATCGGGATATTATTTTGGCTACAAAAACTGCAATCAATCACCACATAAGGAATCGGATTAAAGACAGAACAAAGCGCTATTCACGAATAAAACCCAAAACTGGAGAAAATCCTAACCTAACACATGTTATTGGTTAGGTATAGTAATTGCCCAAAATCATGATGAAATTATATTCAAAATTTCCTTATCCTGTGTATATTCAAACATTATAGAAACCTAAATCGGACATGAACAGTTCATTTTAAGCTGCGATATTTCGTGAAATCGCTACGCCACACTTGTTCCAATTTAATCATCCACACACATCGGCCGGTTTACTTTTGCGTAGTTATCTATCGTTGGCCTATTTTCGCCCACTGCGTCATTACTTACGTCATGGAATGCTCTACTTCGATCCGAACATTATCAAAGAAAAACAGACGAAGGAGAAAAGATTTCAGACGCGCTAGAGTACATGCCTGTATCAGAACAAAGAGAGGGCTGTCTATTGAGATGTCGCGAACGCAGATTCGTTATGCAGTAGGTACGTTTTACAACTAGAGCGGGTATATAATGTTTTACATGCATTGCAGATATGCACATAGCGCGAGGTACATCGGCCACGCCCCCTGCTGACCTGGATCCGAATCTGGGTCATCCACCAGGGTAGTTCGTATTCTAATTACACCGCCAGGGAGTGGCGGGCCGGCCTGGCCTATTTCGAACGAAAAATATTGTCTCTTTTTGAATAACCCGTTGTGGGATTGAGGCGATAAAAACACCTGCTCGCTGCTGGGATACAAATGGAAATCTTGACAAAGAATTGGAGCTTGCTTTTATATGAAAAGGGTTTGGCCCTCTCAAAGCTTAGAATTTAAAGAAATTGTCTTAACTGTGTTGCATCATCTACTTAATTACTAAACTTAATACTACACTGTTTATTTGGTTATCAAATGCGGGACACACTTCAAATGTTTACATATCATTCAAGTACTTTGATTTGAATGATAGATCTTCGGCCATCAAACTCAAATCTTAAAGACATTTTAATCTGAATTAATTTCAAGTTTTCTGCACGCATATAGATATGTATTTTGTAATGTTCTTATAATGTTTAAAAAATATCAAGTAATAACGACACTTTTTATTGATTATACAATCATAAGTAATTTGATGTTCAATAAATTATTGTTAATACTTTAACAATAATTTATTGATAACTAACTTTTTAAATTGAGTATGAGTATTCAATATTACTTATCCGTGAAGACACGACTGAAAATCTCATGTTGCACAAGATGCTTTAACAAAAAGTATACAAGAAAAGCCGACCGCTAAGTTGAAAGAGTAAGACAATAAGTTAACATTTTTCGAAGCCCTCTATGAAATTGTTTCTCCATTCTGTGATTCTTGTAAAGTGAACGCATTTTATCTCGAGAATCAACCACTTATTGGAACAGTTGACTGTTTCTACGACACAAAGAGGATCCGATCCTCGAAGCTCTCAACGGCTAAATCAGATCGACTGGAGTACCCCTGAGACATTATTGATAGCACTCAGATCAAGTTATTCGTTTCAGCACTAATGCATCTTGTGGCTACATGCTGCTATTGCATTCTGTTTACTTTACAATTTTCTTTTCCCTTGAAATTGAAGAACAGTTTTTAAACATCTGTGAAGTTCTGCCTTGAAATATTGATGAAGGTAACCGAGAATTAATCGAGCTGCTAATTTGAACGTTAAAATTTGTCAATCTCGGACGCGACTCAACCAAACTAGATTTATGTGCGGTGTGCTGTGTGCTGTGCTATATTCTAGATATGTTTTTCGGCTCAGGAGACTCTACCAAAGCGGAGATATCAGTTGCGTAGCGTCATAGCGTGGCTATCTCCCGCCCGGGGCGGAATATTTTCCGCCCAACTACCATGTGTACTAGAGAAGTGTCGCTCTCTCTCTACTCCACGTCCCCAATGAAGCCGAATGTAGAGATGTGACAACACAATTCTATTAGTAGTTTAAAAAATATCTCCTTTCTTCTTATCTCGTCTCTTCTTTGGTGGACTCCCGGCCCAGCCAGGCTTGCTGATCAGTTACGTCTTCTCTTACTCTAAGGTGCATTTGACGAAACATAGATTGGCAATTTTAGCACATTGTTAAAAAGAGTTCAAAGTTGTATTTTTGCCTTAATGCATCCGTTCTGAAGTTTTCCCATCTCTCGTTTTTCGAATTTCGAATCAAATGCAAATGCGGTACGGATTCAAGCTTAATCTGATCATGTAAATGTATGTCTTGTTATAAATTATGCGTAATTACAATTCACACATATGAATACCTCACGGGCGGAGCGTCGGGTCGGTTCAATGGGCTGGTATACCGACACGTCGAGAAGCATTAGTGAAACTCTCCTGGGCAGAGTCGGCCACGACAACATAAATTAGATTTCCATACGTAAATACATGAAACAGTGGATATGCCCTTTGACCGAAGAATCCTTCTTGCCTGAAATAGATTGAATTAGGTGACAAGGAAAATTTGTTAGTTAGGGTAAATTGCTCTCAATGTCATATACCTAATATTTGGGCTCATTCAGCCTGTTGGAAAGTAAGAGGTATTCAACGGCTAGTAGATATTTTATTAATATTTAGCTTTAGGTAGGACTCGTTTGAATCATCTTGATGAGTAGGTGCGTGTATTTTACGCGATAAATTATTTCATTCGGTCGTAGACGGGGGCAGAGGATAGTTATCTCTACATTTCCGGTGCAGGAAATACCGGATTAGATAACATGGACAAGAATAAGTATTTCCTTGAAAAAATAATCTAGAAAGATTTCTTGCGCCGTAGGTGCTAAAGAGTAATTTGTATTACAAAACTTAGTAAACATGATTGTGATACTGAATTTTAAGTAACGTACAGACGTTCAGCGTACAGATTTTAAGTCTCTTCCCACAATATTTGTTTAGCCTCTAAAACCTTAGCTTAAGTTCTTACCTCATGGTACACTGGTGCCAGATTGAAAGGCACACCAAATAGATTTACTAACCAAATCCAAATCTCAGTCGATGAATTGCAATACTCGACTTGCAATCTTTACAGCGATCTTTAGTAAAGTTTAGAAACTCAAAATAGACAATGGAACAACATTAGCTCATGACCCGATGGGGTCCCTTGCGATAATGGACAAAGGGACCGACCAACGGCCTCCGACTATTTGTGTTGCGACACCGAACGTTCGTAAGACTGCATAGGGCGTGGAGAACACGATGAATTTTCCAGCATTTTTATAACAATACTCCTGTAGTTTTCCGACGTATTGTTGGAGGTAAAGACACACTACCACAATAGACTACTAATAAGGCTCAGTATCACCAAGATGCTACTATTTAGTAATGAATTTATCAAGGTACGCTGGGTTACAACTTAATTGGTACTCATGATTTATTACATTTTTGAAAAATATTTATTACAGGTCTAAGCGCGATGAACGATGATGACGTTTCGTTTCAAAAACTTAAACGTCGGACCGTAAGTAGCTATGTATGTATGTATTTGGTACTGTTCTTATCGCGTGTAGACCCGATAAATAATAATAAAATAGGTAATAGTGGGTTTCGCACACGTTACACTTGTCATTAACAAACCAAATTAATCAACCGACTCCGGAGTAGATAGATCGGAAACGGAATCTAAGGATTGGTCTGATAACTATAAATTTATATAAATAGATTATAACTTTTTTATTAGAAGTAATTTCATGATAAAAACTAAATGCTGAAAATCAGAACTGAATGGATACAGAATCACTCTTTGATTCGATCGGTGGTACAGAGGTTAGTGACCCTGCCTGGCTGTTCCAAGAGTCGTCGGTTCGATTCCCACTCTATGTGTGTTCCGTATCTGGGTGTGATTATTTATTTAAGTTTGTATTTATAAATATATATGTATGTATATTAGTCCCTGACACCCATAGTACAAGCTCTGCTTAGTTTGGGGTCAGAGGATCGTGTGTGGAAATGTCCCAGATATTCCCAGATATTTATTGGTAAGTAGCCGAGTGTAGTAGGCCACGCGAGGCCTCGTGGATGCAGAAACACTAATACATTCTTCCTTTATTCAGTCCCAACAATGAATCCGTAGCAGGAAATTGTCTTTTATTCAATTACTCGCCCGGTTCAGGTATGTATTTGCTGCCATTAGACTTGTACTTCATGCATTATTTACCCAGCTACGCGACAAAAACGATTGCAGTGTATTATTTATTATGTTAATATGTTTATTTCCTTTAGGGACGCTATAGTAACACACTACTCTACTAGAATGATTAGAGTCAAAATTAATTAATCAGTTTCTTGTACCGACCTATATAGAACGTTCTTTATGCTGAAAGAACGTAACGAATAATGTAGCCACACAGGCATTATCTAAATTATAAGTCCAAAAAAATTACCTCGTGGTTTCAAACGGAAAACGCACGCGGTATCGGCGGATACTTTGCATATAAAGTTACACGCATCAAAGATAAGTTTTTAAGGAGTCCCAAGGGTAACCTCCCGCAGGGGTTCTCAAAATCAACACCAATTAGCGGATGTTGTCAAATGTTTGCGTTGCCTTTGCGTTTTTCCGTCTCGAACCTTTAAATACTATGTACTTCGCGTCCAATTTCCCCCTGCCTCCTGCAGAGGAGCCACGGGCACGCATGACATCATGCTTATTGATCTGTTGTGGCGCAGAACGAACGCACTTCGGAAAGGGGAGATACGGCCATCGGACATTCGGGGTGAGAGCACAGGCGTTTCAGACCTAACCACATAGTTGAAATAATGCGAGAATGCGTAAGGCGTAGTACAAAAACCCCGTGAAATGTTCACTCGGTCAAACGACACAAAATAAGTCATCGGCTGAGTTCATGGTTCCCTGAAACACTTGTATCACGTTTACTATGATATTGAGCCCGCGGTTTCGCGGACTCGTTATTACTCATATTTCTATACTCGGTTAAAAACTCTATTATTATTACTTTGATATCAAATATAACAAGTTAGCTAGAATACCAGCGAACCAGCGGCTTCTTGTCGTTGAGGCATATGTTGACTCTGGGACCTAGTTGACCACAAACTAATGAACAATGTTGTACTTTTATGTTTTTTTATTTCTCTTTTAGGGTTAATAAACATTTTTTATTCTTTTTCTGATTCTTTATTCTTAAGTTGCCAAACAATTTAATCCTTAGCAATGTTAGAAAAATATTCCCAACAGTACAATAACCTTTATCGCCTGACAAAAAGGAAGCTTAGACGCATTAATTTTTTTTTATATGCAGTACCCGTCAATGGAACAGCTGATCTCTGCCTGATTACGGTCACCAATATCTCGCTATGCCCTCACATCTGCTTCACCTTCAATAAAGTGTGTTCAGGGAAAATCACAATCAGTAGGTGAGCAGTATGGCGGCGGATGTGCGATGACGTCATCACCGCTGCGTCACGTGATGTGCATGCGCAAGGTGGCTGGTTCCTTGAAGCGAAGTGTGACGTCCAACGGCATTCAGCGCACTAGAAACCTGGATTATGTATAGAGTACCTTCACGATACGAACAACAGAGCCCTTAAAATGAACGTGCTTTCTTTCGGCTCGTTTGTCGTCCCCTTGTTTGAGGGTCTCTCTTGTGACAGTCAGATGTTACTATCCCATCTCCCAGTATTTTATAACCCAATAGTATAGACTCTACTTTCAACAAGAATGTCACGAAACAAAGTCATCTAAGTGATACGAGGACTAATTATAGTGATGACCTACCTTAATTGTTACTGGAGTAACCGCGGAATCCGGTGCTAGCAAAGTCTAGCGTAAACTTAAACCTTGCCTCGTTATAAACGTAATCCATTGAAATGCGAGGCTGGGAGTGTTCAGATTACGATACTACAATGAGTTCACGTCAAATATCCGGATGAGACAGTATGGCTTCTTGTTTTAATACATTATTTCTATGATATTAGCCACGAAAAAACAATTAGCGAATAGAATTATCAAGTTAAGAGTTAATTGTCACCTAAATTTTGGTAATGTGTCTCACATAAACTGTTGTTCTAATAGATTAAAAGCCCGCCTATTCTGCTCAGTTTCCCGCTCGTTTTGGTTTCCGTTGAACGATTTTATCTTTTTAATACGCAGTCAATTACTTATGCCAGTTGTTTAATATGCCCTTCATAATTCTAATCACCTGATTTTAAATATACTCTTACTATCTCTTGATAAGTTGTTGTTTCATTAACCTAGATTATTAAGATTTAATGAATCTTTTCGAGTGAATAAAGATATCATTTACATTTATAAAAGACATTTGATTTAAAAAATTTGGGTATAGTGATTATTTTTACGATACCTACATACAATCATATCAAGTAAATCGTAAAATTAAAATCGGTTTATGATTTATTAGGTGTCAATTAATATTCTTATGAGCTATAGAGATAAAGTAAAATAAATGAATCTAATTTAGTGAAAACGCAAACCAAATTTATGATTCTGATTGTAATAATTGCAATCATCATATTTTATTTGTAATTACAAGTTCAAAAAAACTATTTACATGGTTTTAAACATTATGCGACTTAATGGAACATAATTTCCCTTTTTACGACAGCAGACAACAATCCTATTTTGTGAAACAGTTTATTTATTATACCTTTTAAACTCACAAGATCAGTTCGATATTTTATATTTCCGATCCATTTTATAGCCGGCGGATAACGGTTTTAATGCTGTGGCTATTATAACTGGTAGCTTTAACTACAATCGTCCGAAAATCGCTATAATTGACCGTGCACACTTGTTTGTCACTCCTGACGATATTACAAGTCAGCTTAGTAAAAAAATGACAATTCCAACCAGCAGTAAAATATTATTTGTAATTTCTTCCCATTTTAAAATACACTGGCAACAAAGAGCCATAAAAAAGTTGTATTTCTTCCAATTCTGACACGACCGGTAAGCATGCTGACCGCCCTTCTTTCCGTTATAGCAGTGTAGTAGAGCTACTTACTACCAAAGTTTTTAATTTGTATTTTTAACCGACTTCAAAAAAGAGGAGGTTTCTCAATTCGAAAGGGCTTCTTAGGTGTTTTTGAAACTTGGCTTTTAACGTTTTATCCAGATAAGTAATTGATAAAAACAGGAAATATAAATAAAAATAATATAGACGAAAATAAATAAATGTTCTGAATTTTAGTTTCGCCTGTACCGAAGCCGCTCTTGTTTTGAGGCAGGTTTCAGAAGAAATCCAGAATTTATTTTAGTTAAAACACGACACTTCGAAAATTACTTATTATAATCTTATCTTGATAATGTCATAACCAGAAAACCAGACCAGAATATTCTAAATGGTTTGAAGGCGCCTGTCATTAATTAGGAGCATTTTTAGTGAAAGAAAATACAACAGTATTTTTTCTGAAACATTTAATAAGAAAACTAAAAAATTATATTCAGCTCCAATTGTCTTTTTTATACAGAACTTCTCAAAGTGATACTACCTGCGTCATGTATGGCCTAAATCATCAATCAATATTTACACTATACGTATACCTACACTTCACTTAAAACACTTAATTAATTGATTGGACACTTTGCACAAAAATCTGATCCTGAATCTACTTCCACCGACAAAGATTTTCACCAATCTTCTTATTTGTTGAAATCAAAAATTCATCTCACCTCTGTGAAACTTTATGAGTTCCAATGATAACTACTTTTCCGGAGATGGAAAACTGAGAGTTGTCTATATGTTATTTACTAACCACAACAAAGACGCCACAATGATGTATTTAAACACATTATACTATGATTAATATTAAATAGTTCTCATTTCATCCTATTTGAATGTTTTAAAGTTAAATCACGGAATATTAACGAAACTATGGAGATCATGGACTTGGTTACAATCATTATTTTGTTTTGTCAATGAATTACTAAAATATTCATTCATAATTTATCTTTTGTTTTTATTTGCCTGCAAAAGCTATATTTGTTTTATAGAAGTAACTAGAAGTTTTCACCCAATAAAAAACTTTATTTCTCTCCACTTTTAAATGTAGAGCGGAATAGAATAAGTTTTAACTTCAAAATGGATAAAATTGCAAGTTTGTGAGTATATTTCATGAGAGTGTTAAGTTTTTACAATACTTAAAATATTTGAGTTATTTTTGGGAGGTTGTGATAGCGGGTTTTAGCTTTAATTTTCATGGTTCGACTTGAAAAGTTAAGGATTTCTAATATTTAATTAATATTTTTCCGAGATTATTTTATATCGACATTAGGTATGTCGAAATCAGTTCTTTACTTGTACTAGGTATGGGGCACATCAATGTATTTTTCTTTTTGTGTTTTCGGGGCGTAAAAAATTTTAAAATGCCTTAAAAAGGCATTTAAAATTTTCATACGCCTGTTTTAATATATTTTTTGCCTTGTTAAATATATTTTTTAAATGTTACAAACGTTAAGTTCATATTGAACCCGAAAATCCAATTTAGTGTATAAGGTCAATGTGTGGAAATTTAATTTAATATCATTAACCCTTTGACTGGCGGAATATAAAAAGCGCAATGGAGATTTTACGTGTTCATTGCTATTTACGGGTAAAATAAAATCTCTGTAATTTCTTTGTTCCACAATCCTTATGTTCAACTCTGAGTAAGATTGCTTACTAACAAGGGTAGGCAGTGTTTTTTGTCATTGACAAGTTTTTGAACTTTTAGGCTTTCAGGTAGTAAAATGTTTTCCATAACATAATATTCCCATCTAATAACCGTCCGCCTAAAAATACCAATTGCCTTTCATATTTGACATTGGTGTTTTGCTAACAAATATTATTTTTCATTTAAAACTTCGATTTTCCTTTAACCTTTTAAGATCTGTGTGAAAGGCATATCTAATTCTGTTTGCATAAAATTCTTATTTTATTAATATTTGTACGAGTAAATAGGTTGGTAAAATTTTTGGACAAATTTTACAAATCTATTTACAGTTCATAGATTTTTAAATTATGTTAAAAATAAAAATCTATAAACTTTGAAGTGATAGTATTTCTTTAACAAAGCCAATTCGCCACTGAACGCCAGCAAAATTTAGAAAATTTTGATCAAACAAATCAATCGCTATGCGAGAAACTTTTTTGTATAGTATCAGGAGTCGTAGTTGTCAAGGACACGGATGTGGGCCGCGATTGGTCCGCGCGCCGGGGGAGGGACGCCCCGCCCTGGGCTGGACCGAGCCACAACCCGCACCCGAAAACTACCCAAGGAAAACTCAACAAAAACTAACCAAAATCAAGGAAAACCAACCAAAAAACATTATACAAATAAGTACTCTCAGTAGTGTTTTATTTAATCAAGTCGCAATGCCAAAGACAATAAGCAATAAATTAACAATCGCAAGTCGCAATAAAATAAGCCTCGCTGCGTAGGTGCCGCGTGGACCGTCGGCTCTGAAACAAAAAGGAAAATTAACGAGTTTAAATTCGTAATCGGTCGGTTGAGTTCGCGCTTCTTCGGCGCAAGAGTTGAAATTTAGGCATCGAGCGGCGCGCGCGGGGCGCGGGCGGCGGATCGCGGTTGCCCAATTCCCGCGCGCCGCACCGACGATTATTTCGATTTCGTCACGTTGCGCCGTACAATGACTCAAACCGAACGATTACGACACACATATTTCGAGCATACATCAATAATTGACACGTAGTTAAGACGGTGACAATAGAACAAGGAATAGATCTCGACGGCCGAGTCATGAGCAGAAATTTCAGGTATTTCGCAGCCGATTATAATGACAGCTTGCGTAATCCCCAACGTCACTGCAGTAGACACGACCTAGCGAGGAGCAGCGGCGGCGCGGGCGCGGGTCTGCTTCGACGATCACATGCCAGCCATATAGGAGAGAGAAAAAGACTGACTGATTAAAGACAAGTCTAGTCAAAATCTCCCCCCGACACAGCTGACATGAAATTATCTTCTTTCTTCTAGTCTTCTTTCTTCAATGGAGTCTTCATCTTGAATTTTCAGCAGTAAAATAAATTAAAATACGAATAGTTGAAGCCGAGCGCGTGCGCAGCGACTGTTCTAACTGCGGCGGCTATCGCGAGTCACATGACGAGACAAAAGGAAAAATGCGAGTGTGAATTGCGTTGAGTTGGCGCGCAACTGGCGAGGACCGCGTGTTCTTACAATAACTCCTGACATAATTGTAAAAAAAAAACTAAAATGGCTGCTACCAAATTGCGGAAGTTACAAAAGTAGGTCGCGAACAACTCACAAAAATTTAAAATAAACCCGAAATAATTTAATGCACTTCCTAAAAATTATTCTCACTCCTACTTCCTATTAGATTTCGGCCTAACCGGAGGTTCCGCGGCAGAGAACAAAGTTTGAAAATTTGTAAAGTAAGTTAAACTTCCACTAGTGTACTGCTAAACCGGAGGGAGCGACCGAAGCGAGCGGAGACCAAAGTGCGAATGGTGGAGCGGAGCGAGCAGCGATGGCGTGAGGCGCCGCGCGGGAGGGGGGGGGGAGGGGCGGGGCGGCTGCGCGCGCAGAGAAAGGACGCAAGCGGTGATGTAATCGCGATCGATGCACTCCGCGCCGCGACGCAACCAGCGCGCGCTGACCATACACACGGTTAACATCTTTCAAATTATTTTCAGCGAGGTGAAAATGACAGGAGTGCGTCTCGCGAGGCGGGCTCCGCGACTGTGCGAGGCGGAGGCCGCGGGAGATACGAGAGAGGTCAGTGACCCCGTTCCGTGACACGTGCATGCTCTCTCCACGTGGAGTGGCAGCGAGCTGGTGTCCGGCGGCGCGCGCGCAGGGCCGGGCGCATCGCGGCGCGTCGGGCCCGCTCGGCGGTTTCCGCCCGCGCTCGGCCGCTATCTAGGTCACACGTGTAAACGTTATCCCCACCACGCCGGCCTTGGCTTACTTCGGCCAAACGGCAGAGCACCTCCCCTTCTCTGTCGCTCTTCTCTACTCCTACTCTATCAGCTCTTTGTGTTGTGACGAACGCGGACCGTTACGACAGACGACTCCGGCGACAATGACGCGCGATACAAAAATAGCTTTGAATGCAATATTTTTATCGAAACCGAGGCATGTCGTCGATTGTATTATCAGCTGACTGGTGAATTGGATTTTAATGCATTGTCTCGGCGAGCGCATTGCGTAATTCGGGGGCGGGTCCGATCGATTTCCCTTTAAAATGGTGCGGTTCTTTGATCACTATCACGTTGGTATCCCTCCCATTGCCAACACGTGGTGGCGAGCCGTGACCTATCGCTATTGAAGCCTAAACAAAAGCGAAGATTGAAAAAATGTCCGTGGAGCGTGAGGAGGCAACGTTCCGGAGCGCGTCGCGCGGCGGAGTGAGCGGGCCGCCGCGCGCGTCTAAGGCGTGCGAGGCCGCAGCCCAACGTGGCCCCATCGAATAAAACTCGGTGGTGATGATGAAAACAGCGTTTCCAACGACCTCGTTCGGATCTAGGACACCACCCGAAATAACTAGGGCACCGTTACTGCGCAGTCGCTAACGCAACGTAGGACGCCTCGCCGCCCTCGCTGTACGCGCTGCCGAAATCGACCTCTCTGCGGAAGTTTCGTGATACGCTTAGAGAAAGATTTACGCTAAAACGAGTTTGAATGTGCTTGTAACGCTGCGAGCTACGGGATACCTTTGATATACGCGTAGTATTTGCATTGAATATAATTCGACGTTTTACTATTTTACTTTCTTTTTTTTTAATTTTAGACCATGTTAAAATATACTTTTTACGAAACATAAGTAAGCGTTATTTTCAAATATTGATTTTCAAACGTGCATGTTTGAATGCGTGTAAAATATTAAATGTAGAGTCAATTGGTATTTATTGAAACGTACAATAATAATAATAATGAGCTGTACAACGATGTTTGAAAACTGGTTTAACGCTGGTAATTGCAAATGAGGTTCAAGTGTGGTCAATACAAACATTGATTTTATAACCATTCGACACAATACAATGAAATTAATTCAGTGAAATCATTAAGCTCTTTTATCGAGTTGTAAACCAGTAAAAACCATTTTGATGCCTAGTATTTTTTCTTTATTTGTAAGGTATTTCAACAAGTTACTGGAATATAAAATATCATTTTATAATAACTTTTATTTTTATGGGCTTGAACTGACTATAAAGGTGAAATAACACGTCCCGTTAATCGACTCTACCATACAAAACATTGAATATTTTTTACGCTTTTCGTAGCAGTGAGCTAACTCTAGGATAGAGTAGGTATTCGGTATTAAGAGAAACTCCTTGAGTTTTCTAACGGGCAGAAAGTAAAGTTGCAAGCAAGAGTTATGTAAGTCGGAATAACTTGTTGGACATTCTTGCGATACTTGACGTGTTGCATGCAAATATAGAAACGAACGCGTAGTCGTCGCTATGGAAACCGGTTGTGACCGATGGCCCCGGCTTAACCTACATTTGCAGAAAAACTGACGGGTTTCTATTAGGAGTTACGCTAAGACACGATCTATGTGCCATACCGAGTTTTATCGAGTTTATTCGATTAAATACTGCGTAGTTAGGTATGTGGTACAAAATCGAGTTATTTTTGGAGTTGACTGTTACCTGTGTTTGTAACTTTTAATTTTGGACTTAAACTGGCACATTTTTCTAATCAAACTTCGTAAACTGTGTGTGTTACTGTGTGTGCAAATTTCAGTATAAAACATAAGTAAAACATATATGTTTTATTAATATTATGTAATTAAAAATATCTCAGGATAGAAAATAGATAAATATACAAGTTTTTTTAAATATATTTCTAGATGTTGAAATATAAAATATTTGTTGGCTTATTTTAAATTAAATAGTAATTATTTTCTTCCGGCTTAAGTAACAAGCGTGAAAAATTATATTTATTTTACATATTAAAGTTTAATTCCATTTTATATGGATTGAAAGCATAAAGCTTTTTTTTGTTATAAAAGAACTTTACAGCCACGTAATGAGACAAGTGCAGGTTTGTTTGTAATATATTACAAAACCTATTTATTGGCATATGTTTTTTAAAAATCATTGAAGAAATCATACTTAACGCTGAGACAGGAAATTAAAAAAACAGCTGATTAAAGTTTATCATTCCATAAAATATTATTTCCTTTTGCAATTTTATGGGTTTTGGAATTGAAAGATATTATGTGGGTGCATTTTAATGGCCACGTAGGAATTATTTGTTCAAAAAATTTATATAATATAGCATAGAACGAGTCTTGCTGTGCGTAAACTATAATTACTTATCCAGTTGTTTGTAAATTTTACATTGAAATATTTGAGCCGTGTTTTGTTATTTCGTACGGTTCAGTCTGCATAAGTGCATAATCTTTGTAAACAAACGCATAACATTAACGTATTTAAACGGACTTTGTAAACGGTCCATAGACTAGTTATCACAAAGAATAATACATTTAGGCCAATGTCAAGTTTCTTATTTAAAATAAGAAGCTTGCATTGTTAATATCTGGCTTAAGTGTTTGACAAAACATAGTGCTAAGTTCCTTCTTATTTATTATGATTTAAATAATAGGCTTCTATGATGATGATGTTGATGATGAAGGAGTTATAAAAATCTACTATGTCAGAGCGAAGACGTTGAATTGTGTTTTCATTACATTAGATTCGAAGTTGTTATTATGTTTTGTTTTGAACGCTTTTGAGGGTCAATTATTTTCATTGACATCAAAATATTTTTATACACAAGATATGACTGAGTAAAACCTTATCCATTTAGCAATATGTATTTTTTAATATTTGTTTAAAACATATTCCCAAAAATGCATTAGAAATATTTCTAGATATTTGTTTGATGATTTTGGGGAGAATTAATCATCAGTGTTACAGAATTTTATCGCGCTGTACTATTTAGAAATTGATGATTCAGTTCAGTATCGTAATACAGTAGATTATGATGATTGTTTAACGATTCCGTAGAAAAGCAATTTGAACAGAATAGCGTACTTTACTATGCGTATTATTATTTCAACGGAATTGCGGCTTAATCAGATTAAGGTCAAATAGGAAAACAAATTTCGGGGACATGTTCGGACGAGGATGGGGGGCCGAAAAGAATGCTTAGGTGGGGGGGCTCTTCCACTCCACCTCAATGTTCCCTCTCTTTCCCTCACACAGCAAAACGTATAATTCGTTTGAACAATGGATGTCAAAATACAGCTAACGTTAAGTATAACAGTTGTTTAAAATTGTATTGTGACATAATTGCCTAAATTTTAATGCGTACCCACTTAGATATACGAGTTGATTAGTAGCTTTGCTTAAACAGTAACTTATTATTACTTAGGCATTATAATTAGTTATTCTATGCACTTAAATATAAGTATATACAATACACTTAATTATTTAGAAATAATGTAAAGAAACGTAATTTCATTGTACCTATTATTACTCATAAATTCTAGACTTAAATACCTTAAATATGTTAACATATAACTATCGTAAATTAGGTAGGTAAGTACTTGAATAATGATATGAATTTTTACAGGAAAGAGTATTGCGACATCATAATAAGACCCTTTCCTGTTTCTAACGATCAAACGACTTACTCGTGCAATCCCGGGCCTAAGTAACGTGGTACCGCCATTACCGGTAGCACTGCGGGTAGATGATTGTAACGTCGTTCAATATCCAACGGTACGTGTGATAAAAACTACTCGTATGTACTAAAAAGGCTTGTCCGCGCGACTCGGCCCGATAAACGGTGATAAGGAGCGTGATGCGGCGATAACCGACAGCCACAACGCGCCACAACGCGACACAACGCGACGCGACGCAACGCGACAGCGCGCCGCGCGACACCGCTGCGGGCCGCAGCCGCAGATACTATGTACTACAGTTTCCATCGGTCCGTTCCACTTCGCACTAACCATTACGACCTTGAAATAACTAATGATGAAACATAATAACTGGTCGATTGCGTCGGACCTGTCGCGGGCGCAGCTCTCGTTAATGCGAGTGCTAGTTTTAATTACAACAGAATTTTGACAAGGAACGTTCTCGAATCGTCTAATCGGATTCGTTCGGCCGTATCGAATGTAGCATGAGTTGATAAGAGGAGCGAAAACCCGGGGTATCGTGTGCGTCGCCAGCAAGCAAAGGAGAAGTCGCCAAAAAGGGGAAAAAAGTAGCGCTCAGCGGGACTCACCTGGAGGGCGCGGGGCCGGGCGCGCGGCTGGTGGCGTAGTGGCGTAGTGGCGCAGCGGATGGCCCGGGATGGTATATTTATGAGTGGTGCGGCGCGGGCTCACGTCGGCGCAGGCCGCGCGCGGCGGGCGCATTGAGCGGCGCGCGGGGCGGCCGATTCAGGCCCTTATGGCCGATTATCTGAGTAGCAACAACTGGCGACCGCACTGCCGCTAGCGGACGACGCTCAACCGTTTCGATTCGCCAATCCGCGGAACTCTTAAACGTTTGCAGAGGGCGCCTGCCGAAGTGGGCGCGAGCCGACGCAGTTGGAGGCGGTTGGCGCTAATTTAGAATGTTTTCTTTTGCATGGTATCGTAAGTATCGTACAATATAAGAATATCATTCAAATTTGGAATATATCAATAAATGAACACAGTTAACTCTGCTGAGATTGTTACCAGAACAAATACTAATTTCGTATAGACAATTTTGAGACTGCTATAGCCGTTTATAAAGAACACAACAAAACGTTGATTTTGTTGAAAAAGGGTATACCTAATTGTTCATTTTATAATCGAACACCTACATCTACTCAATGCGCATTAAGTTTTATGTAGGCCTGAGGAATAATTAGCATCATTATGCACTGCTCATTAAACCAAGGTCCGAATGAAATAGCATTGCCAATCACATTGTATTGTATTCTACATCCAATTTGTTAGAGAATACATATTTATAAACTACTTATCGAGTCGTAGGTATACAATTAAAGTATTTAGGTTCACTACAACATTGTTAGCCGTTAACTTCCTGGCTTTGATTATCTTACTAACGTACAAAGTAGTGGATATATAATAATATTAATCCCCTCATGTTTGCTCCGATTTTGGGATCAAATAGAGTTCTACCAGTCTGCTCTACGCTATTTATTTATTTTATAAATATTGTTCAACATCACATACATTGATCTGAACCCGTGGTAAGTAGCTCAAGCACTTATGTTACGGATATCAGAATCAACTGCATACACAATATACCTAAATGTATTTAATTGAACACCCAGAAACGGAACAAACATCGATGTTCTTCACACAAATATTTGTCCCGGGAGGGAATCGAACAAAGACTCTTGGAACCGTAGGCAGTGGACATGGTTCACTAAGAACTGTCACAAATTTGACTGAGATATAAAAAAAACTGACTGAGATATAAAGAAAGAGTATGCACCAAGTAAGAAAAGAGGTGTGTCTCTGTGACGATGCACTTCATGACCGAAGGCGATAATTGGACGCTCACGGACCGAAATTATTCATAATAATAACAATCTTTATAATTATTTATCATTATTGTTAATGCGAGCGGCAATAGGTACATATTTTATCAATGGAACTGAAGCAGTTCCTATAAATCGCACTAATGCATTTTGTCGTTTGATTTACTCTGACTGAGGTATGAAAAGTATTATTCTGTAATATTTATTATCCATTTTGATATGCGTTTGCCTATATAATAATTTAAGTATGGTTCTGCATTTGAAAATAGCAAGTTTTGAAATTAATATTATCGAAAAGAACAGGTTATAAGGCGGAAATTTTACATTGATTGAATGGATTAGTTTGTTATCTAGTTTTTTCAATGGATAGGTCTCATTTTCAGGCTTTTTCGTGGTGAAAATATTTCTTAACGAGCAGAAAATCTAATTGGAGCAGTATCTTCATAAGTATTGGTAATTACAGAACGGAAGTTTAACAACATTTCAGATACCCATCTAGGATTGTGAACACCTGCTCTTTTAAATAAATAGGTATTCGGCCCAGATATCAGCGTTGCATTATTCAGGAACTTGGCGCATCAAATTTCAAATGTAACTACAGATATAGGGTTGTCATCTTTACCATTTGACAGCGGCGACTAGACACTTGTAAACCCCGGATTTCATAGACGTTTATACATACATAGTTAATGAAATAAAAAAATAATTGAAAATGTAATATCACACGCCACCCTTTAATTTTTGAGCCCGGACTAAATTAAGAGCTACCAGGATACTCCCTTTTTAGAAAAGACCAGAAGTGCAAGGTTAGATTGGTACGGGCATGTTTATAGAAGGGAAGAAAGCCTAGACTAGAAGAGTGATGAGATGAATGTCAATGGACGTAATAGTAAAGGAAGACCAAAGAAGAATGGATGGATTGCGTGAAAGATGATGTGGGAGTGAATGGAGTAGACGCCAAGCTGACGAATGACAGGACCGCGTGGAAGAAATATACAGGTTCCGTCGACCCCACTTAGCGTGGGACAAGGGCAGGAGAATGATGAGGACGCTCTCCGGACACCATACAAAACTAGGACATATCCAAGAAAACCCTGACAGATGGCAACCCTGTACAGATACATCGCGCTGGATATAATTGCAGCGTCGACTCCGATTAGAATCGAAAGTGAGTTGAGATGAATAATTTAGTGTTTTGGCTGTTTTAGGTTAGTGTGAAGTATTTGTGGCTGTGTGACGCTAGTTCTGACTTAATTTGCGACCTATATCCAAGACTTGTGTTGGAATGATAAAGATACAAACACGTACTTCTATCTGAATGTTATGGTACATGTTTTTCCAAATGACTATTTGACTTGCTAGCCAGTAGTAAATAGAGGCAACACTTCTTATTATATCTTTCAGTAAAAATATATTATACGGATTCTAACAACCGTTTAGTTTCCTGAATGTACGATATGAAATCACCAACAGCCTACGTTGAAACTAGTTTTTAAAAGCGTAATCATTAACCGCGGTATTTGGATTCAAAACCTGTATCAATTCACAAAAAATAAGCTTGCATTTCATTCATATTTGCATTCCATCATACCGGTTTCGCGGCTGTATAAATAATGCGAGTAAAATATTTATAAATCAAGGATATCCGAATTTACTATAGAGGTACCACTTTGTACTTTAGTATTTGGATCGCAAATAAAATGGCTTTTTTTACTGGCTCACATAGAGTACTTCACTACACTGTCTTACTACCCCGATCAACATTTCTAATGTACAGGTAGTTCCTAACTAAAATATCAATAAGTGTGTTTACCTACCTTTCCCAATTCCTTAAGCTTTATTATTAAGATATGTTTATTGTTGAGCCCCGCTATGTTGAGTCTGGAAGTCTATTTCATAATCTCGAAATAAGGGTAATAGAAGCAAGACAAGTTTTCGGCTCGACATAAAGGGAAAATATCTATTTTTCTAAAACACGCAGAGCACCCACCCACCTTTACTACGAGTATTAGGTACGTAGTATTCATTTAAATAGTGTTGACTTAGACACGAAGCGATTGTTAAATCTATTCCTAGCCCAAAGACAACAGATTTAAAGAAACGTAGGCACTTAGATATAATTAACCCGCGCTGTAAACGGTACGCGTGTGTTCAGCTATTTCAGTTCCATTGTTATTGTTTACGCTAGAATGTGCAACCTCAGTCACCTACAAACACATTTACATCGCACAGGAGAAATGGAAATATCAATGTTCATTGAGCGAAGCTTCAAAGGCACTTAGCTGAAAGTGAAAATTACAACTAGTAACAACACACGCGACATGTTTGTTTGCTGAGTAAAAGTAAGTATGAAATGTAATATTTAACGGTTTATAAATGGTTGAAGGTTTTCCTTGAAAATATTGAACTGTTAATAAAGCTTTTAAAAGCTCGCAATAGCACGAGAAATCAAGAGACAGTTGAGTGTCGCTGTTTGTTTTTTAAATTAAATCATTGAAATATTACATATTACATTCATATGGCAATTACATACCTATTCTTCTCATAACGCGAGGTACGACAAATTCTTTTCTAGAAGCTCTTTGTCTTTTATTCATACTTGATTACCTGGATTTGGATGGAACAAATACCTGGAACAGGTATATTTATAAAATATTTATTATAGATATACTAAATACTTATTATAGACTTATTATAGTACGTAGAAATAATATTTATACACACGTGTAGAGTTTGTGAAGTCGGGGCTTGACGAGCAAAGGCGGATGGATTGAAAGCTGGGCTCTACATGATCTCTGAAAACTTTTTGACAGTGTGAGCCGTGTTGTCGCCTTGTCAACATTTACATGAAAATATTTATGACGGGTTGAAAATTAACGTCTATTGCTTCCAGTAAGGCTATTTTTATTGAGCCTTGCGTAGTCGAAAGAGATCTCTTGACAGTATGTGTTATAATAAAAAGTAATAAAGATCATACACAATTTGCATACTTTTTAGGAGAAAGAGCCGTCGGCTCCGTAAGTCCGGTAATGGTGACGAGGCTACTCCAAGCCATCATCGTAAGTCAGTTAGAAAAAAAAACACTTTGTATACCGAATTCAAACTCAAAATGCTTAAATAAATTTTGTAAAAGTTCTTACCTACTGGCGATGTTAAGCGCAGATAATCATCTAGTAAGTAAAGCTCTTTGTGCATTGGGGGTCCCGCAGACCCCTTCCGCCCTGGAGCAAGGGCCGTCGGGGTCTCGGTCTAGACACCTACACCCTACACGTGTCGCAGGACACAGGAAAAACAAATTTCAATATCTCCTTCGTTAGCAAATAATTCCGTCTACTCCTTAATTACCTTCACTCTCGTATTCATCTTAGCAAATACGTACTTGTACGTATGTATATTCACGTATACGTCCCCAAAGCCGCCTGCTCGTTAATTACGCTTCAGTCAGTAAGATGTTAAATTAATTAATGAATTTCGCACAGCATCATAAGCTGAGGTGTAACTGAATTGTGAAGGATTATACTATACATTGCTTTGATTACATGCCCAGCTGCTTAAACACTTGTATTAAGGATTCCAAAACAACCAGTACCAGTCAAGCAAGTATGAATTTGAAAAAATCAGTTTTTGACGAACGGAAGGGACTACTTACGATAGTATGTTCTAACGGTTCGCTCCGGTTTTACTCGGCATACTAAGTATCTACGACTGTTGAAGATATGAATAAAATTATGTACCTTTTAACGTTGTAGCTTTTATATTTAAAGAATGTTATTGTTTGTAATTTAGGGGCACTGGAGACCTGAATTGTTTAACTTATGATATAGATACCTAGTACCTACATCAGAAGTAAGTAAATTCAGAACATTTTATTGGTGACATTACCGTTACGATAACTGATAATATTAGATGGTCTTTATTGGAAGTCTCGCATTAGGGATAAATATTTTTATATCCAGCCTGTTTGATTATGGTAAGTATGGTAAATAGATCAAGCCGATACGGTCAGAAGTTACCACTGTCTCAATTTACCGTTAAATGTTCTAAAACTGAGAACTGCTCTACACTATTGAGTTGATCTGAGACCATCAAACATGTTATATCCCGGATATATTCAGTTATCTATCTACACTACAGATGATAAACGGAGATTTCAAAAGCAGGGTAACAAATCGCAAAGATCAACATAACTATTACTATTCATGCCAACCGTTATCATCGGAAAAACCTTTCTGCAAGCAATTCACTCTGCTATCTCGAGAAAACTAATTATCTACTCCGATAAGCATTTCAAGTACCTACACTTATACACGGTGTTGTTACGAAACGATATTAGCTAAAATGTGAACGTAGATTGAACCTTTCACCGAACCTTTTGAGCATCGGAGTGGCTACAAATGCCGAAAATAAGAGAAAGTATGCGCCTCTAATGCTCAGAATACCGAAGTGGAAGTAACTTTGATGACTTTCGCTCTCGGTGAGCGTTACCTACCTCGTGTTACGAATATTGCCGCGTGACCTACAAATAAACAATGCATGTACTATGGAACGCGAGTTCGCTCTGACTGCATAGTTTGCATTCCTACTACCGTTTGGTACCGAAGGTACTCGTTGGCCATTCTGAAATTGCGATGTCAATCGTTGTCATAGCATCATAGTGACATCACAGTCAACAGGTGTTGTGAGAATTCCGGAATTCTGATCCGATTACAATATTATATTATTAGAATACAAAATTATACAGCTTGAAAAGGTTTCCCTAAGCACTCCAGCTGTAGAAGCTAGTGTCTATGGGAATACTGATATTCTAGTAGTAACTTCGATTGATTTTTCCTGACTGACTACGATTAAGTTGGGTCATCTTCACCAGGCTTGCGGGGCTGCGGATGGCTCTGACCAGTGAAAAAGGTATGGGTGGAAACAATAAACATTAAAACATTAGGTACTTGAACAAAAAGGGCGGTAGAACATTTAAATTAACAAAATTACAGAGAAACTATTGAAAATTAGATTGTATAGTTATTTTTCAGTCATACAAAGCATTATTACAGTTATGACAATATGATATGATATTAAAGTAAGTACCTAATGGAATAGGTTTTGCTTACACTTACGAGTATTTTTAATTTATTATGCTGTCGTGATGCGAAGGAATTCTCAGTATAAATACTTGTATCTGTTTTAATACGCAGAATTTTAGGAACAAATCACCTTTTTTTTCTTCTCTGAAATATTTGTTCTGTAGACTAAGAGATATTTCAAAAAATATTTTCCATAAAAATTGTTATTTGATCAATGTTCAGGCGTGATTTATTTTAAGGTATTACAAATTCCATTGTGATAAAGCACGGATTTACTTATCGGAACGTAGAGTGACGTATTACAGTTGTCTTTAGAATTTCGCAATCTTTAATAGAACTGTTCAAGATGAGATTCAATATATTAAAAATTATTCGATCAGGACATGAAAGGAGAATATTAAGTTCTTGAGACTCTTAAGTTCTAAACAATTACTAATTAAAAAGCGGTTGTGTAAACACCTGTCTCTCTATTCTCGAGAATATCGACTGTGAAAACACCAGTCTCTATTTCGTTACACGAGACGTTCTGTTTTTACCCTTTGTGTTTGAAGTTAGTAAAGGCGAAACTTTATAATTACTCTGTTTTAATTAAACAGACTTATTATAAATAACAATATTTTTAATGTAATTTGAATGTTTGAATAAAAGTTCGAAACTAGTATAATAGCGATAGAAGAATACGGTAGAATAACATCAAAACAAAAGACCAAGCCCTGAATATTTTCAGCTGAAGGTAAATATTTTTGAATGCGCTGTACAAAGCTTTCAAAAGAAACAAAGGCGTTCAGACTTAATTGACGTGGCAGCTACGAAGTTTGAGTTAGCAAAGACTACGTACATACATACTGTACCTACATGCTCACTGTATACGGATCATCTCTGTGAGTACGGCACACAGTTCGTTATTTCAGCTCAGCGAAGTAATAAATTGTTTGAAACTTGGCAACACTCAACAATTTACCTTTTCTAGTGCACTCCGGGACATTGGCGTTTTAGTTCGCAGACTTTGTCCCTGGTCGGCGACGAAATGACTTTCTATGTTGTTTATTTCCAGTGCCGTGGCTTAGTCTATTGACGGGCCCCTTTCTAAAAAAAGAAAAATTGATATAAAAAGAAGCACTGAGTAATTAAAGTATCATTGTTTTAGGGTTCTGTAGTAAGACAAGAACAGTCTGCAGGACTTGTTCAAGTCTTTTCTAGGCTTACCGCTGCATCCCTGACCTATAATGAAGTGGTTTTTAGAGTTACGATGACAGTATGCTGACCATCATCGCTGCCTTAGCGCACTAACTAGTCAACGTCACTCTTAAACTTTCTTTTATTTTGCATTTCATTTATTTTTAGTCTCATCAAAGGTACCAGCTGAATTCTCCAATGGGATCTTAGGCCTAGAGTTGAATTATGAAAGTAGTATCACAATTTAGTATTAACTAATATATTGATCGCAGACCCTTAACTAACACTTAAGTAACTAGCTAATACTAGGTCTGCGCTCGATATATTTAAATGAGTTCGAAGTGAAGGGCCCTCGGCGTTCGACAGCCGGCCCTGGTACTAAGTTTACTAAGTTAGTAAAGTTAGTAATCCCCGTGCATACTGACGGATTATTGGCGCGAAGTTTCCGCCGGTTTCCCGGGCGAGCCGGCTGTCTTGTAAGTTACTTCGCGCTGGTGTATAACAACGCAGATCCGCACTTATCCTTGCGTCTCGACGGACTTCCGGTGCTTATTTAAGTTTTCCTCCGCCTAGGTACAGGAGCTGATTGTTCTTTGTTCAGGTTAAACTTGTATGATCCACGGTGTTAGGTGTTCGTTAGTTCAGAGTCGTCTGGCGTGGAAAACTCACGTACACGTATTATTATCGGAGCCGTTATAGT
Source organism: Maruca vitrata (assembly GCA_039566165.1). Lineage (NCBI taxonomy): Eukaryota > Metazoa > Arthropoda > Insecta > Lepidoptera > Crambidae > Maruca > Maruca vitrata. Next base: position 14,531,120 of record CM076911.1, on the reverse strand, counting down.
TATGAAAACACTCTTCAAATAATGTAGTTACTTACCTACAAAAATTCTTTTATACAATTGTAGATATATTGCCTAATAGATACGGAACCCTTCGTGTTCATGCCCGCCTAGCACATGTTTTTTTAAAGAAAGAAAGAAAGAAAGATGTTCATTGACCACGACATAGAAACAAAAAGTTACAATCTACACTAATATTATAAAGAGGAAAGATTTGTATTTTTGTATTTTTGTATTTTTGTATTTTTGTATGTTTGTAATGAATAAACTCAAAAACTACTGGACCGATTGCAATATTTTTTTCACCATTAGAAAGCTGCATTATTCAGAAGTTACATAGGCTATATGGTATCACGCTAGGTCCTATAGTTGTGGAGCAGTAACCGAAAATGTTTCAAAAACGGGGGAAAGTATCGTTTCTGAGGCCTTCCGTGGCGTGCGCTGAGCATATAGTTAAAGTTATACAAAAATGCTCTATGGATGAATTGTTCATTTTAACATTATCTTTAAAAAAGTCCGCGAGAGCATATGTCTACCTTTTATAGTTTACCCATAACAATCGTTTTAATGATTTAGATGTTTGCTCCAAAGTAATCTTCTATATTAATAACTAGCGACCCGCCCTCGCTTCGCTTCGGTATACCTCTATCTCTATATAAAATATAGCTGTGCCCGCGACTTCGTTCGCGTGGACTACAGGATTTAACATATAAAAGTTTATCCTGCTAACTCTCGTTCCCGTAAGAATTTTTGAATATCCTGTTTCACCTAAGCTTTAAGTTTATTATGGTACCTGCATGTCAAATTTACAGCATCTAACTTCAGCGGTTTAGATTTTTCATACAAAAGGATTTTCCCGATTATTCCCGTTCCCGTGAGAATTTCGAGAATTCCTTTCTTAGTGCACCTCTATGGTACTTAAGCTACGTCCGGTCTAAATTTCAAGTGCCTACGTTTAGCCGTTTAGGCTGTGCGTCGATAGGTCAGTCAATCCTAGAATTTAGCAAAGGTCCTTATAAAATTATATTATCTATTCTTCATCAGTATCTGTTATCGCCCTGAAAGAGTATATCATAAAAAAATGTCAAAAACAATGTTTCCGCGAAACGTAAATGACTGAAGAAAATTAGTTTTGACACAATATTCACTCAATAATTTCGGCAAGATGGTGATTCGTCTGTCAACACATTTTGAATTTAACAAAATACTCGACAATCCGAAATTTGCGGATATATGTTGTCGACTCGAAATCATTATTTTTTGATGTTTTATTATTCATGTAAGGTTTTAATCGAGTCTACCGTACCCCTTGACAAAATTATTAATATAGAAGATTACTTTGGAGCAAACATCTAAATCATTAAAACGATTGTTATGGGTAAACTATAAAAGGCAGACATATGCTCTCGCGGACTTTTTTAAAGATAATGTTAAAATGAACAATTCATCCATAGAGCATTTTTGTATAACTTTAACTATATGCTCAGCGCACGCCACGGAAGGCCTCAGAAACGATACTTTCCCCCGTTTTTGAAACATTTTCGGTTACTGCTCCACAACTATAGGACCTAGCGTGATACCATATAGCCTATGTAACTTCTGAATAATGCAGCTTTCTAATGGTGAAAAAAATATTGCAATCGGTCCAGTAGTTTTTGAGTTTATTCATTACAAACATACAAAAATACAAAAATACAAAAATACAAATCTTTCCTCTTTATAATATTAGTGTAGATTTTGTCAAGGGGTACGGTAGACTCGATTAAAACCTTACATGAATAATAAAACATCAAAAAATAATGATTTCGAGTCGACAACATATATCCGCAAATTTCGGATTGTCGAGTATTTTGTTAAATTCAAAATGTGTTGACAGACGAATCACCATCTTGCCGAAATTATTGAGTGAATATTGTGTCAAAACTAATTTTCTTCAGTCATTGACGTTTCGCGGAAACATTGTTTTTGACATTTTTTTTATGATTTACTCTTTCAGGGCGATAACAGATACTGATGAAGAATAGATAATATAATTTTATAAGGACCTTTGCTAAATTCTAGGATTGACTGACCTATCGACGCACAGCCTAAACGGCTAAACGTAGGCACTTGAAATTTAGACCGGACGTAGCTTAAGTACCATAGAGGTGCACTAAGAAAGGAATTCTCGAAATTCTCACGGGAACGGGAATAATCGGGAAAATCCTTTTGTATGAAAAATCTAAACCGCTGTAAATTTGACATGCAGGTACCATAATAAACTTAAAGCTTAGGTGAAACAGGATATTCAAAAATTCTTACGGGAACGAGAGTTAGCAGGATAAACTTTTATATGTTAAATCCTGTAGTCCACGCGAACGAAGTCGCGGGCACAGCTATATTTTATATAGAGATAGAGGTATACCGAAGCGAAGCGAGGGCGGGTCGCTAGTAATACATAAATACACAGGACAAAAAACTCAACTCAAACAAAGAAATATCACACATAGACGAGGACTATAAGTAATGCGGTTTAAATTCAAAAGATTAGTTAGGTAGTAAGTTAACAAACAAACGGTAGTTCCTGCATACTCACTCAATGTGGCAGATGGTGAGCTAGCCCCAACAGATTAGTTTGATATTAGGTTATAACTTTAGACTATTATCCCCGGGCCTCAGGACTAGACTGTAGGCTAAGTTTAGTTCCATCCGGGGACTAATTAGGAGCGACGGATTGAGAGCTCGTATCTATCCTGGAGTTTTGTTCCCGGAATTACATACGTAAGCAGGAAGCTGCTTTGGCGTATACCTACCACCCTCTCATTTATTGGCTTATTATCCCACACTTCATTAAATATTCTGTCTACAAAGATTCTTAGATAAGCAATGATTATCGTAAATTGGCAAGGACTAAACTTTTAGGGTACACATCAGAACCACGCCATATATGAATGTAATTACGATCTTCGAAACACACTGGGACACTTTCCCATCAACAGTTTCTTTACCTAATTGGTCCTTGAAGAAAAAAGTCCCTTTCGTCGTTGGTGCTCCAGGAGTGGTTTCTTACAAAATGACCCGCGACGAGTCACTGCTTCCACGTTTTCCAGAGTTGGCCTTAAGGCCTTGTATTTTTTTTTATTTTTATATTTTCTCTCCACAATACATCACAAATTTCGTCTATAATGTTTTGACACAAGCAAAATTATATTGTGGGAGACTGGAGTCCGAATTAGGCAACAAGTATGCCTGAAATCTAATTTCATAATCGTTACCTACTGAGCACCAGGCCTCAACCCTCAGATTTTGTCGTAGGATTGATATAGTGTTGTAAGTACGTGTAGATCCAACATAAACAAGCCAGAAGGATAAAATTGTCATTTGCGTCATTTGCCAAGCTCCCCTTGACCACCCCATAACAGTTCTACATCAAAACAATACCCGTAAAGGTATTTCATCCCCGTTTCCGCCATATCCCAGCCCACAACTGTTTCCCGCACCAAAGGCAATTAGCATCCTTTACATCCGGTGTTGCGCCTCTCTCTATTAAACGTAGGCGAGGAAACAGCAGGAAATATGAAATATGAGCCTGGAAATTGTATTACCGCCATAGAGTTTTCTTTCAGGGCATGTTATAACTTTAACTCAAATTGTAAGCGATGTCTTCATAAAGGAACTTTCTTTGCGGTAACATAAACGTGGAAAACTCGTTCTCATAACATAATGTACATGACCTGTTCTCTCCTCTAATTTGCAATGGGCTCCTACCCCATTGAGACGCCAGAGATCACTCAAGATGGAAAGCTCTTTCCACCAAGCACATGTGGGATCTCCTTTAATTGTTACGTGTAATTGGCACCAACCCCTCTGAGACGGTAGTGATTACAAAATTTGGAACGCTCGTTCCCATAACACCCTGCGCATGTGATCTCTGCTATAATTTGTAATTGTCTCCTACCCCACTGAGTCGCTAGTGATCACAAACCATGGAAAACTCGTGCCTATCAAGCATTGGATTGGCAGCGTTGTCAGCGGTCACTTAGTGTGTTATCGCCCCTAAGTAACGCATATATTCATTTTTACTATTGATTGATTAAATAGATGCCTTAAACGACACTAGAATACTCTTAATTCTAAGAAATTTATTATTTTAGTCTGAAATTTATTACTCAGAACCAGACGTCTAGAGTTGTAAATGGTGCCACAAACTTGTAAAAATCACTTCAGGACACGTTTTGCAAAACTTACACTAGTTATGTTATCTGTGCTTAAACGAACGGTAGGGGACACTTTGTAAAAATGTATTGTGTAAATGCCAGCAACCCCTGTCTATAACTAGTCCTGAAATTCAAGTTTATTATTTTTACTAGCCTTCGCTAGCGTTAAGTTCCCACGGCATCAGGATTTTTATTTCTCGCGCGATTTTAAATACATTCAGTGCCATTTACTGACTGGCGTTTTAGCGCCAACTTTACCATTACTAATAAAAAAAACGGATATTCGCAAATTTTAGCAATATTTCTTTGAAAAACAAAGTACCCTGTGTATTTCTCCACATAATACGTGATGAGGTAACAAAGACACAAGCACATTTTTGCATTTGTTAGGTTAAAAAAAAGTACGATGTGGATTAAAGAAGTTCACTTCTTCTTTTTTGCCCCGTGTCATTAAGTCATGGAATTCCCATCCAGCTCATGTTTTTCCTCCCTCCTATAATCCCGGGCTCTTCAAACGGGGCGCGAAACGCCATTTAAGCCTTCAAGGTGAGTACAACAGACTGAATAAGGTGAAACTCTATTGTACTTGTCGACCTCATATGTGGATCTGCCTACCGCTTACAATCAGATGGAGTGAGGAAATCCTGATGGTTCTTTTATCATAATCTTCCCTATTCTCCCCTTCTTTCACTCGGGCATGTCATTCGTTAGCTCTGTGTCTACTCCTTTCACTCCCATATCATGTCTCACGCAATCCATCCATGTCTTGATCCCAGTTCTTTCATTAAAAAAAAGTAAGATAGACCCCCTAAAAACGCCGTCCAGCAGAAATTTTCAGTCGCGACACTGTGATAACTCGGACTACGGCGTCTTCGCATCAAGAACGGGATGCAATTAGGATGTGCACCTGGCACCGAACGCAATTTGTGCATTTGTGTGTGGGGAGACCTAGATCCAGCAATGGACTGACTTATAGGCTGACGATGACGAAGTACTTACCTACGAACAGTTTTGGTAACAAGAAGGTAGTTGTTATTTCGAACAGGGCAGTAAAAACTGGAAAATCTGCTTTGCCCGAGCCACATTATAACTCTGGTGCAGTATTTTATCCCGGCTCATTAAATTAACTAATTAATATTCGCTGCTCTTTGTTGGTTGGTTGGTTGTTCATCATCGTGTCAGCTGTTTTAGTTACCAATATTTTGTTATGAAAAATAAAGCTATTTTTTACAATTTACTGGCCTCTATCTCTTGCGTTGGTTCAATCCCCACCCGAGACTTATATTTTTAATAGGTTGTAAACTTATTTTCCGACGATAAGTCAACCACACAACTTCAACGTTAATTTAGTACAATTATTTTAAGCATAAGCCTATAAGCATAAGTTTTGTGGAAGATAAATAAAATAAAATGTATTTATTTAGTCAATTTATTTATTTTGTGTGATGAACACTGGCGCGCCGATGGTCTTGCCGTAATTCTGTTGTTTAAGATACTGCAACCCATTGCATAAGGAACGTAGCACGGAATTATAACCATTTCTGTGATATGTTATTTATTTTATTGTATTTATTAGCAGCAAACAAAACTTTAATTTTACAATAATTTATAAGATATCTTAATAAAAATTACGTTTTAGTTATGGTTTCATGTCGCCATTTTGTAAAATCCGTTTACAAAATGGCGACCTTTCTGCGAGAAATATTTCGTATACCTAACATATTATTTTATTTTTTATGTTTGTACGGGAGTACTTCTATTTTTCAGCTCTTGTTTTTGTAACTTTGTTTAATTACTAACTATATGGTATTAATTCTAATTCCTGGTGATAAGACAAGATAACATTAAGGCAAAAAAAAGATTTCAGGAAAAGAGCATTTTCTCAAATCAAGACAGAATATTTATTTTGAACTCAATTTACATAATTTTCTTCATATCTGTTGTTTGTGAATGACATTTTCATTAACTTTTTCATTTTAAAGGTAGCTGTTGTCGGTATGCCTAAGAATACAGAATCAGAAATAGTTTTACAAAGTTTAAAAAATCCCACAAGTAACGGGATGACTTTATTTTGCAGTACCTACCTACAAACATTTTAAGAAAGATTAAAACCGTTTTCAGCAAGCAAGTAGGTAATCCTGTTCCTACAGAGTCTACTTGGATTAAACTAAGAGCCCGTCGCATTCGACACGAACACAACCGCAATAAAGCCCCCCATTCATAACTATTCAAATCCGACACTTTCAGACGGCTCTTAATTATCTCTGTTTCCAAAGGGGTCGCATGAAAAAGTACGCCAAATGCGACCCTCCCGACGCAGGACTTATAACGAACGACGCATAATTTCGAAAGGCGCAACCGTATCACAGTTCATCGGTATTGACAGTAAAGTACATGCGCGTACCGCGGATTAGTGGCGGACAATGAAGAAATTGAAAGAGTAATATGACTCCAGGCGCTTGTCAAAATCGGAGGTGACAGGAGAGGTAACGGCTGACGCGTGGTCAATATGAAGAAGTTGGCAATGACCAGCATCGCTGATATTTCGGCGATTGTGCTTTTGTGGAAGAGGCGTGCTGGAGTTATCGAACAGGCCAGCCCCCGCGGGGGAGGGGGTACGAAAAGCGAGGCTTACGTAAAGCAGAGCAGAGAATATAGGTCAGGGGACAGGGTGTGGGGTGGGCGGGGCCCTCGATCTGGGTGCCCTATATGTGCAGCGGGGCCGTACAGCAGTTTTTCACCCAGGCATGCCGCTGTAAATGAATTATTTGGACCGCGGCAGTAGCTCTTTGTCTCAGCGGCTGGTATTGAGCGCTCCGGGAGTGGGACGTAGATAGCAATGGCTAAGTAGCAACATGCGAAGGTACTCTTCAGTATTAACAAATTGGTGAAGCTACCTGCCTGTTTACAAGTACATACAAATTATAGAATAGGCCTTTGTTCTGGATAAACTGCGTTGGTTACCCACGTTTAAAAACTGAATATTGACCTTGTATACTTATCGAGTTTCTGATATTTCGGCGCTGTTGCAAGCGCCATGATCACGGGTCAACTGATTATAACTGAAATTTCAATTTTCTTTGTTCTGGATTTCAGCGCACGCTGAAACACACACCCGCATCTACGCATCTGTGTAGGTATTCTTCGCCTTTTTTCTTAGACGTGTAAGGATTTTCGATATTCGATTACTGTACCTATATCTAAAAACACTGTGAGAGATAGGATTTACACAACTTGTCAAAACATTATCGATAGGGATATGGTACGGTGACGAAATAAGGCACCTCCGACTGAATTCGATTTAGCTAATGTAACTTGCTCGATCACAAACCTTAATAGATTGCCTATTTATCTAGTTATACCGAGGGTAAACCCTAGGCCCAAGTAGTTACTCAGATTGGATCGTTTTCATGCGTTAAAGAAAAATCTTATAAAATAACTTGCAGATTTAAATGTCTCGGTGGCACATTTGATGGCTCCTCGGCTGTTGCCCCAAGAGTCGTGGGTTTGATTCCTGCACGAGAAAATTTATTTGTGTAACAAACACCGATATTTCTCCTGTGTCTTTTATAAATTTTTTTAAATTTTGTTTATTCCATGCTCTGAGATCATAAACATGGAAGCTTACTGTACTATGTATATGATATTTATTATTATTACAAGTAGACGTTATTGCTGCAAGTACCTAACTTGGCCAAATACTGTAACACTACTAAAGTAAGCTTGCCTCTTACTGTAAGAGGCTAAAAGCCTCTTAAAGCAAGCTCTAAATTTAAGTCTCGCATAATAATTTCGAGTTCGAAACCTATTACTTTAATGTTTAGTACATATTTAGTACATACATGATTCCCCTTATGTTCTCGGATCTTGTGCTTTAAATGACGAAAAGTAAAAATCATAAAGTAGATAATAAATCATGATTTACCACATCCTTTCCTTTCAATACTGAATCCACTTCTCATGTCATATTCCCATAATCAAATTATCCTGCCCTACAATTTAATACGTCAAAACATGTTTGAATTGTCACCTTTGAATAGTACGGATTATGTCGCATTATGCGGAGCTGGTTCGTATGGGATCGTATCTGACGTATAAAGAACTCGACTCACTGATACAACTCGCGACAATTATGCAAATAAAAATATCAATTTTACTGCAATCGCACGTTCACGAACAATAGACTTGAATCGACTCTAATACGTAGTTTCCACGCGTCAAAGATAATAACTATCAATCTGTTCCGCCTATCATAGTACTAATTATAGCTAACCAAGTGTGACCTAGTTGTTAGAAACACACTTGCAAATAACACATTTTGTTAATGATGAGATAGTATGTAATTTTAAGTAAGCGGTGGGACATATAATGGCTAAAGATTTAAAATGTAATCTGGAATATCAGTTGAACTCTACATAATAATAACATAAGTCACTGATCTCCATAGACTGACGTGGACAACCCCTGCCTGCATGTAAGACGCATAGAGCATTTCCATGTTTAAAAAATAAAAAAAGATACATACAAACCGTAAGTACAACTAAAGTAACTCTTGTATAACGGCAATAGCTCCCTACAAGGTAGTCAAACTCCACGAAGCACGTAAGTCGCTTGTCCCATTATTGTAAGAATACCGTCGACAATATTCTGAAAACGTTCCGCCAGCTTCACTTCAATTCACAATGCCTTTGAATAGGGAATAAAATCGATAGTTTCCTTTGCGATATTCTCATTGACAAAAGCGGAGCCAGACGTGCCCGGGGACGGCGCCAATTTATCAATAGCTGAATGATATTTATGAATAAATCGTCGCACAATGGTCCCGTTAATACTTGCGCGCGCGCACACGTGTTGCGATATCACCTCAGGCGCAGTGCGGCGGAGGGCGGCGAGGCAACTACATATGTACATATACCAGGGAGGTAACTTCTTAGAGCTTAGGATATTTACAAATGACATGATTGCTGGTTCGGGAGTGGATTTAGATATTCACAACAACCATTTACCTATCGGTAAAAATCGTCGATGGCCGAGTGGTTAAGGTCGTTTCTTGTCATGCCAGAGGTCGCCAGTTCAAACTCCGCCACGTACTACTGTGTTTTTTTAATTTGAAATTCATTACTAATATTAAGAGCTTAGGCTGCTCCCGTGTCCTTGAAGGCCAACGTCGGCTCTAGAGACTGAGACTCGGACTGGCGAGGTGGGACAGTGTTTAGTGACCCAGGTTCACTACCTACGGTTCCAAGAGTTCGATTCCCACTCGGTACTATTATTTGTGTGAAGAACATTAGTGTTTTTTCCGTGTCTGGGTGTGTTATTTATACATTTCATCTTATTTCTGACATCCGTAACACAAGTGTTTAAACTACTTACCACGGAATGAGATCGATGTATGTAATGTTGTAAAATATTTTAATAAATACTAGGGAAGTAACTTAGCTACGAAGATCAACGAAGGCTCTAGAGAGCCATCTGCCTCTAAGCTCATAGGCCGTCTCGCCCCTCCGCACTAATCACGCGGGCTTGTATAACACTCTAGGGGTAGGGAAAATAATACTATGTGGAATGGAAAGCCATCCGCTCCCCGCAAGTCCGATGATGATGACATGGCTACTCCAAGCCATGATCGTTGTCAGTTAGGAAAAAAACTGTGTGCAGTTGGTCTTGCCGCGATTCGTTTTTGTCACCATTGTGGCACAAAATATGCCTCGAGCATATTCGTTTAAAGGAAATGTGCTAAGTCAGTTCTGCGTAACAAAATTCAGAATAACACAATTCGACCAAACATTTTTCTGCTGATCAATAATGAAAACATGCTGATCAATGAATTTTGCGGACAGAAAATGTATTTGTTATGCAAACGCAACAAATTTTAGCCGCCTTTTTATGATTGAATTTCTGACCATTATCAAAATTATTTGCTGAACAAGGATTGCTGCCTAATGTTTTTGTGCTTACTAAATACATATTTTATAATTATTCTGACCAAATGATTTAAATGTTTGTTGATAACTTACTATAATTCTTCTTTTAAGAAGTCTTCACTTATGAAATGTAAATACATAGGTATCATATTTAAAGACCGTTGCCTATATTTGAAATGAAATAGGTTATCACAAATTATTGGATCAACAATTATTGAGCGTACTACTCAAAAATCTTATCACCATTAGTTACTTACAGATAAACCCACAGGTGCACAAAAATTATGTTAGAATTGTATGGATTATTTTCAAAAACACCATTATTTTTACTCACGCTTAAAGTCTTATACTGTGTAGGCCTCGCCCAAAGGAGGGACAGGAAACAGTCGCCACTGATTCCCTTACTCTCTCCTTGCCCCATCGATTCAGGCCCACTGGTCGAAAGTAACCAGTAAAACTCGAACAATAAAACTGTTTTCAACTGCACCCCTTTGTTCCGTTGCTACGGCACAGTCTTTGCTATTTGCAACTGCTGTGTCTTCGATCAATGAAAGCTGAATTTGCATAGTAACCTTTATACCTTTTCTTTTGGTATTCAGTGGATCAATCAATCATTGTACCATTGTACGTATGTAGACCCTTTCTTATAAGATTTCACCTTCCTATAAATTGTCGTTGAACAATCTTTAGCACATCCATTCACTAAGTTAAACTTTTATTGTTAATAGGCATGAAGATTGGGTGCCCCTTTCTAATCTGGAAAATAAAATCCATTCAGGTAAGATGTACTTAGACCAAAAGGCGGAAGTAAATGCTGGTAAAACATTAAGGTCACAAGACACATAAAGTCAGAAAGGGTCCTGTACCTTATCAATTAAAGTCGTTTTAATAAACTTTGCCTATATGTAACTCTATCTAACCCCTGTTCAACTCATACACCTCTTTCTCTACTAATCACTCTAATCAACTCCCTGCTTAAACCCACTCTAACACTCAGCTGCTGATCCACTTTGAGAGAAAGAAGACACAGATATAATTATTTATTTGGTATCATACCAAAAATGTGGTAATAACAAAACAATGATATCAAATAAAATACTTTGGCACGTCAAAATGAACTAATATACGCCGCGCCATCTGGGGTTTGGTTTGATCTGAAACACCCTCATCTGTGAATTGATAAACTGCTCGAACTCCAACCAAACGAAGTATGTTTACTCCCAAAGTTTCGGTAGAGTCACGCTTCCGCAATACCGAGGCAAAGGTTTGGCGTCGTGGTGGCTGAAGTTGCATCGCAAATGCAATATACCACGGCCCAGCCGCAATTTGAGCTCAAACAGAACAACTCACAACTCCGTTTTAATTAGTCTGGAAGTCGTAACGAACGGTGCGCCCCAGGCCACCAGCACTTGATGAAATTGCCATCTGAAACACACTCAATACTCTCATACGTGGTAAGTCAAATAGAATCGAACAAAATTTATTAGATTTCTAGACTACTCAGCTAGAGAGCCGCGGCCAGTGCGGTGGGTGCTCCAACCTTTGTGAACAACTTTTAAGTGAAACTCAGCAATTTCTACTATGTTACATGCCTCCCATACTCTCGTTAGAGCAGTGTTTGTCTGTTTGTTGAAGCATCGAGCTTAAGGTCCAATTTCACAAAACTATGTTTGTGTCTTTGTAAATCTTCTGTAGTCATTTACTAATAAGTTGTTAAAAATTAACGGGCTGTTATATCATTAAATGTTCCAAGAAAAAAAAATAACGAGCCGTTAATAAACAGAACATTTTACTGAATGACAAGTACGTAACTCACTCTTAAAAGCAACCGAATTGAAATGCTTATTTGTGACATGTCATTTAGACGGAGTTCGGTAATATTTTATCTAGTCGTATAATAAGTCATTTTTTGCGCGACGCGACGCGACCAATGTCAAACGTCGCGTCATCCCATCAAAGCATTCATCTTGATTTTAATTGTCTGTTAAGGACTAACGGACCTCTAGAGCGGTGATTAAATTTAGCGGCTTGTTATGACAAATAAACACGCGTTAACTCGTAGTGGGACACTCGAAACCTTTTACAGCCCGTTAACCGACTTAACAATACGTTAACTATTTAACAGAGTATGGTGAAACTGGACCTTACTCTGTGTTCGGTTTTCAAAACCATTTTAGTATGATAGTACAGTGCCTAAGCTTTCGTGTAGGACCCACACTAATTACAAACATTCCCGGCTGGTAAGCCCCATTGGGTTTCTTCAGAACGGCATCACTGAACAATTAAATTTTAACATACCTAATCCGACAAAGCATTCCGGCAAAATATTAATGTGTACGTTTTCGACGAAATGCTTCAAACGAAAATTATTCAACTTCGCAGTAGCGAGATTAAACTCTTCAGTATGGAGATGGATGCAGAGCTAGCGGATCAAGTACCTTAAAATACCATTGTCGGAAATACCACCAAGAGTTATAATGTAGTTAGGTAACCATTATTCTTGTGGTGCTGCCACACTGATGTTTAAAATTGTTAGCAAACATTACTAAAAATTAGCAACGGCTATGGCGTAGCCGCATTAATTATTTTGTAATAATGTTAACAATTACAAAACGTAAGGAGTTACTCCATTTTTATATCTACATACGTCCGCGTGGAAACCTTATTCCTGCAGGAACTCCGGGATAAAAAGTAGCCTATGTGTTATTCTGGGTCTTCAGCTATCTGCATACCAAATTTCATCGTTATCGGTTCAGTTGTATTTGCTTGAAAGAGTAACAAACATCCATCCACACATACAAACTTTCACGTTTATAATATTAGTAGGATGTATAGTAACATTACATACCCATCATGAAAACATTTTCTATCAGTAATGATCAAATGTTTGGTATAAGATGTTGCCTAACATTCTTAAACAGCGCTGCAGCACTATTAGTAATCATTATACCATATAGAATCTTGTAAAGCACACAAAGTTTATTTAAAATCTGGGTAAATTTCTTCCGTACCTAGGAATAACATTGACCTATTTAATCGTTGCTATCTGACATGGCACTGGAAGGTTATATAAATGGCAACATTGCGTCCAGACGTAAGCGGCAACCGAAGCACGACGTTCCGGACCATCCAGTCGGAAAACAGATGAATTATTTCGGATGCGGCTGAAAATGTGACGCTCTAATTGAATTCCCGGCTTCATAACGAATTCATTCGACGGTATTTTCAGATGCAGGGCTACCACGTGCCTAGTCTAAGAAGGATAAATATGGTCGACTCACAGCTGCACATCCTAAATATCTGGGACATTTCCACACACGGTCATCTGACCCCAAACTAAGCAGAGCTTGTATTATGGGTGTCAGAGACCAATATACTACATATATATTTATAAATACATACTTAAATCACACCCAGACACGGAACAAACACCGATGTTCATCACACAATATCCTAGAATAGTCAGTTTGGTTTTACAAAACATTTTGATTCCTCTACAAACTGAATGTAAGTTTCACCTGTAAAATTCATTGGAAAATTATACAAGTTTAAAATGCATACATACATACATAAAATCACGCCTTTTTCCCAGAGGGGTAGGCAGAGATCACTTCCAGCGATCCACTTTTCACCTCTGTGGGAAACGTGACGTGACGGGTTGTGGACCACGTCGCCGCCATTCTGCCTTGTGCATTGTTTTAACAAGGTCATTGCGTTCCCACGAGTAGCAAGGATATATGACGGGGAAAGGAAAAGGGGAGGAAGGATACTATCGCCTCGGATGATTTGGACTGAGTCGATAGTAGCTCGAGCAGCCGGGGTCGCTTACCCGTATACCGTTCACCAACCACCGGACAGATAGTTGTGACTGGTATCCCCTGACTTAAAACTTGGTTTAAAATGCAATAAATAATTATTTTTTTGCGTGCCGTGCCGTATCAGAATGTTAAAAACGAGACCCTATTATTAAGAATTAGCTGTCAGTCCATCTGTCTGTAATTAGACTATCACAGCATAGCTAGGCAGTTGAAATGATATTGCAGCTCTAACAATAAATACTATACAAAAACCTGATTCTTTTTTTCATTGGTACGGACCCTTCGCGCGCGGGTCTGACTCTAAGTATGTGAGTAAGTAAGTAAGTGGTATGCTTGTAAATGTTTGTATTAATCGAGATTTAATTCTTACGCATTGCGTATATACTAAGAATTTAAGTACGTGCCCTCACACCTCTGTACATAATCAGCCCAGTTCAAATACTGGTGCACGGGTCTACCCTAAACTAGGGCGATAAGGTCTTAGTCAACCACGCTGGCCAAGTGCGGGTTGGTTGACTACACAACTTAAGAGTTTCTTCGTAGGTGTGCAGGTTTCCTTACGATGGTTTCCTTCACCGTTAAAGCGTCTAATAATCGTTCATATGAATTTCAAATTTGAAATACATAGTGGTACGTGTCGGGGTCTGAACTGGCGACCTCTCGCAAGGCAAGCAACGATCTTAACCACTCGGCCATCGCCGTCTTTTTGTCAGGTAACAATTGGCGGAGCACATTAAGTTTGTGCGTCAACCCTGCATTGTAGAATTCGCTAGAGTGTACCTATTTCAGTAAAGTTATTTTACAGCGTAATTTCAGTTTTTCGCTTGCAGTCTGAAACTGACCACAAAGGGCTGGCTTTACAAAGCAAACTGCAGGGCTAGCTGAAATAAAATTATTATAGCGAGCAGAATACCTTATGAGAGAAACCCAATTACTGCCATGAAAGGCTTACCTTCAGGGACTTTTATATAATAAAACAACTCTTGTATTGTACTGAAATATAATACGATATTATGTATCTCGGTTTTGAAGTTATTTTGTAACAATATTCATAATGATAAATAAATACCAGACATACGTTGAGCATAATATTAGATATTAGTTTAAAATATCTAGAGACCTGTATATCAGAATCAACAGTGTTTATAAGTTATATAACTTATAGAATACCTAATTCGAAATAATTACATTATGCTCATCACAAAATACTTCCATGCATTTATATGTCTCAATGATTACTACATAACGCGGTATTATGACTAGCTGATTTAAAAAAATCATCTTCTGTGGAAGTTTTGGTAGATCAACGGAACTTACGAAATCATCTACTAACCGACAAATATTGCGTAGTCATCAGTTTATCTCAAAATGTAACCAGTGGGGCTACCATGAGTTTAAAACTTACGCACTCGATATCGCCTACGTAAATATGTCTATGAAAACCTTGTACAGCGCCGCTGGTGGTTACGCGAAGAACTAAAATCGGCCGTATGAAAAAAACAACTCGATAGGTTTTTAACGTAAGTAAGTTTTCGATAGCCAACTCATGGTAGGCCCTCAGAGCTCCGCGTCGCGTCGCTTCAATCAAATTATCAACGTTAGGACTTAGGAGTCATCATATGGGTCGATCAGTATGGTCAGGGGCGGAACCAGGTAGGAACGAAAACATAAAACTTCGTATACTGACCGCTCTATGGGGTTCTTAAATATTTTCTAAGATTATCATCAAAGTTTGTAATGATTTCATTACTACGAGGCCCTTTTTTACATACGATGATGGCTTGAAGTAGCCTCGTCATCATCATCACCACATATTGAATACGAAATATGCAAAAGGGTTTAGTCGCCGGAGTAGTATACAGTGAGATGGCGTTGCCTTAATTAATCCAACAAAGACTGAATATTATTTTCGAGACAATTTGTACACCGATTAGTCAAATTGCACTACAATGGACAAGAGGAAATGATACAAATAACTTTAAACACGAATATGCTTGATATCCTGACTTAAAGGGGACGCCAAAATATCTGCCCTGTATTGGCTTTTAATTACCGGTTATTTATGTCATCTGGTATATTTATGAAAGTAATGTGTGGTACCTAAGTTTTTTTTGCTTGTGTTTCATAATCATCATTTTCATCAACCTTTTACTATATTCCGCCGTAGAGTACGCAACTCCGTAGAACGCCTAAACCTTATGTGTAATCAACAATAATTTCCACTCTTCCTTACAAACTCCTATATCAAAGAATATACGAATTACGTCTTTAGCTATGATCTCACTCAGCCTTAAAGTTTTATTGGAGGCGATAGGCTAATCCCGTCGCTAGATTGGATTAGCAGTCTTCACTGAAGGCTTCGGCTGGTATTAAGGGCAATCAACTGTCCTCTTGTAGTCAAACCTTAGAAGGGCTATGCGCGTTCGTATCATAGCAGCTACGTAATGCAACCTGTTCACGCCTAGCTTGGGACGGATTAGAACACGTACAGTCACGTGCATTCAACTAACACCTATTTGCGGCTGGAAAGGCTAGATGCACTTACTTTGATTGCCTGGAGCGAAAAGACTTTGGATTTATTACTTGGAATGACATATTCCTAACGTAACCTGTCACATTAAGCTTTTTTATTATGTCTCCTTAGATATTTGTTAATATTGTATCATTGATCCTTTAACGTGATATTCATTTGCTTTTTTATATAGGTTTTTTTATTATTTCTTAAAAGCTGCAGTCCAGTTGGTGTCACTTTGATTTCATGGCAATTCAATGTTGTGGCACATGCTCAGTGGCAACCATTTCAGTGCCATTCTACGTATATTTGACTTACTATTCTTTGATTTCTTCTTTCTTTCTTGCATCTTTTTGCTGTACGTTATGAATTGGGGTTCTTTTGACGCACCAATTTGGACGTTAAGAACGGCTAAATAATTTTCGTCTAAACCTCTTTCCTGAGTAAAAGTCTTACTCATTATTTTCTAAGTAATGAAGGTTCAAGAAAATGTTTTTTTTACTATTTTTCAAGAGCATCAATGTTAGGTATTTTTAATTACATAGTCATACAGTAAAATTTGTTATATAACTAATTTAACAGACATTAACTTATTTTTTATTTATTGCTTAGCTTACACTTACACATATTGCTGAATAGGTTCAATTATAATGTGAAACTCAAAGAAAAATAACAAAAAGTGCGTGAAACTCAAAGGAAAATGTATTGTCGAGGGTTTCCCGCTGTCGGATATAAAATATTGTGTGAAAATTCTATTTATTCATATTTTAACGTGAAGTCGGGCGTGAAGCTTGCTATAATACTACTGAAATACCTACATATTACGTAGACATAACCAGTTAACGTTTACAATGTCTTATTTTCATACCTCACTTTCAGTGTTTCGCCCGATGGTTTCCAAAGAAAAACAAAAATCTTAAAAGTATTTTGGAAAGCGCCAAATTTCGATTTTTCTTGTTCGTCTTTTTTAATGTCTCTGTGTAACGGTTTATACTAGCGCGATCTAGGTCGGGTTCAGTGGATTGCCGCAGACTACACACCGACATAACGAACAAAATCCCGAACTGTATGTTCGGTGAACAACGTGTGTGTAAGTACTAATACTATAAATATTAGTAGCATCTTTATTATGTTAGTATTAATATGTTGTTAGAGTGGATTCTATTGTTAAAAGTTCATTTGAAATTAGGATTAAATTAATAAATATTACTTACGTACTGTAAGTACCTACATAATATACGTAGGTAGATAGCTCGAAGTGAGATGTACAGTGTACACCGCATAAGTTACTAATAAACCAGATCATACTTTCAATATTTGACTGGCTCGGTGGAACAGTGGTTAGTGACCCTGGCTGGCGGTTCCAAGAGTCGTGGGTTCGATTCCCACTCGGGACAAATATTTGTGTGATGAACATCGGTGTTTGTTCCGTGTCTGGGTGTGATTATATATTTAAGTATGTATTTAAAAATATCTATGTATGTATATCAGTCTCTGACGCCCATAGTACAAGCTCTATTAGTTTGGGGTCAGATGACCGTGTGTGGCAATGTCCCAGATATTTATTTATTATATTTATTATTAATATAAAATATGGTTAATGGTTAACGAAACGTAATCAAGTTTATCATGGTCAAACATCGGGTCTCTAAGTAATAAAATCACGCATTGTATTACGCGAGTTTCATTTTTATAATTATTTCAAATACAAAATCAAATATTTGTGTAGATTTCGCGCAAACAAATAGAGTACCTATGTGTTATAAAATCATAATCAAATCGATAAAATTCGTCCACTCGCTCTTTGATTTCCTGGAATAATTTTCATAGAATTAGGTAAGCGTCTGTCGTCGTCAACCGTGATCATGGCGCTTACGACAGTGTCGTAATTGCGGGACTTGATTTACCTAAAAAAACTATTCAGTTTTATTTATTTATTTATTATGGACAACCAACAAATCTTACACTAATTTACAACAATTTACAGAAGGTACTTAATAGGAATTTTCTAACGTATGTATGTTCGCCGGCCCCCGCAGCCGTGAGTCCGGTGTTACCAACACGAACTGGGTCGGCCGCGGTGCCAACACGCACACAGCGGCGGCGGCCTCGGCGAACTAGGACGAAACGCGCACATGCGCGCGCAGATAAAGCCGTGTTGGCCGCGATCAAATTATACCGCTCTAGCCGACCCTCTACCAGCCGCATCGCGCTTACGACGAGGGACGCGGATACGTGGAGGTACTAAACAAAGAACACGGTTTGCACGTCCGATGCTGACTGTGGAAGCCATCCGCTCCCCCGCAAGTCCTATGATGACAAGGCCTGTCTGATGCTGATGGGGAAGCCATCCGCTCCCGCGCCTATGATGACAAGGCCACTCTAAGCCATCATCGTTGTCAAATCTGACTACGATGATGGCTTGGAGTACCAATAAGAAAATAAAGCATCGATGGCCAAGTGGTTAAGGTCGTTGCTTGCCGAGAGAGGTCGCCAGTTCAAACCCCACCAGGTACCAATGTGTTTTTCAAATTTGAAATTCATATGTACCATCCTTCGACGCTTTAACGGTGAATGAAAGCATCGTGAGGAACACCTACGAAGAAATTCTAAGGTTGTGTAGTCGACCAACCCGCACTTGGCCAGCGTGGTCGACTAAGGCCTTATCGCCCTAGTTTAGAGTAGGCCCGTGCCCCAGCGGTGGGGACGTATATGGGCTGATGATGACCAATAAGATGGGTACTCCGTCCAAGCTAGCAAGGTACTGTTACCCCTAAGAAGGATACCAGGCGATGCGTTTGTATACGCACCGTTTACTGACTTCTCTAGCTCTACTACTCCTTCTGGATGTCTAAAGCACCTAATGATATGTAGAGGAACTAGACAAAGAACAGAAGGAACCGTTTGCCTTACGTCCTGTGATGCTGAACATCCATCACTTTTAATACATTATCAAGAATTTTCTATAATAGGTGTAGGTAGATACATATTGGAAGTAAACGCAGTTTTAACTCTATTTCCGTTAGTAAAAGCTGACAGAATTTAATTTACCGCCATACGTCCTTGGAACATATATCTACCTATCCGTTAACTACTATAAAACATCGAATACAACATGTAATTTGATTAACACAGCACGTATGACCTTACCAATACGTACTTCTTTAGACGGAAGTGTGACCCTCGTAGCTAAACAAGTATATTATAAATTACATAGGTGGTAATCTTATGTACACAACACAAATACACTTTTTCGGTAATTTAGATTTATTAAAGCATTATTGACCTAAGGGAATATCAGTACTTAGGTAGCTATGGATTACCATGGCTATTTAAGCGTGCTACGGCGTAGCAGTTCTTACCACTAACAATGACGATATTTTTTCTTCAAAAGTAACACGCACGGATATTCTCTGACGCATTTTGTAACAACAGCCGTTGTTTTGAGTTTTGTGGTGTCGTTTTGTTTTGACCTGTGAAACAAAAGAATCTACATTTAATGCCTTTGTTTGATCCTATGTAGATAGACACCCAGAAATAAAGTTAAAGTGACATGGATGTTTGTTAAGGGAAATAAACTCCAGCTATTCATCAGTCTTCCTCTTTCTCCCTTCCAGCTCATGTTTTACCTCCCGCATATAATCCCGCGGGCTCCTCAGGCGGGGCGTGAAACGACATCTAAGCAGGCCTTCGATTTGAGCTCGACAGGCTCAATAGGGTGTATTTTGCCTGTCGACATACATATGAGTATGTGGACCTCACTAAGTCACTACCTCTTACAATCAGGAGAAGTGAGACCACCCTAGGATTATTTAAAAAAAAGTGTTACTAACCATTTCATTTCACAAGTGAATCTCTATGGTTGCCTAGTTACCATCATCATCGAAGCTAAAAGGCTTTGGATCCCTTTTTTCCCTTCGTAAACCTAAGGTTGTACTTGTAAATAATGCCTATGCTAGAATGCCTTTTAAACGCGGCACGGATACCGCGGGCGACCTTACGTCTAATGGTACGAGTTGAATACAGTCGTATAACCAGGTCAAACAGCAAGACTCTTAACTCAAATATTAAACGACAAATAAGTACGCTGTGGACTGAGCCAGTTGAAAACGAAGTACCTAACTGCTACGAAAGAAACAAGCCAGTTAATAATTAAGCGGTTTTGTTTGACAATCATATAGATAATTTTTTAAGTTTAAACAGACATTTTAATTTGGATTTAGGCTATAGGTACATGTTTGTACGTACATTTTACTGGTTTAACTAACGAAGCTATATCAGTTTGCACCTGTTACTTGTGAATATACTTAGATACGTACTCACGTACTGTCAAGCCCAGTTTGTTAACTTACTTCTACCTCATCAGTGCGTCTTTACTCAGATCCTGACATGATGACTGACTGAATTGAGAAATGACATGCGTAAACGCGGACCTTCAAGGTAAATATTTATTATCTTCAAGACAAAGAAATCTACTAGGTAATTATCTTCTGTCCATAATACTAACCTCTCTGTACCACCTCTGGTTACGTAATACATTATGCAACAAACAGTATCTATTTATCTCATTCAGTCCGTGTCACAGATAGCGTGGTATGACAAGGTTTAATGTTGACCTACAATACCAATTGTACCTACCTATAGTAAATGTAACAAGCATCTGTGCAGTGTCAAAAGCAGCTATCTAAGTATTAGATGAGTAACAAAAGTAATTTCGATAGATAGTCAAATATATTTCCGCAAGCGACCATCCGCAACGCCTAGAAACCTCATCAATACGCTTAATCCTCTTTCACATTAACGTGAAAATAAACAAACGACGCGGTCGCAACGGGCCTGTTGCATAAAGTGGTCGATGTGTGCGTCAATTTTAGGAGGTAGGTGCTCGACCACTGTACCGAGACCTCTGCGGACTCTCGAGCGCCGCCTAGGGCTCCGGAGTAGAAGAAGGCCTTCGGGTCAGCGTACGCTGGTCCGTATTTGGGAGTGCGCCGTTCGTGTGCGTCAAACCGCCGCTGTAGTGGTAACCGCGGGGCCCTGCCGGGTGTCGGCACAATGGAAAGTATGTACCTACCTACTATCTATTTCAGCGAGAAAATGAGCTTGTTCCAATCGCGATGGAGGCTCGTTGAAGTGACAATTATTAGAACGCAGATGTTCGGAAACAATGGAAGATGGTGGCTTGCATTGAATAGAAGTGTTGAGGAAAACGTTTTCTGACTAGTTAAGTAAGTAGTTACACTTAGTCAGAAATCGTTAGCTCGATATAGGCATTATTCATTTACCACTATAATGAACCTACAGCTCTATGAGACATCCACTTATGGAAGAAAGATTCTTCAAATAAAAAGTACCTACATACGATAATATTTGTAGAGTAACATTTATGTATGTTACATTAGTGGCCTGAGTGCGCATTAACTATAAAACATTGAGATTATTAGCATAATCTAATGACTGTTGCCATATGTACGCGGAGATAACATTAGTATGTAGTTTACTGTTTACTTATGCATGACATACCAACGTATGTATGTTTATAGAAGACATAATTAGCTAGATAGTTCTGTTCAATCCACGTATACTAGATTAGTAGGTATCTAACTTTTAACAATTCTGTGGTAAGTCCCTTGACAACAGAAATGGTGAATTGTAAAAATACTGGAAGTGAGAATGGATGGAGGAAATAAAATGTGTTCTTTATCCATTTAAATTAAATGCAATGGTCAGTAAAAAATTGGTCAAATTAATTGATCGATTTAACCCTAGAAAGATAATCTTATTTAGGTGTACGGAAAAGATAATCATACGTCAAAATGACTCCTTAGTTTTAAATCGCTATTATTTCTAAGATTATTTACTTAATTTGATAAAGTATTGTGTGTATGTATTTCTCATATTAGTTTTAATAAAAATACAACATATTTATGTATTAGTTTTCCTAAATAATTATTTTAAAAAGCACCAAACCATAATGGGTACCAATTTAAAGGTAACGAAAAATAGGTACTTCTCTTATGAAAATAAAATGATATTTTTCGACAGATCAATCATTTCTAGTTATATTGTTACTTTGGAACAAGTGACCCTATAGATTTATAATTCCTCAATCTACTGAGATCTATAAGATGCAGCTCAGGCACATGTCAATGTTATGTTCACGACAAATTGATTTTTTTATACCTTTTACAACATCCGCTAGCCTTACGCTTTTTAGAGGGGCTATAAACACAGTAAGTAATACGTGTCTTTGGATTGGGCTCTTCTATGTCGTCTCCGGTTGGTCCAGGACCAGCTTTGGGTACCATATTCTTTATCTTATCTCGAAAATACCTCTTCACAGTGAGCGCTTCCAAGATCATGTCCATATAGTGTGAAGGGTGAGCCGTGCTCAAGTATTCATGATTGGCGGCGGTTCAGAGGCTTCTTGTCTTTAGTGAGAACATTGTGCCTTTATATTATATGTGTATTTATGAATGAAACATTCAGTATTACATAAAAAAGGCACATGGGCCATCTGTTGGTCCTCCTACTGCACCACAAAAGGGAGCACATCTGATCACGACGAGAAGCTGTTGATGAAGGTACTTGTTCAGCATTTTCTTCAGGTGGTAGACTGTATACTATTGCCTATTGGTCCCCTTCTAGTTAACGAATGCCTCCTCAATGTCACTCTGCACATGGTTTTCGCTCAAATGTTCCTCGAGATTGCTGACAGTATCGTCAGGTGAAATATCCTCATCGCTCTCTAAAAGACCCACCAAGATGCTTTCGTCTATGTAAATTCCAATTTTTAAATGCGATCAGATATTCTACAATACTTATAAATAATATTTAAAGGTAAAACTATCGCTAAAATTAAGAAAAGTTACCAAAATGACCCTAATTGAAGCACATACCCAATTCCTAAAAGTCACGTAAAAGATAATCATACGTCATTTTGACTCCAGCAACTGTTGTATTTCGAAAATGGGACAACTTACTTCGGTGCCGCGACCACCATTCGATAGCTCGGCCAGGCCGAGGAAATGTCCGTGAAGCATGGCGCCAAATTCGTAGAAATTAGAGAGTGACAGCATTTTTTCGAAATGGACGGAGTCATTTTGACGTAGATTATCTTTCTAGGGTTAATGAATCAAGAAGAAGAAGTGTCATTTAAGGTTTCTACGGTATAGATTGATCACGATAATTATCTTTTGAAATTAATCGAATAATATCGTATAACCAGTGGCGTAACTAAAGGGTGGCAAGTCGGCAAAATGCCACGGGCCCCCAACCTGTAGGGGCCCCCAGCCGAAAGGGGTCCCCGGTCATAGCAGAATTTCAACTGCCAACACACATACACATTAAGATAAAAAAAAGAACGTGGTGTGCACGGGGCCCCATCCGAAGAATTTTGCCACGGACTTCAACGGGTATAGTTACGCCATTGCGTATAACGAAGCAAAATGCCATAATGTAACTGTATTCCAAGTAAGTACGTCCTCATGTTAATAGTAAGAGACTCCCACGTCCTTTGTTTTTCTCCCACCAGGCACGTGCAATGAGTAATAATACCTTCTATAGACAACATCTTCAGAGCGATAACAAAGACAGACCTTCGGAGAAGCGGAGAATAAAAGTCGAAGTGCATAGGTACTATGAATAGATAAATGGCCCTTGAAATACGAGACCCTCGTAAATAGTTTTAGCGAGAAAATACAACACGTTATGTGAAGATACTCTTAAAATACACACACGGTATAGATTCCCAGGACAAAAATGACGAATAGCAAGTAGATAGAGCATCCTTAACTTCCCATAAATATATTCCAAAGCATTCCAAAAATCGCTGTAATGTTAGATCTAATCGGCTAAGACTAAACACCGTGCGCTATTATAAACTCTAATCACTATTCAAGTTACTTTGACGACAGACCGATATTGTAGTAGGTAATTCAGGCATATAAACCAACGATTCTATTTAAGGGTTGATAGTCATTTAGCGAGTATCGAGAGGGCACTTAATTCCACAAATTTAGTAGATCACGGTGAGTTACGAACGGAGGTAATGCAATTATAATAATTAATAGGCAGTGGAATTGACCGCTCCGATCGGACCAAGCAACGACTGAGTAGCTACGAAGGAATTTGAACCTTCATTCCATAGACACTGAAACTATAGGTAACGAATTCAGTGATTGCCACCTAAACTGAAGTACCTCAAAATAATGCAAATGCATTGGACTGCTGTAAGAGCGTTTAATTTTCGGTTCTGGGAACAGGAACTTCTATAATAAAGATAGATAATTATTTAGTAAGTACATTCTCGTTCTCACCAGTATGTCAGTCAGCACACAATATAATGATAAAAAAACGTGACAAAATTATCTGAAATCTAGAAATAGATACCTCCTAATACTTAGTTAGTATTTCAACAGAAAATACTTACGTTCTCAATTTATTACTTGAGCAACTGCAAAAAATTATTAAATGCCTACCAACTCACAATGTTTTACACATTTAGTAAGCAAACGTATTCTTATCATTACTCTGATAAGGCGTGACGTCATAGTTACAATAGAATGGCCTGTTCGCTATCAAGTAGGTATTTTGTGACCCAATGACTTGGCCACGCGATTATATCAGGCGCGGACATTAAGATTACAATTATACGTAAATTTACAATATTCTCGAAATATAAAAATGAATGAATGTATTTTAATCTTGCACTAAGTGTAGGTACATAATGATCATCATTATATTTGTATTAATTGTATGTATACTGATAACCCGTATTAAGGTGATCCGCCAGACACAACAAAATTGCAGTGCTAACTTACTTTGGTTAACTGCAATAAGTTAGGAAAGCAGGCTTACCAGCCGATAGATTTGTATATATTTTAATGATTGTTTGATATGGAAAAAAATAATCGTTTGAACAACACCGTATTAAACTTCAGCTCCCCCATCCTCTAAGATAGAATACAATATTATTATATACAATTCCTGTGATTTTTCTGAATCTTGTATCTAATAATGAAAGGAAAGCCTCAATACAACTTCTTTGTTTCGGTTACTCCAACTTGGCTATTGCTATTTCTGTATAACAAATATATTTATATTTAGCTATATTTAGGCAAGTAAAACACATTATCCAATCTGAAGGGAACAGAGCGCGGTGTTCGTATAAATAAACACAATGAAAAACTCGGCCACCTTAGCCTTCAGGGATTTGGGCCGAGGGGAGGCTTTCTGCAGGGCTGTGCTTTTAAATGGTAAAACAACTCTATTATTCAACACTGAGGGACACGCCCCGATTCCTTTGTTAGAACTGCTGAAGGCAAGCCTCATTATCAATGAAAACACAAGTTGATCAGAGACGACCGGTTTAAAATGGGCAAATCTTTGTCTATCAAATAGATAGTTCTCGGGAAATCGATAAAATAAGGAAAAATTATAAATATATCGAACATTTTTCTAATGTTATTTTAAAGTTATAGATTGTATGTTCACTTTGTCTTACCTACACTGCGTGTCATGTTATGTAATATTATATATAGTAGATGCACGATTATTTTGTATGACTTAAGGTTAGCGAAAGCACACTACACACTTAGATTCAAGATTTACAGGATTCACGTCCAATATGTACAAAGCTCTATGTACTCTGTCGTCGGCAGTCGAGTAAGCTCATCAATACATTCACTAAAGACAAATCATCAAAGATCTATTCTATTCTATTTTATCCACGTTCCCAGTCCCATATGCAAGTTGACGGCAACCCTAATATCAAAAGAGGGTGGGTGGGAGTGATCCATTACGGCTGACCCAAATCCGGGAGTCACAAGCTACCTACCAATTAACACTACGCGATACGGACGCCACACTACTCCTACGTGTGAATACGGTAATGGTATGTAGGTACTTACATACTTACAATCTTGGTACTTAAGCAAAGATCTGAAATAAATTGAACCCACAGTTAGATTGGTGTATCTAGACCTAAGTACTTGATCTTTTACTGTAACGCCAACTCTCTGAAGTGCTTTGTTTTTACTTGCAATAAAGTACATCTGGTATGTAAGATAAACAGTAAGCTCAGAAGTAGGTAAATAGACCTAATTTTTAAGACTTACATACATGTTAAACCAAAATAGTTAAATCTACTAGCGTACATACATCATACAATGTAATGCGCACTTAGTAAATGTTTTCTAAAATACCCTTTTTCAACACCTACTTAGCTAAAAAAACTCTACCATATAGGTAGGTATACCTAAGTACTTAAGTAAGTTGTTTGTTGTTGACTAAACAATATTATCTACCTATTGGTAGTTCTTAATTATAACAACGGGTTCAAATATTTTTTTCTCCATTTGTGTATTATGTGTTGACACATAATTAACGTAAGACAATAATTATTTTTTATTTCTATTGATATTTTTTTTATCAACATTATAAAATCTAATTTTGACGTTAACATTCCGAATATCAGATTAATCGATTCCATTGCAGTACTTACAGTGGGAGGGAGATAGAAAAATAGGTCAACAGGGCATCCCCTCGACCTATTTCTGCTGTCGTGTCATAACCAATTAATGATGACGAGACTCGAATGCTCCAGATCAACGCTGTCCTATATTCGTTACATTGCGCCGTTTTGTTTAATTTATAGTGAACTGGATAAAAAATTGGCGATCTTTTAATTTGCTATATGTGTACGAGTATTCCTACGGTCTAACTTTTTTACTCTAACTTTTCTTTTTTAGGCTTATTTTTTTTTAGGTTAAGGCGTATTTAAAAAAAATCCTGATTCTGACTAAGTTAATAAAATTGAAGTGGCTGTTTGTAATCAGTGCTGGATTAGCCATATTACCTATTATAAAAAGACTAGTAATTTCTATGGGGCCGCTTGCCTAATCCGGTACTGTTTTAAACGGCAGAACAATCGTCTTAACGTGATTTCCGGGAAACAGGTTTACCCGTTATTTACTTAATTACAGGATGCAGCACTGGACTTAACATCCTTGATAATGATGTTCTCCGTACAACCTGAACCAGCGGGATTATATCGCGAGCGTCATTTGAACAGCCTCCCGCAACAGAGGATCCTGAACCGAGTGCGCCGATTTTTTACCCCAGTGAAGCTCTGCCTTTTGTAAGGCACAAGTTCGCCCATGTGTGAAATATTGCTCTCATTTCTGGGATAGCTCCGCAAAATACTTACTAGATGCCCTCGACAGGTTGCGGCGAAAATGCCCTGAAGAACTATTTCAACTAGTTCCTCCCTCACCTTTCTCCCGATCGGAACGTGCTGGACATCGTTGCCATCCACATACAATGCAAGAGTTCAGTTGCTCTTTTCTTCTCCGTGTCATTAAGGCATGAAATGTCATTCCAGCTCATGTTTTCTCTCTCTCCTATAATCCCGAGCTCTTCAGGCGGGGCCTGAAAGGGCTTTACGCAGGCCTTCAGGGTGAGTGCGACAGACTCAATAAGATCTATTGTGCCTGTCGACCTCATATGTGGATCTCACTACCATCAGGTGGAGCGAGATCATCTTGTAAGCCTACTGTAAAAAACAAATCATCCACTTGTAGATCTGCTAGGGCAAAGTTGAATAATGTAAAAATTCTTGATTCTGCCCTACTTGTACGCCACGTGGCCCGTGGTAGGGCAAGAATACCTTAAAAAGAAAAAAATGGTGTGCCAGATAACGTTAGCATTAACGAAGAAATAACCCTAAAAAAACATAAGAAAAAGATTGTAATGCTAGATGTGTTGAAAAATCCATTAGATTGATTGACCTAAATGTATAATTTTATTAATTTGGTTTGTACCTATATTGTGGGTATCAATATATTTCAATTTAAATAATAATATAGCTTCCCCGTGGGACTGTTGGTAGCAGCAGCGGTGCGTAAGGAGCGAGAGAGGTAGCCCGGTTCGAGTCCAGGGTTGTGAGATTTCCTGTTACGAAATTTACTCAGCCTCAAGATGACGGACGCCAGTGCCTCGGAAAGCACGTTATGCTGGTAGACCTGCATCTTAATCATCAGCATTGTCGCTATATCCGATTGCAATGTCGTTAAACTATTCAGAGAGTGAGGGGACCATAGAGCCTACGTGTGTTTTTGAGGGCACACTTGTTAATCCAGTCATTTAAGCTTAAATTAGGTAAGAATCTCGTTTAAATTTTTAAATTCTCGTTTAAATTTTAAACTCGTTTAAATTCTAATAATTAGTTATTTCGTACTTTTTGACCCATAATAAGCAGTTTAAATGTACTGAAACGTATATGTATAGTACTAAAAACAACACAAAACATTTTTTTAACTAGCCTTCCTTATAAACAACGTGTTCTTCATGTGTAAAAGGTGTCGTCTGGAATAGGTTTACTGGGGTAACCACGTTAAAAACCGGCCAAGTGTAAGAAAAAGAACATAATTTTTGTATGAGAACCCACTTAAACATTGGTTTTAAGCTTTTCCTAGTATAAGATGTAATAGAAGCTACTAAAATACATCATTCGTGAAAATTTTAACTGTCTAGCACAATCGCACGTGGGCCTGGAAGCTTTTGAAAATACAACTTTTTCAACTATTTGCATCGCTGTATCTCTGAAATGGAGAATCTTAGGAATAAAACGTACAGACAATTTTTAAAGATAAATAGAAGATAAGTAATTTTCTCCTACACACTTTTATGATAAAACTTCCCGTTTCGGTCAAAAGTTCATAAAACTGATTTTTGTGACATTTGACCTTGAAAATTGAATAGTTGCGTACACCCTACAATTTATGTTGGTTTTGAGACAACTTTTAGGACGTCAATATACAAGTATACAAGTATTTACAGACTTACAGCTGGGTATCTCGAATTCCGAGATTTTTACCTAATTTGACTGGACTATGTGCACTATACAAGAAAGTACATTTGTAATGTAAAACGGGAATATTACTGAGACTGCAACGTCTGTCTGTTACCGGGCAGTAACAGAGATAGATAGGTAACTCGGCGCCGATGGTCCGCATGCAGTAAGTGCGATTCTAAAACCAGCCAGCCAATAAGGGTAAGTAGTAAAAGGCAACAACGAATGAGCAGTCAGTCTACTCATGTGTGCACTCCACGGGCTCCGCTCTATGGCATCCTCCTCTCCCTTCTCCTGAGACACACTTCGGGATTACAGCTTCTACTTCCTATTTTCTTCCTTCTATCCTGCTTAGATAGCGTTACATTTGATGATTACTCACATTCAGGTGGATCTCACTAAGTACTGTGACAGAGCCGGAGACAAAATGAACGCCTATTTTTGTCTAATTTGGTGTAAAAATGCGACAGTTCAGATTTAATCACCCATTGAGTCATTTAGTAGGTAGATTCGTAGGTAAAATGGGGTAGTCGGGAGTGAGTAGGTAATAAAAGACAATCTCGATAGTAAGTAGCTTATGATCAGATGGACCTCACTAAGTACTGTGACAGTGCCCGAGTCGGAATGAGCGCCTATTTTGGTGTAAAAATGAGACACTCCAGATTTGATCACCCATTGCGTCAATAGTAGGTAGTTACGGTATATTTGACTGGCTCGGTGGAACAGTGGTTAGTGACTCAGGTTCAAAACCTACGGTTCCAAGAGTCGTGGGTTCGATTCCCACTCGGGACAAATATTTGTGTGACGAACATCGGTGTTTGTTCCGTGTCTGGGTGTATTATTAAATATATTTAAGTTTATTTGTGTATCCACTGTTGATCCTGATTTCCGTAACACAAGTGCTTAAGCTACTTACCACGGGATCAGATCAATGTATGTGATGTTGTGTAATATTTATTGTTAAACGTCGAGGGAGAGCTACTATGTTGCTTTGCTTGAATAAAAGCCAACTTCGTAGATACTAGTTTTTTATTGATGATAGTCACACGCTCGCTGTCTTACAATTGATTTTTTCTTCTTCTTAAATATGTCATAAATAAAACTAAACTGACTGCTGTCATTTAGCTATACGACCTTACATTTACTGCCCGCCAAGGACAAATTGCTATTTCGTCCTTTTTAAGAGTAATCAATTAAATCTACCGTTTATCCTTGCTGAGCTTACAAATGAATACAATAAAACACAGCTTGGAAGATAAGAGAAAACACACAAATATTAAACTATGAACTAAACAAACTGTCATCCAGACATTCACCCTTTGGTACAAACCAATAAAATTCCTAAAGTTTAAAAACCAAGTAAATATTAAATCATTACACCAACCAATCAACGAAACTTAACAATAAACCATATATTAACGCGAACACATAACAATTTGTATAATCGTCTATTGTAAAGTTAAACCACCTAACAAACATTAAAACTTAAAAAATAACAAGATTATAAACATGCAAATCAATCGTTTACTGGTAAAATACACAATTTATTCGCCGAACGTTTTATTAAGGAATTTTTGCATTTCAATGTGACCACCCTCGTAATTCCATCTTGACCAGGGTGTCCTCTACGACTTTACCATATAACCATCTGCATGGGGGAAGACCGTCCTCCTTTATTAAAACGACATCGCCAACCTTTGGTTGCGGCATTTGAGTCGACCATCTATACCTATGAAAGAATTGTTTTAAGTATTCTTTCGACCACTTACGCCAAAATTCCTGGATCATACGCTGAGTATATTGCCATCTTCGAAGCGAGCTAACATTTGTGGACTCGTAATTACGATCAGGAGCCGTGACCAGAGGTTCTCCGACAAGGAAATGACCTGGAGTCAAAACCATATCCTCTAGATCTCCCTCGAGCTTGGATAAAGGCCTCGAGTTCAAGCAAGCTTCGACCTGTGCTAAAACAGTGGACATCTCCTCGTATGTCAAGGTTGAAGTTCCAATTACCCGTTTCAGGCGAAACTTTACATATTTTATTCCGGCCTCCCATAACCCACCGAAATTGGGAGCATGTGGCGGAATAAAATGCCACGTTGTATTGTTGGTAGCTAACTGTTCAGCAATTTCGGGTAAAATGCTGTCCTTCTCATTGGAGAAAAGTTTTCTGATCTCCCCAGCTGCCCCAACAAAATTAGTCCCATTGTCGCTCCAGATGTCCTCACAGCGACCTCTTCGGGCTACAAATCTTTTAAAGGCTTGAAGAAAGCCATGTGATGTGAGTTCGCTGACTGCCTCTACGTGTACTGCCCTGGTGGACATACACACAAACAAACATATATATCCTTTATAGGATTTATGTCCACGCCCTCTTGCAGTGCGCATTTCTATAGGACCTGCAAAATCCACACCACTTCGCAGAAAAGGACGAGCTGGAGTGACCCGAACAGCTGGAAACTGTCCCATCAATTGTTGGTAAGTACGCCCTTTATTTTTAACGCACTCAACGCACTTTCTGACATGCGCTTTAACCAACTGCTTACACCCTATAACAAAATATTTGCTCTGTAGATAATTTATTGTTAATTGCGGACCACCGTGCAACGTTTGATGATGAGCATCTGCAATCAACAAAGCCGTGAGCTTGGAATGTCTCGCCATAACAATTGGATGCTTACGACTTGACGACATTCGAGAATTTTCCAATCTCCCGCCTACTCTCAATATGTTTTTATCATCTAATGTTGCATTCAAAGATTTTAATGCATTGTTTCTAACCGGCAAGTTCTTACTTATAGCTTCTATATCCTCCGCAAAATATGTTTTTTGATCGATTTTAATACAAATTTCCAAAGCTTTTTCTATTTCTTCTAATGTTAAATATTTCTTTTTTCTTTCAGGTTCCTGTTTCTTCAGCTCTAAAAACCTACGACAGTAAGCTGTTACTCTCACCAGTCTGCTTAACTTTGAAAATCTTTCAAAATAATCTTCCTCTGTTATTATGTTGTGCACCTTTACCGCCTCTATTGTAGTAGTTAGTTCTGTAGGTTTCTTATATTTTATATTTTCAGATTTTAAGAAATCCGGACCATTGAACCACAACGATTTATTTTTCAGCTCAGAAGGTAGAACTCCTCTGGATGCATAGTCTGCTGGATTTTCCTGAGTACTCACGTGTGACCATTGATGCGGATCTATGGAAGTAAGTATTTCAGCGACTCTGTTAGCCACGAACACTTTCCATCGGCAAGGTAAGCTATTCAGCCAGGCTAGTACAATAGTGGAATCCGTCCACGCATGTAAGTGAGTATTTTCTATTTTCAATACCTTGGCTATGTCCACCATCAATCTTGTAAGCTCCACAGCCCCGCATAGCTCCAACCTGGGGATAGACACCTGTTTAATTGGAGCTACCTTAGACTTCGCTGCGACTAATTCTACGTGGATTCTCCCTTCCGCATCGATTACTCGGAGATATACCACAGCAGCATACGCTACCTTCGAGGCATCGCAGAATCCATGGAGTTCCCGTCGAACGTCACCCGTCTTAGTTCCAAGCCATCTTGGAATTCTCAATTCTGTCACACCCTTCAGATCATTCCGGTAAGTACACCATTCGCTCAACAATTCTTTAGGTGCTTCTTCGTCCCAATCTATACCAGCTATCCACAACTTCTGTATCAAAATTTTTGCGACTATTATACACGGCGTGACCCACCCTAAGGGATCAAAAAGGCGTGATATATCTGCGATTATATTACGCTTAGTTATCGGTGGCAGCAGTTCTGGCAGATCGACCTTGTACCGGAAACGATCGCTGTGACGTTCCCAGGTAAGTCCAAGAATTTTGATCACTTCATCCATCTTAATATTAATTCCATCCTTGAACTCCTCCTTCTCATTTCCATTTTCGCTTACCTTTATCATTCTCAGCAACTCCTCGTTATTACTCGACCATTTTTGTAAATTGAATCCTGCTTTATTTAACAAACCTTTCATTTGTGTATATAATTCCATTCCTTCTGCAACAGATTCACACCCGCACATCATGTCATCCATATAAAAGTTTTTACTTACTTTTTCAGCAGCTAAAGGATAGTTGGCACCCTCGTCAATGGCGACTTGTTGTAGTGTACGGACTGCCAAAAAAGGAGCTGAAGCATTTCCGAAGGTTACTCTAAGCAGTTTGTAATCTTTAATTTCTTCATTCGGATTATTTCTCCATACCAACCTTTGAAAGTCCGTATCATCTTTATGCACCTTTATTTGTAGGTACATTTTAACAATGTCAGCCGTGAGACATATCGATGACAATCTCCATACCGTCACTAAATGCCTCAAGTCTGGTTGGATGGTTGGTCCAACTATAAGATCATCGTTAAGAGAAACTCCATTTTTCCTGCTTGAGAGGCGTTAAATACTACTCTCAGCTTAGTAGTCTCTCTATCGTTTCTTATTACTGCATGATGCGGCAAATAAACAGATTCGTCTCTTTTTCTCATCAGGTTCCATTACTTCAATCATGTATCCCTTATCCAAATATTCATTTACCACTGCTGCGTAACTTTCTTTCAATTTATTATCTCTTTCAAACCTTTTTTCTAACCCTTTCAATCTCTTAATTGCTATATTTCTAGTTTCTCCTCTTTTGCACTCGGGGTCTTCCGTTTTAAAAGGCAATCTAACCACATACCTCCCTGTTTCATCTCTGGTTGTAGTATTTCTAAAAATTTCTTCACATTTATTTTCTTCCTTTGTATAAGTTTGTTCCTTTGTCAACCCTATACCCGTTTCTAACTCCCAAAATTTCTTTAGTAGATCATTGCCTTCTTCTAACTGACAATGCAATGCCATAACCCCTCTATTTTGAGAAACCGCTGCATTAATAGTACCTGATATAACCCAACCCAAAGTGGTGGATTGCGCCAGAAGTGATCCCTGAAACCCCTTTCTAATCCCCTCCAGCATGACCTTACTGACTACTTCGGCACCTAATAAGAGATCTATTTTATTAGGCCGGTTGTACCCTGGATCAGCAAGGTCAATGCCTTTAAACTCTGAAAGATTACATTCTTCTACTTTCCGGCTGGGAAGAAGAGAAGTAATGGATTTCAGAACGTAAGCTTTTATGTTCACACTCCAGCTGGGATTCAATCTGGATTTGATTTTAATGTCAACTACCCCTTTTGAGATCAATCCTTTCTCCCCACCCACACCTAAAATCTTCCCGTGTATGGGGGTTTTAGTTAATTTTAAATCACTTACCGCCGATTCGGTAACGAAATTTCCTTGAGACCCTTGATCTAACAAGGCTCTTAAAACATGACAGCTCCCATTTTTCGACTCGGTACTGACTAGCGCCGTCGCTAACAATACCTGTTTTACAGATCCTGTCGAAAAATTACATGTGACAGTAGCTGATGAGCTACTTGCCTTACCTGCCTTATTATTAGGCTCCGTTTCCCTTGGTGGACTATCCTCTCCCTGCGACTCAACCTGCGCAACATTAGATTGCGCGCCATTTCCATTACTAGGATGTAAAAGTGTGTGGTGTTTACGATGGCACAACTTACACTTGATGTGCGATTGACAAGCCTTTGCCCCATGATAGGCTCCTAGACAATTATAACACAAATAATTGGACTGGACAAAATTACGACGATGATCAACAAATTTCCTACAAGAGCTTAGCTTGTGTTCTTCCGAGCAAAATACACATACACAAACTTTAGTGGTATGCATTGATTTGAATTTTACAATGTTATTCTGACTATAATTATTTATTGGTTGATATTTATTAGACCCCACTTTGGTGTCCAAAAATTCCAGCGCTCTATATCTATTAGTTAGAAATTCGACAAATTTATTATACTTAGGCAACTCTTCTGATGAAGTACTATTCGTAACGTTAAATTCCCATTGTTTTCTAGTTTCAGAATCAAGTTTTAAGCACAAAATATGTATAACAATTATATCCCAATTACTAGTATTAATATCTAAATTAGCTAACCCGCTTAAACAATCGTTAGTTGTATCAATCAGTTCTTTTAAAGCAATAGCAGATTCACTAATAATATTTTTCTGACTAAGTAACCGTTTCAAAATAAAATGTGACAAATAGCGCTTATTATCAAACCTCGCTTTTAACAGATTCCAACACCTATCATAATTAGCCTCAGATATTGGAATTTGTCTGAGCAATTGCTCAGCTTCCCCAGACAATGAACTTTTCAAATAGTGCATTTTTTGCACATTATCAATATTTGAATTATTATGTATCAAAGATGTAAATAAATCCCGATAGGTGATCCATTCTGTGTAATTACCAGAGAATTTCGGTATTACAATTTTAGGCAACTGGAATAGATCAGACCTATCAGATCTCTGACCTACCTCACCATGAGACTCCATTATTTTGGTATCCTGTTTAGTAAATGTGTTAATTCTAGATTTTAGCTCCGTTTTATAATCAGTGTAAATTTCCTCCGTGATGTCGTAAATGTCTTTCTCACAATACTCGTGATTCTTTAATGCATCACCATAGCTTTTCACTAGAGTTCTATGAGTTTCACAAAAACATTTCCACAATTCCTCTAATGATTCCAATTTTGTTTCACAATATATTTCAGTTATACGATCCTTAGGTGACTTTTTATAATTTACTCTTGCTTTATAAATTTTTTCGTAGTTGTCAATTTGCAAATTTATTTCTGAATCCATTGCTAAAGAAAATTAAAATTCAACACGTAAATAAAATATATAGAAACTTTAACAAATGTAAACAGAAAATAAAATAAACGAAAACTTCAAACACTTCAGTTTTGACAACATCAAAATTTTACTATGACAAGACAAGTGTCAACAACAAAAACCACGAAAAAATTCTAAGTGTTTTGAAACACTTAAAGCCGACACAAAATCGGGCATAGGTTCCCCGTCGGAACCACTTTTCTTAAAAATTAGGCTAAGTTAATGTAAACAAACCGAATTCTTACAAGTTAAAATTCACTCACACATAAGGTTCAAACTTCTACACCACTACCAATAATGTCTTGTTGACCACCAAATTTCTTCAAGTTAGCTATCACGTACACACAAAGATAAATTTCGCTTGACTTGAAGACGACGTAATAAAAAAATCAAACGCTCACAGTTTTTTGTCCCTTACACACATTCGTGATGTCACTGTACCAGAACTGGTTCCTGACGGCACCTCCTCCTCAGCATCAGCACCGTCCCGAAGTCCAAAGCCGGATTCTCCACCAAGCCTGGACTCCTGCTGCAGCTCCAACTCCTCAGGATGCTGCTCCTCAACCAGCACGGCACCACCACTTCAAAACCGCGTCACCACTAGGACGACTTCCTCACCGACCTCGAAGGACCATGTTAAACGTCGAGGGAGAGCTACTATGTTGCTTTGCTTGAATAAAAGCCAACTTCGTAGATACTAGTTTTTTATTGATGATAGTCACACGCTCGCTGTCTTACAATTGATTTTTTCTTCTTCTTAAATATGTCATAAATAAAACTAAACTGACTGCTGTCATTTAGCTATACGACCTTACATTTATTATTTATTATTATTATCAATTATTTATTGGGGTAGTGTGGAGTGAGTAATAAAAGACAATCTCTGTTGTTAAGTAGTTTATTGCGTGTGCGGGCGCGCCAGGTCCCTTGCGGCGGCCGCCTCGTCCCCGCGCGCGCGCGCCAGCTGCGCGCAGCACGCCGCCAGCGCCGCGCCGGCCGCGAGCCGCACGCGCACCGCCTTGATGGCCACGTGCACGCTCCACGCGCTCAGCTCTAAAGCCTCCAGGCACTCTTCGGGGCTCACCTGCGAAACGTTCCGTCGTCATCATTATCAGATACGTCCCCACTGCTGGGGCATGAGACAACCCTGAACTAGGGCGATAAGGTCTTAGTCAACCACGCTGGCCAAGTGCGTGTTGGTTGACTACACAAACTAAGAATTTCTTTGTAGATGTGCAGGTCTCCTCACGATGTTTTCCTTCACTGTTAAAGAGTCGAAAAATCGTACGTATGAATTTAAAATTTTGAAAAACACTGTGGTACGTGGCGGGGTTTTAACTGGCGACTTCTCGCAAGCAACCACCGTAACCACTCGGCCATCGACGCTTTTTAAAACGTTTCGTATGTGACTCTAAGCATGGACATTGACCCAACACAAATGTTCATCACATGGAAGTTTAACCCGGGTGGGGAGATTTAAGAACCGAAAAATAACAGTAAACCACAGTGGTTGCAACAAACCTGATTCTTAAGCACTTTGCACATTATCCGCACTTCGTCGGACTCGACGCCGCGCTGCCGGCCGCACGGCTTCTGATCCGCGAACTCCAACAGGTCCTCCACCGATACGTGGTCCGAACAATCTGTGGATACCAGGTTTAAACTTGACACTTTGTTGGCAGAATCGTTTTACTTAGCCCCACTTAGCTAGTGGAGCACATTGGAATACCTATACTCTGTAGCGGACAAAATTCCATTTGAAAACTGAAAATGTCAGTTTAGCATGTTGTTTTGTTTTAATGAGCTCACGATATTTCGGCACTGTTGCAAGCGCCAAGATCATGGCTGAACTCACCCGTGATCCCATAAATATACCGGACATTTTCAGTTTTTAATGTGTGTAACCATTAAAATTATAAAATTCCATTTGATTTGTAGTAGTAACGGCTTAATGGAGCAGCTACTTGGTCCCTTCAAAAGCTTGACCATAGAAGAAAAGTACCCCACGAAAGCATATTCCTCTACCCACTGGAGGGCATGGTGGGGAACAAAGACACTTGTCTTTTGGAATGAGAGTATAATAAAGTATTCACATGAAATCAGATCAAATTTATCTATGTGACGTCTGATATTGACATTTAGGTAACAACCACTAAAATTTCACGGATAGGGCTTCGACCTCTTACCTCTTACTAATGACTCATCGTCCTCTCCCTCCGCCGCCTCACTGCCCTCAGTGTCGTCCCCATCTACCGGAGTCAGGTAACAATTGAACGGGTTAGCCGACCTCTCAGCAGTGTTAATGAACGGGTTCGTATCGGCCTTCGGGGCAGGTCCGTCGAACACATCGACACCGTTCTTCTGAACTAGTTCGACCGTTTGTATCGGGTGCTCTTTGACCTTCGGACACGTCACGGCATTCTGGTAGATGATCGGTTGGGTGGTAACCGTCTCCGTTGCCGGTTTGGAGTTTTCGCTGTTGGGCAATTTGAGCGGGTACTTGCGTATGTGTCTCGGCTTGTCAACCAGTTTGAGTTTGTTCGATCGCGGTGGGAGGGGCAGTTCGTTTTGATTCTGAAACGTTTATAGCAATAGTTGTGAATGGTCCAGCTAGTGAAACTATAAAAAATTACGGATAATAGTTTGAATTACATTAATACTTACGTCATTTACATGGCACAAAGGAGCATTGCCGTCAACAACGCTTTGAGACATTTGCCTGAAACAAAGAATATAATATACTTCCCTCATCAGATTCGGTTTTACTTCACTTGCACAACAAATCTGAAGCAATGGGCTTAGCTACAATAGTCTATACCACCGTAAAGATAGTTAGATAACTATCATACACCCAACGGATGACTCTCACCCCTATTCAAAGGTGTTATGCTGCCTGTCCACTGGTACGGAGCGAGGCAGCGGAGCGGAAAAAAGGTGAAACTATAACCAGTAATCTTATTGCTCACTATTTCTTTGTTTTAGCCTCGCTCTGGTGGCCTTATAGCCATATCTATATTCCCTGGATAGCGCAGGATGACTACCAGCAGGAAGAAATGGCGGGACATCGTAAGACGCACTACATTATGACCACGACCCCACTGTCATGAGTGATACGACTAAGAAGAAAATAGCCTTAAAGCCAAATCTATATTACCTGGATAGCGCAGGATAACTGCCTACTACTAGCAGGGAGAAATGGCGGGACATCGTAAGGCGCAGTACATTCTGACTACGACCACACTGTCAAGAGTGATACGACTAAGAAGATATTACCTGGACGAACTCGGCTTCTGCAGCGAATGGAAGTGCTGGCGAGCCCCGGAGCGCGCCGTGGGCTTCGGCACGGTGGCGGCGTCCTGCGCCATGTGCGAGATGAGCGATGACGACGGCGTCGGCTGCTCAATGAGGCTCGTGTACGCGAGCTTGCTCTCCTCCGTTATGGTTGCCTGGTACATGACGTGCGGATATGAGAATCTTTTGATTGAAAAAAAAGATTAAATACCTACCTAGTACTCTATGAAAAAAAAATCTTAATAATTACGAAAAGATTGTCTAGTTAATTAAATGCAATCCAATCTGGGCTGGCGGTGGCATAAACCGGAACGTTCCTTTTTCTTTGTTTGAATTAAGTTTTTGTGTCTTTTGTATTTATGTATCATTGTAACTTTTTGTGTCTATGTTATAATACATTTTTTACTTCTTCTTCTTTCTTCCTCTTAAATGATAAGAAAATTTTCAAACAATTTTAAAGATTTCAAGTGAGTGTTTGACTATGGCCCGTGAATCCTTTACTGCTTCTATAAAGTGTTCCAAACATAATAGGTATAATGATATTATCTACTTTTGCGGATACATCACGTGTAATACACGGGATTTGTCCGTAAAAGTTGCACTAAGATGTTATGTGAGTGAGAGAGGTGCGTTATGCGAGTGATATGAAGCTCGTGTACCCTTGGTTTATGGTGGCCTGGTACATGAAATGGGGAATGTGTATCTGTTTGTAATGTGATTATCATAGCTATTACATGACATTGTGTATTAGAAAACAGTACTAACCGCTTGTCAATATTTATGTACATATTCTGAGATGAGGTTCACTTATGAGATAAAGATAAAGAAATAAAGTAAATATTGTACTCACTTGTATGTCAGGCACTCTATGGGCTTCTTCACTAAAATTTCGCCGTTCGTGTTTACCTGTGAAGGAAATCAAAAAATTATTGTATAAAAGGTTCTACAATAAGAACTACTGCAGGGCAGCTATTGTAATTATGAAAAACTAAAAACCAGTAACGATCTTAACTAGATATCTATGATTACATTAGCGACTTTTGCAAAATAAGTATTGTCCATGCTCGTATTGCAACTATAGTGAAATATTTCACAACGACTAAACGACAGTGAATCCATAACTTGTAAACAAAATGGTTCAAAACATCTTGATTCAATCGTCTAAAATAGAAATCAACTATTTCGTAACGTTTTAACATGCCTACGTTCAACCGTTCAAATACGTATTACAGTTATTACAAACTAGAACCAACAGTTTACTACAATACTATGTTCTATTCACATGCTAATATAAAGAGCGCAAATTGTACACAAAATAATTCTAATTATATTAAAAATAAATGTGCATAACTTGACATGATAATGTGCAATATAAACTTTTTCTATTACATTCTTGCTTACGTTGGCATAATGACATCCATAAATTACAAGATAGACCTGATGTAGTAAATAACTATTACTTTAATCGGTCATAAATCCATTAATTAATATTCAATTAAATAAATTCCATTATTAGGCTGATCAATGGGCAAATGTTTAAATATATCCCACAACATATAATTTTAAACTGTCATGGTTACACACATTAAAAAACTGAAATTGTCCGGGATATTTACCATGTTGTTTTGTTTTAATGAGCTCCCCATATTTCGGCACTGCACCCGTGATCATGGCGCTTGCAACAGAGCCGAAATATCGGGAGCTCATTAAAACAAAACAACATGGTAAATATCCCGGACAATTTCAGTTTTCTAATATCCCACAACCATAAAAACGAACTGAAGTACAGAAGGAAGTAAAGAATTACTCCTAGTCTTTCGTGTATGCCACTATGGATCCATAACAATCCATACTATGGATGGGTACAGTGAAATTCGCCCTTACCCTAAACTAGGGCCATCAGGACATAGTTAATCACGCAACTAAGTTAGTCGACTACACAACCTTAGAATTTCTTCATAGATGCAGGTCCCCTTTACAATGTTTTTCCTTCACAGTTAAAACGCAGAATAATCGTTGATATGATTTTCGAATTTGAAAACATAGTGATGAGTGGCGGGGTTGGCGGAACTGGCGACGACCTTAGTCACTAGGCGATCGACAATTTTCGTCAGCGCGTCGTTATTGGTTATCACACTCATATGTCTATCTCGAGATCCCTTCCGTTAGCATAATGTATCTATTATTACAATTATACTTGCGCACAATCGATTTTTAGCAGCATTTGGAATAATAATATTCATATTCATATTCATTTATTCACATAATTTCATAACATTACAGTAGATACACATTTTCAAATGCTTTTGTATAGGCAGATGTTATTGGCCATGTCAGAAATTACCTTTAGGCCTTATATATTTATATCTATTCATACTTATAATTGGTTAGGTTTGGTTATTCTTATTCCTTCTATGCTGAAATATGTTTATGCTATTTTTATTTTCTATTAATACAATTATGCTACATTTGTTATGGAAAAAAATATACATAAATATCATTAGTCTAATTTACCGTATGTCAATGTATTTAATGGCTATTATTTTTATGCAAATGGATAGTGAACCCTCTATCTCACCGTATGTGTCTTTGTCGGCTTCGTGGGGCGCGTGGTGCAGCGACACCAGAGGGAACTTGAAGTGGAACTTGCTGCGGTCGCTGGGCGAGTGCGGCGCCTTGCTGTCTCCTTCTAAGTCCGTCATCGACCTGGAAATGTTCATACAAAAGCATTATAACATCCGGGAATAAGATCATGTACATAGGTGAATAAACACATTAGCAGTCCTTTGCATCGCGCAGTCTGATAAATCCATACAACTAAATAAAATTTAAGTGTATGTTTGTAGCATTAAAGAAACGACTTTTTACTAAATGGGTATGAATCTATATCGGGTACCAATAACATAAACACATTTAATTTTACAATGTACAACATAGGCTATTTTAAAAAAATCATTGCTGCTTAAAGTAGTAGTATTAGTAGAGAATAAAGATCTTACCTTGTGGTCAGTTCATTGGCCATAGCTACTGCGGTCTCCAGCGTTTTCTCGTCGTGCGCTGACATGGGCTTCATCGTGCCCGTTTGGAAACCTTTCTTCTTTTCGTTCTTGTTCAACGTGTGCGATCTGTGGATAGAACGAAGAACCTTGTCAATTTATCGTATTTTTTAGACGAAA
This sequence comes from Maruca vitrata, assembly GCA_039566165.1. Taxonomy (NCBI): domain Eukaryota; kingdom Metazoa; phylum Arthropoda; class Insecta; order Lepidoptera; family Crambidae; genus Maruca; species Maruca vitrata. The sequence goes on along the minus strand of CM076911.1, from coordinate 14,488,600 downwards.
ATAGGATCTTTTGCCTTCTTTTTCGCATTCTACACTTAGGCCCAGTGTAGAATGCGAAAGAGGAGGCTAGGCCTAGGACCTAAATGGGTTTAAATAAATGGATCCGTCAACTAAAACTGAGTTCTTGAGTAGGAAGACGACAAATTAAACAACTAATATAGGGCATGGTTAACACAAAAATAGTAGGTAATTTATTGTGCATTTATTACTTAGTAGGCATATACTTAATACTTATATGATGATGACATTAACACAGGTCCTAGTACGTTGCGGTTACATAAGCCGAATCCCTCAGCCTCCGAATAAATTATAAAAAAGGACATTGTGTAAAATCATTGAAACTGGGAAGCCATAATACAAATATTTTTACCTGATCGCCGAATCGATGTCAAACTGTTTACCGGATGTTCCCTAAAACATAAAATAAATAGTATATAATAAAATAAACAATTTGTTCCAAGTCATTGAACATTCCAGCTAATGGGACAAGCTAGCTACACTACACACAAAATGAAACATGTATTCAGAAAGTTCAAACCATGGAGACTAGTGTAATGGGGACATTTACAGTGATATAGAACTAATAGTATTCGGAACCATGGAGACTATAGAGTAATGGTTGCATTCACAGTGTACTAGAACGAACAGTATTCAAACCATAGAGAGTGATTGTGTATTGTTGGTACTACAGACGAAGGATGCTATTCAGAACTGAGGACTTCGATACTACTGCTGATACTACCTAGAAGGATACTTCAATGTGTATGGGGTCTACCACTAACAACGGACTCTCGAAATTCAAATCGTGATACTTGTTATGCTACTCTTACCAAAATGTCCAGTAAAGCACCTGATTGAACGAAGAATTTTGAAATTAAATATGCCAATGCCAATCAAGTGACGGATTCAAGGAAGTTTTGTTTATTAGATGTACGAGAAACGGTAATGTGAGCTACGCATGCCGCATAACGACAGCGCGTCTTGGGTGCCCTGAAAAAGGCGTGTGCTTTATTGCTACGACTTAAGGGCGATATTTACCTGACAAATAAACTAAGTACTATAACTTTAAGTGTAGCTATTATAATCTCTGCAGCCGTGCCTCAAACATACCGACGACATTGGATAATAGAAAAAAATATTAAAGATTTTGTAAATATAAATTTAGTGTTACAAAAATATACCGTGACGTAGAGAAAACTCAATATTTACGAATTACACAATGACGTTGTTGTAAATAAATCACCACTGGTTAAATATGTACATATCGTGTCAGATTGTTGATATACCAAACTTCAGTTGCGCCAACTATCTTGCACTTAAGTATTATAAGGGAATTTTAAAATGGTTGCATTATGTAATTCATAATCACTTACTGTTTCATCTCGCCGCCTGCCATCGAGGCTGCGAAACATCGATTCCATTTCATCCAATAAGCTTTGGCTGAAATCGCCGTAGCTTTTCTGTGTGGAAAAATAAAATATGTACATTAAACTACTAAATACAATTAATTTCCTACGTTGGTGAAGATAGTGCACGGAAAGAATAAACATATAGGAATAAAAATAAGAAGGAGAAATATTCCTTTTCAATGCACAGCTTGATAGATTGGTTACATGAATAATTATAAATTGCAATTTTTTATTAATTACTTTATTATTCACATATTTAACCAAATTTCTTGGAATTAGTTCTAAAGTATATCATAAAGTAAGAGATATTAGTATATAAGCCCTTTATAAAACAGCAAAGGGATTAAAAAAACTATTTTCGTTAGGTCTTACATTAGATGGGAAGAATCAGAGTTTGGGATGCCACACTCTGGCCTTAGATTATCTAAAATCAATATAAAAACAAAACTTACGGGAACCCCGGGACTCTCGGGCAGCACCAAATGTTCCACTCGCGCGTTGTCAGCCGCCGTGCTCTCCTATAAAGAAGCCGCTTGTTTACAACGATAAGCCGACCGAAGCGAGCGCACTGTGCACACGTAGGGATGTACGAGATACCTCGGAGTGAAACTTGAGTCATGGTCTGTCGAGTCACGAAACTCGAGGTAAAGGTTTATATGTAAGATTTTGACTTTCGCGTTCAATAACAGAAAATATTAGTCTTTATGGGTCTAGCGGTATTAGACACGCATTATTAGAAGTAGCAAATACATAGCTACTTACTGCCCGACGTTTCGACAAGGTTACACCAATGATGGCCGCGAGCGAACGATATTTTAGTCAAAGGTTTACATGGTCAGATTGGTGCTTCTAGCAAGTCAGTGACTCAATACAATATCAACATTTAAAAACAAGTTGCACACTTTCAATCTGCAGTACTAAAATGCGATATTTATTAAGCAAAATTCAAATACAACACACACAAAAATTATCAATTTAAATACGTACGCTTGCACTGCAAAAATAGTGCAAAAATCAGAAAAATAAAAACGTCTGTCGTACCGAGACAGAATGACAGAATTAACTATAGACACAAAATATCTATGAACAAAACTATTATATTAACTATTATCTTCTACATACTCAGTATTGCAGAGATACAACTGGTCTCATCATTTGACTCGAGCAAACTTGAATTCACGAGTCGAGTTACTACAACGGCCCAACCCTACACTACACGCACTGGCATTCGCGATGATAACCGGTGATAATGCATGCATTTATCTGCCACCGGAAGCTGATTCACTAGTGCAGTTCCCATCTCGGATGTTGAATGTGACATTGTGTGCGCATATGGGGTGGACGTTCGTATTTATCGAGATGTCTTTCTGATTATGGTAAACGGGATATGTACTACTTTTATTTCTATAGTCGACGCGTGGTTGTCTTTTATTCATTCATGCATATGCCTCAAAATATATCCTCGTTCAATATTGGATACTTTAAAGTTGTTACAGTAAAAATACAAATAGAAAGTAACTCTATGGCAAATACCTACAACAACAGTTGAAAAAAAGGAGTTTTATTTTTGTTCCGATAATTTTAACAAACTTTAATTATTATTTACCTATCTTATTTCCCATCACATAACGAATAGATTACAATGTATGCTCAATTATTTTCATGCACTAATATTTAATCTTACCGTATCGGTGTCTGATATTTCGTGATACTCGTGAACTTCGTCAGTTTTTGATGAACCATCTTCAGCCTTATGCGATCGACCTAATGTCGCACATTTTACCTGCAATTATTTACCAAATTATAACTGAAATTAATACACGTGATATCTTGGTTATTATAGAATAAAAATTCAAAAACACAAACCTTATTCAAAATACTTTTGCTTGTCGTCGGTTCTGATATTTTGTGACTTTGCTTTCTAAGGCTCTTCGTTCTTGTCTCACCTGAAATTAAATTAAATATTACTTACTGATGCACCCGCCCTCCCAAGTTCTATACAACAAACAAATAAAATTTTCTATTGTAACCAAATTTGTAGTTTGTGTGACCAATAGGAGATGGTAATCTGCTATTGGTCACACAAAGAGGACAGGGTAAAGTTGTCGTAGATTTAAAATTTTTAGCCACGGCCACTCATGAAAGTTATAAATTTTGATAGAGCAATTTAAAACAAATTTTTGTTATCTATACTAATATTATAAAGCTGAAGAGTTTGTTTGTTTGTTTGTTTGTTTGAACGCGCTAATCTCAGGAACTACTGGTTCGATTTGAAAAAATCTTTTTGCGTTATATAGACCATTTATCGAGGAAGGCTTTAGGCTATATAACATCACGCTGCTACCAATAGGAGCAAAGATACAATGGAAAATGTGTAAAAAACGGGGGAAACGCGAACGAAGTCGCTGGCACAGCTTGAACAGTATATATTATGATAGATACTCTATCATCAGGCTATATCTAAGAACGGTGATAGGTAGATAATTGCACAAATTATGTTTATCTGTTGCCGCTATTACCACACTAAAAATACATATATAAAAATGCTACTTAAGGGGGGGCTCACATACAACAAACGTGATTTTTTTACAATATTGGCATGAAACCTTGAACTTGCGCAAAGTTCGACTCGCACTTGCCCTCTTTTGTTATAACTCGCTTAAACCGAATAAATATACTATTTTTTTTAAAGTATCTCTACTCTCTACCTAAGAGGTAGAGGTAGAGGGTAGGTGAAATCTTCAGATAGCGGGTTTAGGTAAGCATAGCTGAAGTATCAGTAAGTAAGACTTTCCGAGATAATCTGCATGTTTTGTTTATCTGCATCAATTACAGCTTTTTGTAGTAAATGATATTTGGGTGGAAGTAGTATTTTTGGAATTATGCCTGTTGAAGATAATTATGTCTATTGGTATTGTGTAGACGGAGTTACCATGCCATTGTTTTCTGAATTCTATTGCGAGATTGTCGTATTTACAAATGTTTCCAGATATTGTTGACTGTACATTGTGTGTGTTTGTTATGATTTTATTAATTACTAGTGACCCGCCCTCGCTTCGCTTCGGGTAAATTTTACATAAAAACCTTCCTTAAGAATCACTCTTTAAAGATCTAAGCATACATACGGACATACAGCGAAAGCGACTTTGTTTTATACTACGTATTGATGTAGTGATGTCGGGTCTATTAAAATAATTATTAATTTCCAACATACACGGCAGGTCGATCTCATCGCACTCCCGGCGGTGGCTCGGGCTAAGCAGCGGGTAGGGCGGCGTGCCCGAAGCGCCGGTCAGGTGCGACGGCGAGTTGGGGTTGATGAGCGGCACCTGCTCCAGGTCTTCGGACGGCTTGTATGGAGTCACCACCTGGCGCGGAGGCTGAAGAAAAGATATGTTAGCTGGCACTACTACACAGAACGCGTGGAAATGTGACATTGAGTGTTTTCGCGTATGAGAAATTCATTATTCTCCATTCGTTTTGGCGAGCGACAAAACGTAAACAAAGAACCTGCGGTTATCAAATTTTTAAACGATAAAACGAGTAGGTACCTACAATACAAAGATACACAACACCGTTAAGCCACGAAAAACAATTCCACAACAAAAGAAAACAATTTAATTTAATTTCTTTCCAAAGAAAAAAAGAAAATATCCTTTTTACATTTTGTTGCTCGCCAAAATCAAGACTGAGGCCTAACTGCTACGTGATTGGTGAATATTGACAACCAATAATGAATCACGCAGCCTACGTAGGCGTGAGTGCGAATTGCAGCATGATTGCATGTCAATTTTCACCAATCACGTAGCAGTTAGTAGGCCTCAGTCTTGCTATCAAGTGGATTTGTCTGGGTCGTGTGGTCACAACCCTGTCTGACAAACATTAACGGAGATAAAGGCCCTGATGCGTAAATGAAAACGCGTACGTATTTGCGAGTGATTTATTCGCACCAAAATTATTGATATGTCATACTAATGAAACATGCAATAATTAGGTGAGGCGCAGCTGGCCAAAGATTATGAAAATACAGCGTATACATTCTCATACGCGAAACCCTTCTGTCTCTTTCTAAAGTAGGATAGCGCGTCGGAGCGCACTTACACAGCCGTAAAGAAAATTGTATTTTAATAACAGTTATTACGGTCGTAATTGTTTAAAACTGATCCGGAAACATGCTAGCGTAGGCGCGCGGGTCTACGAGCATGCAATTATGACTTTAATTACTGTTAATAAAATACTATTTTCCTTGCAGCTGTTTGAGTGCGCTCGGGCGCGCTCCGTACGATGTGAGTCCTACCTAAGGCGGCTGAAGAAAACTGGAGTTGGCTTATAGCGTCCTTAAACGCAATATACTTTAGAATCGAGCTCGAATTGGGAGGCTATGTTCGGTCTGTTTCTAAACATAATCGAATGACCGTGACAGGGCAAAGGATTTTAAATCCTAAAGTCAGAAAGACTATAATCTAGGGGGCACTTCCCTATATAATCCGGAGAGTGAAGTATCTGAAATAGGTATCAGATTATCTTGAGCGTCAGTGAGCTCTTGGTTATCAGATTAGGCTTACTTTGAGCATAATATGTGCTAGCAGGTATGAAAAATGTATTAAATTATGACGTGAGCTGTTGTATTATTTTCACTCAACACTCGATTTACTTTAATGAGGGTTGACGCATATCAGAAATTCACTTAATGGCAATATGTAGGCGTGAGGTCCACCTGCAGTGTGATCAGTGAATATTGTCACGTCAAAAATAACCAATCATGCTACAGTTGGACCTCACGCCCTCGTATTGCCATCTAGTGAATTTCTCATACGCGTTAACTTTCATTGCATCTTAAGATTACGAAGAGAATCCACACATCCCAAAGCAAGTACCAAAAATAAGAAAATGGAAGTGCGAAAATAATATGTCGTCGACCCCATATAAATCACATCCAAACCATACAAAAAAGAATCAAAAGTAGATCTAGAAACTTTGAATGCTTTCTATAAACAATTTAAATATAATATAACAGTCAATCAGTCTAGTTTGAAACAAAACCTAGTATAGGTTTTGTTTCAAACAGCAACTATTATTAAAATTGATAAGTAAGTGATTAGAATTAATATACCTAACCTACCTGATTATTAATTCATCCTTAAAAAATATTAAAATTTGACAATTTGCATTTTTTAAGGCTTTAAAATTAAGTATTAACTTTAAAAAGATATAGTTAGATTTTCAATTCAGAAATATTACTGTCAAAATCATGAATAACGTTTCAGTAGTCAACCAAGACATATGGCTTTATTTATTAAACAAAAAATTGATATAAAAAAAAATCGCATCGTTCAAAGTTTCCAAACCGACCCAACCAAAGCAATACTCACGCATCCAGCCGGATCGAGGAACGAGATATCGCCGAAGTACGCTCCGTCCAAGCCCACGTGGCCGGTGTGCTTCACGTCCCCTTGGGGGCTCGATATCATGCTGCGTTGTATCGTCCTCTTGCCGGTGTACGTGTGTCGTTTGACGTCGGTCCTCATCAGCGACGAGCGGATGGACCGCGCCGGGTTCGGGGACAGAGATACCGCGAGAGATAGCGGCTTCTGAGAGATGAATCCGATTATGGCCAACCCGTGTATGTTCGCGATGAGTGTTAATTGACCCGATGTGAGATGGTAAGGCACGGTGCAAGGACAAAGAGGAGACGGTAGAGCTGTTATTCTCAACTAGTCATCATTCCAAATTAGTCACATCAAATTGTAAATTAAAAAACTGAATGGGGACTTGAACCACCGGTCTTCCGATATCGAGTCGGCTGCTCTGACCAACTAGGCTATCCAGGTGTTGAATCACCAATTGTCACATCAACTTCGTTAGTATGAAATACTTGATATACTGTGGTAGGGAGTGAGGCAAATAGCCTCTTAGCTCCTGTAAATAACCCGCATTGCAACATCTGTATGAATAAAACTGAATCTCTCATTTGATTACAATCAAGGCGGATAATTATCGAATTATATATTGAACTTTGGATGATTATTTCTTTTGTATTTGTTATTTTTAGAACAAATATAAAAAAGTCTTTAAAAGGGGTGACAAACTTCACTACTCCTCTTTGTACTTGCACTATGGTATAAACTTTATAGCACCACCCGTATGAATGGACTGGGCGCTCTGCGGATTCTAATGATTTCAGGCAGTTATTGTTCGTTCGATGATCTCACTGAACAATCATCGACAAAGCCAGTATTGTTAGGACCTTCAATGATGTTTATAAATACTAGTAGTAGTTCAGAAATAAGAATCTGGGATTAGAATCCTATGTCCTCGTGTATTTATTAAGGTTAATTTCGTAAAGCATGTTTGTCTGCCTACTAGTTAGGTAAAAGTAATTAAATACAAACACATACAGTGTGTTTGTGTGTATTGATAAATAGGTATCACGAAGTACCTAAACCTATTGTTTGACCAGTAAGTTAGAAATCAATGTAAAAGTATCGAAAAATATTTACAACGTCAAAGAAGGTCGTATCACTATTCAGTACAGCAATTCGCAGAACGCCACAAAGGAAAGGTCCCATTGGTTAAACATCCTGAGATGATCAAGTAGAAACTCAAGCTCATAGAAGCTCACTTGTGTATGTTTTGTGTACTCACATCGGGCTTGGTGTAGGGTTTCGTGTGTGTGGGATCGAACACGCCGCACGCGCCGCCCGGGAGGACTCCGTACCACATCGACGTTTTAGTCATGCTCCTGCAATGGGGAATGTTTATGATTTTAGTTAATTATGCAGCTTTGAAGTTTTTGGTAAACTGAATCGATATGTGTAATTCAACGTTATGCGTGTTTAAAGTTCTGACATTTTGAGCTTTTAATACAAAATCTACGGTGATTTTGTATTGCGTCACACTACAACATGCAGTACATTGAAAAAAAAATTTTTTTTCGTAATTTAACGTACAAATAAGTAATTTAACGTACAAGTAAGTTTTATAAGTATGTATATTCAACGTGCTAATACATAATGCACCACAGTGAAATTGAGACACAGTAACATTAACCCTTTATGCTATACCTACAGAACGCATTGTGACCTTATGTTTGTACAAGCAAAATTCCGCTCACATCATATTATTTTGAAGTTTTACACCCTTTCATACCAGCAGAAGCGATCAAGAGTGTGAATACTTTATACGTAGTTGTAAATAGTAGCGTGTAATTAGAATAACATATTAATAAATTGTACACGAGCAGAGCTATTCATGCCGGCCTCTTAACGGGATTGTATATCATTATTTAATTTTTTCCTAACCACATTATACCTCTAAGTAGGTTATATTTTCTAAATTTTACTAGCGAACTTGACGCTGTGGTACAAAACTACACACAGCATTCTGTATGGTATAGTCGATTTATAATGTGACAACGTAAGCTCCATTATTCGGCATTACAGTAAAAACACATTATTCAAAGTGTAATGCATAAACCCGCAAGCAATATAACTAGAGGTATTGATCAATACTCACTCTTTCCCCAAAACAGTTAAGATTTGACCAGCTTTGTATTCTAAGAAATTACATCGTCTTCCGTCTTCGGGTTTTTGGAAGTTCACTGTTGCTTGGACCTGAAAATTGTGTATTTCATATATTGTAAGATTAGTCTAAAAACAGTCCTATTTTACAACTTGGGTAACTGTTTAGTTAGCCACATATTATTATTCATTATTCATGATGTAACACTTTCATCGCTGATGCTAGAAATTGCAGAAGTTCTTAAAAACAAACATTCTCATGTGTTCATCAATTTCCATGACACAAGAGAAACACTATTAGCTCTTTGATCAACCTGTAGTCGTCTATATTTATTTACAAATAAACTTGTTACTACAAGACTCAACATACCTGTTCTGGCCGTAATTCCCTTAATTTAGGGCCCAAGTCCTTAAACTTGGGCCGGTCATTTGGATCATGAGACCAACACTCCAGCATTGTTGTATAGTATGCTTCTGGGCAGCACTCCGGTCTTTCTAGTCTCTGTAAACAAGTAAGGATGGTGGATATTGATGGATATTTTTATATATGATGGATATATCCCAAGTTTCAATGTATGTAATAAAAAAAATATATATTTAGCATTGTGGTCTGTTCCCTTTTGGAAGATGATTTATTTTATGTTATAGATATAAAATGTATTTTTTCAACTGTGATTAATTTATAGCATGTAGGTATTTAGATTTAGAAAATAATGGGTAAGCAAACCCTTACATTATATGATTAACTTATCCTTACATTATACACACACTATTATCGCGTGTAGACCCATAAAGACTAATATTTAAGGATATTTGATATTGACCTGGAAATTAGGTGCATCTATAGCCTCGAGGATCTGCTGTCCGGAGAAGGCGGCCCACGGCTGGAAGCCGTACGTGAACATCTCCCAGAGGCAAACGCCGAACGCCCACACATCGCTCGACGAAGTGAACCGCAGGTACAGTATACATTCTGGGGCGCACCTGGGGAAATGCAAATTTTATTTTTATTTTATTTTATTTATTAAAGAATAGTACACAATACAATCGTGATTGAAATAAGGTGAGAACAAATGTAGGCCAATTACCACTATTTAACTGATTACATTCTGTTATGCACTCTATCACATATCGTTTTTTTTCTAATTTTACAAACACTGCAAATTTCATTAATTTAGCTACCGCAGGTGGGCACACAAGGGACATCTCTGATATACTTACTACATCATAAAACAAACAAATGCATGTACTCTTTCCCGCATACATATACACATACAGATACATGCCCCATTACAAATACAATAGCAGCATTCTCTGATAAATTTAACACTTATTGTAGAGATGGATCTCGTGTTTAATAAAGTGACATACTCAAACTGTATGACATGGCAAATTCTTTTTAACAATGTTAGGTGATTATCGGTTAAAAAGAGTAAGTATCGAGTTTCTTGCCGGTGTCTTATTGGGAGAATCAGCTTTCCGAAACGGTGGTAGAATCACTTATCTATTACTTATTTATTTATTAACTCTACGGACGATTTATAAGTGCGTGTCAATGCCTATATAAATAAAGGAATTTGACTTTTGACTTCGACTTTTATAGATGACACACATAATACTAATATTAGGTACATAAAATCACCTCTATACATTATTGGGAAAGATTTTTGGTTTACAGTCACAGTAGTACACTTTGGCCTGGTATTGTGAGTTGGAGTGCCCGTTCTCACACAGTAACATGTATATCTAATTTTAGTTTTACTTTGGAGATAGATGCACGAACCACTTAAAACATCGAATTTTACCAAATACAACGTCCTGCTTCCGAGATAAGCACACTCAATCGCATATATCATGAACAGTGGAATGGACAAACGTATCATATATTAGACAAATAACACACTCACACTTTCGACAAACAGGACATCTATCACACAAAGTCCCAAGTGAGGATCGAACCCACAACACAACAGAAACAGTGCTCAAGTTTGTTCAATTATTTAATTTCATAACTTGATTTTTTCCCTTACTGACATACAATAATGATAGCATTAATAGCCTTGTCATCATCACCTGACTTGCGGGGGAGCGCATGGCTCTCACCCCGAATTAATAACTTGCTCTGACTTTCACCATGAAACTGAATTAATAGCGGAAAGCAGAACTTACCAGGCGACTGGCAACTTGAGATTCACATTGTAATTTGTTTGATAATAGTCCTTCCCTACACCGAGCGCACGCGACAATCCAAAATCAGAGATTTTCACCCTGTCCTTGCTAAAAACTAAGATATTTCTTGCTGCTAAGTCCCTGAAAAAATAATAAATCGTAAATAAGAAATGAAACTAAGCTTGTTTAAAAGTATAATACATAAATACAGGATAGCTAGGTTAAACAGGTACAATCTTTGCATCACAAGAGAAACTAGATTGTATACAATACAAAAATACACCGCATGCATTAAAACAGTAGTAATCACTTCCTTTGTGGATATGGATAATAATAACAAAATTTAGAATTAACTGTGTGTTATCAGCACTGATTTGATGTACTAGCACAGTCTATAGAATAGTGGAAATTGCTCAACCGACAAGCTCTTCAATTGGATGGATATTATGAATTATTTTTATGAGACTACAGAACTAAATCATAATTACCTATGAATCAGTCTTTTGTTTTCCAGGTAAGTCATGCCATCACAGATTTGTTCGGCGAATTCGCATAGATTCGGCACAGGGAAGTTAGGCCGGAGTGCCACCTCTCTCAGGCACTCCAGGAGGGAACGAAGAGGAGCCAGCTCTGTTACCTGTAATATAAAAATAATGATTATTTCATTTTTTATGTATGCCTTTTCGGATGGTGATTCAATTTATTGTCTTAATTGTGCTAAAATCTATACACAAGTGTTCTATAGATACTATAGAATACTCATGTACAGATATTGTAGTAATTGTAGTTGCAAAGAAATAGCTGGAATGGATTTTTTATATGAAATCATGATTGGAAAATCAATGTTTATGATGTCAGCATTTTGCCTATCATATTGATTGTGAATTAATAGGTAGACCTTAACATATAAATAGAAAACATTGTCAAATTAATTTGATGCTTTACTTTAAAGAACTAAATTATTCATTTTACAGTGGTGTTGAATAATAAAAAGTGAATTCGACTAAATTACCAGCATCAAAGAATCCAAATGCAGTACAACACCATACAATCTCACAATGTTGGGATGCTCGATGCTGTGCATGACTGCAGCCTCTTTCAGGAACTCGGTAGAGTTTGAAGTCATACGCTCATGACCCAAACATTTTATAGCTACTTGCAGCTGAAAAATAATTAAATATAAGGCTTTTTCCAACTTTAGCAGTATAAAGTGGTTAACGTCAATATAAACAATACCAAAGAAATATTATTAATACTAGATGCTCAAAGTTAAATTTATCTAGAAATTTCTGACCATGAATTATACAGCTTTTAGTTATGATCATATCATATATTATAACATGGTACCTATTTGCTATTTTTTGTTTTGTTTTACTTTATCTGTGTTGTCACTCAACTAAAACGGTACTGTCTGAATACCAGTGCTGTAGGAGCTCTAGAGCTTCTGCAGTCTAAGCAGAGGTATGTACCTTGTTGGTCACTGGTGTGAAATATTAATGTTGTGTGTTGTGTTAATTACTATTATTTTATTTTTAATTTATTTTTTCTTGTAATATGTATTGGGTATGTGACCAATAAATATTTATTCTATTCTATTCTATTCTATGACTGACCAATAACTTACTCTTTGATTTCCTGTAGACCAGGTGCCCTGTTGCACAACTCCGAACTGGCCCATACCAAGTTCTTTATTTATGGTTATATCTTCAATTGATATTATGTGTTTGGTAGGTACCTTAAAACTGTTTTCAGTGAAAGGTTGAAAATCTAATGGTATTGATGCATGAGCCTGTAAATACTGTAAAAATAACAATTATTAAAATAAAGTACAAACAAGTGCCACATGTATGTAATGTGGTGACAAACATTTGCATGTTTTGAATAAAATCTCCAATGAATTACTAAATGTTTACTTACTGAATCATTCTTTTTATTTGAGCTTAGTAACTTCCTAATTTTTGATATATATGGGTTTGGAAAGTATTTAGAATATATCTTTTTATATCGCCTTTGTTCAGGCTTTGACAATCCAATTTGTGATAGATCTTCACTCATAACAAATTTCAGTTGTGACACTTTTGTCACTTTTAGGATATCCCTGTAACAAACATACAGAGTATAAAATAGAGGGGTCCTTTCACCCTCATACATACATTAAAATATTATAGAACAAGACACCAATTCTCCAAATTATTGCACACAAAAAACATAAGACACAGCATAATAATGCAATATATACCAAATAAAGAAAATAAAAAATCATCAAGACAATAACATGTTTTAAAATATATTAATTTAAATTTCTTTTGTATAAAGTAGATGATGCAGCAGAGTCCATATTAAACAAATGTATGGCAATGGGGCTAATAATATGATAACCATAATAATATTTAAAAAAAATGACCCCTTAATGCTGAATTTATGAATTTGCAAAGGATTTAAAGTCAACTTAAAAACTGAACACGAACTAATGTTGATATTTAAGATGGCTATTATCAAAGTGTTATGATAAACAAGACACTCAATGATAAACATCAAAATTCAAATGAAGATATTTTATTGAAGAGGCATTACTGTTCAATGAAATTCCCACACAGCTAATTATAATCAAATCTATCAGTTTAAAGCATAATCATAAAACAAAGAAGACAAACTAAGTCAAAAAAAAACCAAAATAAGTAACACAGTATAAAATAAATATTTGCTAAGCATAAAAAAATTCGCTCTTGAGTATTTTGTCACAATGACTGGAGTTTGTATTCTACTTCACATGCAGTGCATGTTGCAAACGTTTATGATGCATGAGAATTCAATTCGCTTTTGCAAAACAACCGATAGGTACGCCAAAATGCAAAACAACGCTCTTTTTTTCGACGTTCGCCTTGGAGCTTCTGATAATCATAAAACATTTCAAAACACAAAAAGGTAACTACAAAACGCTTGAAAGTTAGGAATATTACCTGAAGAGTTCATAGTATTGCTGAAGTTCAGCTTCTTCAAGAAATTCACTTAGATTTTCTCTGTCATCTATACTTTCTGGAAAAAAAAGCCAAAGGGAAAATGAGTTGCAAAGTGCGTTAGTATATATGAAAATCGTTAAACTGAAGATTTCACAAAAGTCTTTACCCATATTTATATAATATAAGCTAATAAAAACACTATGATACGATAAAATGAATTTAAAATAAATAAAAATTTAATCGATTGCAAACTTGCATGCAAACACAGCTTCCTATTTCCAATCCTAAGAATGACATTAGATAGTGACGTGATCAGCACACAAGCTATAGCGCTAAATTAGAGATGCCCGCTACGAGTTTCTACCATAAAGAGGTTTTGGTAGAATAATATTACAAGTAATTTAAGGGGAAGATATTATCTTGCTCACCTCTACAAAATTGCAGACTAAAATTTATAAAAATATGTGTTTGTTGCCACTTTACAGTCATTTCTTCTGTCAGTTCTGTACGCACACAGTTCTAAGTCAGGAATATAATCCCAGATTTTACGCATAGTAAAGTCTTACTAACACTCCACTCTCCGTCTTTAAGTTCGATAACGGTCTGTCTATAATCGCATATAAGTAAAACTAAAGAACTTAAACGCGTAATACGTTTAATCATAATTATCAGTCATTGTATAATCACTCACAGGCTAGTGAACAACAATAATAAAAGAAAATATTTTCTAGAGTAGCTCTTATACAAAATGTGACTTGTTGCTGTTTTTTCATCGATATTTAAATAGTGGCTAGCTTGATGTATTCGAATTGAGGGATTTATTTACTGTCAATTTTACATTCATGGTGGGACGCACATAATTTCATAAACATTTTTAATAACCAATAATGATAATCTAAGTATAGTACTTAAATAAGCGAGTTAAGCATCATCTTTTTTACTTTTACATCTGTTCAGTTCGTAATTTACAGGCACGTAGCAATCTAATATAAGTTAGTGATGAGAAAGATTTAAAATTTCTTTTGAATTGAATAAAATAAATCACCTTTTTAGTCACATTTAAATATGAAATCATAAATACAAATATAGGAAGAAAGAATGAAAACATTGATTAATCATTATCGCTTATATTCTGTCAGAACCTTAAACATACCAAAAAATATTGAAATAAATTTTGTTTATGGCTCAATATAATACGTTTTTTAAGTAGTAAGCATACAAAAATTTTTTAATATTAAATGTAGTTAGGTATGTGCTTAATTCATTCCATGATCAATATAATACATCACTGGTTACATTACCCTAAATCGGAGTTTTAAATAAAGTACCATTTTGTGAAGAAAAGTCTACAGAAACTACTATATTTTTTTTACACTGGCAACATCGATACTCTGCAAATATGGCGTAGGACTGTACAAAATGCAGTGGGAGACAATTTGATAAACTTGTCAATTCTGAATTTTAATAAAAGACATGCACATAGGATAAGACTTTTTAAACCCATTGTAGTGAGAAAGCAGAGTTTAAAGTGCAATGTGAATTTTACGCAATGTAGGTAAAAAATATCAGATAATTCTTATTTGAAACTAACTATAAATTTTATACCTTCTCGGCTTGCAGTTTATTCGTTTGTTTTCATTAAACCGATGCTTTGTTTACGTCTGTTCATTCGACATTTGTATCAGATTTTATAGTTAATTGTTTTATTGAAGTTTTAACAGTTTTGTCAAGACAGGTTTTGATAGGAGTTAGCCAAAAATGACAATATGTTTTGATAATGTTAAGTATACTTCATAATGTAAACTTTTATGAATTTGTAACTATGTGCTTAGAATTTATTTATTTATATCTTGTCTTGTGGCCACTGTAGTTTAGAATAAGTACTTAGTTTATTTAATGTGTTATGGACTTGTAAAGAAAATGTATCATGAAGAAAATATAACAGAAAAATTAGAAGACTGCCTGACTTCTGCCCGGATGGTGAATATGATGGTAAGTGTTTATCTATTTACTTGCTTATTTTCTTTAACTTATTACCTACTGTTCATAATATTTAAATGAAATTAACACTTCATTAATTTTATTACAATATTTTATCATATAACCCATTTATTCGCTGAGCACTATCTTTCTTGAATTTGGAAATTATTTGAACTTCTATTTTGATATTATTGTATTACCAATGTATACAAAGGTCCGTTTTTTACATTGTGTATATGTCACATGTGTGGGTTCTAATTTGAAAAAGAAACATTTTTATTGGATTGTGATGCACAATTTGAATTTATTTATATGTGATATTTATATGTATTGGTTTGAAACTGAGCAACATCAATGTAACCTCCTCAATGTAAATGTAGTGAATACAGCATCTCTATTATTTGAACACGGGGACATAATATTCAAAGACATAAATATGTCATCGATTAACAATTCACGTGCACACAGAGATTACACTAGACTTGCAATATTTAGTAACTTTGTTTTATTATACCGATGATATTATATTAACATGGTTCTCATTTTGATCATGTGTTGGATACAGAGTATGTACTGAAAATTATGAGAATAACAATTATTGGACTATGTGGTCCTACTCTTGTAACTATCTGACTTATTGCTATGAAAATACTAATGTGTTGGGTAGCGTTACAGTCATGCTAAATGAATCGTTGAGGAACCTAACCATAATTCTATTTCCTTTGTGATACAATATTCAATATTACAGTAATTTGCTACATTATTTATTTGAGACAAAAAACAATGTAAATCTTTCAACAATTCAGATTGGTAAATTGAGGAACAATATAATTTTAATTAGCTGAATAGTAACTGTCCCTAAAACCATAACAATATCCCTATTGATATAAAAAAGTACTTTTATCAACCAGAATGTACCACGCTTTTTTGATTACCAATTATGAATCATTCTTCTTAATTTTATACCATTTCCTTAAATAAAAAAGGAGAAATAGCACAATCAAAGTTACATTCGCATTTACAATAATAAACAGTGTAGATGCAATTAATGACCTTTACAATTATACAGTCTCTTATGTTCGCGTAGACAACAGACTGACGATGGTGGACGGTAATTTAAATTTATAACATGTCTTATTGTAGATATTTACTTGTACATACTACCATTAAACATGACGATAAGCGTAAAACCTCTTATTTTTAAAGTTCTAAATTGAATTAGGTTTACTTCACTTACTCTTGATAATTAACATCGTTATATGCTCGGGCGCATAATTATTACGTGACCTTAATAATCTCCGCTTGTATTTTAAGGCGGGGTGGAGGTCGCAGGTTATATGGTGGTAGTGGAAACCTTTCGCCCCTTGCAAACAGCGAGCTTGCACATGACCTATTCTCAAATGCAAGCAGTTATTTATTCCATTTATATTAAATTTACATTGCTGGTTAATTCAAAATCTACTTTCTCCCTTTTCATTTTACGACTAGAAATATAAGCATTACATTAAACGTAAGTAATTACGGCATTCATAAAAGCTACCTGTCGCATTTTGAAGCGCAATGCTTTTTGGCGAGTTTGCCGGATTATACCCGACTACTTCAACTAAAAATTTAAAGTCGCATGTACTAATATAGTAGAAAATGGTTGTAATTCTTTAAAAACGAGAAAACTTACGTAACTTTGTATAAAAAATAACTACCAATGAAAGCTTAGACGATACGGTCTCTAGGTACCCTTGTGGCACTGGTTTATCAAATAAGGGCAAGTTTGCATTACGTGCGATGCGAGATTACTAGTCCATAGTACCTACGAGAAATGAGAATGCGGTTAAACGGGAGAGATTTAAAATTTACAAGTGGAAAGAAAAACAAGTAGGTAAAGCGGAAGATATTGCGTCTGGTTCTGCGCTTAACACAATTATGAAAGCCGCAATGCGATCCGATACTTGGCTAAAGAGATTTTGATTGGAGTATCTTTTGAATTTATTTAGTTCGTTGGTATTCGAAGCGTTGTATTACCTTTGCTAGGTACAGGGCTAAACGTGCTCATACTTTTCTTCACGAGCTTGATTTAAATTGCATGGGTTCGTTTTGTTCTCTTCGCCGATACTATTACATACTAAAGGATGTTAAAGATGATGCAGTTTCCATAACAATCCATAGTTAAGTGAAAAATTCACAGACTCATCTCAACTTCTACAGTTGATTATTCTGGAACACCCAGTATAACCCTAGCTCTTTATTACCCAAGGTGACTTAACTCATATAAATCAAGATTATACTATCATAAACGTCTGCTGAGGATTTCAGTGCCACACGTTTTAGGAATCATTAATCAGTTTCACGTCAATGCATTTAAGTTTAAATGGCTAATACGAAACACTGATAGTTTCGGTTCGTTAATTTAAAATATAAAAAACGATACGTTTCCAACTTTGCATTTATGTTAATGTCACTGTGTTTGTTCGCGATATTACATTTTGAGTCACGAAAGTACACGTGAGAGCTAAAAAGGATTTTATATTGGTGTGTCCGCGGGTGCTTTTAGCGTGAAGGGTGAAGTAAAGATTTTCAAGCTGTTTGTAGCGTCAGCTGCCTGAAATTGGCACACCGCAATTTCTATCAGATGCTTTATAACATTTTTATATTTCAGCCTTTAATGGCTACTGGGAGCTGACAGGAACAGGTGGTTAAGCTGCTACTGTCCCACGGTTTCTTGAAAAGGCTGTCATTTTCCTGCTAGGCTTTAATTTGTTACTGAAACGCAAGAATAATTTAATTACTGCTTTGTTAGCATAATAAAAGGCTTGGGAATGTACGTGTGCGCTTCAATTGATTCACTTCAATAGAATTACAGGGAGTAGTCTTGACCAACTATCATCGGAATTGTTAACGTCATATGTATTGTCTACGATTGCAATTGCAAAGTTATTTTTAAAGTTGATCGGAATATTGAATTATCCTTTTGCTGAAGAATTCTTATTCTTATTTGTCAGATAACATGAATGGTATTAATTAGATTGATGGATCCGAATACGTAATTCTTCCACTTGCCCTTACCTGTATTGGGAGTAAGGTATTATGCAAGTCAAATCGAAAGCTGATTTACAATTGGCTTGACAAATTCATCTTGATACAAAAGTGATGATGATTTGTGTACAATATACCCTATCGTATTTTCGTAACTTATGTGCGAAAGTGTCATTTCAAAAAGCCTTGCCTAATATATTTAAGCGTACTTTTGGGTAACATGATACTGCTGCGGAAATAACGATACATTTGATGAGGGTTAATTGGACTTTAAAACCGAGGTGTTGAAAACTCCTTTTAGGTATAAACGATTAAACAATGTATTGATTTATATAATTCATAACACAAATCATGAATCAGATTACTCAGTCTTTGTGCACTTTCCATAAAAAAGTCCATTTCTAGATTTTTGGTACACTTTATTAGATATGTATTTTATTTGACAATTTTCCTTTAAATTAAGATTGTGTTATATGTAGCTATAAACAAAGTTAATTCGTGCTCAATAAATCGATACGGGTTAGAGAGGATGTCGAATTATTTACTTAATCCTATCTAAACAGACCGTTTGCAGACTATGCATAAACAGGTACATGTAATACAAAGCAATGGCATCGTACGAAAGGTTAGTTTCGAATATTTCTGCCCCTCCGCAGCGCGGTGACAGCACTAATGCATCCATGTTTATGTTGAGACCGGTAACTATAAATTCAACTTATGCTAATAATGTGCATTGTGTTGCCACAGTCGCGACGTATCTTCCCACAAAATTGTATTCCAGTCGTTTCGGAAGTAGTTCTAGCAAAACTTAGGTGGGCTGTGTGTCATTTTGAAAATTTTTGTATTTTTTCTAAAACTTGTTTTAATGCTCATCTCAATATTTCAACATTCCCTAATTATTGGACATTCGAGATACTTCATATCTGGTAATAAATTTGCCCTAATTAGAGCACTTTCGAATATATGTATGAAGAAAATGTGATTCCTTACCATTATCATAATTATTATTTTCATACATCGCGGTAGAGAAATATACCATACGACGTATATTGTTGTCTGACATTTCGAACAGTTGTACATAATTGTGTCATGTGTTACAAGCTTGTGATGTGATGTGATGATGCCTGTTATATCACGACACGACACGACGCTCTATCAAGACTATTTTCGTACTATTGATTGGCGTTGCATCTTAACGCCATTTTTGGTGTAATAGTATTAGTTCCGGGGCTACTTTGTTGTTTAAAGCAATTAAACAAATATCCGTAGGGCCTATCATATGAAAAATAATAACATATGCTAGTCGTTTTTAAAAGTCTTTAAGGAACTGAACAACAGAACTACGAGTCCGAGTGCCCTCAGAGTGGCCCTCCTAGCCCTATTAGATGCCGCCGCAGCGAGTTAAGTTCCCTCTTTAACTTTATAAACTTGTACTAGTCTATCTCCGTTTAAACTTTCATCTTGGGAGTTTGAGACTTATCTTTGAAGTAAATAGTGAGCTGTATTGAATGAAATTTGATCGCTGCTCCACTTTTGTTTAAGCTTATCCAAGTGAAGTATTTGAACTATTCCCTGCAATAATTAAATGATGTCATTAGTCTTGTGATGTATGAAATAATTATTGCCTGCATTTCTCTGAAACAATTAAGTGCTTTTGTATGTATCGTCGTTTACATAAAATAGCGGTGCACTATTATCGAGGCATTTACCACCATGCACACCGTTTATTCTAATATTAGCTCGGCCACAGATACTATTAGTAACAAAGTGTGCTCAAGCCATGTTATCATTAAAGAAAATAAATTACATCTAATTTCAGCCTGGGTTGCTATTGACATATTAGGTTGGCTACTTGCCTAATATGCCCATCATCTGGTTAGGCCAAATGAGACGAATTAAATAGGAAGTGCTCCTACAAAATTAACAAAATTTCGTCGGTTGTTTTTGTCGGAAAATAATATCTCCATATTTTTCTCTGCATTATGTTTTTATGTAATTACGAGTGCCGTGACAGTTGTATTGTGTATGTATGATACGTGACACGGGCGACTTCTTTGTCACAAGACGCGGACTCGAAGGTTAAAAACACTGACAGAACAAGAGACTGCATTGTTGTGTATGACAGGCAAACAGGGCTCAGTGGAGCCGGGAGCACGTGTGGCCGGGCACACACTCGCCACATGGTTAGGCATCCATAAACACAAACTGGCATACATAGAAATGGTTAAATACAGGAAGATACCCTGATTTGGCAATTGTTGTTCAGTTTGCTGTACACATTATGCCATGATAAATTAAAACAAACCTTGAAATGCTCGCTTTACTTATACCGAATTACATTAATGAAATGTAGGATACAAAATTGCCATGCAAACATGTAGGTACGATTCGTAACATGCTTCCATATGCGACATTTTCGACATCCGTATTTTACATGTATTATGATTTCTTTTGTTCTAAATTAAACAAAGGATTTTAATATAAAGGTAAAATATGAAAAATACCTTCCTTGAAACTGTATTTTTGCCAAGACTGAAAGAAATTTGCAATTGCAATGAGATTCTAAGGTGCATTATCAACAATTTTATTATACCGCAGTTTTTAATTCATAATATATTTTTGTACGTATTTCTGAACTACACTCACCGTTTCTCAGATGTCGTGCATTTCAGAATATTGGAGTCCATTTGTTTGAGTAGCGTTCGGGAAATTGTAATATCAGTTCAAGAAATATTTGAGATATGTTTTATGTTCCTTTTATCAAAATACTTTCTTGAATGAAGACATATACAAATGTTAGTGGTTTTTTTTATATTGCGCCACTGCTGAAACTAATTTACAATAAGCAAAAAGTATAATATTATGAAACTTTACTGTTAAGGCAATTGTTTAACAGACTCATAGGACACGTTATGTCCGTGTATCATCTGTCATTTGGACTGACAGAAATATATCAGGGATTGGCGAAACCGGCCCTTAATCATCTTAATTATTGAGTTGAAACTCGTCCAACGCTTTGAAACGTAAGTCACATGACGGCACAAGTGCCGCCGAAGGAAATAGCCTGTGTGAAGTTCCTATTGTGTCTTGAGGTATCGATCCCTCCAGTTTCGAAGCATCATGTGATGTTGAGAGTGATCTTATTTCAAAAGGAGTACTAGTCTAAAGAGGCCTCTTAAGGTGGAACATTTTACTTTTATCTTTGACATGCCTCCGGAATTTCGTGAAACGAACTTGTCATCGAAATTAATTCTCAAAATCACTGTAACATATTCATGTTTTTGACAGGTATTAACTAGAGTACTTGTTAATATAGATCCCATCAAAAACAAAACTTGTCAAAAAAACCAAGTCTCGCAACTCGTTGTTCTACGGTATAAAGTTGTGTATAAAGTAAGAAGTTACCATTTATAAAATTGGACGGAAATTGAGAAAAAATGCTAGACTTAGAGGTTTCACTACCTTGCCCCCAATTGTTTAAATTTTTCCTTTATTCATACACCAAACACTACTTATGTTCCAATTTTGAAGCTTCTAGGCCTGCTAGAAGTGCCTTAGAATTTTGATGATCGGTGAGTCAGTCAGTCAGTGAGTGACAAAATTTAGAAATTTGACCCGTTATAATTCTTAAGCTACTCGTTAAAATTGAATGAAATTTTAAATATACCGTGTTTTTACAATGCCTGCACTCAAAATTCAGTCTTCTAGTTTCATCCACAACGAAGTTACAGGGGGTTGAAAATGGCCTGAATTGCTTCGAGAAAAGGATGGTACGGCCGTGCCGCTTTTTTGCTCGACTTGGCGGGGGCACTCTCGTGCCCCCAGATAATATTAAAAGTAGAGAGGAATGTATCGATAATCCGTATTGATAGGCCTGTAATTTAAACTACTTTTAAGGCCGGTTTTGTGGTAAATTGCATAGTTAAAATAAATGATGCCTTGTATTGCAGTCTGAATATAATCCGACATCTTCACCCATAATTATTCCGTTGTGAATTGCGAGTGGGCAGATGTATAGCTACACATCTGCCCACCGGTTTCAGCGCTAAAATCACGCAACATCGATACTGGTAAGAGCTAATAAATTCATAAATGGTGCTATCTGCTGTAATTTCAGTATTAGTGCAGCGTTCCACTTATCAATTTAAGCTCCGTAGCCAGGGGCAACCACTATGTTTTGGTCCAAAATATAGGAGTAAGCGACTATTATCTATACTAATCTATACTAATATTATAAAGCTGAAGAGTTTGTTTGTTTGTTTGTTTGTTTGTTTGTTTGAACGCGCTAATCTCAGGAACTACTGGTTCGATTAGAAAAAAATCTTTTTGCGTTGTATAGACCATTTATCGAGGAAGGCTTTAGGCTATATAACATTACGCTGCGACCAATAGGAGCAAAGATACAATGGAAAATGTGTAAAAAACAGGGGAAACGCGAACGAAGTCGCTGGCACAGCTAGTTTACAAATAAGCCGTAAATACCGACATTATATAGATAGTTTGATCTTTAACGAGATATAGTATGATAGTTTAACTTGACGTTACTTATTGAGAAAAGAGTTCTGCTTGAAGGGTCTTATAGTGGATTATGTTGCACTTCGCTTTCACTGCTTCGTTGTTATATCGGTGTAATTTCACTATAAGTTTGTGACCTTATAAATTTCATAGGTGAACTCTAAACTATGAACTAACTAGCTGAACTTTCACTGGGACCTAGAGAATATACACATATAGTAATTGAAAGTTGTTGTTTGGCTTCACTTCGCGTTTCGTGGTTAAGCTATATCTAAGCTCGTGCATGAGTCCTGTATCACGCGCGTTCATCGCTCGCGGCCTCCGAACAAGATAAGCCATTTACGGCGCACTGGCGCAGGGCGTTATCAGTTTGAAAACTCCCAAGGAACTGTCATTATACTGTAACTCACTGAAAAAAAATATGCTTTCACACCTCTACTGTTGCTGTGGTGTTCAACGAACGCAAAAGAAAGAGAGTATAAATAAATTGCTTTTACCAGTTTTTCTTTTAATTTTCTTTTAGCACGTTGCAACATACGCGGAAATTGCATTACTCATCAGTACTGGTGGTATTTGCTATGAGTTAGTCTCGGTTTTACCTTTTATAACGTAAATTCAACCTAATACGTAGTAAATGGTTCCTTTGATTACATAATAAACATGCTTAGTTTTTTTAGTGTAAGTCTATTTCCAATTAATGTACCATTATGTTTTTTTTCTTTGTTTATGACTAATGGGTCAATGTTTTCAGTAGCGATTATTTGATTACGAATTGGTTTGAGTTGGAGTCTATTTATGTTGTTGTTACTACATTAAAGCCTGAAACTATTTCCCCCCCAGCCTCCAAAAATAGTTACTCAACTCGGCACAAATATGCTTAAATATGCTACTTGTTTGTAGTGGACTAGAAAATGAGCTTGGCCTTCGCCTCTAAGTAAATTACCCACAATTTACATTCCACTAGGCAAAGCGAAATGGTTGAACAGTGGATAATCTTCTATTTTCATATTCAGCGAAATCTAGAGGTAATTACCTACGTAAACACTTATTGCAGGATTTTTTTACGACCGTAGTCCGTAGACCTTAGGTCTACCCCAATGGTTTCGTTCATTTCTTTGACGAAAATCAAATAATTGGAGAAGACTGTTTCACGTATTAACGAGTCTAGATTATTGACTGCAATATTTGATAGATTACGAATGTAAGGTGATAATCCATTTTCGAGTTGATATGTGTGCTACGATCTTTATCTGAAATAAACCTTTACTCTTAAGCCCTTGCAATGCGGTATGTAACATTGGTAAAATCAACACTATCGTAAAATCGTTATTGTCCAGCCTTAAGCCTTAAAACCAAATCTATAGTGAATTTTATCTGTCATTAGCTGTGTTCGTTAGTCGTTGGGACTTTGTCCGCGTGGAAAAGGACTTTAGGCAGCATTTTTTTATAAGCTCTTGTCGAAGCCCTGCAATATATTGTTGCGGGAACGGGGTACGTTAAATTCAAGATACGCCAAAAGTCACCAAAAGACAATTAATTTATTTATCGACTAACAATTACACAATTAAACACTTAAAAACACAATTAGAAACACTTAATTACAACACTAAACACGGAACACTAAATTACACTAAAGCACTGAATCACACTAAAACACTGAATTTCACTGACTATTCGCAGGTAACGCACTCGATCACTTCTAGTTCGCAGGAGACTGATTCGCTTCGCTTTCCAAATCGGAACTGTCCCGTCGCGTCGTACATCCCGCTTTTATACCAGTGAGGACGCAGCTCTTCGCGTGGCGTCGAGAATCTTCTCGCGGGGATCGAAATTTCTAGAACTCGCTGGAGCTCGCTCCGACCGACCAGAGTGTGTGACGTAGTATCGTGCAAGCGAATATAGACCTTATCCATACGACGATAAGACTAATTTCGCTTGCACGGTCTCTCAAGGTCGTACTATTATTATTACTTTAGAACACGCTTGAGCTCGCTACGACCGTGCAAGCGAATATAGACCTTATCCATACGACGATAAGACTAATTCCGCCTGCCCGGTCCCTCGTGGTCGTAACATTATCCCCCTCTTAGTCATGCTCGTCCCGAGCATCATTTGACCCATGGTAACGAGCCAATCGATCAATGTGAACAATTTTCGGCTTGCCTCTTGTCCCTTGTTTGATCCGATAGGTTAAGTCGTTCAGCCTAGTGATGATCTTGTATGGTCCTTCCCACCTTGGCTGGAACTTCGGTGATTTGCCCTTCTTCCTGAGTGGGTTGTGTAACCAAACCAGACTCCCTTCATCGAAACCGTCGGTGTTGGCTTTGCGGTCGTAACGGGTTTTCATTCTTTCGCTGGATTTTAGACTGCAGTCTCTAACGAGAGCATGTACTTCATCCAGGCGCTTCTGTAGGTCAGCCGCATATTCGGTTACTGGTTTCGGAGCTTCTGGCGGTGTCCCAGTCAACGCGTCTACCGGAAGCCGCATTTCTCGACCGAAGTTTACCATTGCTGGGGTTGCGCTGGTGCTATCGTGGATCGCAGATCGGTAGGACAGCAAGAAAAGCGGTATGTACTGGTCCCAGTCTCGTTGATGCTCGTCCACAACTTTGGCCAAGTGGTTTTCCAACGTTTGGTTGAATCTCTCGACCATGCCGTCGGATTGCGGGTGTGCTGGTGTAGTACGGGTCTTATGCATACCCAACAGTTGACAGACCTCCTGGAACAGTGCTGACTCAAAGTTTCTTCCTTGGTCTGAATGTATTTCAAGAGGCACACCAAATCGGCAAATTACCTCGTGCACTAACTTCTTGGCGACCGTCTTTGCTTCTTGATTAGGCGAAGCGAAGACTTCAGGCCACTTAGTGAAGTAATCTTGGACCACAATGATGTACTTGTTTCCCTCATCGGATTCTGGAAAGGGGCCAGCTACATCTACTGCAATTCTTTCCCAAGGAGCGCCGACGTTGTACAGCTTGAGTTTGCCCTTACTTCTGGTTTGTGGGCCCTTTACTGATGCGCAAGTCGTACATTTCTTGCACCAGTCTTCGACGTCCTCCCGACAGTGTATCCAGTAGAACCTCTGTCTCAGCTTCTCTAGGGTCTTCTTTACGCCTAAATGTCCCCCGGATACCCCATCGTGTATGTACCTCAGTAGAGAAGCAACTTGTTTACGGGGTACAATCAGCTGTAGTGTTGTTTGATCCCCTTTTGGTGTTTCCCATTTCCTGAAGAGTACTCCTTCCTTAATCTCCAAACTGTCCCATTGTGCCCAGTAACTTTTCGTGATGGGGCTTGATGATGCTATATGGCTCCAAGAAGGTTTTTGACCTACTTCTTTCCATTCAAATATTTTCCTCAGGTCACTATCCTCTTTTTGAGCCTTTTTGATAGCGTCTTCGCTCCATTCATTATCAAGTCCCTGGGTGGTAATCATCCGGACTTCTTCTTTAGTCTCCGTCTTAGAACAATGACTGCAGGCCACAGGACAAGGTCTCCTTGATAGGGCATCGGCATTCAAATGCGTTCTACCACTCCGATGTTCTGTTGTGAAGTTGTACTCCTGTAGCTGCTCTAGCCACCGCGCCACTTGTCCTTCAGGGTTCTTAAACTGCAAGAGCCATTTTAACGCAGCATGATCTGTCCGCAGGGTAAACTGTCTTCCAACGAGGTACTTGTTGAAATGCTGTAGAGTCTTCACTACCGCCAACAGTTCCTTACGAGTCACACAGTAGTTCCTTTCAGGTTTTGAAAGTGACTTACTGAAATAGGCGATCACCACTTCCCGTTCACCTTGCTCTTGCGACAGAACTCCGCCTATGCCAGTATTGCTGGCATCAGTGTCCACGATAAACCTTCCTTCTCTGTTCGGGTAGCCAAGTATAGGACTGGTGCAGAGGTGTTCTTTAATCTGACGAAGGCTTGATCACATTCCGAGTCCCAGGCGAATACTCGTTTATCTTCCGTGAGCCGATGAAGAGGTTTCGCTATATCAGAGAAGTTCTTTACAAAGCGCCGGTAGTATGCGCATAAACCCAAAAATGATCTCACGTCGGTCTTGTTAGCTGGAATAGGCCATTCTTGGACAGCTTTGATCTTCTCTGGGTCGGTCCTTACACCTTTCGATGAAATAATGTGGCCTAAATAGGCGACTTCTTCCTTGAAAAACGTGCATTTCTTTGCGCTGAGTTTTAAGTTTGCTTCTCGTATTCTAGTGAAAACCTTCCTCAGGTTACTGACATGCTCTGTGAAATTTCGACCCATGACAATGATGTCATCCAGATAGACCAGGCATGCATCACCCAGAAGTCCAACCAGTACCCTTTCCATCAACCGCTCGAATGTCGCCGGAGCGTTGCAAAGACCAAAGGGCATGACGTTGAACTGCCACAATCCATTCCTAGTTCCGGTCGTAAATGCCGTCTTCTCCTTGTCTGCTGGATGGATGTCTACTTGCCAGTACCCACTCTTAAGGTCCACTGTTGAGAACCACTTCATGCCGCTCAACATGTCCAGTGTGTCGTCTATACGGGGCAGAGGGTAGCTGTCCTTCTTCGTTGCATTATTCAACAACCGGTAGTCCACACAAAACCTGGTGCTGCCGTCCTTCTTCTTAACCAGGACTACTGGCGAAGACCACGGGCTCGTTGAAGGTTCTATGATGCGGTTCTTCTGCATCTCGGCAACCATGTCTGCTACCTCCTTCTCTTTGGCAAATGGAAGGCGTCTAGGCCGCTGCTTTATTGGTGACGCGTCTCCCGTGTCTATTCTGTGTTTAACGAGACCTGTCCTTCCCAAATCATGGTCACCCTTCGAAAATATGTCGTTGAAATCTAGCAACAACCTTTTAGCTTGCGGAAGTTCCCGTTCAGAGAGTTTGTCCTTACAATTTGCTAGGAGCGGCGTGACGTCATCTCCTTGACAGGATTCCGGTTCCCGGGTCCTTTTCAGCCTTCTGATGGATTGACCTGCATCGCACCGTCCGATGACACAGTTTCTTCGTAGCTGCACTTCATCTTCGCTAAGATTGATGACTCGCACCAGCGCTCCTTTTCCGGTCATTGCCAGAGTTCTTGCTGTGATCCAACTCGGGTGGTCGCCGCAGTTTTCTATGACGACGCTTCGCCCTTGACACGCAGTGTAAGGGAATCTAACTTTGACCAGAGTTTCAGATCTCGGCGGTAGGGTCGTATTTTGCAGGCAGTAAACTGCGCATGATCTCGCTCCCTCTAGGAATACTTCTTGTTCGGGGAAACTAAGTACTCCTTTAGCGACGTCTACCACACACTTCTGGTCTCTTAAAAAGTCTAATCCGATGATGCAGTCGTCCGTGATGTCTGCTATAAGAACGCCGTATTCAAAGGTTTGTTCTCCAATGGTTATGTTCGCCATCGTCTCACCGAAGACGGTAACTGGCTGGCCTGTTGCTGTTTGAAGCTGAACGGATGGTCTCTGATTCCACACAATAGTCCTTTTCAATAGCTCCGGACGCACTATTGTTCTTGAAGCACCGGTGTCAATAGTAAAATGACACGTTACGCTGTTCAGCTGTCCAACCACAGTAAGATTGTTCCCATTACCAATCTGTGAAACAGTGACGGTAGGGGCTCGATGTTGGCCAGCCAGCGCCCGCCCCACGGCCCTGGCTCCTGACAGCTCTTCTGCGTCCACCTGTGTAGAGGACGCTACTGTCGTTCTATGCGGCCATCTTTGCCTGGGGCAACTACTCCGAATATGACCCCTCTCGCCGCAGCCATAGCACATCGGACCCAAAGAAGGTTTTTCCTTAACCACAACCTCCCGAAGTCGTTGAGTTCTAGCGTCTTGACGCACGGCTTCCACCTCCAAAGCATGGGCTAGAGCTTCCTGTAAGGTCTGATGATGGCTCAATTTCACGGTGTGTCTGACGTCTGCGTCTCTAATTCCATCACAGAAAGCTTGCGGGATCATTGATTCCACCATTGTCGGGCATGACACGTACGCACGTCTGACTAGCCTTTCGATTTCCGTTGCCCATTGCTGCAGACTCTCACCAGGCTTCTGCTGTCGGTCGCGGAGTTGTGCTCTATACGCGTGTTCCAAGTGTTTGTCGCTGTACCTGCCTTCTAGTGCTCTTTGGAGAGCACCTAATGTTCTGTTATCCGAAGGCAGGTTTTCCAACGTGAGCAGGGCATCTCCACGAAGAGCCAGAGTCAGAGCTATCAAGGACTCATCCTCGTTCCACCCCTTTCCTTTAGCCACCGTCTCGAACTGATACCAAAATGCTGCCCAAGACGTCGTTCCATCGAAGTGGGGTACTTCGATTTTCGGAGAATCCGACACTACCGTAGCACCCCGGGTCCCCACTCTTGCCATTTTGGTATGCAGCTGTCGCATCTCAGCATCCACCTGGCTCAATCGATCCTCGTGTTGGGTGAATCGATCTTCATATTGGATGAATCGATCTTCATGTTGGGTGAATCGATCTTCATGTTGGGTGAATCGATCTTCATGTTGGGTGAGTCGATCTTCGTGTTGGGTGAGTCGATCTTCGTGTTGGGTCTTGACGCTTAGCACATCATCCTTGAGAGCATCAATCTGCTTTTCTAATACTTCGTGCTTCTTCTCAATAGCCCCCAACAAACTCTTGCTTATCTCCTCCAGGTGGCGGGCTTGCTCCTCCTGGCGAAGGTCTTGCTTTTCCTGGCGAAGGGCTTGTTCTTCCCTCAGCTTAGCAAATTGTGCTTCCTGAAGTCGGGCTTGCTCCTCCTGGCGAAGGGCTTGTTCTTCCCTCAGCTTAGCAAATTGTGCTTCCTGAAGTCGGGCTAGCTCCTCCTGGCGGCGTGCTTGCTCGCGGGCTTGCTCCTCCTGGCGGCTGGCTTGTGTCGTCAGCATTTTAAATAAATCTGCAAGCTCCACAGGCCCCAACGGTGTTTGGATTGATCCCTCCGTTGAAGTACCTTCACCCTCTTGCAGGGCCGCGGTTTGACTCCTTGTAACTCGACCCTCACTGTCTTCTCGTGGTGTAAGAGGCATCTTGAATCCCACTTCTGACACCAATTGTTGCGGGAACGGGGTACGTTAAATTCAAGATACGCCAAAAGTCACCAAAAGACAATTAATTTATTTATCGACTAACAATTACACAATTAAACACTTAAAAACACAATTAGAAACACTTAATTACAACACTAAACACGGAACACTAAATTACACTAAAGCACTGAATCACACTAAAACACTGAATTTCACTGACTATTCGCAGGTAACGCACTCGATCACTTCTAGTTCGCAGGAGACTGATTCGCTTCGCTTTCCAAATCGGAACTGTCCCGTCGCGTCGTACATCCCGCTTTTATACCAGTGAGGACGCAGCTCTTCGCGTGGCGTCGAGAATCTTCTCGCGGGGATCGAAATTTCTAGAACTCGCTGGAGCTCGCTCCGACCGACCAGAGTGTGTGACGTAGTATCGTGCAAGCGAATATAGACCTTATCCATACGACGATAAGACTAATTTCGCTTGCACGGTCTCTCAAGGTCGTACTATTATTATTACTTTAGAACACGCTTGAGCTCGCTACGACCGTGCAAGCGAATATAGACCTTATCCATACGACGATAAGACTAATTCCGCCTGCCCGGTCCCTCGTGGTCGTAACAATATTTTCACATGTAATGTAGAAAAATGCATAGGCACAAATCATTAATTGTAGGTTGTATAAAAATTATCCAGCTTTTCCAGTTAATTTTTTATAGTGTTCACGCGAACGCCTTTCATTGTTTGAATTAGGTTAGTACTTTGTATTTAAACGTTCAAATCGAAAAGATCTAGATAAATTACAATGCAGAACAATTTCCAACAACTTAATATGTACCTATGTCTATTTATGACTGCTTTAATGTACGAACATTTCAGAATACTGTTCAGGAAATAATAGCTAGTGAATAGATTACAATCAGTTTTGTTCGTTTCATTTTTTAAATAGTGCTTTTAAACATTAATTGGTAACATTAGAGACACATCAACATTTGCAATAAAGAATATTAAATCGAGGCATTTACGTTTGATATTTAATAGTATTTAAATGCCTTAAATTACTCTGAACTTATGCAATGTTGCAACCTGTAAAACTGAAGCATAAAAAGCTATTTTACAGGCTAATAGTTGGGTGCTGACGGCATAATTGCATTGCCCCGCATCATTGCATCCTCCAGGGATCCGTTAAAGACCACTAACAGCTTTAATCGAGTTTTTCTCCAACCTTTTTGTTGCCATTTAAACAGATTTTGCTTTAGTTTGCCCTTCTGTGTGGCAGGTCTTAATAATATGGTATATAGTGTTAATATCTATCTCATTTAAATCTCGTCCTGGAACTCTTTACTACTACATAGTTAATATGGGGGAAATCGTAGTAGTTAAACGGAACAAATTCAATTTTAAAATGTATCTAAAGCAAGCGTTATTCCTAGCAATCGTGTCAGATTCGCGTCAACGTGATTTCGCTTTTATATCGTGAATAACTAAACGTGTACCATTGCTTCGAAATTGGAACAAGTTGAAAAATAAATAATCCTAAAATATTCTCGCAAAAAAGGGAAACGCTGTTGTTGAACTACAATTCAAAGCGATTTCTATTTGAAAACGTCAGGGCAATATTAAAAGCCGGCGGTAAATTGCTGTGGACATGAAATAAAAGCTTAGGGAGGTTTTCTGGCGGCGCGGGAACCAATAACCTTTGTTATTTGATTGAATTTTCAATCTAACCGTGTTGGAATATTGAAATACCAACTAGCTGGAGAGGATGAGAGTTAATAAAGTTATTGCCGGAAAAAAATCAATCCTCTTTGAATGGAATTTTAAATCTGGTATTTTTGACTGCGCTTTTTACTGCATTTTAGCTACCGCTTGCCGTGCGCAGTTTTCGGGAGGAATTAATGCCTTAGCTCGGTTAAGTACTTTGGACTTTGAATCTTGTCTGTATTAAATACAAGTGGAGGTAATTAAGTGGATAAAGGTAGATATTTACTTTCATCAATGATAAATCAATTTTCCTTTCTTCACTTAAAAAAAATTGTATGATAGAAGCAGGCTTCTATCAAACTGATTTACCATTGGTGCATATTTTGCTTTAGACGGAAAAACGTTTTATAAACTGTCTTAAATTAGAAACTGCAAGTAGGTATTGGGGACATATTATCAGTTGCTTATTTAATTTTAAAATAATGTGCTTATGGATTGTTCAAAAAAGTTTGGAAATTCATTATTATTCACTTAAATTTTGTCATCAATATGAGACGTGGAATCTCTGAACATCATTTTTCCTCATCCAGTGTGCCACTGCATCAGTGTTGGTCAAAATGTAATCTGACTATTACTAACAGCAATTTATTATAATTTGTAGTTTGAAACCTTTTTTCATTTTGCTCTTAAGGCCAAGGCCGCACTACGGCTAAACCGCCGCGGATTTTAACCGCCTGATTTTACAAGTAAAAGAAACTAATGAAAGATGCGGCACTGACGGATATTTTCCGGACTGATTTGAAAACCGCGTTTTGTTACAGAATTGTTAGCGGGAAAAAAACGCGCCAAAATTTGTAGTGAAAATCGTGGGTTAGTTTCGCGGTTTTTAACCGTAGTGTGTGCGTCTCGGGTGGTTTTACGGTTTCACGATTTACCGCTTGCGGGAAAAAAGACGTGTGGCACTCGGGGACTGCCGCGGTATAGCTAGTGCATAGCATCGTCCGATTTCGGAGCAGCTCGTCTCGATTCGTGCGAGTTTCGTAGAGTCGTATAATACGTCTAACCGCACGCACACAAACACCGTGCCGAAGTCTACCAAACTGAAACGACGTAAGACGATTGTGAGGTTTTTTTCGTTACGGAATTTCTTGGTTCGGTCGCCGCGCTCAAAGCCCGCGATAAAAGCTATGCAATAGTTTTAAAACCGTAGTACGGCCCAAGCCTTAAACTTAACAGATAAAGAGGTTTTATGTCATACTTATTTTAGAGACCCTAAAATATCTTCTGCAAACTATTTCCATGAAACATAAGTTTTTACCTATTAACATATTCAGTTATTAAATAATCGGTATTTATAAATACTCCATTTCATTAATCAGAATACGAACTACTAGGTATTTATAAACTTGATTATCTGTAGTCAACTACAAGGAGTTATAATGACTACATTACATGTACAATTGTACAAATTACTACATGCAATACCTGTAATCGTAGTTAGCAATCCCGATGATCACAATGCTCTAAACTGCCCAGCGTGAATTTCGTATTTCACAATTTGTAAATTCTATACGTTGTCTTAACACTGTAATTCGGAGATGCCTTTAAATAAATGTACGTACTCCAAATTCATTAATACTCTATGAAATTCAAATGGCCATCATAACAGAGTAAATGACGAAGTTTGTTTAATACGTCACGACATGTTTACGCTAGACTGAATGAAATTGAATAAGAAATTTTGTTTCGAGTACATATGTTACGGTCGCGGGCAAAGCTCATGTTTTATTACGTGAACCCTTTACGCAATTTTGATCACCTGAAGCTATTTTATGTCCACTGGGCACTATTACATACAACATACACTGTATACTTCGTGTTTCACGTTCGGAGTCAATATTGCTTGCTCTCTCAGCTATATCGAACGGTGTTTGTGATAGCTCGTCTTAATATTTAGATAGTATTTTAAACGATGGGTGATCCAGCTAAAACTGTTTACATATTTAAGCGGACGGAAGTATTGGGAATCCAGTAAAAATAAATTGTTGTATCGCGCTTAAGTGCCATTTATTTCACATGTGCACAATTATAATATTGAATTGAGTTGTAATAACCCAATTGAACAACTTGATTCCCAATTATGTATTCGTGCAGTAAATGATGACATCGGTTCATTAATTAGGCCCCAATCATCATCGATCAATGACTTAATCATTACCTGCAAACAATTTGGACAATTTGCGGTGTAGCCTTTTCAGCGGGCATTTGATATACCGCTGATAAAACTGAAATTACTGTTAAACAAATTGGAGGTGAAATGGTTGGACAAGCCCGTCGATTCGGGGAATCGGAAATGATCACGAAATTAATTCAGTTTGAAATGAATTTCTCTTTGCATACTGCGGGTGCAATTTACTTCAGATTTTTGATTGATCGGGATTGTGTACTAGAGTGGAGCGATTTATCAATATTAATTAGTTTTGGAGCGGACGTCTCTCCGCACAACTATTCCATTATTGATGCGGTGTACTCCTTTCAAGATGAGTTTGTGTTGAGCTTAATAGCCAGGTCATCGGGAATTTATCTTTCAATATAATGCCTAAAATCTGATACCGATACTAAAATCCACACCGTCTTAAACAACTCGGTGTACCGGCTTTGATAGTTATTCGATTGAATTTACTGTATCTAGAGAGAACAATTCAAACGAAATTGAAATTTGTGTCTAGATCTATTTTAAGCCCGTCTAATCTCTTAATGAATTCCCGAATGGTATTTGCCACTTCTATCTATTCCCACATTACAAGTAAAAGTGTGGTGCTGTAAAAAGATTTACCGTCAGTTTTACGAGTACACCTCAGTGCAGATCGTATCACCAGGAATAACTCACGTCATTAATATAAAATTGCCCCAGATACACTAGGGTTAAGAGACATTTTACGATCAGTTTCAATTTATTAGCCCACACGTTGGTCTAAGCTCGGTACCTTCCTACAATAGATAGGCGACAGATTCGGCCTATAGCATTTCTTAGACAGTTTAGATTCTTGGCTCGGTTGGAACTGGCAAAGTCCAATCGAATCTTTAATGCCACTCCGATGGCCCGTTTTACAATTTTTTCGTCATTACAGATGACAGGTCTTGATTTTATTCTTGTGTTGAGATATCATGTCACTGTATGACTTTAACCATGAGTGACGGATGAGCTATTAATTGATTGATATATGGAAATATTATGGAGAATGGTTTAATCGATTCTTGCTGTCCTTTTTGATGGTTTAGCATGATACATTACCAGAGTACCTTGAGTTTCATTTACATGTTAAAAGTACATACTGTACATATTATTACTCATACGTTTTTAAGTTAGTTTATGTTTCAGACGACTCATCATATAATACATGTTAGATTACAGCTAGTCTAAATAGTACGAGCATAACATCCTGCTTGAGAATTCGTTTAGTCGCAATATAAAGGCCTCGCCAGGCCTGACTCTTTCTTCATCAAACATTGAGAGAACAACGCTCCTATTCAACTCGCACAGTGGTTCCCCAGTTTAGGCGCTACCGTGTGCATTCATTGCATGTCTGCAACGTCAACATGCCTTTGTGCAGTTAGTTTTAACTGCATCGTTATCCGGGTCAATTGACTGTTGTTGCCAAATACTAATACATACAAAATATTTGTTTGACTATATTGTAGCATATTTTTACTATTCTGTCATATATGTTTTGGACTTCGCGCACTATGTTTTCATTTATCTAGCAAAGCAATTTTTTAAACTTATCTAACTACACTTTGTGTTCCATGTAATTATAGTTGAATAGAAATAGAAAAACGGTTTAATGGAAATGCAACAAACAATAAAAAGCACAGCGTTCCTAGTATTGTCATGTTATTAGCCTTGACCATGAACTACAACATTGATTAGTAATGCACTTAAATGTGTATTATGCCATCGATGCAAATTGTGCCAGGTGTCACGCACGATTTTTCCCTCATCAAATATGAAACATTGTGTATTACAAGAACTAAATGTTACCATAAATGCATTGTATGTGATAAAATCTACTATCGTATTACAAACAAGTATTTACACGACACGCAAATCTCAGAAGTCGTTTGTTATTGCCATGAGACCCATAGAATTTCCAGTGCAAATTGAACACTAGTTCAGTATTTTTTTTTACCGATAGTTAATTATTTCTCGGGCAGCAGTGTTCGCGTGTCTATGGCGCATTTAACCTTTGTTGTAATTTCCGCGATAAACGTATAACCCCGTTTGGTTCGTACGGAATAGGCCAATGCAATACGAACGCGCACTTACGTAATCAAATCTGGAATTCGTCATAAGGACATTCCGTACACAATCCCACGAAACACAGTTAAAAAGATAACACAATAGAAACATAATTCGTACCCGGAGACAGTGTAACCATTGAAAATAGTTTGAATTAAAAAATAATCTTGACGTTAATTTGAATTAAGAGACATTCGTAGTAGCCTAATCATTGTGTCTCCTAAAATACTCCGGTAGTTTTAATAGTAGGTACCCGGGAGTGAATCCAACATTTCTGCTCGTGTCCGATATTACACGTGCGTTTGTGATAATTGAACGTCGCCTCTATATGTGACGAGTCGAAATAATTATTTTAAGGCTCGAGCGAACTCTAAAATAAACGCTAGTGTGATGTCATTAAATAGGCGTTACGTATGCCGTACACGCGCGGGGTATGACATCAGTCGGCCGCGCGCGATCATCTGTTCTCCTGTTGAATTATTGCCACTATTCCCACGATTCGTGATTCACTGTATTTTTCTAGAGCTCTTCTCGCTTCCAACATTATAGTCAATCCAAATTTGTCAGCCTGTCAATTGTTACCGCACACAACATGATACGGAAGATTCATTCCCCTTATTAAGCTATCACACCCATTTCGTGATTGGAGGTAAAATAATGAGCTCGTGCTAGTACGGTATTAGCTTATTCATTAGTTTACACAATATTATATTTTATCATGTGTGCAAATGAGACACTCCGCCCTCTTTTTAAATTTTACACGAAACAAAAAATTTGACATAATAATTTAACATCGTATACTAGACCTACCTAGGTCAAGTATACTAAAATAGGTTTTTGTAAAATACAGTAAGAGTACTTTGAAGCGAAGAAAGCCTATTTATACCATCCCTGTTTTTTGTAAAACGATCACTAATTGGGTTGTTAGGGTGCCGCGGTTAGCAAACGCATCTTATTTTGAATAAAAGTAATAGTGTCTGCAATATACTTCATCGCGCGCCTCGGAGTACGGAGGTACAGAGCCGTTCTCTCACGGGTCGTAAGCATAGTCGTATCGTTAGTGTATCCGAAGTTACGAGGAGACGTGCAGCGCTAAACGTAAGCGCAACGTTCTCTGTTCGAAGATGTAAGCTTTCATATAGCTGACGCTCCGCGCCGCTTGCGAAGGGTCGAGTTTGCGGTGATGTTCGGCTTGGTGATGTCAGCAAGCATCGGTGCAGCGCCGGTCCGCAACGGGCGCTAGATTGTGCCCCTGGAGACGGGCCAGCCTGCGCCCAGCGGCCGCTGTGACTCGCTCGTGACGCCGCATATTTTTAACGTAACAAACATCGCAGACACTCGCGAGTGCCAAATGTAAAGTTCACTAACATAGATTTGGCAAGAGCCGCTATTTACGCGAAGTGTCTATGCGAGCGAATAATCGCGGAACACTTTAGCGCTTCTACTGCAACTTGTAATAAGAGTCTGTACTCGAAGCAAATTGAAATCTGAGTATCTCTACCGAACGAGATTGCTTTTATAAGTTCAACGAGACGAAATTGTTCGCATAATTATAAATAAACAAAACAACTTCCAACTCGAGTAGGTAAATAACTGCACCCACTTTATATAACGAAATGAAAGAGCTTTGTATTTGCTAAAGTAATGAGAAAACGTATTAGATGGATTTCTACGCAGTCCTCGAATGAGATATTCTTAGCAGCGAGCCATCCCTTTATATCGATAAGTTGGGTATGGAAGTCAGTTACATAAGGGGACAATTTCTAGGAAGTTACAGTTTACAATAGAGACATCAAAAGCCCTTTCGTGTTACGATTCATCCGATATGTCTATTGTGTGAAACATTCAATTTCATGTCTTGATTTCGTAGACGTGCCCCTTGGTCCGAAAGATTATAATAAATTGATATAACAAGAAGACTTCTAGCTAAGTTGACATTTCATTAATTTTCTTTTGTGCGTAAACCGGTTTTTATTCGCAAAAAGCGGGATTGCTGTTATTAATTAACCCTGTGATCCTAGATGAAGAAACTCCATTGTTCAAAACCCTTTTGGCTCAGACTCGCATGCTAATTAAATTTAACTATATGGCCCTGTAGGGACTACTTTCAAATATCTATCCGTTGTCTAGATTTCATTATAAACTCCAAGGGAATGTTAGCTCTTCTGAAATGTCTTTAATAACAACGTAAGACTCATAAATATGATAGGGCTATAACTTTTCCATTATTAGTAGGTATTGCACATACTGGTCGTAGTGCCAAGGTATAATAATGGTTGGTGTAATGCATTTCTGAAGTTACGATCCCATACATTACCCTATAATCCTCTCGTTGAAGTAATATAGTAAAATCATCTAAGTGGTAAGGGCGAGTTCAGTAGCAACATAATATAAAACGGTAAAGACTGACAATAATGTTTCGGATGTAGCCAAGTATCCGGGCTATTGGCGTTTCCTAGGTCAATTCGTTGGCAAACATGTAGTGTGAACAATGAAACTAATGCTTTATGCTTATTTTCCAAAACAATCTACCATTGAAGTGAATTTGTAATTCTTCTTTTAATCAATTTTTTTTTAAATGATTGTTTATTATTTCAACAAGAACTTGTAATGGCTATTTCACTATAGGTGGAATAGTATCACAGGTTGATATCATCATCCAAAAACAACAATGAATTTTATCACCTGACAATTACAGGGAGACGTTTGTATCTATTTAATTTTTACCTTATGCACGATGACAAAACTGTTGCAACCCAATGTATCTACGGGAAATGTGTAATTACCTCGTGATCATTGTATGTGAAAAGTGCTTTTGGACATGCGTCAATAAAACCGAAATAGTATTGTTTTATTAGTCCTCTTGTTTCAACCTTTTGTTCTTCGATGGGCAGTTAAAAGCTGTAATTTATTGCGGTGGTACAATTAACCTCATTTCTCGTGTTTTCTGTGTCCATACAGTCAACAATGTCGAATAAATGTAATCGACGAAGCCATTTTTAGGGGAACCATTAGTACAACAGGCTTTTAAAAGAGGACACGTTAATAAAAACGATGTAAAAATATCATTGTCTAAACGCAAACGATCGTCTTTTAATTGTAATTCAACAGTATAATTTCCGAGCCAATTCTTAAGATATTAATGCGTTTCATGATCTCATCTGTGTTAACGATTCTAACGATCAGTTTAACGAATGTCAAATATTAATTAAAGCTTTGTTAACGGGCCAATAAAATACCTTTAGTACGATTTATTTCGCAGTAATATAATTTGATATAATAATCACGTTGAACAAAATTTATTTTATGTGGATTTGTCTGTGATGTCGAAACGCAGTTGTTGATGGCGAAATAAAAGAGGATAATATATTGCGGTTTAAAAATGTTTGTTTTAGAGTAGCCAGGTTGTTAACGACCTTAGAGTAATTATGCTTTGTACATTTTTTAAAAGGACAAGTAAATTTTTGTAATCCATAAAGAAGTATATCTCTATTTCATAGAGTAAGATACTTAAGGCATCTCTCGTTTGTGATGATGCATGGCCCCCGGCGGTTTTATAGGCAGTCAGCGGGGTCGGAGTCCCACATAACCTCTTTACTATCGACCCTCATACTATGAACATGCTTATGGAAAGTTACAGTTTTTCTGTGAGTAAGACACACGAGTAAAAAGTAGCCCATATCCTTTCTTATGTCCTAGGCTGTTAACTAAATTTAATTGTACAACATTATTCCTTATTGATTTGAATAGAATTAGAGAACAGGTAAATTTGTAGGTTATTAACTGAAAATAAAATGATATTTTACAGCTAACGCTAATTTAGTTGACTTCTAACTAGCTACGTGCAGTTTTCCCTTTAACATGAAGGGTTTCATGAACTCATAATACTCGGCTCGCGACATTTCCGGGTGCATGTGAAATCGCCGAAATAACTCTAACACTCGTGCGATGGTATAACTTAGTTTGAGATCCGCGATAATTATTCACATGGCGGTTATATTGCACGTTAGTTTGGTATGTATTCAGAATTAA
This sequence comes from Maruca vitrata, assembly GCA_039566165.1. Classification (NCBI taxonomy): domain Eukaryota; kingdom Metazoa; phylum Arthropoda; class Insecta; order Lepidoptera; family Crambidae; genus Maruca; species Maruca vitrata. The sequence goes on along the minus strand of CM076911.1, from coordinate 14,447,966 downwards.
CAAGTTAGATAATTTATAATTCATTCCGTTTCTTTAGAAAATGCCTGGTATCCACATGAGCTTAGAGTGCACTTCATAGGGCTTGGGAAGCGGAAGGAAACATCTGTGTGCAATTCGTTTTTATTTCATTTTATGGCATTTACAAAAAAAGGTTATGTGACAAACGAGTTGCCCGATGACGCATTTGTTAGCGTCTCTGTTTCTTGCGTCAGGAGACGCGGGTACAATCCCTCGGGTTTTTAAAATTGTGTTTCATATACATAAACCTATACCACTGTGGTTTCTAATATCAGTAACAAGTGCTTAAGTAGCTTAATTCCCAATCAGATCACAGTGTGTTACATTGTCTGATATTTAATATTATCTATTTATTTATTACTAATCTAGTACGTGATCGTAACACCATGACGAACACAAGCAGATGGCAAGTTTGTTTGTTAGATCATTTGAAGTTTTAGATCAAAAGAGTCATCTCATTGTACAAGTTTGTTGATTTTGGGATTTTTATAGTTTACGAACTTGTTTGAACAAGACTGTGTGTCTCTGTGTGAAGACGAGTATTTTTTACACTGTATGTGCTATTAAGACGTGGTCGGGGAGGTTTTAAAGTATTGAAAATCATATTACGTACAAGCTACATAAATCTACCGTTTTTATGGTTCCGTATCTAAAGGGTAAATAAAAGGGCCCGCTGTCCGTCCGTCCGTCCATCTGTCACTAAGCAACAGACATGCCAAAGGAAATTTTCACAAAATGATCTATTTTTGTTGCTGCTATAACAACAAATACTGAAAAAGAATTAAAAAAGAAAGGAGGCTCCCATACAAAAATATTTTAAGACCCCCTAACTGTTTCTTAAAATATTTGTACGGAACCCATGAGTCCTACTCGCACTCACTTGCACTAAATCATATACGAGGGTGGACTGCTGCTGCTGACCGGACTAACAAGACACTAAAATAAATGAATGAATGAAATTAATATTTACTTTCTAAATAGTTACCTTGTGACTGCATACTTCTCCCATCGCTAAATCCTTTCAAATAGTACTCGGCGTTCTTCTCTACAAAACAATAAAATTGTTCATGAAGGTGATTCTCTTCATCGGACAAAAGAATCATGGTCCTCCGAGCGCAATTTTTAGTCGAGGGAAGATAAAGAAGTCACTTGGGGTGTGATCTGTTTTGGTAGATCCCTGAATTACGGTTTGCTTGAACTAGTTCAAATCGTAAATTTGGCGGATTTTATCCATTAATACTTTTTTTCCATTTTCACAAAAAATACTTAATGTGGGAAACATTGGTTGCGTTGCTGTCCAACATGGACTACTAAATTTCCTGACTTATTGATTAGTGCTAACCGCCTAAGAAGTTAAATAAAGCCGGGCAAAATTATCACCTACTACTAACTACTCACCAGCAAATCCTGTAAAAATAACAAGGCTACTCCAACCCATCACCGTAGTTTGATAAATAATACATAATTCTCGATATATATTAGTTTTTAATAGTTCCATATAATCAAGTCTAAGTCTGTGCTAATTGCGAACTTGCTTCGGTAACAAACAATAGCACTGATTTACAGAATATGCCAGATACTATGTTTTAGAGATGGGTAACTTTGCGCGGCGACAACTCATTGAGTTAACTCATAACACTGCGCTGGGATGTTATAACCAACTACTGCAAAATGTAATATGTAAAATGCGTCATAAGCATCGTCCTGATAAAATCTAAAATCCGTTTATCTTGCACTAGATGTGCCGGCGACTTCGTACGTGTTTCCCCCCATTTTTTTACACATTTTTCATTTATCTTAGTCCCGCAGCGTGATGTTATATAGCTTCAAGCCTTTCTCGATAAATGGTCTATCCTACACAAAAATATTTTTTCAATTCGAACCAGTAGTTCTTGACAATATCGCGGTTAAACTAACAAACAAACAAGCTGTATAATATTAGTATTGATTATCTTACAATATAAAGCATGTGGTCTTATGGGTGCAGTCGGTTAAAAGTACATATCCTTCCTAGGCGCTCAGTCTATTTCTATGCCAAGATTGCCAAGTTATATCTAAATCGGATCAATAGTTTTGGGAACTATAAATGCAAACAAACAGGTAACATACTAAGGATTTAGGGGCGAGACTGCGAGAGCCATCCGCTCCCCCGCAAGTCCGATGATGATGACAAGGCTATTTCAAGCCATCATCGTAGTCTAAGAAAAACAATAAGAAAGAAGAATCGTTAAATGCGTCATAAAGCAAATTTGAGTTAACTCTGCGCCAAAACCTCCTCATTGCACTGGAGTTTCACATTGCGCTTCAGCCTTTGTTCCCAACGAGTAACACTGTAACCAGTAACACTGTGACTCGTTGCGAGAACTTTTTAAAATTAGTCCCAACCAGTAACACTGTGACACGTTGGGAGACCTTTCTTAAATCATTCCCAACCAGTCACACTGAGTTATTAGGCGAACCTAATCTTACTTAGGTGTATTTTTTGTATGATATGGGGGTATGATTACTGTTACATCCCACTATTCTTTTTAATAAGATTGTAATCCTGTCTTTTTTGTTCTGCTGACGTAGACGCGGGTTCCTCCATGATAAGTATATACTCGTAGCGAGGCGTGCACTAATACAATAAGCGTTGATAACTTAACCTACACATATTTGCATCCCTTTAATGAGCCTTAACAGGGATCGTGGATGATTCATACTTACGTTCGTACAGAACGAGCCCACCTGCAAAAGTATTCTATTGTAGGTATTACCAGACAAAGAAGCGCGAACTATCATACCCTTTCGGCTACTTTTTCGGAGACTCCAAAAAACATTTTGCGTAAATAAGTTGAGAGCAATAAAACACCTGTTCTTTTTAACAAAACAATATGATTTATGACAGCGGCAAGACAAAATATTATGTAATACTGGTTGGGAATTATTTAAGAAAGGTCTCCCAACGTGTCACAGTGTTACTGGTTGGGACTAATTTTAAAAAGTTCTCCCAACGAGTCACAGTGTTACCGGTTACAGTGTTACTCGTTGGGAACAAAGGCGCTTCAGTTATTGAGTGAACTCACCGATAATCTATGCGTCACCATCACTAGTCTGTTTACAACAGTTAGTGCTTAAAATTTTCAGTGTCTGCGCACTCGGAAACTTGTTTGACCGACTTTCCCATTTCAGCGGTGCTATCTACGTCATTCAGCTAGTTTTTTATCAAGCAAACTTACCACTTACAAAGACTTATAGTTGCAGCAGTTTGAAGTGCCGGAAACTCTTTATTAACTCCTTCGTTTTCGAAGTATTTAGTTAGGTCTAGGTAAATATTTCACTTTTTTCTATAATTAGAATAGAATGTATATATTTTTGTAAACGAATAGTTGTTGAGGGTTTTTCCGTTTAGGGGTGGAGGTATTCCTCGAACCTCTACCATTTTGAAACGCTACTTTTTAAACGCTACTGAACTATTCCTCGAAACGCTACCTTATGCTTACGCTTCAAATAGAAAATAAGAATGGGAGAAGCCATCCGCTCCCCCGAAAGTCCGTTGATGATGACGAGGCTATTCCTCGTCATCATCATGGCTTTTTTTTCCGAAGGGAAAAAAAGGGTTTCCCACTGAAAGATCAAAAGTGAGACCATGTTGCTGGCTGATGATTCTCTTGATAGTTGATTATAAGTGTAATTTTATGTTTCTCAAAAATAAATAAATATTGTGGAGATTTGATTATGTATGAACTGAAAACAGAAATTAATATTATGTTGGGGCTCCAACGCTACAGTTGGTCTTTATATCAATAACGCGATAGGTAGAGCATCTGTATGTATTTATTTTTTTATTTAGCCTTTTCTGTCTCTTTATTATTACAAAATCCCGAAGACGAAAACTAAAACGATTGCCAGTCCGCAAAGCGAAAGCAATATTTTATTCTAGAATGCCTCACTGTTCCCGGAAATGTGGAGATGAGAGGACATTGTGGTATGAAATAACCTATATTTCGCGGTGCGACAAGTTGCGTTCATCAAAAACCCGTTTTGACTAGGGCATCGAAAACCCGTTCAATTTTCAAAACCCGGGTTTTCGGGTTCCAATGTAACTGAAACCCGGGTAGCCCGGGTTTTCGAGCTTTTTTCGAGCTTCTTGTTTTTTGTTAATTTTGTTTATTTCTATTACGAAACATGCTAAAAGCTGAAGGTAAACCTGTAGTGAGGGAGTTTCAAAGGCTTTTTAACGCTGTCCTGTTCGAAGGGAGAACTCTGGAAGCGTGGAGTAGGAAAGATGACAAAACCCTCTTGAAGAACTATCTACCCATTTCCGTGTTAAACCACGTCTGCAAGCTATTTTCAAGAGTAAAATACTTGCTTGATGCCCTCAATAGGTTGCAGTGACGTGTTATCCGTATTGTCGGTGATCTCGAAGTGTTTGTAACAGTGTCGTAACTAGCCTTTAATGCGCATGGTGTGAGGTGCGAGGTGCAAAAATGCGCCCTTGAGAGCTTATTTTGGTCTATTGTGCCTGTCGACCTCATATGTGGATCTCACTATCACTTACCATCAGGAAAAGTGAGGAAGCGCAGCGCCTGCGTCGTATGTGGGTGTCATCACTGTCCAGCACGTGTCGTTCGGGAGTGGAAAGGAGAGAAGGGACTAGCTGAAATAGCTCTTCAAAGCATTCCCCATTATAGAGACGGTAGATAACACTTAGAACGGCAATGTCTCCAAGTGATTGTAGAGGCTCCAGGGATTCGGATACCTCCAGATCACTGACAACACGGATAGCTGCAACCTATTGAGAATTTCGAGGAAGTATTTTGCGGAGCCATACCAGAGGTGAGAGAAATATTCCGCACATGGGCGAACTTGTGCCTTATACAAAAGGCTGTTCAGGATCCCCAGTTTGTGGGAGGCTATTCTAATGACGCTCTCATTGTAATCCCGCTGGTTCAGGTCGCAACGAACATCGATGCCCAGGATGCTAAGGCTATCCTGTATTGTCATGTAAGGGCTCTGAAGTGTAGAATGGGAAAGGAAAGGAGACACTTTACCACAAAAATACACACCTGTGTCTTTTTGACATTGAAATAGACAAGATTGCATGCACCCCCTTCGGAAATGCGCTTCAAGAAGGTCGGCGAGAAGAAGGTTCCTCTTTTCCTTGGTTTCGGTCTGCTTTACCCCAGGTCTTCCGAAATAACGTGTGTGGACACTGCTGTCATCTGCATAGCAATGGATATTGCCTAGTGACAACATGTCATTGATTTGCAGCAGAATCAAAGTCAGCGACAGGACGGAACCTTCTGCACGTATCGGCCTACGGATGAATTTGGACAAAACCAAGGTCACGTTCACGGCACCGTCCTTGAAGGTGTTCAAAAATATGTGTACCTTAGGCAGACTCTGCAATTGGGTCGAAACATCTTTGAGGACGAGTTGAATAGATGAATTGAGCTGGGCATTTGGGAAACTACGCAGAGTCTTCTCATCGTCAATCCCACAAAGCCTAAAGACGTTCAGTGCGTCCTACCCGTTATGTATGGAGCCGAAACGTGGACACTGCAGGCACGGCTAGTCCACAAGTTCAAAGTCGCTCAGCGGGTTATGGAAAGAGCTATGCTCGGTGTTTCTCTGCGGGATCAAATCAAATCGGGAAGTTAGGCGATCCAGCAGAGAACCAAAGTCGACATAGCTCATGGCATCAGCAAGCTGAGGTGGCAGTGTGCTGCCATCAGCCATAAAACCGACAACTGCTGGGGTAAATGGGTTCTCGAGTGGAGACCGCATCTCAGCAAACGAAGTGTAGGACGCTCTCAGGCCAGGTGGAGTGATGATATGCGCAGGACGGCTGGTAGGAGGTGGATGCGAGTAGCCGAAAACGAGAAGTGGCGTGCATTTGGGGAGGCCTATGTCCAGCAGTGGACGGAAATAGGCTGATAATGATGATGATGGGTGGTCGACGAACAGACGGATCACCTGATGGTGATGAAAACACCAACATTTACAGAATAGTTCGTGTTTTTAAAGGATTTAAAAAACCCGAAAAACCCGGGTTTTGGTTTTTCAAACCCGGGTTTTTTGTGACTCTTAAAACCCAGAAAAACCCGGGTTTTTAGGACCGGGTAAACCCGGGCTCGATGCCCTAGTTTTGACAGACGTTTCATAACCGCCTTCAAAGTCAGTAATATGAAAATTAAATCATATATGACGAGTATTCTTCACTTATGTGAAAATACTCGTCATACGTTACGTTTATATACGTTTATACGTTGATTATATTCTGTTATAATTATTATGTATAAGGTTGTTTAAATCGCCATTCGAATGTTTGTTAGACGGTGTTACGAAATGTCTACAATAGAAGTCACTTTTTTCGTAGTAAAGTAATTGATTAAAGTCTGTAACCAAAGCTCCAAGTCCATCAGACCAAACACTTATGAAAAATTCGCTCGATAACAATAACTCGCTGAAAAGTTGATATTATTGAGATACATATCTGTATTAGGGTCTTATGAACTCGTGCAGCAAACTGAACCATCTCTCTTTGTAGCGGTACAGTTTCACGAAACCAATATACTAGCTCAAATTGGTTCCATTTTAATTGGTCGAAACGTTTGATTGCTTCCATTTTCACGGGTTGTATTGATGCCGTACGTGTGAAACTGACGGTAAAACGATACCGAAATTGAAAGCTGTGACTCGTTGGTCACTCACACATCCCCAATGTGTGGCATATCGCAAAGCAAAGTCGGAGTGTTTAACGTCCCTTTTAAAATGCACTTACTCGGCCGAATATGTTTTTGAAAAGACACAAGCAAGGATTAATATCAAAGATACGTATACGGTACCTTGTGATCTGACCTGTGCATGTGCTTGTGATATCATCCGCGAACGCTTAAGGAGGCCACCGCTTTGTCAAAGGGACGTCGGAATGAAGCCTGGGAATTCATTCGACGCTTTGTGCGTGTTTCTGTGGCGAGGCCCCGTACGACTGTAGGCTGTGTTAATGGTGCGACCTCTGGGTAATGAATTAGACACGTTGCGCTGGATGAAAACTAGTTGTTTCACTCCTAGGTTCGTTGAACATGATTACTTATGAAGATTGAGAGATGTGAACTTACATTTCATTTTCGTGTGATAGAGTCACAACACATATAGTAACACTTTCAAAGTTTACATTGTAGTCCATCATGACTTCACAAATTCACAAACAAGTGGCGGAATTACGGAAACGGAAACTTCATCAGAACCCTGAATTAAAATGAATGAATACATTTGGCTTACACCGTTTTAATTCGATTTTTAGTTACATAGTTTTGTTGTTGATTCCAGTTGTAACTGTTATGAGCTCAGAGTTTTTCTTCTTAGGAAATCGTTGAAAGCTTACTAAATAAAGAAACAAAGAACTCAAAGACACTCGGCACATACGTCAGTGTTTCGTGCGCTCAGCAATTTGAGAAGGCATACGCTAGTAAAGCGGCCATACGTACGCATTGAATGCGCGTTTTACTATTTCCGTTGCAAGGAAAATGACGAGAGATTTTTATTCAATTTTAGTAGTTACCTACTGCGAGTAATGTTTGTCGAGGATCGGGGGTGGATGAAAAATCGAATGTCGAATCACACGCACATACGGACACGAAATATGCCAGTTAGCAAGTGGCCATGATTGTGGAACTCAATCGAAACGTCTGGATATACGGTCTAGTTGCGCTGGGGATAACCAGCTCCGTCAATCCTAAGCCTGGAGTATGCTTGTTTGAGGAACGGCCTTCACTCTATAAATATTTAGTACCAGTTTAGACATTGATGATTGAACGATCCTAATGGTTTAAGTTTCAGCTTTGCCTTGTTAGCGTGCTCGGCAATGACGAATCGTAAACCGTGATTGACATGGCCGGTCGGATGCACGCGGTCAATTTGACGTCAATCAATTTAAGATAGTAAAGGTAGAAACACACGCAACGCACATTGTTTGCTCAAGGATTGACATTGATCCTAGAGCAAAAGAGAATAAGAAAATGTTCAGTTTTTTTGATGATATTTACACCGTGTCTCGTATGGAACCATACATAATTTTACTGTATGTACATTGTATTAACATATTAAGACGTGGTACCTACAGTTTAACGATGTGAAAAGCTGAAAAATAATGTCATAAAAACTGCAATAATTATTAAGTATTAATATTATAGCAAACCCATGTTTCATTTCTAATTATGAAACAAGATGGTCTCAATTACTAGTTCAATGTCTGTCTTAAACAAAGACACCGAAGAATTCAGGTACACCTTTATAAGGACAGCACCTAACTTTTGATTGTTAACGTGCACCTTATTAAAACTAAAGCATCTTTCAGTTATCATCGTATTTTCGGATCCTTAGAATAAGTTGCTTTTATTTTGTTTCTGAAGGAGTTTCAACATTATTCATTTAGAATTCAAAGTTTGGGTAAAACTGTTATTATCGGTCATATTATATTTCTCGTATTATACACTGTGAAATTTTAGTGGTTGTTTTCCCGCAGTAAAATGATTCTATCTTAGTAGTACAAAAGATGTGTGCAGTTCTTTTTTGTTAAAATCAATAAATGCCGGTTTTACGAAAGGTTTAACCTTAACTCGAAATTACGTTCGAACCGCTTTATGACTTAGGGTGTAGAGCTTCTTTAGCTTTAAGCATCGATTTCATGCGGCAAGCAGTACCTGATTACGTCACATCTTATAAAAGAACGATATCTTCTCTCGTTTTCGAGATAAAAAAATTATTATTTTTAAAATTCCAAAAAAAAAATTTTTTTTTTCGCGGAATAATTTGCATAATTCGATAGTATTACTAAAGGCAAATCGTTCTGCCACGGGAAAACAACCACTAAAATTTCACGGTGTATATATTGTTTTTAAACGTTGGTCTAAACTATGTTCCATCGAAACCACGCATACGCGTGATAGAACCACCTTTTGATTGTGTCCGGTACTTTAAATCGTTTGCACGCAGTTACTAATTCAATTGTCGCGACAGCACTTATTTAGGGTCCACCATTAATATGAGACTACAATGTTTCTTACCTTTAATAACCATGTTAATCCATTTGATTCCACAGAGTTATTATTAAACCTGCTAAGCTATTGTTAACGAAGCGAGAACAAAGGGTAAAAAAAACATCGTCGCACCTATAACGTGTACCTACGTCGTTATAATCTCGGTGTAAAGCGAAAATAACGGGCTACGCGCCAACTAATCGATAGATTACATTACATTGTTTTTACGGACTTTACAAAATAGATGTTTCCTTATTACACTTAGGATACTTTATATTCTGACTGCCGTCTGTTTGTGCATTCGTTACGTGGTTTGAAAATTGAAATCATCTAGTATCATCGATGTCTGATGAATGATACTAAAAGGATCTATTCCATTGCCCCAAAATAATCAAATCAATCCCTTTAAGTCAGTCCACTGCGTCTGTACTGTACTGTAGTGCTGCAGGATATTGGTCGAATAATGCGTTTTTCGTTAGCAATTGCCATAGGTGCTATACTGCCATGTCAAAAGTCCCGGCATTTCCAATTAGCGGATGTCTTATTTTTTTTAAATGTTAAATGTTAGTCTGCGCCGCCCCGCCTGCATAGGATTTGTAACAAGACCGCAACGAAATGCGAATATGGACGAGTAACGAGGGAAGTTAACTTGTTATGCGTGCGGTTTCGGTAGTTATGCTATGTGTTTTCGGCTACACACAGTTTGCGACAGTTCCAATTTGTAGCTTATTAGTAACCGCTGAATATGGGAAGACTTTGTTGGCGCTCCGACGGTATTATTTATTCAGCGATTTCGTTTGATATTTATCTTGATGGATGACGGTCTGTTTGTAAATAGGCAGTTTACTTGTACCCGTTTTATCCGACCAATTTAAACATAGGTATTCAGAAAGGTAGGTAGTTGAATAAATATTCTAAGCTAGGTAGTTAAATAAATATTCTAAAAAGGCGTTTTAGTCCGACCAAATTAGACGTCGGGTATAACAAAAACTTTTTTCTTGATCAGACTTTTAGTTACTTGACCACTATTTAAATACTTCTTTCACCAAAGTTCACCGTACTACGTACATGAAATATTCAAAACTACAATTTTAAAATCAAAATAGTATGCCACTAATCACATTCACGTAGCCCAGTGAATAAGATAATTATTAAAATTAGTTGTGTAAAAGTGAGTTTATATATATTAAATAAATAAATAAATTTAACTGAGTTTAATCTAAACATGCAATAAACGCGATATGGAATAGCAATACACGCGATTTTTAATCCGTAAACTTAGTACTATTCTAAAATTAGTCATTATGTTACCCATATTTTGGATCTACTTTATATTTTGCCGTATTTTTTATACGGTTGCAGACAGTTGACTTGAAGAATTCTCGACTCCTCTAGTCGCAAGGTGCGATGTTGCAGTATGTTCAATACCGCATGCACCAGCAACAGTAGTCGACGATGTCGTTTCGACAATAATGGTTTCTTTATAATATTTATATTAAGCTTCCTCTGACAAAAAGCAATACGCGTAACATACCTATCAACCAACACGCACTTGGCCAGCGTGGTTGACTAAAGCCTTTTCGCCCTAATTTGGGGTAGGCCCGTGCCCCAGCAGTGGGGACGTATATGGGCTGATGATGATGTAACATACCTACCTGTAGTGTACAAAACACAGCGTCTGCTTGTGTCTTTTATCCTAACTATTTGTTTTTAAACTAACCACAATAATGGCTTCAATTTCTTCCGTCATCATCCGGACTTCCGGGGGAGGACGGACTCATCCATAAAACTGCTTAGGTACCTATGATGTCTAATCTGCTTCGAAGTCCTGTCAGTCAACGTAACGATAACGTGTAGTTAATATTCTAATAATTCAGTTATATTAAGTTTTTGTTAATATGTAATAATTTAAATGTTTTTATTTAAATTACCCTGTTTGTTTATTTTTCCATTTGGAAAACGAAATAATTTGCTGGTGGTTTCTGTTACTCCCATTTACGGCACACAGTGCCATCTAGTTCACTCAAGTAGTTTTAACATTTCACTCCCCCTTTGGTGAGACAATGAAAACAGTGTTTGCAGATAGATGCCTCTAGTGTTCGGCTAGGAACTTTTTCTTTTAAATCATGTTGAAGTAGACTCTTGATTTTAATGTAGCTTAGCAAAATAAAAAACAATTAAATGTACGTTTAGATGACCAATAAAGGTGATATTTTGTTGTAATCAACTCTAAAAGCCCCATTTTCCGCTAATAATACTCAGCGCCATCTGTTTTAATCGCGCGGAACTAACAAGCCGTGGTTTTCAAAGATGATTCGTCAGGTGTCAGTACTGGTCGAAACAAGAATATTGTTATAATATTTTTCTGGTCATCAGAAATAACATATTTTGTTAAATTATTTAATAATTTAAACTTAAGAACCTCATATAGTACAAAATAATATATTTATTTATTCCAAAAAAGGAAAGTCAGTTTTCCTGAAAATTTAGTTATATAGCTTAGGGTCCGTACCTAAAAATAAAATGGTATAAAAAGAACAGTTGATATTTAAGATGCTATTCCATATTGTTAAGACTTTACAGGGAATGATGTCGATGTACATATTTAAACTCATACCCCTTTTTTATTTGAAATCCTTGCTTCGTGTTTAACTCTTTTTACGTGACTATCGGCTAATCAGCGACTGAATAATTAAATGTTTTAGAGGAAGATCCCAGAGCCGCCAGACATCACTTATTTTCTAATGGACAAAATATATACGATTGAGTAGTGGTGGGGTGTACTATCATCATATCGATACCTTAAATCTCAAATGGCGTAACCACCAAAACGCAACTTTTCAGGAGAGCAAAAAAACGAAAAAAAAAGTTTTTTTTTATATAACTTTGTCAATTTTAATGCAGTGAAAATGTTTTATACATCAAATTTCTTAGAATTTTGAGATAAAGGCTTCAGTAAGAACTCCGTGTAGCTAAACCTTATATTTAACAAACTAGAAGTCGGTTACGCCTTGTGAAATATTACAAAAAGGCGTATACGCCCCATAAAAAATCATGATTTTTAAGAGGTGAAGGTCGTATCTCTCGAAAGTAATTGTCTTTTGTGCTTTAAAATAACTTAATAATGAAAGAAAACGTAAAATTTCCACTCTGTATTACGCTTTTTACAGAGTTACGCCATATGTCACGTTTTCGTAGTGATGTAATGGGTAATACTCACCTTGTAAGTTTTATAACAGGATGAAGAATTTTTGTACATGGGAAATTTTACTTATAGTTATACGTAATTCGATTAATTTTGTAATTCGTAACCCCCGCTGCTGTATATTCACCATACATTTATCTATGTATTCAGCCATTTGCGTACTTGTGCGCATAGATTACGTTCCTTCGTGTATTAATTATTTTTTGTGACCGTTATGTTGACTTTGGCGCGTTATTGGTCTTTGTTTCTGATTTGTGTTTGGACATTGAATTAAAATGCCGAAACAAGGAAAAGCAATAAATAGCCAATTTCTCCGCAATCTTAATCCCCCCGCGCATCAATACTAACAATAATAATGACAATCATGTGTTCAGCGACTTTGGGTGTAAACGCTTTTCTTTTGTATTGCAATTTCGAAAAATAGGGTGTCTTACGAGTTACGCCGGAAAATTATGTCCCTTACACCCTTTTTTTTGACATTTTTTTCACGTCACAATAATTTCTAGGGGCGTAACCACCAAGTAAATTAGACTAAGCCTTTTACGACCTGTTAACCTTATGAAAAGTGTTCAAATCTATAAAAAACATTGGGCCGTAATAACCTTTTTTTTGCGAATTTGAGGATTTTAAATATACAGATCGATAGAGAAAAAAAAACTGAATAAAACTGCATTAAAAAGTCATTTTGACCAAATTGGCGGTTACGCCATTTGAGATTTAAGGTAGCGATATGACTAGTTGCTACCTTGACCAGACGGCCATTTTTCAGATATCAACCAATCAAGGTACATAGAAACACTGCTCACCTCACTTAAATTCTGATGGCTGATTTTAACATATATTTCACACAATATCATTAAAAATCAGGATTCATTACTCCCAGACACATGCGGTCGGCGGTTTTACCTTACAGATGCTTTAAAGCTATGAAAAAAATTTTACTTCGGGTCGGTTTTGAGAGTTTATTCCCATTAAGATTAGTATTTTTTGACATTTATCAGTATATAAGAGTCGATATGACAATTATTAATGAATGTAAGTGTTTTAAGAGCGAAGCTGATAGTTGAAAAAAATACTGTCGTACGACCTTTTTTCGAGCAAAATGCTGATAAAAACTTTTGCTTACAAATTACCTTTTAATATTATGAAATATTATTGAAATGTACATTTCCGTTTTCATTCCGCCCCGGAAAAGAAGCTTTTAGGACCTTACTCTACAGTGGCGGAGCCTAGTGAGCTCAAAAACGATAGCCCTTATTGATACAAGTTAATATTAATACATATTATAGTAATAATAAAATTAATGATACTAGTGACCCACCCTCGCTTCGATTCCGTCAAAATATACATGAACCTTCCTATAATTTTTTCTACTTAAGGAAACTGCATCTGTTTTAAATATTTGAGCATACATACATAGAAGCGGAAAGCAGTAACGACTTTGTGTCATATTACTATGTAAAAACGAATATAACCTAAATATCATCTTTTTATAGTTTTTTTTAGATTGGATGAGAAATCAAGATTTAGTTAAAATACCGTAACACGGCTTTAATCATGTCAACTTTGAAATAATATATTTAAGGTATACATACCTACATACAATTATTTAAATATCAGTTTACAAGCACTTTATTACATACATTAGAGTAAGACACTAAACGTTTCAAATAACGGAATTAAGGAAGTGGTAGCCTAGTAAAGTGGAATATATTTCCCCAACTAAATAAGATCTAATATATCGTTCTATCGTTTAAGTGGATAATAAAAGGCTATCTTTGAACAGACAGCTGCGCTTATGCCCAGCTACCAGGAGTATCAGGCTTAGGTCCAAGTACCAGGGTTCATAGGGAAACATGATGTTAAGTTTTATTAAAGTACTAACTTGCGTGATTATTTTCTCTTGTTTACAGTCTCCGTCAAAAACGATCACTATTTATTGTTAAATTTTCATGTAGTATTCGATGTTTGTCCAATCGTTGCGAAGATTCGTCTGTCTAGGATATTTTTTTATGGATCTGCTCGCAATTACTTTTATTTACCAGCAAACCGTACTTCATGGAATCATTAAATACGCTCTGGATATCCATCGAATACATTTTCATTTTAAATATTCAGTATTTATCCTCACCTGTAGTTTCTGTCGTTTTACCATTTCGTATTCATGCATTTCGGAATAAAACGAATATAATCTCGAACCACACAACACCATGTTTATAATTTAATATTTAAAAGGAACAAAAGCGCTTCAATATACAATGAATATCCATCCAGTGCAGTTCATCCGGAATTCCCGATGAATTTACCGACGATCGCAATTCATTTGTTTGCATTTGCAATTTCTCGTATTTGATTAACAGAAATTTAATTTCGCTCACGTAAAATCATGTCGTGTGGTGCCGAAGAGTAGTCTGGCTGAAAAATAAAGTGTACTTAACTAATAGTGGATTTGGTTTGTAGTCAGGTTGAGAAATAGGTAAAACACTATTCGTCATTTCTATCATGTTTTTCTAGTTCATAATCTTTGTTCAAGGTTGTTTTGATATCAGCTTCCCCTTCAATATCTTACTACCATATACAACAATTATCGTTAATTATACCATACCTTATTCATGCGATGACATATGTACCTATATAATATAATTATGTAGGCCTTAACTTAGCGCTATGCTTGGTGAATCCATAATTCATTAGATTAGGATTTGAATTAATTGCTCAATAACTACCGCCGTCATGTTCACAGTTTAGATTTCCTTATTATATAGGTTCTACCTTATATAAAAATAAATATTACCCTTATTAAATTTCAATTTATATGAAAGTAAATATTTTAACAGTCAGTTCAGATAGGTACCTAATAAATAGAATTGCAAAATGATTTACTTCTAGTCAGTAGAAAAATAAAGAGTGCTCATTATTTTATGTATGCTATACTTACTACCTCTTTGATCACAGAAATGGTTAATATATTGATAATTGCTTGCATCGATGTTGACTGTCACATTGAATGCAATCATATCGAATGTCTATGTCACAATTAATTATGAACACCTATCGATCAAGTTAAACCTGGCTAATTTTCTTTGTGAGCGCCTGACCTAGTTCAAGGGGGTGAATTCTTGGGAACTGTCAACGGGTATAATAAGTATGAACAGATTACACAACAATACCAAGTTGCAACAATACCAGTGGCGGTGCTCTTTTGTTCTTGTCCGGGACAACTGAAACTTGCGTTAGTATTGTCATGCAGGCTCCATCGGTTTGACGGATTTGTTATTCGCTCTCAGTATCTGGAGTCCGAATGCTGAAACGATCAATTCAGATAGCTGATTCGCTACTGAATTTCGAATTTAAGCGTCGCTTTCACTGTAAATTACTTAATATAATATTTACAGAGTTCGGTCGTTAGAGAATGAAACAATAATCTTTATACAAATATTTAGAGGATAAGATTGGTTGTTTAAATAGAAAACTCGGCATGTGTGTTTATTTAATAAAAAAATAAGTATAAAAAAAATGTTGTTAATCAGTTTCAGAGTGTATTTACTACTAGCTGTTTCACGCGGTTTCACCCGCGTCCCGAGGGAACTACTTCCCGTACCGGGATAAAATATAGCCTATATTACTTTTGAATAATGCAGCTTTCTAATGGTGTAAAAATTATTGCAATCGGTCCAGTAGTTTTTGAGTTTATTCATTACAAACATACAAAAATACAAATATTTCCTCTTTATAATATTAGTGTAGATTACTACAGATATTTGGCATTCCTAAAATACAAAATTCAAGACTTAGCAAGCACGATCATAATAACTACGTTACGCGTACGGGTTACGTTAGATATTCGTGAATTGAAATACGTTTCGTCTTCGTCTCCAAGACATTGATTTCTGCTGTGAATGCGGCATGGTCGGCTCAGTCTATGCCTCGCTTAATATCCTGTCCCGATAGCCCGGAAACCTGCACGGTGCTCACAGAGTGACCTAATAGGTTCTACAGATATCGAGGTTCTCATAGCCTATTCTTCAGTTAGCTTTTTGTGTGTCCAAAACTCAATCAGGATCTTTTCACTCAGAGCAAAGCAGCATTATTCATGTGTACTCCAAATTATATTTGCCCGTAACGAATGAAAAACGTCCTAATCTAATCCATCTAACTTCCAATTTTTTATCTTACTGAACAAATTCATTTAACATAATCAGCTGTTTTTCCAATCCATTACATTAAATAAATCGTAAAAGTGTTTACTTTTTAAATGTAACATTTATTTCGGTCATTGATTTTCGATCGTCTCAGTTTAATTTTATATTCGATAGACTTCATAGGTACATTATTGTGGACCGTTGTAGAAATTTTTTTATTTATATTATATGATAACTAAGGGGTACTCACAATGTCATATATGGGAACCAATTTCGGATTTCCAATGCGATGTTAAAATTTAAATAAAAAGAACTCAATTCTTAAGTACAATAAATAAGGTACATAATTAATAAGCCGTCGTAGACAAAAAGCATTATTGACTATTGTAACCTTGAAATGAGGTCGATTAATACTTACAAGTTTCTTAGAAATATCGTCGAATATTTCCGAGAATCCCTTACGTTGGGTTCAAGTATACGGCCACCGCAGTCAACATATCTATCCACTTTCTTATAATTAAACTGTTCAAGTGAAACGGAGAAAATTTTCCGTGGTCCTTTATACTTGGGGAGCTTCTGGGAATGGAATTTATTTATTGAAGATTAAAACTTTTTACATTTACGTCTTGCTAAATAAGAGATGTTCTTATATTTATGTCTGAAGACAGTCAACAAAACCTCTTCTTTGTGCTATTATATATTGCTAGCTGTGTGGCTAGAAATATTAATAATCGGATTTTTAATATGCATCTTAAAGCATGTTTATAAGCCAAACCAAAAGTGTACAAAATATGATTTATAATTAATAGGAAATCAGGAATATCAACAGCATTTATGATTTACAATCCAGACAGTACCTGAGTATTCAGAGACTTAACGAGTGCCTGTTTTCGATTTAACAATATATTATTCACATTGCTTCATAATCTATTTTAGATTTTGTATTGCAAAACGTAAATGCGTAATGAAATCAGCCAAAGAGAATCAATCTCAAGTTTAAACGTCGCTTATAAAGATATACAACATAATAAATTACTCATCAGTTATTGTCTCGGTTTTATGGTTAATTGAAATAAAGCAGAGATCGTGTCTAATTCTGCGCCAGACAATGGATTAGTTGGTGGTATTCTGTAATTAACGATTATGTGCAGGTATGTTTAATTTAAGAAGTTTGTTCATAGCATATTCGGCGTCAACCAGAGTCACATTATGTGAGTACATTTCTGAAATTAGTTTCGTTTAATACTTAAACGTTATATTCATAATATCTCAAGTTTCCATAGTTATACTGTTGAAACCGTCCAGGTATCCAGTAAACACAATCATACTTAATTAAAAAGTCATATCCTTTTAATTCTGAAAAGTATTTTCAAATGACATTTTCATTACAGTTTAATGCAAAGACAAAGATTCTCTTACCTTATCTTAATTTTGAACTCGAAGCAAAGGCAATAAATCATATACAATGTCTCTGTTCCAATGTTTAGTACACGTCGTAAAGAAGGCAATGTAAATCAAAACGACTACGACACTCACGTCGGTTTCAATAAATGCAAGAGTTATTTACTCCAAATTCCCTCTCAGACGTTTCTACAAGACGTGTCTAGATTTCCCCAGTGCCAGTACTGTGTCATCTATATCAAGGCACATTCGTTCTCGATTGCACTGGAATTACATTGGTTTCGTCCTATTAGGATCGAACTACGATTACCTTCGACTTGCTCTGATTGAATTTAAACACTTCAATTATTCACCGAAGGGTGGAAGCGTACGGTGGCAACTACACGGCTTCTATAGCACTATTACGGATCCAATTACCAACACGTCAATAACAGTTCCAGTTTGGATTTTTTGCTCAGCTCTCGCTTGTCGCTCAGATTGGCAACATGAGAATTGACAGATTTAAACCTGGAACACCGGAAACGATCACTGTTAATAGCGACTATGTGTTCCGGCCTCGATCCCAACAAATCTGGGTGCGAACATTTTAACGTTACACACAACACATCCAAATTCTAAATTTCATGTTATTCTCTGAACACGAGTTATGTTTCTACTTATTTTAATTTGTGGAAATGTCAGGGTGCGTGATTAAAGTACACTTTTAAGTGAAAACTCACGTAATGGGCGTAGTGTGCCAAGAATTTTGTGAAATACAAAGCCTGTTTTTAAAATTAATAAATTCGTATGTGTGCAAGTGTGTACATAGGTATAAATATCGTATTCACAGTATTTTAAATTGACTGAATAAAATATAACAGGTTTAAATTTTTCATTGTATTGAATAAGACTCGAAATGCATTTCGTACAAATTGCGTTCTTAAAAGCAAACGCAAATACACGAAAGGAATATTTTCAGCGAGTTTTCATCACAGATAAGATCTCGATCTAGACGTAGCTCTTGCCAGAAAAGTTAAAGTAAACCAAGCACACTGAAGAATATCAAGAAAATTCGTTTCAAGTCAAATTTGGCACCCAGAGTGGGGAGATAACGCGAAAACGAGACCAGGACGCGATGCATATAATTTTCCAGTAATGATGACACAAGACAACCTGTACTAACACACTTTTCAGTCATCTATATTACAAAAAATATTGACGCAATAAACTGCAGTTTCATATTTCTAGGCCAGCTCTTTCCCTAGTTACAGACTCAAGAGTCACAAAGAAATAACCTTATTACTTTTGCTTACATATAAGTGCAAATGCAAATAGAAATGGCTTTTACGTAGTGAAATAGCGAATGGAATAGGAAAATGTATAACGATGCTCTATAAACAAAGATAATAAAATAACACGAGATTGGAACGGAAAATGTGACTCCTTGTGATAGAACTACATTTTGTTCGAAGTTGCCGAGGAGTTGGAAAATTAATTACAATTTTTTATGTATTTTCTATCAAGGGTTTTAAATAAATACTCGGAGTTGTTTACAGTCGGAACCTTATTGATTAAACTTTTATTTACTCTTATTTGACAAGTGGGTAGTAAAGTAAATATTGCTAATGGACAACAAGCAAGTTGATAAATTAGATTAACACACAAAATAATCCTAGATCAGGGCGGGCAAAATACCTTTGTCTCTGGCGCAAAAGAAAAAGGCAGTGCCAAATGTGCTATCGGGCAAAGTATTTGATGAACAATATTGAGCGTCCAAAACTGATACTAGTAGGTACACAAAATATTAAGAAGTTCTATGGAAATCCAAAAAAACGCGCTCTCCAAAAGTTAGAGATAATTAGTTAACTTAAACAACGCTAAAATAACCCTTTTGGTTTGATGTCACCTATCCTAGTGGCAAGTATCGTGTAATAATAAACACAGTCGTCCCTGGAGAGCCGAGTGTGCAATCCTAATAGATAGCCCCGTAGAAATATATCGGACGGCCCCAGGTCCCTAAAGGTTCTTGAACATAGCTTTTAACCTGTTATTGAAGTTGGATGACGTTAGCTATGTAAACCTAAATTTATTGATGAGAAGGAGGCCTCAGAATAGTACACAATAGATCTTTTGGCTGGTATGATCACGATGATAGATTGTAATTTTAATTTTAAATCTGCATAATCTTTACCAAGATTTCTATGATTCGATAAGGATTTTTAAATGTTCCATCATCTTTTCCATTTTCTTGTATTTTAAAAACGACAAATAAACCATGCAAGTATAAATTTGCAATAAAATCGGTTGTAATCGAATGTTGCATTGATCAAATTACTTCGTTTGTGCAAGGTTTTACATACATAAAACGGAATACATACATATTTAATTTAAATGTTAATTTTCGGTAACAAACTTAACATAACTTTGTTGAGAATGCGGTTCATGTGATTTTTAATCAACTCTGCTGATTTCCCATTTCCAATGTTATCCAATTTGGGGAACGAAGTAGTTACTTACGTGCCCATTATATAAGTGTGTATTTATTCTTATGCTTTTACATGCACAACGAAGCTGTACGTATAACCTATAGGTAGAGATAACATTTGATATATGAGTAGAAACCCAAACAGTAATGATAATGAATAGGACGTTCAGCCGGTTTATTAAACGCATTTGGTTATATGTAGACTAAATGTCCAAATATTTAAATATTAAATCTGTTCTGTACGCATGAATCCATATTTAAACCTTCGGTCGCCTGAACTGTTTATGTATTTGCAACGCATTTCACGGTTTGATTAAAGAGTATTGAGTATTATTTGAAGTATTGACTCGACAAATGAAATGGGACCGGACGACGGGGGACGAATAACTTGCCCAATCAGAGGGTTTTACAAAAGGCGTCCGGCGGTATTTGAAACCAGATTCGAAATAGCGGAACTAACGTCTATAATTGCTTTGGTTTCGCAAAAACGAAGTCCACTAGTCAAAGCGTGCTTCGTCACAAAGGATTTGTATTTTCACATTTTTACCCGAATACGCGATGCAAAGGAGTGGTATTGTGTATACTCGTGTCAGCCAATGTGTGTATCTAATCTTGCCATGCGAGAGGTCGCCAGTTCAAACGCCGCCACGTATCACTGGGTTATTTTTTAAAGACAAATTTGAGGTTCATATGATATGTGCGATTATTCGACGCTTTAGCGGTGTAGGAAACCAACGAAGAAAGTCTTGTGTAGTCAACCAACCCGCACTTGGCCAGGGTGGTTGACCTTAGTCAACCACCCTGGCCAAGTGCGGGCTAAGGCCGGGTGTTTAAGGCCTTAGCCTTATCGCCCAAGGGTAGGCCCGGCTGTGGAGACGTATATGGGAATATGATGATGATGTGTGTATCTAATGCACTATACAGACAAAGTGCCAGTGCGCATGTTTATGATTCATATAATAATATCGATCGATTGGTTTAAGTCCTGCGAGACATGACATACATTTTTGGTTTACACGCTTTGGCGCAAAATATAGCGTATCTAAGATGTGGGAATTTACTTATGAATTACATAATCTTATCAATATTATCCAATCAGCTGATGATGTTAAACCATGTAATGATTTCATAGAATCTTTTTATTCAAGTGAAATTTTTCTCAAAAAATTCAACGTAGTCAAGGTATTTTTATGATATAATATCTGTTAACGTCATTCATGCAAATCTGTGACTCGTTTTAAACGAATGCAATTCTATTTCAACATGTTTCATGTCGTTTAAAGCTCCATATCAGTTTGTCTAAGCCACAACCGTACAAAAGCGTCCATCTCGCAAGTCGGACGGATACAGTCACAGATCAAATGGGGTCTCTGCTAAGCTCGGACTTGTATTGATTCGTTCGCACGTAATACATTTCTTTCTTATGCCTCATACGTTTTGCACCGTATTTCGTCTTCATTCTCGGAGTTTTTATTTCAATGTGTGATACACATTACCGCTGGATGAAGAATGGTGATCGCGATCTTCAGTCATGAAGGATCGACCACAGAGAGAGATACACTTTACTCAAATTACCCGTCAAAATATAGAAAAGACGTGTGGCACTCGGGGACTGCCGCGTTATAGCTATTGCATAGCATCGTCCGATTTCGGAGCAGCTCGTCTCGATTCGTGTGAGTTTCGTTAATAATACGTCTAACCGCACGCACACAAACACCGTGCCGAAGTCTACCGAACTGAAACAACATTAGACGATTGTGAGGTTTTTTTCGTTACGGAATTTCTTGGTTCGGTCGCCGCGCTCAAAGCCTGCGATAAAAGCTATGCAATTGCTTAAAATGGAGGTAACTGATATATCTGTTGTGCGGAATATTAATAATGATGAACGCTCCGTCTCAAAGTCAACCCTTTATTCCGCTCACTATCTGTCTCCCGCCGTACACATTTAATTTGGCCATCAAATATAATTCATTCGGGAGCTCACGGGGACCGAAATAGCGCTATATTTTAGCTCCACCAAGTTGCTTATTTCACTAGAATTCCTTATTTACTTGCCTCAACTTGGGGTGTCTTATTGTGATAGTTTTGATAAATATTGTTTGACTTGTTTGTTTGGCATTGTTTTAAATATTAAAAGTGTTTTTGAAACCTTGACAACGGCTTATCAAGTACAAGTACTAAAGTCATTTGTGTTTTGCGCTGAGTACAATCCGCTGTTTATTATTTGCGATATAAAATAACCAGAAAATATTACTACATTAAACATTATGAATTGTTGGTAAATATTACGTAGTCAAAAAAGAACAGACTATGAATAATATTTTGTGTGAGAGTGATTTTGCTTTACTAGCTTCCCAGTAAGGAAGGTCGTCAGTTCCCCGTTTTCCTCGGACAATCCAAGGTACGAAGGCTTTGTGGTAGCCAGCCGCGATTTTGGAGTCGCACCTTGGGGACTTAGGTTCAACCATCTGTTTCCGCGGTAGTTGCCCCCTCTAATTATATACGAGTTTAACTTGGTAAACTTGTACCTACTAAGGAACAAGATTCGGAAACCTAATAGTAGTTGCTCGCACGGTAACCTCAATAATTCAGTTTGAATGTTCTACCGATTTTCTGTTTTCTACGCTGTTAAATCGACCAAAATGGGACTTGAATGAGGCAAAAGTAACGAAATGAATTCTATAAGTACCGGCTACAATTAATTTAATAATCTACCTTAGAATCCGATAATTAAATATAATAGAAATCCTAAAGCATCACATTTATTACTGACACATTTCATAATGATTCTCATTGTTGGAGGGGCTTAATATCAGTTATGTTGTTCTACGTTAAATTAATCAGTTTCGAACGGGATTCCAATATGTTTATAAACCACCGTGTATCGGTGCACCGCATTTGTGAATTAATCATTTCATTCGATTACTGAATCATTTCGTCTCTACATTATTGTCATGATTATCCCGATAACAATACAAATAGAGTCTGGCACCGGATTAGGGGAAATGCTTATTTTATTTGGACTTCTCTTCGCTTTTCTGTCTGCTATCCTTAATTTGACATTTTGATGCTTTAAAATAATGCTTTAAGTATTCCCTTACATTGTATGTATTATATTTGTGGACATAAACTAACGTTTTTAGTACACGGTTCAAATGATTTATGAAAGCATGAATACGAATGGATCTCAAATGGTTGTGTGTGATTTATTAATATTTCGCCTAACTTTGTTGTAGAATATTAACAAATTGCTAAGTACAGTTCGTTCCTGGATTACTGAGAGAAATACCCTTTTTTGCGGTATATTTTGCTTTTGGAAATTTAGGAGGAAAGAAATACCGTTGTCTTGTGTTTAAAGCGCCCAAAATGCGAATCAAAGTAAAAATAATAAAGTATTAAAGCTGTGCTTTGCATATGATTTATCTATCGTACAAAAATCATTTAGATTAAGTTTTTATACTTTAACAAACTTGTAACTAAACCTTATGTTTTCATTTTCTTAATATTTCGAAAAAAGCTTTTACAAAAAATATTAATACGAGTTCCAAATGAAATACCTACTTGTAGAGTTTTAGTCTGTCATCAGTACTAAATCTGATAATGACTACTTATTATTGAAGCATTATTATAAAAACATAGTCTTAACTATGAAGAGGTGATAATTATACATTGAAAAGTGGTAGGTCAATAGTGGAAGGTATTCAAACGACATCGTATTGACGTGCTTCGTTATCGATTGGTCGCTCTTTAAAATGTCGCGGTACTTTAGAGATAATAGTGTGTTATACAGTCTGTAATAAACAGATAAGCTCTCCAAATGTTATATTGGCCTTTCTGATACACCTACGCTTGAGTAGTGTTTAGAAATCTAGTTGAAACTCCTTTTAATTGGCCAAATAATAAGTGCTACTGGTTGAGAACGCGGTTATATCGAGAAGCTTCCTATTAAAAACTCTATGATTTTCTGTCATTTAATGAAATACGTTGTAATTACAAGTGTGCAATATTTTGTGAGAGCCTCTCACAAAATATTGTGCTGTGCGGTGCCTGAAATAGGTTTAGCAAAACCTGTGAGGCAGATTAGGGAAACTAGGAAAGTAAAGTTTATAACCAACGACTTCATACCCAATAGACTCCTAATACAGGACGAGCGTTTTCAGACAACACATCAGATAAATAGATCTTTTGTTAAACCACGCCCACTGATGCTTCGTTAGTAACGACCAGATCTGAGACCCGTGAACATCTCTGCGCTCGCTTTCAGAAAAAATTAAAAACCTTGTTGCCATGGCGCCTTGCATCATAAGATGGTGTGGAAATGATAGCAAGAGCTCAAATTTTAAAATTGATAGCATTTCGTTTCACCGGTTAGTGTTTTTAATCAATTAAAACTAATATTTTTTTGTTTGACCGGAGGCCATCTTAGATGGCCGGTCGGTCGGTGTCATCAACCGCCCATCTCTTTCTTTAACATGCAGTTTCATATCCTTTATCCTTATCGTTCTCCGTGTACGTGTACGTAGTGCTGTACCGTACCAAATACTCAGAATCGATCGATTTAGATTTTTAATTGGATATTTTTAAATTACATTTTCTAATATAAGAGTTGACTTTAATTTATCATATTTTTTAATCTTATTTATTTATTTCATACACACAACACATTACAATCACAGAAAGCCAAAGTACAAAGATATACAGTTCGGAGCAAGATTGCAATACAGAAACAATGTGTACATTAAAAAAAAAAAGTTGAAATTGAGTTTATAACACATGGCAGAAACAATTATTATTTAAACAGAAATTGAAAAAAAAAACAAAAAAAAAGGTATTATATTAAACATTTAGTAATCTTTATCTTAATTTACTATATATATAAACGTGAAAGGTCACTGATTCACTGACTCACAGACTGATCACGATATCTCAGAAACTCCAAATGCTAGGAGGTTAGCTAAACCTAGCTAAGGGTTATTCTACTGATCCCCATGGGAAATCCCCATCAATCGGGATAAGTGAACTTTTTGTCCACTAATCCCTATTGATGCCTCTGATGGGGGTTGTGAGAAAAAAAGTTGTTTACGATTTTAGACTTTCGCGTTCCATTACACTAAATATTTGTCTTTATGGGTCTACACGCGTTAATAGGAGTAGCAAATTACATAGCTACTTACTGCCCGACGTTTCGACTGGGTTACACCAATCGTGGTCGCTCGCGACCCTATTAACGCGTGTAGACCCATAAAGACAAATATTTAGAAAAAAAGTTGTTGATAAAGTTCACAAATTATTAATCAAACCGACATTATGAATACCGCCTTTGTAAGCATCTACGTTTTTACGTAGATATAATGTAAAATAAATCAATCAATTATGTATTCCAGATAGTAATAATCCATATCCTTAATCAAATCAAATCCATTAAATGTAGGTAAATCTAAATTACATGTCCAAGAAAAAGGTCTATAATATTTTTGAATAATGTTACGAACTGCATCAATTTATCGATCACCTATTTTCAAAGAAAACTTATGTACCCCATCCCTATGTTTTGTGGTGATTTTTTTGCGACCAATTAGCATTCAGCACCCTCCCCCCGCGTACCTCAGGTAGTTGACTGAAATGTTTGCATTGCGAATTGATAGACATTAGGTGTCTATTTGGGTATGAAGTCGATGTTTATAACGTATATTAACGATTATTTCTACTGTAACTACCTGTATTGTCTTAGTTTGAACAGTAGCATTAATCAGGACAGTTTTCACTTTAGCCTAATCTCACTTGCTTCCATCTGAACTGTACGACCGTAGAAGAGGATTAGGCACGGGAGGTCTGTGGTTCTGTGATTACTCGCCGCGTGGTAAGGCGAACTGACTAGAAGCTTCTACCGTCTCATGAATAAGAAAGATACTTGGTACCGGTGCTGTTTTCCGAGCGAGACACATAATAAGACGGCGCAATCACACTTAAACTCATCTTGCTATAGAACGCTAACTATAAGACGTAAATGGAAATAAGCTAGTGTACGATATCGATGCGTCCAACAGCGTCTTGCTGCATTGCGAGGCTTTGTTAACGCAATGTCTAGATTATAGAAAAACAACGATCGACCGTTTCCTAAGACTACGCTTTATATTATCCCGACAATAGGTGTTATCCATGACGACTATTGTCTAGGACACAGACATCATTCTGATAAAAGTAATGGCTTGTCGCGACGGTCGGGTTTTATTAAAATATAAATATCATCACCACTTAATGAGATTCATTTACGTATTCATTATAGGGTCGTTAATCATCTTTAACAAAAAGAAAGCAGTTAGTAATGTTCAGACAAATAAATTAGCTAGAGAACATAGTATCTTTTTTTGTTTGCTAAATTTATGACCGTATTAGCATTAACCTAGTTTAACGCAAACAGTTTCGGAGTTTTTCAGTTGAAATGGTTACTTTACAAATTAACATTTCGTTTTATCGAAATAAATGTCCTCAGCACAATTTGTCATATGCATAACAATCGAATTAATATGTAAACTAAAGTGGTCTGTGTGAAACTGACGAAACCAATTTGATTTGATTCAAATCAAATTCCCTTCGATCGAATCAGATCTGATAACTGTAACCATATTCATAATAATAAAATAAAAACGCTAAGACGCTGTCTAACTAATGATCGTACGGAACCATACATTAGCTTAAGTTAATTAATTATTGTCCGACACGCAAGTAGGTATTTTTCTTTTGGGGCATGGGTTTATTAAGTAGCCATTATTCTTTTTACTTACCGCGCTATACAAAACTTTTTGTTTATGAATAGAAATCATCAGTGGATTTATTAGATTTCTAGTTGAAATGGCTGCAAGTCTAATTATGCCAAAATTAATTTAATTTAATCAAATGTAAAATGGGAACATTTCTTGTCACATTTCATTTCTTCTCACCTTTAAGTTCGTCATGTATTAAATTCAATGTCCACATTTTTTTTGAGAAGGATGAAACCTTATACCATTCACCCATTAATTACGATACGTCCACACTCATATGTTTTAAATATTATATTGGAAACTAAATGCCTAATAAATCGATGATGCTAGAAGTGGTGAAGTCAGATAACGTGTCATACATGAAATACCTCAGTTATCAACCGCTGTAAGTATCCACCTCCCGTGAGAGTCTATAAAAACACTATTCTTTTCCATATAGTGTTTTTATAGAATTTCGTTAGAAGAGCAAGCACTTGCCGTCTACGGGCTTAAAATTCCGTGTCTTGCATTATGCATAGGTTCATCTTAGTACTTTTAGATACCATATACTTCGCTTTCTTAAGATATGATATCGAATTATTTCTCCAAAGTGAAATGAAACCTGACGAAGGAAAATCTCGAACATACAAAGCTTTAAAAGCGATGAAGTGCAGACTTTAACACGGGTACCACTAATGATATCCGCACGCCATCAGAGCAACTTTCAGCGCTAAAGGATTCGTTAATTAGCCTGCAGTTTTAGTTCATTAACAGACCTAGTGCTTTTCATTCAAACGTTCCCGCCGTAATGGTCGTAGCAATGAATTCTCTAAAACCTTTTGTTTCATCGACTATTCAAATAGAATTTCTTATGGGACATCATTTTGCCGACCATTTTCTCGTGGAATACTCGTGTCACATTATATAATATCAATGCATAGCCTTCAGGGAATCAATAGTTAAAGCGCTTCCGCCTTTATCGTTAATTATAAATCTAAAAAAAATATTTGAATTACCACACTAAATTTCAGGGTCTACAAGTGACATTAGGAGTATAGCAAATACATAGCTTATCACTGCCTGACGTTTCGACTGGGTTACACCAATCATGGTCGCGAGCAAACTGGCGCCGCCCGTCTAAAAAGACAATATTGAGTGTAATGGAACGCGAAAGTCTAAAATCTTAAGGTTTCAATTAGTAAAAGTAATTAATATTGATGTGACTCCATCGTCAAAATGATACGCAACTCCTTTCATTTGGGGCGTCGTTACCTACGCTTAATAACAATTTGCACTTCTAAATATAGCTTGTTGTTTACACTTTCAGATAATTCGTTTGGCATCCTCAGCTTTATTCGCTCGCACGGTGTCATATTAAATATGTTTTAAAATGTAATGTCACTTGACGTGCGCCCTTCATACGAAAATATCTCAAGAGACGTAAATAGATTCAGTTTAACTTAGAAGGCTTTTCTGCTGATTGTCTCACGATCTGCAATATTAAATTAGTTATTGATCCTCTGATAAAAACAAACTGAAAAGATTCGATGGCTCAGGCAAAAGAGGATAGCTAATGATTAAATAATAAAAACAGCGCTGTTAGATAGGATGTCAAATAATGATAAGTTGTAATTTCTCTTGTCGATAGCGGACAGTTTAATAATGGTCGTTATTTTTTAATAAGAACGATCATTTATATTTTTTGGGGCGTCTGGTAAGGGTTACTTATTATTAATCTTAACTATTGATTATGTTTCGATGTCAGATGTGCAAAGCGTCAGTTGTTTGGAAGCAAAAAATTCAGTTCTTACAAGTACTTGTATAATTTTGGACGGTTCATGTAGAAAAGAAATATACGCGTATATTACCAAAGTCACGAGATAGTGGTCTGGCGCAAAATGGCGTTATGTTAATGAGTGAGCGGTGGCGTAGGTAAGACGTTTCAGCTTTACCTAGACCTCCGACTTATCGACTAGGTTAGTCTTGGGAGGCAATTACAGCCCTGGATCGTTCAGTACCTTGTGTACTGACTTGTATTGGGAAATTACCCGAATAACGTCGCCATTAATAATAAGTCATTAACAATATTAGAGACCGGGTGCTATTGGTATTTTCAGCGGGTCACTGACCTGTCGCTTAAGGAAATATCTACAAAATAAGAAGGGGCCCCAGTATTGATTGTCTGAACGTTTGGAGTTTACTGTAGTCCGCCAATACGACTGATATTGTGAGATTGAATACAAACAAAACGGGAAACTTATTCTGTATCATTTCCAATACTGAAATAGTTTTGGTGCGCTGGGATTAGTTACTTATTATTCCCAGGGTTCGTTTATATTGCACGATTTTATATTTGTTAATCTGGATCCAATTTTAACTTTTTGGTCTTATATTTTTCAGGTAAGCATCCGAGCAATATCGCCTCTTCATCAGTCCTCGACAGAAATGTTTCTCACGTAACGTACGTACTTTTTTAAGATATGGATAAGCATGTGATCGTATATCCATAAACATAATGTATAAACATAGATTTATAATGTCGTTTATAAATCTAACTAAAATAACTTAGTTTTACCCAGAAAAACACATTTTTTTTTGTTAGGTTGTTATAGCGGCTACATCGAACGAACGGTTAGCTGCTGAAGTGAACAGGCGAAGTTTTCTTTTATGTGTATATTAATAAAATCTTAAGCTGCTTACGGGATATTAATATCGTGTCTATATACCAGGCTACAAAGTCTGAAAGCATGACGTCTGACGGCCCGTCAGCTTGTTAGTAATATCGGCGTTATCATAGTACGAGCTCCTTCCAGCCTTCCATTGAAACTGAAATATATACTGCATCTACGTTACAAAGCCTGATTGAAAGGTGAAAAAACCGATACGATCTTATCAATGGCGCATTGTCGACGACCGGCGTTTGTTGGGCGAGAAAATATTTTAAAACATTTGTATGCGGATTAATTTAATGATCTTTCAGTAACTTGGTAAATTATTCATGTAGCTTTTAATATTGGCTAACGGAGAAGTTCAAATTAGATATGTTCTTATGAACATAAATCAAAGTAGTTGTGCTCGACATTGAAAACTAGTTTTTACCCGACTACGGCAAAGCAAAAGGAGGGTTATGATTTTGACAGGCTATGTATGTATGTATGTATGTATGTATGTATGTATGTTTGTATGTATGTATGTATGTTCATCTGTTTCCACATAACTTCTAAATTGCTTGTCAGAATTCGACAAATGACATATCATTAGAAGCGTCTTAATTGTCCGCTGGTTATAGGCTATATAGGGTTTCACAAAATCTAATGTGGCGCCCACTAGCGGACAAAACATACAGAGTAAAAAAATAAAGTTAAGATAAATACGCCGTGTTTGGTATCATTGGAAAGCGCTTTACTTGTACATTTTAAATATATATATATATATTACTAGCATTTGCATGTGACTTTACGTATATTCATGGACTGATTGCATATAGTTCACATCTTTTCGTTCATAGCTTCTTTACTACTTAACAGAATAAGACCACTGCAGTACCATTAGAAGGGCCTTGATATTCTGTTAGTTATGAGCTTTATAGCTTGTCACCAAATTTAGTATTGCGCCCTCTAGCGGACAAAATTAAAATAAATATACCGTGTATATGCTATATGCAACGTAGACAAATACACTTTAACACCAAAATAGTACAAATAATAAAAAGTTAAAAACTAAAACCCAACTACGACAAAAAACGACGCTGAAAAAGTATAAAACAAGACTTTTAGAACACTGAACAAAGTTGCTTATGTAGTTCCAAGTAAATGGACACAGTAGACTCTACCAAAATGCTTATGTTGAAAATTGACAATAATGTCATACAATACTATTTTGAAGTATGCAATATTTACTATGTAGAGATAAGTTTTCATGTTTGGAAAGGCGTAGTCACACGTTCCATACACAAGTACCTACCTACCGTAGCACTTTGACAACGTGTGACTGCGGTTTTCCAAACATGAAAACTTATCTCTACATAGTAAATATTGCATACTTCAAAATAGTATTGTATGACATTATTGTCAATTTTCAACATAAGCATTTTGGTAGAGTCTACTGTGTCCATTTACTTGGAACTACATAAGCAACTTTGTTCAGTTCAGTGTTCTAAAAGTCTTGTTTTATACTTTTTCAGCGTCGTTTTTTGTCGTAGTTGGGTTTTAGTTTTTAACTTTTTATAACGTTTAGAGTTCGGTTTGACGTTCGGTTCGAACAAACGGTTTTATAAATGAATGGATTTTGGATGCTGATGAATGAATTATCTAATGCTTTACGATATGAATGTAATAACTCCAATAATTCAGTGGGTTTATTATAGTAATATATTAATAACATTCGAATTGTATTTCAAGGTTAATAGAGATTTAAATAGTAATTTTTCAATTAACGTATTTTCCCATTTCGATGGAACCGGGCAGACCTTAGTTGGTAATAATATTATCTTATTGATAAATGTCATACTTGTGCGTAAATGGGTAATGTTTAAATATCTTTAAGCAGACGTTCCTTTACTCTGATTCGGTTAAGATAAGCCAAGGAAACTTGAACTAGCTCGGCTTGCGGGTAATACATGGCTACGTACTTTGCGATTCAATCAGGGCTTGTTTAAATTCTGCCGATAGAAACTAGGGCGGACAACGCCGTTATTTATAAATAATTTATTCTGTACATGTTCAGTTTATCAACGCATTCTTTATAATACGATAAATATGTGTTGTATCATTTAGTGGCTTGTTTAAATCAGATAGTTCTAGTAATTAAACGTTGTGCAGTATTATAAAGATATTTTGACCAACTTAAACTTAACCGCACTGATTACTATATTGTTTGATGTATTTAACAGCGTTTGCTCTCTGAAATTAATAATAAGGCGTCCGACGGAATTCAGCCATAGCGGCCGATCTCAATTGAGATCAACCAAGTGCGCAAGACATAGTATAGTGCACAAGTGTGCGCGCAAACACAAGTGCACTCTCTATTCCCTTACTCTCATAATTCGGTGAGACGGCAATTCGACATGACCGATAAGAGATCGGGCGCAGGACCACCGGCTTAACGTGCTTTCCGAGGCACCGCCATCTTCTTAACTCCGGGCTGAGTAATTTCATTACAGAAAAACTTACACAAATTACACAAAAACTCACACGGACTCGAACCGGGGACCTATCGGTCCTTACGCAGCGCTTGCTACCAATAGACCAACGTGGCAGTTAGTAAGTTAGGGCTCTCTGCAATTAATGCTACACTTAAATAAAAGAACATAACGTGAATTTACTTGACATTAAAGAAACATGTGCCTAGCTCAGCTCTTCAAGTTAGCGAATTTGGATCAAATATAATAAATCACGTTGAAAACTTCGGTTAATATCAATACTTTAAGGCAGAGGTGCAAAGCTTTATGGTGCCTTAAAATGGATGTGGTACATTGACCTTTAGATTAACCGACCGACTTTATGAGGTTATAAAATTCACGAGCCAACACAAGGCGACCCCGGTGACTTCTCTCTACCCTAGTAATTCTACCTGTGTTATTGTACGTAACCAAGGTAGGTAGGTATTAATAAAATAAACTTGGTCGAATTCCGAATCTACGTTGTGGATTTTTTTTTCGATTGAATGGTCGAGTTCGATTTGTTGGGTGGTTAATAAATAGCTGTTTAATTACTAACATAATAAACAAAAATGGGTTTACTTATAATTTGATTTCTGCTAAATAGACAACCTAAGCTAAACAAAATTATTTTTTGTATTAAAATTTATATTGGTTCTTTGATTCTACATTTTATTTATTCGTCATAATTCGATATAAAAGTAAAAAGACCACAGAACTTCCTTTAAGCTAAATTCGATACCCAGTCTAGCCTTACCGGCGCTTCGGAAGCTTCCTATCATGGATACTTTCCTATAAAACTATTCCTTTGATTCCGTCTGCATTAGATTCTATTTGCAAAAGATTTTTTGACCACCAAAGACCCTTAAAAAATAATAGATTCTAACTTAATTGTAACTTAATTTTGGTATCATCGGTATCCGAAATCAGCTTATCCAGTTCATAAATCACAGTTCTGTACTCACATTCAACTTAGTTTATAGTCAAATACGTCAAACTATATAGCTTTGACGAACTCAATAAGCAAGCTTCGACACGTCTACACACCCCTACCGACTTAATTAAAACACTTACGTATGAACTTGAAGTTCATTATAATACACATCGTCGTACGTTTAGATAGAATCGGTATAAACCAGAATCCTTCCATTCAAAATACATTTCTACCTCGTATCGAATTTTCAACGTTAACTTTGCTCCATGTAAATCGTTTTACAAAGGCGTCGTCAGCTGTTAGCTCACCCCTCAAAAATACCGCGGCAAATCTTTCCACCGACCCAGTGAATTGATTCGCGAAAACTGCGCGGAATTTTTGTTGCATGTCTAACGGTTGAGCGATCGACATGCAATCCGCTCGGCTGGGGCAAAATATAGTCGCCATAACAATTGTATGTTAGCTCTCCGAGGGAATTCGCTCCGTCGCGGCAGGGTTAGGGCGCATCAGACCAAAATCGATATCTCGTGAAACTTAGGACCATACCCCTATTCAAACCTTCGCACAATGCTTCTTTGTCTAGTTATACGTACAAGTATACAACACCTGAGACCCGCGCCGAGCGCTCGTAGTTTCGGAGCTCCAACGACTGTGGTAATTTCGAATACGGGATTGTCTTTTGAAAGGAATTGACTGCGAGCGCTTTAAAGAAAAGGTTTGCATTTCTTTTTAGGAGATTTCCTTTCAAATGAGGTCATGATAGCTTTTTTCAAGAACGAACTAATACTTCGAAAATGTTGACTTCTTTGGGTTAGAAGACATAACAATTTTTTTAAATCTTTTGTAAGAGAAAAGCATACAGTATGTACAGTATGTATGCTTTTCATAACCTAACCTAAAGGCAGAGTACCTGGGCACATGGGTCATAAAAAGGCGTGGAGCGGATTGACGCATATAAATCAGATTACCGAATTGCTGTCGAGACCGCTAACATCGTTCGCGGGCGAAGCTTGTAGTCGTCCTACTTACACAGAGTGAAATTTTAATCAGTTCCCAAATTTTGATATTAAAATGTGCCGCTGCTGCAGCTAATAAAAAAATTATGACATACGTGTGTTTTCATACAGTTATAGATGCTGAAATATCGAGCAGTGTTTCAAATTCTTCTAAAAATGCTGTTTTATAACGACGCACTTCTCATTGAATATTTTAAAAGTAACAATTGAATTCAATTGTCTTTAGTAAAAAAAACACATCATATTTGGAAAAACTGCTTGATGAAAAAGGTTTTTATTTGCGTTCGCCAAGTAGTTCAATTTATGCACATCATTTTGCTTTATACTCTTTATATTACTATTTAGGAAAATAAGTTACGAGTGTTATTAGAACATGCAATGATTAGGTAGTGTTTAATTATTCGAGTACTATCAAAGTAGAAATGAGGGGCTTAATTCAAAATGCCCGGGCATTTCAAAATGGTAGCATGGTATTTTCTATTCAGTTTATTTGCAGTAAATCTGGGAATATTACCTGCTTTCACATCGACGGTTTAGTGAAGCTCGCTTTGACACTGGTATTACGAGAAATTAATTTGTCCGAGTATGCTTTTTGGTACACTTTGGGCACAAATAATTTACGGGCTTTCGTAGTTAGAAGTCTACAGAATTTAGTTGTTTATGAACTTAATTAAATTAACAAATTGAATATGAAGCCAAATTAAGTCTTATTGGATTCTGAGATTTAATTTATACATAGTCTGTGCATGATGTATATTCTGTTTATAATTAATATAGATAGATTAATACAGATACAGATTGATTTATAAAAGCAGATGTCCTCAAAATTTACTTATGCATATTTACCTGTAAAAACGGTACTCATTACTCGTGTTTGATGTATCATAAATTCAGATCAATCATATTTTTTTGATTCAGTGGTAGCTCCTTCATGAACCAATATTTGGGAAAACTATATTATACCTAATAAAATTGATCAAACCTTTTCCATCCGTTCTTCATATGTTGTGAGAAACTTATTAACAATTAATTAAATAAATAAATGATTTATTATTTTAAATGATTTTATTAAATTCCCTTTAGTTTGCTGTGTTATGAAGTTTGCGTCAACTTGGCCAGTTGTTAGGAGGATCTTTTTAGACTTTCATAAAAGTTCAAAACTGTAGCTCGACGCAAATTGAGGCTTCTTAATAGGACAATGATAACATCTCAACTTAAATTATATAGATTTATATACGTGGGATGGTGATCAGAATTCACTATTAACTAACTTACTACTAACTTATCATATTGTTATCACATTTTAAGATACTGTACCGAATAAACTATTATTCTATCTTCAAGATTTTTTTTAATGTTTTTAATACAATAAAGAAACAAATATTTCTTTTAACTATACCATTATGCTCCAATATGTATCGGTGACCATTATTATGAAAGAACAGAACAGTCATAACCCTGAAATGGAATCCTGGAGTACCTGTGTAGGTATATGACGCAAATACAAAGCACGTGGAAATACTAATAAATAAATCTTTGATGTAGTGAAGCAATAACCAGTAGACACACGAAGGTGCCTAATTCATCGTATTCATTCGTATCTCACATTTCGCTCCACCGTTCGCATGAAAGATGTATTAAATTCTGGCGTCAGATAGTTTCGTCGCGCATCAAAAGGTAACCTTCCCGCCTTGTCCTCTACACTCCCTTTTGCTAGTGCAGACGTAATACCTTTGATATATCTGCAATGACGGTCTAAACTTGCAAGTGATGCATATTGAAAGCTGTATTCGAGCGTGTAACGAAACGTATAGATGATTGAATACGTTAGAGCAGTTCGAATAGAATATTGCTACAGTATTCGGTTGGTGAACTTTAATCTTCCATCTTTTCATCGACAAATATTGATTTCTTTTCTAAATACGTTCGATTAAATATGAGGACCGTAAACTCGAAGACTCCATGTTTGTGTACTGCACTGAGCTTAAAAAAAGTAATGGAAACGATTCGAATTATTAAACTTTAAGTTGTGTATCTATTAGAATAGATAGAAATACATTTCTTTTGTAGACATGTTTTGTGTATCCAGGTGCATATTGTGGATATCAAAGGTGCAGCATATTGTATTTTAAATGCGATGCTTCAGGCAAAAGCTCGTTACTCATATGTGAGCTACTGATTGTCGCAGTCTGTTAATAATATGACATTATACCCCATAAACGTCTCCCGTGTTCTTAAGTGCACGCTAGGTTCGTTAATGGTATGCCATTCGTGCTTTTAATTGTGTTATTTGTGGTAACCGAGGGAGACCACAATAAACTAACACAAGAGTAACATATTTTTAAAGAGTAATTTCCTTTTTTCATGCCATATTTCCTCAACAGCATTTTAAAGTAGGGACGGACTTAATAAGTTGTCTTTAAGCTTCGCTTCAACTCGGGATGCCCACGGCTCGGGCTCAATTTAAACTTGCCATTCAATAAAATATCTAAAGAATTCTAAGATCTAAAGACTTTTAAAAGGCTTATTGATTCCTGTTATTTACTAAAAGGATCAAATGTTTTGTGCTAGTATATTTCTGTATGAAGAGTGATTACCTAGCTCAGTCTATTTTTAAACATGCAATTAGTAAGAGACTCCATTTAATGTACAAACATTGTAATCATGATGCTACACTTTGTTAGGTAGTCGTTTGTAAAAAGTGAGGTATTTTGGCACCTAGCGGATTCGGGGGAAGTCTTCTATTGTGAACATTGTAATAGTCTACACGTTTGCGTCGTTCCTTGATGATATTGCTCTTTGCAGCTCATGGTAGCCGACGTAATAGCAAATTTAATGATGCGATCTTTGCGAAGGCTCATCTCTTTTATGGTCAAGTAAGAGCAAAGGTGGCGTGGTGTACAGACATTGGAAACGCTCACACGGCAGACGTACACGAAATATCGGACACTGCGGTCCTGGCATGTGACTGCCAACTAAACAGGAACTGCGAAACGTGTTCAAAATGAATGTTCAAATGCATTGCTCTTCCATACTTTGAAATGGGTTTCTTTAGATACCGAGCAAAGTTTCATTTAATGTTACTACATGTAAAAGTAGCCAGGCAAATATTGTTTGCACACCTACACAATATTTACTTCAAGACGCAAAATTAAAAGATAATGATAAAGAAAAACTTGACAAATTGGATACCTGCTTATACCAGACTATTCTTTTAAAATAGTTATGACTAATAGTAGGTGCCGTCGA
The DNA here is from genome assembly GCA_039566165.1 of Maruca vitrata. Taxonomy (NCBI): domain Eukaryota; kingdom Metazoa; phylum Arthropoda; class Insecta; order Lepidoptera; family Crambidae; genus Maruca; species Maruca vitrata. Next base: position 14,410,613 of record CM076911.1, on the reverse strand, counting down.
TAAATGGCGCGCATACGACTCATTAATTATAAACCCATTAATGAAGATAGCACGAAAATCCGCAGACTAGTATCCGAGATTAGACCAAACAGACAGGGGGGCTTCAATTATGCATAGATTGTTGGTACAGGTCCTGTCCACATACTCTACCGGCGCGAGTCCGGCTGTGCTACGAGCTACTCGGCATTCGTAACGGTTGCTACGGTGGTTAGATACAAAAGCATTCGGTTGCACCGTGTATTTACTCTTCAAGTGAACATTTTGTATGTGAAACAGTGATTTTCCTTTTTCATTTTAAGCTTTATTTTGTGTAATTACCCATTTCCCAATAAATTTATAATTAACAAACAAGTCGGCTGCTGCTGAATATCAGTAATTATTAAACGTAAGCCTTGCATGCAGACTTAAATACAGCATCGACCAAACTGTGATGGTTTAATCATTGCGGAAATGCTTTTATCCCGCATATTGTTTGCTGCTATAACAGCAAAATCGGATGTCTCTTAAAGATGAGTGTCTTATATCAGTTACACTTAGGAACTCCTTCCTCTTAAATATTTTCTCTTCTTTCTTTAGACTTTAGAATAGACCATAATCCGTTTATTAAATGGAGCCATGCACTTCTAAATGAAAACCAGATCGAATTGAATCATGTTTACACATTCCGAGTTGGCGAGGTGCAGGTTTCCTCACGCGCATAGTTCTAAGCCGGATTTATAAATTGCTGAAGACAGACGGAAAATATTTTACACGTAGCGCAGGAGCTCACTAGAAATTTTCTACTAAATTGAATCGGGTAAAACGGATTTATGTGCGAGGCTGTAAGCTGTTTTATTTTTCACGGTGTACTTAAAATTGCAATACCTACTCCTAAGAATTAGAAGTCCCCACTTCGCACTAGCTGAGATAAACCTTTCAAACGAAAGTAGTTTGAAATTTTAAGTTTCCCAGGTGTCTAAATTTTAGTTTTCGTGATATTTTGTCGCCATCCTTTATGAAATGCTGTAAAATTAGTATACAGCGAATTGTGTAGCGTAATGAAGCTAAAAGTGTTGGATGTAGGATCGTTATTTATATTTGCACATTACGCGTACGTATGATTACGTACATCAATCAACTAGACGAGAATGCTATTGTTTGCCTATCAATTCAAACACGTATCACCGGATATTAATGCATCCATGATCGATCACTCTTAACATCTAGCCAATCAGTTCACTTCCGGTGCCTAGTCGGTGTGTTACTTTCGCTTACATACATTTCGTTTAAATAGGTCCAAGCTGTGTTGTGCAAATATTGTGTGTAGGTAGGTATTTTGAATCCTTTGTATTGTGTGTTCTCAACATGCCCATTGTTCGCCATTACGTCAAAGAGCCAGTCGAATGCAAACCTCCGGGGGTTTGTTATCGCCCTTAGCGATTCAGATCGTATTTGAATGTTAAACCTTAATTTCACAGTATTACGTATCACTTTGCAACCGTGCCAATTAGGGTTATTGAAAGTATTATTTTATTTCAGCTATTTACGCGTAAAAATAAGCTTACCCAAATGTCAAAATTACAAGAGTTGTACCTTGTATAACCTTTATTTTTTACCATGATGAAGTTGATCTGGTAAATGTTTTTATTTTAAAATACCCAAGATTTAAAATAAAAAAAAACTTCACGAAGATTTTCATATTTACGAAACTGCACTAGAGAATAAGTTATTGCACTGATAGAGGGATTTGATATTTTGAAATTTCGCAACTATCAATTAAAATAATGAAGAAGCATCATCAACAAGGGCTTATAGCAATTTGTTGGGAACTAGGGATTCGCTAAGCCGGCGTGATGAGCGCCCGATGGAAGTGGGGATTTGTGCCTAACTGTGTTTGCCCATTAGCAAACTCGGTAACTGATATCGGTCCAGATGTGCTAATACGCTTGGTATTAGTACTAGCTAGACGTGTGTCCAAGACCATGTAAGGAGACAGGGCGGATGTGGTCCATCAATCAATACAACTGTTGTGGTATTTGACGTAGGCAAATCTGACTGAGTTATGAGAAAAGAAAATACTTCAGTAACTTAGTACACTTGATTTTTCGAGCCGGTTTGTCCCCGTTTCCTGATAGCTACTTTTTCCTTTCAAACTTAATCAAGTTCTATATATAGAAATGTTTCAAAGTTGGTTCAAAGATTGATATCAGCCGCCTGACAGTGCAATCGCTCTCGCCGATGGACCTATTCTGGTGTTAATACATAAGTTTTAGTAAGTAATACTCGTGATTTCTTCTTGGTTCCACATAATAATCATTAAATGCTAGCTACCTATTATGTGCTAAATGTAGCAGACATTTAACCTTCCAATATTGTCACTGTTTACTATTACATTAACTCAACAAACTCTTGCTTTTTCTCAACCAGTTGATCACGAAGCGTCCCCCCATTTTCCGGAAATGTTCTAGCCAATCAAATTAAAATTTTCCGACGCAAAAAGCAGGTTTCTAGATAATCGATCAGTCCGTTACGTTTTTCATCACTTTAAGATGTTCTTGTTTGTTTGAAATACAATAATAATGGTGGTGCGAGTTTCAAACTGTAATTAAAGTGTTCAACTAACTCAGTCGGTGTTTAAACTATGAAACTTTCATACTAGTATTAATGTCAAAAAATTTAGTGTAGTAGTTGTTTATTTTTATGTTTCATTGCTCATTTCAGGAAAGCTGATATCGTATGGCGCTTTTCTTTATGGTATGCATCAACAATATGTTGTGTAATAAACTCGAAATTAGATTTCCAGGATTTGTTTGAATGGATTTTAATTTCCTAGAGTCGACGAATCGTAGTCACACAATTTATTTTAAATTGCCTCCAGTAAAAGCATTTTGTGTTTTGTTAATTCCAATAACCGTTCACGGATCCCAAAGTAAGAGTAATATTCAATAACACGAAGATTTTTGTTAGATGTAATTTGTCCTGTCTTTAATATCTGGCTTTCCTGATTTTCGTTTTCCATCTGAATCTTGCATATTAAATGAGAAGGCCATTAGAGTCGTCGATCGATCTATGTTCGTTGAATGGCTAGCGTCTGATGGTTTCCGTAGATTGAATAGCATTCTCTACCCTCTGCTGCAAAATTAAACTTATATTGAATGAAAATATTAGTATTGTCTACCTATTTGCAGAAAATGTGGCTTTAATTTTTTTTTCTGCCCCAGAGCAGGCAGTAAAAATTTTTTACGTCATGAAAATACAACTTCATGAGGATAATTTATGTGTCACACGTGCTTTACTGGCCACTTTTAGAGCTGGGTTTAATGCTTAGGTCTGTATTATTTTTTATCGGTTGGACTATACTATAACGAATGCATTGTTGTATTTGTTTTAATTTTTACTCGTCGTTTTCTTTTATAGGGTGCACAGTGAGTGCGATCCTTAAACTTTTGTTGCAGCATGCTTTATAGCGCCCGAAGCTTGGGGCCTGCAGTTTCCCCTGTGCATTTTTATTGCTTCTCGCGAGGTAGTGAGGACCTGCACATTGTGTCACTATGTAAATACGTACTTTAGCTTAAGTGGTTCGTTTAGATTTTCCTCGCCGAAAATGAGCGACGAAATGATACCTTTAGGAACCAACATTTTATTGATTTCCTTTTCAGAAGAACTTGCTTTTAAATCAATTAACGAAATATAACTTTAAATAATAACTTTAAAGATAGGAATAGGTATTGATTTCGTTTTAGATACGACATTCGTAGACCATTGAAATACACAAAATAAATTACCACCGCTATTTTATTATTATTCACATACAGGATCGCGCACAGGGGAACTGTGAAGATATGTCGAGCTAATAATACACAAAAAGTATTATGAGTTATTCTCTTGCCGGTAACATAATAATCATTTATTGCTAGCTACCTATTATGTGCTAAATGTTGCAGACATTTACAGAGCTCACTCCGCCGTTCGGGAAAATTGTGTGATGTTGGCACGTGTAAAGGAAATGTGGACTATGTTTATCAAATAACATAACGATCATGTTTATAGGAGATTATTTATTCAATCAGGCTTGTTTACTTTCTCTTTTTATTCATGAAAGTCTCACAGGTATTCCTGGCGTGATTGCGGTATTCATAAAATGTGGCAACTTGTGTATGTCGCACTCTTAAAGTCCAGGTGGTTGATGTTCTGTTATTGACTTTGTTAGTTTAATTTTTTTGTAAAAGTAATACAAAATATGATAAGGAAATATAACTATGTAATGAGAGTTAATATAACTTACAGTAATTTAAAAAAAATCATGATAATTAATCGAACACTTTTTTTACCACATAATTAGAAATACGATGAATTTAATTTTAAATCTGTTATTTTGGGATTCATATTAAGGTTGAATCTTATAACGATGCTTTTACACATTTGATAACATAACAAGTGTTACTGTTTAAAACAATCTTTATTGTGATTGTACGTGATTTTATACAGTCAATAGAGAATGTTCGTTCCTGGCGTGCACTGGATAGACGCATCCTTTGACGCATTCAAGCTTTGTCTGAATTCTGTTCCGCGGAATACGTGGCTGCATCCTACATAATGCAGTCATGCAGCGTGACTTGCGATGGATTATTTGTGCATTGTTTACCTTCAAAGTTCCTCATTATCATCAGCACATATCGGTCCACTCCTGGACATAGTTTCCCCGAATGCACGCCACTGCAATGCAAGTAAAATATGTGGTCAATAAATTCTTAGAACATAACAATCCAGACTATCCGTACTCCGGATCTGGATTTTATATTGTGAAATATCCGAATAGCAACTACGTAGCCGCCTACAAGCCGCCAGAGGGCGCCCTAGGGGCTCAGAGACCGTGAATGTTATTTGCTCTTCAAATTTACCATTCTTCAACTTAGTCCCTAGATTGCTATTTTTACCAACCTTAATTTGTATTATTATTGTTGACTCACGGGAGAATACGACAACCGATCAATTGAGCATGAACTATAATTTTACTATTCTGGTTGTTAAACTTTTAACTAACGTAAACATAACTATAATTGAATCTGGTTTGCTTGAACATCAATTGTGTTAAGGCTTAGCATCGGACAAGACGGTATACTATGTATTGCGATAGTTTGTCCAATCAAATCGCACAAATTGGACCCCACAGCCACCGTGATTGAATGGAGCGAGTAAATTGATACGCAAACGAACAATTAATTCGGTGCACACATCTTCGGATTTGGCACGGAATAATGCTTCTTAGCTCAGTGCGGACAGGTAGAAAGAAAGATAGCTAGATCCCTACTTTATAAGAGTTGTAGTGAATACCGCCTTCACGTTATTTATTAGGTACCTACTCTAAGACTCGGCAGAAAGCCAATAAGTTAAGTTCGGTTAAGTAAAGCTTACTCGTACAACATTTATTAATGTATGTGTAAAGTTATGATTGTGCTACATATAGCACTGAACGTGCCCTAGTATTCGTCATACTTGTTACTGAGAATGGCTAAATACATAAAAATGTTCTACTAATAAAATAACTCAGAATATAACGCTGCTGTAAAATTCCGATCAAAAATATTCCACTGGATTAAAATAAAAAAGAACTGTATGCACGAAGGTCTGAAAATGTTCCTAGATTTACAGGCATTTTTCGACGTGGTTTTTCTGTAAAAAAATCAAACATTAAATATTCAGTCTTTCACTGTTGTACAAGGGAATCCCATTTAGTTACTGAATATTATTAATATAGCTGTTTTATACTCTGTACTTGTGTGTTTGCTTGAGCAAATAAGAGTAATATGCAGCTTCAATCGAACGGAATATTCCTTTTTGTATTTATAACTATATTTGTCATATAGTATCTTACCCCGTTTTTAACAAATTTTTATTCCTATTCGTCGCAGCGTGGTGTTATACACCGTGAAATTTTAGTGGTAGTTTTCCCGTGGCAGAACGATTTGCCTTTAGTAATACAATCGAATCATGCAAATTACTCCGCGGAAAAATATTTTATTTTCAAATTTTTTTAATAATAATTTTCCAACTCGAAAACGAGAGAAGCTATCGTTCTTTTATAAGATGGGACGTAATCAGGTACTGCTTGCCGCATGAAATCGATGCTTAAAGCTACAGAAGCTCGACGCCCTAAGTCAAAAAGCGGCTCGAACATGCTTTCGAGTTTTGGTTAAACCTTTCGTAAAACCGCCATTTATTGATTTTAACAAAAAAGAACTGCACAAATCTATTGTACTACTAATATAGAATCATTTTACTGCGGGGAAACAACCACTAAATTTCACGGTGTTTAGCCTAAAGACTTCCTGTATAAATGGTCTATCAAACACAAAAATATTTTTTCAATTCGAACCAGTAGTTCCTGAGATTAGCGCGTTCAAACAAAAACAAATTCTTTAGCTTTATAATATTGGTAAAGGTTAATTCGCAATTATGTTCACTTATGTACAATAATTAACTAACTACTTGCCATAAAAAAATTAAATCTAGTGGTAGTAGTATAAATAGTTCTATTCCACATTCATTTGTCTAACATTTTCCAATATAACTTTTGCTGGTAGCGGGTCAAGTCAAGTGAGTTGGGAGTAACTAAAGTTGTATGGCCGGGCTTTACTACGAATTGGATGCAGGTAACAGACCGGAGTGTTTCTAATATCCCCGATACGATCCCGGACAAACAAAAGCGCAGTCGGGCTTGCTTCGTGCTAGATTCCATTTGATGATTAAATTTTGCAGAGAAATCTAGTTCATGTATGAAAAAAATATGAAGATAAAACTGAATTTATGTTTATAAGGAGTGGGAGTAGTTTCTAGCTGTGAGTTGATTATTGTTTCTTGATAATATTTTTTAATTAAGCTCTCAACGCGTTGTTGATGTTCTGGCTGGCAAGATTATGCTCAAATAAACTACAGACTGCTTCCATTTGTAATATGCCACCACAAAGTAAACTTCTTGAATGGATTTCGTTCTGCATTTAAGTAATATACTCGTAAAAGTCACAAAGTGAGCGATAATAATTCTCCCGCGCTAGTATTTAGAGCTAGATTTGAAAAATAATCCAACAAAGAGGCTTCAATCCGCTTAGCTCTATTCTCCGCCCAGTAGCAGATGACAATGGCATCCCGATTGTGCCCGCTTGACCAAGGGGCTGGGACGGGCGCAGATATAGTTCAGGGTTTATGTAGGTGCCGATTGCTGGCCATTTTATGAAATGCCTTCAAATGCAGAGGTTTCGTTTCGTTTAGAGATCGTTGAGCAGATTCTTTTGTTTACACGATTCGTTTAGATGCGATTATATTGGTTAAGTAGTGGATAGGTACTGACTTACTGTGTGACGGCAGTATAGAGATTTAAATTTCAATATTTTCTGTTTCTTTTTCGTTCACGTCTTTATAAACGTAGTAGTAACTAAGATAAATTAAGGTTGATTGCAAAAAAAAAAAATATCTTGCCTGTAGTGTCCCACTGCTGGGCAAAGGCCTCCCCCAATTATCTCCACTTCTTCTCCATTAGATGTTTTAATACATTGTAGTTTAAAATAGTGGCAAATTTTTAGTTTCTTGCCGCTCGTCGCACCTACTGATTAATGCATCCCTTAGGTTGTAACTATAACACGGCACAAACTTTTGATGTCCCACGAATACGAAAACTTTTCGGAGATAGCGCTTGATTAATGTTTGTCGCGGTGAAGTATGTAATTACGCGCCGATATTGCTTATCGAATAATATATCGCTACCAGAATAATACTTTGTCTGTTTGACATTTGGGTGATACGACCGCTCGAGAGTTTTCCTCTTCATAAGAATTTAAAGCGACATACAGCTTAACGGTTTGAAATCACCACCAGATTATGCAATTATTTTCTACGCGTTAAAAATATTTTTCAATATAAATTTTGGCTAGCACCGTTCTGGATTAACGGAACGGTTACTGGTATAATTGGAACGTGTTAGCGGCGGCAGAGCCATCGATGCATTTTACGTCATTATCATCAACGTTCAGCCTTCAACACGGCAAGCACATACTATTCGCAAGGGTATATTTATCTCCGACTATCTGAATTTCCATCATGGCTGTCAATCTCAACGGTAATGAACACGCTAACTAAGCAGGTGATATTGCAGTGCGACAATGTGTGCTCCAATAGTTTTCCATAGCTACTTTGTGCTTATTTAGTCTTGTAGTCCGGGTACCTATGTGATTAAAAAAATAACAGGCGAAGAGCTTAAGCGTGTAAGACATAAGAGCGGGCTGAATCAACTTATGTACTTCTCAAAGTGTTATTGAACAATGAAAAAACTGAGGTACTCATCTACGGCTTCATCAAAAATTTCAACAAAGGCGATGGTTTCTACAGGATACTTAACATCAAATATAACTTATCAAAGCTACTACGTATATGTACTACGTATACATATATGTAGGTAGAAAATATTTTTCAAATTCATATGTAGCGAATAGACTAAGTGGAGCGGTATGCATTAGAGGAGGCCTACGTCCAACAGTGGACGAAGCTTTAGGCTGATAATGATGAATAGAAATAGCGATTTACCTACCTTTTATGGAAACCCATGAGCTATGGAGGCTAGCATGCTAACCGAATTATCTACCGAGTAATAAACACGTTTAAAATCCAACACGTTGCCTCACACCTGGTGCGGAAAATTGAGTCAATATTAAATCCCGTTACCGTGCTGGTGACGAGTTAACTAAATTCAGCGGTTATTATGGTTTTCGCAATTACAGACTCAGAAAAATAGCAAATTCATAATGTAAATGTTTTACGATATTCATGCCACATTAGGTATATTATGATTAATCCCTCACGCAAACAATATCGTTAAAGACAGAAACATGATTACCCATTTGGATTTTCTAACATTGCTCCTTACTTAGCAACAGTTTCTAAAATTCAACAATGATTACTATGTAAATACATTATAAGTATAGGTTATTGCATTTACATTATAAGTTTGTAATATTAGAAGGTGCTTAACGTGGATAAATATAGTTGACGATCATGTAAACCAAATGTGGGTCTTAGGAAGTAGTTAGAGAAAATGATAGAATTATTTAATGGCTAATAATACCAAATTTTAACACAGAAATCGATTGTTGTCGTAGTATATGCTATTGGCACTTAACATATTTTTTAAATGGAATGATATAATATGGTTTCATTGTGAAAATGTCGATTGTCCTTACCGCCCGAAGGTTCGTTTTCTTTTTTTTTAGTTACTTAGTCCTGCAGAACAACATCATGTTTTTTAATCATAGTTTGATTGAATCTTGCAAGCGCAAAGGAAAATTCTGCATACATTTTTTTGTCAATGTAAAAGTACTCGTTTTATTCATTCACATAATTATTTCATTTTGCCTGAGGACGTCCGCTGAAAGCTTTCTCTTTATGCAGTCTTTAGAGTGAAAATATCCTGCTTTTATACCAGGAATAAGTGAAATATCTCATTGAATATCGTTACACTTTCCGTATTACTCAGCTGATTAAATGATATTTTTCTTTGAGAGAATCGCTCATCGAACTCGTGAATAATAAATATGTGTTCTTGATAAATGTTTTAAAATTATCAGAAATGTTTCGTTGGAACTTATTCATAAAAACGTTCAAGCGAAATGATGATGAATCACATACTTATGTGAATTTCGGACTTTAATATTTTTACAATGCATTCCGTAGTGTGTTGTGTGTCCTCTTTCAGTAGATTATTCTTAAATGTGAATCGTTTTTAATATGTGTCATCATTTTAGTACGATTATAATGTGCTTTGGACAACCTTAAATAAATAGATTTAAGAGTCTTATAACAAAATTTTCTGGCAAGTGTTGACCTACGGAGTTGCTCAACAACTTTTATAGAAACAACAGCAAAGTTATTTCTACTTTGCATAATCTATAATCTCTAGACTTTTCGTAGTTAAGGTTGATTTAAAATAGTTTTAAGTTAGCCACATACTTATAGGAATTGTGAAGATGGCGAATATAAAGTATATCGCCTATATAAAAAATATTGATTTTACTGGTAATTCCTTTACTTACAACATTTTGTCAACAATGATGGGAAGAATGTTCACGCAGAAACTTGCAAAAAATATGTCTTCCCATACTTAATGTTTGTGATATTTATTCGTGTCCAACGCCAATTACTTAACTTCAATTATGGAATCTCCTACCTCAACATTTGTATAGGGTCTATTAGTTTTATTGGATTACCGACATATTATTACCAATTACTTAGGCATAAAGATCTGTTTAAGTTATGAAGAATAATAAAGATCTAGAAAGCTGATACTCGCTAGCCTCTGTCGGGTGTCAATGTCAGATGCCAGTTGGCGGCTAGCTATGAATTCAACATTGTATATTCTTCTCGCCTGTACATTTTATATTCTTCACTTTCTGGGGTGTTTGGTTTAATGCGATTGATCTTATAACCGCCCTCTAAAGTATGTTTTGAAATAGTTTGTTGCGGGCACCGGTCTCGAGCACTTAATCGGCTTCAACCGCGCTGATCCCAAATACATTTACCGTTTGATACTGCGAGGATCTACTTTCAATAATGTGGGTGAAACCCGTCTATGGAAGTAATATTAAATCATTGAATATTTTATTCTTTTACAGGTGGTTTGCTTTTAGTATTTCTAGCTTCCATATTATTATGTAGCCAGCATATCAGATTTTTGATTAAAAATTAATCAAGTAGGTGATCATACTATTATTATATTTCTTTTGCACATCTGTGCGTCCATATCATATTCACCCTGAGTTGAGTCACAACTTATGATGTGAAAAGCAATGAAGGTGTTCGCGTATAAGATATCCACTAGATGGCAAGACGCAGATATGAGGTCTAACTGCATCGTGATTGGTGAATATTGACATGTCTGTCAATGTCACGTCAAAAATAACCAATCACGCTGAAGTTGGACCTGACGCCTACGTATTGCCATCTAGTGAAGTTCTTATACGCGAAATCCCTCAATGTTTATTATGTAATGTGACACAGTTGGTCCCAATAAAAACGGCAAAGCCCGATAACATTATTCACTATACAGAACATCACAAACTGTATTCAAAAATTTGTTACAAACTTCAAATTGGAAATAAACCAATGAAATAACACTAGTTGCAACTTCGTGCAGCATGATGCTCCAAATTGGATTTTTATTCTCGAAGTGGGGCACCCTCATACTCAAGTTAAAATAATGTCAAAATATACGTCCCCATTGTGTCAGGGATTAAAACTGTTTTTAAACATCGCCCAAGCGAAAGTAAATCGGTTCGCAAAGCATTAAGTCGTGGAAATTGTTGGAGAAATACCGCTATTGCCTAATAACTATTGTAATAATGTGTTGCCGACACGACACGCGGTGCTCTCTTTAGCTCTTAATGCGGTTTTGTCTATTGTTTACAAATAAAGTATTTGTTATTAGAATTGAAAATGTCTGAGATATTAATTACCATGTAGTTTTTCGCAACTCATTAAAACAAAACAACATGGTAAATATCCAGGATATTTTCAGTTTACTGATGTGTGTAACCTAAGTTTAAAATTACGTATATAAAGTATTTTTCGACATATATTAAATTATTGAAAATCAATTTTATTTAAAGGCAGTGTACTTCAAAATACTCTTAGTCTTAAGTGTTTATTGTATGAACATGGAGTGATAACGATTATATTCTTACTAATATCAAGTGTCTAGTGATTTACTTTGAAAACTACGTATAGTTGTGGAAAATTAAGCAAACATTATACCGCAATAAACTCTCCACACAATAATGTTTTGTCAAAACCCAATCCGTCGATTGCGGTAAATAATTTGGTCTCGATTTATTATTTAATACGCCGACTGATCCGTTTTACATCATGCAGTAATTAGAGCTCGAATGAACCATTTTAATATAGCTGTCCATAATAAAGTTGGTATTACAATACTAACAAGCTGCAATAAACAATCTAATCTAGATCCGTCGGCACTCACAGATACCGACGTTGACCGTATTACTTCATTGTGATTCAAATTGTGTTTAGTTAGTCGCGCTGCCTAAATGGATTTCGAAATTGTAAGCTAAATCCTGTGCCTAATATAATAAGCTCCATCCTCGGCGCAACTCCGAATGCACACGCCTACCCTTATAGTTCCGTCCATCAAATGTTAATATTCTGCAGGAAATTCAGTCCGGTACTCCATATGGATGGCAGGATGCAATTTGGTAGTAAAGTGTCTATGATTTTCGCTTTCCCTTGGAAAATTACGTCTACGTTGCTAAATACAGCAGCTAGTGGTAGGTATATGATATTCAATCAAGGCCCTTTCATAATTATGAGGCGTGTTTACGTATCGATTGCTACCCTTTGCTCAGTAATTAGCGCGTATTGTTGGAACGCCTCCGCGTCTTAGGCGCTAATGTAAGTTCTACAGGGCGGACGTGACCCTCTACTCCCTCCGCTTTATAAAACGCCACCCTTGTCTATATCCATTTCAATGCCCATTAATCCTACTAAGATTAACTACATAATTAAACAATTACGCTCTTGCTAGCTTGTTTCCGCTCGTTAAGACTTAGTTGTTCCTTTACTAATCAAGCTTCATACGAAGTCTCCCTTAAGTCATTCCAGTCTCATTCTTCGGCTTTCAACGGCCGAAATTAGCTTTTTCAATGAATGCGCTCGAACCCTTCCTTTACTTAGGGAATCGGGCCAAGTTTTGAGAAAGTCGGAATCAATATGCAAAGCAGGCTGGTTGAGCAATGTGGAGGTCGCGGCGTGCGTGCCGATGATCGATGGCGCGGCGTGCGTGCCGCGCGAGCGGCGGGCGAGCGGCGGGCGAGCAGCGGGCGAGCGGCGGGCGAGCGCGGCCGCGGCGGAGGCAGAGGCCGTGACGCGCCGCTTTGTCCCTCGCTCCCGGCATCGGCACCTCTGGCTCCGCCTCGACCGCCTTCGCGCCGCCGCGCCTAACTCCCTACGCGCATGCTCCGCGCTATCCTCATGCGTCCCCACTACGTCACAATTTAAAATGATACGCTCTGCGAAGTAGCGGACATTCGGCTCGTCGTCACAGTCGGGATATTGGCCGATGCGACCGGTGTTATAGGTGTCGGTGCGCGGTACACTCCGCGGCGTCGGTTCGGCCCGGTTAGTTGAGCACTGGAAAGGGAGCGCGCGGCAGACTCGGTATCGATCTGAACGCTTCGTGTGGCCGCTCGTGCACGACGCTCTCTCGGGATATTCGCCCAGCGGTCGCCGTCGGCGCCGGCCCTGCTGCCCCGTGGCCGTGTCTCCCGCGATGTCCAGCGAGAGCGGCTGTTAACACACACGCACCGCCCGCACGCGAGCGAGCTCGGCTCTTGCCGCTCTATTTGATCGATCTTGTGCAGCGAAACATAGGTAAGTTTGCTTTTGCTCTTAACTTTTTCCGATGTTCGTAAAGAATTTTTTTAACACGTACAAAAAGCATACGGAGCGAATGTTATCTTTATTATTATTCATTTTATTTAACATACGTATTAACATTAAAAGAGAATCAATTTTGTATTCTCTTTTAATGAAAAAATGTATTCGTTTTAATATGCGTGAGTAAAGTATATTGGAATATTTCTATTGAGTGTTGCTAGCCATCTGGTTTATATTTCTAAAGTTAGATTGTAAAATCGTAAACTACAGGGAATCATCGGTATCGGTATTTGTGGAGCGGTTTGTTCGACGCGATCCATTCTAGTTCAAAGACAAATTAATCCAGCTTATCGCATGAATTTAAATGAAATAAATTCAGCGTTGGCCAAAGTTACCGGAGTTGAATCACGGCCCGGCAAGAAACGCGTGAGACAAAGCGAAATGAAATGGAAGACCTTTTTCGCACGTGATGTATTTCTTTTCTCACTGCGCATGTCTTAGCCTCTTTTATTTGTCGTATAGCTGTACAATAGAATTCTCAAATATTGGTAACTGTTGATTCCCCCCAACATCGACACGGGAAATAGGGATAGAGACTCGTAAGCGCATCGCTTATTGAGACTTCTGATTTAATCTACTGGTTCTTACTGTTAATTTCTACATCATCTGTTCATTGTCTTGATGGCATATTAAATTAGGTAAATATTTCAAAATATATTCATATAGCATTCAGCATAACATAGACAACTGTTGTAATTAGTAATCGACGCTACCATTTCTAACAAATTTAAATTGAATCGGTCTTACACGTTCAAAGCTTTCGACTTACACAAAGTATGTCAAGACTAAATCAATAAATAACTTACCGCGCTAGTTAAAGTCCTTTTATTTTCCAGAAACGCGGGTTACCTTATCGAAAATCAGTCGCGTGCACGAAAACTTTTATTTCTGTTATGCGTATGTGGTCGTGGTTGTAACAACTATATTAATACTTATTTGTTGTTATTTAGTACCATTTACGCCCACTAAAACGCTTGTCTTGTCTACTAAAATAAATTTATTATTTTTTCCTTTTAAATGATGAATTGTAACTCGTTCCTTAGCGAAGAATACTAAATTAAAGGCTAAAGAACTGATGAATGTCAATCGGTAAGGCAAATTCTTCGAGAGTCATTGCACTCTGAACTAATAATATGTAGAACGTTATCAACTTTATCTACATAAGTCTATTCAGTACAGGTGTTTTATATTACACTGATTTCTTGTAGCGTAGCTATTTTGTAACGAATTGTACTTTGTACACCAATTAATTTAATCCGAGAGCTTTTATATCGTATAGAACTCATCACATAAAATACTAAGTTCTGATTCTTTTAATAGTCGCTGAAAATCGCTAAACAACCTATTGATTGTATTACGTTTGTACCGAAAGCGTATTGGCATTATAATTATCCGCGGCCTCATGTCCTATTCCGAATCAAATTATATCATGGAACATTCATCAAATCAATATCAACAAATCGTAAATCAAGGCAATTATACTTATAGAAATAGCAATTGACATATCTCAGCACAAGTTTATTTGATGTGAACGGAACTAGTTATTTTTCATTCGTTGCTTTCAACAGTTTATTTGTTTATCTGAGTATTTTTTATCGGATGTTTTGATTTTTAATTCTGAAATGCAAAACCTGGAAATTATGAAAACATGATATTCATATAGTTTAAAAATAAAATGTAAACATTGTATTTTTGGAATATCAAACCTAAATATGACGCTAGAGAATATTTTCACGAATAGGAGGAAAATCGTCGACAATATGTAACATATTCTTTCCGTATTCCTTCCTAAACGGAATACTCTCATTTCGCAGTCATTCAAAGATATTATTACGTGCAAATTGTTCTTTTATTCCGATGTATGAAATTATCATTTTCTTAAACGAAACGAAAATTCGACTAGTATATTAACTTATTTGGTTGTTGTAGCAAAGCGTACCGATATCACGTAAATATCTTGACATGTTGCCTGCATTGTGCTCAAATTACCACGTTTTCACATCTCCCGGTTTTATCTAGTAATATTCAAATCACCATACGTTTATAATGTACTTTTGTAAGACATCACTGTTCACAGACAAATGCTTCACAAACCGTCCTCCATCATTAGCTCGGATCTATAGGAATCAAAGGAAATGCGAGGTTTCCTTCTTGTTTCTTCGACCTATGAATCGATTCGTTGGAAACAACAAAACGTCCTACTTTCGACGAAAAGTGTTCGTTCACAAACTCAATTGCTTTGAGCACAAAAATATACATTGAAAAATAAAATATACAAAAGTCCTTGTAATGAAACAAGTTGCGAAGGTTTTACATTGTTAATGAGCGCAAGGAAAATGTATGTACATATAATGTGTCGTTTCGTAGCAGGAAAAGGAAAATTACCTTGTGTTATTTTTTAATTGATTATGTATACTCCAAACAATAAAGAGTATTTTCATGCATTCCTGGCCACATTGGTAACCCATGGCCATAACGTAAGCAATTTGAGTAATGAATGGAAATGACAATGAATTCACCTAACTATTGTCTTAAACACAGATTGCAAGGTTAGTACAACACCTGAGCAAGAAGTTTGTAAATAGCTATTATGTGGATCGTGATCGCTTTATTATCAGTTATGTTGTCATTCCCATTACATGTTCCTATTATTGTAAATATTGATATCAGTCAAGTGGTACCAGATACGTGCTAAACTAAAGTAATGATGCCTATACTATTTAAAAGAATAATAATATTTGAAGAAAATAAAACAATACCGTAATCTTATTATGCTCTACTCCATGCTTTAAACTCAATGAAAAGGCATTATTTTATAAACAACCTTGAAACACACCGCACGGGTAAAATCCAAGTTTCAAAAAAATATGGCGATCATGTTAATTGTTGACTTTTAATCGTACAAGCAAAAATAGCGCCATTAATCGTGGTTTTAACGCGTTTGTGACACGCATTGAAAAATATACACAGTACCCAACTGCCAATACAATTATAATTTCTTTAGTATAGTTTTGTGCGGGAATGGTTTGTAGTTTACGCTACCTCAAGATGAAGTTTCTAAGTTGTTAAACAATTTGTGAGGAGACACTCCTTGCACCTCGGGGCAGAGATAAACGCAGTTCAGTTTAAATTTATTGTAGTTTACTCTAGTTTAACAAAATGAGTTAATTCCGAGTAGTTAACAAAAAAGTTGGTCATGAGTTTATATTTTCTAGACAGTTCACGTATGATATGATAACCGGAATAATTGAACACGAAAAGTCTATAAAAGTTATAGTAGTCATTACATACAATAATGGGAATCCTGTGGACGTGATGTTGTACGTATTTCCTAAAAATAGCATTGTATTTTTGTAGTGACGACAAACTATGTTAGCGATGGCCACATGCAATCGGTACAGCCACCAATATATTTGATCGTCAATCCACTTAGAGTTAGCGCACAGGGCTTTTTAGTTCGAAATTGCCGGCGATCCATGTAACTTTAAATCGTTCTTTCACTTCGCTTTATTGCTTCAGCGAAAGCGAAGATAGATTTTAAAGTAACTATATTTGGCTTTAAAATATTGTTAGATAAGAGAACTGATTTTCTCTAAGTAACCAATAGATATCAAGGATCTGATGCAAGTGTCAGAAAATAAATTAAAATAAATGATTCCGATTGTATTGTTACAAGTAATTAAGTAAAATCCTGATCTTATTAGAAAAAAATTTGCACGAGCAATACTTACCAACGGGGATATAGAAATAAATATATTTACAAAGATACAGAATAAACACACGTGTTCTTCGAATAATGTTTAATGTTTTAAGGATACCCGTGTAGGGTGTTATCGAGGATAGCATTGAATTTAGATGAAGCGAAAAGGACATGTTTGGAGTGGAAAGGCACTTCAATCCATCTAAAAGTTTCCAGCAAATAGAAAACTTAGTTTTTACAAGTGTGTTGTTTGCACAAAGTTTTAAAACTACATCTGTACATTCATAAATATACATGATATTTTTGTCATGAGAGGTGTTGAGAGCTGTTTATATAAGTTAATCTGAAAAGTATGCAGTCTGAGCAAATTAACGTTGCTCATGAATTAAAAAGTAAAACAATGGGACTTGGTGAGTAATTAGGTCAAGGAGAAAATATATAGCTACCTCCTGCCTGACGGTTCGATTGTGTTGCACCAATCGTGGTATGAGCAGACTACATTTTATAAAATTTCAATTGGAATTTCAATTAAGCCTGGAAGCTCATATTTTCCTTTAGATTGTTTGATGTTTCCTTTATCCATTATATCAATTCAAAGATATCAAATGCAGCTTGTTTAACGTCTTATTGGCTTCATATCGATAACACAGTAACCTGTTGATAATGTCGTCTGTTAGCATCCTGGGACAAAGGGATCTGAAACCTATCCCGTTTAGTTAGAGCGATCGAGGTAAAGTGATAGCTCACCTCAGTCGTTTCAAACAACACTTTTATCTTATTTTTTTTATTATGTGATCTTTAGTAGCATCTCTCGCATAATAAAAAAATATGTAATCGCATATTGAGTCCATAAATATTTTATTTTATGAACTACTGAAATTCATGCAAAAAGTACTAACGCTCCAATTAACCTTTTTTTGCCGTTCCATTTCCAAGGTAGTTAGTAATTTGTTTACTATAACACATTTACTTTGTACAACACGTGAAACAAAGTTCATGGCTAATTGCAATTATGTATTCTGATTTCCATCCTCAACTATGGTGTGAGTGCAACAGAAGGGCCAGATTTATCATTGTACGTGGACTAATAGTTCGTTTCCTCTGAATATGTTAAAGTCAAAAGTTACATCATTTGATTAGTAGAACCAATTAGTAAGTTGCGATAGTTGGGGCTTGCAGTTAGTGCAGTGAAGTTCGAAGTTTGTATATCGCGTGACGGGCGGCGGCAATAACTAGCGGAAAACCCAATACAATACGTGTGTTGACGACAATTAAAATCATAAAAAAAATTATCACTCGGCACAGATATTTATCAATATCTAAACATTAACTGTGTTCTATTGACACTGACATTACATTTACCTTGTGGAATAGTCAGCTGTGCTGGGAAAATCTACATAGTGCTTTTTAATTTTAAAAATACCCTTTGTGTGAGATAATTCGCGTGGTTAAAAAAAGCCTTGTTTTGTTTCATAGACCGGCGGCAAAGATAAAAGCCCTTTTAGAGCTCCATCAATTTCACTCGCTTCTTTGGAATAACGGATTTTACAACTCGGAACAAAGGAGATGATCAACATATTATGTTGTATATGTTATTTTTTAACTCTTTGATATCTTAGACTTTTAAGGGGCGGGACTGAAGTGGAGCTTGCATGTTCTTGAACATTTTTATGAACTTATTAAATAATAATGCTTCCACAAAGGCGATTACATTTAAAATCAATACCTCATTACATTTAAAAATGCGAACGTTTATTTTTTATACATACAATTTTGCTTGGAACTAAAATTTTCAATTAAGCTAGAATATTGCTGAAGTTTTCTTGGAACCGTTCTCTTTTTCTTTATAAAAGTTTGTTACGTAAAAAAGCTTTTCAAGCCATTATCAACTTGGTTGTTTTGAGGAGAAAAATAAAAACAACGCAAACTGAAGGACACAAGGCAACAGCTAGTATAATATAATTGGTACTTCTGCAAGTCATTATTATATTCATAATCAAACATAAGTATGCCGTTCTTGCATTTGTTTGCTCAATCATGATAAGTGCCTCCAAGGCAGTAAATCGTCGCAATTGAAATTGCCGCAAATGTTTTTGTTCGAAATGACGATTAATCGATTTCACAAATGATTTAACCAGTTTACAATACTTTTGTGATGGAATTTTGAAGCGGAAGGATGTAGTAATGTATTATCATCGTTTTGTTTAATATAATTAACGTTATACAGACATATTATATCGTCAAATTGTAAGTTTCAATTACTTACGTTCCCTTAACTGCATTTTCAAAAGCTTCAAGTCAAGACGTTTTGTGACTATGATAAAATATCAATATCACTTCTTAAAACCTATCTAGTCTCAACAAAAGTATATCTGAATTGCTATTACAAAAACCTTCCTGTTTGCTGTCCACTCGGATTCCGACTATTGGAAAAAGTTCTCGGTCCAATGAAATTGCTCCCAAGAGTCGTAATGAGCCTGGGCTTCTATTATTATTATGAGTTCAAATTTCTCTTTCCAAAAGCTGCGAACCGCCATTCCCTATGCGTGTGATAAATATGAAATGCCCCTGGAGGTGCTTTATGGATGCCATATTTCATCCCTTGTTTTGTTACGTTCGTTTTTCATTGAAATAGAAAAAGAAAATAGAGCCAGCAACGGCCATAAAATAAACTGTTTCTTACAGAACATGCAGGTAAAACTGAGGGCGCTTTCTCGTGTTTCGCTCACATAATAAAGGCTCTGCTTTTATACGTAAAACCTTTAGTCGGATTCATAATTGGTGGTCTCTATTACGCTGGATTAAGAACAATTTTTGTGCAAACTCTACAGTCTGGTTGAGATGAGACATATTTAAGCATAGTAATGTTTATGGTAGCAGCAAAATCTTTGTAATTCACGTTGTGGTAACTTAATGAAACAAAAAAATTTGCTCGGAAGTAGATTCTTGGGCTTAAGATGGTTAAAGGGGTAGAGTATAAAGGCTTTGTGAAATGCATGCAGAAAAGAATGTCAAGTGCTAATTTGTTTCGGAAGCTCGTGTGGAAGAAACCTGTACTTTAAGAGTTAGGAGTAACTCGTAATACCAGTAATTTCAAGGCTTAGATATTTTCCACCCTGCATTTTATGCATTCCTTCGCACAAATCACGGAGTGCAATCTTTAGAACTCTTACTGAAGTTTTTTTTAGAATTTCCATGATTGTTGATATAAAGCGAAGGGATTTCGAATTTCCGGTTATATAAGCGATATTATGTAGTCTTATTTACAAGTGATTAAGACTTTCTTAGATAATGTGCATACAATTTTGTTTTGCACTACAAATATTGTGAAAAGTATCAAACACTGCCTGTTCTGCTATAAAATAATTAATAAATTCAATGTAGGAATTATTCGTTCTGCCTTATTTACAACTATAGACCACTTATTAAAACGGTTGCAATGCAATTCCAGTTGTAAGACCTAACATGTACTTATGTCATCACTTCATGCTATCATTATCGATGCATTATTCACACACAATATGGAACGCGCCGACGTGAAGTCGCCAGTTATATTATGTAACACTTGAATGCTAAGCACTACTAGAAAGGCATAATGAGAAAATGACCCAGTCGTTGATTTCTTTGTTAATATGTTATTAGATAAGTGTATCGACGGGAACGGCGGTTCGTTGTTTGGAAACCTTGAGTTATGACGCAGGCGTTTTAGCAGAACTATTTTATTAATCCGGTCAAACCGTCTCGATACTTTAATATTTTAATACCAGTAAACGTGCCGTTTTTATCAAGAAAGTAAGGACAAGAATAAACGTTTGCCTGCCTTTCATGACATACAAATAGCGGAATTGATCACAAACGTAATAATGGGACCTAACCTACTACGTTGTTATAACCTGTAGCTCACGGAATCATAATTATAAAAATCAATAAGCGAAACAAAATACGGTTTAAAAACGCAGAGCGGCCGGTGCGCTCGCTCGCGAAGAAGGCAACAAGTACTTACTACACTTAAAATATTACCCGCCCCTATTGCACAACGTTCTGATGAATTCGCCCCTCCCGTCGGGTACTCGATACATGTACCTATTTAGTAGGAATCGCGCCCGAACAATGGCTGACCACGCCGCTTAACCTGATCACAGCTAAACCGTACGTCAATGTTGGTTAGTTAAACTGGGATTAGCCGACCGTGCCCAACACGTGTACCCCGGCTCCGATAGCTCCGATGCACTTAAGGGATAACACTAATAGGCTGGTGTCCGCACGCGCTAACGAATTTGCTCCTGGGCGAGGGAATGGTGCATGGATAACGAAGTTCGTTTCCGACACCGAGGCGATCAATGGAGCGGCGAGCTTTTGTCTTTGATACAAATTCAATGATTTGATGTGCGCGTGTGGGAGCTTTCGGTTCCTTGGTCATTTTGCTGCAGGCGTTAAGCCTAAACGACACTTTGGGCCATTGATTTTCCCTTATCATGATTTTCCGAGTACATCTCTCTTGTCTGAGTAGAATATATTAGCAGTATTTTAACACACGTGCTACTCCATTTTACAAGCTTTTATTTAACTTGCAATGTATGTATGTATGTATGTATGTATGTATGTATGTTTGTGTGTTCGGGTGGAATTTTATAACTCAATTTTAAGGCACTTGCCCTCAACCGATTGAGCTGAAATTTTGCATGCACGTGTATATCCGATGACAATGCAATATTATTATGACATGGAGCTGATCTGATGATGAAGTCGGAAGATAGCCATAGCAACTCAGTAATTAAATAACATAACCACATTGAGTTTGGGCTCATTTCATTCGACTAGATGAGTACTTTGGTGCTAGATAGTAACCAAGGTCTGATGATGGAGCCGGAAGACAGCCAAAGGAACTCAGTACTTAAACGACACAACCAAATCGAGTTTGGGCTCGTTTGATTCGCCTAGATGAGTACTTAGATGCTAGATGGTAACCAGGGTCTGATGATGGAGCCGGAAGACAGCCAAAGGAACTCAGTACTTAAACGACACAACCCCATCGAGTTTGGGCTCGTTTGATTCGCCTAGATGAGTACTTAGATGCTAGATGGTAACCAGGGTCTAATTGAAGAGTTGGATTGTTCAAAATTAACTGGCAAACGACCTTGCAATAATGATGCGTTGAATGAGATGAACAGACTTAGGAACTTACAAGGTGAAAACTAAAAAGTATAAAATAAATTAAGGTAAAAAAATCTTTAAAAACAAGCTTTTATTTAAATGCGCTAAAAAGAAAAAAATAAACTTTTACACTATAACTTTACTGTCAACTTATAACATTTCAAATTCAACATATTTGACACAATTTATATGTTTTAAAAGCTTGTCGCGAGATTTAAGTACCTCGTAATTTTAAAAGCAAGTTTTAAAATACCTGCCTATTAAAAATTTTAAACTAAGAAAGTAAATACGAGTACTTAAATCTCGCGACAAGCTTTTAAAACATATAAATTGTGTCAAATATGTTGAATTTGAAATGTTATAAGTTGACAGTAAAGTTATAGTGTAAAAGTTTATTTTTTTCTTTTTAGCGCATTTAAATAAAAGCTTGTTTTTAAAGATTTTTTTACCTTAATTTTTTCGATTGGAGTTTTAAATGTTTACGTGGCAATTATAAGATAGTTTTGAACCATTGTTTCGTTCGAACAAAGTAACCGACCATAAACCACATAATTATTGTAACTATATGGGTTCTAAATGATGTTAATAGTTAAACGGTCTGTGGCTTTAGATCAGTCGCAGAATACCGCAAATCACCCGCGGAGAGTTTGCACGCCTGTATTGCGCTGCATCGACCTCGTTACATAAATCAGAAAGTTGTTCCCACTTAACCGGGAACATAGGACATCTTATTCTAATTGGATTGAAACTGGGCGGTCGGGGCATGACCGCGACGACACTTGCTTGTTTTAGAGACAAATCGAGCTAGGAAAAGTAAAAAGGAAAGGTTCTGATGTGCGTTTTTTTTGCGGCAGAATTTACTTTACCTTTCTTACATGGAGGGCAAGTTTGCTCCATTCTTGACAAAGGAAGTACACAATTTCCCTTTTACCACCAACAGGGTAATAGTAACTAATGTAAATATAATAAACAATAACGCTAACCGTAACGAGCGACAAAACGAGCGCACTAAGTAGATATTTCATTTTTAAAGACAACGGGAGCTTTTTTCACAATATTAAATGTTTTTCTCGCATAGGCGGGTAATAAAATTAGTAGGCCACGTAAACTGCTTTTATAACGTCCTGACAAAATAATGAATTTATTTTATTAACCACGACATTACAGCTCCGCGGTTTAGTGCGTAGTAATGGGAAAAGTTGCCAAAAGTTGGTGATTATTCTGTTACAACCTAACATAGCCTGAGTTAACAATCATGTCGTGGGTTAACAGGACTTCTTGTGTCGCATGAAGTTAATAATTTTACAGCTGGTTGTATAATATTTTAAGAAAATTATATTTAAGGACTAGTGACCAGCTCTCGGTTGAATTTTACATAAAACACACTATGTATTAAAAAACCGTATCAAAATCCGTTTCATAGCTCAAAAGATTTAAGCATACATAGGGATATAGGGACAGAGAAAGTACTTTGTTTTGTAGGTACTATGTAATGATTATGCTAAGGAGAAAAAGAATAGTAATGTAAAACCCGTTGGCATAATAAACACTTCCACTTCTATTATGCAAGTTTCTGTTTCTCTATTCAAATAACAACAAACAGATATTTATGAACCTTGACATTGTATTCTGTATCGTCTAAACTCCTCCGAAATATTTGACCTTTTATCCAAATATAGGAATTGCTAATAGACAGTTTAGTTTAGATTGGACCGTTTGGTTTGAATAGAATTTATTATTTTGCTGAATTGAGATATTATCCAATGTACTTTTCGCACTATAACTTGATACAATTTAGGGGTTTTATGTTTTTGTGTATCCTTATTACAGTGAGCATTTAAAATAGAAGTTCTTTCAGAGAAGTAACCTTACAAAATAGTAAATAAAAATATTAAATGAGCACTCAAACTTTTGTGGAGAACCCCTCTGGAAACTTTAGTTGCAGCGCCTGATAATATTATTTAACTGCAAGACGATTTTCTTCTGCCCCTCCAGTCTTCCTTTAGACTTTAAATGTTTCAATATTTTCTTGAATTGAACCTAATTGGATAGCCCCGCCGCAGCGCCGTTTATACCGAATAAAAGAAGTGTTACCACTTTAGGCTATCTCTTTGAGTGTTATATCAACCTCATAAACTAGATTTTAAAACAGAGTTGGATTTCTTGACGGCGACAACACAATTTTTGTATTAATAAAAAACTTCTCAGGAGTCTTGAGTAAATTTACAAAGCTTTATTAAGTAGACGTGTAATTTAATGATGGGTACTTGTAAATTCTGCAAAGGATATGAAGCCAATACTAATACTGATGAAACTAGGCAATGGGCATAGCGTGCGGAACCAAACCTATTCCGCGGAATGAGCTCGGAACATTCCCTTTCACTGCAGGCCGGTTCCACTGTCAAGCAATATTAGCCATGCATGGTCTATTTGTACGAATTTTAAAGTACTTCTTTTAACATTTCTTACATTTCTCTCTATGAATAACTAATGAATATCTTTATAATGCAGGCACAGGTGAGATGTTAATATTTTTAGAGAAAATGAGAAATATATTTGATTTAAGGTAGAAAAAATGTCCTGCTTGAAATAGTAGGTATAATAGTCTAAAGATTTCGGAATTATTAGTTTTGATGAGGCATATTAGGTGAAACGTCAATTATGGACTAGTCGCTTAGGCCTGCTTAACGATGTCGATAATATATCACATACTGTCACAAATTCATCCACCATTACCTACGATAACCTGCCTAAGCTTTACGGCTCGTTAAATCAGCAAACTTGGCGACAATAATTCGTGAATAATGACCGAACGTGTAACTGCCTCAGTCGAAGCCACAATGAATCAGTCAGATAACAGTGCTAATTGCTGGGCCAAATATAGCGACGGCCATTGGTGGACGCCGGCTAATGACGGAAATTAACCACTCCGAGTAACAGGAACCCAGTTAGCCTCAAGGATTCAGTTCCGGCCAGGTATGTAATTACGTATATAGTACGCAATGAAGTACGTAATGAGATTGCAAAGCGCACTGAGATGTTAATGGCCGTTTACTATTTATAGAATAGCATAGGCCTAACCGGTATAGGTGTGTAGGACGTTTGTTTGATTGCTGAGTCGATATGTATCAAATATTATCAACATCTCTGCCTACCCCTCTGGGAAAAAGACAATTTATGTATGAATGTGTGTATGTATTATAAAAATAGCAGTCGAAAAAAGTATTGTCGTCTGAGGTCGGATGAACTCTTCAGCGGCTTCAAGACAATAAATCAATATTTTACATATCTTTTAACCAGTCTTTTATGCTTACGGCTCACACTTTCTCGTACACGGTAAAATTTTATCATTAAAATTTTATCTTAAAATATTTACATAAAAGCACTGTCTCTGAATTAGCACTTATTGCATATTTATTTATATTTCATTACTCAAATCTACAATTAAATTGTTCTTGTTTACGTACTCAATAGCTGTTAAATGTAGTAAACAATGGTGCCCAATTAATCTATTGAAGACCGCTTCACCTCGAATCGAAAACAAACGCGTTACAGCGCTCAGTTTGAGAGGATTTGGTCAATCCATTAATTAATATTGCAATCGAAACGGTGCTGTTCAATTAATATTCGTAGTTTCGACGCGAAAAAGCTGCGCCGCACTTAATTTGCACGTCAAGGCCCTTGTTTTAATTTTTGCCACTAACCCTTTGACAGAGAGCGTTCAACTGGCAGGGAATTTATAATATTGGGAGCCAATTTAGAAATATTGTGATCGGATACCTAAAGACTTCAATTTTAAGTATACCGTAGCCGAATATTTGTCAATTTTTGGCTAGTCTTTGATGAGTCGGTTTTGATGACTGCCACGGCGGCGCTAGGCAAGACGTTCACCATTAAGCTAATGAGATAACGATTTGACTTCGCTTGAATATATTGCAATTTATAGATAACGTACGAGGGAGGTCAAAAATCAAATAGGACAGTTTGAAATCTCATAAAATACATAGTAGTCGGCCGGTACTTACAATTAACTGTGACACGTATAAAACTATCAGGGTACTTAATGCAAGTAAGCGGCGCAACGCGGCCCGGCGCCTGGGGAGGTTTGACGTAGCCGCCGCAAATAGAATTAGCACCTAATGGGTTACCACGATAATCACTTTACATTGTATCTAGTAACTTGACATTGAACTTGTTAGGTGTAGAGGCAAGAAAGTACGGCACGAAGTAGAGTAATGCACGCGCGGTGAAAAAGCTACTGGTTGTACTTACTAATGGAATCCTTTTACAATATATTCACACTTTGAAGTTAAACTTTACGTTCATGATTTTAAAAAAGCGTCGTGTGACTTGTACGATTGGTTTAAAAAGGCATAGGCTCGTCACAGAACGATAATCGTCGTCAAAAATTACGGGTAGCGTCAGTCAGTACGATCGCGACCATGATGGTACAACCAAGGCGAAAAAACGCGTCAGTAAATAAGCTATTTATTTTATAAGTCATAAAACATAACCCTTGACGCTCTCTGATAAAATTATAAGTCAGCGATTGCACTACATCTCGTATGCGGTAGGGGTTACAAATAAATGTCAAGCTTCATTGACTTAAACTGTCCGAAAAATTCAATTAGTAAGTTCCTTTTTAAATACAAAATCGCGTTATAACATCTAATGAAACAGCCAGATGCGTTTTAAGTACAAATTCGAGCTATAAAATCTAATGAATCCGGAAATTGCAACATCTGTACGAACTTTATCGAACTGTGGCATAAAGCCCGGTGTGCGAATGTTTTGTATCATTCCGCGTTCGGTCGATGTTGTTTTCAAAGTCCGCGGTGCAATATCGCTCCGGGCTGTTGCCACTTTATACGCTAATTTGTTGCAACAATGCCCGCCGATGCAACTTGCCTGCGTTCCATAATGCGAATGCATCTCAAAGTTTTCACTTCGTTTCATCTGGTTTCTAATTGGAGAAAGTCGGAGAAACTATTAGAAAAAAGTATATAGCATTACAAAAATGTTTTCATTTTCTTTTTAACTAGACAGCGATCTGTTCGATTTTAATTAGTTTATTTATTTTCATTATGAAAATAGGTACACTATCAGCACTCATTTAAAATCATACAATTCAAAGGCATTGCTCACAAAACAACGAGTAGACGTCTTTTCGAGTTAAATAAGATTGCGAAATGCGAAACAATCTTTTAATGTATGTTGTGCTGAGTAAAAGTAAACAAACAAAGAGCTCTCAGTCTGTATAAAACCGCGTGAGCTCGCTGGAGCTTTCACGTTCAATTCGCTCAATTAGTGCTGGTCTTAATTCCCTCTAAAGGAAGATCCTATTGTACCCTTAGATAGTACACATGTATCTACATTGCTCAAGGCAGAAAACCGATACTATGTAACTCAGGCGCTATTTCTTTCTTGTTAAGGTTCCATTAACTAACATATTTGACAGGTTCAAAAACGATTAAGCAGCTTAAGATATTTGTCTTTACTTTAGTCACAGAGTTGCAGAGCTGCAATATATTTGATCAGCGTTTCAGGGATTTCGTATTTATATTAAAGCTTATATTCATACAACTACGGAACACGTGAAATTAGGCAGTTACGTCCATCATCCAAAAATAAAATAACAATACAAACGAAATTAAAACCAAGCAACATAGTACAAACTGCAATTTGTCAACCATTAGATTTTGTAGACGTCGTAAAATTCTTAGAGCTACGAGTAAGAGTCTCAAAGGAACGCTAAGAAAATATTCATTTCTCAAGCCACAAATTTTTAAACTCGTCATATGAGCCACCTGGGGTTTCGCACAAGACGACGTTAAATTTAACCTCGCCAGATCACTTTTAAACTGTGTTACGATAATTTGATCTGACTCTTTGAGAATATAATATAATTTTAGTGCGATCTCTTGCGGATGATAAAAGTGTTACATATTACAAAGTCAAAGGGTGATTCTTTATATTTGAAAATTCACGGGACTTCGTATCATATATTATTTGTGATATTCGTAACGTGTGTACATATTCAAACGTCATTTACTTCATTTGAAAACTTTTACGCCCGTTTATGAGTGAGGTATTCTAAAAGTCTGCGGAGAGTGTGAGCTAATGATAGTGTTATCTTTTAAAAAGCTTTAATAATCATGACAGGATGTGATCTCTGCCTACCCCTCTGCGAAAAAGGCGTTTATGTATGTATGTATTAATAATCAAATTCGAATACCAAAACAAGAATGCAAAATGCCGTGTGACTAGTTAGAAAATTTGATAAAGCATAATTTGTTTTCATAAAAGTCGCGATGACCGTTCCTCGCCGTTGATGCCAACCAGTTTTCAAGTTATTATTAGACTGTTACACTTAACCTGCCGACAACATTATGAAAAATGCATCATGTTGACGGGGCTGGACACGCGATGTTGCGAGCATTGAACTTATCAGTACAATGTAAATGATAAATGCTCACCCTCACCGCTAGAGTTAGTGGAATACAAAGCTTAGTCGAGCTTTAGCAGCTTGGGACCAGTTGGTCCTGATATTGCGAAAATGTAACTTTTTTAGAACTTTGTTTGTTTTCAACTTAAATGTAACAAGAGCAATATTATCTAAGCATGCTACATTTATAACCGGCCATATGATAAAATGATTTCAATACATCTGGCTTCCGTTTAGTACATCAGACATTGCTTACTTTTTAATAATTAAAAAGAAATCACTAACGTAATCGTAAGCTTTATGGATTAGTAGACAGATGATACGGTCACAGGTGCCTGGTGTCAGTAGCAAATGACGTTGCAAAAATGCTCTCATGGGTGACACGCCTCGTTCGAAGACACGTGACGTGCAGCCTGTCACCCCAACCCTCCATCACACCACCTTGTTATACTATAAAATATGTATGCAATGTGCCCGCGACGCCTTAGCGCGCGCTCCATCTCACTATAAAAGCGCGAGTATAATGACTAATTTCTAAATTAATAATGTACGCAGACAAAAACGTAGGCTGAGTGGTTGGTCGTTGCTTGCCTTGCGAGAGCTCGCTAGTTCAAACGCCTCCACGTACAATGTGTTCAAATTTGAAATTCATATGTACGATGTATTCGACGTTTTAACGGTGAAAGAAAACATAGGGAGGAAACGTGCACACCTTAAAAAATTCTAAGGTTGTGTAGTCGATCAACCGGCACTTGGCTATGGTGGTCGTCACTATCGCCCTAGTGTAGGGTAGGCCCGTGCCCCGGCAGTGGGGACGTATGTGATGTTGACGCATACACTTCGTGTTAAGCCCAGCCTCATAATTCAGACTTCTGCGCGGTAATTGGCTCTGACCGCGAAAACTGGTAAACTTTTATTGGTAGTAAAAACGTTTCATTCCTTGCTTCTTCCACTGGGTGGGGAAATATCTCAAGGTCAATCGCGTGGCATTCGTAGAACATCGGCATCGGATACCGGGTAGACAGCGTAATGGCTGCTACAGAGAGATTGCTTTTTTATCGGCGAATATACATCTATACTTGTGTACAAATTGCGTACCTACGAAACTTATTTGTTTTTCGTACCTTTTAGATTTTGTTGCCTTCGCCCATTTAGTCAGTGGTGAAAAAACGCGTCGAATTTTTTTGACTCATCGATTGCTAGTGTTAAAAAATCGACCAGTATGTTTTGTTAGCATAGCGATAACGTTAGCATCCGGGTTCCTTAGTTGAAATAAGATATCCTATTATAATCAACATGATTTCATGGCGCTGCAATTTGTGAAATGTCGCCGCTCTTATGTTCTTACAGCAGAAGGCTTCCAATTCCAATTCTCTTAAGTCACATTAGCCGCAGCGGAACCGCCGGGTTACGCTTATCACACTCGGCGTGCGGAATAAAACTTAATTAACCGCTGGAACAAGGTTGCGAACAATTCCATTGTTCCTTATTTTACATATTTCGTCCCCTCCAATGATTGTTTTGATACGACCCTTACATAGGCACATGGTTTAATACAATCTACTAATCTAATATTAAAGTCTTTGTCGTAAAAGAGAATTAACGTTATATGTAATTCCATCCGTAAGCATAATCCTAACTCACATGCGAAGCCTATCTCATCATTTTATTCGGCGAATCATTTTATTGTGTGATTTATTTGTAACCAATAGAAGAAATGAATGTTTATATTGCTAGCATTGGCAATACAAATAAACATAAAAATATTCTTTCACGATTTGAAGACAAACACATAAAACTGGGATGGCTGTATGCACATTGCACATGGTACGCACAGAGAACAGCCGGCATGTTTGAACAATGAAATGTGGAAACAGATGGCGTTCGGAGGAAACTTTAAACGATTCGCTATATTTTCGAGTCGTCTTCAACTGGAAATAAATGCCAATTCGCATCTTGTACGTACTTTAATGAATAATTTTATTCCATTGTATTGGAAAATCGTGAAACTGACGACACTTTGCGGTGTTATTGTTTTCATTTTACATAAGACTAACATAATACGAAAGGTAGTAGTTAGTACCTACTAAAGTACACAACATATTTAAAACTTACGTTACTCTTTCCTTCCACAGTGTAGTGAGGAACCTGTAGAAAGCATTTCGCATTTCACGTCGATAAAGTTTTGATGTTTCCAAATTGAGTAAATGCATCCGAATGGACGCCAAATATGACCGCGCACCGGAAATATTGGTAGTTCCGGAAACCGAACTACTTCGACTAGAGCTTCCGATGCAATAACAGCACATTCGCAATAGAGCACCGAACACCGTCGCTCAATCATTAGTTTGAAGTATTCAGATTGAGCGGGCGGAATACTGTTGCTTCATACATTTTGGTCGGGAACAAAACTGGCTGGTAACCGTTCCTATTTGTGATTCATCGCTCTTCACTTGCAGTCAATTATAGCAATACCTGCATATTACTTCGCTTGTGCTTACGAAGTTTTGTACTTACTATGCTCCTTGTCTTCTAAATATATATAACTCAAAGGTGAACGATTGATATAGTGATCTTTCAACGCACAGCCCAAACCACTTTGTACTTTTCGCGTTAAAGTGTTTTTTAAGTACTGTTTTATTTGTACCGCAACTCCGCAAACATCCACAACACAGAAAGTAGCAACTAAACAGAAAATTGTATAAATTTCATAATAATGCAATATTTTTTTTCAAACAATTTCTCAGCGGCGAATGCTGAAAAGTATCCAGCTGAAAGTTATACGTTTTCTTTCATCTCGAGAGATTGGAAAGTGTCTTTGAAGTCGAAAGAAGCTCAATGGACTAGGTAAATGCTAATACCATGGGTTCTTGGTTTATTGGTATTTATATTATTACTTGTGTTGCCTATTTATATGCGTCTATTTGAAGAATCAATATTTAATCGACTGCTCAGCAATTAAAACCCAAATTATATAAAAACCCTAAAACCGGATATATTCAACTCGCATGATATTAATACATATTAAACACAAATTTCTATATAATAATTATGTCTTTAAACAAAATTCTGGTCTTTGAAATATTATCATGTTCTTAACTCGTGGAGATAATTATAATTTGAGCAGCGAATCATATTAAAGTTTTAAATCCGAACATGGATTAAAAAGTTATTAGAAACTGGAAACTAAGGCTTCATATTTCCGGACGTGCAGTTGTAGCGGGACCTCGGGGAATGTGTGGAATACGGGACATATAATGGTGATAATATTCTGTGATTCCGTTGAAGCTATCATGTAAGCCATAAATCTTTATTATGTCTTATTTACCGAACCATTTATTTTGATTAGATACGTTTTAAACGTCCGTTCGTTTTTCGTACGTTTTTTGGAAGGGATGGTATTGGGTAAGGTCGACAGATATATGTAATATGTATGTATGTAGTGAGTATGTGTATGTATAAGAAAACCTATCTTTAAATCAGAACATTACAGTCGTGTCAACCTGTTTAAATATTGATAAAAAGCTAAATACTTCATCGAGCAAAGCTAACATACTGTGAGATTAACAATGTATTGTTCTGTTACTCTTCATGTTATTTATTCATCGAACCTAATATCTTTCCGTCAAGTCATCATTGGAATATTAATGTTACCCCACATATGTGTATTAACCAAATGGACTCCAACCCCTAATACAAAGTCTAGATAGAATTGCAAATACGGCTGTGGGAGAGCTTGGCATCAGTAATTAGAGCGACATAGGGTTCTGCAGACAATGGTTCTAGCTACGTAAAGTGCATATGCGAATGAAACGTTAACGACTCGCCCCAATCCGAATGCGCACTCTATAATACATCAATGGAATTCTTAATACTACGTACGAGAAGTGTACTTCTTATTAACAACCATAATACGAATGCTGGGTTTGAAATACCTTACTATGACGCCATCTTTTGTTTTGTTCGCATCTCTAACTGCAGTTTGCCGTATTCCTCACATGTTTCTGCTTTTAATTAATTAACGGAGTTGTTATAATATCCCGATAGGTGCACTAGAGTCCAGGCTATACTATAAGTAGCTAAGTATACTGCTAACGGTAACCCAGGTTAGTTTATTATTCCGGAGTAATCGCCGTTTGTGCAATGACTGTAAACTCCAATTAAATTTAATGTTCTGCAAATGACATTACCTTCGCTTTGTTCAATTCAGTTGTTAAATGTATATGTCCAATACGGAATGAATTATATTGGCACTTTTAATTAGAGACTGTTGGTTAAACCAGCTGAATTATTTTCAATGTTAAAATAGGTAATACGTTTTGTTATTGTGAAATAATGTTATGTTTGATATACACGTTGAACATGCAACTCCGTTAGCCATGTTATTGTTTCGAAATAAAAATATAATAGAACAAAATTTAATTATAAAGTTGTAGAAAAACAGCGGTTCATAGCGTGAGGTACACAAACAGAGGAGGTAAATTAATTTCAAATATGTTTTAGTCAAGTCATATTTGCTAACGAAGCAAATAACAGCATTCGCTTTTTGGTTGCCAGTTTGACGTAGTTAATTAAACAAAACGGCACGGTTGAGTTCTACAGTAAATACTGTTTTATGGCTAATGAAATTTCATATTTTACCTTTAGAAAATGCACGTATACTAACAATAAACGAAAGCTCTGAAAATGCTGCGGTAGTTTGAATGTTTTACCGGATAATAGGTTTTCAGCGTATACTTAACGGTCGTTTACAGCCGTCATTATAGGTGAAGGCTAAATTGTCAGGATTGCGGTGCAGTTGGGGCGAGTCGGGCGCATCCAGAGCTGCATAGGTAACTCGCATCCGCGATTGAATAGGAAATGACGTTAGTGCGCGGTGATGGATGCCGTTGTCGCCTGTTGGTGACGCGGAGAAACGTGTTAAAGCGAGGAGACCGGCAACACGCCGACTGACGGATTACCCTTTATAGCTTGCCTATAAAACGGGCCTTCACGCGTTATTAGATGCTGCATCAAATACATAATATTGGTTTACAGACAGTCGTTTCAACCTGCACTTATATTGTTAACCTAAGTAATGTAAGTTATTTAATTCTGAAAAGCTTAATAATTGTTTACAGCTTATTTTAAAGTGTAAACGCCTTAACAATGTGCAAATAAGTAGATGCATGCAACATGTGCTTTGGTTTCCACGATGGTTTTGTACGCCACGTGTCAGACAAAACCCTATTAATACAAAATTACACCATACTAGCCGCAGAATAGTTTTGTATTTTAAATGACTCGTTTGCAACACAGTTCGCATCCACTAATAATTGTGGAGGTATGTCAGAGTTGGCCGTTATTATCTTTCGACTTGGTCAGCTGTAATTATTAGGGGTTGTACGTAGAACCGACAACTTCTTCCATTTAGTCGTCATTAAAAATAGTTTCTAATTTGCCTTCCACTTCGGAGTATAGTTGATGACTAAGTAGTTAATCGGTTTAAGTAAAGCCAGGAATATGTTGATGATAGTGTGTATTTGAAAATTGGTTTATTATTATCATTTCATTTTGGATGTATATTCTAGTAATAATTCCTGTAATCACCTAGGAAAAAGAGAGCGTCTGCTGAAAAGTGAACTTTCTTTTTCTCCTTATCCCTAGTTCAGCCGAAAATAAATTGATTTGGTCTTTTTTGGCATCAGTGATATTAGTAAATACAAACAAAGATCTCTTAAGTCAATACGAACCTCAAATTTGTAGGAAGAGTTATACAATATTGTTATTTAGCAAAGCATCACGAGTCAGTCAGATAATCAAATAAAAATATCTCCAACAGAATTTAAACCGACTGCAGTGCCGACTACTGCCGGTAAATATACAGATTCATTCAGAGCAACCGGCAAATTCTAAGATATTGCATTACGCTTTTAAACTGAACCGGGCTTTACTGAGATAAGAGTTTGCTGTCTGAAGTAGGAGTACCGTCTAGGAGCTCAGTCAACATAATAAACTGTATTGTTATTGAATAAAATTCTTAAGAGCCATAGCGGTTCACAAAGGAAATATTATTTTTCTTGGCGGCGTTATTTCAAAATCGCGCGTCGCCGGCTCGCGGCAGCACCTGAAAGCATCGCGCTTCCGAGCCGACGCCATTGACAGCCATTGTGACCATGGTTACACTTCATTGACACTCGCCGCCGCTTGTTTCCTTAATGTCCGAACAGGCCCAGCATGATATGTGCAGATTGTGTTGCGGATTCAATGCATGGCTGACCGCATGCAAGGCTCTTTGACTGCACCCCACACAATCGCAGCGTCGGCATTGATTACAGAGGTTGCTCCTTTGATGTCTGTCTACATTTGACGAGAACGAATTCTGTTCTGTTGAGGTATGTTTGGATTGTTGCTGGGTGGTATGCGATCTGCCTCTGCGGGTTTGATTTGGCGCAGCTTATGGATGGTTCCGAGTAATGTAGTACCTGGGGCGCCTTGTAACTACTGAAGTATGTTAGGTTTAGAATATTATTCGGCACTGAGTTCTATCGGATTTAATGGACATAGCGTCGTAGCACACATTGTTACATACTTATTTTAATGGAAACATAAAACAATCATTATTCCAATACAAAAGGAATCCTATTACGCTTGGTTGTACATAGTTAGCACGCATTCGTAACATTCCCTCGGGTGTTGTATGACAGTACTCGTCCTAATGAATGAACAGAGAATCCGCGGGAGGTACGTAGGTACCTACATGCCAATTTAGTATTCAGCGCTGTTGCGATAAAAATATCTGTTTGGCTGTGTTCTTCGCTAGTGCTCTCGTGAGTAGAATAACAAAATGGAAATACTATCTTGTGGGTGGTGTTATTATTTAAGCTGCACTATTTTAGTAAATTGTATTGTAGGAAAATAATATAGTCACGTTTTTTATTTCATCAGATATATTCTTATATCATCTTGATTCTTGGAGAAGTTTACGATCTATCGTAGGAACATTTTTTACAAAGATATATTTTAAAAAAAATTTCAACTTCATTAGGTACTTTCCTAGTGATAAAACTTTAAAATGAACCATTAACGTTCTATCATATTTTTAATTATACTATTGATGAGGACGAATAGCAGCTCATCTGTAATGAATCAAGTTTTTGTTCCCGTTGTCGAAGTTGGAAGAATCGGAATCTCTTCGCAATCCGAAAGTTTCCGCTGCACCCGGCCGCGACACAAAAAGTTCCCAGTCCGTGCAAGTTTCGTTGATTTCCAACTTTCCCGCAGTCGGTATTTCTTCACGCCATAAATTGTTCCAACTTCAACTGCATTTTTAATTGTTCCTCAAAGCGCTGTACAAATGGATATGCGAAAGGCACAACCGTCCAACTTTATCCGATTCTACTCTCCGCTGTCATTGTTACAATACGTGCCCGCTCGAATCAACGAGAGGTGTCCACTCAAAAGGACATGAATGCATGAAAATGGCAAGTGCACTCGGAAATAGAGGCACAATGGGCGGCGTAACAATAACTTGTCTCCCCCGTGCCCTCCCCGTGCCCGAAACCTGAAAAATGACCTGTCTATTTTTTGGGAATGTGGTCCGAATTCACACTTTCCAAACTTTTCGGTACCGTTTTGTTAGTGTTTATTTTTTCAGTTTGGCTTTGAATTTTGTAGCGAAATATTAGGTTTCATGGGTAACAGCGTAACAATAACACGGATAGAAAAATGTGTATCGGCAATTTATCGGTGCAGAAGTCAGTATGCTATTTGTGCGAACTAGTCTATTATTTGTGCTAACACTACACATTTGAAATAAAACTTATTTTATGGAGTAAACTCGCGTGTATTGTAACCACGAGCGCTCTAAAGAGCTCGACAGCAAAACTCAAGTCTTACACACAATATACGCTCACAAATAATATGATTAGAAAAAAAATACACGCGATTTTAATCCGTAAAATTAGTTTTATTTCAAATCAATATGCTATATTCTCAATTTTAAAACGTTTGTAATTTTTTCTTTCAAAACACTGAATAAATTGGCATACAAAATAGAAGAAACGTGACGACGTCTTAATGAACAGTTAAATGCAGCAATAACGTTTCCAGCCGCCCGCACCGAACTGTGCGGTGCAAAGTCCTACGTGACCCGCATCAGAGGCAACTTGCGTCAACCTTCTTCTAAATGAGAATGGCTTAACCTTTTTATGCTCAGACTGTAAATTGCGCTTAAACTGCTGTACTTATTCCGGCGCTAATGAATTGTAATTGAGGTCGTGCGCATCGGATGTGTGGCGGAAAATAATCCGCGACCTTTACGTCAGCCGTATCTTTGATGTCCCAATAAAGATGTTGTCGCTTTAAATAGAACCGCGACATCCCGAAGCGACATATACCGACAGTCATTCTTGGATGCCATACTTTTAGCGGGTAACTTACTAGCGCGCCGTACGTCTTCGGCTATAAGACAGATTGGTTCACTTTGTAGCCTCCGTTTCTCTTAACTGGCCGTACCAACGTCTATCACCGATGCTTATGTTCGTAAATTAATCGCGCTTCCGAGCTATCAATTAGGGGCGCCTTGATGAATTGGTCGGGGCAAGTGTCTGCGATCCGTCACCATTCCGGTCGCGTTGTGGGCTCGCCCTGTCAAAATATCAAATGCGAATGCACGATTTAGTATGCAAGGGCACGCCCGGTGCTCTGGCGCTCTCGTCAACTCAACATCGGTATTGAAATAACAGTCTTACCTTCGGGTTTTATCGTAAAACTATTTCGGTGTACCGACACTCGACTGTTGAATGCACATAAATCACTTAGCTATTTTTTCCATCGCGTTTGGAAACATCTCAAAATAATCATTCACGTATTGGTTTTTGTGACGTAGCGCTTGCGGCTATAATAGGTTGTACCTATAAAATATTTTAATAGGAACATGTGGTGTGTATATGATGGTCGGTTCTTTGACTTTAAACTGTTACTAAGGTTATATAAATTAAGTTGATCTCTTTTACCCGTTGGCAGATATGTAGTGGATAGTTATACGTCAGCACGATGTTTCGGTATAATAGAAAAAGCAGGTGTTCGCTTCGACGTCTAAAACATTTTCTATAGAAATACCTCTGGTACGCTTTGTTTTACCGGCAAGCAGCGCCGCTGTCTGAATATAAGATAACAGATTTCCCTCTTATTTGCGAAGAATTTCATAGAACCATGAAAATTGAAGCGCATAATATTAAAAGCACCAATATTGGCGTTGAATAATATGATTTTATATCTTTTTTAACTAAAACTTTTATATTTGAATTATAATTATGCACTGAACAACAAGACTTGACTTTAAATTAAACATAGGTTATTTTCCTGGCCATACCTGCACCGAGTAGCCCCCACCGATTTATGGAAAACCGTTTCACTTTTTAGTATTCTCTCGTTGAACGTCATTTGTGACACAGGCGCACTGTGGGGAAATACAATTTGTATCCTGCTGACTCCATCTAAAATGGAAGCTTGTAACTTTAACGGGTTCCGTATCGATCGACGTTTGCTCGTGGGAGTTCACATGGTCCCGGGCACACTTACCTATAGGTATTGACTGTGAATGGACCTAACTTATTAATTAACTTTTCATATTGGTACCACATACTTCTTTGAATGTTATTTATGACAATATCTAAAGTTAATGTTTGACATTACACATTCTTCTGTGTTTGGTGGACAAAGTCACGTTCAAATACTTTAACTCATAAACCTGAGTACTTAATACTTTTATATTATTAAACTGATGTGTTTATTAATTCCTGATTTTCTTATCTGAAAGTACATATTCATAAAAATATAGGAACCCAAGCATGAGGAAAATCACTTCGCAGCGTAGCACATTATCAGATTATAGGTATGAAGATGTAGGCCAGTTAATGCAGAGATTATTACGGCGACCGAGGAGACTCCCATTAAACAGTTTCGCTTAGCGGCCATTTCGGACATAATTCGTTGGACAGCATCACGCGGGATAATAGGTAGTTAAACACCACACAGGCGCCAGTGGTTTTATCGGTTTTCGCTTATGAGATATACGTACTGATGATCATCAGCCAAACTGATATTTAAATGAAATAGTTGACCGGACAGACTTCGTCCTGTCAAAAAAATATGAAAAAGAAAAGCGCTGTTTTTAGAGTTTTCCCGGCAATTATTCGATTTTTTTCTCGCCTTAAGAACCATCCTTGGACTTCAACGAACATTTTAAAAAAGTATTGGCCAAATTGGTTCAGGCGTTGTTGAGTTATGCGGTTACCAACACATTTTGCGATTCATTTTTATATTATAAGATTATTTGCTGACAATACACAGTACTGATCCCGTAATAAGACAATGAATAATACACACACTAGTTGTAGAAGTCTGGATTTGCTATTCATATGTGATAATAAATCTATCTCGTTAGCGTTAGTGTTGAATTAAAAATGTTAAGTGCTTTAATTATTCCACCCCGTACACAACACCCGACCAGCCACAAGGTAACAGTCGACTGATTTGCTATTTTCCCGACACTGTTTTACTTGGCTGTCGAATACCAATGTTTGCAAAGCCTGATTACCAGATTCATGAAGCACTAGTGATGATTATATCATTTGATTTCGCACCAAATCAGAATTCACGTTCGTTCTATCCCATCATGTTATGATAATCGGTAACCTTGCCCGTATTATGTAATCGGGAGCCCCTTGTATTGTACAAACGTAGATTTATGTATAAGTGTTAATCAGGTAGAGGGTCTGCTGTCAGCCACAGATGTCCCGATTTGAACTTTCAATTTCATTTTAGCAGCGGCAAAGGCGTTTTCACTATGCCGCTGGTATGCATTTACATAAGTTAATACAGGAATATCCTTATAAAACTTGTATTTCCGTAAAGCCGTGTAAATAGATGATACTGAACTACCTCTTGCGGTTTAAACAATTATTGTTGACAGCCTTTTGTTTATCGCACTGAACATGAAAAGTTAAAGACTAACTATTACCATGATTGTCAGTCATGCCGTCCTGGTGCTTATTTCAGGTCGTTGGCAGTACTTATAATTAACCATGCGAAAGAGAATTTTAAAGACGACGTCCTTTCTTTTTACTCGTACTGCGGTAGAAAGTCGATGTTGTATCGCTGTTGCTGCTTAGAACTTTCCTTTGTTCTAGTAAATTGATGAACTTTTAACCCTTTATGGTATGATACATAATCGAAAGATAGTAAATGTAATGTATACTGCATTAAAATAAACATAATCTATATTTGCGTTTCGTTTTCATCAAATATATCGCAGTGTTTTTGCCTCGGTAAATTGTCCTGTACATTTCATAATGATTTGGCAATTTGGAACAAATACGTCATTGAGTAAAATAAAAATCCAAATCAACGATGCACAACAGTCGATACAAGCAACAACGGTTTATCGCGAATTCGCGAAGTCTATAATTTCCGATTCGCCATTTGAAACCTATTCGCCCAATTTAACGAACGCTGCACTATTTGTTGGCAAATAAAGTTTGATATCGCTTTGTAACCCTGATCGGTCCGATTTTTAACGTAGCAATTATGATGTGAAGCTCGTCGACATCGCCCGCTGCATTTCACCCCTGGCCGATTAGGCCGACGGAAAAGACTTTGTATTTTTATTGATGTGCCCATTTATGTTGGTTTGTTAATATAGGAGTGACGTGCGAGTTTTCCTAATGTTATATTAGGTTGATAGACATGATATGTATAACAATGACAAACATGTTTGTGATTATAGCATATTTAGAGCTCATCTTACGAACGGTACTCCTAGAAACTGTATTAATGTATTAGTATGAAATAGAAGGAAGAAAGAAATGTATTTATTCAGTTACATACCTTAAAACACACATACATTTACAAAAAATAAAACAAAGTAAATAGGTAACTGGAAAGGGATCTCTCAGCATGTCTCCAGGAGTCGGGTAATACTCGTAAACCATTTCTAAATTGACTGAAACTGCAATTTCTTTTATCCAAATAATTATGACCATGAACGAGCACGGTTCAATTTCTAAACAGTGTTCAGTATAATTACACTCCCTCGGCCGCCTAAATAAGCGAGATGATAGATTTACCGGATGACGTTGCCTTTTTATCGCCGCCTCATCGACAGCTTTAATTTATCGAATTTCCCTTCTACTAAAACGTTGACTTCATTAAATTTAGCTTTCCACGCATTTCTGATCCTCCACCACTAATACCACCTTCAATACTTAATTAAAACATACTGTTTAATCATTTTACACCTTAGAAAGCTATATTAAGGCGCGGCGACGTGCGTGCGATATTTTACCACAATTAACCGCAAGGACAAGTGGCCGTTATCGCTTTAAGGCTTTATGCTTCATAAAGTTTTCTTGTGTTCTACTTCATTATAATTTTATCGCATTAGGGTTTTCGTTACCTTGTCAAATATAGAGAGCCTTTTTACTACAGACACGCGGGACTGATATTTCAGTAAATATCAGAAATGATATGAAATGTATTATACCTGCAAATTATTATACGATTTCCACTACACTCATGATGAGTGTTCAACTTACTTAATCTTAATTGTATTTATTATAAATCTTAATTGTATACATTAAAGCTTTCTCAGCATAAAATTAACTTAACTGCGTAGTTAAGGTTTTATGCCGAGAAAGCTTTAACCTAATGAAACTCTTATTTCTTGGCAAACAAAAAACAATTGAATACGTCGCTTACACAGAGTCGATTAAAAGTTAAAGCATAGCAAAAAGTTTGACCTAATCAGGTTGGTTAATCGACCTAGCTTACTTTCACCTTCGAAGCAAAAAGTAAAACGGCCACCAGTCATGATCCCCTTCTGAGGTAAAGCTCAAGTTGTACGGAACCTTTCGTTATGTATTGTTAGTTCACGGCTGTTTTGCCGCGAGGGCGTATACGTCACAACGAAGGCTGTGTTGATATAATAACACTATTTGATATCTATTACAAGGTTGTTGCCAAGTTCTTGGCATATGCAAATAAACCCGCGTGTCGTATTGCGTCGCCTATCAATGATAAGGCTGAAGGAAATCATTTTCAGATGTCGGAATGTGTCGGTGTTTTTAATGAGGAAAGAAAGTTTTACAATAAAACCTAGGATGCAGTTTGAATACAGATTGTGTTTCTGGACGACATACAAGAGCATACGCGAGCTCAAACGTGCACTTGTTACAAAAAAAAAGTACTTTTATTTGTTTTAACAATTAGGTATAATAGCTGGCTATACCGCCACACTATATGATTAGAGTGAAAAAACCTAACATTAACTTTTCAGTTCATTTAGTGTTTCCAATAACAAATGTATGTAGTACTTATAACAGGAAAATAATCGCAAGGGCATTATATATGTTGATGGTTGTAATCTAAGTACAGGACAGCCCAGAGGTCGTTATCTGTTACTATCAGGTTGTATGAGTGTAGATATTGCGCTGAATTTGGGAACAGTCGAGATAGAACGTCAACATACATATATGTACGTACATACGTATAAACACGTCAGTAGGTTGGCCTATTGGAGCTAAGCAAAGTTCATGGATCGTCGAGCCTTGAACCCTATTTAGCTGAAAATAAAATTGAATCACGTGGAAAGTGTTGGTAGTGACGAGTCATGAGTACCATCACTGATCAAATACACCATAATATTCTCTTGTGGCTTGCTCAGTATTTCTTCTTATGACTGGTGACTCATTTGATAGATCTCCTGTCTTTTACGCCAGGTGTTGATCTTCACTACGCATATTTGTGTGATGAACTGTATTTGTTTGGAATCTGGTTTTGTAGGTAGGCATCTATTTACGTAAACCATTGTTGTTTCCGATCTGTAACACAAGTGCTGAAGCAACTTACCTGAGAATTCGGTCAATGTATTTGTTGTGGTGATTTTTATTTTCTACCAACAAGATACCCTAAATTTAGCAATAAAAGACTTAAACAGCAAGCTGAGTCACCAGGTTTGTGCCGGTTAGCCGTTTGCTTTGGTAAAAATAGCATGGAGCCACATTTTTATCGAGGTGAAGCAACCGTGTATTGGGGACAGTTTTCCGTCTGAGGCCCCGGCTTTCGGGGGTACGTTCTCAGCACACTTATCTTTATCGTCGCCGTGTCCGTGACATTTCCACGCCCCGCGCCCCGCGGCTCCCGTCTAACTGTCCTTTGTCCGATGACACAATAAGCATTCGGCTAATAAAAGATTATAATATTTGTGTCTCTCCCTCTGAAATAATTGAATTCTACGTTATATTTCATTCTCTTAGCTGATGTAACTTATACTATCTGAAATTTTCGCCAAAATGGATTTTGAACATACTGGCTTTGAATTACCAGAACTTCGAAGTGTCTTTACTGCATAGAACTTAGATGTCTAAATACAACCATTACTAATTCTACTAATAAGTACATCTCTTGTAAATATCGCGAACACTCCGTTCGCATCAACAAGTGTACCACGATGGGAGAGATTCATCATGCCACGGAAGCTGTATCAGATCAATTTTATTCGCGCCGCCTGATACGGAGTCGCGGATGCGATTGATTGGCACCGCCGGGGCTGTCTCAGGCGCCCCGCCCAGTGTCTACACATAGAGAGGACGGCTTCGCTTCCTGCGCCCGTAAGCCGCTCCAATAGAATGTTAATGATAGAACATGGCGCCGGTGTTCTAATATGAGCAGTAGAGTATATTTTGCTTAAAACTACGAGGTGTATGTTTTAATTCAAGACTAAAACCCCCAAAGTATCCAAATATCAATGATAATTCCAGTTCCCGTGGAAATTTCGGGAATTCCTTTCTTAGTGCACCTTCACGGTACCTAAGCTACCGTCTTCCAAATTTCAAGTGCCTACGTTTAGCCGTTTAGACTGTACGTTGACATGTGAGTCAGTTTCTCCGTTTATATCCAATTAGCAATGATTTAATAAGTTATCACTACACAAACAAAGTTCGTTCTCGCTGTCTGTCCGTCCCTGTGTTACGCAAGGGATTTTGATTCTTTTTAATCAAATATAGATATTTCAGACGAAGGTTTTTACATATAGTCCAGTCAAATTAGGAAAAAATCTCGGAATTCGAGATACCCAGCTGTAAGTCTGTAAATACTTAGATATTGACACCCTAAAAGTGTTCTCAAAACCTACATATTGTAGGGTGTACGCAACTATTAAATTTTCAAGGTCAAATGTCACAAATATCAGTTTTATGAACTTTTGAGCGAAACGGGAAGTTTTATCATAAAAATGTGAAGGAGAAAATTACTTATCTTCTATTTATCTATAAAAATTGTCTGTACGTTTTATTTCTAAGATTCACCATTTCAGAGATACAGCGATGCAAATAGTTGAAAAAGTTGTATTTTCAAAAGCTTCCAGGCCCACGTGCGATTGTGCTAGACAGTTAAAATTTTCACGAATGATGTATTTTAGTAGCCTCTATAACATCTAATACTAGAAAAAGCTTAAAACTAATGTTTTAGTGGGTTCTCATACAAAAACTATGGTTTCTTTTTTCTCACACTTGGCCGGTTTTTAACGTGGTTACCCCAGTAAACCTATTCCAGACGACACCTTTTATACATGAAGAACACGTTATTTATAAGGAA
Source organism: Maruca vitrata (assembly GCA_039566165.1). Lineage (NCBI taxonomy): Eukaryota > Metazoa > Arthropoda > Insecta > Lepidoptera > Crambidae > Maruca > Maruca vitrata. The sequence goes on along the minus strand of CM076911.1, from coordinate 14,366,205 downwards.
GCCTAGTTAAATAATTGTTTTGTGTTGTTTTCAGTATTCAGAAGATTTAAGATTTCTGCGTTTCATTAAATTAAATTTGGTTAATATGGATCTTCACGTTCATAATCGAGTTAGATGGACAGTTAAAATTTTTAAAATGTATTTTTTTCAGTTATACTTCATACAGAAATTCTAATAATTGGTTATTTAGTACTTTTTGACCCATAATAAGCAGTTTAAATGTACTGAAACGTATATGTATAGTACTAAAAACAACATAAAACAATTATTTAACTAGGCTTCCATATAAACAACGTGTTCTTCACGTATAAAAGGTGTCGTCTGGAATAGGTTTACTGGGGTAACCACGTTAAAAACCGGCCAAGTGTGAGAAAAAAAAACCATAGTTTTGTATAAGAACCCACTTAAACATTTAGGTTTTAAGCTTTTTCTAGTATAAGATGTTATAGAGGCTACTGAAATACATCAGTTGTGAAAATTTTGAAAATGCCGTGGGGTGCCGGCAGAATAGAATAGCACCTCCCCAAATCTTCCCGTGGGTGTCGTAGAAGGCGACAGAGGGACCATTGCAAGGTATGGAACATGATCGGAGATCGGGCAGCAGCGATCTCCGCATTACCTCGAACATGAAAACTGCGATCACCAACCCGCCTGCCCAGCGTGGTGATTATGGGCAAATCCTCTGAATGGTGTACAAAAGGTCACGGCCCCCAGTTCCCGGCAGCCCCGCTATTCCTGGTCACGGTGGCGACCATGGTAACGGCGGAGCGGGGGGTGCTAAGAATCCCCGGGCTACGAGAGGCCACCAAAACACACTGACTCTGGCGACATTCAACGGACGCACGCTACGGCTCGACTCGCATCTGGCGCAACTTGAGGTAGAGCTTGAGAAGATTAGGTGGCACATTCTGGGGTTGTGCGAAGTCCGAAGAGCGGGGGAGGACACCATTACCCTAGAATCAGGCCACCTGCTGTACTTCCGCGAGGGAGACAAACATTCTCAAGGTGGCGTTGGTTTTCTGGTCAATAAGTCCCTCTCTGACAACGTGGTGGAAATGTCTAGTGTTTCGAGCAGGGTAGCGTACCTCATCATTAAGCTCACCGAGAGGCTTAGCCTCAAAGTGGTGCAAGTGTACGCACCGACCTCCTCACACTCAGACGATGAAGTGGAGAAAATGTTCGATGACATATCGAAGGCCCTCCATTCCACCACTAAGACCCACTACAATGTTGTGATGGGGGACTTCAACGCTAAAGTGGGAGTACAATTTTGCAGTGAATCGGTAGTAGGGTCCCACGGTTTTGGAGCTAGAAACCACAGGGGGCAAATGCTTGTCAACTTCCTCGAACGGGAGGGGCTCTTCTTGATGAACTCTTTCTTTAAGAAGCAGCCTCAAAGGAAGTGGACTTGGCAAAGTCCCGATACTGTGACTAGGAACGAGATCGACTTCATCATAGCGGATAGGCGACACATATTCAGAGATGTCTCCGTGCTCAACAGGTTTAACACCGGCAGTGATCACCGTCTTGTTCGAGGCACTCTGAATATCGATTTTAAAGCCGAACGTGTTCGCTTAGTGAGGTCGAGTCTCCGACCTACTCTGCTCCAGACCATAACAGGATCCGAAACGTTCCAGTCAAATCTGGAGAACCGATTTGCAGCAGTGGAAACCTCAATTGACGTTAACCAGAATCTTGAAAATATGGTTCGTGTCCTCAGGGAGGAAGGATCGAGATTGTGCAGCAGAAGGCGCGGAGGTAGGAAGTCTAAACTTTCCGAGAAGACCTTAAGGCTAATGAGGCAGCGACGTGAAGACCCACCCGCTACTGCACTGGAAGCTCGGGCTCTCAACCGGGAGATCAATAAATGTGTGCGACGCGACCTCCGGTGCTACAATACTCTTTTGATTGAAAGAGCTATTGAACAGAATCGGGGGTCAAAGGTGTTTGTACAATCTCTCGGAAGAAGCCACCTAACGAAGCTGACCACAGCGAATGGGGACATTGCTGCTTCAAAGCCGGCAGTACTCTCGGAGATAGAAGACTTTTATGGCCGGTTATACGCCTCGCATGTATCTCGCCCTGATCCCGGCAATGAGGACACTAGAGCCATATTGACACGCCACTATACCGAAGACCTACCAGAAGTTAGCAATATTAACGAAATCGAGATTGCTCTTGGGCAGCTTAAAAATGGAAAAGCCCCTGGAGAGGACGGCGTTACAACAGAGCTGCTAAAGGCTGGAGGCAAACCCGTACTGAGGGAGCTTCAAAGGCTTTTTAACGCTGTCCTGTTTGAAGGGAGAACTCCGGAGGCGTGGAGTAAGAGTGTGGTCGTCCTGTTCTTCAAAAAGGGTGACAAAACCCTTTTAAAGAACTATCGACCTATTTCCCTTTTAAGCCACGTCTATAAGCTTTTCTCAAGAGTAATCACGAACCGTCTTGCGCGAAGACTCGACGAATTCCAACCCCCGGAACAGGCTGGATTTCGGAGCGGATACGGCACCATAGACCACATCCACACAGTGCGGCAGATTATACAGAAGACTGAGGAGTATAATCAGCCCCTGTGCCTAGCATTTGTGGACTATGAGAAAGCCTTTGACTCGGTTGAAATCTGGTCAGTTCTGCAGCGATGCCAAGTAGATTGGCGATACATCCAGGTGATGAAATGTCTCTACCAAGCCGCGACTATGTCCGTCCAAGTACAGAATCAGCAGACAAAACCCATACCATTGCATAGAGGAGTGAGACAAGGGGACGTCATCTCCCCGAAGTTGTTCACAAATGCAATGGAGGATTTGTTCAAGACGCTGAACTGGAAAAGACGTGGCATTAACGTAAATGGTGAATACATCTCTCACCTGCGATTTGCAGATGACATCGTCATTCTGGCAGAGACGCTGCAGGACCTACAACAGATGCTGAATGACCTGGCTGACTCTTCTGCGCGCATCGGCCTACGGATGAACTTGGATAAAACCAAGGTCATGTTCAATGAACATGTACTACCGGAACCGATTGCGATTCACGGCACCGTCCTCGAAGTTGTTCAAAAATATGTGTACCTCGGGCAGACTATGCAGTTGGGTCGAAACAACTTTGAGGACGAGGTGAATAGAAGAATTCAGCTGGGTTGGGCAGCATTTGGGAAACTACGCCGAGTCTTCTCATCGTCAATCCCACAAAGCCTAAAGACGAAAGTCTTTAATCAGTGCGTCCTACCCGTCATGACGTATGGAGCCGAAACGTGGACACTGACGGCACGGCTGGTCCACAAGTTAAAAGTCGCTCAGCGGGCTATGGAAAGAGCTATGCTCGGTGTTTCTCTGCGGGACCGAATCAGGAATGAGGCGATCCGTCAGAGAACCAAAGTTATCGACATAGCTCATCGCATTAGCAAGTTGAAGTGGCAGTGGGCTGGCCACATCAGCCGTAGAACCGACAACCGTTGGGGTAGACGGGTTCTGGAGTGGATACCGCGTCTCGGCAAACGTAGTGTAGGACGCCCGCAGGCCAGGTGGTGTGACGATCTGCGCAGGACGGCTGGTAGGAGCTGGATGCGAGTGGCCGAGGATAGAGAGAAGTGGCGTGCATTTGGAGAGGCCTATGTCCAGCAGTGGACAGATATGGGCTGATGATGATGATGATGATGATGATGTGAAAATTTTAACTGTCTAGCACAATCGCACGGGGGTCTGGAAGCTTTTGAAAATACAACTTTTTCAACTATTTGCATCGCTGTATCTCTGAAATGGTGAATCTTAGGAATAAAACGTAGAGACAATTTTTATAGATAATTAGATGATAAGCAATTTTCTCCTACACACTTTGATGATAAAACTTGCCGTTTCGCTCAAAAGTTCATAAAACTGATATTTGTGACATTTGACATTGAAAATTTAATAGTTGCGTACACCCTACCATATGTAGGTTTTGTGACCACTTTTAGGGTGTCAATATCTAAATATTTACAGACTTACAGCTGGGTATCTCGAATTCCGAGATTCTTACCTAATTAAAGCTTAAATGACTGGACTAATAGTATACCCGAAACGAAGCGAAGACGGTTCACTAGTAAGTAATAATAAGTAAACAATAAGGAATCAAACCGAGTACGGAGATACAGGGTTATTTTTAAAACACCGAGAACTTCTGGACTGCATTCGAGATATAATGACCCAGCTGACAGCCGTAATGAATCCTGATATTAATTCATGCAAACTGAAATACCGCTGGACTTATAAAATTTGATCAAAACATTAATAATAAAAATGTCTGTTGTTCCTCCTCAAAATAGTATGTTGCAACATGTTGTAAAATTCTTTGTATGTTTTTACTATTTGTTTTTAATATAATAGCAACTGTCTGACGGCTTATATTCTAACTCAACTGTAGGCAGCTAACATTTACAACGTTGATCTTACCACTTTTGATAATTCGTTCAATGTTAATACTTGCTAATGCTAAGTATTTTACATTATAAGTAGCAGGTGGACTTGACTATTGCTACCCTAATATTGTGAAATTGGAATGTTTGGACGTGGCCGGGCTACCCAATAAGCGCATTAACTGCGAGTAGGGAAACGTTCCCGTAATTATACTTCATTTTTCAGGGGGGACATTTCGGAACCCGGAATAGAGAATATTCTATATAATATTCTCTATTGGAGGGGTTCCGAGTGACCCGCTTCGCTTCGGGTATTTTATACTAAAAACCTTCCTCTTAAATCCCTTTATCTATTAAAATAAGCCGCATAAATCCGTTGTGTAGTTTTGAAGATTTAAGCATACTTACATAGGGACAGATAGATGCGCGAAGCGACTTTGCTTTACAATTTACTAGTGGTCCCGGCGAATTTCATACCGCCAAAACTGATTATTTTTCTATATTTTCTCATTGAAACCTTCCCTGGACTACGACGAACATTTTAAAACCAAAATTACCTAAGTCGGTCCGGGCGTTCTCGAGTTTTAGTCAGACTAACGAACAGCAATTTTTTTTAATCTATAAGATGTAGTGATATGTAAAACGTTATACATTAATATGTAGGTTTAAATGCAACAACTTAATAAGAACATATTTTATAAGAATTCAATTAATACAAAAAATATTGCAATACTGTTGGAACGGGAGATCACATCATTATTATTTCCAATGACAAATTCCGAGTTGTGAATGCAATCTATTGCTATCGGACCGCACTCGAAGCTCGACGAATGTAGCCTCAAGTGTTTCAGCGAAGCCAATTAAAATTGCCGATTTATAATATTTTTAAGGGCAACATTCGTTGGAATTCTTACTTTTGTTATCTTGCGAAAGAAAGTAAACTAGAACAATAATATTGTCAGCTACTTCCGACCGTAGTTATTTATTTATTTACTAGTAAGTATAGAAGTACTAGTAAAACCTTCCTCTTGAAACTTCCTTGTAAGCAAGTGCAGCATTGACTGCCTAATTGTGGTTAAAAGAAGACTAATACAATTCTTTTAAAAAGCTTTATTTTTAAACCACCCAAAAGGGAACACGTACGTGACATCAAAACATTTCGTTGAGAGAATCTAAACTTCCAATACAATTTAGGTTTGGTATTGGGAGCTTTTGCGTTGTACATAGGTATTTCGCTTAGTTGTACATAGGTAGTTTGGCTTAAATCAAGGTGACAGTGAAGATTGCGTAAGTATACCACTGTCGCCCTACCACCAGCGGCTGAGTGGGAGGATCCCGGGGGTTTTAGCCGGTAGGAATCCGGCATAACCATAGCACTCCCCGGCGCTGTGGTATCCATGAGGATTTCCCACGGGTGAAAAAAAAAGTAGCACTTGCCGTATCCAGAGCCAGGCAACTTGAGCGTGTTTTTCCTTAACAGGCCAGAAATTAAGCGAACAAGCTATTGTTTTTGTTGACATGGTTCCCTTGTAGTTTTGAAAGCCAGCAAAGAGATTAGGGAAGAACCCAAACATACAGGCTGTATAAAGGACGGGCATTTTTCTCGTTCGAATTTTTTCGGTTATTTACTATTGTTTCTCAGCTTCTGTCGCTGATAATTATTTTGAGTGCTGCGGGTACAGGAATCCGTACCCTCGCTTTTAGTTAAAATGTATATTTCATTTTAATGAAAGTACGAGCTAACCAAAGCACGTTAACTGCAACCAGCATATTTCAAGTCTGATAATTCAAAATAAAAAGTTGACTATTTCAACACCGCTAAAACTAGTTCGTTTTTTAGGTGAAATATTTTATTCAAACATAAGTTGTAAAAACAATATAATGTTCATTGGATGAAGTCGTAATCAAGGATCATGGTAATCGAAAAAGCAATTGTAAAATCCCCTCTGTCTATTCTTAAAAGAACTTCAAGTGCTCTCGTAACTTATAGTTGTGAGCTAAAGTGTTTAGTCGGAGCAATCTCGCGAAGTCGACGCCTCGAGATCTCGGCTGCCGCCAGCAAAGTAATAGGATATCGGTGTGCAGTGGCCCAACACTTGCACCGAACACATTCCCAGACTGCCGGTTCAAGCGGCAGCCCGTGAGCTATATGAATAAAAGATGTGACTCGCACTACTCGCCGCTTCCGTCAGATATGTCTAAGTTTTTGCACAGTAAATATGCCGGTGGGGTGCTGTGAATTTTTGTCGGAATGTATTTGCACGCAGATTTCGGAAGCTGGGCGGCCCGTTTTACTCACAATCGTTGTTTTTGAATGGGTTACGCAAATTGTGCCAACGGCTACTACAGCTTATATTAGTTAAGTTTTCAATTTCGGTCTGTTTTTATTTTATTGTTTGTTTTTATTACAGCAGACAATCGAGATAGTGTTTCGATCTATATTTCTTATAGTCATAAGGTATTCGATCACGTAAATCTTAGATTCAACCTAGCTTACGTAAAGGCCAACTTGCACGCTGTCATGGCCCTTTGTGACGTGTGATAGCTCGCCTGTTTGCTCGATTGAGCTTTGTTTCTGCAAAATCTAAATTGCAACTGCCGAAGTTTCAATCAGAATGTAATAGCGTTTGTGTGCAGCAATCCATCATTGTCGCTAGATTGCTTATTGTCTGGATTCTGCTAAAGTATGGATAATTTCAAACACTGCAGGTAGGATTCGACAAGGAATTTGTTATTGATATTCGTGTGGATGACGTTTAGATTGGTTTAATTCAATCAGCTTTGTCTGTGTCAATTTTGGCTTAGATAGTAGGTAGGTATTATATCAAAGCGATTTTTGATCCATAAAGTTACCAGCGACAATTAACAGCGACCTTATAACTTAGTAAAAGGTGTAATTTCATTGTTACAGACGACAAAATGGGCTGCTTCGTCAGTAAAGACAAACTCACCAAGGAGGACATGGACTTCCTCAAGACCCACACGTCATACGACGAGACCACCATCAAGGAGTGGTACAAGGGGTTCAAGGTAAGTCCCCCTCCCCCCCCCCTCCACGATTGATACTCGTCATATTTAAAGTCACCGAAAATATTGTGCCATTCCAGACCTCCGCGCTAACGACGACCAATTTGTCTTTCGCCTTTTCAAGTTATTAAAATTTATTACAGTCGGTCCAATTCGTTATTTTTAGCACAGTTTATTTCGTGATTAATCGCGCTTCCGAGCCGCTTTGTTTACATTATGTTTGTGATTTTAGCAAGACTGCCCCAACGGGAGGCTGACGCCGGCCAAGTTCGTGGACATGTACAAGATGTTCTTCCCTTCGGGGAACGCCGTCGAGTTCTGCGACCACGTGTTCCGCACATTCGACATGGACAAGAACGGATACATAGACTTTAAGGTAACCCATCAATCAGTACGTATACATTGCATTCAGCGAGTGATCATGCTGGCGTTTGTGTGAACTGTTTAATGCGTGGCGAATGCCGACTGCTACCGCGACTTTGATTCGATATGTTAACTAGGTATATTGCTTGAAATAACTTGTGTGGAACTTGTTGGACAAGTGACTTCCTTGCTCCATCCCCTTGTTGTTGGAAGTCGTAGCGCGTATCGAGTTGAATGTGTTTGTTATAGGAATTTCTGCAGGCGATTCACGTGACATCGAGCGGCACTCCTGAGGAGAAGTTGAAGTGGGCTTTCCGTATGTATGACGTGGACGGCAACGGCGTCATAGACATCCAGGAGATGACCAAGATCGTTCAGGTTAGTGTCCACTAGTGGCCGGGAATTCCACAAAATATAACACAAAATGTCATTTAGTTAGGTCAGTGTCCATAATAAAATATTTCATATTCAAGTTTCCCCTAAATTTCTTTGTATGAATTCTCCGCGGTTCTAATATGACTGCACCATTACTTACCTTGATGTAAATAGCATCCATTCGTTTGCCTCATATTTTTCCATCTCATTATTTTATTATCGCGCGCGAGAAACTCATAAAAAAGGCATTCCGAAAATGTATTAAAATGTAAAGTGAGGCAACTGCTTACGTTTGAAACTCCTGATATGATCTACGTTTAATCTCGCAGCTTACATCGGTCCGTGGCGGGGAACTGCTTCTATCGAGTTATCTCAAATTGCGAGCAGGGCGGGGTTCCCGGGATTCATGATCGAACTAGATGTCGGACATATATACCGATTTCAGAGGCGCTGAGCTGAGATCGCAATTTCGCTCTAAAATATCGGCCGTTTTATATTCCGCTGATGCTTTTACGTCCATGAATCCCATTTAGCATTCGACATTATACTAATGGCCTTAAGATTTTAATAACGTTTCTCGCGCGCGGCAGGATACTAGAGGAAAGACGACTTGTGCGTTGAATTCTTTTTCTTGTAAGAATAGTGTACGGTTTTCAGCAAATATATCTGAAAACTTGGTGAATAAATATCTGCAATATACTCGTTTTCTCTGCAAACGCAGCCAAAACACATTTAAAAGTTCCGATGCAGCCAAATCAGTAAACATTTATCGTACCGAATCGCTCTTGGCCTCATTCGCTCGCAAATTTTGACGTTCTGCAAAATGTGACTGCAAGTGCAATATTTATGTTTGCAGGCCATCTACGACATGCTCGGCGCGTGCTCGAGTAACAGGCCGGCGGACTCCGCCGAGGAGCGCGCCAAGAACATATTCGCGAAGATGGACGAGAACAACGACGGCCAGCTCACGCAGGACGAGTTCCTGAAGGGCTGCCTCCAGGACGAGGAGCTGTCCAAGATGCTGGCGCCCTAAGCGCCGGCCGCCCCCCGGCCTCTACCCCACCCCTCTCAATGTACTCTCACCATGACCCGGCGGCGTCTCCACACGACAGCATACTGCTGCCACTTCTAGACGTATTAACCGACGTCATTTGTACTCCCTTATTCAGATTTTACCTGATCCCCTGTAGAAAGTGCTCGCTCGGTGTATTCTAGTCGTGGACAATTCTTTATTAACGCCCTCCGACGAACGACGGGCTTTCATTGACAGCGGCGATGTTCGATTAAAATTTTTAGATGTGTCACTTTCATAGGTTAGTAGTTAGTGCTGTCGTGTCATGTCACGCTCGCTGTAGGTCACACGCGAATATTGACGTGACTGCTTGCTTCCCGGCGCACGGCCTAAGTGTGTCGGCTCGGCCCCGCGGCCGCGATGATTCTGTTTACACGACGCCAACCGCCGCTGGCGAGAAGTGCACCCTGCGTTTGTACGTAAACAAACTCGCAGACATAAACACGCTACTACAACGGTGAGAACCGCACGGCGCGCTTCAAATAAAACATCTCCGCACTCGAGAGAAAATAGCTTAATCCGCAAAGAGCTCGTTCGGCACAGCCGTACGTCGCGGTTAATGGCGCGCATTTACTCTCTTATGAAGTTATTTTTTTTCTCGCGACCGGAATCTTGCATTGTAACGAGTGCGACGCCGCTGTGAAAAGGTTATTTCATGCGTCGCCGTGAAATAACCTCAAGGCTATATGAAAATAACTTGGCGGAAAATATTCTCCCGCGCCTTTTAGAGCGGAGGAGGTCCCCTCCGGGCGCTCGCATCGCTCGCATTTGTCGGGTCGCAAGCTCTGTTCCACCTCGTGTTCGCTAATTCGACCAGGCCGCAGGTGCCCTAAACTAAACACAACATGACCAGATTGATCGCATCTGCATGTTGTTTGCTAGCTATGCGCTTCCCGCCCGAAATCGTTGCTCTAAAACGGAGACGGATCGATAGAGAAGGCCTGAACGAGGAGCCGATGGCTGCGCGCCCCGCTCTGTGTCTTGGGGAGAGATCGCGCTCGCGCTCTGCGCATCACCACTCTTTTCGGTGACATATTTTTGTCGATTTGTAAAAAAATATTATATTGAACGCATTGACTTACCGTGTCAATGAACCATTGAGTATTAAAATTGTCCATTCCTATGCATAATTTAAGAATGATAATTAGATGTCGAATTATGAAATTTCTGTCGTTGTCGGATTGTCCACTTCGCTAATCGTATAAGTACGTCATATGTGTCCGAACCATTCACCCTTAGATGATATAAGGTATACCCCTAAAGTACTCAGTCTATCTGGTTCAGTCTTACTCCCATCCGATGGATGAATAACTGCACAGTATAAACTAATGTCAATCTTAAATATTTTACTATTAAGGCAACTATTAGAGTAGCGGTGTACGTACAGAATCGGTCAGATCCCCAGCTGCCCGGCGAGACGCCGCGTCTGTGCGAGGAGACCCTTAACGCACACGATCTGGCCAGTTCTGTTAAGACTATTTATGTAAGTTTTATTGAAGTAACCGTAACATTTACATGGGTAACAAAGTTTATATTGTTTACGTATATCGATGTTCTCCGTTTGTGGTTCATTCGTCAGGGATCTTAAACATTTTCTAGGTCGGTTTAAAGCCAACTCCTCTATGAGCTTTTTATCCCTTCATGTTTTCTGAGCTTTAAATATAAATGAGTTATTCTCTTTATACAATTTAGGGCTATTGAAAATAGATATTTGGGATTTCAACTCTAGTAATAAACGATATCATCTATTCTATAATATACGCTGAAGTATTTCTAGGTGTTCACGTCATTTCCCCACTACTGTGCCTTCTAGTTCTCTGTACATAGTTTACTGATCATCGTTTCTATTCATTTATATTTTGAGCTTATCGCAAAGTTAATTAAGTTTGCAAACTCTCTCAAACTCACAGTATGCCAAATTTTACCGGAGTGAACATGGAATAATTTATTTAACTTACCAAATAATATTAGTGTGCCCTAGTCACCAGGTCAAGTTTGTTTAAGTATTAGCTTTTAGTATTTTACACTTTCGTTGTAGTTTGGGCTTTATTTCGTATATTTGTTTTTAATTCTTTTTGGCAACACAGAGATAGGGGTCGCGAAGCAAACTACCCATCTTATTTTATAAGAACAACATGGGTTTTCTGTTTTATATCAGATTTTGTATGACCTTTATGTGTAATTAACGCACAATAATTTATTAGCTAAAGTTAATTATTCAAGAGTTGAAATTGATGCCAAAGGCATGATTTCTTGGATATAGAAAGAATCGTTTGAACATCAGGCAAGTGATGATTCTTTATTTCGGTTATTCAATAAAATGGTATATTTTGTGTTCTTTTCAATTGCATCCCTCGCTTAAACTTCGTTTGTGTTTAACATAACGTCGCAATGAACTACTACTTGAAGTGTAAGCTTTTAAAACAACTGGATTTTTGTAATAGAATATAAGCATTATGCACTGAAAACTAACCTTTTACTTAATGTATTATTGAATATGTACATTCCACATAATGAGTACATTAATTAATAGATTCTAATTAAGTATTTTTGTAATGCATAATTTATTGTATCGCTTTCTAGTATCATTTCATCCATTGACGATTCACGTATTCAGATTTAACTTAATTTATGAGCTTCATGATAATTTTATTTTATATTTTGGAAAGAATGTACTCGGAGTGAATGATATATTTTTTTTACAAGTCTAACGCGATGAGACAAGTTTTCAGCATAACTTTTAACGAGAACGAAAAACACATAGGATCATTGATTGAAAACGACTGAATTTTATACAAGTAGGGAAGAGGGATCAATAATACTCATCTTGGACCTGAAGGTACTTCTCCTAGACAGGGTGTTGCGGGACATATCACAAAATTGGAATTTTAATTCAACTCAACTAGACGTCCATTCGTCTAGGGGGGTCTAATGCGCGCGTCATTAAAAACTGGCATGTAACAAGTGATCAAAATAACAATTAGACTTACTTTATAATTGGATATTTACAAGTATTATAAGTTCGAAGGGAATATACATATCTCAATAACTGAGAAATTCGATTTCAAAATTGTCAGTCAATGTTTATTGATTTCGTTCGTTTCGTTTGTATTGGTTGACACGCGACCCATGCCTGTGACATTTATTTTGTTAAATTCGGCTACACAGTAGTCAATCGTAGGGCTAGATGTACTCGTCAATACTTCTACTCAATCTCGCTACACATAGCTAGGACTCGACTTCCTTTCGAAACTTAACGCACGTAAACAGCACCAAATTAAGCAATATCTCTTCGTAATATTAAATCTCGATTCTGTAGCGGTATGACTAAATGAATGTGAAAATGTTGCCATGTTTCGTATGCTTAAGAGTTTTGTTTATAAATGTGCCATGTTTAAATACTTTTTGTATTATTACTTACTGTAAAAATGCTGTCAGCCTCTGACTTCGCACAAATTGTGGAAATTCTTTATTGTTGCATTTCCAAACAAATTGAACGATATTTGTGTAAAACTATTTTACCGAGTTAAGTACTTGTGGTCTGTGATTTATTTATTTTTTCGTCACAATTTTATAATCTACTTCTTCTTGGTCTCAAATATCAATCTCATTGAATTATATAAGCCTATTGGATGTATTTTATTACTCTGTCAATATGATTATTATTAAGAGATTTTAATATGTAAGTCGTGAATTCTATGTGGGTGAAGCGAAGTAACGCGCACTACGAGTGCTTTTTGTATGCCTGATGATAACTCCACGACTCGTCAAAGTATACAAAAATATTAAACATCAAAACACTAAGTTCTGATATTGAAAGACCTGAATATTCTTAATCCATCAAATTGTTACGAACACATTACCCTGTTAGGGTATTTTTACTTTGACGAGTCCATGAGAGGATATTGGAACAGTGTGGTATCAACGCCTAATATGTATTTCATTAAGATACAGTATTGTATTATTGACAGAGTAGTATTTTTAGTATAGACGCGTATACGAGCATCAAGGTTAAGGTTTAATTTGTTAGTTGTAAAGGTTATAGGCACAATGCGGAGGTGCTTCCAAAGAGTCGTCAATCACCGTATCTGTCCCATCTTAGAGTTATCTCATCTCTAGTTACTTTCCCCAAAGTCCTTATCGTATCAATGGACATGTTTCTCTCACTTGACAAAATATCTAGTGAGAGAAACATGTCCATCGGTTTGTGGACACGTTTCGCATTATCAATTTTAAAGCGATACGTCCGCGGTGGACCGCTTGGAATGCTCGATTCGGCGGAGTTATGCGGAACACCTGTGGGGCAGGGGACCTGTTGCTCCTCCAACAGTTGCAGTGCAACGTGAGGACAGAAAGTTGTGACGGTGGCCTGATGGCATCTAGCCGTAAGACACACTCTGACAGGTAGCACCGCTGCAGTGTGAATGTAACTTATTTTCGGGGTGTATTTTTGTATACCGAGCATGAACACAGCAACAAACGAATTCAGTACGCGCTTTACCGATTCAATGTTGCCGGTTCTATCTCGGTTTTCAAAAACATAGCCATATTTCGACGAGTCCCGGTCATTCAGACTCGTTGAAATACGCCGCCGGTTCGCAAGTTCAATTGTAGTCTTTAAAATTAAATATTAACTTTGATGGTACATACTTTTGGAATCCATATTTGATCAGATTTGTGTTAGTTGTGTAGCTAATGCATATTATACTTGTAATACATAGTAAGCAACAAGCACAATTCATTTATGACACTGTGTATAATTTATTTCTTTAGTACATGTAATAGAATAGTTATGTTATAAGACGTGAATTTAGCTACATTAAATGCACTAAGTGGCCATAGAATTTTCAAAATAAACTAGCTGATCCCTCAAAACTTTCAAGCCTTCATGACAATCCCTAGTCCAAAGTAGAACCTAACTTTTATGCTAGCATGATATCAACGATATTAATATTCAATTAAGATGTAATACCTAAGAAAACAATTATTCGACATAATATTATCTTAATCAATTAATAATTAGTATTGGCATTTTAAATATAAAAAAATTCAATACTTTTGCCATTTTAAATGGTTTTTCTGGGTATGAAGTCATTGGACTTATTTTGTTATCTAAAATCATCTAAATGAAAAAGTTTAATAACTAGTCTTGACAAAACTGTTATTGTAATATCGGTAGGGATAGTTTGAAAACCCCCTTTAAAAATAAAGTATAACACGAGTGCCAACATTGAATATTATACATGGCAGAAGAGGGATTTAGGGAGACAATCTGGAAAACATGACTCCAGCCCATCCAAATTAAAGAATTACGACTCCCTTTGAAAGATTATATGAAAGCGACTATGAATATAATTAAATTCAAATAACAAATTGGATTGCTCTTTGTTCTGACATCGAGTTGAAGAATATAATTAAACCTCATCTTTGTCCTATATTCCGGTGAACAGGGGAGTGAGGTCATGGTACTGTACGCCACTACCGACCTGGCCTAATTTTTGGAACCTTTGTTATTAACCATTGTATTGATATTCTGATAAGCTACCGGATTAAGAGTTATTCTCACGGCCATTTTATATCAACGAACTATATTTTTGGGGCGATTTAACACTGTTATACAATTCGATATTGAGGTTTCTCCTCGTCCAAGTTTTAACGGATCCATTCCTCTCATGCTGTGTATATACTCATTGTTTGCAGTCTACTTTATGTATCATTATAACATAGTAGCGCCATTACGACTATTGGTGTTGTCGGTAGAGAACTAGGCACTTGTATCTTATACACTGAACTACCCACGGCAACCCCATCAAGTACATATGTTGTATTACTATGCGTACATATTTTTAATTATTCACATTTTGCCTATTCATGTAATAATATACAAATTATAAAAAGACCTAGTTCTTAATTATTCGTATCGTTTCTGTTTATTCGTTATGTTTTATTTCGATATCGTACATTATTCTGGTCGAATGTTACGGACGTAATATAGCATCCAAAGCAAACGGAAAGGTATATATTTTAATGTTTCAAGTTGTTGTGGTATATTTGATTGATATGTGTTGTTTATTCCATAATATGTGTTTCTTTTAGTATCTATGTTTTAGGGCACAAGATCTGACTAACTAAGAAAGAACAGGTTGTGTAAAGTATTAAAACGTCCTATATCACATTCTAAGCAGTCTACAAAAATGGGTAAACAAAATAGCAAACTAAAGCCTGAGGTCTTAGAAGATCTGAAGCAAAACACGGAATTTTCAGGTAAAATACAACATTTATGGTAGGTTGGGAGGTGGGGTATATTCGTACGATTGCATCTTCGATAATATGACTGCCCCTAGTATATACCCCACTTTTCCCAATTGTTTAAACTTCGCTATTTTAAATTGTGTTTATAATTAAATTATAATATTTTTTTTCGCGACACAGATGCAGAAATACAAGAATGGTATAAAGGATTTCTCAAAGATTGCCCCAGTGGACATTTATCCGTAGAAGAATTTAAGAAAATATACGGTAATTTCTTCCCGTACGGAGATGCGAGTAAGGTACGTAACAATTGTATGAAATAATGGTATTAGTCTAATTAAAAGATCCGACAACATAGGGTACTCTGGGTTGTCTCTAGGAACGGGTCTGATAATTACTTATTTTACAGTACTGGCCTGCGGTCCATATTTCTAAATGTGAATTCCAAAACCTAATAATTTGGTTATATCTATATTAATTAGTTCAAATTGTAACTATTTGTTAAACAAATACTGATAGTAAGTCTTATAAACATTTTGTCCCTCGGCGTTTTTCAATTTTTATTTTCCTTACGGTGATGGCTTGGAGTAGTCTCGTCATCATCACCGGATTTGCGGGGGAACGGATGGCTCTCACCCCTAAGCTCCCACATACCTTTTAAGCCAGTTAACAAACAGATAATTCTGTATTAGCCCTTCGCTTGAACTCTGGCGCTGAGTCCCAGAATAAACCTGCACCCTTAACACGTTCACTGCTGAAAACACACACGCTGTGTTTTCGTCATCGGAACGCGTGTGCTGAGCTAACACGCCAGGCGTGAGCGCGAAATTCTCAATGCATCGGTGCGGCGCTACCCCCCGTGCGGACCCACACACCGCTTGTGTTTGACCATACACGCGTGGCGTGTTCGGCCGCCCTGCTGTATGGGATCATCTTACACGCCAGGCGCGTGGCGCCGCACCGGCGTCTCGTCTTTTCGAAATTTCGCAACGTCTGTGCGGGCGACACGCTGAGCGTGTGGACATCCGCGCAGCGGGTTCCGATCGATTTTTAGAGCCGCAGTCAACGTGTTAACCGTGTAAACCTTAGACTCTTCCAATAAACTCGCTCCCCAGTTTGCAGAGCACGTGTTCCGAACGTTCGACGCCAACGGGGACGGCACGATAGACTTCCGAGAGTTCCTGTGTGCCCTGAGCGTCACATCCCGCGGGAAGTTGGAGCAGAAGCTCAAGTGGGCCTTCTCCATGTACGACCTGGACGGGAACGGGTACATCTCTAGGCAGGAGATGTTGGAGATCGTCACCGTGAGTAATAATGTTACTACACTTTGCAGCTTTACCATGTGTATGAATTTTATGTTATGTTATAATAGTAGAAGTAGACCGAAGAATACATGGATGGATTGCGTGAGACGATATGGGAGTGGAAGAAATATACTTGTTGCGCCGACCCCACTTAGCGTGGGACAAGGGCTGGAGATCGTCACCGTGAGTCATATAATATTACTACATTTTGCAGCTTTGCCATGTGTATGAATGTTAATGGATGTAATAGTAGAGGTAGACCGAAGAAGACATGGATGGGTTGCGTGAGATGATGTGGGAGTGAAAGGACAGGACCGAGTGGAAGAAGTGTACATGTTGCGCCGGCCCCACTTAGCGTGGGACAAGGGCAGAAGAATGAATGATGAGTAGATTTTGCAGTTTTGTGTACGGTAAATACCCACGGTAATATTTTTTTTACCCTAAAAGACACTCAGCGCCATTTATTATCTTGCGCATTTAGCACCATCTGTGGGCAAAAACTGGATTTTTTGCAAATCTGTTACTTTAATTTCGGGATAAAAGGTAGCCTACTTCTTTTAATTGTATATAGGTATGCGAAATTTCAAGAACATTAATAGAGTCGATAAAGTGGGAAGAGTTAACAAAACAAACAAACAAACACACTTTGGCATTCAAAATATTAGTAGGGTAAACTTACTACAAATATCAAAAATTAGAAGTGCCAGTGTTTCGTCATCGGTAGTTAACTTAACATTTGTCTCTGCGCCGTCGACTGCCACCTGTGGCTAACTGGTATAGAGGATGAGTTCCGACGCACATTTCCGCTGCACATTGTGGAGCTGCATTTGGAAATCACGAGATTTTCAAATGCGCAATTTCGACGGGAACAAAGCTACAATTAAGCGAAGCCTATCATTGCCTTCCATATCCGAGTTTCGTTGTTGCTATTAACAAAAGAAGAAAAACAGCTCCAGAGTTTTCTGTTTCAACCCGTATTAATTTTTATTACAGAATTAAAATTACGCCTTTTTCCCAGAGGGGTAGGCAGAGATCACTTCCTGCCATGTGCTACGATCCTACCACTTTCACCGAACAACAACAAAAATGAGAATCACAGAATACAAAGCTTGACATATTCCCCATATCTGATTCCAGGCAATCTACAAAATGGTTGGCTCCGTGATGAAGATGCCCGAGGACGAGTCGACGCCCGAGAAGCGCACCGACAAAATATTCCGACAGATGGACAGAAACAAAGACGGGAAGCTCTCCCTGGAGGAGTTCATAGAGGGCGCCAAGAGCGACCCGTCCATCGTGCGGCTGCTCCAGTGCGACCCGCAGTCCCAGTGATACTCTCACGCTAGCCGGGCGCCCCCCCACTCGGTCCCTACCCCACACATATAATATTATAGTTATTGTAAAATATCACCCTTATAACCATGCTTCTAAGAGCTAGTGCGCGGGCTAAGGGTTATTACACGGAATACACTGATAATAATCCTGTTGCTTGGCTGTCGATATTCGCAACTCCTTTTCATTCTAAATTAGTTGTAAAGACCGAACGTAGATTGTATTATGTGATATGTTTCACTGAGGCTTCGTCGGGCTCAGAACCACTCGACGATGATAGAATCGATTCGTTAATTATATTAGGGAATATTAACCTTATTGGTATAAATAACCATACGTTTTAAAATAATGCTTGCAATTATTTAGAAATCCTGAGTACAAAAGATATCGACGAAGTTTAAGATTTTGCTTTTAATCGTAGTTAGGATGTTAATTAGATTTTGCTTTAATTGTAACTTACCAGTGGAACAGCCAGTCTGCAGGATAGCGTTCGTTTCGATTCGATAAGTATAATGTGTTTCCCTCGACGGGTCTAGTAGATGCGTTAAGCTTCCCGGCCCCGGGGCGGAGTGTCAAGTGTCACTGCGCTTAGCCGTTTAAATTGTAACCCATACTCGACCACGGTTTGGCCGATAAATGTTATCCATCCGTAAAATATTCCACTACACGCCACGTGGCTATTATATGAGATTTTGAGATTACTCGTTCGAATAGGGTTGTCTAGACTTAATGGTTCGAGGTATCTCGTGCTGCAACCATAGATCTTATATTGAATTGTTGTTATTCCTATTATGTATACCTACTATAAATATTAGCATAACCCGGTAGAGGAATGCCGTAGCCGCTGACAGTCTCCCATAGGAATGATTCTTTACATCATATGCGCAATGTCGTTCAAGGTTCTTTTTATTTTACATTTGGTTGTCTCGATTTAATAAGGTATAACGCTGCGTACAAATGCCTGTAGCGTTCGCGAGGGAGCGGTTGGGTCGTGGGTTTGCACACGTAACTCTTTGAACTGTCCACAGATGTCGCCACTGTGACTGACCAGAAAGTGCCTGGGCATTGCGCTTATGTTGTCCGACGAATAACGACAGATGGCATTAATACGGGGCTATATGCTACCTATTCAGTGCTAGTTCCATACAGTGAAATAGGTTGAAATATTTTCAATAGTTATTATTTAATATACTCGTACATACATAACTTATATTGTTGTAGTCAAACAGATCGGACTTGGAAATGCCTTAAATATACATTTTTCTATATTATTTATTATACTTCATACAAATGTAATATGCAGGAGCTAGCATTGATCGGATAGCAGTACATTGCACAATATTGTGAAATAACGCATCAAACAAATCAGACATTATTATCATATATTATTATACAATAAATTATAATTATTATACATACGCTGATCTATTCGAGTAGCTGATATTATTAAGGTTTTAATTTTAATTAATGGTGGAAATTTAAAATCAAGTTTAGTCCTGAAGTCAGCCTAAGTATTATTATTAATTATGTTTTTTGTTTGATTTAATTTTGATGGATCTTTTAGTATGTTTAATTGTGTAACATTATAACAGTAGTATCGTTTTTTTCGCGTTTCGTAGTTTTTTGTTTGATAAGAAAAGCTTGAAGACATTGGGTGCTCACAGAGGACTTACTCTTTCAAACCTGAGGGACACATACGAAAATACATACAGTTTTCAGTATTACAATTTACTAATTCTGCAATATGAAAATACATTAACCAGGATTATAACAAAAAGTCCATTGCCAGAGGTATTAAAGATTGCCTATAATATCACTACCTCTATAACAATATAAAATACGGTTGTCTATTAGGCTTCAAGCAGTACAATAAATCAAACAATTGCAGTTATTCTAAGGTCAAAAACAATACTTCTTCGTGGGACAGTCCTCCCCCCGCTCTGTGCACCCAACCGATTTGACTGAATATTGTCCTAGATGTTTTCGCGTTTACATTTTGAGAGCGTTATTATTAAGCTACTGGTAGTTATTGACTGTAATAGTAAGCCAACATACGATACATTAATTTTATACCTTATATTTTGTATTATCATAATCAAATTAACATTTATTTAAGCAGTTGACGAGTCTCGTATGGTATACTGATTTGATCTAAACACATTGGAACACTGGACTAGCAGTCCTGACACCGCTTGTATATGTTTTCGCACGACGAAATAAAATCATCGTACAAATAGCATGGTTTAAAACAGTATACAATTTCACGTGTGTAGTTTATTAAATACTTATTACGCGTAAATTTCTAAAAGTAGTTGAATTCGGAAATAACGATTCGGCGCTGCGTCATTGCGCCACGATTTTATTGATGTGTCGTCCGTATACGTTTTAGAAGTTTATGCCATCGAATATACGTGTATTTATCTACATTATGTATTGTTGTATAATTTCGATGGGTGGTTGTGACACAGCGCCGGTGAAAGAAGACTAGTTTTGTGAAGAAAAAAATACATGTGCTTTTCAACTTGTACCATTACTACCCTTTTACCTTCGGTCGGTTAAAGTCAGCCGCGTCTGTGCCACGACACCATCTACTAACTCAATCGCTGTGGATTAAATTGTTTTCACTAAGCTTTTTAACTAACACGAATATTTGATGCACGCTTTAATTTTGTTACTCGTGTTTAGATTTATTTTTATGGCTTTTTATTGATGTATTTTGAATGAATTCTCATTTTTAATTTGTATTATAAAATTACTTTATAATATTAATTGCCATTTTATTTCGCTTCTCTATTAGTTGGCTAGTTGGCTCGACGGATATCGAATCAAATGCACAATTATTTATTTTTCGCACAATTTCGTTATTAACGTGGTAAATGTATGCTTCGGTGTTTAACTAACATTTGATGGTCTTCGTTGTGGAATTGATTGGATATTGATAATCTTTCTCTAAGTACACCTTGCAGTTTCGTCTTTACACATCACCTTATATGTGCTTATTAGTAGTGATTGAACGTGTCTAAATGTCGAAATATCATGTGTAACTCGAATGCAATATTTGCCGTAAGTACAAGTAAAGTGGTTAATCTAACCGTGTGGCGCTGCCTCCGCGCCACGAACACTGCAATAATACATTTTCTAAAATCTCGATGTTGAATTGTGTAAGAGATCAATATTTTTAATATATCATTTTGAATTTATGTACAGATCGTTAGATGTTCGTCGTATTTTACAATAATATTTGTCATTTATTCGATAGTGAACGTTATATTTCTCGGTCTATCCTTTTCGTACTTGTGTTTGTCTCCTGCGGAGTCGGTTGCCTATTTAAATTAGAATCTAGATGTATTGTGACGGTCTGCGGGAGGCACTAGCCAGCGAACAGTAGCGCTACCATGAGTTAGCTATTGAAAACTTGCGTACGGTAAAAACCTAATGAATTGTGTTTTTCATACTACCGATTTTAGTTCTAAGCGTTACCGCTTGGGGCGCTGTACATTTTTTCATAGATTTTTTACTTAGGCGATATCGAGTCTGTCACTTTGAAACTCATGGTAGCGCTACGGCGCTGTCGCATCGTTTCCCAAGCACAATGCGAAGTGTGCAGTTGATTCCATAGTCGGTTCATCTTTACTCCTACTGGTACCTGCTGCTTACCGATTACTATAGAGGCGTCGGGCGATTACTAATTACTAGTATACACTTCAAAACCAACATTTTACAACTGGCCTGGTATTCATATATTTTAGTTTAGTCGAAATTAGTTTGTAAACTATCTGTCTTCTATCTTTGTTCCATGGAAAAAGTCTGATTAAAACAATAATTTAAGTACAGTACAGACCTAGGTCGAATATTTAATGGATTATTTCTCATAAGTAAGTTTTTGAATAATCAACGTGTTGAATTGTATACTAAATCTCGTTTAGGAATTCGGTGCAGTTACTCTTTAGTTTAGACGGTGGGAGACAGTGCACGTGGTCGTTTCACTTGCGAATGGAGAAAAAAAGAGCATTGTGTGGCGCTCTGCAAAAAGCTTAGGCTTAGGAAGGGCGGCAACGTCGCCTCGGCGCCGGGTGGCAACGCCACGCGTCTGCCTCGCGGGCTTCCGGACAAGCGCTTGCGCAGAACCAGAAACATTTAACATTATTTGAAAAGCACTTTCATCAGAATATAAAGATCATTATAAAAATTGGCAATTTTTATTTAATTACTGGATAAGACACTCAACGCATACATAATAAAATGTAGGTGTACAATGAAATATTTACGGATAGTGTGCAGTAAGATAATACTATGTAACATACATATAACATAACATGTTACAACATCATCAACATGTAAACAGCTTTATATGTCAGTCGACACTTACATTCAATGCAAGTTACCTATATGGATTATCAAGTTAATGTTGTGTTAGTACGCATACAATTATGAGAAAAAATATCTTTTCTAGATCATAATCTGGTTCAGCGCAGGCTCTTGACATAGTAATTCAGTTATTTCTATATAGTGTAGATCATGAATATTCACTAGCACAACTACGAGAAGAGCAAATCGCCCGACGTCTGTTCGCTTAGTTAGACAATTAGCCCCCCGTTACTTGATATCGCCATTGGCTGCATCACACGGCTAATAAAATGATTTATTTACGGTCTTCCAGTATTATAAGCAGTAGACGACTAATCTATTATTGTAATTTGGCCTTTACAATTAAAACAATAATCCATTATTGAAGTTATGCCTAGAAGAGTTAGTCGCACCGTACTAGTTTATTGCTAGCATTACATGGGTGCTAATTTTTACATACAATACGGAAATATATCGCTTCTGGTCTTAATATTGGCGACTCAATGGGCGGTACGTGTTTACTATTTATCTCTATGTAAATTAACCTTTCGGACACCGTTTCCCTCTAACGCCTAGCTAGATAGGATTTCGCTCTTTTCAAATTAAGCTTACTATGCCTTCCTTTATTTATGCTCGACACTGTTTAATATCATCACTGAATATAATCTATGGTGCATAAAATGTCCTATGAGATTAAAGGATTGTTAGATATAAATCTATATTATTACTTTTCATTTTGTAAGTATGAATAACTAATACATGTTTAGCATATAATTATTTGATACGTAAATGTATCTTAGAGAGTATGTTACCTGAAATACACAGGGTGCTATTGACTCGAGATGAGAGGGCTTGGCTAGGCACGGTCGGCCCGGCCAGGGTCACCGGACGTCATTACGATAAAGACCCGAGCGTAAGCGTTAACACTTCTAATGTCAAGTTATTATCGAAGCTAGCACTTTGGTTAAACTTTATCTAGTTATATTATTAAAATCTTACAATTAACTTAACGTCAATAATAAATTGACTGTACCAATCTAAATTGGGATTCAATTGTTAGTGTTTTACTGAGAGAGGATTTCAGAGTTTAAATAACAGTCGTGGCAGATTTCTAGGTCCTTTGTAGAAGTTTCTTGAATGCAGTACAAACTAGGATTAGGGTGTATTTAAGTACAAGGAAGGTTTAGTTATGCTCATCTGAAAAGTTAAAGTAAGTGGCATTAATCTTTGCGAAACATTAGAAAATGCGCAAAGCGTGCGGTTCTCTATCTTGATTACGGTAGGTAAGTATGAAGACGTTCGCGTGGAGACACCCTGAGGGTAGAGCAACTTGTGTAGTGAGGAGGCAACAACGGCTTGAACTAATATTGGCTTGAGTTTTCTGATAGGAATGTTTTAGACAGATCGAAGAGAAGCCAGTGAATGTGTTAATGGATTCAGTATTACAACTCTCCATCGCTCTCGAATTGATTTCAAGGACCAAATGTACAAGAGTGGTAGTACCTAAGGTAGGAAAGGTACTCTTATTGTCGGATTATACTCCGACGTATAATTCATTCGTGTGTATTTCACTAAACGTTGTGTATTATTACATATCAATTCGACTCGATTTGAACATTTGTCGGTGTGGAGCGGTCTTCATCTGCATGATACACAGCTTTTATCAATCGATTTTGATTCTTAATAGCACCCTGCTCTTTGAGAATTGTACCATGGTTAATCTCACATACACTGAGAGTTCTTGAAGTTAAATGTCTATTTCAATGTTTGGCTCAAACATTATGTATTAGGAGTTATATAAAAGGCATGATCGATGGGTGCTATGTAGTACCTACGCTTTATTAGCAACACATTGCACTGCGCTGAAACTTTTGTAATGTACAATAGGTATAGATAGATAGTTATTTATGTAGATAGGTAACTCATAGCTGTAGGAGATCCGAGATAATACGAGGATAGAAACAATACTTAACTATATGGGTGTCTAAAAATAACGAAACTTTTTGAGGAATCCTGCACATGGCTTGAATTGTCTGAAATCAATACAATTCACCCTATAAAATAATCATTATATGGAAATCACAATAACTGGTAATATATTTAAGATTTATTATATCACTAGATATTTTATAGGATGTTACATGAAAATAAGAGAATCTATTAACACTCCATTTCCATAATTAAGTAATTGCGAGAAGTGTGATTTGCTAAAGTTTCAGTGCAAGCAACACATACCTACCTAGTTGAACCTACCTAGGTGCTTACGATCATACTTTTTATGTAACAATTGACAAATCTAAAATGCATTTTGTCTCAAGAATTTATTGTTCTGTGTAGTCAATTTGTGATTCCTACATCATTTTCTTTAAAAATTGACCTTCTAGTTCTGATACTCTGTTTTAGATTAAAAATATTATACCTATTTATTAAATCTTTCTTCTCTCTAACCGCGTTTTATTTGTACCCACAAATATTTTAATTAATTCCTTTTTTTGTACTGCTTAGTTTACATCAACTAGTATATTTGCATTTGAGATTAGCATATCGCAATAGACCTAATTCACAACATGGATTGGAATTTTTATTCGAAAATTGTGGATAAGTAACAGTAGTATGTACCTACTACAGAAATCAGTGCAGACCTATATTGCGTAATTTGTGTGAATAAATTCGTTTATCAAACAACTCTCTAATGAAAGTTCTGTAACCTACCTACTTACTTATTTTGCACATTGTTCTGTAGTCGCACTGTTAATACCTAGGTACCTATTTTTTTATTGTATACCTACAGCCGACTAATGTAAGCGTTAAAGCCGGTAGTAATATAGTACTTCAACTTATTCACAGATGTCGCTGAAAACCGACAATGTTCAGAAGAGTAAGTATTTCTAAATTTCCAAGTTTATATACTTAATAAACCAAAACACCACATTTTCCTACAGAGGAGCAAATTTTCTTACTGGAATTGGCTTTAATCTGAAAAAGCTCTAAACACAGTGCAATTTTAGCTGTTTTACTTTGAGTTACTGATAGACAACTAGCGCCGCAGGGTGGCAAAATTGTAAGTTAGTATGAGAATCACTTGACCACATGTTCGATTTAAAATAATTCCCTCATAGAACGACTGCCTCCCATTGCCCAACATAGAAAACTTATAAAAACACAATTGCCATTATAAAACATAATAACTTTAGTATCCTTTAATTTCCCCTTTCGGAAAATAATAATCATGATGAACATGTAGAACAAGTTGTTGATCAATAGTCACCTATAGACTTTATTTCAAATTGTGACTATATCCTTACTGCACGAAACGCAAATTATTATAAATAGTTTTCTTTTTCGCACACTGCTAATTTGTTTATTCTCTTTTTTACTATAATAAATAACATAGTAACTATTTGAATTGACTGACTTTTCGGTAGGACTTATCTGTTAGCCTCAGACAGCTTTTACAGCTTCACCGGACTGGCGGGGGAGCGGAAGGCTCACACTCCCTAGTACACACCTAGGGACACTAAAAGGCATTTACATTAGGTACAATAAATACCTAAGTAAGTAGGTACATGTCATAATAACAGGTTTACGTTCGTCTACGAATTTCTTAATTTTAATTCCTAAAATGTAACGAAGCTAGGAGAGTATATTTACTTACATAGGAAATAGCTAGGAGAGTATGTTTACCTACATACCTAACTTCTTGCGTCAGGTGGAATGACCTTGACGGTCGAAAAGGGTGATGTCCTTACTCAAACTTTACATTCGATACCTACACAAGTACACAATTTACTGTTTAAATCTAAATCACCACATTTTATTACCAGTAGGTATTGCTGCCAGGGATAATGCTGAAAAATTTTACCTATCAAATAAATATTATAAGAGCTAGATTTCTTTAATTGAAAAAGTTTTGGAAATATTATTATAGCTACTGAAATCTGAAATAGGAACTAAGGATGCACCTAAAATTCGCTTTGTAAGTATTCTGGATTGTTTTTGTTGTCGGATCCCACCATATTTTCGTAGAATATCACAATTTATTAGTAGTAAGTCGTATTAGTAAGTACAAGTGAGTATTTACTTTACTTATATGTATTAGCCAGGTGGCTAAATCCATAATGCCTTGTAAAATTCGTGACAACTAGGTCTCATCATCACGACTTTCATCTGAACGGAGATTACGACACCACGAATAAGTAGCTTTTCTTATTACCACCCGTCTCACTGTTTTTAGAGTGACCGCGAAAGTCTTTAAACCCTAAATATTAGGGAATTCCTATAGTCTACTTTTAAACAATAGTTAGGATAAATTACAGTAAGCATGGATCAGTATTTTTGTAACTTTATAACAATTAAAGTATTTATTGCATGTTAGGAATGCAAATTTTTTGATTGTTAAATACCTACATATTTCTAGGTATGCTAAATTAATGTTCATTTGTACCTAAATAATGTTTCACATTGGTGTACTTACTTAGTTTCTAGCTTTGAAGTTCACTCAATGTAAACCCTTGTGAAGAAAAGATGTTTCTTTTGTACGGCACCGCAATTTCATTTTTTTATTCGATTTCAATCTTATCGCAGAGGTATTAAGTTCTTTTATTGCATGACTCAGCCAGTAGGCTGAAATAGTAACTAAGATACGGGGACGCTAGGCTGTTTACGTTAGTACCTACCTAGTATGTATTAAGAACCTGGCTTACTAAGGTATACCTACCTAACTCTACCTACGAACACATACCTAACTCAAGTCACACGCTCTGTTAAACTCAAGAAACTTGCTTAAAACATAAACTTGTGCCTAGTATGTTGTGATAATGCTTAACAATACGCTCTTTTTAGGGTCCCGTCTTTAACTAGGAAAATACAGTACTCATGGGCTCACTTTTTGTTTGTCTCTTTGCCAGACAATATTGTCCTCTTTCTCGGTTATTAAGCTTGCAAGTTGAAACGAATAGGACGTCTACTATGTTTTTGATATATTCTAAAGCTGTAACTTAAGTTTTATGTGGACACAGTTCAATGATACAGCCAAATTGATTTCATACATTTTAGAACGCAAGCAAACCCTAAATTACTTAATTTTAGGTAGGTACTTCCCTTAGACCTAGAATCAACGTCAATAAGGAAGGTCACAAAGAGTTCCATCATAAAAGTTTTTGTACAGAAGCCTTGCGCGGCGTGAGCAGATGACCGACTTTTACAATTACCTATATTTAACATGTAGGTTAAGCATGGGCCTAGCTATGGAACTATGATAGACCTAGATTATTATGCATTGAGAACTATGGTCGAACATTAAAATTTATTTCAAACCCCAAATAGTTCATTCCTCACCATATTTTCAGGATTTTTTTTCCACAAATCGAACTAATGTCCTTCTGATCCAAGGTTGCGAAGGATGACATCCCATAAAATAAGATAATCCGCAACATAATACCAACATGCTAATTCATTCAACGCTAGTCCACTCACGCCATTATGGCGAACGGACTATGTCCCCAAAAATCATAAATGGAACGAAATGTGGACGCGAGCTCATAAGCACACCGCGATTACCGGAGACGACAGAGAGCCTCTAATTTATATTGTCTTAGTTGAATCCAATCAGTCCACATCCGAGTTCCGTCCAAATTGATTCAAGTTATGCACACTACCTATAGGTGGGTACTGAAATTGCGTATTTAAATAAGTATCTACATATAAACACACACGAGGGTTTATAGAGGTTGGTAGCGGAGTTAGTTCGCTCAGAACGGCGTATACTATGCGTGGGGGTCGGGCGGGGGGTGGGGGCGGCCCCCGGGGTGGCGCTCCGAACTCGCCTGAGGGGGCTTCGTCCAGGGAAAGTAAAACATCCTGGTATGAGGGAGGCTAGTATTGTCAAGTCAATGTATAAGTATACCTTTAAACTATATATCGGGCCCTATACTATAGGCTGTGGAGTGCTTATTTCCATATATATGTATACAAGTTTATCTATTATGCAGACATAGGAAATGGAACAGGTTTGGAGGGACGGACGCTTCAAAATTTGCTTACGCATGTTCTAAGGTGGTTGCGTTGTATCGATTCACGTTCTGAGAAGATAACTAATTAGGTAGTTATTTGTATTAAGTTACAGTGATTTACCGGTCATCGAACAAACTTTGTTTTTTTACACTACATCTCATACATTGATCTGATCCTGTGGTAAGTAGCAACACACATACACAAATATACTTAAATATGTTAAATAACACACCCAAACACGGAACAAACGTGTTCGTCACACAAATATTGTCCCGGCTGGGAATCGAACCCACGACTCGTGGAACCGTAGGTAGTGAACCTGGTATCAATTCTACTATCAACTTATAAGCCTACTCCCAAAATATAAGCCGTTTCTCAGAAAATAAACCAACTTTTAATGTTCTTCCGTGCTTAACATACATACTCATACGGTTTTTTCAGCTGTTTTTTTTCTGAACAGTATGTTAATTTCCTACTGTTCTGATCTTAGGTAAGTAGGCATCACGCATATGCCTGCCTGCTGAAGATCCAAAATGCAGCGATCCAAAGGGTGGATATGAACCACCTTGAATCCAAAATAAAATTAGGTCCATCATATCAGCTGTCACCTGTTCAATCGTCCAACCAATCACAAACTATCATGGCACTCCATATTAACAGAACTAATTTTTCTTTCCGAAAATGTACTAAAACAAATACATTAACCTATTTTGTTTCAGTTTATACCTATTTAATTCAGAATTTCGTACCTATCATTTGTCCAACACTGTAATACACGTGTTATTTATCACCAAAGTGTTGGGCTCATTAAAAGCAGTAGTTCGTTTTTACTCAAATAGGCAAACAGTTTATGAATATCTGACTTTAATTCTAAAGGTACAAACACCAACATAAAGCTCAAGGTACATAATGGTGACTAAAGAAGTCTTATTTCTACTGAATGTGCAGTGACTTTTGTCGCTGACCGTACTTAGAGAAACGAGGACAAAGTTACGACTGAAATCAGTTCACCTTCTGTGTGAGAAACTTTTGTAAGACCCACAGCACAAAGAACTATATCTACCGAATATTAATCGTTATTCTTTTAAGAGACCTAAGAGTTAAATAAGGTAACCAACCACGGTTTGTTTAAACTTCAAGACAAAGGGTTAACTTTCGGAGCCTTTGCGAGATCGCAAGAAAACTTTGGGAAAAAAATCACAATTCGAGAACACGGGACGTTGGATCTCTTTATAATAGTCGTAATTCACCATACAAAGGCAGAGAAAAGTAATACTGCCATTTACCCTAAGCTTACAATTAAACTTTTTTTTTTAAATAGAGCCAAGCACTACTAGTTACGTCTCATCATCATCATTAGCCTATATACGCCCCCACTCCTGAAGCACGGGCCTACCCTAAACTAGGGCGATAAGGCATTAGTCGACCACCCTGGCCAAGTGCGGGTTGGTTGACTACACAACCTTAGAATTTCTTCGTAGGTGTGCAGGTTTCCTCACGATGTTTCCCTTCACCGTTAAAGCGTCGAATGATGGTACATATGAATTTCACCTGACGGGGTTTGAACTGGCGACCTCTCGCATGGCAAGCAATGACCTTAACCACTCGGCCCTCGACGCTTTGCGTTACGTCTGCTACACCTTTTTTATGCATGTCATGCGAGACAAGCAGACGGACGATCGTAGTTAAAAGCTTGTTTGTCTACAGCAAGTGCTTTTACTTACATAAGTCGGTCAAGTGCAAGTTGAACTGCACCTTGAGTCCAGATAATACTATCATGATACTAATTATTATATACAAACACTTGGTAATCCGATTGTTTACTCTACAATATTGAGAAAACAAAATGATTGGGGGATGGGGCCCTACCAAGATCTTTGGGCCCAAGCCAACCTCACGTGCAAGTGCGTACCCCTGCTGATCAACGAACGAGGCTCTGGCACCAACTTTCCCTCCGGGGTTGGGTGGTCGGACGGCAGTCGCTCCCGTAAAAGTGAAACACGCCACTCAACAATGGAAAGTAAGATCAAGGAAAGTGCCAGGAATAGGGCGCCGCCGCAAAACGGCGCGCAGGAGTTTCGCCCGACTCCTGTGGCAAGTGGGCAAGGGCTACCGCGTTGGGGACGGACGCGGCTAAAGAAGTTAGCCCCAACCCTACGGAAACTCCGCTTCGCGACGTGGAACGTGGGCACGCTTACCGGTCGCGCGAGAGAGCTGGCCGACGTACTCACCAGGCGGAGGGTGGCAGTGGCGTTCCTGCAGGAGACTCGGTGGAAAGGCAGCAGATCCCGGGCCATTGGGAATGACTACAAGCTGATCTACACAGGAGCACCTAGTGGAGAGAACGGGGTTGCGGTAGTGCTGTCCGGGGAGTTGCAGGATGACGTGTTGGAGGTGAAACGCTACAGCGACCGCTTAATGGACGTAACGGTGCTTATCGAAGGGGTTACGACCCACTTGATAAGCGCATACGCTCCACAGGCTGGTTGCAGCGACACCGAAAAACTTCATTCTGGGATAGACTTGGAGAGGTGCTGCGTGGAATCCCACCATCTCAGGGAGTCGTTCTGGGGGGCGATCTGAACGGTCATGTGGGTGAGGAGCCTGAGGAGTTCGAGCGTGTTCATGGTGGCTATGGGTTCGGCAGACGCAACGCTGAAGGGAGAACATCCTCCAGTTGTGTTCGGCTGCCGACCTGGCTATTGTGAACACGTTTTTCCAGAAGAGGCCTGAACATTTAATCACCTACAGGAGTGGGCGGCACGCTACCCAGATCGACTTCCTACTCACTAGGAGGCACCACATCGGCAAAGTAGTCAACTGCAAGGTCATACCCGGAGAGAGTCTCACTGCACAACACCGTCTACTTGTCATGGATCTCTGCGTGAAGCCCAAAGCCAAGAGCTTTGAGCGCTGTCGGCGTCAAATAAGGTGGTGGCGGCTTGACGATGACAAATCCCAGGTGTTCGTCTCAGCTATCGGCGACAAGTGCGCTGAGTCTGAGAACGAACCAGTTCAGAACCACTGGGACAGGATTCAGGCAACCATAACCGAAGCGGCGAAGTCAGTGCTTGGCACGTCTAAGGGTGGACGCAAATTTGACAAGGAGACTTGGTGGTGGAACGACACAGTCCAGAGGGAGACGAGGGTGAAGAAAACCCTCTTTAAAAAGTGGCAAGCGTCCAACTCTCCCGAAGATCGCGACGCATACAGGTCCGCAAAACGTGCTACTAAGAAAGCTGTTGCCAGAGCCAGGCGAGCCCACCTACAACCGCTCTACGATAGGCTGGAATCGTCTGAGGGGCAGAAGCTTATCTATAGATTGGCACGTTCGAGGGTCAAAGCGGCACAGGATATCTCCGCGCCGCTGTGTTAAAGACTCTCACGGTAACCTACTATGCGAGGACCTCGCGGTGAAGGAGAGATGGCGCTCTTACTTCCACGAGCTGTTAAACAAACAGCATAGAGAAGTGCAGCCACCGGACCTCCCTCCGAATCTTGGACTTGTGCCACCGGTAACGCCTGAAGAAGTAGAGAAGGCTCTTCGCCGCATGAAGAATCGGAAAGCTGTCGGAGCCGATGGAGTCCCCATCGAAGCCTGGAAGGCAATGGGTGGGCGTGGTGTGGGCATCCTAACTAACCTTTATAACCGCATACTAAGCACCGGCGGGATTCCTCGCCAATGGAGACTGAGTGTTATCACCCCAGTCTTCAAGGGCAAGGGATCAGTGCAGGAGTGCGGTAGTTATCGCGGTATAAAGGTCATGTCCCACACCATGAAACTATTCGAGCGGATAGTGGACTCTCGAATCCGTCAGGAGTGCACTGTCTCTGGATGTCAATATGGTTTCCGCCCCGGTCACGGGACTATGGACCCCGTTTTTGCCCTAAGAATCATCATGGAGAAATACAGGAAGAAGAACACGCCTCTCCACTTCCTATTTCTGGACATGGAGAAGGCCTTCGACTGTGTTCCGCGTGAGATGATTTGGTGGGCCCTGAGGTCCAAGGGAGTGCCAGAAACGTATGTTGACATCATTAGAGACATGTACTGTGATTCCGATTCTGTAGTTAGGACCGCTGTTGGCGACACTTTGCCCTTCCGTATAACCGTCGGAGTACACCAAGGCTCCGTCCTGAGTCCGTTTCTCTTCAGCCTGATATTAGACGTATTGTCAGACAGCATCAGAGACCAACATGAGCAGCCACCATGGCTACTTATGTATGCTGATGATATCGCGCTGGTGGACTCGGACAGGGGACGGCTGGTGAGACGTGTTAACACATGGAAGGAATCGCTTGAGAACGGGGGTCTGAAACTCAACGTGGCGAAGACAGAGTACTTGGCCTGCAACACTACAGATCCCATGTCCGTCCGCATAGGCGAAGACACGGTCGAGCGCACGGACCGGTTCAAGTATCTGGGATCTGTACTCCACGCGAACGGCGACATCGACTCCGACGTCAAGGCACGCATTGCTGCTGCGTGGGATAAATGGCGGGAGGTGAGCGGCGTCATTTGCGACCCTAAAATGCCGGTTAAGCTGAAGGGACAGGTCTATAAATCCATCATTAGGCCTGTTCTCTTATATGGCAGTGAAGCATGGCCAGTTCTTGAGCGGCACAAGCAAGAACTGCGGGTCACGGAGATGAAGATGCTGCGCTGGATGTCGGGAGTTACGCGAGCAGATCGCGTAAAAAACTCCCGTATTCGCGGCAGCCTTCATGTCCGAGACATCGCTGATAAATTGCAAGAGTGCCGCCTACGTTGGTACGGACATGTTTTACGAAAACCGGCAAACTACGTAGGGAACAAGTGTCTCGCAATGTCGCTACCGCCGGGTCCCGGCAGAAGGGGAAGGCCCAAGAAGGCTTGGCTTGACGTCGTAGTGGATGACATGCGTGCCAACAAACTCTCCGCGAAGGATGCTGAAGACCGTGCGAGGTGGAGAGTTAGGAGCAGGAAAGCGGACCCCGGGCTCCGCAAGGATGCAACCGGGAGAACGCTGAGATGATGATGATGATTGAGAAAACAAAATCTAATTTTTGCTTCACTTATGCTGTAAAATCCATTCTTTCAGGATTTCTATAAAATTTCCTGTCGAAAGATTTGTCCAATGTATAAAACAAAGACAAGACATTGGTTTATAAACTTACTCATTTGATATTAAATCAACTTTTATCATCTTCAATCTGTACGCCACGCGTTCCCGAAAGAAAGGTTCTATACAAACAAACAGACGGGCAACGAAATGATGATCACCTCTGCTAAGGGATCCGATTTTCCTTCTGAGGTGCGGAGCCTTAAAATGAAATATTGCCTTCTTACCGCATTAGTCGGAAACAAATTAGTGCGTATCATTTGACACGGCCTTCATTCGTACTGTTAAGTTTTGTATACCGCTATTTTGAGGTATTAAAGAGTATTTTACTATTTGTAGTAACTGCTGACTGAGCGCTTTCCTCATTACAAATAGTAAAGTATGTACATTGTTCCAATTCCGATTTAAGTTTGCTTCAGCATTTGTGTTACGGATATAAGAAACAATAATAGTACACAAATATACTTAAATAACCGGGGCACGATCCAATGCACTTGATAGATTATTTACAAACCTAGCAAGTTTTAGTTTCAGTATAATTTTGGTAATGGCTATATGTGATTGCTCAGAGTCTGGAATACTTTATTATTCAGAATTACTAAATATTGTGTGCTCATCGAGTGCAGTCAAGTATTGAGGCAGCTTGGTATTGAGCGAAGTAATTAGTACTTACAAGAATTCACAAAAGTAATACACATGTTACCACCGGATTTGAAAAAAAACATTTTAATATATTTTGACAAAAATATAACTTGTATAAATAAACGAATTGTGATCATAACAACTGCATAAGCAGCTAATAGTTAGAAGCTCGAGACCATCTTGGAAAATTATAGAAACTAAGCTAGATTAATTGTTTGAAATGAAATAAATATTTACAAGAAGTGTGGAATAATTGTAAAAAAATTTTAAAGCCGTAGTAAGTGCGGGCAGTCGTAGCGCCGTAGCATCTGTCAGTTTCGTAGCTAACTACGATACAAACGAATACTTACTACAAGACGTTTCCTTTAAATTATATCTTTATTAAATGAAAATAAGGTGTTCTATGTTCCTGCCAACAACACTGAAGTAAGATTCCGAAAATATTATCTGCAAATTGTTTAACTTTGCAAGTAAGTATATTAATAAAAGTAATATTAGTATTGTCTATTTTTATTTGCGCGAGCACTACACATTTGAAATAAAACTAAACTAGAATATCAATACACGCGAGTTAAATCCGTAAAATTAGTTTTATTTCAAATTAATATTACATAAAACAAAAGTGAAACAGCGTTGTTTTCTTTAATCTTTTTTTAAAAAGCTTATATTATATTATTAAAGTTCATCAGAGTTTCGCATCTAAGTCAAGGTCAAAAAAGTTTCTAAATTGTGTCATTCAATCAAGTTTATAAGTTTTTTGAGTGATTTGGATTTCTAGCATTTTCACAAGAACGAAACTTAGGGGGCAGGGTTGATCTGACCCTTGTCAACGGAACCAATGATGTGGTCGACCCATCCTGCTTCGTGTCGTCAACTCGCTATTTTACTACGAACATCTCCAGTGATAAGCTAATTAAGACAGTGATAAGAGACCGACTCGGTTGATGGCGCTTTTGGTAGTGCCTAACTTATGCTGGATACTATTAAGTCAAACCTATTTATTTCCTATATATTCATGAGTTATTGAAAGTACTCTATAGATATGTTTAGCCTGCGTTTTGGTTGTGTTCATTTTGATGCCTGATTTATTTACAGCTTCAAATCCCCACCGATATTTTCAAACACACATGTTTGAAAAATATGCATGAATAATAATTTTAAAAATCCACGCTTATTGCTTACATCCCCGAGTTTCCAAGAAAAAGACACACATTTCCATTAAGTGTACAATATAAAATAAAATAGGAATGAAAACTGCTATTGAGTTATATTTAAAAACAACGTGAAACAGCTATTTCAACAGGCAAAACTTTTTAAAAAAAACCAAATGCATCCGTCCAAAACCCCTGCCAGTCCGTATTTCCACAACACAAATATAGCTTTTACGTTTCCACCAAAAACAAAAGCAAACGAAACGCTGCATTGAACAGTTCCAGGAAACGAAACGAATTGTAATAATTCACAAATTATTTCGCCTCTGGCCGGCGAACAAAGAAAACTGTGCGGCTAATGTTTGCGGCCTGGCGAGGCACAACTTGAGGCCCCTGCAAACTGGGATCCAAAATGTATCGTAGGTATAGTGTTGACATTTAAAAATATTGAAATGCTATTTTTAATTTTGGAGTTGATCTTTTTTTAATATTTCTTTTTCATTTTTCTTCTTTTTATCGCACTAGTTTAGGGTAGGCCCGTGCCCCAGCAGTGGGGACGTATATGCGCTGATGATGATGATGATTATGAAATCTTTTTCAGAATTATCTTTTACATATCTTCTATTTCGAATCAACCTATCTGACATAAGTTAAAAATCAATTAATTAAATAAAAACAAAATATAGGTTGAACTCGAAATAAATAATTCAATAGGTTACATAGTACAAACTTGTATGCAAGTTATATTTTACACGCATATTAGATTAGTTTAAAAAAGTAGAGTCGGGTTCGTGCTGCCATTTTTTGTTTTGGTTAGAGATTTAATATATGTCCAATTGAGCATGGCTTTCTAAACAATCTTTTCAGAATTGTCTGTAATAATTAGTATACTATACTTATATTTAATGAAGTTATGTATGTTTAACTATTTAATCCACAAAATCATTTGTCAATGGAGTCTTAAAACTTGGGTTTAATTGAAAGATCAACACAAGGTCTGCCCACACTAAGCGCGACAGTCAAAACTTTCAAATGAAACTGAAACTTTATTGTAATTTGACAGTTTCGTAAATTCATAATCCTATGTATCATAGAAAGAAGTACACAATAACCCTCACGATATCTTCAGCAACTAATTATTCATTCACATGACAAACTCAACAACTCGACAATGTATGTCTCAGATATACCTAAGTACTTATCTTTAACTCTACTGTCTTTATACAAGAAACTACTTTACTCATGATGTGATTAGTTCAAGAGAATTTCAAACTCTCCTTGAAATCGGTAGGTATTAGATAAATCAATAACCAAGTGTGGTCGGTGTATTCGACAACAGAAGCAGACCCGTAACAAGTAGGTATGTATACACGTAACGTATTATGTAAAGTATTGACCGAACGGGAACGGAACCATCTTGAAACGCTGCGTAGGCCAGACCGACCAATAAAACCGAGTCACCAATATCTTGCAGAATAGTTGGTATTTCCTCCGTACATTACGGCAAACTAACCGTAAGTCAAGCGGCGCGTAATGAATGTGAAATGATAACAAATTTAATTAAGTTTGATCGAGATGCTGATACGAGGGAGGGCACCAGAGGGGGAGGGGCGGAGGGGGGCGTCCGAGTTCCGCATGTAAATGCGAACGCGGCGCCGTCGCCCGGAACCTACGGCCGCAGAGCCTACATCGGGAGGAATGGAAAATATATATCAGGCCGAGCGAAAAGTCCACTACACCCCCCGGCGGACGTGCGCGGCCCCGACCAGTGCACGCGTGACGTCACGCTGCACGCTACGACCCACTCCGAGCCACTATTGCAATCTCGATTTCACTAAATCGATACCTATCCCGCCCGTCCACACCTCGCGCACGCCTCCTCAAACCTGAAAGCGTCTTTTAGATGTAATTTCAGATATTGTAGCCTCGAGAAACTCGACAAAAATAAATATGCTTAAACCCGACCCTGCGCCGGCAAAAGAGGAAAAAATATTTAAAATTAAGAAAATATTTGTTTTACAGTTGTGTAAACATCTCTAATTACGACCTGTTCAAATTATTATTTTTTCTTTGCACCGTGCGGAGCGGGGCTCTAATTAACATCTATTACAGGTATTTTGGGAACAGAGGAGTATCATTTGGCGAAGGGCGCTGAGTACACTCAATTAAACGAGCCTCCCCCGGCCTCTGCTTCATCAGGCTAGCCCTTTCCTTTTACATTTATATTTTACACCGTCGTAATTACAAGAGATTCTTTTGCCGACCGCGCGCAGCCTGGACGCTGGAGCGTAGAGCTGCAGACCACAGCGATGGCTTTTAATAGCTTTTAAAATAAAATTACAAAACACATTTTTGAACAACTATAGGAACTTCTTTAAATTTTCCATTGAAACATGAAGATTTCGTGGACTTGCATAGTAGTTTTTGATTTTGTTAAGGCTGATTACACTGTTTTGATCTTTTTTTATATTGCATTTAATATAAATCATATGGGTTTGTAGTATTTATACCATTCCTAGTGCCTCATTAATACAGTTATTTAATTAGCGGAAACAATCCCCGCAGAGTACAGACAGCAAATGAAGCAGTTTTGCGTATTTGACGGCCGGTAAAACGTTTTAAGTAAATCTGGAACGTAAGAATTAACCAATGTCAAAACTGTGAAACTAGTTTTGTGCTAGTTTTAGCCACCTGTGAGAAAGAATTTTTTTTTTGTGTTTGAGATCTTGAATGATAATTATTCCCATGTTGTACGTACGTTTGATGGGATTGTATTAAAATTATAAAGAAAATCAATACCTTCTAAAAACTTAATGAATTGACTGAAGTAAACCGCTCATATTAAAAATTTGAATCAATCAATTTACAACTTCGATATGAGCGATACTTACTTTTAAAATGAATTTTGGTGCATACTATAAAATAACAGATAAAAACAAAATATTTGCAACAACAGTGACATTATTATACCAAACTGCACTATCGGGATGGCGCAGTTGTTGCCTTCCCCTTTCGCCCGGCATAGCGGGTTCGATTCTGACCCCCACCCCGGGCAAACATTATGGGATGAACGTTTGTGTTTGTACGGGACACGGTGGTTATTTATCTATTTAATTATAGAAAATTATTCATGTGTATTCTGTAATAAATAGTTTTTAAATTGATTTTTAATAACGGATATAAATACTTCAAAGATTGATCATTTTGGTAAATTAAGTAAATTAAAGTTAAATGTTCAACCGACTTTAATAAAAGATCACACAATTCATTTTTGTTTCAAATGATTGTTCTTAAAGTTCATTCAATATCCTCTAATAAACCCTTTTAAAAAAAACATATAAACCTTACGTAGAGTGTCGCGTGATTTTATTCTGAAGCCAAATATTAACGAGCATCGGCTTGTTCTGCTGTCGGTCCTCACGCATAAAAGAGGTCTAGGTACCTCCGAGTAAACAAAATAAGGCCAAGCAAGAGAAAAGTGGCTTGGATTTTTAAAATTACATAGTTATTGGGTTTAGAATAATTAATAATATCTATGTATGTAGACCTGTTGCTTGGCTAAGCGTGCTGGACTGCGCAGCCGGGCGCGCCCGCTCGGAACCCCCGACCACCCACCACCCTCTTTAAAAGCCAGTGGCGAGCTCCAAGAGAAAGTGCCGTGTGTATCTACACTCACATGCGTATCTTTGCCGAGAGCGCTAGCCCCCGGATTATGGAGGCGACTCCCCCCCACCCAGTATGCGTAAGTGCGTACACACAAAGCCTTCCCACATACATTTGCATAGTGACATTGTACGGTAATAATGTATGTGACCACTCCGCTCGCCCGCGGCGACATCTTTCAATAGATCGCTGCCTCCCTCCGCCCGCCCTTCCTATCTCCTCCGCTTTCTAATTAAAATACATCTAAGTATATAACCGTTTTAAATTACTTAACTCCACTTATTTTTACGTTGCAATCTACGACGTCCAATATCTGCCGCTGTCCAATCTCTTGTTAGTGTCTTAAACTTTTCGGATTAATCAGGTTTGCTTAGGAGAAACATGTACAGTAAAAGTATAGTAGGTGAATCTGCTGTTAGTATAGTATAGTATAGTATAGGCGTAGTTATCAGAAGGTGAAGAAATTGAATATGTGATTTTGATTTACATATGTGACTACGTTGCGAGGCGAGCGGCTTTCTTGAAGTTTCGCCGCTGGGGCGAGGGGGCGCGCGCGTGTGTGCGACTGTCCGAGACATGCACGATACGCAGATTTCTCTAACGATTTTCCCGGAGTGTGAAATGTAAAATAAGGGGTTAGAGATCCTCGGCCCCCGCGCCCCGCCCGCCCGCCAAATTGATGACCAGCCTCCCACCGGGAGATCTGTTCAAATTTAACACATATCGTATTTAAAAGTAAAACGGTTCGGAACCTTATCCCCGCTCATTAATATTCCCTTGAAAATTGTTGGAATATTTTGTGCGTAACTCGTTTTTGCGCACTTTCAAATCATTTTCTCGTAGCGTCGTAGCAGGTGTTGGGAGACTTGTCAATCAGTTGAATTGGACTTGTAAAACAACACGATACTTGAAGAAGAAAGTCACGCTTACTAGCATCCGCCATTCGATTCATCAATCCAGACATGTAAATACGGCAAAATAATGACTCTGTAGTAACTTATAAGCGCTCTGCCAATTTAATTATTTTTATTAAGATTAGAAACAGGGACGAATTGGGTAGTATTAGTATGAAACATATAAGGTTAAGGACACATTTGTTCACTATGTAAAATAATCATAGAAGATCACAATCAAAAATATTCAAATAATCGCAATTATTACAAAAA
Source organism: Maruca vitrata (assembly GCA_039566165.1). Lineage (NCBI taxonomy): Eukaryota > Metazoa > Arthropoda > Insecta > Lepidoptera > Crambidae > Maruca > Maruca vitrata. Next base: position 14,326,007 of record CM076911.1, on the reverse strand, counting down.
GACATACTAATACATGTAAATCTTCGAAACTTTAATTATAAGATGTCTGTTGTCTGGGCTATATAATCTTAAAACGTTAGGTGGTCTTATGGCTTTAAAATAAAATAAACAGCTTGATTTTGAATACCTTATCCCGTAAATTGTAATGTATTGAATTAATTTTATGGTTTCTCCGGACGCGATTTATAGAGTAGTACTACTTTGTATTTTTTGTTATAATAATTATCTATAGGTATCATTGATAATACGAAAAATACTCTTTTAGAAGCACACAAAGAATAATACCCAAATTATATCTAAAAGGAATGTCTTACAAAAAGCAGTACAATATTCTACCATGCAATTTATTATTTAATTATCCAATGCAACAACGTCCGGCATGTCGAACAAAAAGTTCATCTACGCGCACGCTGACCAATATTAAATTCTAAAAAACAAAACTCCGCTCCCCGGCCTCCCCCGCCACCCCGTAGATAGCTGTAAATCGTTTTTTATCCCCTGCATTCCTATGCACCCCTATCATCCTCCGCTTGATCGCACGCTGTTCTGATTCCGATCTGAGAATTAAAAACGACTGTCACTTCGGACGAGTCGATTGCTGTCGGCTCCGAATGCAATAGGCTTCGGAAAGCACAACGACGTCTTTTGTTTTATAATTAAGCTTCGCTATAGATGTGGGAGAGCTGTTTGACAGCGGTTACCTTGTAAAAATAATACTTTGTGTACGTTAAACGTCGGTTCGGTTATGTTAATTATGGCTTCTTGCAGGCCAATGTAGCTAAAACTACTTAATTTCAATTGATTTAGAGTAGATATATGCATAATATAGGTACATGTTTTTTTTTGTTGGCTGTCCTAATAATAAATAAATAAATAACACTTTATATTATTTGGCAGGTATTTTCTGTGATTTCTGTATAATAATGATTACCTAAATGTTTAATATTAATATGTACTACAAAACAATTTCAATACTTAGATCAAGGAAGTCTAGAGTATTAATAACAAATGTAAAAACTGCCATGCCAAAAAATATACATAAACAAAAACAGACACTTAATAATGCAGCCATGACACTTAATTAAATGAAGCAACCAGAATACTGGCATTTCATAGAAGTGTTAATAATGTAAGACATGGCATTTGGGCAAAAGAATCTAATATATTTAATAATATTATTATAGGTAATGTTTTTAGGTTAACCTGTCACCTTATATTTTATTTTGTAGTTTTACAAACGTAGCTATTCATAACTATGTTTTCTGGAATTGATTTTTAAATTATTTTATGTAGAACGATCTAATTAAATATTTTTTTCCCTAATGATAAAATTAGTTCTTAAAAATGACATAAACGTATCTAATATTGTTAAAATTGTTTAAATTCACTTTTGACAGTTCTATTTTAGACTTTATTCCTTCAACAATAAGAAGTCTAAGTATTTTTATGTCCCTATTAAAGAACACCTGTATAATGATCACAAAATAAACGAATCACTGACTTGGTATATTATTATTGTGTTTATTACTCAAATCGCGATACGAATCCGACGCTGAGCGGCGCGGGCGCATCTTCGCTTCTTGTTTGTGTGCGTGTGTGTGTGTTTGTGTGAGAGTTTCGTTTTTTCACCGTTCACAGAGATGCGCTTATATTGAGCGTTTCTTAGAATCATTCCTGTGTCTGTGTGTGTGCGACTGGAGTTTACACCTGTTGGTAGGGCTGGCAGTATTGTATTGAAGTCTTAGGTGTAGGTATCGTGAGATTTCCTTTTGTTATTGTATAGTAAAATTAATAGAGATGTATCTTAACTTGGACTTGCCAAGTCTTTGTAACATTTAGGGTACTTGTATCATAAATGTTACATGATTGGTTGTCTTTAATACTACTTTAATATTAGAACTATTATTAGTCCCTTAAATCTTAAGTCTCTTTTTGTTCAACAACAATATCAATTTGACTTTAATTTAGTATCTCGAAGGAATAAGAGAAACTTTTAAAAATGTGTATGTTTCAGCCAATTTTCTCTTCTTTATGATCATACTACACTGTGTAAACAAACTGGGAACAAAAACATTTCTATCAAGTTTTAATTTTTAACTTTGATTCTTGAACGAAAGACAACATTCTAAGGCCATACTTCGTGCATGCATCACATAATTTTTATAAAAATATGCTATAGTTTCCAGTGGCAGCCCTAGTGCAGGGGTGCAGGCGGTCGCTTCGGGGGTGGATGCGCTGTTGCAGTATGCATTTTTTCGGCGCACTCAGCTGTAAATTTGACAACGTCGCACTGTTCGGACACTTCCATGGTTTGTTGTTGGAGAAATTCCACGAGTCTCTGTGTAAACGAATGAATCAGATGCAATTTAAATTATAATTTATACGTCTACTTGGATGTTTGTGGTCTTAAGGTTTATTAAAAAGGCTTTGATATCAGAATCAGTATTGCAATTAAGACAATAAATTAAACGTTTTGTATGTAACTCCGAGTCTTGATTTTAGAAGTTTGTAGGTTTTGATTCAGTTGAGATTAAATATCAGGTATGAAACTCATCGAATTCGAAGTAACTCTGGCAGTTGGTAATGTTTTTACAAGAGAACAACAGTTTTGATTATAATTAAATTTTGGTACAAAGATTGTCTTGAGACATCATCAAAATCAACTTCTACGTAACGTATTATTAGTAGTAGTAGTACTAACATATTTCTATAAGGAGATAAGCAGACATTCTGATGAGAGTAGAATTCCAAACAATTGTTTAGCAACCAGTAAAACCAAATTAAAAATTTTATGAGAGTGTTTTATAAAATACGTTTTTTACTGCATTTTTATTGATCAAAGCGCATTCCTTGCGGTGTCGGAGCCAGACTTACAAATAGAATACCAAGGAGTCCGCGTTAGGGGTCACCGATGCATATAGGATATGTGCTATGTACACACGAGGGCAGACGGACAAATTGTTATTAGTAATCGGCGAATAATTACAGGCCCGCGGCAGCGCCCGCGCGTTCATAGAAACGCTCAATGTGACCTGCGCAGTTAACTTGATATCAGTGTAGCATGTGAGTATTAACTAAGTAAATAATTTTAATTTGAGAGTGTAAGTATCAAGCACGTGTCTATTTGATTTTAAGAATCGGGCCACTTCTTGATATAGACCTAAATATTGGTCTTTATGTGTCTACACGCGATATTAGAGGAGTAGCAAAACTAGTAGCATAGCTAGAAGGTGATTGGTTTGGTGTAACCCAGTCGAAACGTCGGGCAGTAAGGAGCTATGTTATGCTAAGTAGATCAATATTTAGTTTAATGGAAAAACGCGAACGTCTAAAATCTTACGTAACAAATTGTGATGTAGGCCTCCCAAATGTCCGCTACTCTTGTCTATTTTCGACTACTCCCATGCAACTCGCACCAGCCGTCTTGCGCAGATCGACACTCCAGCTTTTTTTTTTTTCGCGGAGAAATGCTTCACGCACCTTCACTCCGGGCAGGGGTTTGCCCGGTGTGGTGTGTGGGACTCCCGGCTTGCCGGAGACTGGGACTTCCGACAAGCTGCTCCTGAGAAGGTTTCTCAGGGGTGCACCCAACTAAAACTCCGCGGTGCAACCACAAAGCCGTAAGGCGGTGCTGCGGGAAATAGCATAGCCTCCCGTCCGCTGCACTATCGACACTCCACCTGGCCTGAGACAGAGAAACGTTATGCATTCTCCAAATTTAACACAGAAAATGCAAAAACCAGATACTGAATAAAGAATTTGTTTTAACTGGTTGACATTCCTAAATATTACTTTATCTTGCTAGTTCGGGGGTGGATCTAGAAATTCACAACCGTTGTGGCAGACGAAGACGGGCGGCGCCAGTTCGCTCGCGACCCATGATTGGTGCAACCCAGACGAAACGTCGGGCAGTAAGTAGCTATGTAATTTGCTACTCCTAATAACGCGTGTAGAGTCTGTAGACCCATAAAGACTAATATTTAATATAAAGTGCATGAAACTTCAATAGTTTATCAAATTTCTTTACTGCATTTAGCTAGCAGTTCGAGACAATCCGAACTCCTGCATCATACGCTAATTACATACCTACATACTCCCATAGCTGAGTGTATGGTTTGACGTGGCATCTCGCTCGAGACTGCCTTGACCGACTGTCTGCGCGGTTTAGACCTTAATCCGAATACTATTTATCAAATGTCATATCGTGTTTGTCACTGTATGTTGACGGACTGTTTTTAGGATACCGTACCCAAACATATAAATCCAATCAAAAACATAAATGTGAAATGAGAGCCAAGTTCAATATTGCCTTGGTTGTTGACTTCAGCGACAAAAGAAGTGAGATCTAAATGGGTGCCAAGTTCAATGGTCAACCCAGAAATTTATTTATAAGTAAAACATACCTATCATATCTTCTTATAACATAAGATAATGTATGGTGGTAGCCTATGAAGGTCTGTCTTGGCTAGTTTCTATAAACCTACCAACGTATTATTATGTTCGCTTGCTAGTTTCTACCAACAATCCAAATTTTCGGAATTATAAAATAAAAACCGACAAATACTTGTAGGCTTAGAACTTGCGACGGCTATAATTCATATATGAAAACTAGCCAAGACAGACCTTCATAGGCTACCACCATACATTATCTTATGTTATAAGAAGATATGCTAGGTATGTTTTATTTATAAATAAATTTCTGGGTTGACCATTGAACTTGGCACCCATTTAGATCTCACTTCTTTGTCGCTGAAGTCAACAACCAAGGCAATATTGAACTTGGCTCTCATTTCACATTTATGTTTTTGATTGGATATCATTACTTTTTGTAGAAAAGTATATATCATCGTAACGCCGTGGGTCCTTTGAAAACGACAAATTCAAAACTAAAACTAGACTTTATGTAGGTACCTACCCTAAGTAATAAATATGAAAACCGACTATAAGTACCTACTCTTAATTGCAAATAAGTAAGTATACCTAAATATACATATACTTAGTGCTCTGCCTTCCCCGGTATATAGGCGTTATTAGGCACTAATTAGGTATTTATGTTAAGCGTTCATAATAGAACCTAACCTAATTATTAAATAATTGCCAGTTTTTTATTTTTTCCTTTGTATTCATGTAAATACCTATCTGCATACCAAATTTTAACTCTCTAGGTCATTTGGAACTGGGTTAGAATTTTGATCAGTCAGTCAGTCAATGATAAAAATGAGGATTTTTGGACATTTATATCTAAATAACTGTTTGAGATAAGCTTATGAAATTTAGAACACATATTTATCTCGCAAGTCACAATATATGAGCCAAATTTGATACGTTTATGTGAAATAGTTTTTGATTTATGAGGGATTCAAAAGTGGTTCCAAATGGTTCGTGTAATATTACACACGGTGCGGCTCGCCAGTTCTGTTTCTTGAACCTTGGCTTGACACGCTACCGCGTGTCTAGATGAAAACCGACTATAATTACCTACTCTTAATTGTAAATAAGTAAGTATGTATACCTAAATATATACTTAGTGCTCTGCCTTCCCCGGTATATAGGCGTGATTAGGCACTAATTAGGTATTTATGTTAAGCGTTCATAATAGAACCTAACCGCAGCAGTGGTCTCCTTTTTCACGGCTTTCAGTGTGAGTGTGACAGGCTCAACATGGTCTATTGTGCCTGTCGACCTCATATGTGGATCTCACTACCGCTTACCATCAGGTGGAGTGAGGTCATCTTGTTAGCCTCCTATAAAAAAAAAATTTAAAAAAAAAACCTAATTATAAAAAAATTTATAGTTTTTTATTTTTTCCTTTGTATTCATGTAATTACCTATCTGCATACCAAATTTTAACTCTCTAGGTCATTTGGAACTGGGTTAGAATTTTGATCTGTCAGTCAGTCAATGATAAAAATTAGGATTTTTGGACATTAATATCTAAATAACTGTTTGAGATAAGCTTATGAAATTTAGAACACATATTTATCTCGCAAGTCGCAATATATGAGCCAAATTTGATACGTTTATGTGGAATAGTTTTTGATTTATGAGGGGTTTAAAAGTGGTTCCAAATGGTTCGTGTAATATTACACACGGTGCGGCTCGCCAGTTCTATTTCTTGAACTTGGCTTGACACGCTACCGCGTGTCTAGATGTAACCCCCTTATATTTGATTTTTTGTAACAGTGTATTTCTAATATGTATTTAGTTGATAAGCTTTATTAAATAAATAAATTAACAGGACTCTAAAACTGAGACTTCCCTGTCCATCCGTCCATCCATCTGTTCACCAGGCTGTACCTGAAGAACGGATAGCTAGACGACAGATGATGTATCACTAATGCTGTAACAACAAGTACTAAAATAAAAAAATATACTTAAGGAGGTGTCCCATATAAAAATTCTCACACGGTAATCCTACTCACACTTGGCTAGTTGTTGTCACTGTGAAGTTGAAGGACTGTTTTCTAATTAGGTCCACCTAAGTTCAAGTCGTGCACTTATACCTAAACGTAGTGCTGCCATCATTCAAATAGAACCACAATACTGATTTTCTTTTATATGGTACCCTTTTGTTATCTATCCTTTTCAGAAAATACGGAATGCCATTTTAAATAATATTAACAAATGGGTAATTTTAAATTAAAATGCTTTAATTTAATACTTTAACTTATACAAATCATCAAAACATTTATAACAATTCTATCACTTTTTTTACTGGCTCGGTGAAGCAGTGGTTCCCAACGTACGGTCAACTTACAGGAGTCGTGGGTTCGATTCCCATCCGCGACAAATACATAGTTGGGTGCGAAGTATGTGTGTCTAGGTGTATGTTAAGTATATTAAAGTATATTTGTGTATTCACTGTCGTTTATGATATCTATAAAACAAGTGTTTAACCTATTTGATTGAACAACTGGATCAGATCAGTATAGTATGATGTTGTGTAATATTTATTATTTATTTATATTATATTTAGAACATAAAAAGCATCGATGGCCGAGTGGTTAAGGTCGTTGCTTGCCATGCGAGAGGTCGCCAGTTCAAACCCCGCCAGGTACTAATGTTTTTTTCAAATTTGAAATTCATATTTACCATCATTCGACGCTTTAACGGTGAAGGAAAACATCGTGACGAAACCAGCACACCTGAGAAATTTTTCAACGTTGTGAGAAGCCATGTCAGAGGCCTACGGGCGGTTTAAAAACTCTTGACACCAGGTTGATCATCAACCATACGATAAGAAGAAGAAGATTTAGAACATGGCACACCGATAGTTTCTTTCAATTGAATAATAACTACCATTACACAAAATATAGAACGTGTTAATAATTAGTTCTCTACACAGAATGTCTTTGTATACCTATCTACAGATTAACAGGCACTAAATATTTATCAGTAAACCTGCTATAGTTTCCGCCTCACTTCTATAATCCCATTGTGTTCCGTTTTCTGAGCAATAAAATGCTTAAATACTTATTAAAGGCGTCCTATCAGTAGGTGGGATCTTTGAGAAGTCCTTTTGTCTTACATTCGTGAACTACATACTCGTAACAAAAGAAATTAAACACAATTGAACAGGGATTATGAGATTTGGAGAATTTTTTCTGTGTAAAGAAAGCAGTTTTTATTGTTACGTAATGGTATTTTTTAGCATCTCAATGTTAGGATTCGTGGGCCATACTGTAACCGTCAAAATAGGCAGTGTTGCTAAGCAGAGCTTTCTAAGCTTTGCGGCCACCGATGTTTTTGGTGGCGTATTGCATTGCGCCCCGGGCAGCGCCGCAAATCAGTATGTTAAATGCAATAATGGTTGCAGACCAAAGCAACAGCTTATTTCCTTAGTTGCTTAGTTAAGTATAGCTGATTTTACAGACATTTGTGCAGCCTGTATACTATGCAGTACCTATGTATGAAATCTATGATTGTCTGCTGCCCGAGCTAAGACTATATCTAATTACTAGAATAAATTCTAGACAAATATTAAACAATTTAATGTGACAAGACTTGTGTTTTATGTTGCATGAATAAAGTAGTTCATTTTAATATTTATATGTTACTAGTGGTCCCGGCGAATTCCATACCGCCAATACTGATTATTTTTCTATATTTTCTCATTGAAACCTTCCCTGGACTACGACGAACATTTTAAAACCAAAATTAGCTAAATCAGTCCTAAATCGGTCGTTCTCGAGTTAAAACTCGAGAACGCCCAGTCAGACTAACGAACAGCAATTCATTTTTATTTATAAGAGAAGATAGGGTCAAGTATTGGAACGTATCACACGTTGAAATTATTTTGACATCATAACTTTTCAGTGAGTAGTTGGACGGTTAAGGTTACATACATATATAATTAAAATTATTATACGAGTAGTACCTAACGGACAATTGGGCCCATGGACCATGAGCAAACAAGCACAAAATGAAAAAAAAAATCAATGAATTCATTAGCAAAACGAAACAACATATATGTCAGTATTTTGTATTGTTACAATCTAAAAGTGTAATTTATTTTTGTATAATATATTTCAAATTGTAGGTACTTAGTAGTCGTGTTATATAGAAAAAAATCACAAGCACACTTTATAAATACCATTCGGAAGGTTACCTATTGATGAATAATGCTAGAAATCATCGAATATATAAAATAAAGCTTAAAATAAAAATAAATTAGAAACTTGTAATAACAATTGTCAATACTACCAAAACATTTGGTATCGACAAATCGAAATGTTTATTCATTTTAGGCACGTGTGAATTTCTTTTAAAGTAGCCCTGCGCAATCCGTATATCCGTAAGCATTAAAAATGTAAATTTATTTTTTATAATCTAAAAAACGCATATTAAAATCTACTACATTTAATAATATAGTGCGCTTTTCTGTGTTTCGTTTGATTATTATTATATATTATACTAGTGACCCGCCCTCGCTTCGCTTCGGGTAAATTTTGCATACAAACCTTCCTTAAGAATCACTCTATCTATTAAAAAAAACCGCATCAAAATCCGTTGCGTCGTTTTAAAGATCTAAGCATACATAGGGACATACAGTGAAAGCGAGCTTTGTTTTATACTATGTATTGATTGATAATTGAACATAATTTATTCATAAATAGTCTCGTGTATTATTTATAAGAACATTCTTAGTTTCAGAATCTGCACACAATTAAAAATACATTACAAAAGTTACAAGCTCAAAGCAAAGTATTGAATACCAAGCTAAATATTGCAACGTGTTCATTAATCAGACTTCGAAATATACAACAATAGTGCACTAAATCTTTTTCATTGGCCATTTCGGACTTAGTCCGGGCGGCGCAGGTAGTAAATAGACATTTGTGGGGATAAGTGCGCACCGCTCGCACTCCTGCGCAGGGTGGGGGTCGTTGCGAATTGTTACTGAAGACGTGCCCCCGAAGGCGAACCCGGGAGGCTGCCAGTTGCTCCAACACGCTCGCAGGGCCCGTACCCCGTTGGCCTGCGCATACGCACCTTGTGTTCAACGCGCATCCCCAAAAAATAACACTCAAATTAACGTTCTTCAATAACCAGTGAATCTTAAAGACTTTTTAACTCAACATTTACTTAACTTGACAGTTCGGACTATGTACCTGCATCCAAGTGAACATTAAGTGTGTGACGTCGCTCCGAGTTTGTTGTGTCGTTCTAGCACCGTAGGAGTGTTTACACCGCGCACGTGGCGCCCCCGCTCGCGGAAATGCCGCATAAAACTTTCCTTGAAAACAATCACGTATTATAAAAACGAAGTGTAAGAAGACGCGAAGTGACAACTACTCCCGACCATGAGTTTCACTCGTGGCATTTAAACTCCGGACTATACAAAAGTGTTAATTTAATTCTCAACGTTTTATCACTCGACGAGACCGCACTCTCCGTCGGATTAATGTTTAAATGGCTACCAGTAGCACTGTGTCGTCAACCTATCCGTCAAGGGAATACCATTGTAAGGTTTGTGATCTCTATTTAGATACAAGTGACTCACTAAAAGTTCACTTACAATATCACAAAGAAAACCTGTACGTAAAGTGGGGTACACAAAACGGTACTGAAAATGATAACATGACGAAAACTAAGATCGAGACTACGGTGTCGGCGCCGGCCGACTCCAGCGACAGCATGATCACCAAGCCCAGCCCCGAGTTCCAGCAGCGGGCCACGCCGGAGACCTCGGCGCAGTTCCCGCACCCCGCCACGCCGCAGAGCTACCACAGCGCGCCGTCACCATACCAGAACCCTGATCAAGCAAACTACTCACCGGGTGGCCAATATGGTAACAGTTATTCTCATTCTGGTTATCAAAATCAAAATTCGGAGCAAAACAATTGGGAGCAATCGCAGTACGGGCAAGATTATCAAAAGGCGACGAGATTTCACCCTTACGCTAAACAAGAGCGGGTATCTCAAGTTTCGTCGTCGAGCCCTTTGTACGGGCCGCCGCTGAGCCAGCCGACGCCGTCCCCGTCGCCCAACCGGTGCGACAAGTGCGGGTTCGTGTGCGACTCCGCGGCGCAGCTGAGCGAGCACTGCAGCAGCGCGCACGGATCACCTGCGTCGGGTAACATGCCATTTCAATCATATTCAGACAACCTGTACAATAGCACTGGTGATTCTACCGATACTAAAATCAAAACAGAAAATGAAGAGTCTCCAGATATACTAGATCTAGACTTGCATAAATCGGCTTATAAAAGTAATGAGAGCGAACAATCTAATCAATTATATGAGGCGCATTCAGGCAGAACAATGTCTAACGTGCCCAGTAACCACCGTCAATGGGAAATGCCTATGATGTCTAGTAATAATCAAATTAACGGCAATATGTTATCATTGAAAAATCAAAAAGATGATCAGAAATTTAATATTCACTCTATGATTTCGCCTGAAAATTATATGCCTGGACAACCTGATCAAAAATCGTACGTTTTCGTCGAGCAGAAAATGTATCCGGCCGCGCAAATGCCTCCTCCCGATTACTCTGGACTGTCGTCAACTAATATGGATATGAAGCCTCCTTATAGGCCATATGACTCCCCAGCAGTTCCACAAATAACTAGCACACAGCCTGCTAACTCAACATCTTCAACTTTGCCATCCATCGACAATAAGACTGGGAACTGGAAATCAGGCGATACTAAGCGACCTAAAACCTACAACTGTACAGCTTGTAATAAATTTTTCACAAGTTCGGGTCATTTAAAGCGTCATTATAATACAACGCTACATAAAAATGCTGTCAAATCTTTGGGTCAGCCTGACCCCGCAACGATGCCCATCTCGGCTCATCACAACCCGTCACGAATTCAAGCCAACTCTAAAGTGCAGAGTCCAGCGCCTCAGGAGGACAGGAGGGTCGGAGACGGCACTGTGCAATCATCCTACGCTCCGCAACACTTCGAGCAACCACAACACGCTGCCCCAGTCCAAAATACTTCACCCTACGTTCAATTTCAACACGGTAACCTAGATAACAATTTTACTAATAACACTGTAGTCAATCACTCTTTACAGCACCAAATAGTATCTAATGGCTCCAATATTGAAAGCCAATCAGTTATACAGAAACATAATGAAGGCAGCGATCACGCCTCTGTTATAGCTAATTCAACAACTGGCAATCCCCCAAACGGGGAGGCAGGTCCCTCTGTCCAAGGTCATCATATGAGGGGCCTGCTATCAGTACCAACCAGCAATATTTCCACCCAGCCTCAAACCCAGGCTACCCCGCCTCTTACGGGACTTACCCTACCGCCGTTCAGCCATTTGGGTATAAGCCCGTACAGCCAGAGCCCAGGTACCGACCCCATGCACACCCAGTTGTATTTGGGTCAGAATTTTCAGCAAACCCTAGCTCCGAGTTACCCAAACGGGCTGCCCCCCCACGTTATGGATATGGCTACAACAATCAACAATCTGCCTATGGCCAGCCCGGCTACTTTTGGTGAATCTTCGCTGGAAGAGGTGGATATTATGGAACAGGAAACATCAAACGAGCCTGCGGGCGGACGCCTCCCCAGCTTCGCCCAGCTGCAGACGCCTAGCTTCAGCGTTTATGTTTCTAACTACATCACTCAGCCTAACGTGGGGGGTCAAGTCATCGGTGACGAGTCAACGGCGGGTTACATTATCGTTGATCCGGTACATTCGCCTTTAAATTATAATAATATCGATACCGGCGAACAAAGTATTGATTACGATTATAGTTACTCGCCACAAACTAGCAGGGATAGTATTTATGAACACAGTCCAGATAGCATGAAAATGAATATGTATAGTTACACAATAGATGGGCATAACGGTGGGACTATAATTCGAGAAGGCGATCTTATGCATACTGATCCTAATCAGCTTCAGGTATTGAAAATAGAGGATGTGATGGATTATGCGAACAAGGAGAATTATGTGACCCAGATGAAGTCTCCGGCGAGTCCGGAGAGTGCGAACGCTGACAATGAGAGCCTGGGCTCGCCGGCGGTCACGTCGACCGTAAGCACCCCGCTGACGCAGAGGAACCAGGGTAAGAAGCCGTCGGCGACGACCCTGCATAAGTGCTACGAGTGCGACAAAGTGTTCAACAAGGCGTGCTACCTCACGCAGCACAACAAGACGTTCCATTCGGGCGCGAAGCCGTTCAAATGCGACCGTTGCGGGAAGAGGTTTGCAGATGACGTTACGTACGAACAGCATTGCCAAAAGCACACAGACAATAAGCCGTTTAAGTGTAGCGAGTGTCCGAAGTCGTTCAACCACAAGACGGACCTGCGCCGGCACATGTGCCTGCACTCGGGCACCAAGCCGTTCGCGTGCGACCACTGCGGCAAAGGGTTCATTAGGAAAGACCACATGTTCAAACATTACGAGATACATATGAAAAAAAATGGCTCCCGTGTACGAGTATCTAAACCTGACAATTAGGTGTACCTAATACCGAGATTAAATTCTGTATTATTATGAATAGATAAATTTTCCGGTGCTTCCAACAATTGTTTTGTCTATTGACACTCGTATTAGTTTAAGCTTATTGTTTTGAATATTATTTTGAAATTATATAAAGCTGTATACTACCCAGCAGGACCGCCATCATGAATAGGAACCAATAAACTTTAAAAATATGTCCATACGTTGTTGAATATACACGTAAGTGTACAAGTAATTATTAGAAAATGTATGCTCTTTGAAAGGAGGCTCTGCTGGGAAGTATGTCGCTATTAAAATATTCCAATAGTCCAATAATTAAAGTTACCAGTGAATGTGTTAATGAATAAACTTATTTCACGTAAGTTAATTCAGACTACTTTATTTTTAGTTAGTGTTAGGGAAACAGTCTTCCGAATTTGTTTCAAATTAAGAAATATGACCGATAAAATGGGTGTCACTTATTATATGAACAAATAATGCATCTGAATTATATAAGGAAATTGTACGGTAATGGGTAGCACAAATTTACTTCATTGTTAACCTTTTTACATAGTAATAATAAAAATACAATCATGTATAACTTAGTGCCTGACTTAACATATTCGAGTTACTGGTTTTTGTTAACATGTACCTAGTTTTGTTTATTATTCACTGTGATGCCCGATTAATGATTAACATTTAAATGTAAACTCAAAACCTGGAAATTATCAATAGTCTGAGATTCTCCCGGGAAACTAAATATGTATGAACAAATGTTTCTGGAGAACGTACCAGCGATGGGGTGCCAAAAAATGCAGTTATTTTCTCTTATTTAATAAGTAACTTTTATGTAGATTTTTGTTTGATCTGCAGAAATCGAACGGTGGGATCTTAGACTATAAGGCGTACAGAACTACTTGTTTATTTACGTGGTGCAAAAACACAAACCTGTTTACCGACTATTCTTATGTACTTATTATGAATACCTAGTGAGTTACCTCTTAAATACAATGTTATTATTACGTTAATTTTGCTACGATGTAAGATATTTATTTATAAATTAAATTGAATGTAATGTGAATAAAATTAAATGCCACTGTATCTTGCAAAAATGAATCCAATCAAAAACATAAATGTGAAATGAGAGCCAAGTTCAATATTGCCTTGGTTGTTGACTTCAGCGACAAAAGAAGTGAGATCTAAATGGGTGCCAAGTTCAATGGTCAACCCAGAAATTTATTTATAAGTAAAACATACCTATCATATCTTCTTATAACATAAGATAATGTATGGTGGTAGCCTATGAAGGTCTGTCTTGGCTAGTTTCTATAAACCTACCAACGTATTATTATGTTCGCTTGCTAGTTTCTACCAACAATCCAAATTTTCGGAATTATAAAATAAAAACCGACAAATACTTGTAGGCTTAGAACTTGCGACGGCTATAATTCATATATGAAAACTAGCCAAGACAGACCTTCATAGGCTACCACCATACATTATCTTATGTTATAAGAAGATATGCTAGGTATGTTTTATTTATAAATAAATTTCTGGGTTGACCATTGAACTTGGCACCCATTTAGATCTCACTTCTTTTGTCGCTGAAGTCAACAACCAAGGCAATATTGAACTTGGCTCTCATTTCACATTTATGTTTTTGATTGGATATCATTACTTTTTGTAGAAAAGTATATATCATCGTAACGCCGTGGGTCCTTTGAAAACGACAAATTCAAAACTAAAACTAGACTTTATGTAGGTACCTACCCTAAGTAATAAATATGAAAACCGACTATAAGTACCTACTCTTAATTGCAAATAAGTAAGTATACCTAAATATACATATACTTAGTGCTCTGCCTTCCCCGGTATATAGGCGTTATTAGGCACTAATTAGGTATTTATGTTAAGCGTTCATAATAGAACCTAACCTAATTATTAAATAATTGCCAGTTTTTTATTTTTTCCTTTGTATTCATGTAAATACCTATCTGCATACCAAATTTTAACTCTCTAGGTCATTTGGAACTGGGTTAGAATTTTGATCAGTCAGTCAGTCAATGATAAAAATGAGGATTTTTGGACATTTATATCTAAATAACTGTTTGAGATAAGCTTATGAAATTTAGAACACATATTTATCTCGCAAGTCACAATATATGAGCCAAATTTGATACGTTTTATGTGAAATAGTTTTTGATTTATGAGGGATTCAAAAGTGGTTCCAAATGGTTCGTGTAATATTACACACGGTGCGGCTCGCCAGTTCTGTTTCTTGAACCTTGGCTTGACACGCTACCGCGTGTCTAGATGAAAACCGACTATAATTACCTACTCTTAATTGTAAATAAGTAAGTATGTATACCTAAATATATACTTAGTGCTCTGCCTTCCCCGGTATATAGGCGTGATTAGGCACTAATTAGGTATTTATGTTAAGCGTTCATAATAGAACCTAACCGCAGCAGTGGTCTCCTTTTTCACGGCTTTCAGTGTGAGTGTGACAGGCTCAACATGGTCTATTGTGCCTGTCGACCTCATATGTGGATCTCACTACCGCTTACCATCAGGTGGAGTGAGGTCATCTTGTTAGCCTCCTATAAAAAAAAAATTTTAAAAAAAAAACCTAATTATAAAAAAATTTATAGTTTTTTATTTTTTCCTTTGTATTCATGTAATTACCTATCTGCATACCAAATTTTAACTCTCTAGGTCATTTGGAACTGGGTTAGAATTTTGATCTGTCAGTCAGTCAATGATAAAAATTAGGATTTTTGGACATTAATATCTAAATAACTGTTTGAGATAAGCTTATGAAATTTAGAACACATATTTATCTCGCAAGTCGCAATATATGAGCCAAATTTGATACGTTTATGTGGAATAGTTTTTGATTTATGAGGGGTTTAAAAGTGGTTCCAAATGGTTCGTGTAATATTACACACGGTGCGGCTCGCCAGTTCTATTTCTTGAACTTGGCTTGACACGCTACCGCGTGTCTAGATATTTGTGTCATTTTCCAATACCAGAATTGTATCTGTAGTAAAACCTTGACAGCTTAGGATTTTCAGCTAAACAATTGATTTTCTTTCACATTTCCAGTCTGGGTGCGTTATGTTACTAGTTAAGAATTAAATTCAATTTTATTTAATAGATAGATTTGTTTCATTAGCCCAGAATGTTGCATGTACCTTACGTGCCTTCAATTGTTCCAGTTACATGAAAATAAATCCAAAGTATTGAGACCAAGTTGTAATTTTAACCTTTTAATGTAAGAATACCTACAATAAAGACAATTAATGATGGCCTTGTGTCAGTAACCTCCGATTTTACCCTCATATTTCTTATTAAGTTTACCTAAGTTTTATTTAAGACTATATTGCCTATATTTTTGCCACCGCTTTGCGAATTGTGATGTGCTTATTGCAAAATACTACGAAGTATTTTGTAGAAGATTTTTTAATACTGTATTGTCTTTTTGCGTAAAAGATTTTTATGTATTACAATATTGTTAAACTTTGGCCAAGCGAATTTATATTATATGTACATATATATCACACGTGAGCAAAAAATTTTTGAACTTTTTCAAATGAAGAGAGAATCTTAAATTGGAATACCTTTTATAAATCAAATTATTGTCATAGGCACTAAGGAATACAGTACTGATTTTTAGAAAAAATACATATTATAAAGTTTTTAGCGTAAAATTTGTTCCAATTCAAGCATTTAAATTATGTATCTTGTAAATCATGGACTTGTCTTCCTATGCGAATTTTAAGTATTATATCTGTGCTTAATTATAATTTTGATTTTATATTGTTGTTTTATTTACCACAATGCAAAAGCGATTTATTTTATGGCTTTGGAATGTGTATAATAAAGATGTGTGTAAAGATTAATCTCCAACTAAATATTTTAGAAAGCCTGTAGCGGTATTGGCTGTACCATGAGTTATCATCGGCTATCGAAAACTTACGTACGTTAAAAACCTATCGAGTTGTTTTTTTCATATGACCGATTTTAATTCTTAGCGTAACCACCAGGGGCGCTGTACCAGTTTTTCATAGACATATTTACGTAGGCGATATCAAGTCCGTAACTTTAAAACTCATAGTAGCGCTACTGTTCCATTCGAAAGTAGTGAAATTGGAGGATAATATGAAAATCACTATATGTTAAGTACAGTAGCTTCTTGGATAGAATAATAATTATTTTCAAACAATAGTTATTGACGGCCTCGTTGGTCTTTTGGTAGCAAGTGCTTTAAGGCCGAGAGGCAAAATTTGTGTGAGTTTACTGTTAAGAAATTACTCGGCCCGGAGTCAGAAAGTTTGCGGATGCGCTCCCGTGCGTCGGAAAGCACGTTAAGTCGGTCTATCTGCGCCTGATCTCTCATCGGTCATGGATTGCCGTCTCACCGAACTATGAGAGTAAGGGAACAGAGAGTGCACTTGTGTTTGCGCGAACATTTGTGCACTATAATATATCCTGCGCAGTTGGCTGATCTCCATTGAGGTCGGCTGCCATGGCCGATATCGGTCTACTATTTAATTCTAATATTTAATGAAAGTAACATTCTATCAAATAATAAACACTAAGCATACATAGCATAAGCATTACAGCATAATTTTAATTTTTTAATTTTTTTTTTGTAACATGTCTTTGGTTGCCATATTACCACATTTTGTTATTAGAGAGCGGCTTCTCCTGGCACAAGTGTCTAAACACTTAAAAGGAGATTCCAAACTCAACTTGCTAAACCTAATTTTGAAAGCAATAAAAATTTTTCATTTTTTAATTTTTTTCATATCATACTGACATTACACTGAAACTTACGTTAATCAAATCCTTAAAAGTCTGAACATTTTAAATGTAATACAATTGAAAATGCTGATGGAGTACAATGGAGAGATAGCGTTTGAAAAAAGAAGGCTCTGGCGTATGGAGGGGTTTTATAAGAAACGTAAAATAGCGTAAGTATCGTAAGTATGTTTCCTTAATATTATTATAATAGCAAAAACCATCATTTTACTTTTAATTGGAGGGAAATATTGGAAGCTCAAGCAGTCCTGGGTTCAAATCCTAAATGGACTTAATTTTATGGCGCTATTAAATGGGCGCTTTAGTTTTTTTGTCAACTAGTGGTTCCGGCGAATTTCATACCGCCAATACTGATTCTTTTTCTATATTTTCTCATTGAAACTTTCCCTGGACTATGACGAACATTTTAAAACCAAAATCACCTAAATCGGTACGGGCGTTCTCGAGTTTTAGTCAGACTAACGAACAGCAATTCATTTTTATTTATAAGAAGAAGAAGAAGATTAGTTACCTATTACGTAAAAGTACATGAAAATCGTAAACACTAAGCATAATTTTTCATTCTTCAAACATTAAATAACAAATGATATGAAAGCGACTGGCTCATTGGGGTATCGTGCCTGTGCTCATACGTGGACATCACTACCGCTTACCATCAGATGAAGTGAGGTCACCTTGAAAGTTCTTACATAAAATAAGATTTGTATTGAAGAAAACTCCTACTTTATTAAAAAAAATCAATTAGTAACATTAATATTTTACGTACGAACGCTTGCTTTTGTCCAATAAATAAAATTGGTGTATGGGAATACACCAAAATCATAAAGTAATTTAAAGCCAGAGTTTAGAATGCAAGTTTTAGGGGTCATTGTTGCATATAGGATATGTATCGTGGTGCACACGATGGCAGACGGACAAATTGATATTTTGTTATTAGTAATCGGCAAATAATTACAGGCCCGGGGCTGCGCCCGCGCGTTCATAGAACTGCTCAATGTGACCTGCACAGCTCACCAAATACTAGTGAAGAAATTTAAAACTAAAAAAAATCGCATTCATAAACCCCCCGCCTGAACGGGAACTTGAACCACTGTCTTCCGATATCGCGTCGGCTGCTCTAACCTCTGAGCTATCCAGGTGTTTAATAACCAATGCGAATTTTTCCATCACATTTGACCCGTTAGCCACGGGTGGTGGCGCCACGGTTGCACTCGGAAATTATATTTTTATTTGTTGTTTTTAATGCTATTAAAACTCAATGTGAATATGAAATTTGAAAATTTCGCATTCTCGACACCGCCTGAACGTGGACATGAACCACCAGGCTTCCGATATCGCGTCAGCTGCTCTAACTTCCACTGAAGTAACAAATAAGTATTACACACGAAATCTTGCGGGTGAGAGCCATCCGTTCCCCCGCCCGGTGATAATGACGACTACTCGTAAGATGATGTCTTGGAGTAGACGTCATCGGTCGGCACAGTCGGCAGTTAGGAAAAAAACACGAATAGTCCGGTCAATTTAGACATTCGAAGTTACATAAATTCCCACCAAGCTGAAAATCGGTAAGATTGCTTAAAATATCATTAAAAACAAAATTTGAAAGTTCCCCATCTTTCCCCTGTAAGGAAAAAATGTTATTCAAGGTCAAAGGTAAAAAAATGAGTTTTTCGCGATTTTTAGCAAAACGGTAAGTTTTATCATAAAAATATGTATGACAAAATTACTTATCATCTAATTATCTATAAAAATTGTCTTTACACTTTGTTCCTAAGATTCACCATTTCAGAGATACAGCGATGCACAAAGTTGAAATGTTGTATTTTCAAATGCTTCCAGGCCCCCGTGCTATTGTGCTAGACAGATAAAATTTTTACGAATGATGGATTTCAGTTGCCTCTATTATCGCTAATACTAAATACAACATAAAACCATCACTTAAGGTGGGCTCTCATACTAACCCTTTTTTATTTGCTCGCACTTGGACGGTTTTTATCGTGGTTACCCTAGTAAACCTATTCCACATTAACGTGGTGACCATGGCTTAACGTGGTTACCACGTTAAAAACCGGCCAAGTGCGAGCAAATAAAAAAAAGCTTTCGTAGAGAAAAGAAAAAGAGCCCACCTTGAGTGATAGTTTAATGTTGTATTTAGTATTAGATGTTATAGAGCCAACTGAAATACATCATTCGTGAAAATTTTAACTGTCTAGCACAATCGCACGGGGGCCTGGCAGCATTTGAAAATACAACTTTTTCAACTTTGTGCATCGCTTTATCTCTGAAATGGTGAATCTTAGGAATAAAGTGTAAGACAATTTTTATAGAGAATTATGTGATAAGTAATTTTGTCATACATACTTTTATGATAAAACTTACCGTTTCGCTCAAAAGTGCATAAAACTGATATTTGTGACATTTGACCATGAATATTTTTTTTTGCACACGTCGGATCGATGGGGACTTTTGACATATCATTTGTAATGACGTATTCAAGGCCTGCACAAAAATCCAGCTTGTTGGGAATTAATGCAACCTTACCCATAATTTAGATGCTAATTTGACTGGACTAGAAGTCTTGGTTAGTTTGAATTTAGCCGATTATTTTTTCATTTTTTGTTTTTGTCTCTTAAAAGTTTAAATACGCACCTTTATTTTTAAGTGATCAAGACAGACGAAATTTTTCTTGCGTTAAGAATTGTAATGCAACGCATATTCTGCTCATAACGCATATAATTATGTCCCTACCCATTCTTGTAAGACTTATTTTCCCAAAACCTAATGGCTTATCTGAAAGAGATCTCTAATAGCGATAAGACAACCTTAAATTTTTTTTTGAATCTAATTGAACTTAATTGGTTTGAATCTAAAAAAATATTTTGTAAAGCATAGTGCATTATAGGTAGGTAGTTGTCTTCGATCATCACGGATGCCATAGTATCCCAAGGATTTCCGACCACCCGCCCCTGAAAGTCCTGTGATGATGACGAGGCTACTACCAAGTCGTCAGTTATGAAAAAAAAAGCAAGGAGATGTCACACTGTTGTCTGTTGTACTGTGCCGTCGTTACTCGCGCGGCTTTTTGCTAAGATACCAACTCCATCGTTTGAGGAACGGTCATGCGGGCGAATCGCGTTTCGTTCTTAAAGGTCAACCTGCCATATTGTTTTAATGCAAAGCCGCTGCAACACATAATTGGCCCGAATCAAATTATGACGAGCTGGTTTTCAAACGCTGTAACAAAATTGTTCTACATTATTAACGCATTTATGTAGGTGATTATGATCTTGTTCAAACGAAAGTTACAATTATTTTTTAAAATAGGTTAGGTAGGTAGGTTTAGAGTTATGATTTTTTGTGTAAACAACCCTTAGAAAAAACGAGAATTATTATTTTGTACAGTAAATTTTTTTTTTGGTATCAAGCAAATATATTAAAATACTAGCTGTGCCCGCAACTTCGTCTGCGTAGAATAGTGACTTTCGCCAGCATTTTGATCGTAGGAAATTGCAGTTAAAGTAAATAAAGCTACAAAAATTATAAAAACTATTAGAACAGAAAAGATCATTAAACTTAGTAATTGATAAGATTAATATCCAGGAAAGAACCTGAAATTTTTGCAGATTAATAGTTGATAAACAACATGTTACATTTTCATTACAAATCGGTCAGCTAAAAGAGGATTCACTTGCTCAATAATTTTTTTTGGTCTAAGCAATGCTCCAGCCTGATGAGGAGAGTAACTTATTTGGCAGAAACAGGTTTCAATTGTTGCAAACAGCATAAGTACTGTACCTCACTTTTGCGTATTGTTTATTTTTTGTTTATTTCTCGAAGATTGTATTGTATTCGTAATAAAACAATGATATAACAACGTAAAAACGTAAGTTTAATAAAATATAACTTTTTAATTACTTTTAGTATTTGAAGCAATATATCGAAGTTATAGAGCACAGTGACATCTTTTGTACTAACCAAGAACTAAACACTCATATTCATATCAAATGTGACAGCATTAAAATTTGACATGACTTGCCAGCTAAAAACGTGATAGTTGGGGAGCCCAACGAAGGTTTTGCCGTCTTGATCAGACTCAGACTCGGTCTTGTAAGATTTTTATATGGGAGACTTCTTGCACCATTTGATGTACCTCTACCGAGTATGAACTTCATACGGGAGGGAGGGAGGTGCGTGATCATAAATAGGATAGTTGTAGTAACAAATATTCAACGGGCACATGCCCAATTTTCTAATGATCTATATGATAATATTTGTAACATTCTGTTTATACGATAATTTTAAAACAACCAAAATGTTTACGTGAATGTTTATAAATTCCCCTTTATATGCTTAGAATAGCGATATCCCTCTATATAAACATTCAGATAATACCGAACAGCCTATCAATTGGAAAAATACAAACCAGCAATGCAAGCCAGCAAGCAAATATTGGACAACTGACCACCTCCATACCGAAAACCAGATAGAAGAGAAATGTAGCGACTTTAATAATATTTTGTACCTGGCCTTTGTGGATTATTCAAAAGTCTTTGATGGTATCACCCACATCATTCCAATAAGCTTTCTCTTCTTCAGCAAAACGTCGAACCCACATACATAAAACTTCTCCATATCATTTACCAGTCGATATCAAACTGCACACTGAACGCCTGACATTCAAAATACAAAAAAGGTGACTCCCTATCACCAAGTCCAAAGCTTTCCAGTAGCACGTTCCAAGAAGTATTTCAGGTCACTATGATATTCTTAGGCAACAAAAGTAATTGGTGTGGGGGATAGATGGCTGATAAGCTTTCGCCTTGCAGATGACTTTTTCTCATCGCAAATAAGTATACCTCTACAGAACTTGAGTTGATGCTCGAACAGCTGAGCGTAGAAAGCTTTGAGGTTAGACTGACGATTAATAGATCCAAA